>CP129454.1:17082500-19482500 GCA_030445155.1 Quercus variabilis
GCATGCATGAACAGTGCGAGTTACTGTTCATAAGCCTAAATGCAGTGTTCATGGGACAAGCGCTAAAAAAAAAAAAAAAAAAAACGCAAACACAAAATCATCTATATCTAAACCACACCTTAGGGTCTGTTTGGATACAGCTTATTTTGCTAAAAACTGAAAAAACTGTAACAAAATAATTTTTAAATAGGTGAATAGTATCGTGAGACCAATTTTTAATATTTTTTTTAAATAAACTGGTTGTGGGTCCCGTGAACAGTGCATGAACTATACGTGAATAGTGCGTGAATAGTAACTTTGTCCCTTGAAATGCATGCAGCAGAAGAAAAAAAAAAAAAAAAGAAGAAGAGAAAAACGCAAATGCAAACGCAAAATGCAAAAACGCCAGATCCAAACACATGCTAAAACAGTCTCAATATGTGATATAAAATAATTGTAGTAAAGATTATGATTCAAAATATTACGTTTTTACAACTTATCTGTTTGTAGTTTAGTTAAAATTTAAGTTGGTTTAAATTTTGAAGTTTTATCCACTTAGGATTTGACTGAAATTTAAGTTGCCTACTTATGATATGAAATTCCATAATGTAAGTGTTCCATTGGATTATTTTTTATCTTATTTAATATTGTATTTTTTTATGTTTTTTGTGTTTTTGAAAAAAGTAGACATAAAAGTGAAGCAAAATTATATATTTAGCTATGTTTTTAACAAAAGTGAGTTAAGGAAATCTAACTAAGCTAATTTCAAGTGGATAAAATATCAAATTTCAAACCATAGATAAATAACTTAAATTTCAGTCAACCGTGAAAGTAAGTTGTGATTTATTCTAAATTAAAATAAGAGTGATTTGAAAATATTGTAATAAATTTTGTCGAGCAGCTTTCTTTATTATTTTTCTATATGTATATGGTACAGAGTACTGACTTGTTGGGACCGCTGAGACTTGTCCTGGGTCCTTACAAGTATTCATTACCAGCATTAGACTTTCCAATTTCTCTCCCAGTCCAAATCTCTCAGCGGTATTGTTTCCTCTTCTAGAATGGGAAGAACTCCATACTGTGATGCAGATGGCTTGAAGAAAGGCCTGTGGACTCGTGAAGAATACCAGAAGCTCTTAACCTACATTGAACAACATGGCCATAAATGCTGGCGTTCTATACCAAAAAAAAGCTGGTTTTTTTTATTTTGTTTTACCATTTATAGCTAAACTCCTTTACATTATTATTATTATTATTATTATTATTGTTCCTTCACTGAAATGTCAAAGCTAGTATTTGGAATTTTCTACAATCGTGGCTGTTGATGTGGCAGCTCAATTGGCAAAAATAATAATATTTTAATATCACCGTTAGCCACGTTAGTATTTTTCATCCATTATCTAACAATAGGGACTATTTTGACACAATAGCAAAAGCTTAGGGACTAAACTGACACATTTGAAATGTTAAGGACCAAATTGACATATAGTGTAAAGGATAGGGACCAAATATATAATTTATCCTTATATTTTTATTGATAAATAGTGGCAGAGGGGGGAAGGTGGGGTTCAAAATTTGATTAACACCAACAAAATTTGATTAACAACACTTTGTTTTGACACATGAATTTAGCCAGCAATCTATAACTTTGACAAAAAAGATTTCAAGATAAGTATAAAAAAAATGTCTAGAAAGATTTATTAGTATTAGAATTCATGTTGATATAAAGTGTGAGTAAGAGAAAAGATGGAAAGAGATAATGGATGAAGTAAAAATTTAATGTGGTTCAACCTAATAGTGCTACATTCATAGCAAAAAGTGTATGTTAATATTTATCTAAGTTATTGCCTAGTAAGTCAAATGAAATTTTCTCCAAATTGGTTTGGAAGAAAATCTGTCCTTACAAAATTTCCAAATTACTAATTTGTTTTGTGTTTAAAGTTTGACATATTAATACAAGGATTACATTTTAATAATAAAAAATGTAGTAATCTGATAAAATTAATAGATTCTTTCTCGTATTGACTCTAAAAAGAAAAGATTCTTCCTTATATCGAAGAGTGAGGATAATGGGCTACAAAACAAGGAAGTCAATACCGTACTAGAGGTTGTATCGGTTTAGACAGTGGTACGATATATTTCGGATACCGTTCAATACTGGTGTACGGTTTCAGGTTTACCGCTATTTTTTACTATTTTATACAATATACAAAGTTATATTTCTAATAACTCAATATATTACTTTGACAACTTTTTATATTTTTTGGTAGAGTTAGAGCATTTGCTATAGTGAAGCTAAATAATTATATAGCCATTTTAATTTTACCAAAATACAAAAATGCATATTATTATTATTATTATTATTATTACTGTGGTTGTTGTTTTAGTTGTTTAAGTTACTCACACAACCAATAAAATTTGAAATTAACCTACCCATTTTGATTTTTGAGAGAAGGAAATAGCATTAAATTTTTGAAACTAACCTACCCATTTCAGTGAAGGAAATATCATTTAAGTTGGAGTTAATTAGTTAAAGAAAAACATGTTTAAAGATTACCACAAAAAAAAAAAAACAGCGAGAAAAAAATACTTTAAAAGGTCGATTAATTGGGAGTCTTGTACTAGACTACTAGTTAAGACTTGAGATCCATAAGTGTGTTTAGGACTACGTTACTACAATTTTGCTTAGTGAGTTTCTAGCCAACTTTCAAGGATAGTATAGTTATGCCAATTTTTAGTTGTCCTATTTTCACTCATTTCAAATTTAACTTGGGTCAAATTTGTGTCTGTTTAGTGTTTTTAACCCACCAAAATTGGAAAAATAAGTCATAGTCGCGGATTTCGTGGGCTGTAAAAGATTCGAAGAAGAAGAAAAAATTAAAAATTAAAAAAAAAAAAAAGTGTTTTTACTTGGCAAAATTTGTATTAAAGCACGAAGGTCACCTTTTTTTTTGGGGATAGGAGCCTGACACGACCAACAGGTAATTACTAACACGGAGGCACCCAATAAATACGGAATAGGATTTAAGGGTTTTGGTTTTTTTTTAAGGCCCCAAGCTTCTGCTTTCAGAGGAAGTAGGTGTATACTTCCTCCCACTCCCACTCACAGTTGTGTGTGTTTTATAGTTGGTGAGTTTCATCAGTTGTGAATATGAGAAGATATACACCAAGTAATTAGGTGTATTTTTTCCTGCTTTTGAGCGAGAAATTAAGGATTGAGAATTGAGATAAAGAGAGATTGGACGATAATATAATAGTTATCCAGAGTAAAATTAAAGGTGGAAAAAAAAAATAGAAAAAAAGAAGAAGAGAAAAACGCAAATGCAAATGCAAAATGCAAAAACACCAGATCCAAACACATGCTAAACAGTCTCAATATGTGATATAAAATAATTGTAGTAAAGATTATGATTCAAAATATTACGTTTTTACAACTTATCTGTTTGTAGTTTAGTTAAAATTTAAGTTGGTTTAAATTTTGAAGTTTTATCCACTTAGGATTTGACTAAAATTTAAATTGCCTACTTATGATATGAAATTTCATAATGTAAGTGTTCCATTGGATTATTTTTTATCTTATTTAATATTGTATTTTTATGTTTTTTGTGTTTTTGAAGAAAATAGACATAAAAGTGAAGCAAAATTATATATTTAACCATGTTTTTAACAAAAGTGAGTTAAGGAAATCTAACTAAGCTAATTTCAAGTTAATAAAATATCAAATTTCAAACCATAGATAAATAACTTAAATTTCGGTAAACTGTGAAAGTAAGTTGTGATTTATCCTAAATTAAAATAAGAGTGATTTGAAAATATTGTAATAAATTTTGTCGAGCAGCTTTCTTTATTACTTTTCTATATATATATATGGTACAGAGTACTGACTGGTTGGGACCTCTGAGACTCGTCCTGTGTCCTTACAAGTATTCATTACCAGCATTAGACTTTCCAATTTCTCTCCCAGTCCAAATCTCTCAGCGGTACTGTTTCCTTTTCTAGAATGGGAAGAACTCCATACTGTGATGCAGATGGCTTGAAGAAAGGCCTGTGGACTCGTGAAGAAGACCAGAAGCTCTTAACCTACATTGAACAACATGGCCATAAATGCTGGCGTTCTTTACCAAAAAATGCTGGTTTTTTTTTTTTTTTACCATTTATAGCTAAACTCCTTTACATTATTATTATTATTATTATTATTATTATTTTTGTTCCTTCACTGAAATGTCAAAGCTAGTATTTGGAATTTTCTACAATCGTTTTAGATGCATGAACTATTGTGCATGTGATTAATGGGGGTTTTTTTTTTCCCTATAGGTCTTCAAAGATGTGGGAAGAGCTGCAGACTGAGATGGAATAATTACCTTAAACCTGGTATTAAGAGGGGAAGATTCAGTTTACAGGAAGACAAAACCATCATTCAACTTCATGCTCTTCTAGGCAACAAGTAAAGAAACGTTAATCCTTTCTTCTTCTTCTTCATTTTTTTTTTTTTTTTTTGAATATAAGAAATATTAATATCTTTGCTACTTTTTTTTTTTTTTTGGGAATTACACTCAATGACAAAAAGAACTTTTATTTTTGTGGGGGGTTTAGGAGAGGTGATGGTTTGTAGACTTGTAGTCTTACCTCTAATTTTTTGGAAGATAATTCTCATGTAAAACTTACCACTTGGTCCACTTATTGCTTTCGATGGAAGGTAGTTATCATTTCAAAGTTACTTATGTAACATGTCTTTTCTTTGAACCTCATTTTTAAGTATTTTGTGTTCTTTTTTTTTTAATGAATAATTGTAAATATATGGTATAAGCGAATTGAGACAAGATGTATTTATATATCTTAGTCACTTTTTTTTTTAGAAATAATTGTAGCCTGATTTTATTGACTTTTTTCAAGTCAAATTAAGGTTTAACTTTTAAAATAAAAGACATAAAAATTGTAACCATAAAAAAAAAAATATATATATATATATATATATATATATAGTAAAATTCAAAACTAAATTAATGCATACAAATTAGAACTAGCACATATTTTATTTTGTTGTGAAGCCTAACTTTGATAACATTCGTGGCAGGAAATACTTGGTTCATAATTGCAATAAAAACTGAAAAAGTAAATAGAAATACAACTATTTTATAAAGATAATAGTATTAACCACAAAAGTTGAAAGTCATATTTATTATCATTAAAATATTCTTATTAAAAATAATAATTAGTGTTATTAAGTTGAAAATTAAGACTAGCAAATACACAGACAAAAAAAATAACAAGTACTTAGGTGGAAATGTAGCTATGGCATCATTTAAATTTCAAACTTATAACTTTGGGTCCCAAACATCAAACAAGCAAATTATAATACTGAACGTATAAGTCAAGTGATTATTTAATATTTTAAATCCGTTGGATTAGTTTACTGAAGTGACTAATTTTCAATTTTGGGGGGGGGGGGGGGGGGGAATATAAAATTTTGTATCTAAACTTTTATATATATAAATGATTTACTTGTCTAAAACCCGTACGACCAAAGAGTGAGGCTTCGTCTTTGTCTTTTATTTATCTATTTGCAATAAGGTTCTATTTGTTTTTGTGTAAATTTTTTTTTAGAAAATGTTTGCCTCATCTTCATATCAACGGTAATTATTTTTTGATGATCACAAAAAACACTGTGTGTACGTTTGGCAAGATTATTTTGGTCAACTTATTTTACTATTTAGTTTATTTTTGCTATTATTTATGGGTCTTACTGTACTATTTCAACTAACTTTTATTTTTATCTATAGTATTTTTAACAAAAAATTTTTAATTTCAATAAAATAAGCGGATCTCAAATAGTCCCCATATTTAAGATTGAAAATGGTGTAAAACATTTTCATCCTCTAGCGAATAGAAACCCACAAAATGACAAGAATCTCCCAAAATACTCAAAATGCCCCTTTAAACTTAGGAAATGACTATAAATGACACATGGTTTTCTAGTACTGGACCTACCATGAGCTTTCCTCTTTTACTCATTTTGACATGTGGAGTAGTATTAAATTCAGTTTGATATTTAATTTTGAATTCGAGAAATTAAAAAAAAAAAAAAAAAAAAAAAAAAAAAAAAACTTCTCAAAACCTCTAAGTAACTGAAATATATATACTATAAAATGATTAAAATAAGCCTAAAAGCTCTGAAATGACCTATGCACTTTCAAAACATCTAATATAATTAAAATTTCCTATAGAACTACTAAAATAACTAAACTACCCCTAGAAACCATCAAAAGGTTGCAAATGCTCCCTGAACCTCCGAGATGATTACGGTATGACTCGAAAGTCACACAAAAGTTAATTTCAAGTTTTATTTTGGAGGTTTCAAATGTTTGTAATTATGCACATGTGAATGTGTAAGTTTAGAAATTAATAGTTGTTGTTGTTGTTGTTGTTGTTGTTTTTTTTTTTTTTTTTTTTTTAATGTGGTTGTATACACTTTTTATTTTTATTGTTCTTATTATTGTAATTTTCAATAGTTTTGTTTTGATTGTGCTTAATTTTAAGGGCTTTTTTTTTAGGAGATTAATTTTTAGGTTGATTTTGTTGTTCTGTATTAATATTTTATAGCGGTAAATAATTTTTTTTATCTCCATATATATATATATATATATAAGAGAAATTGTGTGAATTTTTATACAAATCAAATACTAAAAAAATTGTTTTCAAAACATTTTGAAGACAATTTTTTATAAAAAATGTTTGAAAACGCTTTCGATCGACAGCATTTTCAAGTTAAAAATATTTTACTCCAAAATAAATGAAAAAGTGTAGTTTGTAATGGCAAAATTTCGTATTTTTTTTTAGACGTACACCACATAATAAAACTTCTCATTTTTTTTATCAATATTTTCATCAAATAAGCACCGACAACCCATATCGAAATAGTATGTCTCTAATAAGATACCAACACAGCAGGTGGTCTAATGCCTAGACCTTGGCCAACAAGATTTTGGTCTTCGATTCGAGTCCTCTTGATTCCCACTAATAAGCACATTGATATATATCTATCTTGCTACCCATCCCCTCCTATTGTTTTTTGTTTTTGTTTTTGTTCTCTCTAAAAAGAAAAAGAAAAGTCCCTAAGAAGATAAATATGTAGTACATGCATGCGTTTCACGTATACTCCCACTATTTTTCTCCAGGTGGTCTGCCATAACTGCGCACTTGCCAAAGAGAACAGACAACGAGGTCAAGAATTACTGGAACACACATCTAAAGAAAAGGTTAGCCATGATGGGTATTGACCCAGTGACTCACAAGCCAACAAGCACCATCCTTGGCTCGGCAAATGGTGACCCTAAGAACACATTAAATCTTAGCCACATGGCTCAGTGGGAGAGTGTTCGTCTTCAGGCCGAAGCTAGACTAGCTAAAGAGTCACAGCTACGCCAACATGAGCCAGGTGATACGACTAACACACTTGCACCACCACGTTGCCTTGACGTAGTAAAAACATGGCAGAGCCTAATGTTAAATTCCATACAAGGTGGTCTTCACAATGGTTCTTTTTGTCTTGGTTTGGGTAACAATGGTGGCGATCTTGAGTCTCCGACATACACATTGAGCTTCTCAAAGAGTGCACAAGCAGCAGTGTCAACTGTGGTATCACCATCAGATTTCAATGGAATTTTAGGTGCTGATCATATGAATGAAGTATACACCACGCAGCAACACAATATGGCTCTTGAGGTTGGAGATGTGCCTAGTACCATTCAGGCTTCTGATCATGGAGATGGGAATTTCATTGAAGGGATAGCAAATAATCTACTTTTCAATAATCTTGATATGCATAGCTTATCTACCTTCAGCACAATTACAAGTACTACTAGGACTGGCAATGGTGAGGTACATGAAATGACCAGGAATTATTGGAACGACATTCTTAATTTGATAAGTTAACATATATGGACTGTCAAGTACCGGCATTTTAATTTGTATGTGCAAGAGAACTTAGTGTTTAGGACTAGACTAGTGTATTGTAGTCAGTAATTGCCTTAGCCATGCAAGGCTACCGGCTTTAAACCCCACCCCTGAATTCCTGTTTCTCCGTTTAAATAAGAAATGTTGTTAACTTATCTTATGTCTTTTTTAGTGTAAGAATAATAAACTTTTTTACAAATTGATGATGTGACGATTAATTATTGGTAAGTAAAAAAGTAATGTAAGTAGCGAGTCTCAATGAGAACCAATTGAAAATTTTTATTTCAACAGTTTGTAAAACTGTTGTGAAAAAGTTTGTGGAACTAACATTACTCATTCTTAATAAGTATTTGGATTGGTGATAATTTATTATAGTATCAAAATAAGTGATTAAAAAAATTTGAACTCTGTTTAATTATTAAACAATTAAATAATTCACCCTAAATAGTTATGAATATCACTTCTTTTACTTTTGTTCAAAGGGGTAATATATTCTCTCCCTTGTCATGAATGTATCTTTCTTTTACTTTTTGTTCAAAGGAGAGTGTATTTCCACATCTTCTAAGCCTGCTAAATACACAGTTATCAAGAGTATATATGGACTAGACGCATACATCTCCCAACAGTGTCGTGATATTCCAAAGCTGGTTTGTGATCCCCTCTTGCAGAGCATCACTGCAGACTTTCGTTCGAATCTCAACCCTGGCCAGCTCCAAGCAATCGAATGGGATGAGTCTTGGCTGCTATATAGGTGTAGATAATGGGATCTGCTTAGCCCAAGCCTTTAGGACTCTATATAACTACGACTGCTGGGTCACAATTAAACTGGTATTGGCCCATTAGACCTCACTTGCTATCCCTCCTTCCCTACAAAGGACTTGATTTCTCATTTTTCAAAACATTATTAAATAACATTGGCAGCAAATAGTGTAGAGTGACTTTTGAGGAAAAAAATTTCAACCCACTACATAGATTTTGATATAATTAACCATGTGTATGGTTTTAAAATAAGTCATGTGAGACTTGTTAAAATAATACAAGTGAATGACAATTGAAAAAAGTATTCACTTGTATTATTTTAACAAGTCTAACATGACTTATTTTAAAACCATACATGTGCGATGCAAATGTTTGTGCTTGTTTTTGAGGAGATTTATGTTAATGATTTTGAAACAAAATCAATTTTCAGAGCTAAAGTTTTGGTGTGGATATTTGTTTGTGATTATTGGTTTAAAAGTGCAATGACTATTCTTCGTATGCTTCTTGTGGATGTGGAATGGCTATTTGCTTCTTTACCTCTAGAGTTTTTTTTTTTTTTTTTTTTTTTCCTTTCTTTTTGTTTTGGCTGCCTTTGAATTTTGATGAATCACTTTGCTTAAGAAGTTTAGTTGTTCTCTCTCCTCCCCGCCTTCCCCCCCCCCCCCCCCCCCAAAAAAAAAGGGACCCTGAAGTGTCAAAAATCATAGAAGCAAAATGAACAAGATGAAATACGTGGGTCCAAAACTCATAGTAGCTGCAAGGGATCCTCATGTACCATTTTGAAAAGACGACTTTAAAGAATCTTGAAATCTTTAAAAGAAAAAAAAAGGGGTCTTTTTGAAAAAAAAAAAAAAATCACTAGGAAGTCCAATGGCCCTAGTTCAAGTTTTTTTTTTTTTAAATGACTTAAGGGCTCAATGCCCCTCCAAGGACTTTTTTCATTTGAAAATTTTTCTTTTTTTTTTTTTTTTGGAAAGATTTGGAAATCTTGAATTTTTTTTTTTTGAATTTTTTTTTGAATTTTCAGTAATAGGCTCAAATTAGAACTAATAACAATTTACTTGAAATTACTACTTATATCACTTGAAATTACTAGTTCTTACTTGAAATTACTACTTATATCACTTTTTTTTATCTCTTACTAATAATCTGTCACATTAATAAGTTTCAAATTTGCTGAGTTTACAGACTTTCTCTAATTAGATCTGATGCTATTGCATTGCACCATGCAATATTACCACCCGTGTAAAGGTAAAAGTAGATAAAAAAAATAATTTTTTGGAGGGCAAAAATAGCATTTTAATCCCTACATTTTAAAGTTAGTGTTAATTTGTTCATTCCATTTTGTAACAATCAATTTGATTCATATTATTTTTAATTTGCAGTCAATTTAGTCATTACATATTGGTAGAAGCCAAATTAATCCTTGTTATTTACTTATTTTCAACTTTCAATTCATTTAATGCATGTTATTTCTGGTTTACATTTATTATGGGCCTAAATCTGGATTTTTTTTGGGTCGTTGAGTTAATATGTTTGTATCTCATTATGTCATGGGCTATCCTAGATTGGCTACCTACCAACCCACTTCCCACACCCAGAGAGAGAGAGAGAGAGTCTTGTATAATACAAGATCACTCTAACATTTGTATATATTTTTTGTAAAATTGATGACCAGATGCAGAAAGTGTTTTTGTGTAACTTGATGTACAAGACTCTATTTTAGATTTTTAAACACTTTACAACACCGGGTGCGAATGTTCTAATGTTAATGGCTTAATGTGGTGAAAAAATAATATTTTTTTCGATAGTCATTAAAGAATAACATTGATTTTCTTTCCTTATTTAGTTGGTAAAAAGGTAGATACATAGTTGGGTTCAAATCTTTAACATTGATTTCCTCTCCTTATTTAGTTGGTAAAAAGGTAGATACATAGTTGGGTTCAAAAAAAAAAACAAAAAAGGTAGATACATAGTTAACTTTGTTGTAGTACATCCAATATTAATTACTTGCCCTTCTAAGAAGGCCGTAACTTCCTTGAGCACCAGCTTATTTTCTCTTTAATTTACCTGAAAAACTATGGAGCTTCAAAAAGTAGTGCACATAAGTTTTTGATATGATAAATAGGCCTTTTTGGGATATTTGCTAATGGGTTATTTTAGAAAAATTTTAATATTACTTTCATGAAAAATATAAAAAAATTGTTAAAAAAATTAATTTTTTTTTTTGTTTTTTTCCATCAAAAAATTTCTAAAAAAAAAATTTCATAAACCAATACTGGCATCTATTAACTTTTTCCAATGATTTTTCATGCCCTACCTCCAACAAATTTAGTTCGCTGAACTAACTAAAATTTTCATCGACGTCTGAGTCTGATAGTTGCCTTCGACTATAATGTTTCACCTTCCTACTTCTCTAGCAAACTAAATGCCTGTTTTTATTGCTAGTTCGCTTGCTCATTGATTCCTATGAAAGCAACGCTAGGTGATTGAATTGGCAATTATGTCAAACTGACAGTTCAGAAACATTTAATATTGTCCAGTGTAGAACACTTCAAATTACATATATTTTTTGCAAAAATGACGTTGAATTAATGTGCTGTTCGTAGCAGAAATACCTGAAAATGGTCCATGTGCGTTCTTCTAACTCAACCTCATGTTATATGAAAATGATAAATGTTACCTTTACAATTGTAACTAATGAGTTGTTACATGCTGTTATTGGTGGCTAAAATTTAATTTTACAATGAACCCCTATTTAAAACTAATAATAATTTGTTATATAGAATTTGTTATAACAGTACTTTATACGAAATGAGTAGATTATACAAAATGGGTATATGATACTATAATATGAATTCAAAAGCAATATGACCGGACAGAGGTACGTATGTTGTTTTTTTTTTTTTTTTTTTTACAAGATAAAATTTTACTCTAGTTTAATCTAAGTGTATATGTATGTAAAATTCCCTCCTAAAAACTTGAACCCCGACTCTTGCCCCCACACCCTACAAGTATTTATACTTGTGGAGTAACCATCGCACCAAGGGTGTGTGGTGGTAGGTACGTACGTAGTTGATAATTCATAAATTTGCTTTAATTGGAGTAGTTGCCCCGCTATATTTATGGTACTATGGCAGAGAACGGAAAATTATTGAATACTCCGGGAGTATTATAAATACGTACTTCCTCCTCTCATATGAATTGTAGGTCTCACTATAAATATAATTAATGGGACCCACAGTTATATGAAAGGAAGGAGTATGCATTTATGGTACTCTAGGAGTACCCAATAATTACTCGCAGAGAACTAGGTGCTTATTGGCTTGCGATTGTTTTTGAAAGTTCGTCACTTTAATGAGCATGGATTCTATTTTAATTTTAAGAAAAATACAAAAAAGAAAGAAAAAACAAAATGTTATGTCTACTACTTGTTTCCAACAAATTTTTAATGAAAAATTGTTACTAGTAAGTAAAAAAATAATTTCAGTAATAGGCTCAAATTAGAACTAATAACAATTTACTATTAAGGATTTATTGTAAAAAATGTTATGGACATAAAAAGTAATTAAAAAAAAAAGGAAAAAAGAAAAAGAAGAAGCTGTTAAGCTGTTCCTTTGGATTGAGATATATGGGATATTGTCATTATGCCATGTAAGGTTGAATTTATTCAATCATGTGTTGATTTTATCCCGTGCCAAATTTGCTTGTAATTTTAGCAATTAGATATTTTGTATTTAGGTGGGAATTATATAAGGGTTATATGTGAGAGAGTGTAAAGAAAACACAAGATGTGTGCATTCAAAGGAGCCTCGCGATTGGATCTCGCAACTGACTCACGACTGACAAGTCGCCAAAGCGACACACGTGTGAAGCATGCAGGGAACTGACAGGTCACGACAGTAGGAGCACTACATGACAAAAAATACAGTCTGGCCTGAAAGTTATCTCGCGACTCAAACTCGTGACTAGTTCCAGTCGCAAGGCCAAGTTGCCAGAATGCCCTGTTTGGATGAAAATTGTCTTTTCACATTCCTCACGTACTCTACTATAAATACCTTTATACCCACGAAATGTTGAGAACTTCTAGAGAGAATTTTTGAGAGAGAAACTCTAGAGAAAACCAAGATTGACTCATCCACAATCTTAGACATTTTGACTCTTCAAATTCCTTAACTCTCACCCTCTCCATTGACATATCCTTGAGAGGTACATTTGTCAAATCCTTATCTCACCATACCCATATCAATGATGAGGCATTTTGGTGCTTGGGAAGCAGTTCGGAGATGACCAATTCACTTGGTTGATGCAATGGGCTTATTGCGGGATCTGGGAAGTTAAAGAAGACACGATTAGGCTTAACCTTGTTGGAGCAAGAAGCTTGGAAGGCTTAGGTGCATTGGGTAGATTAGGCTTGGAGGGTCTATTGCTATTTGTGTATCCTAACTTTATTCTTTAGTGGATCATTTGACTGCTTGGAGGGCAGCAAAGAGGTTTTTCGCCGAGGTTTTCGGTTTCCTCTTTGATAACACGTGTCAATGTTATCCTTGTGTTTGCATCACTCTAACCCTTACTCTCTACTTTTAATTGTTGCTGTGTTGTGATTATTTACAGTGCAGAGGTGTTTATTTGTTTAGGTTTTTGCTTGTACCCTTTATTCCGCACATCTATTATTTGGGTATAAGTTTGTATTGGTTTAATTTAAAATTGGGGGTCTAAACATTCATTAGTGTTTTTACACACTAATTGATTTTCCATGCCATATGATGCATCATAAAGTAGTTGTTATGAGATTAAAATAGCTCTTAGAGGCATGAATTTAGCTTTGTTATACAAATTATATTATTTTACCACATTATTTGTACTATACATCCAGATTCATATATACTACAATATAGGGTTAGTACATAATTAGCCTAAGGCTGATCACTCTCTCCATATATATCATTAGTGGGATAATTTTAATATAACAATTCCATATAGTATAGATGTAGCTACTCTTGGACTATTGAGTCGAACCACATTAAATCCTTTCTTCTTTTATCTCTTACTTAGGTGTGGGAGCTGACAAGATGACGTTGATGTCATCAGATGATGTCATTGATGAAGTCATCAAGATAGATTGGTGCATGTACAACTTTGACGATGTGTGGGGCGTGTGTGATGTGTGGTTCGGCAGGTTGGAACTCCAATGTGCGCATGTTGGCTTGGTTGCTGGATTTTTAGGTTTTTCATATTGGAGGCTGAAGAGCACGTTTGTGTGGTATGTTCCGTGATTGAAGGTTTGAAACTGCACAAATCTAAAAGGAAGAGGCACATCTTGCTTGAGAGAATTAGGGACATGGCGGTGCTGGGAAAGTGATGAGGCAGCAACGAAGGCCACTGTGATAGGCATGTGAGGTCCTAATTTGGAGTCTTTAATTAAAGGTTGAGATTGAAAGGCAAACAGTGCTTGTGAGAGAGTATCTATGAATTTGAAGGCCGTGGATAAATTTGGGAGCAAGCTTGATAGAGATTAGAAACATATTTTGCTAGAAGCCAAGAATGATGTTTGGATCTAATACCATGTTAAATATTAGCATTGATATACTATATTGAATACACTAGAATAGATGAGGAAATAGAAGTATAAATGTATAATACAAGAACATGAGGGTTACGCAGTTTAGACTAACGACCTACGTCCATGTAGAAAACATTTAAAGACTACATCTTTATTATATGAGTGTAGTATAAATCCTGTGTTACAATGAACCATAATATTAGTATATATAGTAGGCTAAATCTTAGACTAATTATACACTAACTATGGTTAATAGACTTGTAGTACAAGTAGAAGACTTGTCTTGCACACAAGGTAGGATCAGGACTGGATTTATTATATAGGGCTAATATATCTCTAGCATATCTTAAAATATTTTTGTTAGATTACAGATTAATGGCTATATTCATATTTGTTAGTATTATTAAAATTTTGTTATGGTTGAGTTTGGATTAAAAGCAGTTTAAAGATGATAACGTTTTGATATTCTTAGAGATCACGAGTTTGTGATCTTTTGCACTTATATTTATGACATAACAAATAACTGAGTAAAATTTAGTATGTGTTTGGATCTGGATGAAATGGCGTTTTGCGTTTTACTTTTTTTTTTTTTTTTTTGCACGTGTTTCTGCTTTAGGAGACAAGTGCACTGTTCACGCACCGTTGAGCACTGTTTATGCACTGTTGAGTACTGTTCACACACTGTTCACGGGACCCACAACCACTTTATTTAGAAAAAAATATTAAAAATGGGTCTCATAGCACTATTCACACATTTAAAAATTATTTTGCTACAGTGTTTTCAGTTTTCAGTTTTCAGCAAAATAAGCTATATCCAAATGGACCCTGAGAATCATAATTCATATCTCCACTCCTCAATTATTGTAACAATTAAATTATATTTAAAAAAAAAAAGAAAAAAAGAAAGAAAAGAAATATTCATACTAGACCAATTAGCAAATAAACATATTGTAGATTATTACACTTTCAACAAGGCATGATTTGAGTAGTCTTCAAGGGTCTGTTTGGATACAGCTTATTTTGCTGAAAACTGAAAGTTAAAAATACTGTAGTAAAATAATTTTTAATGCGTAAATAGTATCGTGAGACCTATTTTAAAATTTTTTTTCTGAATAAAATGGCTGTGGTTCTTGTGAACAGTGCACTGCACAGTATAATCTGCATGCATGAACAGAGCGAGTTAATGTTCATAAGCCTAAATACAGTGTTCATGGGACAAGCGCTAAAAAAAAAAAAAAAAAAAAAAAAAAACGCAAATGTAAAATCATTTATATCCAAACCACACCTTAAGGTCCGTTTGGATACAGCTTATTTTGCTAAAAATTGAAAACACTGTAACAAAATAATTTTTAAATAGGTGAATAGTATCGTGAGACCAATTTTTAATATTTTTTTTCTGAATAAAGTGGTTGTGGGTCCCGTGAACAGTGCATGAACTATACGTGAATAGTAACTTTGTCCCTTGAAATGCATGCAGCAGAAGAAAAAAAAAAAGAAAAAAGAAGAAGAGAAAAACGCAAATGCAAACGCAAAATGCAAAAACGCCAGATCCAAACACATGCTAAAACAGTCTCAATATGTCATATAAAATAATTGTAGTAAAGATTATGATTCAAAATATTATGTTTTTACAACTTATCTGTTTGTAGTTTAGTTAAAATTTAAGTTGGTTTAAATTTTGAAGTTTTATCCACTTAGGATTTGACCAAAATTTAAGTTGCCTACTTATGATATGAAATTTCATAATATAAGTGTTCCATTGGATTATTTTTTATCTTATTTAATATTGTATTTTTATGTTTTTTTGTGTTTTTGAAGAAAATAGACATAAAAGTGAAGCAAAATTATATATTTAGCCATGTTTTTAACAAAAGCGAGTTAAGAAAATCAAACTAAGCTAATTTTAAGTGGATAAAATGTCAAATTTCAAACCATAGATAAATAACTTAAATTTCGGATAAACCGTGAAAGTAAGTTGTGATTTATCCTAAATTAAAATAAGAGTGATTTGAAAATATTGTAATAAATTTTGTGGAGCAGCTTTCTTTATTATTTTTCTATATATATATGGTACAGAGTACTGACTGGTTGGGACCGCTGAGACTTGTCCTGTGTCCTTACAAGTATTCATTACCAGCATTAGACTTTCCAATTTCTCTCCCAGTCCAAATCTCTCAGCGGTATTGTATCCTTTTCTAGAATGGGAAGAACTCCATACTGTGATGCAGATGGCTTGAAGAAAGGCCTGTGGACTCGTGAAGAAGACCAGAAGCTCTTAACCTACATTGAACAACAGGGCCATAAATGCTGGCGTTCTTTACCAAAAAATGCTGGTTTTTTCTTTTACCATTTATAGCTAAACTCCTTTACATTATTATTATTATTATTATTATTATTATTATTATTTTTGTTCCTTCACTAAAATGTCAAAGCTAGTATTTGGAATTTTCTACAATCGTTTTAGATGCAAGAACTATTGTGCATGTGATTAATGGGGGTTTTTTTTTTCCCTATAGGTCTTCAAAGATGTGGGAAGAGCTGCAGACTGAAATGGAATAATTACCTTAAACCTGGTATTAAGAGGGGAAGATTCAGTTTACAGGAAGACAAAACCATCATTCAACTTCATGCTCTTCTAGGCAACAAGTAAAGAAACGTTAATCCTTTCTTCTTCTTCTTCATTTTTTTTTTTTTTTGAATATAAGAAATGTTAATATCTTTGGTACTTTTTTTTTTTTTTTTTGGAATTACACTCAATGACAAAAAGAACTTTTATTTTTGTGGGGGGTTTAGGAGAGGTGATGGTTTGTAGACTTGTAGTCTTACCTCTAATTTTTTGGAAGATAATTCTCATGTAAAACTTACCACTTGGTCCACTTATTGCTTTCGATGGAAGGTAGTTATCATTTCAAAGTTACTTATGTAACATGTCTTTTCTTTGAACCTCATTTTTAAGTATTTTGTGTTCTTTTTTTTTTAATGAATAATTGTAAATATATGGTATAAGCGAATTGAGACAAGATGTATTTATATATCTTAGTCACTTTTTTTTTAGAAATAATTGTAGCCTGATTTTATTGACTTTTTTCAAGTCAAATTAAGGTTTAACTTTTAAAATAAAAGACATAAAAATTGTAACCATAAAAAAAAAAAAAAATATATATATATATATATATAGTAAAATTCAAAACTAAATTAATGCATACAAATTAGAACTAGCACATATTTTATTTTGTTGTGAAGCCTAGCTTTGATAACATTCGTGGCAGGAAATACTTGGTTCATAATTGCAATAAAAACTGAAAAAGTAAATAGAAATACAACTATTTTATAAAGATAATAGTATTAACCACAAAAGTTGAAAGTCATATTTATTATCATTATAATATTCTTATTAAAAATAATAATTAGTGTTATTAAGTTGAAAATTAAGACTAGCAAATACACAGACAAAAAAAAATAACAAGTACTTAGGTGGAAATGTAGCTATGGCATCATTTAAATTTCAAACTTATAACTTTGGGTCCCAAACATCAAACAAGCAAATTATAATACTAAACATATAAGTCAAGTGATTATTCAATATTTTAAATCCGTTGGATTAGTTTACTAAAGTGACTAATTTTCAATTTGGGGGGGGGGGGGGGGGGGGGATTATAAAATTTTGTATCTAAACTTTTAAATATATAAATGATTTATTTGTCTAAAACCCGTACGACCAAAGAGTGAGACTTCGTCTTTGTCTTTTATTTATGTATTTGCAATAAGGTTCTATTTGTTTTTGTGTAAATTTTTTTTTAGAAAATGTTTTCCTCATCTTCATATCAATGGTAATTATTTTTTGATGATCACAAAAAACACTGTGTGTACGTTTGGCAAGATTATTTTGGTCAACTTATTTTACTATTCAGTTTATTTTTGCTATTATTTATAAGTTTTACTGTACTTTTTAGTACTATTTATGAGTCTTACTGTACTATTTCAGTTAACTTTTATTTTTATCTATAACATTTTTAACAAAAAAATTTCAATTTTAATAAAATAAGCGGATCTCAAATAAATCCTATATTTAAGATTGAAAATGGTGTAAAACATTTTCATCCTCTAGCGAACAGAAACCCACAAAATGACAAGAATCTCCCAAAATACTCAAAATGCCCCTTTAAACTTAGGAAATGACTATAAATGGCACACGGTTTTCTAGTACTAGACCTACCATGAGCTTTCCTCTTTTACTCATTTTGACATGTAGAGTAGTATTAAATTCAGTTTGATATTTAATTTTGAATTCGAGAAAAAAAATAAAAAAAAAAAAAAAAAAAAAAAAAAAAAAAACTTCTCAAAACCTCTAAGTAACTGAAATATATATGCTATAATATGATTAAAATAAGCCTAAAAGCGCTAAAATGACCTATGCACTTTCGAAACATCTAATATAATTAAAATTTCCTATAAAACTACTAAAATAACTAAACTACCCCTAGAAACCATCAAAAGGTTGCAAATGCTCCCTGAACCTCCGAGATGATTACGGTATGACTCGAAAGTCACACAAAAGTTAATTTCAAGTTTTATTTTGGAGGTTTCAAATGTTTGTAATTATGCGCATGTGAATGTGTAAGTTTAGAAATTAATAGTTGTTGTTGTTGTTTTTTTTTTTTCTTTTTTTAAATGTGGTTGTATACACTTTTTATTGTTCTTATTATTGTAATTTTCAATAGTTTTGTTTTGATTGTGCTTAATTTTAAGGTTTTTTTTTTAGGAGATTAATTTTTAGGTTGATTTTGTTGTTCTGTATTAATATTTTATAGCGGTAAGTAATTTTTTTTTATCTCCATATATATATATATATATATAAGAGAAATTGTGTGAATTTTTATACAAATCAAATACTAAAAAAATTGTTTACAAAACATTTTGAAGACAATTTTTTCTTAAAAATGTTTGAAAACGCTTTCGATCGACAGCATTTTTAAGTTAAAAATATTTTACTCCAAAATAAATGAAAAAGTGTAGTTTGTAATGGCAAAATTTCGTTTTTTTTTTTTTAGACGTACACCACATAATAAAACTTCTCATTTTTTTTTTTCAATATTTTCATCAAATAAGCACCGACAACCCATATCGAAATAGTATGTCTCTAATAAGATACCAACACAGCAGGTGGTCTAATGCCTAGACCCTGGCCTTGATTCCCACTAATAAGCACGTTGATATATATCTATCTTGCTACCCATCCCCTCCTATTGTTTTTTGTTTTTTGTTTTTGTTCTCTCTAAAAAGAAAAAGAAAAGTCCCTAAGAAGATAAATATGTAGTACATGCATGCGTTTCACGTACACTCCCACTATTTTTCCCCAGGTGGTCTGCCATAACTGCGCACTTGCCAAAGAGAACAGACAACGAGGTCAAGAATTACTGGAACACACATCTAAAGAAAAGGTTAGCCATGATGGGTATTGACCCAGTGACTCACAAGCCAACAAGCACCATCCTTGGCTCGGCAAATGGTGACCCTAAGAACGCATTAAATCTTAGCCACATGGCTCAGTGGGAGAGTGCTCGTCTTCAGGCCGAAGCTAGACTAGCTAAAGAGTCACAGCTACGCCAACATGAGCCAGGTGATACGACTAACACACTTGCACCACCACGTTGCCTTGACGTAGTAAAAACATGGCAGAGCCTAATGTTAAATTCCATACAAGGTGGTCTTCACAATGGTTCTTTTTGTCTTGGTTTGGGTAACAATGGTGGCGATCTTGAGTCTCCGACATACACATTGAGCTTCTCAAAGAGTGCACAAGCAGCAGTGTCAACTGTGGTATCATCATCAGATTTCAATGGAATTTTAGGTGCTGATCATATGAATGAAGTATACACCACGCAGCAACACAATATGGCTCTTGAGGTTGGAGATGTGCCTAGTACCATTCAGGCTTCTGATCATGGAGATGGGAATTTCATTGAAGGGATAGCAAATAATCTACTTTTCAATAATCTTGATATGCATAGTTTATCTACCTTCAGCACAATTACAAGTACTACTAGGACTGGCAATGGTGAGGTACATGAAATGACCAGGAATTATTGGAACGACATTCTTAATTTGATAAGTTAACATATATGGACTGTCAAGTACCGGCATTTTAATTTGTATGTGCAAGAGAACTTAGTGTTTAGGACTAGACTAGTGTATTGTAGTCAGTAATTGCCTTAGCCATGCAAGGCTACAGGCTTTAAACCCCACCCCTGAATTCCAGTTTCTCCGTTTAAATAAGAAATGTTGTTAACTTATCTTATGTCTTTTTTTAGTGTAAGAATAATAAACTTTTTTACAAATTGATGATGTGATGATTAATTATTGATAAGTAAAAAAGTAACGTAAGTAGCGAGTCTCAATGAGAACCAATTGAAAATTTTTATTTCAACAATTTGTAAAACTGTTGTGAAAAAGTTTGTGGAGCTAACATTACTCATTCTTAATAAGTATTTGGATTCGTGATAATTTATTATAGTATCAAAATAAGTGATTAAAAAAATTTGAACTCTGTTTAATTATTAAACAATTAAATAATTCACCCTAAATAGTTATGAATATCACTTCTTTTACTTTTGTTCAAAGGGGTAATATATTCTCTCCCTTGTCGTGAATGTATCTTTCTTTTACTTTTTGTTCAAAGGAGAGTGCATTTCCACATCTTCTAAGCCTGCTAAATACACAGTTATCAAGAGTATATATGGACTAGACACGTACAGAGCATCAATGCAGACTTTCGTTCGAATCTCAACCCTGGCCAGCTCCAAGCAATCGAATGGGATGAGTCTTGGCTGCTATATAGGTGTAGATAATGGGATCTGCTTAGCCCAAGCCTTTAGGACTCTATATAACCACGACTGCTGGGTCACAATTAAACTTGTATTGGCCCATTAGACCTCACTTGCTATCCCTCCTTCCCTACAAAGGACTTGATTTCTCATTTTTCAAAACATTATTAAATAACATTGGCAGCAAATAGTGTAGAGTGACTTTTGAGGAAAAAATTTTCAACCCACTACATAGATTTTGATATAACTAACCATGTGTATGGTTTTAAAATAAGTCATGTGAGACTTGTTAAAATAATTCAAGTGAATGACAATTGAAAAAAGTATTCACTTGTATTATTTTAACAAGTCTAACATGACTTATTTTAAAACCATACATGTGCAATGCAAATGTTTGTGCTTGTTTTTGAGGAGATTTATGTTAATGATTTTGAAACAAAATCAATTTTCAGGGCTAAAGTTTTTGTGTGGATATTTGTTTGTGATTATTAGTTTAAAAGTGCAATGACTATTCTTCGTATGCTTCTTGTGGATGTGGAATGGCTATTTGCTTCTTTACCTCTAGAGTTTTTGCTTTTTTTTTTTTTTTTTCCTTTCTTTTTGTTTTGGCTGCCTTTGAATTTTGATGAATCACTTTGCTTAAGAAGTTTAGTTGTTCTTCCCCAACAACCCCAACCCCCCACAAAAAAAGGGACCCTGAAGTGTCAAAAATCAAAGAAGCAAAATGAACAAGATGAAATACACAAGTCCAAAACTCATAGCAGCTACAAATTAATTGAAACAGGGCTAAACGACAAGTAGCTTAGGCATGTTAGGTGAAAGCTACATTTAGTCTAGTCTTGATTAATGAGCATGTGAGTAGCATGCGATTGTCATTAGCTGCACATAGCTGTTAGTTTGTTAGGAGTTTGTTAAAGTCAATTCAGTTAGTTTTAACTTTGAGTTAGTTTCTCAGTTTTGTATATAAACACTTGTAATTGTTATTTTTTTTCAAGTAAATGAAAATTCATTCTTAACAAAATTCATATGGTATCAAAGCCATCCTGCTCTATTTTCTCTCAAATTTCTAGAGTTTGTTCTTAACAGCTTTAAAGCTTCTTTAATAGCTGCAACAACTACTACTTCTTCTTTTTCCTCTATGCAAGATCCTGCACTAGTAGAGGATATCTCAAATCCTTTGTTTCTTCATCATGCTGAAAGTCCTGAAGCTATGCTTGTCTCTGAGCCTTTGATTGGTGAGAACTACCATGCTTGGGCTCGTTCAATGAAGAAGGCCTTGATTGCCAAGAACAAGTTTGGCTTAATTTGTCAATGGTAGCATCACTCTCTCTTCTCCATTGGTAAAGACTCCAAAAGCTTTTGATGCTTGGATTCGCTGTGACAATATGGTAGGCTCTTGGTTTGATGAAGGTAGTTTCACCTCAGATTTGAGTTAGCATTACTTACAAAGATACTGCTTTGGAAATCTGGAATGGTCTCAAAGATACACATTACCAAGGTAATGAACTTAGGATTTTTCAGCTTCAAAAGGACATTGCTTCCATCTGTCAAGGTGATTCTTCAATTACCACTTATTTTACTCAATTGAAGGTCTATTGGGATCAACTTCAGAATTTAGGCCTACTCCTATCTATTCTTGTGGAAAATGCACTTGCAATTGGACTCAGAAGCTTGAAGATCTTTATCTTCAAGAATCAGTAATGCAATTTTTTATGGGGCTTAATGATTCATACTCTCAAATCAAAGGATAGATCTTGTTAATGGATCCACTACCATCCGTTAACAAAGTTTACTCCTTGTTGATTCAAGAAGAGAGGCAAAGGAGTGTGGAACATGGAAATTCTGTTCACATAGAGTCTATTACTCTAGCAGTGAAGGGTTCTAATCCCAACTTCAACTCCAATTTCCTTGGATTTTCTGGCAATTTTGGTGTTTCTAGAGGAAAGAATTCCAAAGGGAAAGACAGACCCATTCGTACTCACTGTGGGAAGCTTGGACATGTCATGGAGAAATGCTTCAAGTTACATGGTTTTCCTCCAGGCTTCAAACCTAAAGGCAAGAACTTCATGGTGAATCAAGTCAATGCTCAAAAGGGCTATGAAGATAAGGATTCAACATCTGCTCATTTTCCTTTCACTCAAGAGCAATGTTAGCAGTTCTTGACCATGTTGGGCACTTAGATGCATGCTACTCAACTCAATATTAGTGGCAAGGACAGTCAGTTCAACATGGGCAGCAAGGAAGTACACATGGTCAACAATGTGGTTAAGCCTAATCCAGTTGTTCCCTCTTCTTCTAATACCATAGATGCTCTCACCATGGCAGGTATGCTAGATTCTACTTGTCTTGATTTGAGACATTCAATCTTTTCTACCCAAATTATAAATAGAACAACTTTTGATGGTGATACTTGGGGTCATCGACATTGGGGCAACATACTATATAGTGCATTCTATTCATCTATTGACTGATTTTACTGTTGTTAATTGTATGGTTGAACTTCTTAATGGTGAAATTGCTTTGGTGACTCATATTGGTTCTATATATCTTTCTGAAACCTTGATCTTAACCAATGTGTTTTGTGTTCCATCATTTTCCTTCAACCTCTTATATGTTAATCAACTCACCAAGAAAATGAATTGATGTCTCATTTTCCTGTCTACTTTTTGTTTTATTCAAGACCTCAATTGCTGGAGGACGATTGGTGTGGGTGAAGTTCATGATGGGTTGTATCTACTTCAAAATAGCCTTTCTGATATTTGTGCCATTCCAACTCTGTCCCAAGATACTCCATCTTTCTAGTCCGTATAAAAGGCTTCCTTTTCCTTTCCATAATTATGTTTCTGAATTTCCTTTTGATTTGATACATTGTGACATTTGGGGTCCTTATATGGTTCCTACAATTGCTGGTCACAAGTATCTCCTTACCATTGTTGATGATTGTACTAGATCAACTTGGATTTATCTTATGAAATCTAAGTCTAAAACTAGACATCTTCTGCAATCCTTTTATACCATGATTAAAACTCAATTTGGTAAATCTATTAAGGTCTTAAGGACTGACAATGGGCTTGAGTTTCAAATGGTTGATTTCTTTAAGTCTAATGGCATTATACATCAACATAGTTGTGTTGCCACTCCACAACAAAACTTAATTGTGGAGAGGAAACATTAGCATATACTTTGTGTTGCAAGAGTTTTAAGACTTCAATCCAATATGCCTATTGCTTATTGGGGTGATTGCATACTCATTGTTGTGCATCTTATGAATAGACTCCCTTATCCTTTTTTGAATAGTAAATCTCCTTTTGAACCTCTTCACAATAAAGTTCCAGATTATTCACATCTTAAAGTGTTTGGATGTCTATGTTTTGCTTCTACTCTCTCTCACAATAGAGGCAAGTTTGATCCTAGAGCCCTTAAGTGTATTTTCTTAGAATATACTTATGGAGTTAAGGGATATAAGCTCTTGAATTTACAAACCAAATCTTGTTTCATTTCTAGAGATGTTTCTTTCCATGAATTTGTTTTTCCTTTTAAATCTCTTCCCTCTTCTCTTCCTTTGTCTCAGTCTGACCCTTTTTATCATGATTGTATTCCAGATGCTTCATCATTGCCTATTACTAATTTTATTCATCATTCTGCTCCTTTCACAGACCCTTCAGCACCTATTGATTCTACTATTCTTGAAGATCATTTTATTGATCTTCTTGAGGACTTATCTGTTTTTATTCCTAATGACATTACTGATACACCTGATCTTCCTAATGATTCTTTGTCCATTGTCCCTGTCATTGAGTCCCTATACTTCTGCTTCCACTTCAGCTAGTCCTATCCTAGGTGATTCCTTGCCTAGGAGGTCTACTAGGATTTCTAGACCACCAGCTTACCTTCAGGCCTATAAATGCAATGCTACTTTCACTAAATATCCTATTGCCAATTATATCTCTAGTCACAAACTCTTTCCTTCTTACTCCCATTTCTGCAATAGTATATCTACTCTTCAGGATCCGAAGTTTTACCATCAAGTAGTTGGTGATCCAAATTGGGATGTTGCCATGGCAGCTAAACTTCAGACTTTAGAAATTAATAACTCTTGGTCTCTTGTTCCTTTGCCTCCCAATAAGAGGGCTGTTGGTTGCAAATGGGTATTCAAAATCAAGTACAGGTTTGAATGGCAATGTCGAAAGGTACAAAGTAAGGTTGGTTGCCAAGGTTTATACTCAGCAAGAAGGTTTAGATTATATTGAAACCTTCTCTCCTCTTGCCAAGATGGTGATTGCCAAACTTTTCTTGGCTTTTGCTGCTATGCAAGGCTGGACTCCCACCAATTAGATGTCAATAATGCATTTCTTCATGGTGATTTGCATGAAGAAGTGCATATGTGTCTTCCTCCATGCCTACCTAGTAAGGGAGAGCTTGTGTATAAATTGAATAATTCCTTGTATGGTCTTAAACAAGCCTCAAGTTAATGGTATTCCAAATTTTCAACCACTCTACAGCAACATGGTTTTTTGTAGTCAAAGGCAGACTATTCCTTGTTCACTAAGCAGATAGGTGCTTCTTTCATGGCACTTTTGGTATATGTTGATGATATACTCATTGCTAGCAATGATCCTCAAGCTATAGCAGATTTGAAGGTTGTGTTGGATAAGCAGTTCAAGTTGAAGGACCTAGGAAATCCAAAGTACTTCTTAGGTTTGGAAGTTGCTAGGTCTAAGAAAGGCATTTCATTATGCCAGAGAAAATATGCACTTGAAGTGATCAATGATGTAAGAATGCTTAGTTGTAAGCCTATTAAAACTTCCATGGAGGTCAATCTTAAGCTCAACAAAGATGAAGGAGAGTTATTGAAAGATGCTAGTGATGATGCTACAAAATTATAACACCTTAAGTTGTCCATATGGCTCGTCTACAAAAGAGGAAAAATAAGCAAACAAGTTGCCTCGTCCCTCCTTTGGGACGAGGCAAGGAAGGTCTCGTCCGTCACAAATGACGGACGAGGAAAGCTTGGCCATGCCATGGCTCGTCCACCCTTAATTAGGGACGGACGAGCCAAGCATCTTCGACTTAACCAAAAAGAATGGAAACCTCCATTGCTTGTAAAGAGGCATCGGTTCAGATGAAACGACGTCTAAGGAAGTTGTGGAAGTTACCTCCGATTTTGGTGAACTCCTCGACAATAGGAACGGTTATCAAAGTCAGTAACCGTTCCATACACTATATAAGCGTGATCCTGCGTAAAGGTAAAAGGATTCTGACATTCTTTCTTTCACTTAGAAAAGGGAGAAAACACTTAGATATTTTCCTCTCCATTTAAGCCTTCTAACTTCATCATCGGAGGGTTATAGGCCGGCCTCCACCGGTCTTCACTCTGATTGGTTTTGGTTTTACAGGACCCAGTTCCCAAAATTGTCGAAGTTTGAAGATTTCCAACCCACTGATCTTCAAGAATTATCAGTTGGCGCCGTCTGTGGGGAGTATCTTTGTTGTCGCTCTTGAACTTGTTTAGTTCTGCGAGTTCTTTCTCACAAGAAAGGGTTTGAAATGGTTCGGACTAGATCAAGGGCAACTAGCCCAGGTCCTTAACAGAGTAGGGATGCGTCGAGTAATCCCCATCGCGATCGACAATCTGCACCTACTATGTAGGCCTCGTCTGTTCAGCATATGCATTCGATGGCGGTTGCGATGGCGGAGTTAACTCGCCAAAATCAAGAGTTACGGAGATAAGTTAACTTAAGAAGGCAGACACATCAAGAGCAGGATGAAGAAGGGCAAACTCAGGACCAAGAGGGCAGAGAGAACTTTCAGCGTGGGAGCCCATCAAGGGATACCACTTCACGAAGGGCGTCTGACTTGAAGAGAGAGATGGATCAGATGAAGAAGGCTATGGACGAAATGAAGGAGAATATGAGGAGGGCAAACCCAGTAGAAGATTTGGTTCATAGAACTGACTCCCCTTTTACGGCCTCCATCAATGGCCATCCCCTACCACCAAAGTTTAAAATGCCTTCTTTAGATTCATACGATGGGAATCGGGATCCTTTTGATCACATTGCCACCTTCAAGACCACTATGCATCTGCAAGGTGTTCCAGATGAAATAATGTGCAGAGCCTTTCCCACCACCCTCAAGGGTCCGGCCAGAGTATGGTTCAGCAAGTTACCCCCGAATTCAGTAAGTTCTTTTGGAGAATTAAGCAAGTTGTTTGTTAATAACTTTATTGGGGGTCAGCGTCACAGACGATCCACTTCTAGTTTGCTAACGATAGAACAAGGGGAGAATGAAAGCTTGCGTTCCTTCATCACACGCTTCAATAGGGAAGCCCTGACCGTGGACGAGGTAGATGATAAGCTACTGTTGGCAGCCTTTCATAACGGAGTTAATTCAGATTTGTTCATACATAAACTTTATGAGAAGGAACCTCAGTCTATGGCTGAACTCGTCCATTCAGCCCAAAATTTCATGAATGCAGAAGATGCTATTATAGCTAAGAAGAGGAAGAGAGCTGAGAGGGTAGAATCAAATCCTTCTCGTTCGTCCGACCAGGGTCCTCGTCCAAAGAATGGACAAACGGAGGATAAGAAAGATCGAGAAAAGAGGGCAGGTCCGTCAGCAAGGAGTCAACACTACACTCCTTTAAGCGTGCCACTTGAGCAAGTCCTCATGCAAATCAAAGACGAGCCTTCCTTAAAGTGGCCAGAGAAGATGAAGGGAGATCCCAATAAGCACAATAGAAATAAGTATTGTCGCTTCCATAGAGATCATGGGCACGACACAGACGAGTGTTTTGATCTGAAGCAGCAGATTGAGAATCTCATTAGACAAGGGAAGTTGAAAAATTTCCTAGGACGAGATCATAGAGACGAGAAATTGAAGGCCAAAGTAGAAGAACCGTCACGGCCACCGCTTGGAGAAATAAGAATCATTCTGGGGGGAAGTTCTGCAAGACAGTCGTCCAAGTCAAAGAAAGCCTACCTGAAAGCAGTGCAGAGCGTTCAGCTCTCTGGACGATCGCTAAATGCAGGGACCATGGACGAGCTAGCAATTACCTTCACGGACGAGGATGCAAAGAAAGTCCATCACCCTCATGATGATGCTATTGTCATCACTCTCCTTATTGCAGACTACAAGACTAGAAGGGTGTTGATTGATAATGGAAGTTCTGCTGATATCTTGTACTTTTCAGCCTTTCAGTAGATGAGACTGGGACGAGACTTGCTTCGTCCAACAAGCTCCCCCCTAGTTGGTTTTGGTGGAATGAAGGTGCAGCTTGTGGGTAGTATTTCATTACCAGTGACGGTGGGGGCGTATCCGCGACAAGTAACCATGGAAGTAAGTTTCCTCGTAGTTGATTGTCCGTCCTCTTACAATGCAATAATTGGGAGGCCAACCTTGAACAGATGGAAGGCAGTTACATCTACCTATCATTTGTCAATCAAGTTCCCAACAGAACACGAGGTAGGCCAAGTACAGGGAGACCAATTAGCTGCAAGAGAGTGTTATCTGGCCATGCTGGCCGCGGACGAGCAGGTTCAAGCAATGACTATCGAAGAAAGGAGAGTGATGGCAGAACCTATTGAAGCATTGGAAAATATCCCTTTAGATGATGACGACCCTGAGAGGTGTACCAGGGTTGGAGCAGATTTGGAAGCAACGATCAAAAAAGATCTCATTTGTTTTTTGAAAAGGAATAAGGATGTATTTGCTTGGAGTCACGAAGATATGCCAGGCATAGATCCCAGTGTAATTACCCACCGTTTGAGTGTATACCCCACCTCCAAGCCAGTGCGGCAGAAGAAAAGGGTGTTTGCCCCAGAGAGAGATAATGTCATCAAGGAAGAAGTTCAGAAGCTGATTATGGCAAAGTTCATTCGAGAGGTATACTATCCTGAGTGGCTGGCCAATGTGGTAATGGTCAAAAAGGCGAATGGCAAGTGGAGGATGTGTGTTGATTTCACTGACCTGAATGAGGCTTGCCCAAAGGATAGTTATCCGCTACCACGCATTGATCAGTTGGTAGATTCCACCGCCGGCCATAAGTTGCTCAGTTTCCTCGATGCTTTCTCTGGTTACAATCAAATTAGGATGGATGAGGCGGACCAGGAAAAGACGTCCTTTATTACCAGTCAGGGACTTTACTGTTATAAAGTAATGCCATTGGCCTAAAGAATGCTAGGGCGACATACCAACGCCTGGTCAACCACATGTTCCGTCCACAGGTCGGGAGGAATATGGAAGTATACATAGATGATATGTTGGTAAAAACTCAAGACGAGAAGGGACACTTGGTCGATTTGCAGGAAACATTTGACACGTTGAGGCAATATCATATGAAGTTAAACCCTAGCAAGTGTGCTTTTGGGGTATCGTCGGGGAAGTTCCTAGGGTTTATGGTTTCTTATAGAGGAATTGAAGCAAACCCTGACAAAATTCAAGCAATATTGGATATGAAGCCCCCTAGTAATGTGAAAGAAGTTCAGTCCCTCACCGGACGAGTTGCCGCCCTCAACAGGTTTGTCTCTAAAGCTACGGACAAATGTTTGCCATTTTTTAAGGTTCTCAAAAAAGCCTTTGAATGGACCGACGACTGTCAAAAAGCTTTTGAAGATTTGAAGAGGTATCTCAGCAAAGCCCCATTATTGAGCCCGTCTATGTCCGGAGAAGAGTTGTACTTATACTTGGCCGTCACCCCACATGCCATAAGTTCAGCATTGGTAAGGGAAGAAAGCAAGGTGCAAAGACCTGTGTATTACACTAGCAAAGCATTGAGGGGAGCAGAGGGACGGTACCCGCTAATGGAGAAATTAGCTTTTGCGTTGGTAACGGCTTCTAGAAAGCTGAGGCATTATTTTCAAGCTCATGTTATTAACGTCATGACAGACCACCCACTAAAGAAGGCCATGAACAAGTTGGAGGCTGCAGGACGTTTGGTCCAATGGGCCGTAGAACTCAGTGAATTTGACATCAAGTATCAACCGAGGCATGCCATAAAAGCTCAAGCCCTGGCAGATTTCATTGCAGAGTTTACTTCGAATTGTGATGAGGTGGTTGAAAAAGAAAGCGTTAAGTGGGTAGTTCATGTGGACGGTTCGTCTACACAATACGCAGGAGGAGTAGGTGTAGTCTTGCAATCTCCGGAAGGGGACAAGTTAAAACACAGAGTTCGTTTGCAGTACCAGACAACAAACAACGAAGTCGAGTATAAAGCACTTCTCAGAGGGATGGAATTGGCCAAGTCCGTTGAAGCAGAGTCACTCCTCGTCCTGGGAGATTCTCAGCTAATCATGGGCCAAGTAAATGGCGAGTTTGAAGCCAAGGAAGAGCGCATGAGGAAATATTCAAACAAAGTGATGCGACTTGTTAAAAAGTTTGAAGAAGTTAACTTTATTCAAATCCCAAGGGAAGAGAATATGGAAGCTGATGCTTTGGCGAAAGAAGCCTCGTCCAGCGAAGCTGCAGACAAGTTTGATGAAATCCAATATATGCGGAATGTAGATATCCCAGAAGTGCAACAAGTAGAAAATAGAATGAATTGGATGGTTCCAATTGTGTCATACTTGAAAAACGGGCAACTCCCAGATGAAAAAGACGAAGCTAGAAAGCTGAGAGCGAGGGCAGCAAGATATGTTCTTATGGACGAGATTCTCTACCGAAGAGGTTTTTCCCAACCTTATCTCAGATGTTTGGCCCCAGACGAGGCAAACTATATACTTAGAGAAATTCATGAGGGAGCATGTGGCAACCATTCAGGCGCCAGATCGCTCGTCCATAAAGTTGTCCGTGCAGGATATTATTGGCCAAATATGCAAGCTGACGCTAAGGCATACGTCCAGGTCTGCGACCAATGCCAAAGATTCAGCAATGTCCCCAGGCAACCATCAGAGTATCTGACTCCAATGATGGCCCCGTGGCCTTTTGCACAATGGGGACTGGATATCTTAGGTCCATTTCCACTAGGTATAAGGCAGATGAAGTTCCTTGTGGTTGGTATTGATTACTTTACCAAGTGGGTGAAAGCAGAACCTTTGGCTAACATCACACAGCAGAATGTCAAGAACTTTGTGTGGAAAAATATTGTATGCAGATTTGGAGTGCCTAGGGTACTAGTATCGGATAATGGAAGGCAATTTAACAATGCAATTTTCAGAGACTTTTGCGTACACTTCGGAATTCAAAATCATTACTCTTCACCAGCCCACCTGCAAGCTAATGGCCAGGCAGAAGTTGCAAACCGATCCTTGTTGAAGATAATCAAGACTCGGCTTGAGGGGGCTAAGGGAGTATGGCTAGATGAGCTTCCAGGCGTTCTGTGGGCATATAGAACGACAGTGAGAACTCCTACAGGAGAGACTCCTTTTAGGCTAGCATACGGAACTGAAGCAGTCATACCCGCAGAAGTGCACGTGGCCAATCATAGGGTGACGACCTACCAGGACGAAGCTAATGAGGAACAACTACGTCTGAACCTCGACTTGATAGACGAGGTAAGGGCGGACGCTGAGCAAAGGATGGCAAGGTATAAAAATCTCATGGCTAGGCGATATGATGCAATGGTGAAGCCAAGGCGATTCAATATAGGGGACCTCGTCCTAAAAAGGGTTTCCTTAGCAACAAAGAACCCAGCTCATAGGAAGTTGGGACCAAATTGGAAAGGCCCCTATAGAGTTATCAACTGCAAAAGACAAGATTCCTATTACTTAGAAGCTCTTGATGGGAGGAAGTTGGAGCATCCATGGAATGTGGAACACTTGAGGAAGTATTACCAGTAGAATATCAGCCTGGACGAGCTCAGCAACTAAACTTTATTATTATATTATTTGGTGTGGCTTTTTTACGTTAAGTTTATGGACGGTGTTGTAGTTTATGTTTAAATAAAGGCATTGGCCTAAGGTGCCTGCCTCGTCTTTGAACAATGCTTGTGATATGAATGGTATTTGTGGAATGTACATAATGTTGTGTAATTCACTGATTTCCATACTACATTCGTTTGAAGTTTATTTAAGGGATATAATGAAAAGCTTTCCTAAGGGAAAAAACATTAAGGCGTCCTCGTCCATATCAAAGGACGAAGCAAAACCTTAAATCCCAAAGGGAAAAGCACAAGGCATCCTCGTCCATATCAGAGGACGAAGCAAAGCCTTGCATCCCAAAGAGAAGCACAAGGCATCCTCGTCCATATCAGAGGACGAAGTAAAGCCTTACATTCCAAAGGGAAAAGCATTAGAGCATCCTCGTCCTTATCAAAGGACGAAGCAAAGCCTTGAATCCCAAACAAACTCGTCCATAACACGGACGAGTTAACACACTACATTTAAATACATGGGCAAAAATGTACAGACAAGTGTATGTTAAGCCATGGACAAAAGAAGCATTTGGCAATATTTTACTTAAGGCTTTTGTTAAAACAATCCAAGACATGGACGAGTACAATGAAAGCCTTAGGACTTCAGAGTATAAAAATTAGGCTTTTTGTCAAAACAATCCAAGATATGGACGAGTACAATGAAAGCCTTCAATTTTTAAGAATAAAAATTAGCTAAGTCCATAAACAAGGCAAGCTGGTTTTTATTAGTTTTAACAGGTCCTTAGACCAGTAATGTTGAATTGCTACCATGTCACATGAAGGAACTACATTTGAAATTCTAATGAAAATGGTAGACAAATATGTACACAAAATGGGCGAAGTTGAGTAAGCAAAATAAACAAAACTCGTCCATACATATGCCACGAGAATAACATTAAGTTGAGTGTATATCTAACGTTAAAAAAAATCTTTGCGCAATAAACTTGTTTAAAGTACAATAAACTTGTTTAAAGCCTCGTCCTAAAACCACGGACGAGGCAAATGTATCGAAATTACATAGGTGGTCACAGAGTGAACCAAATAGAAGTGCATAAAAAAATCTAAGTAGAAGGAGAAGCATTGGGGGCGTCCTGAGGGGGCAAAGTTGTAGCGTCGTCTTCAACATTCACGTCATCGGAGCCAGTCTGGACGAGAGAACTAGTGGCAGCAGCGTTCAGGTTAAGGAGAATGGAACTGAAGTCAATGTCAGGGAACCTTTCCATAGCTTCACTTCTAAAATCCTCAAACCCTGCTGCATAATTAGTGTCCAAGACTTCAGTGTACTGCTTGGACGACTTGAACTCAGCTATTGCATCGTCCTTCGCGTTGGAAAGAAGGGCATCGTACTCATCATTTTTCTTCTGTAAGGCCTCAAGACGAGCATCCTTCTCTGCAGCACTGGCTCTCAGCTCCTCGGCCAATGTCTTCAACTCCTTCACCTCTGGCAGCCACTTCAGCCCATTGCCTTGCCTCAGCCTTCAACTCCTGGATCCTCATCTCTAGCAGGATCCTCGTCTTGTCCAACCATGTTGCTTGCCTGGACGCTGCTATAAACTTTGACATCCCCTGTGAAAAAGAAACAAGTTAAAAAAAAAAAAAGAGAGAGATGAGGAAGGAAGGAGAATCACTGATCAAGACGAGATATTACCTTAAAAAGATCATGAACACCAGAATGTTCAAAATCTTTAAGGGACATGTCATAGCAAACATTTATGTCCTCGTCCGTCACAGCCTGCTTAAAGCGTTCCCAGGCTAAGTCCTCATTCTCAATGATATTGGAGGGGGCCATTCTGGGAGGCTGAGACGGGGTTGACACGGTCCTAGACGGAGTGGCTTGGGACGGAGTGGTCTCAGCTGGAGTGGATGAGTCCACATCAACTACATGTGTTGGCTGCTGAGACGAGGGAGGTTTGACCACTTGAGTCGAGCTGGGCTTGGCCTTCTTGCCTCGACGACTAGGGAGATTCCCCAAGTCTAAGTTCCTTGACAGGGTTTTCCTTTTCTCCCCAGTCGCAGGACGAGTCTGGACATCGCCCTCAGGACGATCACCCTCAGTAGCTACGTCCTTTCCTTTGTTTCCCTTCATTGTTGCCATCCCTTTTTATAAAAACAAAAAGAGGAAAAAAAGATAAATACCTTTAAAAATAAGACAAAACAAAATGCAAGGACGATGAAGATTGGAAACTTACTTTTTCTAACCGTGACCTCGTGTGCAATAGCTTCGTCGGAAGGATTAGGACCTAAACCCCACTTGGCAAGGCGTCTGAGTGAGACCAAAGAGTGAAAGTCCCTATCCACGTGAAGACGAGCTCTGTGGACGCGGTCACGGAAAAACTTGCTTAAGGACGGACGTTCAACAGCTAAAAAAAATAATAAAAAAATAAATACTCCAGTTAATTGGCCGTCGATATTTAAAAAAATATAAAGGCAAAAATGAAAAGAAAAAGGGGAACAACTTACCTTCAGGACGAAGGTTTCCTAGGTCCCCAGTATAACGGCCAAACGAGTCCTGGCCAACGTCTACAGGGTTTCCAGCCCAGAAGCCAGAGACGAAGAAATATTCCGTCTTCCACTTTCTGTCAGACGAGGCCAAGGACTTGATCAACCTACAATCTTTACCCCTGGCTGTATATTGATGGAAGCCAGGGGATTGGTGTATCTCTGAAGGTTTGTAGCAGAAAAGGAACTCGTCCACAGTAAGAGGACGGTCCCTTCCAAATACTTCACTCCACAAAACTTGCATTGAGACAATTAGTCTCCATGCATTTGGGTTAAACTGGCATATACCTAAACCTAACCTAATTAACAATTCTCTGGTAAAAGCGTTTAAAGGGAATCTTAAACCCCCCAAGAGGTAAGCTTCATAGACGCCAATCCCAAAGTGAGGGTTGCAACACCATTCTCCACGGACGGGTACCCTAGGGTTAAACTCGTCTGGGATTTGGTACCACTTCCTAAGGTTTTTCAGTCTCTGCTCGTCCGTCTTAGAGGGGATATCTATTGCACAACTATATACAGTAACTTCTTCTTCGTCTAAGGGATTAGGACGAGGGTCAGTAGACGAAGTACCAGCCTGAGACCCAGAGGCCTTCCTAAGTTGTTCTTGTAAAACTTCTATAGGAAACCCAGGGACGCCAGAAACGTACTCCTCGTCCGTGGTGTTCCCCCTACTGCTATCACTATCGCTACTAGAATTATAACTACTCTCGTCATTATATTCGTCTATAGCCTTATCTATACTATCGCTAGACGAGGAAAGTACAATGTCCACCATCTTAACAGGAAAACTAAGGACGAGAAAAAAGAAAAATACCTGGATCTAGGACGAAGGAAGGCTATAGACGCGTGAAGTTTCTAAACGAATGTCTAAGACGAGGAAGGACAGGGAAAGAAATTTCAGAAATGAAGAGGGTACCGGAGGTATTCCACTATTTATAGGGAACAAGCTCAGGCATCTGAAGCGACGTCACCCAGTCATTAAGGGACACGTGGCACACTTCTCGGGCAGATCAATCGACGAGATTTTTCCACCAACCAATTTTTGACACGTAACACATCTAATTGCTGCGAACACACCTTGTTTATCTTAGGACGACCCAATGAACAAGGGGGCAACTGATGATACTACAAAATTATAATACCTTAAGTTGTCCATATGGCTCGTCTACAGAAAGAGGAAAAATAAGCAAACAAGTTGCCTCGTCCCTCCTTTGGGACGAGGCAAGGAAGGTCTCGTCCGTCACAAATGACGGACGAGGAAAGCTTGGCCATGCCATGGCTCGTCCACCCTTAATTAGGGACGGACGAGCCAAGCATCTTCGACTTAACCAAAAAGAATGGAAACCTCCATTGCTTGTAAAGAGGCATCGGTTCAGATGAACGACGTCTAAGGAAGTTGTGGAAGTTACCTCCGATTTTGGTGAACTCCTCGACAATAGGAACGGTTATCAAAGTCAGTAACCGTTCCATACACTATATAAGCGTGATCCTGCGTAAAGGTAAAAGGATTCTGACATTCTTTCTTTCACTTAGAAAAGGGAGAAAACACTTAGATATTTTCCTCTCCATTTAAGCCTTCTAACTTCATCATCGGAGGGTTATAGGCCGGCCTCCACCGGTCTTCACTCTGATTGGTTTTGGTTTTACAGGACCCAGTTCCCAAAATTGTCGAAGTCTGAAGATTTCCAACCCACTGATCTTCAAGAATTATCAGCTAGTATGTACAGAAGGTTGATAGGAAGGTTGTTATCCCTAACTATTTCTAGGCCATACATCATTTACTCAATGCACAGATTGATCCACTTCATGTCTAAGCCTAGAAAGCCTCACCTCAACGTAGCTTATAGGGTGATGCAATGCCTCAAAGGAACCTCAGGACAAGGATTGTTTTTTCCATCTCAGTCCTCTTTGCATATCAAAGCCTTTGCGGATGCAGATTGGGTATCATGTATTGATTCTAGGAGGTCCATCACATGCTATTGTGTATTTCTTGGTGATTCTTTAATTTCTTGGAAGTCTAAGAAGCAAAATACAGTTTCAAGGTCCATGACAGAGGTAGAATACAGAGCAATTACGGTTGCAATGTGTGAAGTGACTTAGGTTCTATATTTGCTTAAGGATCTGAGTGTTAGACATAATGGAGCTGCCTTACTGTTCAGTGATAGTCAAGCAGCAATCCTCATAGGCACTAATCTAGTCTTCCATGAGTGTACAAAGCATATCGAGATAAATTGTCACATTGCGACGGATAAGGTGCAAGTTGGAGTTATAAAGTTAATGGGTATTAGAACTCAATGTCAGTTAGCAGATTTGTTGACCAAAGCCTTGAATTGGAATCAATTTTCTGGTCTTCTTACTAGGATGGGCATCTCTAACATTCATTCTCATGACATCCATCCTAAGGGGGAGTATTAGAAATCAAAGAAGCAAAAGGAACAAGATGAAATACATGGGTCCAGAACTCATAGCAGTTGTAGAACTGAAACAAGGCTAAATGGCAAGTAGCTTAGGCATGTTAGGTGAAAGATACATGTAATCTAGTCTTGATTAATGAGCATGTGAGCAGCATGTGATTGTCATTAGCTGTACATAGTTGTTAGTTTGTTAGGAGTTTGTTAAAGTCAATTAAGTTAGTTTTAACTTTGAGTTAGTTTCTCGGTTTTGTATATAAACACTTGTAATTGTTATTTTTCTTCAAGTAAATGAAAATTCATTCTTAACAAAATTCATAGGAAGTGAAGATTTCTAATGATAGAGATTTATTTAATAGCCACCAATTGAGGCTACTATAAGATTTCTAATGATAGTGATTTAGTAATATTTATTTTCCATTTAGTTATTGTAGCAAATAAAAAAAGATTAAATAATAACTCATACTCAATAGCTTTTCCGTGTATCGCATGAGTTAGCGACTAATAGTAAGTAAGGGTGTGGATGGAGGGTCATACCAAGACATGTTTACTGTGAAGCAAATATATGTGCTGATATTTTGGTTGCTGTGAAGGGATGAAGACACGTGTAATTATTTGATTTTGTGTTATTTACGTGAATTTTTAAGATCATTAGATTGATTAAAATTGGATAGAATTGGAGAAGTTAAATGGAAGAGGACATTTCCCATAATACATTTATGTGTGAAACAGTATCTTGTCGATCACTAGTCATATTTAAATGATCAACCATCTTCGTATTGAATGAAATCAGATTGAGGATCCATTTTATTTACATGTATGGAATAACATTTGCCTAGGGGAAAAAAATTGCTCGTTCAACATATCTTTTTCAAGTACTTTTCAAAGAGAGTACTACATGTCCCTCTCACATGAATGCATAAGAAAGTGACAACATAATAATCTCTTGTAAGTATAATAATTGGGGGATGGAACACTCTCTTGCAAGCCAATTATGCAAGACATTAGGAATAGAAGAAAATTTTCAAAGCGAGAAATAAATGCTAACTTTAGTTTATATTAATGATAATTCTAGTAGTACTAATCTGGTTGGAAAAGTTGGCCACCTACTATTCCAACTTATTGAGCAGAAGACAATAAATTCTCTTTTAGGATAATTTTACAAATTTTACCCCTAAAAGAAATTAAATTGAAGATCATCTTTTGAATATTTTCAAAGTCAAATTGTTTCTTGTATTTTCTAAAAATCTTGGTTTGGTTCTTTCACCCTATGCCATCTGTTAAATAAATAGAATTTTTTTTACATATCTTAATTATACTTTAATAGATGGCAATTGTGGGAGAAACGAATCTTTCCCCAATCAGGTATTATCTTCTTTAGAAATGGCTTTGAGTTTTAATCCTTAAGGTTTTACTCAATCCCACATCGGGGAGAGACGCCTCTTACTCATGTCTTATAAACCTTTGGCCTAAGGATGAGTGTACCACTACTACACATGTTAACTTCCACAATTGAATAAACTAGACTGAACACTGCATGCACAAGTTGGTGAAATTGAGCAACACTGGATTCCACTTGAATCTGATAGCATATAAAATCTGTTCCACTTGATATAGCATATAGTAAACAAAAAATAATTCATGACTTTAAGTTATTTTTGGCCCACCTGATCCCTGGGTATCAGCCAAGGGGTTGATTGTGATCACATTGTCTCACTCACATGCACCTTTATTTGATCGCTATAACGATCAAGTCCAGGCAGGACCAACCTAACCCATTGAATGGCGTGGAGTGGTTTATTTGCAGAATAACCTGCACTACACACGAATACTATTGCAAAAGATGAGGAATTGAGAATTGGACAAATTAAATTTGAAAGTTTCTTTGTCATTCATTCAGACAAAGGGCCCAATAATCTAATATCTAACCTAATACTATCTATATCTATATCTATATCTATATATATATATATATAATAGACGAAGCTGAGAGAAAGTGAGTGCCTACAATTAAGGACGCGTCGACAAATCAGAAAAGTGATGTCACTTTAAAAAGCGATACTTTATGTTGGTTTGCAAGAGTAATACCATTTAATAGCGATGGTGTATATATTAAAAAAAAAAAAAAAACGTCGCAAGTAAAAAAACCCTAGCATCTTCTCATCAGATTCTTATTACCATTTTCTCTCTCTTAAAAAAACCCCAGCGATACTGCGACAGAAAAAAAAAAGAAGGAGAAAAAAAAAAACTTATCGGTCTCTTCACATCAAACTCTTCAAGGAGGAAAAAAAAAAAAAACTTGCGCCGCCTTGGAGATTCGTTTGACCGGCCATCGTCATCCCTTTTGAGTTTTACAGGTACGTTCTTCACTCTCTCCCTCTCTTTCTCTCCATGATTTTTTGTTGTTTTGATTTGGTTTTGAAACTTCTCTGTGATTTCGGGATAAGTTTCCCCTGTTTCCATTAATTCGCGGAATATTGTAGATCTATTTTGCGATTAAAACCCTAGCGATCTCTTCTCTTCAAACTCTGCGAACCAGTGGATATTCGTACGACCGACCACTGCTATATCCTGCCGAACTTAGACCATCACAGTCGGAATCCGTCAAAGCTAAATACGATCAAATGTCACAGAGGTTTTGAGATACGGAGTTAGAGATCGGTGCTATTCCGGCGAAAGGTATGCATCAATTCTGTGTTCATTCTTCTCCTTTTGGTGCTTTGTTGTGAAAATTGATTCTTACAACATGAACAAGAATGCAAAACCCTAGAATATTGATTCTTCAAATTTCTGCAGTAATTTTCCTGCATAATTTTGTTTTAGATAATTTTATATATAATTTTATATGGGTACAAACTTGATTCGTAAAAGCTATGGCTACAGATGCACATCAAGCCAAATGTGAATGAAGAGATGAAGGCGGAGTCGGGAGTCAAGAAAACGAATGAGGATTCGGTTAAGGATGAGAAGATTGAGGGGGTTAGCATAATGTTTTTTTTTCCCTCTTAATCAAATATTGTTTCTGCCGGTAGTTTATGCAATTCCCAGTTCATTGTTTACCACGGTTGCTTTTCCTATTCAAATACTATTACTTCAATTGCATAGTTAATTGATGGGGAAATGCTCTTTCTTTGAGTGCTCTTTCTTTGTATGTTTTTCCTTTGCATATATAACCTTTGGCTTCCTATTTGCTTTCTAATGTATTCTGTGTTTTTTTTTTTTTTTTCAATGTCTTTCATTAATGTTTCCTTTACCTTTTTGCTTTCTCTATTTCTTATTGTGTTGATTATAGGGTTTTGATTGAGGCATTTGGGTTAAATATGGTTTTGATAAAGGTATTTTGGTTATAATTTGTTTTTGCTTAGCTTTGATTTTGGTTTGGATATTTGGATGATATTTTTTTGGGGGTAATTTTGCAATCATCGTAGAGAGCAGACTGAATCAATATTGGATAGTGTCTTTTTCTTTTTTGTTAGATTTCTGATTCAATATCTTGATTTCTCTGTTTGTGTTTGGCTTTTGGTAGGCATCCGGATTGGAATATATATTGACTTTATAGGTATGGCATTGAAAATTTCATTGTAATGTGTCAACTGTGGAATGATAAGGTAGTGGGCAATGATTATGATCATTCGCAAAGACAATTGTGAAGAAGGCTTTAGACCTTTAGATTTGTTTTATTAATTTTCTCCAGATTTTTTGCTTTCTTACTCTTTTTTCATGCTTGATCTGTTCTTTATTTCCCCCCTATGTATGATGCTTTTATTAGATTTTTTTTTTTTCCCCTGTTTGTCTGTCATTGATTTTCCATCTGTGTATAGAGCAGAAAGTAGAAAAGGTGATGAGAGAATCAAAAGCATGTCCATCAAAGGATGTAATTTCACCATGATTGGTTGGAGATTTGGAGTTGACAGAATACCTCTTCACTCTCTTTAAAGCAATCTTCACTAACACAGGTTTTATTTCTTCTTCACCTTTCTTATATGAGACACTTTGTAATTTTTCCTATTTGTTTTTGGACTTCTATTACTTCTGTTAAATACCTTTTCATGTTGATCTTATTTTAAAATAATTTTTTATGCCATTTTTTAGTGTATACTGCCATGATCAGCATGAAGATTAGTTTTCTGGTGTTTATTAATTATATGTTATTGAATCACACTTAGTACATAATACCTCTTTGGCCTTCAAATAGTGGCATGCATTGATTTCACAACCGATATAGTTTATATATAATGTTTTTCTTAATATTTTTTGGGAGAAAGATTGTTTATCTTAATTGATTGTGCCTTGAATTTTACATATGCTGAAATTGTTAGATTACCAACATCTTCAATTTTTTTTCCTGACTTTAAATTCAGTTACTTCTTCATTTTGTAGCCTTTGAAATGATTTGGTTTTGCTTGGAATGTTGGGATTTATTTTTTGGGGTACTCCAGACTTATAATTCAAATGATAAGATATTTAGTTTGTTTTAATACTTAGGCTGCTAATTAATATATAACAGATTTATCTTAACTGAGTTAACAGTGTTTGCTCGACTGTTGGCTGAGTTTTATAGCATGATATGTGTTTGACAAAATGTCTTATGGACTTGCATTTTAATTCTTTAGAATTATGTTGTTCAGAAAATATATACCTGCAAAACAAATCCTCACTTTTAATACCATTAAGATGATTGCACTATAGACTCAGAGGTATTAAAAGATGATAGCATTATTGACTCATAAAATAGACGCCTACAAAAGAGAAGGCCAAGGATGGCCCATAGCTATATGATGCCAGTTACTATCTCTTCAATCCATGGATTTTTTTCTCTGTTTTGTTTTTTTGGTAACATGTTTGAAATATTCCTAGAGAAATGCCTCCAGACCATAACCATCACCTCATACTTTGTAGGGCTGGATTTGCCATTGTTCACAAAAGTCAATGATTTGCTTATTTACTTTGATTTTAAGGAAACATTTAAAATATAAATGAAAAAAAAACCAACTGTAGTTTTACATAAATAAATTTTTAGAGTAAACATACTAGAATTGAGATACTTACTTCAATGCTTTTGATTGGCTTAGTATAGGGGGGTCTCTTGGGTTCTGTACGTCTAAATATTGTAGTGCTCTTTATACTTAAACTCACATGACTGAATTTAGATATATAACTAAAGGAACTTATTGTGCATTTTTCATTCTTTAAGAGAATTTTCATGTTGATGATCATGGCATGTATTGGTTTGGGGAAAAAATATAGTTGCACTTTTAATGGTTTTCAGCTTATTATGAATATAATTTAGTATAAATGTGTCCACATCTTTATTTGATTAATCTTCTGTTGCATAAGAAAATTAAGCTTAAAGTATGTAATATGGATATGTTTTGCACATTTTGATGAATCGTTTTCCTTAAATGTCAAACATTGTAAGAAACAAAAAAAAAAATTGTTGTAGGAAAACCAAAGGCTGCCAACTCCATCAACAATCAAAAAATAGAAGTAGCAGAAAGTTTAACTAATAATTCTCCATTTGCTTCCCTCATAATTGTTGAAGCTCTAAAATGGCATTCCAAATGCTTCACAAATAATTAATAACTTATCTTTCCTTTTTTTTTCTCTTGAAGGAAACATATATTTTATTGCAATTGCATCAAGGATAAATTGTTGTTGGACAAAGCTTCATCCATCCACACTATCAAATTCGTCACAAATTGGGCATTTCTAGCCACCGTATGATTTTCCATGTTAACTTCTCTTTTTACAACAAAAACTTCAAAGTGCTCAAAGTTGTTCAGTAATGGTCTTACCTCCTCAATGATGTTTCTAACCATGTTGATCAATATCCATATGGATATGTAGCTGAATCACCTTCTAAAATATAAGCATTTTTTTGTTCTTCATGAGCAAAATTCCAGCAACGCAAAACAACCACTAGCTCAACTTCTAGAGGATCTTCGAATTGTCTATATTTTTTTAATGCATAGCACCTGTCATTGGAAGAAACACTGAATTTTAGATAATGGCACACATTATTGTAAAAGTTTTAAATTTTATATCCAAATTTGCTGCTAAAATATGATTAAGGCTTTGGCCATTAATTTCCTTTGAAGCACTATTTGTGCATGATTTTTTTTTTTTGAAGACACAATTACATGGTACTATACTTAGTGTCCCTTTGTTTTGCGCGGCTGGCGTTTCAGGCGTTTGGAGAGTTTATTGTTGTTTATCGATTTTGGCTGAAGAGTTTACTGGGTATAAAAGGAATTGCATTTTCTTCAATGATCTAAATGAAACTCATGTTTTCAACTTGAAAGATAGTAGCTTTGGAGATTTACAGAATATCTATCCAGCTTGGTCTCTATTTTATTATATTTTCTCTTTGACACTTGATTTGCTGTCATCTTTAACAACATGATCAAATGCTTAAAATAAATACATTTTCCCCTTTTGTTCTGAATCTGTATTGAGTCATTTTGGTGAATAGGTACAGTTTTGCTGCTGGCAAAATGCATCCATCCGAGTCTTCAACACCAGTTGATGATGCCCAGTTTGTTTCACCTGCACTGATTTGATTAAAATTTGCCATTTTAGGATCTCAAGGGAGTCTATTACCTCCACAAGCAGCATTTTCTTCAATTGAAATTGAATGTTACAGTTTTTTTTTTTTTTTTTCTCCTTTGATTTGGTTATGAACTAAGAAATATGAGTTAGTTTTGATTTAAGCTTTTTGGTTGGGTTAGTTGTATAGAAAAGGCATGTCTGTTTTATTTCAATGTAATTTGTCGGGCTTCTCCGTAAATACCACCAAAGTTCAAAATATGAAGTTGTATTTCTATTGTACATTTTTATTATTTGCTGTCATTTTTAACAGCATGATCAAATGATTAAAATGAATACATTTTCCCCTTTTGTTCTGTTGCTAAAAAGTGAGAAGTATGATGTGTTGAGGTTTGAGTACAAAGTAGATTTACCTGCTAAGCTGACCATTATTTTAATTTATGTGTGTTTGGCTATCTGCATAAGCTTATTAGATTATTGGATAGAGTCATTTTGGTGAATAGGTACAGTTTTGCTGCTGGCAAAATACATCCATTTGGATCTTCAACACCAGTTGATGGTGTCCACTCTATTTCACCTGCACTAATTCGATCAAAATCTGCCATTTTAAGATCTCAAAGGAGTCTATTACCTCCACAAGTAGCATTTTCTATAGTTGAAATTGAATGATAAATTTTTTTTTTTTTTTTGGATTATGAACTAAGAAATATGAGTTAGTTTTTAGTATTTTGGTTGGGTTGGTTTTGATTTAAGCTTTTTGGTTGGGTTAGTTGTATACTGAAAAGGAATGTTTGTTTTATTTCAATGTAATTTGTTATGATCCTTTGTAAATACCACCAAAGTATGGGTCCACCAAAGTATGGGTTGTGATGATTGAGAATCTTTAGAATGCATAGTAATAATTTCTTACACACTTTGCAACAAATTTTTTCATTAAAAATTGATTTTATTAGCCAAATTTCTCTTCTACTTATGAGATTTCAAATGACCCCACACATTGCGCGGGTTAAACGCTAGTATATATAATTGCAGAAACTTTAAAGAGGTGCTGCCACGTTAGGAAAAAAGCCATCTTAAAATGCTGCTACGTTCACACTTTGAAAGAAACAAAATACCGCACGTTGCACCGTTTGAGGGCTACAATTTAATCTTTTTACTGTGCTGTCCACACGGTTTAAAACAAAACCAATTGAAAGGCAGAGAGCCATAGAGAGTTTGAGAAATAGAGAGAGAGAGAGAGAGAGAGAGAGAGAGAGAGAGAGAGAGAGAGAGAGAGAGAGAGAGAGAGAGAGAGAGAGCGAGACGCAAAGTAAGACAGGCTTAGCCCAATCTTAAAGACCGGCTTCAATCTTTGTTTTTAGAGATTCCGATCAAGAAAGAAGAGAACCGTTCCTCAGTTCCTCTCAAAAAATCTTTGTTTCCAGTTACGCCAAAACGACCTTTTTTATTTTTGATTTTTCCAGAAAAAGAAGCAAAAGAAGAAAGAGTATACCAAACTTAGACCACCGGAACCGGCATCGGTAACCTAAAGGTGCACGCATGATTTGAGATACAGACATAGAGAGAGAACTACCATGGGTAAGGGTTTTTTATTATTATTTTTATTTTTATTTTTTTTCATTCTTTCTTAGATCTGGGTATGAAATATGAATTAGTTTTGAGAAATTTGGTTGAATTGATTTTTATTTAGGTATTTGGGTTGCATTAGGTTTTGATTTGATTTTTTTGATTCTCAATATACTAAAAACTTTTGGGAGTATTTGGATTCAATTAATTTTGTGTTTGATTTTGGTTTAGTTTTAGGGTATTTACAATTGGCTTTGGATAATCAAGGCCAAAAGTCCGAGAACGGTAGAGAGAGAGTCGGTTAGTCACAGAGTGTAGAGAGATCGATCGATTGGATTTTTTTTTTGGAAGAAGAGGAAGAATAATCGTTAGACTGTTAAGTTAATGCCCCATGGATTGAGAAAGGGGCACCACCACAAGTTCTGTCATCACCGTAAGCCTCCACCCACTATCAGACTATCGGAATCGCTTCCGGTAAAGTTTTGCTTTAAACTAAAAAATTAAGGGTTTTTTTTTTTTTTTCTAATTTGGAGAATCAATTGGGGGTTAATTATGATTTAGATTAGTATTTTGGGTAAGGTTTGGTTTTGATTAAGGGATTTTGGTTAGAAGAAGTTCCGTTTTTAGGGTATTTGGCTTGGCTCAATGTTTTGGGTATTTAGAATCGATTTTGAATATTTGGGTTGCTTTGATTTTGAGTTCACATAAAATGAAGATTTGCTTTGTTACTCAAAGCACAAACCTTTGAGTAATCAAAACTACACTAAAGTTTTATTTTAAATTTTAAAGTTTTTGCATTTGTTGTTTCTGAATGGTCCCTTTTTTAAAGCCATTGGAACTATGCAGATTAATCTTGAACCACTGTAAGTATTGTTAAGAATGTACCTTCATTTGAAATTGAAATTGAAAAGAGAGAAATAAATTAGAGAAGAAGATAACTATTTGAAGTGGTAATTCTGGATCTAACTCTATACAAGTTGTGTGTATATATATATATATATGTATATGTATATGTAAAGTCCAGTATTAACAAATTTGTTTTAATTTCCTATTTTGGTAGTTAACTTGGGACTGTTTTCAATTGACAAGTATAACATTAACAAATTTGTTATTTGTTCTTTATGAAATGTATACATGTTGATTGTGATTTTTATGTTGTAGAAGCTTATTTTATTTGCTGCAATTGACTATAGCTGTTATATTGTAAAACTTAAAATGATTTCTCTTTTGGCAGAAATTTTTAAATTACCTAAAGATTATAATATATGCCAAATATAATTGGCCAATATAGTTTGCTTCTGCATTTGTTAATTTTTTTAATGCTTAAATGATCAAAGATTATAATACATTACAAATTATTGAAGGAGGCATTAACTTTCACTCAGACATTTTTTAGGTCTATTACCATTCTACATCACTACCTTAATGTATGAATAAATGTAATCCTTTGCCAAGCCAATTGTGGGATTTATTACTTATCCTACCATGTGCACCAAACGTGCTAACCTTTGTTTGTTTAGCATTTGATATCAGTAATGTGCTTGAAATGTATTTTTTTGGCTTTCTGATTATTTAAAAGATATGTAACTTAAATCTATCTTAATATATATATATATATATATATATATATATATATATAGATAAAAGCAGAAGCCTTTTCCTGCAATTAAGGCCGTTGCAACATGTAGGAAGCATTTGGCAAGGGAAAGTGCTCACTTGGTTTTAAACAAAGCTCTCTTTCAACGCAAGGTGATTTTTTTTTTTTTTTATATATATATAAATTTTTAGAAGAAAAACCAAAATCTTGTGATAACTATGATTTATGTTTGGCAGTTTGGGTATTTGCTTCGTTTTGATTTAGGCATTTTGGTCAGATTTCTATCTCCCTCTCTCTATGCTTTGCCATTAGAATTTCTTTGCATTTATCTCATTTTTTTTCTTTGTTTAAAGTTAATTTACGGTTATGGGCTCTCTTTCTATGTTTTTTATTTTTATTTTTTATTTATTTTTATATAAAGAGTGGATAGGTGTGTTTTAATGATTAGGAGTGTAGATACTGAAAGTTTTAGATGCTAAGGAAAAGCAATTGTGGTAAATTATAGACAACAAAAATAGTATTTGGAGAAGATATAGTATTCAAAGAGGATAATCAACATTGGTATGTTGAAACTTGGGTATATGGTGTTGCAGGAACAAAGAACCCTCCCACCACTGACCTGCCGGAACTGCAAACAGTAAGTTTTCCTCTTTATTTTTCAATTTGTGCATTAAAATTATCTTCCTTTTTCTATAATAGTTGGATTAGTTTGGATCTATATCTTTGGGTTATATGTGGCTTTGATTAAGGTATTTGCGTTATGATGGTGGTGTATAGCTTAAAACGTATAGGTTAAAACACATCGGAATGGAATTAAAGTCGGTGACATGACTAGCACAAGAAGCAGGTAAACTCTGCACCACTTAGCGGTGGTGCTTCCCAAGTGGAAACTACATCACATCTCTTTGACTCACCAAACCCACCCTTCATCAAAGCCCCCCCGACTACAAAGCTTAATAGAAAACATTTTTAGCTAAAGTCCAGTATCTCTTCTTCTCTTGGTTTGGATGGAATTGGATTTTTTTGGTTGCCTAAGTTTAAGATAACCTGGCTTTTTTTTTTTTTTTTTTCAAAGGAATTACACTCTTTTAGACAAAGATACATATATTTATTGAAGTTGGTACAATCTCCAGTTATGGTTGTGAGTCCTATTTTGGTAGTTAACTTGGGACTGTTTTCAATTGACAAGTGGAACATTAACAAATTTGTTCTTTGTTCTCTGTGAGATGTATACATGTTGATTGTGATTTTTATGTTGCAGAAGCCATTAAGTAGGAAAGAATCCTTAAAATTGCTTCTAATATTGCTGCATTTGGATGATTTAAAAGTAATATAGGCATGGCTTTATGCATAAACTTGTGATGTTTTTTTGCTACTTTTGCGTGTTTGAGCTTTTGACATCTGATTTTTTGAGTGAATGATCATGGTCTTAGTCTATGTGTGTGTTTAATTGTAATATATGTGTTCCAATTTTGTTGTTATTCAATTCTAATATATGGGTGTTGCATTGTGTTAATCTTATAGGAGTCTAGCACTAGTCATCTTGAATGCCATTTGTTTTTTTGGTACATGTTAGTCTGTTGGTTAAATATTTTCGTATTTTTAGCTTCTATTGAGAGATGATGTCTTTAGAAAATGTCTTTGAAATTCCTATCCACAATCTATATTTTTCTGAGTTAGTTATTTTTTAAAGATGATGCTTATTCCTAAATCGGTTTATGATTCTTGATATGCAAATTATTTACAAATAGAATGTGCTAAATACATATATTATTCCAAATGCTTGTTGAACATTGAATTTACATTTTAAATTAGATTAGTCTTGGTCCCATGACTCATGAGCATTCAACATTACAGGCTTTTTCTTTTTCTTTTTTTGCTTATACCCAAAATTTTGTACATGCATGTGTTTGCTGCACCCATACCCAGTTAGTGACAAATATATTGAATGATTTATGTTAATAATAATCCTTTGAAGTTTATAGAGTGCAACATAGTGCACCATTCTCTAATTTATGTTGATGTTACTTTGTTAGGTCTTAATTGCTATTAAGAGCCGGAGAGTAGTTGAGAAACTGCTAGAGACAAATAAGAAAATGGCTATTAATGAAGTTGAGAAGAGGGCAAAAATTGTCAATATCCTTATGCACCAAGAAATTTATGGAAAAGGATTGCGAAAAGCATCAAGTAGATGTACATGGCTTAGGAAAGGGATTAGGTAGCTACAGATTTCTCTGTGAGATTTCATAAATGTAACTTTGATTAAGTGCTACCATCTTTTATTTTTTTATAGGGTGGTACAGTGATTGGTATTGATAAAACTCTACAATATAACTTTTTCAAGAGTTTTTGGTTTTTTTTTCCCCCTGCCCTAAGACATATCTTTTGTCCAATTTTTGTATTCTTGAAATTAATTGTCCTTTGTGTAGTTTAAATTGGATAGTTATAATAAGAATCCTATAATCGTTATAAACATAGTTTGTATAATTGAGGTTTTTTGTATTTTCCTTATTTAGTATGTCTTCATTTGACCATATTTAATGCATAAACAGACCTTCAATTTTAAGGGAGTTTCTAATCATTTAAAATAATAATAATAAAGAAAAATAAATATAAGAGGGAAGGTTTTTTTTTACCTTTAAAAAAATCAGTATACTTCTTTTAATTGTCTATGGAGTTATCATAATATTTTTATGATATCATGATAATGTTTGATTGGCTAATGGAGTTAGCCCAAGATTTTTGTATCATGATCATGTTATTAGAGTTTGATAGACAATTAGTGAAACAACTAATATTCTACTAACAGAATTTTATTATGATTTTACATATTTTTTTGTGAATAATAAATAAAATTTGCCCGCGCATTGCGCGGGTCATGCACCAGTTTTTCTGTTAAAACCCAACTCGAGCCATACTTGTTGGGATATTAAAGGACATTATAAGTTTATCTAAGAGAGTGTTTTTTTTTTTTTTTTTGAAAAAAAAAAAAAAGAAAAAAAGAAAAAAAGGAGGAGAGAGCTCTGTTTGTGCGGCTGGGGTTGTGTCACTAAGATTCTCTCAATTTCACCGTATCAAAGATTTTAAGTAGATTTGAAGATCAGTTAGGGTGAAGAAGCTGAAATCATAACACCTACTACAGACTAGCTATTGTGAATAAAAACCTTCAAGAGGTTCTTCAAGTCAGTCAAAGATTTCGGTTGTGTTCACGAGTGCGTCAGCGTCAACCTTGAATGCAATCCATATAGCTGAAGATTCCAGACATTATGCTGCATGCAATATTGAAATATTTTTTCTTTAAGTTATCGACGTACTGATCGTAAAGTCTAAGAATTTTTTTTTTCTTTGAGATTGTGAAACTTTTGTTATTATAGCATATTTGCTTCTTTGGAGAAGGTTTCTCTCGTAGTTGTTTTTCCTTTGGAATAGTTTTTCCATCAGTTTTCTTTGCCTCACCATATCATTGTCTCTATTATATATATTTGATTTTGTACGACTAGTGACAAATTATTTATCTTGTTGTTACATGCTTAACATATTTACTTATGAACAGGTAAATTGTATAATTGGATTAATTTAACCACATGGGCTAATTCATTTGTAATTCAACAACCAGAGTTTGAGCATATATATCCAATAGAAGAGCTAAAACACAATTCACAGGCAAAATGGGGATCAATTCCAACAATATTTGCAAAATAGGCAAATTCTTTGCTCATCCACATTCACTCTCTTTCTCTAAAGTACTGTAGGTGAGCAAAACAATTTGTTAGCTTAAAAAATTCATAAAGAAGAACGAAAAGTAGGTAGGCAAAATAGCTAAAACACAATTCATAGGCAAAATGGGGATCAATTCCAACAATATTTGCAAAATAGGCAAATTCTTTGCTCATCCACATTCACTCTCTGTCTCTAAAGTACTGTAGATGAGCAAAACAATTTGTCAGCTTAAAAAATTCATAAAGATGAACGAAAAGTAGGTAGGCAAAATAATATTTAAACAGGATATAGAAAAAGAATAGAGAGTTTGTTGAGAACAGTATTTGAAAAAGTAGGCAAACAAACGACAAAAATAATTGTTTACTCTCCAAAGTCCAAACAGTACCCAAAATATGGCTAGCTATCATTCCTTGTCAAGATTAACCTTCATTTTATTTCCCTTTCCCCATCTTTTTTTCCTTCTAGAGATCAAGCCATTGCTATATTCCATGAAAAGAAGTTAAAGGAAATGAATATTATCAAGAAGTTGAGGAAATGGACATTATGCTTTTTGCTTAGCTGTGCCAAGTAGTTTTTATCATTTGTATAGGAGAAAATAGAAACTTGATAAGTGCCGAAAATATATTAAGATGTACAAGGTTATATTATGAATTTATGATTGATTCATTTGGGGCCTCACGTTATGGTCACATGCATGGGAAGCCTCTAGTTCTCATGAGACAAACAATTTGTTTTTTGCATTTTTTTTTTTTTTTTTTTTTAATAAAGGTCGGATTAGACATATAGTCATATAGATGTACTTTGTACACTTTTATTTTTGGATGTTTCTATCCAGCATATCATGATAAAAACCACAAATTTTGGCATTATTACATGGTAATTGATGAACGACATTCGGCTAAAAGTGAAATATTTAATATGATAAGGACACGACACAACCTTTCGAATTAACTCTGTATAATTTTTTTTTTTTATTTTAGTATAAAAACCTATTTTTTCTATTTTGTATAATTACTTTTCAAAAATATTTTCATCAAATTATTTATTTTACATTACATTTTATTAAAGTATTTGTAAGGTTACGATTTGTAGCCCAAGCCCAAAAGAGGTGGGATGTGAGCTCAATGAGCTCAATACAATGAATTTGTAGAGAGTGAGTGAAAGAGCTGGACTATTTATAAATTAAACAACGGCTAATAAGAATTTAAAAGATGAATAAGCACAAAAACATACTTAAAACTTTATTAAATTGGTGTCTGAGGAGATGAACTATGAATTGAACTACTGTTTCAGAAAGCTAATACAATCCTTAGTGCTACAGTAAATCTTTTTCTCTCTCCCTTTCCTATTTCCTCTGATCCCTCTCTTATGGGGGGGTCTTTTACATTATATAGTTTTTCTTCAGACCGTCTTGATCGTACACTTATTAATCATCTAACCCTTCACTCGAGTATATGTCCCATCAGGCATCTTCTTTGGCTCTCTGTGCATGGTGGTAATTTAGATTGCACTGTTTAGGGGTCTTCTCTACATAAACGGGGCCAGAAAAATTGCTACAGTGCATTTAATATAGTGGTAGCAGCTTTTCCTTTAGATATTTTTGTATTCTTATCATCTTTATACGTGCTTGAAGTTCATCTTTATCGTTGGAACTTTCTAGAAGATCAACTAAATCGCTCTAGTACTTACTTAACCGATATTCATCGTATTCGAGAAGGATACACTCCTTGGACTATATTCCCCTATCATTTCCTTACGTGATTCTCCACTCTGGGGCCTTTTCCATCATTTACTCCTCCTCGAATGTATCCACATCTTCAAATAGGGCCCAAGGCCCAATATATGAACTTGAGCTTTCATCCTCACAATAGCCCTTCAAAATTTTAATTTTTCCCTCGCATCCAAGGAGAAAAAATGAGATTTTGATCTGCCACAGAAATGAGGGCTAGAAATGTAAAAATACCTGAGTTTACACGTGTGGGAGCATAGTTTTAGGCGCTTCATCATTGCTATTGACGTTTCGAAATTCGCAAAGCGTCATTAATTGCTCCAGGCGGCGCTATGTCTTTGGCATCCAATGGTGAAACATTAATCCAACGAATGACATTTTCCCTCAAGGTTTGGGCGGGATAACTCCAAATCATTTTCTGCCCCCTATATAAAGCCTTAAAAGAGATCATTTTTTTCTTTACTTCACAATTTCTCAGGCTCTCCAACGAACTCAAGCATTCAAACTCACAAAGATTATCAAATCATCAGTCTTATTTCTTCCAAAATCCTTGAGAATCCTTCTGAGGATTTCAAGGATCACCTTCCAACTCAATTCGTGTAAGTTCTAACTTCTTCGAACCCTTCTTTCTCTCTTCGGCCAGCTTCCTCGGCCTTCAAATTCTCATTTCCCAGTTGTTGTTCTTAGTGTTTCCCCTTTTTTGCTTATTCGAAATGGGTAGGTTTAAGTATTTAGTGAATAGTCCTACCCTGATAGAGATATTTAAAAAAAACGTATCACATACCACAGGATGTAAACCTATGGTACTGTCCCCCGAAAGGAATAGCCACTGATTGAAGGGTGGGAGAAGTCATAATTCTTATGATAGCTTTCATAGAAGGGGGAATGACTCTCTCTATGGGTCCCATTACAAGAGATTAACTTCGTAATCATAAGATTTGTCCCCACCAGTACGCACTTAACGTCTTTAGGATCCTAGGAGCGGTTAATGCTTTGAATCGGCATTTAGGCTTGGGGTTCACCTGGTTTGACGTAGTCCATATGTACGAGTATCATAGACAAAAGGGGGCGGGATTTTACCTTAAATCCCGATCCGACATCGTTAGGCTCATCTCCTGTCTTCCCAAGTCTAACAATGGGATGAAAGACGACTACCTGATCGTCTAAGGAGCGTGGCATGACCATCTCCATTGCCCAACCCAGCCAGGAGAACCAGGTGGGATGTCCTAAGTTTAGGTTCCCTAACAATAGATTTAGGATCTTCATCATTAGTTTTGTTCTTCTTTATATATTAGTGTTTTACTTTAAGTTTCTAACAATGCTTTGCTTTGTTGTGGTATTAACAGATACAAGGCACGTAGCTCCTCGGCTAAGTTTGACCAACGTAGTAGCCCTCAACTTCCTGCTCAGATCCCAGATTTTTGTCAGTGAAGACAGGCAACTCCGGGTTGTCCATCTAATTTTGGATTTCAAACCTCTTTCCAAGAAATTTCAAGAGATTGGCAACGCTATAAGGGTGAACGACCATCGTCTTGCTCTGATAGACGTGTCTCGGCCTAACTTCTTAGTGCCACATGATCTTCCACCAGTAGATCACCCAATCCCACAGGGTGTTCCTTTGGTCACCCCACCAATTCAACAAGTACCCCTCAAAGTAGCAACAGCTAAAGGAGTTGCCTTTTTTATTTCCTTCCTTGAAGAAGAAATTGACAACTTTCAATTCATAGAAGAGGAAGCACAGAGAGTAGGAGCAATTGTAATATCAGAGGCAGAAGAAGAAACAGACAGACATTCAAGTGTTCAGGCCCCTGCTCCTGTAATCACTTGCTTGGAGGACTCTTCAAACAAAGAGGCAAAAGAGATGGCTCTAAAAACAGATGGCAAGAGTTTAAGGAAACTCATGAAAGGGAGGAATAAAGTGTCCACCCCACAAGAAGCTAACAAGTCTAAACCTCTAGTGAACCTTCCTCCTCCTCCTCCCTAGCTTCTTGCTGATCTTGGGTTGAAACCAGTCCCTGAACTGAGGAGGAAAAGGCAACACAAAGCCCTTGAGGAAGGTGAAATGGGCCCTTCAAAGGGAAATAAACAACAGAAAGTAGTTAAAGACCAAAGAAGCAGAAGGTCTTCTTCTATTGAAATCCAAGAGGATCTTCTCACTGCTGATGTGCGCCGAGGATAGCGCATATGGTCTCCTAAGCTGGAGTTGGATGGTGGCCCCCTCCCCTAGGACACCTCAGTTAGGAATTATCAAGGGGGGTGGGCAGGTCTTATTGCTGAGGCTTTGGAGCAACCATTTCTCTTACCAAAGGATATGGTTGCTTACAAGCGCTTCAATCAGCAAGAACTCTTCCTGTCCCTTAAGAGGGACTTGGCCATGGTAAGCGATTTGATCTGCTTCTCTAAATAAACCGTTGGTCATTTTCATTCGTCCCTTTTCTTTGTTCTACATTAAATTTTTTTGCATTCTGTTATGTAGATTACCTAATAAGTTTACGTGGCTAAAGAATGGAATAAAGATTCTCGCAATGAAGCCAAGGTGGAGGCCTATTCTCAATCCAAGACTAAGAAATCTTTAGGTAATCTTAAGGAAGATTACACTAAGTTGTCCGAGCAGCTAAAAGAGCTGACTAGGGCCAGGGACAGTCTTGATGCAGGCCTCAAGAATGTTGAAAAGCAGGCTGAAGATCAATGCCAACAGTTACATATAACTGAAATTAATCCAAAAACAAAGAGACAAATGGTGAAGGATCTTTGAGCCGAGCTTCAGAAAGCCAGGGAAGCTACCCAATTGGCTAAGGAGGCAGCCGAGGCTAAAAAGTAGGCAGCATATAAGTTTTGGGTGGAGGAGACTCAAGTCAGATTCACAGAGGAGCTCTCTGTAGTATGCAGGGAGTATTGTGATGCAACTTAGGGTAAAGCCCTTAATGCTGCTGGGATCCCTGCAGATTCTGATTTGAGGCGACCTGAGAGCGTATACTACGATCCTGATATTCGTGAACTCCCAGTTCCTGACTCCTTTCACTCCGAACAAGTTCCAGATGCCTCGGAACAGCCATTGATTGGCCAAGTCCCACTTGCTCTCCTTGAAGTTCCTAAGGAGTCTACTCAAGCCGGTGGCCAGGGCAAGAAAGCCGAGGATCTTCAAGATAAGGGTAAGGGTTCGGATAAGAAGAAAACTCCTTTTGAACCCAAGGATCAAGCCCCAGATGCTGCCGCCACCTAGTCCAGCCAAATTGTTGACCCCTTAGTCTCCAAAACGAAGGCTTAGATATTAGGATCTTTATTGTTGTTGTTGTTGTCTTTTCTTTTTCTTTTCTTTTTTAGTTATTGTTGTAAGGGGTCAAGCCTTATCGTCTTTAAACAGCTTTTAATTCAAACTCAACCTTAACAAAATTTTCATAATACTAAAAAATATGAATTTAGCCAATAATCTGTAATCTAACAAAAATATTTTAAGATATGTTAGAGATATATTAGCCCAATATAATAAATCCAAGTCTAATCCTACCTTGTGTGCAAAACAAGTCTCTACTTATACTACAAGTTTATTAATCATAGTTAGTGTATAATTAGTCTAAGATTTAGTCTACTATATATACTCATGTTATGGTTTATTGTAACACAGGATTTATACTACACTCTCATATAATAAAAATGTAGTTTTTAAATGTTTCCTACGTGGACGTAGGCCATTAGTTTAAACCGTGTAACTCTCATGTTCTTGTATTCTACATTTATACTTCTGTTTCCTCATCTATTCTAGCATATTCAACATAGTATATCAATGCTAATATTTAACATGGAATTAGAGCCAAACATCATTCTTGGCTTCTAGTAAAATATGTCTCTAATCTCTATCAAGCTTGCTCCCAAATTTATCCACAGCGTTCAAATTCACAGATAGTCTCTCACAAGCACTATTTGCCTTGCAATCTCAATCTTTGATTGAAGACTTCAAATTAGGACCTCACATGCCTATCACAGTGGCCTTTGTCACTGCCTCATCACTTTCCCAACACCGCCACGTCCCTGATTCTCTCAAGCAAGATGTGCCTCTTCCTTTTAGATTTGTGCAATTTCAAACCTTGAATCACGGAACATACCACACAAATGTGCTCTTCAGCCTCCGATATGAAAAACCTAGGAATCCAACAACCAAGCCACCATGCGCACATTGGAGTTCCAGCCTGTCGAACCACGCATCACACGCGCCCCACACGTCATCAAAGTTGTTCACATGCCAGTCTATCATGATGACTTCATCAATGACATCATTTAATGACATCATCGTCATCCTGTCAGCTTCTACACCTAAGTAAGAGATAAAAAAAAAAAAAAAAAGGACTTAATGTGGTTCGACTCAACAGTCCAAGAGCAGCTACATCTATACTATATGGAATTATTATATTAAAATTATCCCACTAATGTATATATAGAGAGAGATCAGCCTTAGGCTAATTATGTACTAACCCTATATTGTATTATGAATCTGGATGTATAGTACAAATAATGCCGTAAAATAATGCCGTAAAATAATACAACTTGTACATCAAAGCTAAAGCCATGCCTCTAAGAACTACTTTAATCTAATAACAGCTACTTTATGATGCATCATATGGCATAATGACAATATCCTATACATCTAAATCCAAAGGAACAGTTTAACAACTTTTTTTTTTTTTTTCACAATAAATTCTTAATAGTAAATTGTTATTAGTTCTAATTTGAACCTATTATTAAAATTATTTTTTTACTTACTAATAATAATTTATCATTAAAAATTTGTTGGGAACGCATAGTAGGCATAACATTTTGTTTTTTCTTTCTTTTTGTATTTTTCTTAAAATCAAAATAGAATCCATGCTCATTGAAGTGACGTACTCAACCCAATAAGCTCCTAGTTCTCTGCCACAGTAACATAAATAAAGCAGGGCAACTACTCCAATTAAAGCAAATTTATGAACCATCAACTACATATGTACCTCTGTCCGGCCACGTTGCTTTTGAATTCATGTCATAGTATCAGATACCCATTTGGTATAATCTACTCATTTCGTGTAAAAGACTGTTATAACAAATTCTACCTGACAAATTATTATTAGTTTTAAATAGGGGTTCATTGTAAAATTAAATTTTAGCCCATCAATAATAATAAGTAACAACATGCTAATTATAATTGTAAATATAACATTTATTCGTTTCGCATGAGGTTGAGGTTTTTATTTTTTTTAATTCAACGTCATTTTTGCTACAATATATGTAGTTTGAAGTGTTCTACATTGGACAAACAATATTAAATGTTTCTGAACTGTCAATTCGACATAATTGCCAATTCACCTAGCGTTGCTTACATAGAAATCAATGAGCAAGCGAACTGGTGCTCAAGAAGCAAAAGATACAGAGTGCGTGGTAGCAAACTAGCAATAAAAACAGGCATTTAGTTTGCTAGAGAAGTAGGAGTGTGAAACATCATAGTCGAAGGCAACTCTCAGACTCAGACATAGATGAAAATTTTAATTAGTTCAGCGAACTAAATTTGTTGGAGGTAGGGCATGAAAAATCATTGGAAAAAGTTAATAGATGCCCTCATACTATTGGTTTATGAAATTTTTTAAAAAAAATTTTTTGATGGAAAAAGAATTAAAAAAAATAATTGATTTTTTTAACAATTTTTTATATTTCTCATAAAAATAATATTAAAATTTTTCTAAAATGATCTATTAACAATACTCTAAGAGTGCCCGTTTATCAAATCAAAAACTTATGTGCACTACTTTTAGAAGCTCCATAGTTTTTCAGGTAAATTAAAAAGAAAATAAGCTGGCGCTCAAGGAAGTTTCGGCCTTCTTAGAAGGGCAAGTAATTAATATTGGATGTACTGCAACAATGTTAACTATGTATCTACCTTTTTACCAACTAAATAAGAAAAGGAAATCAATGTTATTCTTTACCAACTATCGAAAAAAATATTATTTTTTCACCACATTAAGTCATTAACATTAGAACATTCGCACCCGGTGTTGTAAAGTGTTTAAAATTCTAAAATAGAGTCTTGTACATCAAGTTGCACAAAAACACTTTATGAATCCGGTCATGAATTTTACAAAAAATATACACAAATGTTAGAGTGATCTTGTATTATACAAGACTCTCTCTCTCTCTCTCTCTCTCTCTCTCTCTCTCTCTCGGTGTGGGGTTGGTAGGTAGCCAATCTAGGCTAGCCCGTGACATAATGAGGTACAGACATATCAACTCAACAACCAGAAAAAAAAAAAAAAAAAAAAAAAAAAAAAAAAAAAAAATCCAGATTTAGACCCATAATAAATGTAAACCGGAAATAACAAGGATTAAATGAATTGTAAGATGAAAATAAGTAAATAACAAGGATTAATTTGGCTTCTACCAAAATGTAGAAACTAAATTACCTGCAAGCTGAAAATAACATAGATTAAATTGATTGTTGCAAAATGTATGGAACAAATTAACACTAAAAAATGTTGGGATCGAAATGCTATTTTTGACCCCAAAAAAATTGGTTTTTTTTTTTAATCAACTTTTTACATTTACATGGGTGATTATATTGCATGGTGCAATGCAATAGCATCAAATCTAATAAGAGAAAGTCTGTAAACTCAACAAATCTAAAACTTATTAATGTGACAGATTATTAGTAGGAGATAAAAAAAGTTATATATGTAGTAATTCCAAGTAAGAACTAGTAAAAAAATTTCAATTCAACTTATATCAAAAAAATTGTCAAATTTCTTGTTAAAAACATTTATCCAAATCCACCACTTGGCACCAATTGAAACAGCATAATTAATTTCTGGATTTGGATCGCACTTTGCATTTCACTCCTCTTTATATACAAACATTTTTATCATTTTTATTTTTAACTTTTTGTGACGGTCCTTTTTTTTTTTTTTTTTTGGACAGTGTCCAGGCCCAAGCTAAAGCAAGGATCCTGGGCCTTTGAGTTTTAGTTTAAAGGGAATGGGCTTGGTTCACCGCAACTAAATGAGCTATTTACAAACCAAGTAGTGTACAAAGCAAAAATCCTACAATACGTACATACTAACAAGCGAGAATATATGTATTGAACAACAAGAAACAGTAAAGGGACAATGTAATAAAGTAAGAAACAAAATAAATGTTAAGGATCCTTAAAACATTGTAAAATATTTTATTACTTTTATTAGTTGTAATTTACAATGTGCTCATTAAGACGTGTTACAAGGTCCAAATAAATTAAAAAATTACAGACTTAGATGGTTGTCTCAGCCTCTAAGACTTACAAGATTTGAATCCCTTTGAATCAAAGTATGTTCTATAGTGGCTGTTTTGGGATACCAGACGATATTCCTCTCTCTTTTACTACTTTCTTTGTGTTTTTTGATAGAGTTTTTTTAGTGATTCTATTCTGATTTGCTCTTACTGAATGTCTTTTCAATGTTGGCTGCTTCTTCCTTTTATAGTGTCACTCTATGGTTTTGGGGTACCATTAATTCCCATCCTCTGCTCCCCTGGGTACCAGAGCCCACGTTGTGCCAGCCATTCTAATGACTGGTCCTATCCTTATTTCTCATAGTTTTCTTCTTTTGGTGTTGTTTCCCTAAAAGGCTCTTGCTGACTTTCCATTCCAGGATGCCTTTAGAGGGCTGGCCTCCAATCTCTCTTCCCTCAAGGCTTTTAATCCTTACCTTTTCGGACTCAGCTTTTTGGTTGTCCTTCCTTTTGTCGTTTTTCCCAGGTGAGCCGAATTTATTCCTACCAGATTGAAGGTTTTCTCGACTACTTTTTTTTTATAGTTCTCCTTTTTGGGTTGCTCGAGGTACCAGCCCTCTTGTTCATGAATTATTACTTTCCAAGCCTTCTGGTTCCTCTTTGCATCATAGGGTGATCGAGAAGGACGCATCTGTCCTTCTTTTCTTGTGTTTCTAGGTACTCTTTTTGAACTGTCTCAATCTCCTCCTAGCTGTGGTGCACGCCCTGAGGATCCCGAGCCCCTGGCAGCCTCTGGGTATCTCGGCCCAGTTCTTTCACTAGACTCCTTTTGATTTTCTTATTCTAGATAGGCTGGGCTTTTTTCTTTCCTCTCTTCGTTTCATGGGCCCCAAGGCCTGTCCCTTCATGGGTTTTGCACTACAGATCTTTTGGGCTTACCATACTTTTCCCTTATGGTGAGCTCAACCACTTTAATATTATTTTCTATGGAGTTGGCCCGTTGTGTTATTTTTGGACCTTGATGTTATGATTTTTTAGACCTCAACACTTTTTTTTTTTTTTTTATTTAAGAGTTAAGATTAAAAATAGTTCTTTTCAACCTTTAATTTCACTTTGGATAACTATTATATCATTATCCAATCTCCCTTATCTCAATTCTCTATCCTTAATTTCTCATCCAAAAGCAGGGAAAAATACACTATGCCTGCATTTGGATAGCTATTTTTCTTACTCAAAGTAAAGTTGCATTTTGTGTATTTTTTTTTTTTTTTGGCCGGCTTTTTTGACTTTGGGGGACAAATTTTACTGTTCATGTACTGTTCATGTACTGTTCACGCAATATTTAATATTAAAAGTGGGTCTCGCAATACTATTCACACATTTAAAAATTATTTTGCTAAAATGTTTTCAGCAACAATCAATTTTTAGTAACTTTTAGCAATAATAAATGCTATCCAAAGCCTATCATACTCATAACTAATGAGACCCACCAACTGTGGGACTGACACAACTGCAAATGGGAGGAAATATATACCTACAAGAATGAATACTTCCTCCAATGGCAGGCTTCGGGATCTTGAAAAAAAAAAAAAAAAAAAAAAAAAAAAAAAAAAAAAAAAAAAAAAAAAAAAAAATAAAAAAAAAAAACCCTTAAAGCCTGTTCCGTACTTACTGGGTCCCTCCATGTTGGTAATTACCTGCTGGTGCTTCTCCAAAAAAAAAAAAAAAAAGGTAATTACCTGCTGGTCGTGTCAGGCTCCTACGCCGAAAAAAGGGGATCTTGGTGCCTTAATAAATATTTTGCCGAGTAAAAACACTTTTTTTTTCTCCGAGTCTTTTACAGCCCACGAAATCTGCAACTATCTTATTTTTTAAATTTTGGTGGATGAAAAACATTAAAACAGTCCCAATATGTCATATAAAATAATTATTATAAAAATTGTGATCCAAAATGTTACGTTTTCATAATTTATCTGTCCATGGTTTAGGTAAAATTTAAGTTGATTTAAAATTTGAAGTTTTACTCATTTTAGATTTGGTAGAAATTTAAATTATTTATTTATAGTTTAAAATTCTATAATATAAGTGTTCCATTGAATTAGTTTTTATCTTATTTGATTTTATATTTTTATGTTTTTTGTGTTTTTGAGGAAAAAGATATAAAAATGAAGTAAAATTATATATTTAGTCATGTTTTTATAACAAAAGTAGGTTAAAGAAATCTAACTAAGTTAACTTTAAGTAGGTAAAATGTCAAATTTCAAATCACAAATAAAAAATTTAAATTTTGCTCAAATTACAAATAAATAAATTATAATTTATCTTAAATTAAAATAAAATTATTGTAAAAATATTGTAATAAATCCGGTGGAGCAGCTAGCTTTCTTTATTATTTTTCTATATATATGGTACTGAGTACTGACTAGCTAGTTGTGACCACTGAGGCTAGTCCTAGGTTCTTACAAGTATTTATTACCAGCATTGACTTTCTATCTTCTCTGCCCGTCCCTTTCTCCAAAATAAAAAACTTCTCTCCCCGTCCAAATCTCTCAGCAGTGTTTCCTTTTCTTGCATGTTGCCACTGTTTGGCTACATTAATATCAGAATGGGAAGAACTCCATACTGTGATGCAGATGGCTTGAAGAAAGGCCTGTGGACTCCTGAAGAAGACCAGAAGCTCTTAACCTACATTCAACAACATGGACATAGATGCTGGCGTTCTTTACCAAAAAAAGCTGGTTATTTTTTTTAAACCATTTATAGCTAAACTCCTTTACATTATTATTATTATTATTATTATTTTTGTTCCTTCACTGAAACGCCAAAGCTAGTATTTGGAATTTTCTACAATCGTTTTAGATGCATGAACTATTGTGCATGGTTTTTTTTTTTTTTTTTCTTGTCCTATAGGTCTTCAAAGATGTGGGAAGAGCTGCAGACTGAGATGGAATAATTACCTTAAACCTGGTATTAAGAGGGGGAGGTTCAGTTTACAGGAAGACAAAACCATCATTCAACTTCATGCTCTTCTAGGCAACAAGTAAAGGAACATTAACCCTTTTCTTCTTCTTCTTCTTCCTCAATTTTTTTTTTTTTTTTTTTTTTGGGAATTTAAGAAACGTTAATCTTTACTACTATTTTTGAATTATACTCAATGAAAAAGAAAAACAACTTTTATTTTTGTGGAGTTTAGGAGAGGTGATGGTTTAATTTGTAGACTTGTAGTCTTACCTCTAATTTTATTTTTAAGGATAATTCTCATGCTAAAACCTACAACTTATTGCTTTGAATGGAAGACAATTATCATTTCAAAATTACTTACGTAACATGTTTTTTCTTTGAACCTTGTTTTTAAGTATTTTGTATTCTTTTTTTAATGAATAATTGTAAATATATGATATGAACCACAAGGTGTATTTATATATCTTGGTCACTTTTGCTAAGAAATAATTGCAGCCCGATTTTATTGATGTTTTTGAAGTCAAATTAAGGTTTAATCCAACGTTATGAATACTGTTTTGAATTTTATTTTGGTTTGTTTATTGGAATGAAATATTTCGATACCGGTCAATTTCGGGTACTGTTTCAAAAACCGTTTTGGAATTATTGCTAAAATATATATTTATATATATATATATATATTATTACTATTATACAAAATAATGAATTTAATATAGTTTTCTATTAAAAAAAGTGGGATTATTATTTTTTCAAAAAACATTTATTTATGGTTTTTTGGTAAATAAAATTCACATTTTGGGTAATTGTACACAAGTGAGCTTCCAAGAAGCTTCCTATTGACTACTTTTTCAGTTTTTCCAATTTTTTAACTTCCTAAATAAGCTAATATTAACAATTTTTTAGAATATTATAAGATTAAAATGTATATAAATAATGAAAGATAAAAAATAAAAGCTGAAATTTATTTTTATAAAAAAAGCTAGATGACAACGTGGAGTAGAGGAGGGCAGGGGCCTAACAAGTAAGCATAAAAAGCTGAATTAAAGCTTCCCTTTCAAACACTAGTCAAGCTAGTCACAGGCTCGCAAAACTAAAAATAATATTACCAAAAACAAAATTAAGCACAATAAAAAGTTGGACTAGGCAGAAAATAGCCATAACAAGAGTTAGAAAGAAGAGTTGCAGAGGATGAAACGCACAGAAAAACTGAAGAAGAAGAAGAAAAAGAAGACTGTTGTGATGGGATGCGTTTCTTCAGGTGGCTGGCGCGACGACAAGATGGGTTGATCGGGTTTGATTTCAATACCGGCTAGAATTGGTATACCGGCCGAAACTCACCGAAATCAACCGGAATGACCAAAACGGGTCGAAATCAACCGGAATTCAACTCGAGGTGGAACAAGGGGGTGCTTCGTGCCGGTGAAGTGACTGGTACGAAAATTTCCAGCAATTCCGACTGGAACGAAACGAAATCAATAACAATGATTTAACCTTTAAAATAAAAGACAAAAAAAATTGTAACCATAAAAAATAAGAAATATAGTAAAGTTCAAAACTAAATTAATGTAAAAAAATTAGAACTAGCACATATTTTATTTTGTTGCGAAGCCTAACATTGATAACATTCATGGTGGGAAATACTTGGTTCATAATTGCAATAAAAACTGAAAAAGTAAATAGAAATATAACTATTTTATAAAGATAATAGTATTAACCACAAAAGTTGAAAGTCATATTTATCATCATTATAATATTCTTATTAAAAATAATAATTAGTGTTATTAAGTTGAAAATTAAGACTAGCAAATACACAGGCAAAAAACTAACAAGTACTTAGATGGAAATGTAGCATTGCATCATTTAAATTTCAAACTTATAACTTTGGGTCTTGAACATCAAACAAGCAAATTATAATACTGAACATATAAGTCGTGTGATTATTTAATATTTTAAATTCTTTGAATTAGTTTACTGAAGTGACTAATTTTCAATTTGGTGGGTGGGGGGGGGGGGGGGGAGGATATAAAATTTTGTATCTAAACTTTTAAATATATAAATAATTTACCATACAACCAAAGAGTGAGACTTTGTCTTTGTCTTTTATTTATTTATTTGCACTTTGTTTGAAGTGACTAAGGTTCTATGAGGAAAACATTTTCAAGTATTTAGGACTTCTCAAAAATATAATTAACAATAATTATTTTTTGATGATCACAAAAACACTATATTTGAGATTAAAAATGTTTTACACTTGAAGGCGTAAAATATTTTCATCCTCTAGCGAGCAGAAACCTAGAATATGACAAGAATCTCCCAAAAATACTCAAAATGCCCCTTAAAACCTAGGAAATGACTATAAATAACGCATGGTTTTCTAGTACTGGATCTACCATGAGCTTTCCTCTTTTACTCATTTTGACATGTGGAGTAGTATTATAATTAGTTTGATATTTGAACCACATTTTGAGCAACATTTTTCATATTTTAAACATACTTATATACATTTTTTTATCAACAGGTATATCAAAAACACTCAAACTCTTCTACCAAACACCCTCTTAATTTTGAATCCGAGAAATAAGTAAAAAAAACTTCTCAGAACTTCTAAGTAACTGAAATATGTATACTAGAAAATGATTAAAATAAGCCTAAAAGCTCTAAAATGACCTATATACTTTCAAAACATCTAATATAATTAAAATTTCCTATAAAACTACTAAAATAACTAAACTACCTCTAGAAACCATCAAAAGGTTGCAAATGCTCCCTGAAACCTCCTAAATGATCACGGTATGACTCGAAAGTCACACAAAAGTTAATTTCAAGTTTTATTTTGGAGGTTTCAAATGTTTGTAATTATGCGCATGTGAATGTGCAAGTTTAGAAATTAATAGTTTTTTTTTTTTTTTTTTTGTTCTTATTAGTGCAATTTTCAATAGTTTTGTTTTGATTGTGCTTAATTTTAGGGTTTTTATTTTTATTTTTATAGGAGATTAATTTTTAGGCTGATTTTGTTGTTCTGTATTAATATTTTAAAACGGTAAATAATTTTTTTTTTTATCTCATAATATATATATATATATATATAAAAGGAGAAATTGTGTGAATTTACATACAAATCAAATACTAAAAAAATTGTTTTCAAAACATTTTGAAGAAAATTTTTTTCTTAAAAATGTTTGAAAATGCTTTCGATCGACAACATTTTCAAGTTAAAAATATTTTACTCCAAAATAAATGGAAAAGTGTTGTTTGTAATGGCAAAATTTTGAATTTTTTTTTTAGACACCACATAATAAAACTTTTCATTTTTTTTCTTCAATATTTTCATCAAATAAGCACCGACATTAACCCATATCGAAATAGTATGTCTCTAATCAGATACCAACACAGCAGGTGGTCTAATGCCTAGACCTTGGCCAACAAGATTTTGGTCTTCGATTCGAGTCCTCTTGATTCCCACTAATAAGCACGTTGATATATACTATCTTGCTACCCATCCCCTCCTATTGTTTTTTGTTTTTTGTTTTTGTTCTCTCTAAAAAGAAAAAGAAAAGTCCCTAAGAAGATAAATATGTAGTACATGCATGCGTTTCACGTACACTCCCACTATTTTTCCCCAGGTGGTCTGCCATAACTGCGCACTTGCCAAAGAGAACAGACAACGAGGTCAAGAATTACTGGAACACACATCTAAAGAAAAGGTTAGCCATGATGGGTATTGACCCAGTGACTCACAAGCCAACAAGCACCATCCTTGGCTCGGCAAATGGTGACCCTAAGAAAGCATTAAATCTTAGCCACATGGCTCAGTGGGAGAGTGCTCGTCTTCAGGCCGAAGCTAGACTAGCTAAAGAGTCACAGCTACGCCAACAGGAGCCAGGTGATACGTCTAACACACTTGCACCACAACGTTGCCTTGACGTAGTAAAAACATGGCAGAGCCCAATGTTAAATTCCATACAAGGTGGTCTTCACAATGGTTCTTTTGGTCTTGGTTTGGGTGACAATGGTGGTGATCTTGAGTCTCCGATATACACATTGAGCTTCTCAAAGAGTGCACAAGCAGCAGTGTCAACTGTGGTATCATCATCAGATTTCAATGGAGTTTTGGGTGCTGATCATATGAATGAAGTATATACCACGCTGCAACACAATATGGCTCTTGATGTTGGATATGTGCCTGGTACCATTCTGGCTTCTGATAATGAAGATGGGAATTTCATTGGAGGGATAGCAAATAATCTACTTTTCAATCATCTTGATATGCATAGTTTATCTACCTTCAGCACAATTACAAGTACTACTAGTACTGGCAATGGTGAGGTACATGAAATGACCAAGAATTATTGGAATATATTCTTAACTTGATAAGTTAATTATATATATGGACTGTCAAGTACCGGTGTTTTAATTTGTATGTGCAAGAGAACTTAGTGTTTAGGACTAGACTAGTGTATTGTAGTCAGTAATTGCCTTAGCCATGCAAGGCTATAGGCTTTAAACCCCACCCCTGAATTTCTGTTTCTCCGTTTAAATTAGAAATGTTGTTAACCTATCTGTCTTTTTTAGTGTAATTATAAACTTTTTTACAAATTGATGAAGCAGTGAGTAATTATTGGTAAGTAAAAAGATAATATAAACAGTGATTTTCGACAAGAACCAATTGAAAATTTTCATTTCAACAATTTGTAGAATTGTTATGAAAAAATTTGTGATTAGCATTACTCATTTATTAATAAACATTTAGATTTAGTGATAATTTGTCATAGTATCAAAATAAGTGATTAAAAAAATTTGAACTCTGTTTAATTATTAAATGATTAAATGTATGGCTTCTTTTTCTTTTTGGTCAAAGGAGAGTATTTCCACATCTTCTAAGCCAGCTAAATACACAGTTATCAAGAGTATATGTGGACTAACACAAACATCTCCCAACAGTGTCGTGATATTCCAAAGCTGGTTTGTGATCCCCTCTTGCAGAGCATCAATGCAGACTTTTGTTCGAATCTCAACCCTGGCCAGCTCCAAGCAATCGAATGGGATGAGTCTTGGCTGCTATATAGGTGTAGATAATGGGATCTGCTTAGCCCAAGCCTTTAGGACTCTATATACCCACGACTGCTGGGTCACAATTAAACTTGTATTGGCCCATTAGACCTCACTTGCTATCCCTCCTTCCCTACAACGGACTTCATTTCTCATTTTTCAAAACATTATTAAAAAACATTGGCAGCAAATAGTGTAGAGTGACTTTCGAGGAAAATGTTTTCAACCCACTGCATAGATTTCGATATAACTAACCATGTGTATGGTTTTAAAATAAGTCATGTGAGACTTGTTAAAATAATACAAGTGAATGACAATTGAAAAAAGTATTCACTTGTATTATTTTAACAAGTCTCACATGACTTATTTTAAAACCATACACCTGGGATGCAAATGTTCGTGCTTGATTTTGAGGAAATTTATGTTAATGATTCCGAAACAAAATCAATTATTAGAGCTAAAGTTTTGGTGTGGATATTTGTTTGTGATTATTAGTTTTAAAACTGCAATGACTATTCTTCTTATGCTTCTTGTGGATGTGGAATGGCTATTTGCTTCTTTACATCTGGGGTTTTGCTTTTTTTTTTTACCCTTTCTTTTTGTTTTGGCTGCCTTTGAATTTTGATGAATCACTTTGCTTAGAAGTTTAGTTGTTGGACCATGTTTTCAAAATGAACCCCCTACCACCCCCCCTTCCCCCCCCCCCCCCCCCCCCAAGAAAAAAGGACCAAGGAAGTGAAGATTTATTTAATAGCCACCAATTGAGGCTACTATAAGATTTCTAATGATAGTGATTTAGAAATTTATTTTCCATTTAGTTATTGTAGCTATAAAGTTGTAATTTACAACTATAGTTTATGTTGACTTTATTTCATGACAAAAAGTGTTGTAAGTGCATTAAATTATTTCTTTGTATTTTGTGAGATTTTATTGTATTGGGTTTAGTATTAAGTTAGTGAATAATCAAGCATGAATTGAAGAATCAGTACAGTTTTGCGACTAGCTCACAAGAAGTTCGCAAGAAGAGTAATCTGCGAAAAGGCCACATGAGAAGCATATGTTGGAAGCTAAAGAGTCGTGTCAGGCTGTCAATTTCATGACTGTCTTGCGAGAAGGGCCAACCTGCGAGGTACTCGCGAAACTCTCTGCCTCGAGGTTTTAAGTGTAACTTTCCTACCTTTCACCCATATTATATATACCCTCATTACCCACAAAATTAAAGAAGGCTATTCAAAAAGAAAAACCTTAGATAGATTTTTTACAACACAACACAACCACCTTTTAGAGAGAGAGCTACTCATCCTTAGTAAGAAATCATTGTAGTCTCTTCTCATTTCCTCTCCCATTGTCATACATTGAGAGGAAATTTGTACCTAAACACATCTCACACCTAATCAGAGTGTAGAGAGTGTATTGGAGTTTGGAAAGCTTTGGGGATTTGCCAAAAGAAGCCGGTGAGATTTGGCGGATGCAATCGGGCGTATTGTGGGATCTGAAAAGTCAGAAAAGACATGACTCTGAAAAGTCCGTTAGTAGCAGGAACTTAAAGGGCTCAAGTACATTGAGTAGACTAAGCTTGGAGGGTCTTTTGTTATTCGTGTACTCCAACTTTATTCTCTAGTGAATCAATTTCAACTTAAATGGTTGCAGAAAGATTTTTCACCGAGTTCTTCGGTTTCCTCTTCGATAACACATCTTGGTGTTATCTTATGTTTGCATCTCTCTTCCCTTACTCTTATACTTTACATTTATTGCTTATTGTTCATGTTTATACACTAGAGTAGTTATCGGTTCATTGCGCACATTTACTCTTGTTCCACATTTTGATTAAGTTAGAGTAAAAGCAATCTAGCAATTTTTTAAAATTTGGGGTCTAAACAAACTCTTGGATTTTCACACAAATCCGAGCCCTTTTAGTAGCAAATAAACAAAGATTAAATAAAAACTCATACTTAATAGCTTTCCCGTGCATCTCATGGATTAGCGACTAGTAATAAGTAAAGGCATGGACGGACGATCATACCGAGACACATTTACTGTGAAGCAAATATATGTGCTGATATTTTGGCTGCTGTGAAGGGATGAAGACACGTGTATTAAGAAAAAATTGATTGATTAAAATTGAGACAAAATCAATTTTGTGTTATTTACATGAAGTTCTAAGATCGTTAGATTGATTAAAATTGGATAAATTGGAGAAGTTAAATGGAAGAGGACCCTTCCCATAATACATTTATGTGTGAAACAATATCTTGTCGATCACTAGTCATATTTAAATGATCAACCGTCTTCGTATTGAATGAAATCAAATTGAGGATCCATTTTATTTACATGTATGAAATAACATTTGCCTAAGGGAAAACATTGCTCGTTGAACATATCTTTATCAAGTTCTTTTCAAAGAGTACTACATGTCCCTCTCACATGAATGTATAAGACAGTGACAGCGTAATAATCTCTTGTAAGTAGAATAATTGGGGGATGGAACACTCTCTTGCAAGCAAATTATGCAAGACATTAGGAATAGAAGAAAATTTTCAAAGCGAGAAAGAAATACTAACTTTAGTTTATATTAATGATAATTCTAGTAGTACTAATCTGGTTGGAAAAGTTGGCCACCTACTATTCCAACTTATTGAGTAGAAGACAATAAATTTTCTTTTAGGATAATTTAACAAATTTTACCCCTAAAAGAGATTAAATTGAAGATCATCTTTTAAATAATTTCAATGTCAAACTGTTTCTTGTATTTTCTAAAAAAACTTGGTTTGGTTCTTTCACCCTATGCCATCTGTTAAATAAATAGAATTTTTTTACATATCTTAATTATATTTTAATAGGTGGAAATTATTCAAAATTTTAAGAAGACTAAATAGGCAAAAAAATACAGATTTTACCCCTAAAAAACAATTTATTTGAAGTTCATCTTTTGAATATTTCTAATGTCAAATTAGTTCTTGTATTTTCTAAAAAGCTTTGTTTCAGTTCTTTCACCCTATGCCATCTGCTAAATAAAAAGAATTTTTTTACATATCTTAACTTTATTTTAATATAATATTGTTCAAAAAATTTAGAAGCCTGTCAGGAAAAAAAAAGAGTATTTAAAGTAGAGTCTAGAAAGATCTCCAATTAATGGTTAAAATGATTTGAAGCCATGTATAACAATTTACAATTTCCATGTGGCTTACCATCTGAAATTAAAATAGATCCTCTCAATTTCAAAACCAAATGGAGAAATACAAAATTTTCTTTCAAATCAATTATTACAGCTCAATCTTTGGCAATTTAAATGATCTTGTATATATGTGTAGTTTTAATCATATAACCTGCTTAAAAATCATATATATATATATATATATAATTTGTTTAATTAAGTCACATAATTAGTTTTGTGATTGAAAGATAATCATTTGATCATTATCAAATAATGAATTGAAAGAGGTTCTTGAAAATGAAGAATCATTTTCTTGTATATATTGCACAACAACGGGCCGGGTATACCACTTCTCACGACCTCATGAGCCACACAGTGTACCAGATTTTTTTTTTTTTTTTTTGATAGGAAGTGTACCAGGTTTGGTTTGATATTATTTGTGACAACTCACAACATCTGCACTTATACCCAAAAATATTAGTCAAATTATATTTGAGGTTTTTTGCAATCACTTATATATTCAAGATTCACCTAATAAATATCCAATGTAGAATTCAGCACATGCATGTACAAAACATACTAACTCATACAATTCATCCCAATCAAATCCGCATATTTTTGGGCCGGTATCACAAAATCTACCCAAATGGAATTAAACTTGGAGCCAAGGAAGGGCTGGGGTTAAGAAGAGTTTTCAACTAACAAATATCATTAATGTCTTCAAGAAATTCCAAACTTTTGGGTACACTACCTATAATTTTGCACCACTTGTTCTTTACTATTTGATCTATAGATTTCTTTTTCTTTTCTTTTTTGGTGATTTGAAAAATTGAGAGAGGTGGAATTTGATCTCTAAAGCTGGAATTCTCCTTTCGAATTTAGAAATATCAACAAGTACCAATTAAGCTATACAACTCTAGGTGATTTTTAGATTTTCTTTGGTATTTTTTTTTATATCAAATAATACAATTATTGATGTTTTTTTAATACGTTTCCTATCACTTAATTTGTACTTTTAATAGTTTTTTTTTTTTTTTTAAATGTGTCCACTTCATTTTTTGTTAGTTTTCCTTTGTTACATATATCTATGAGGGAATAAAGGCGAACTCATAATTGTGGGAGTATAGAATACATGGAAATAAAAATATTTTGTCCCACTTTATACTCTACAAATTACAATTTGTTATAGAATATTTTTTTTCTTTATAAAATAACCAAAGTTTAAAATAAGAAAAAAAAAATCAAATATATGTCGCATTGCAATTGATAGTGTATAAAGTAGAGTAGAAGATTTTTATTCTTAAACATCTAGGTGATTGTTAAAAAGAGAGCTAATTATAAGCTAGGCTGTAAAAAAAAAGGGGTGATTATAAATAATTTAGAGTCTTCAAACCTATTTATGAAAAAATTTGTTTATATTCATTCTTTTAACAACTCAAACTTCATATCCATCTTGAGGATCGCAAATAAGTCAAACCTAAATTTAATAATATACTAATGAACAAGTTTATGACTTTGATATAAATATGTTGGTGTATATATATACATTCACACATAATATTTAAAAGCAAATTATTTATAGGTTCCAATTAGCTTAATTGACAAAATCTCTTATTATTAAATAAGCGATATGATGTTCAATCTCCCCTTATACTAAAAACTAGTCGATGTCTTAGCTTGATGATTAAAAAAAAAAAAAAATCATAATGGAGCAGATATTATAGATTTGAAATACTATCCTATTTATAAAAAAATAAATAAATTATCTAAAATTTTAGATCATGCAATTTATTTTTATAAGCTTATAAATAAAAATTTATATGTTTAACTTAGGCTAACACTATAATCTTAATTATGTTAAGAAGGGATATGAAATTTGAAATATTTACTTTAATATGATAAAAATCTTAAAAGAATAAGTTAATCAAACAATCGTTAAACAACGTCCAACTTGTTCCAATAATATAGTATGAACAAAGCTTGAATGTATAATATAATTTCCAACAAGGTGTTCTTGTTATTCATCTTAACTCAGTACTGTCTACGTCTAAACATTCAAGCACATAAGGCCAACCGAACTCACTAATGTATGTCGGAGTAAAGGACCACTGGACCAGCTTATAATTTTCAGAAAAGTCCGGATCGAACATATGCCACTGCCAAAAGTGGAAAATAATGCAAAATTAGCAAGTGACTATGTCAATGAATGCTGTGAAGGCAACATCGATGTGGGTTGGAAAATAGGTCTACACTTGGGACTTTAATTTCCACTTTTAAGTTTTGTTTTTCCTCCACAGATAGCAGATGGTATTGAATGTTATGCCTTTAAAAGTTGGGTATTTATTGGACACGTCAGGCATGAATGGCAGATTAAGACAACACTGAGCTAATTAAGGTGGTGAGATCGAGGTTGAGCCATTGAGGGATTGGAATGTTCAATCTTTAAGTCTTTTAATCTTTGAACTATGAGGAAATGTTTGATGACGATTAAACCAGAGAGGGTAAGGAAAACACTAAAAAAGAAATATTTCCGAGAAAATATTGTTTAATAACTACATGGAGTCCTCTAATGGGGATGTCTCTCTTTCTGGACCATAAGTCGTAATGTTCGAAGAAGCATTTACATATATGATAGAATGTCACATGATGTGTGGGTCGGTATTGGGATCACATGGAAATTTGGATGATGATGATGATTGATGGCTGCATCTCAACTGTCAATTTGACTTTGATATAAATTAATAAGAAAAAAAAATAAGATCTTAGATTTCTAAAATGAGAAAATTTAGTTACAAAATTGGTTATAACTTAAAACTACAACCTTAATAAAATAAAAATTACTGTCTATTTTGAAAATTTAACTGTTAAATTTCATGTTCTTTATGTTTTTAATATATATTAAATTTTGTGTCAATCAAATATTATTTACTAAATGGTCTATAAAAAGAAGATGTAATCCAATAATGGATTTGTCAAAATATATTTCCAATAAAAATATATTAAGTAAAGTTGTAGGCTTAAGTTACAACCAATTTTTAGCTAAACTTTATCCTTTCTAAAATGTACATAATGAATTTTATTTTTTATTTTTCAAAATTAAAATTTTTTGAACTATTGGTATCTCAAATTTTAAAAACTAATAATATATTCATCAATTTTTTTCATTTATTTTTACATACAGCTTATGAGATGAGAAATTTATAAGTAACATGTCAATATATGCTGAACCATCAGCGATAACCCTCTCTTCTTCTCTCCACCATGTTGCCACCGATAACCACCACCACATGCCACCCCACCCCGCAGTGACTAATGAGTCTTCAACTAGATTTAAAAATTTTGAACTATTGGTTCCTCAAATTTTAAAACTAATAATATATTCATCAATTTTTTTTTTCATTTATTTTTACATACAGATCATGAGATGAGAAATTTTTAGATAACGTGTCAATATATGCCGAACCTTCAACCCTTTCTTCTTCTTTCCACCATGTTGCCACCCATAACCACCACCACTTTCCACCCCACCCTGTAATGACTAACGAGTCTTCAACCAAATTTAAAAATTTTGAACTATTGATTCCTCAAATTTTAAAACTAATTAATTATATATTCATCAATTTTTTTTTTCATTTTTTTTTACATACAAATCATGAGATGAGAAATTTTTAGATAACGTATCAATATATGCAAAACCATCAGCCATAACCCTCTCTTCTTCTCTCCACCATGTTGCCACCCATAACCACCACCACATGCCATCCCATCCCATAATGACAAATGAGTCTTCAACTAGATTTAAAAAATTTGAACTATTGGTTCCTCAAATTTTGAAACTAATTAATTATACATTCATCAATTCTTTTTCATTTATTTTTACATATAGATCATGAGATGGGAATTTTTTAGATAATGTGTCAATATATGCCGAACCATCAGCCATAACTCTCTCTTCTTCTCTCCACCATATATATGTTGCAACCCACAACCACCACCACATGCCACCCCACCCCATAATGACTAATAAGTTTTCAATCATATGAGAGAGAGAGAGAGATGCAATCAACTCTAATAAGTTGAAATAAAAAGTTGCATTTGAAAAACTAACAAAAAATTTGAGGAAACAAAACAAACATGCTAATCATTAATTAAGAGATTTGGTAGTTCACGATGAAATTAAGGTTTTGTTTTTTATCCTTACCTTCCACCATATCGAAGCAATTTTGATCTTTTTGACCTTTACTAGTGAGTAAAGTGACCAGATACAAAATAGAGATTCACCGAAGTATGAAAGCATGTTTGATCGAGTGAGAGTAAACAATAGAGAACAATTAGTTTGTTTTTTTTTTTTTTTTTACTTTGTGTTTTTTGTTTTCTACATAAAATCGTGGGTACTATAGAATGACTCTTATTATTATTATTATTGTTATTGATAAGTGAGTTTTGACCCAAATAAAGGAGAAGATGGAGAATGATCTTATTAACTTCCACAATTGCATAAACTAGACTGAACACTGCATGCACAAGTTGGTGAAATTGAGCAACACTGGGTTCCACTTGAATCTGATAGCATATAAAACCTGTTCCACTAGATATAGCATATAGTAGACAAAAAATAATTCATGACTTTAAGTTATTTTTGGCCATAGACGTGGAAATATCCATGCACCTGATCCCTGGGTATCGGCCAAAGGGTTGATTGTGATCACATTGTATCACTCACATGCACCTTTATTTGATCGCTATAACGATCAAGTCCAGGCAGGACCAACCTAACCCATTGAATGGCGTGGAGTGGTTTATTTGCAGAATAACCTGCACTACACACGAATAAAATTGCAAAAGATGAGGAATTGAGAATTGGACGAATTAAATTTGAAAGTTTCTTTGTCATTCATTCAGACAAAGAAATTAATTAAGTGATATTGCCAATGCATGTGTGTGGGGGCCTGCGTGGACGTTGAAATTTTAAGCATTAACCTAACTCATTAATTACTCATCTAAGTCAAACTAAAATCCTAACTCGATCCCAGCTTTCCCATACTACTCGAATTGAATTTTAAGTGTAATTGCCTATATTGGATATAACTACATACATACTTGTAATTTTATTTTTTTGATTGCTTATATGTTTTAGGGTTGGCAAGCCATGTCAAATTGAGAGTTTTATTACATCTTAAAGTTGTAATTGAAAATCAAGTTGAAAATACAAAAAAAAAAAAAAAAAAAAAAAAAACTACTTAAGAACTACTCAAGAAAAAAGAAGATTTTGCCTTCTCGAATCTCAGTAGTAAACTTGACCCTAATCTTGATTTCTTTAGGTTGGTCGAGCCTTGGAAGTAAAGTTTTTCTTATTATAGCATATTTGCTTCTTTGGAGAAGGTTTGCCTCGTAAATTTTTTTTCCTTTGGAATAGTTTTTCCATCAGTTTTCTTTACCTCACCATATCATTGTCTCTATTATATTTGATTTTGTACGACTAGTGACAAATTGTTTATCTTGTTGTTACATGCTTAACATATTTACTTGTGAACTGGTAAATTGTATAATTGGATTAATTTAATCACATGGGCTGATTCACTTGTAATTCAACAACCTGAGTTTGAGCAAATCCAATAGAAGAGCTAAAAAAAAACTCATAGGCAAAATGGGGAGTGAAGCCTTGAAAATCAATTCCAACAATATTTGCAAAATAGGCAAATTCTTTGCTCATCCACATTTACTCTCTTTGTCTCTAAAGTACTGTAGATGAGCAAAACAATTTGTTAGCTTAAAAAATTCGTAAAGATGAACTAAAAGTAGGTAGGCAAAATTATATTTAAATGGGATATAGAAAAAGAATAGGGAGTTTGTTGAAAATACAAACAAAAGACAAAAATAATTGTTTACTCTCCAAAGTTCAAACAGTACCCAAGATATGGCTAGCTATCATTCCTTGTCAAGGTTAACCTTCATTTTATTTCCCTTTCCCCATCTTTTTTCCTGCTAGAGATCAAGCCATTGCTATATTCCATGAAAAGAAGTTAAAGGAAATGAATATTCTCAAGCAGTTGAGGAAATGAACATTATGCTTTTTGCTTAGCTGTGCCAGGTAGTTTTTATCATTTGGATAGGAGAAAATAGAAACTTGATATGTGCCGAATATATATTAAGATTTACAAGTTTATATTATGAATTTATGATCGATTCATTTGGGGCCTCACATTATGGTTACATGCATGGAAAGCCTCTAGTTCTCATGAGACAAACAATTTATTTTCTGTTTATTTTATTTTATTTTTTAAAAAATAAAGGTCAGATTAGACATATAGATGTACATTGTACACTTCTATTTTTGGATGTTTCTATATATCCAGCATATCATGATAAAAACCACAAATTTTGGCATTATTACATGGTAATTGATGAACGACATTCGGCTAAAAGTGAAATATTTAATATGATAAGGACACAACACAACATTTCGAATCAGCTCTGTATAATTTTTTTTATTTTTTTATTTTAGTATAAAATTTTACTTTTTCCATTTTATATATTTTTAAAAATATTCTCATCAGATTATCTTTTTTTTTTTTTTTTTTATTTGCTCATCAGACTATCTATTTTACATTACATTTTATTAAAGTATTATTTTTTTCTTTCTCTCTCACATTAAAGAAAGTATTAAAAAAATTTGCATATGAACAATAACTATGTATTTTGCACGGTTATTGTAACCACAAATACATTTTGCACAATAATACATAAATTGATTTGTGTGATTTTTGGGGTTGATTGTGCAAAATTTGGCTCTTATGCCATGTGAATGCTCTTATATTTCCTTTAACACACCCCTCAATAAATATTAATTAGTGGTCCAGTACTGCTGCCACATACAACAAGTTTGTTGGTCCCCTTCAAAAATGGGTCAGTGCTCTCTCTATAGCTACAGGGACATATATCAACCATTCAATTTTCTCCTCATCCACCAATCCATGCACACCAACTCTATCAATCTTTCTGAAAATGGCAAGTTATTTTATATATATTTATATATTTATATATATATATATATATATACTTGAAACTAATATGGCAGTACTAGTTTACAGTTCTAGCTAGTACTTCACTTTGTTATATAAATCTCTATAAAACTGGTCTTTTAATTTGGTTGTGTTGGACATTAGAATGGGAAGGATTGGATGCTACGATGTAGTAGAAGGATTGAGGAAAGGTGCTTGGACTGCTGAAGAAGACAAGAAGCTCTTAGCTTATATACAAGAACATGGTGAAGGAGGCTGGCGTTCCTTACCCGACAAAGCTGGTAATTAATGTTTCTTTTTTTCTTCTTTCTTTTTTTATGAATAAATGACCTTATTTCTTTTTATTCTTTCGAGGCCAGTCCATGACAAATTATATTGGAATAATCTTTGTGCTTGATGCAAAAAACATAGTTTGAAATATGATAAAGTTTTGTAAGATGGGCTTGTTCTACCCCTCTAAATTTATCAGGATCATGTTGGAAATAGCCAATTATTATAAAAAAGTATGCTTCTTCTAACATTTATAGTGGAAGATGCTACAGATTTTACTCTATAAACCTTACAAATTAATGCATATGGTAATAAATATGATTGGTGTCACAACATAATATATAAATGCTGAATTGCATTTTTATTTTTTCTATAATTGATGATACATTAGTTTATAAACTTTATATAATAACTTTTTTATTATTCCAAGCATTACTCTTTTGAGTTTTTTTTTTTTATTTATAAGAAATATATAATTTTTTATAGAGAATAATTATCTTTATCCTTCTTTTGGGTACCAAAGAAAAGTCATTATTACTTGCCAGAATTGGAGATTAGCTAGCTAGAAAACCACATTGAAATAGTATCCAAATTAAGAGGCAAATATGAAAAAATTTTAAACATGAAAAACCTAAATAAAACACTCTAAAACATTAAGAGATAAAAGTGTAATGTAGCAAATGACAATTATTAATTTACATTGTACTATCAATACCACATTTTCTAAAGTTGAATATAAATGACATGTGTGTACTATAACCAAGAAGAAAGCCATTTATAATTGTTTAGATTTCGTGTTGTTATATGTGCAACTAAAATTGCCTTTTGGAATTTTGATACTGTTTTATAAGGTCTTAAAAGATGTGGGAAGAGCTGTAGGCTGAGATGGGCTAATTATCTGAGACCTGGCATTAAGAGAGGAAAATTCAGTGCAGAGGAAGAGCACAAGATCATTGAACTTCATGCTGTTCTAGGAAACAGGTGATCAAGAGAGATGTTTGATTTTGATCAGCTTAGGATACTTTTTACAATGATTGTGTTTATAAGACCGTGTCTTTTTCAAAGAAATTTGATTGAGCTCTAGAGCTTTTAGATTCATAGTTTTAATACCAATAAAAAATTTAGTAACACTTCAATTTAAAAGTGTAAAGAGATTAACGTCTATGTTATATATCCTTCGGTCAAAACTAGCAAATTTCAGTAGGAGACATTTTGTTGCTTTTTCTATTTAAAGATCACTGCCTTCCCGTTTGTCTTTTGCAAGCCTAAGAAGAGAAGTCTGTTGATGCAAACACACTAAAAATAGAAATAACACAAAGATGAACTAAATAAAACACTTATGAATATATATATATATATATATATATATTAAGTTATTCAACACTATTTAGATTGAGACGTGACACTTGCTTTCTTTAGGAAGATTCAATCCCTTGATTAACTAATTTTTATAACCGATGCAGACTTTTTTTGACTTATCATGCTACAACAAAGTCTTTGTGCTGCTCTTCTTCTTTTTTTTATTTTTATTTTTTTAGAGAAGTCTTTGTGCCTTCGATATGTAATAACATTGGCCCTTCTCTCTCTCTCTCTCTCTCTATATATATATATAGTCTCCAAACAAAGTAATTAAAACTGTGCAAATATTTTCCATAGTATAATTCTTGCAATGTTTTTAGGTTACGTCTGGATTGGGCTGAAAAACCCAGTGCGTCTGCAATTGGAGTTTTACCTTTTTTTTTTTTTTTTGCACGCGTTTGAAAATTGAGAGACTTTCTCACTTTTTTCAGCACATCAGTGGGTCATGTGCACTGTTCACGGGACCTACAAACCTCACTTTTCAGCAACTGTTTCATTAAAAATGGGTCTCACGATACTATTTACACATTTAAAAATTATTTTGTTACAGTATTTTTCAGTTTTCAACTTTCAACTGTATCCAAACGGAACCTTAGTTATATTTTCCTTTAGGTGGTCGGTCATCTCTAGGCATTTACATGGGAGAACAGACAATGAAATCAAGAATATTTGGAACTCGCGCTTGAAGAAACGCCTAGCTAAAATGGGTATCAATCCAGTCACTCACATGCCTAATAACACATCTAAACCAAGGTCTAAATCTAATGAGTTAGACCTAAACCAACATCAAGCTGGTTCATCGCGATCAATTTCAGCTCCTGCTCAGCTACTCAACAAAGTAGCTGCCAAGCTAGTACCATCAGGTTTCCTTGACACCCTAAAGTCCTGGCAATATGGTCAGGAAAAGTTAACCGAAGGCGATGAAAGTAGTACAAACAATGGCAACGATAACTCTGGAATTGGCATTGATGAGAGATGTAGGATTGAGTCTCCTGGTGCCATGAATATGTCTAATTCAGCTTCAACTCAGTCACACAGCAAGATGGCCTCCATGTCCAGTCAAATTTTGTTACATGATCCTAGTGCTAATACTTGTGATATCAAAGTTGGCAATACTTGTAATCCTGAATGTACTATGTGGCCTTCAGGAAATACATTGGAGATGCCAAGAGCTGCTTCAACTTCTTCTTGGGTACTTGATGAAATTGTTACTAAGCCTGGAGTATTTCATTGTTCTGAAGAAAATTGGCAAGGTATTTCATCAGTGTCTACTGAAGATTATTCATGTGGTGATGGCAGTATTTATGACATTGTTGGTATAGGTGGTGCCTATGATATAGTATCCAATATCTACACACAGCTTCCAGAAGAATGCAATGGCACCATCATCCATTGAATCATTCGAATTAAGCTAAGTGTGGAGGTGCCATGACATGTAATATGACTCTCCAGAGGCATGTGGTTTTGCAGAAAGTGTGAATAGTAAAGATTAATAGTTGAATTCAAATGTGCTTTATTTCTTTTTCTTTTTTCCTTGGCGGAGCGATGTCAGATCACCATGGAAGCGAGAATGGAGCAGATGGAAACAGTCGATGGAATGATTATTTCTTGGTAATGGGAGACAATAAGAATTAAGATATACAAGTTCGATTGATATTCATCTGTTTAGTCATTACATGAAAATAGAATATTGAATTTTTATTTATTGATAATTTGATCTAATATAATTTCAACATATGATATGCGTTTTATGATAATTGCTCTTTATTATCAGATCAAGATATCAATCGATTTTTATATAAACAGGGTTCGAATCCAAAATCTATTATTTGCAGATTAAAAACTTAACCAATACTTTAGCTAATTGGAATCTGCTAAAATATTGAATTTGTATTTCACAATTTGGCACAATATTATAAGATGTTGGAAATGAATCATATTCCAATAAAAATTTCTAAAATATATATGCTTATAAAATTATATTTACATGTTTTTTTTATGATCTGTGAACTCCAGTTAACTCAATTAGTAAAGTCTCTGATGGTTAAAATAAGAGACCTGTGATTCAATTTTCACCTGCATAAAAAACTGATTAGTGTCTTAATTTGATAATAAAAAGCTATCATAAGGAGTGAACACCATAGGTTAAAACTCTCTAAAAAAAAATGTTTTTTTGGTAGTCTCACTTAAAAACAATTATATATGTATGTATTGAACAATTGTATAATTATTATTATTGTCATTTGCTCAAAATTACTATCTCCATAATTAATAAAAGGGAAAAATTGACAATATCTCTTTTAAATAATACATTTCATAACAATTAATTCATACTTGATATTTAAATTTTAATATATAAAAATGAGTTTTGTAATTTTTTTTTAATCTCATACCATATATAATATAAGTTGCTCAGGTTTATTACGTGTCAATAGTTATTTACTTATTTATTATTACAAACTAGCATGTAACCCATGCATACACATGGATGCATTTAAAATTAAACAAAATTTTTATTATAAAAATATAAATAATTAGTCAAATTATTTTAAAAAAAAAACATCATGTAACACATGCATATGTATAGATATATTTAAAATTAAACACAATTTTTATCATAAAAATATAAATAATTAGACAAATTATTATTTTTTTAAGTAAACATAATTAGTCATATATTAAAATTCTTACCTAAATTTAATATTACTTATGATCATTTTTTTTCTAATTTTTAATAAGATAGAACGTGTGATGATTTTTTTTTTTTTTTTTGTGGTGATTTTTATTGAGTATATATGATTGGTTTTTTAAAAAAAAAATTATAGTTCATTAATATTAGATTATTGGTATTTTGCACTCATTAACTCACTTGGTACAAAAGATTAAAAAATTTAAGTGGACACATGGTACAAAATTAAGTGAATAATCATGGTGTGGTCCCCACATATTTAGACACATAACGTAAAATTGGATTCTAATTTCATATTTTAATTGAACTTTCTCTAAGCTTTTTTATTTGAGAATCAACTTTCTCTAAGCTTTACTTGGTAATATATATATATATATATATATAGATGAGAGAGAGAGAGAGAGAGAGAGAAACTACTACACCAATCTTTTGACAAGAATTAGTTTTATTTTTATTAAGTAATACCATTGAATTACAAAACTCTTGACTTTTAGTAAGAAATAATTATTTCTCATTTATGGGTCAATAGCAAAAATACAATCAAACAACTAAGTTGATTATAAAGGAGTAGCTATTTCATCCATGAATCTATTCTTACATACCAAACATACCTTTATTGGAAGAGTCCGAATTTGGTAAAAATGAGATGTAAAACTTATATTTTACACAATTTAATAAAAAAATTGACACATCAACTTTTTACTTAAAACTCAATATATCCACACATAATAAAATCTCAATAAACTAAAAAAAAAAAGTCGTAATTAATGAATAAAAATGTCTTAAGGGGACAAAAAAAAAAGCCTTTAAGCACACGCATTCATCTTACTCACATTTGTTATCATGTCAACTCAAACTATTTTTTATTGATTAATTACAAACAATAATAAAAATGCCAGCATCAAGCATAGGTTTTTCTTTAAAATAAATGTAATACTACAGTTACAAATTATTTTACAATATTTTTACAAATAATTAATGTGACAACTTCTTACTGGTTTCATCTAGGTTCACCATTAACATCACTTTTTCATTTTCAATAATCACTCGCTGGTCATTATATTAGCAGTTTATATAAAAAAATTGTAAAAAAATTTGTACCTCTAGCATTACTCTTAAAACAATGTAAAAAAATTCCATTCAGTCCAATAATTTAAAATTTATTATTCGACCTAAGTCCAAAAAATGAATACCCAAGCATTGAAGGTTTTTTTTTTTTTTTGGACTGGAATCCAAGCATTGAAGTTTTGAAATAAAGAGTTCACACCTTTTATTATTATTTATTATTAACGGGCAGATTCTTTGTTTAAAGCCTAATTGAGGTTGTTTTGTATTTGACTATTGTCGCTTTCTTTTTGGTAAGTATATAAGAAGAATTTTTGGAGTTCATTTTGCTGTTAGCCGATCTGTGGGCACTGGGCAATAAGGTAATTGCCATTCGGTCTTTTCGGTCCTTTACTATAAAATAAAATAAATAATGGCCTCAGCCCTATTTGGTAGTATGATTTTTATTTTTGTTTCCAAAATAGTACCGAAAATAATTTTTAAAAATTGAAATTAAAACTAATTTTCAATAATAATTTTTATATTATATGTGTTTGACTTTCACTTTTTAGAACAATTTTTAAAATACTAAAAATAAAAAAAGATGTTTGGAACACCATTTTTATTTTTAAGATTTTAAAAAACAAAATTTACAAAAAGTAACATGTAGAACCTGTAAATTATTATTATTATTATTATTATTATTTTTTTTTTTGGATAGAGCTTACATGAGGGAATAGAGCTTATGTAACTTTTTTTTTTTTTATAATAATGATAAGCTTCAAAATTAAAGCATGAATTTTTTTTTTTTTTGGTGATAAATATAAACTTCTTAATTTAAGCGAGAGTAAAATTTATGTCTTATATAATATATACACACACATATATATAAGAGTTTGGACAAATTAGGTTCATTATTTTTGAACATTTTTTTTTTTTTTTCTAACAAGATAAAAATTTTACTCTAACTTATTTTAGAGTATATTTGTGTGAAACTTCCTTTAAAGACTTGAACTTCGGTCCTTACTCCCAACACCTCACAAATACTTATACTTGTAAAGTAACCATCGCATAAATGGTGTGTCTTAAAAACATTTAAATTATTTTCAAAATCCCGTATAATACAATTTTTAAAGAAAAATACTAATGGATGCCCTTAAGGTAATAGTTAATAATCCATTTAAAGAAAAGAAAAGAAAAATCAATTAATATTTTGATAACTTTTTTTATTTTTCATAAAAATAGTGTAAAAACTTTTCTAAATTTTTTTTTTTTTTAACTTGTATTTAGTCAACATTAGCCAGCTGCCATTTTGCCAAACAATATATATTTAATTCCTCCCCTAAAAAGCAATTATTTCCTTTGTTTGCTTATTAGTTATTAGACGGGTTTTCCCGTTTGAACAGCAGGCAGGAAAAAAAAAAAAAAAAATTTTTGACTCTCTTATGCTCACATCCCACGTGGCGAAACCACAAGCCTCACTGAGCAAAGAGAAAATAAAGCCAAAAAAGCGTACCATTTTATATATCCTCTTGTGAATCTGTGATCGTCACTTCTCATTCTCTCCCAAATTTCTCACTTCTTTTTTTCTCTCACGCACCATACATAGAACGAACCAGTGAGAGAGAGATTCACACACCATGCCTAGGGTTGGGTCCGAGACACCAGCGCCGAGCCCTTCTTCATCAATGGCGTCTACGATCAAAGCCTACGCTGTGCCTCTCATTCTCTTCGTCGCCGCTATGTTTTACCAGCTCTTCGTCATTCCTAAGTCCTTTCCTGTCTCTCATTACGATGGTGACACACTTTTCTTTTGCTTTTCGGTTTTTTTTTTTTTTTTTTTTGTAATTGAGTTTTGGTTTTTGTTGTTGAATTGTTTTGGTTTTTTGAATTGTAGTTTTGGGAATTAAGAGGTACAGTTCTATTGCTGATGCGAAGGAAGCCTATGAGAAGATTTCAAGCAAGTGGTAATTTTTTATTTTTTGTTATTCAATCAATCATTTAGGAATTATTTGAATAACAAAATGGCTATCTTTTGTATCAATTATATAACTTTTTTTTTTTGTCACTTTCTAAACTTATAGGTAATTTGAATAGTGTGAAGAATGAGAGCACCATACATTTTACTGTTTATACCATTTCAATTTTTCAATAGTTTAGGGGGTGTTTGGCAGAGTAGTTTAAAAAAGTGTATTGAAATGCGTAAAATGCTGTTTAAAAACTAAAAAATGTTGTTTAAAAACACAAACCAAACAGGCCCTTAAGCTTGTGAGTGAATCAGTCCTGCTTCAAATGCTAGGGCCCACCCTTTTTTTTCAAATGACATGAAACCCCTTGCTTCAAATGCTAGGCCTCACCTCTCTTTTTTTTTTTAAATGACATGAAAACCTCACTAAGGTGGGGCCCTTTGGGCCCACTTTCGAGGAGTAAAACGCATATACATGGAGTAATTTTTAGGTACTTTTGAAAAAAGGAGAATGGTACTTCGTCCTTTCACATTCATGGTGAGATTCGCTTATTAAATTCATAATGAGGTCCACCATGAATGTGAGAAGAGGGAATATTATTTCACTATACCCTGGAACTATTTAAGAATTTACATAACCCCACTTGCCAGAATCGTGTATCAGGTAATCCAAGGGAATCCTTGAACCTAGGATGTCTGGGTCTATAGCTCATCCCAAGCCTCCAACTTGACGGGTAAATGTTGTCCCCCCATTTTATCTCTCATTAGTAATATTTCACGTGTTGGACCTCACTTAATAAAGACAGTTAGGCGCATGTGTGAAGGGGGAGTTGTTTTTTTAAAGCTTCATTACCCAACAACTCATTTGCTAGTTCCATCTTGTGCATGAAAGCTGCAATGTTCAATCAAACTGTTCTTGTAGGCATTTTTTTGCTTCTAGCTTAATTGATTATGTGAGTAACTATCTACACGAGGAACCGACATTTCTCAACATTGTTGATGTTGAGTCTTTGTACTTCTGTAGCCCCTTCTGTCCTGCGAGCTTTTATGGTGTTTTACATAAATGTCAACATGACTACGTTTTGAAGGTTGGAGGTCAATGTATAAAATCTTCTAGAGGTGTATAACCTTAATATCAATGTAGTTGTAGCATGTCCCTATGAGATACTCAACTCCCTCTACTCCCCCACCCATTCCCAAAAGAGAGAGAGAGAGAGAGAGAGAAATTTGGAAAAGGATAAAGCTATTAGGGTGCTCATAGGCTCATATCTTTTAACCTATAGAGGTTATACTGATACAGTGATACGTGCTACAAAGAAGTCAATGAGAAGGATTGTTAGTACTATGTTTATATTCTTTTTGTATTTTTTTTAAGCATGCCAATTATGTTTGTTATAATACTAAATAATGGGGTCATTTCAGGAATTCAGGCAATGAAGTTCCCAGTAATGATGATTTTATAAAGGTATGTAAGTTCTTCATTTGTGTTCCAAAGGTGATTTCTTTAGTTATGATATTCTGATTTTTTTTTTCCCTATGTTTGTGGCCGAATTGATGATTATAATGTTATCTGTTAAATATTATTTTAATTTCTTTAAAACTATTGTATACAACAACAGCAGCAAAGCCTTAGTCCCAAATCTTTGGGTTGAAAACTATTGTATCTTTGGATATATATTTCCCCAAGAAGATGAGCGCTGTAGTTGCATCATTATCATTCTTGTCGTTGTCATCATCATCAATCACACTGTTGAACAGGGCATTGGGCCAAAAGGAAAAAGAAAATATTTTTTAATTTATATATAAAATTTATTGTTAAATTACCTTCACGTAGAAGCTTTTGCTCATCTTCTGCCAATGTTAGAGTCTCTCATGTAATTATTTCGTACAATAAGTCTTCCTACTGTTCTGCATTAAAATTTGGCATTGAGTATGGTCATCTTTAATTTTGTTAGAGCCCTGTGCACAAGTTTAAATGAAGGGATTCTTTAAATAAGTTTGCTAATGATCTGCATCCCAGGCAACAATTCTCCAAGCTAGAGATGCCAGTTCATAAGTTCCTTTCTTTGACAAATTTCCTAAAGCTTTTGCAAATACAAACATGAGTTTTATGATAGATTATTAATTAAGATGATCCTTCCTTGCATTGAGCATTGAAATATATTATGCTTCTTTAGAAACAATAATTTTATAAAAATATATGATGGGCAGTAATTCAGTACTGTTTGGTAATAGAGCTTCTTAGGTGCCAGAGGAAATTTTGTAATCTTTATGTAGAAAACTGAGTTTATCTGAATATGAAGTGAATAATGTTTGTCAACTGTTTGGTAATACAAGAGGTCCATGTACTTCAAAATCTGTATTTGTTATAGAATTATAGGTTTTAAATGGAAGTCAAAAACTACTTGTGGAGCTGGAACTATCAAATAGTTCTTGGTTTCTTTGATATTTTGATGACTATTTTGTTTTTTATTGTGTCATCTCTACTGAAATTTATGGTTTTCCTATCATCAACATTGGGGGCCTCTAAATATGTCTTTCAATGATAGCATTCTTTTAATTGTGGGTATAATTTGCAGATTCAATATGCTTATGAGTTTCTGACAAATCCTTCTTGGAAAAGTAACTACGACATATTTGGCATCGATGAGCATATTGTGAGTTTTAAGGCCCCTTGGCTTATTTATATGAGGCTTTCTATGTTATAATTTGCATTTGGCCCTTCTTCTTTAACTTCTCTGTGTGAGGCCTTACATTGTTTAATTAAATGGCTTGTTTTCTTCGCTGTAGCATGTTATTGACAAGGTCAAAGGGAAATATGCTGGTGAAAGTTTTTCAAAAATAAAACTTCCTCTGCTAGATGCTACTGTTTCTGGTCAGTTAAATTGTCCATTATACTATAATTGCCCTGATTTTTTTTTTCAAGGAAAGATATATAATTTGTTCGAATCATGATTCTTATGGGCTAATACAATTTGTACCCTTTCTTTCTATTAGTTCCCGAAGATGTTAGTCTTAATGTCATCACCTACAAGGATTTCGAGTCTATTTTAAAGGACACACGCCCTTCTCTAATTCAGGTACAATCATTATCAATAATGTTTTGACGTATTATGAGTACTTGTATGCGGTGGGCATCTCTATTTCCTCTTATCTTTTACTCCCCTGGAAGGTTACATTTAGTAAATAAAAGTATGTCATGTTTGATTAAAATCAACTTGACAGACACATTAATTCCAAATAGTTTCTTCTTACAATTAATAATTGATTAAAAAGCCCCAATGAGAATCCTCCCTATTTTAATTTTTAGATTAATCCCCCTCCCCCTCTCTTTAGTATCTCAGCAGGATGTCTATACCACATGCAGACTGTTGAACGATTAAATTTATATGGTTTGGAGAAAAGTTCCACTACATGTCATTTCAAATGAGGATGCATTAACGTGTACTTTTTATCACATGACTAATTTAATAGACATGGAATTTTTTTAAATGATTTAATGTGTCATCTGGTTAAAATAAATGTGGATGGTCTTGTGAACTGACATGTAATGGATTGGAGGAGAATTTTCACTCGGGTTTTGAGAAAAACTTTGTTCATTTTATTAATGACTTATGTTGTCAGCACAAAATTTTTATTATATTTTTAATAGATAGATACTAACTCTTAGTGAATGTTCATTGACATTGGATCAGGTGTTTTCATTTGGGAGCAAACGCTGTGCTCAATTTTTGGCTGTCTGGAAAAGAATTGGTATGTCCTTCATTCGGGAGTACCTGATGTAGATATATGTTCTTCATGCTTTAACTACTTATTATAGTTGCCACTTCATGATTATTTTGTTCCCATTCTCCCTGTGTTCAGTATTTTTGTTGGACGGAGTAGCAAATACCAGTAGTGTGGAGCTTGGTGACCTTCAACTTGCAGCATACTTTGCTGAGAAAAAGCCAACAGGTCAACCTTTCTTTAGGAATGGTGAGTGTACATTTACTCAACATCTCTCTCTCTTGAATTTCAAAGGGTCTTATAGATAGGCCGTTATTGGGTGAGCTTGAGTTCTTTTTAATTCATAAACTCTCAGACTTCATAATATGAAATAAAAAATGATTTCTAAAGACAAATTGAAATAAGGGGCAAAGTGGTGTAGATATTTTACTGTTACATTGTTTATATCTGGATCAAATCAGCTGCCTGAATTGCTCACTCATTCTTTATGACCATATTGTTTGCACTAGTTCATGGGGCCCCTTTTTGGAAGGTTCTGATACTTTTTATTTGTTCTTGCAGTGCATTGTAAATCTTAGTAAACTACCAACGGAAATTTTTTTATTATTGCTGATATGAGATTATGAGAAATTAAAAAGGATTTCTTGATGTACTTCTGTGCCAATATGTTGGTCCTCTTGTGGGATTCCTACTTTAAAGCCATCATCATTTTACACTATAATTTCTGATTTCCAAATTTTCCTTCATTGTTTTGTGTGCTTACTGTGTTGATACTATTCTATAACATCTAGAAGGGCTATTTTAGTAACTTTATAATTCTTTTTCTTATATACTACATCCTAAATAGGATAGTGTTGCCTGCAAATAGCAGATGTAAGTTTGTTACAAATTCTATTATGTATCAATTACAGTGGTTTAATTGCAACCAAAGTGCTCTGCATTATTCTTGTTTTTAACTTGCTTGTAATGTATACAGGCCTTCCTTCACTCATTGCATTTCCCCCTGATTGCAAAACTGCAGATTGTGTTATACGGTGAGTTTTTGCAGTCCACTGGTGAAGCTCTCAGATACTTAGGATTTCTTATATATGGAAAATATTATTTTGTGTGCTTGTTGCACTTCAAAAGGTCATGTTTCTGCTGGATATTATGGAACAATGATATTATAATTATCCTTTTTCTTAGGTTTGATGGGGAGCTGTCAGTAGATGCAGTTACAGATTGGTTTTCTACAACAATACTTGGTTTACCTCGAATTCTTTACTACTCAAGGGACACACTGGTAATATTCGGGATTTCGCTGATGCAATGTGTTGTTTCTCATAACATTATTTCTCTCTTATACCCTTTTTTTCATGGATGTGCATTAATATATGTTTGATAATAACTAGAGAATTTGCATAAATTATGGTAATACAAGTAACAAGAAGGAAAGCTAAATATGCTTTAAGAAAAGACCACTTCAATGGATCATCTATTAGAGCAGTTTCTTCTTGGTTTGACTATTAGTTTTATCCTTCCTCCTGATTTTGTGTTGCATGGTAAGTGCTGCTTATGAGTGAGTGTTTTAAGGCAATTTGGAGGGAGGGAAGTTGGATAACTTTGTGGCTTCTAAGTTGTGGTTTTTATTGCTTTTTCTTATCTGGTCCAGATTTTAAAATTGTAGGGTATGGCACATTTACCGATTTATACATCTAACATCTTTGAAAGATCTACTTGTTTTGATAATCTATCAAGTAAGATTTGTTATATATTTTCGTAGATTCATCTTTAGACTTCTGTTTTCTTATTCTTTTTTTTTTTTTTTTTGGTTGCCTCTCTGATTAATTTGGTTTTTTAGTTGCCTCTCTGATTAATTTTGTTTCCTATTTCACTGTCTGTCCCTATTGAAATGATATGTAACTGAATCAATTTCAGGTACCAAAATTTCTGTCAAAAAGTAGTCCTCATAAGGTACAATCTCCCCCCCCCCCCCCCCCTCTTTTTGGGGCCCCTTTTTATTCCTTTGTCTTATCTACATGTTCTCATCATGCAATTTTTCTTCATCGTTTGTACTTTGACTACTGGTCATGCTTACACCATCCAGTCCAGTTTATTAAAGAGCTCTTCATTAGTTGAACTGTAAATTTTAGCTATAGGCTTACATTATAAGAAATGCTTTCTCTCTTTTGAGTTGAGACCAAGTATGTTGTTCAAATTTGTACTGCATTTCCTGTTACAGTTGTGATGGTGTTTTTTTGATAAGTAGTTGTGATGGATTCTCAAATAGGAAGATCTTCAAAATTGTGGCTTGTTTTATTTCAATTCGCTGCTTGGACCAAGCATAGTGTATCTATCTTCTGTAGGATTCTTTTGTTTGCAACTCACCTCCTCCTACTTTGGCAGGCAATGTCCCTTACTTGGTAACAATTATCTGTATTTATTAAAGTAACTTAAATTTAAATCAATCATGCTGCATTAAATAGTCAACTTGTGTATTTGTTTTTGATTTTTTTTTTTTTTTGGGTAAAAACTTAAAAAAAAAATTATATATAAAAAAAATTATAGATATACATATGAAACATGTATACCAATTATAAATTCAAAACACATTCAACTAATGACTAATTTAATCACTACTTATGTAATAATACCTAACAAAGATAATTAAATAAATCAAATTTAAATATTTTCATAACAACCACATTCAATTTGATCAATCTCAAAAGTGATAATAAATAATATATAGGCCAAAATAATAATTATTTCTCATCATATTCATCGTCTTGCCTAATATTTCATCTAAGTGAATGTTATCTTTATTCTCATCATCTTGAAAAATTATTTATTTGTTGGCATCTTCTTCTTCATCATCAACATTTACTATCTATTCTTTTTCTTCTATTTCAAATTATTTTATTTTATTTTATATTTCTCCTTGACATTCTAGTTTCTTGGACTTATAACAATAGTAAAAAAAATAAAAAATAATTATATTGTCATTTAATATTTAATACCTTATTCATGTATATAAAAGGAATTTGCAAATGTGAAAGTGAAGTGTCATGTGTGTGGTCCAAAATTTGTAGGGGAGTGAAAAAAAAACAAAAAAACTCCTAACGAGTTAATGTTTGGTTTCAATCATGTAGTCCAGCAATTTTGTGTTAAAAAGCTAGTCTAACAACTTTTTGGACTCAAGTAGCCCAATTTATACTCACATGTCTATGTATCATACAATATGTACAATTCATACAATTGACTTTATTTATCGTAAGATTCATGAGACATTTATGTTTTGTATGATTCATTAGCATGGTCAATATGTACCTACAATGTGATGCTATATCATTTGTTTCCATATGTAGTGTATAATACATCACTTTTCATATGATACCAACAACTATGATTGAACCCACTACCTCAATTTTCACCTTGCTCTTACAAGGTAGCATTTTTTTGATAAGTAATAATGCTTCATTGAGAAAATAAAGAGTACAATAGATCCTAGTTACACAAATAGTGTACTAAGGATAAAACAAAAGTCAATCAAAATGATGCATGGAAAGTATAACTATCTAGCAAATGAGGTAAAGAAACAAATGTAAAAACACCCAAAGCATTTATCCACTTGAACAAAGTCTTGAGGAATAAAAGCTTCAAGTTAGGAATCAATCTCTTATGCCATTCAAAGGTACGAGCATTCTTGTCCCATTAAATACCCCACATGAGGCAATGAGTGATCATGCTCTAAGTACACAGATAGTGTACTAAGGATACCGAAAAAGTCAATTAAAATGATGCATGGAAAGTACAACTAACTAGTAAATCAGGCAAATAGACAAATGTAAAAACACCCAAAGCAATTATCCACTTGAACAAAGTCTTGAGGAATAAAAGCTTCAAGTAAGGAATCAATCTCTCATGCCCTTCAAAAGTGCGAGCATTCTTGTCCCAGCAAATACCCCACATGAGGCAATGAGGGTTATGCCCCAAATTGCCTCATTTCTGTGCCTGTTAAACTAGCTTGGCCAACTGCCTAAGAGCTCCACAACACCTCTTGGGATGACCCAGTTAATCCCAAACAGGGAGAACACTATATTCCACATCTCTCCAGTGACAGGGCAATGAAGAAGTAAGTGATCAGTGGTCTTCCCACTCTTACACATACAACACCAATCAACCATCACTATCTGGCACCTCTGCAAGTTATCAATAGTCAATGTTTTCCCCAATGCTGCTATCCAAAGGGAAAAAAATGACCTTTGTTGGTACTTTAGGTTTCCACGAACTCTTCCATGGAAAAGATTGCTGAGTTGTGGAATGTAACACCTTATAGTAGGATCTACTTCAAAGCCTCCCGAGAAGAAGGATTGCTTATCCACTCCACCCCACATCAATGATCCAGAATAAATCAAATCCAGATAGGTGGCAACCAACTTTATCCCCAGTCATGGGCTTATGTAATCAGAAACATATAGATTTAGTGACCTGTCAATTATGGTGTTGGAAAGATAGATTGATGTTTATTTTTAGCAATATCCCCCCCCCCCCCCCCCCCCCCTCTTCTGTAATTATGTCTCTAATTTTTGTTATTCAAAATATAGTTGACATCATGTATTTATTCAATATATATCTTGAATATTAGTTAAATACGACTTGCTCTTTTTGCTGATGCCATTAAGCAACTTCCTTCCTTCCATGCATGGGATTTTGTGTTAGGCCAACCCATCAAATGTGACTTAGGTGGAGTTAAATAAAAATGAAAATAATATTAAATTTCTCTACATCTTTTCAGAAATTAGTAAGAGGAACTCTTAAGGTTACAATATTTTGTTTGTACTTCTCCATGATGGAAATGATTTCTTTCAATTTTTATGAACATATAGTAAAATACAAATTTTGCATGTGGATCTTATTATCTAACATTTGTGTTAAGGAGAAAAGCCATTCAGTCATCAAATGATGTTAGAAATATGGATCTGGTCCAAGACACTGCTATAAATTAGAACAGCAATATCAGTTGAAAGTTAAAGGCAACAACCATTGTGATACAAATAGCCTAGTATTCTTTCAATGGGTCCTTTTTCACACCTAATTCTCCTCCTTAATTGGAAAGACATTGTCCTTACATTCTATATATCCTCTAGGGCCACCAATGATACAAATTTAATTACATACGCATAGACAGATCCAAATGCTATTTAAAAATGCTGGAAATTAATTTAGTCTTTTTAATATTGATGAATATTGTTCTTGTAAATTCTTGAATTGATTAATTTGTGAACCAATTCTGATACAATATATTTTGAGTTGCTTTGCTTTTCTTTAATAACTTTGTTTTCAATGACTGGTTGGTTTACTGCTCCTTGCTCATAGGTAAGAGTCATTTTCTTCTCAAAAACAGGGGAGCGTGCTGCTCCATTTGTACGTCAAGCTGCTCAAAGTTATTGGGCATATGCCTCTTTTGCATTTGTACTATGGCAAGAAGAAGATTCTTCCTTTTGGTGGAATGGGTTGGTGGATATACTTTAATGTCTTCTAGGGTGCTGCATAAGTCTGATTACATGAAAGATGATTCTGCATGGGTCTAATTTTGTGTCAAGTGTATCTAAAAGTTATGAAAATATTTAAATCAGAAATATAAATTTATTCATCAATTATTGTTTGATCTAGAGTCAGAACCATTAGAGGTTTAGTCTTCTTTACAGTAATGCTGGATCTTGACACTTTCTTTGACTGACAACAGGTTAGGAGTGGAGTCTGCACCTGCCATAGTTTTTTTGAAAGATCCGGGTCTCAAACCTGTTGTTTACCATGGCATGTTGCTCTATTTAACTTTGTGCCTCAAGAACTATGTGATATAAGTTCTGTGCGTTTATACAAGCTAAGTTGTGTGTTTTATGCAGGTTTGGTCAACAGTTCGCGGTTTTCAACTATTATGGAACAGAATAAGCAGCAAGGTATCACTACTGTTTTTACTTACTAATGAGTGTATTCTTCTAATATTGTTGGTATCTAAGTTATTTTTTGCCTTGTTATTTTACAAAGTTTAAATCATATACAGGATTTTTCATTTTATTGTTAATATGCTAGTTCAGTTGTATGAGAACCTATCACTAGTTCTTGTTATATTAGGAGAATCAATTAACTTAAGATTCTACCTGCTATTACTATTGCACTTGTTGATTTAGAAATTTTTTTTGGTCTTTTGGTTGTCTATTGCTTCATTTTCCCTGTCCTCTCTCTCTCTCTCTCTCACACACACACACACACACTGAGTATTTCTTTGTGCTCTTTCTCTTTTATGTCTTGTCAGTATTCTGTCTATAATCATAATTAATTAGGTACAGTAAATTGAAGTCCTAAGTATTGGCTTTCTACATTGTTCTAGTAATTATGTCAAGTAGTTCATTGACTGACTTATGTTTCTGTGGAGTTGTTAATACCTAGGTTGGAGTAAAGTAATTGGTTTAAGATTATTCTCTACAATTGTTTTCTCTTTTCATTGAGATTATCTAGGAAAAAGCTTCTTGGTATTTGCTTGCTCGTTGACGACATAAGCTTGCTTGAGTCTGAGATTTAAAATATAAAGTTTCTAGCATAAGCAGAAGAGAGTCAGAATAGTGTCATTAAAGGTAGGAGCAGAAATGAGGGATTTGTGAATGACCAATACCTAAACTACTGGTTCTCATTGACTGTGATATGTTATGCATGAGTGGAAAAAAGGGAACAGAAAGTGCTTGCTATATAAGATTAGGATGGATGTAATAGAGAGGTGCTTTGGAGGTTTTGTATTTTTGTTAATTTCATTTGATTTAAAGATCTTTTTTTAAGATGATTATGTGAGCAGCCACACAATGTGACTGGGATATTGGCTTAAAAAGACGAGGAACATATAGACTGAGTTTTTTGTGGCAGTGGTGACATGAAAGAAAATAATTGAATGATGGATGCTTGCATATTCTAACCAAAAAAAGTCACCCCCACCTTTTTTTGGGGGGTGGGGTGGGGGCGTGGGCAGGGGAGGGTGGTAACTAGTCCGCTATTTTAAAATGACAACCTGTAATTGAGAGCTGATCCACAACTATTTCTCACTTTTCCACGTCCATATTTAATTATGGAACCTGCACATAGGGCGTGCCTCCCATCATTTACTTATTGAGGAGTTTCTCTGGTCTTCTTTTCCGTTTTTGTTTTAGTCTTTTAAACCCCAACTTGGGTTTCCTAGTTGTGTAAATACGGGTTGATGCATCATTGCTTGGTGCCTGCCTTCATTGTTGCCTTTACACATGAAAGGCCAACACTTCATGCTATTAATAATGAACAGCACTTAGGGAAATAATGACATTCTTGTATCCCTATCTACTTCTGAAGCTATGTGTTTCAGTAGTAATGCTTATCATAATATTATAGGTTGTAATTGTAGATGAATGAAAGATATATTGTGATGGAAATATTGGATTTATATAAACTTTGGATGTATGGTCGAATTGCTTTGGTAGCTACTCTACTTTGACATATTTTCAAATTTTAAGGCTGGAGATGTTGACCCATACATTTTGGTTTCATTGTAATGTCTTTGTCAAGTTAATTTCAGCTGTTGAAGCAGCAGTGTACACTTGCATAGTTGTATTTGGTTAAATTAGGCTGTGTAATACTATTTAATAAATTTTAAGGAATCAATTTGCTGTTGAATCCCCTTGCCTGATCCACCACCTGCTGATTAAGTGCGTACTATTAAATTAGCTTATTAGATCATTCACATCAGTTCATGTAAAAATTTATATCTATTTTAGCATAAGAACCTACTTTTTCTATTTTGCATACTCATTTTTCAAAACATCTTACATTAGGTTACCTATTTTACACAACATTTTATTAAAATATTAATTTTTCTTGATTTTTTTTTGTTGCTTCGCTTTCTTCATACAACAACTACCATTCATTCTTTTCCTCCATCCTCGGTATACATAAAGAAAGAATAAAAACTAAATGAATAGCGTCAGTGTAAATTTAAATAGTTACTGTAACAAACTTATAAATTACACAAACAATTATACACTGACTAAGAACATTCACATAAGTCTGTGTATAATAGAAAAAAGGGTAGAATTTAGACAATTTACAAGTTTGCTACACTAATCGGGTAAATTTACATTGTCACTATTCATTTTGTATTTAGTGTTTATTCTTTTTTTACTTATTTTAAGAATGAAGGAAGAGAGTGAATAGTGGCTGTTTTGTGTGAAGGAAGAGAAATTTTTTAAAAATCAAGAAAAATTGATATTTTATTGAAATGTTGTATAAAATAGATAATCTGATGTGGGGTGTTTAAAAAAGTGAGTATGTAAAATAGAAAAAGTAGGTTCTTATGCTAAAACAAATAAAAATTTTCACATGAGCTGATGTGAATGATCTAATGTGGGCCATCTTTAGGTAAAACTACGTAAATTTTACACATTTTTTTATTATACACCAACTAATATGAATGCTCTTATCAATACAAAAACAAAAATGTTTGAAAATGACTTATCATTGGATTAGGCAAATTCTGTCATTGGCATGATGTTATGAAAGTTAGGGTGTGAATCATATGATTGCCCTCCCATCTCATGGCTGTAAAAATTTTTTATGTTTATTGCCATCTCAATTAATTATGGAATTTGGAAGTTTGAATAGCTTTGTTTGCTGAAATGACACCAAATTTTTTTGAAGCAGACTTTTTATGCACTTAGGAAGGAACTTAATTGATTTTCTTGCCTTGTGTTTTAGAGCTTCCTCAACTAAGGAGTGTGACATCAATGGAGCTGGGTTGTGATGCACATGGCTATTCTCGGGCTGGAGTGGATACCACAACTTGGTACTGTGCTGTTCTGGCAGGAAGGCTTGGCCCTGAACTTGACAAAATGCGTGAAGTAAGCTTCTCTCTGTTTGTGTTTTCTGATTATTTCAGAAACTTCAGTCTTTATGTTTGTGTCGTTTTCCTAAGGCTTTTTTCAATACCACATAATATACTTGGTGCTTCTAATATTTGATTGATGCAGCCATCTAGTTATGATTTTTCAAAGATAACTTTAATATTTCTTGAAGTCTGGTCAGTTTATTAGTTAGTCCTTTATTTTGTAGTTTGTGTAAAATTTAAGTCAGTCAAATAAGTCATAATTTGAGTCAGTAGTCTTTTATGACCTTTTGCCTGCATGATCTTGGAACTGAGGAAAATAATTATTATGCAAGCTGTCACCAGAGAATGTACTGCTATTTATATGTCAAGTATGGGTTAATGTGAGGCTTCTTTTACCAATTAATATATCTATTTTAGAGAATCATTCTCTACAGCCCTATTTTGGGTTTGTTTCTTCATCTATTCTTTCTGTTCTCCTGTTTTTCTTTTCTTTAAATCAGTTCCAGCAACCATTGGTTGCTTTGGACTGCATCAATATTACATATAAGGGGGGCTAGAGGTTATGTCAGACTTCATGGAAACCATATATGGTTCTCCTATAAGGGGGCCAGGTGAGGATAAAATGTGTTGGATACCTAGCAACGATAAGGGTTTCATGGTTAGTGATTATTATAGAATTTTAGTTGGCAACACTTTCTACGGTTTTCCTTGGAAAGGTATTTGGAAGCAAAAGATTCCCTCTAGAGTAGAATTCTTTGTCTAGACTGCTGTCTTAGGGAAATGCTTTACGATTGATAATTTACGAAAAAGGTAGGTGTGGATTTTGGATTGGTGCTACATGTGTAAGAGAAATAGTGAATTGGTTGACCATCTATTCCTTCATTGTCCTTTTGCTATGGATCTATGGTTTATGGTTTTGGGTCTATTTGGAGTAACTTGGGTTATGCCGCACACTGTTTTGGGGCTGTTAGGGTGTTGGCAAGGCAGCTTTGGTTGTCATCGAAATGGTTATATTTGGTCCATCATTCCTCATTGCTTATTGTGGTGTCTTAGGAGGGAGAGAAATAGTAGATGTTTTGAAGATATTGAGAGATCTATTCCAGACCTCAAGCTACTTGTTTTTAGAACTTGAAGGGATTGGTTGTTTGCTTTGCAAAAACAATCATTCCCTTCTTTTATTAATTTCCTAGACTCTTGCAATTTTTGTATTTGATTTCTTATCCCTTGTTCACTCCCTGTGTACTGAGGTGTTCCTTTTTTATATCAATATAACTTATTACTTATCAAAAAAAAAAAAATATATATATATATATATATAAATGAAATTGCATCCTGTGTTTTTTTCTTACCATTTGAAGCCACTAGTGTGCATTCATCCAGAAGTTTCTTTATGAGCACTGCTATACACACAAATTTTAGAGTGATGTGGCATGCTCTTCACACCAAATGCAGGGGTTGGTGCTGTGTGTTAGTAGTTTCTTGATGAAAAAATGCTTCCACATCATTTTTTATGAACCTTTCTGAAATTTCTTTTGTAACAAAACCTTCCCATTCCTTTTTTTTTTTCTTCTTTTGCATTGCTGTGGTTTATTTGGAAAAAAAACAGAATAATTAATCTGATTATAGGTGATTAATTTGAGGATTCCCACTTTAGTGGATATTTGTGCACATGCATATTGCTGTGGTCACACTGTTTTGGATTCTTTTGTAGGCAACACATGATTATAGATTTATAAAGCTTGATTATATATCTATATAATTTTATTACTTATAGTGCTCTGCATTATACATCTTGGAATATACTTAATGAATCCATCGCCCTTACAAAAAGCTGAAAGTATGGACAGAGTGAAGGAGTAGGGGGGAAGAAAAAGTAATATACGTGTGCTTTAAGACCCATCCAAATTGTCTAAAATCAACTGACATACTTACATGTGCTTTTAAGACCCAAATGTTCTTCTAGTTTAGGAAATGATGTAACTTACATAGGTTCATAGACCATGCGCAGGGTTCAAGAATTGTTGTCCAATGATGGTGATTTAAAGGAAGCAGATAAAGTTGAATCCTTCTCACCTGCTGCTGCAGCTCTAAATAGTAGGCGATTAACTTTTGTTTGGCTTGATGGGGAAGCCCAAAAGGTAAATTTTTATCCCAGTTATTGTATCAAGCATGCTGTTGATTTAAAGTTAAGTCATGCTGAATGCACATGTGTAGCATTTGTCAATGAATATTATGAGGATTTTGCAAGTGATACTATATGTTGATAGCACTAGGTTAAAAAGTTATATCTCATGGTCCAGTTTGGTTGGGTCCAAAAGATAGACGGATGACCAAGACTCTGCCAACTGTGGACAAATGTAACTATCAACTTGACCAAGTTATAGAACCTAGTTGTATTATTCATAAAAAAAAAAGAACCTAGTTGTATTATGAAAACATAAAAATGTTTTAAATTGAACTATAATTTAGTTTTGTTGCAATGAGGATATTAGAATAATGGATAAATGATTAAATTCACCATTTTCTAATGGTTTAAGTTTTGGGGACAAATAGTAATTTATCATGGTATCAAAACTAAGTGCCAAGAGCCTTGTAACTCAACTAGCATCTCCTGGTGTTTTTAACATAGACATCTAAGGTTCAAATCCCTCCTCCCCCAACTATCAAATCATTATTAAAAAAAAAGGTTTAATTACCATTTTATTCCCTAACCTCTATCCTATGTTTCAAAATGGTCCCAAATGTTTTAAATGTGTTATTTTAGTCCTTAACCTTTTGATGTTGTGTCAAAATAGCACTTGCTGTTAAGTAATGGATGAAAAAAATCTGACATGGCAAATGGTGGGATTAAAATAATAATTTTGATGCTTATTGGATGCCACCTGGGATTCCATGTGGCATTTGTTATTATCAAAAAAACTGTATAAAAAAAATACTACCTAATCTGCCAAACCTACAACCGGCAGCCACACCAATCTGACTAAAATAAAAATTTCTCAAACTCCATTGCAACCCAAACGCTGAAGGAGCAAAAGATCTATGAAACCCACAGCAATCTACAGCACCCAAAACAAACACTCATCGAAATCCACAAGACGTCCATGAAAGTCACATATAAAGGTTAAGGAACGATAGATCCATGTTGACAGAAAATCACTAAGCCACCACGCAATACGAACAACCTCATCCAAAATTTTGCATATTCACTTTGAAAGAAGCAAGATCATCAGACCATGAGGAACCAAGAGGCCTCCAGACATAGAAGTATACGGGCTATTAATTGTAGGTAGAGTCAAGGCCAGACTGAACTACGAGTGTTGTTGTGGAACGGTGACTTGATCAAACTGTTCCGAAGAAAACTGTGGAGATTTCAGGGAGGAAGCAACAATCTGGTTTTCTATATTCTTTTTATTTTCTTTTCTTTTCTAAAACTTTGATGTTAATGGTCAAAGTAACAGAGGTGGATGGAAGGAGCTGATTACGTCTGCTCTCAAAGATAAGGGTGTGAATTGATACTTTTAAACATAAGGGACCAAAATGTCAACAAATACAAACTAAGAGGGACCAAAAGGTATTTTTTCCTAAAAAAATGTAATTTTCTATTGCCTTAATGTGAAAATTAGATTCTGTTCACTTACTGTTAGTTCCTTCTTTCAAAATGCTACTTACCATCTTATCCTAGTTTGTCCTAGATAAGTAGATATCATATATTTTGAGTACTAAATATGCAAATGTTTATTCTTGTACATAGACATACTGTATAAAAATCAACTTCAGTTTAAATGCTTGCCACTGGGCTTGGATTCCTATCATTTTTTGTGTACAAGCATTACCTGTAAATCCTTTTTGTAGCAAATGAAATTCTATGTCCTTTTGATATGGACAATTAAAACCTTTTGCTTCCTTTTATTTCCCACAAATGAAATTGATTTATATAAAATCATTTCTCCTATTATTTGTAGCAAAGTTGGTTCTCTTGGGATATTACTGGAGTGAGATTCTATGTCCTTTTGATATGGACAATTAAAACCTTTTGCTTCCTTTTATTTCCCCTGCACTGACTGATACTTCACAATCTTCCACTGTTTCCTTGAAAAGAACATCTGTACTCGTGTGGTTGTTAATCATATATGCAGATAGCTTTGATAATTCAAACATTTAATTGCTGTCATAGCAAGAGTTGAATGACATTATTGACAAGCTTTTCCCTTAGGCTTCTGAAAGAGGCTTAGCATGAGAAAAGCAGATATAACTAGCATCTAATATACTATTGTAAGATGATTTTGCATAAATTAATCATCTACTTGAATGAGAATTTGTCTGCAACTTACTTAAAATGAATACTTTATTTACAATGCCCAATCCTTTGCAACTGTATCAAGCTCTGACTGCTCGCGTAATTGTTTTTTATCCAGAAATACTGCTACTTCTGCCTCCATAGTGGTAATAGCTCCGAATCTATCTATGACACTTGTGGACCAAGGAGAGACATGGCTGATGTACCTCGGATATTTATTGTGCGTTACAAAAGAAATTTTACCGAAGAGAATTTGAAAGTTGAGACAAAGCCAAAAGGCATATGGGATACTATGAAAGGTGATGATGTGGCTCCTGCTTCACAGCTTGTGGCAAGATACAGTGGTTCAGATGAAAGTTTACAGGTATAAACTGGGAAATTTTCTTCAGCTGCTAGAATAGTGATTTATATGACATTGCCTTATTTTAGATTCAAATTAAACTGTCAGTCTCTGATCATGAGTTCTTGTTATTGTTTTTTTGGTGATTATTTTATTGTTTGAGACATATCTCAGCCTGAAGAACTATTGCATGTAAAACCCCTTTTTATGACAAGGTGCACTTGCCTTCGATGTGTTTTATTTTACTGCAGATTATCGAATGGATCTCAAACATAATCAAAGATGGTGACTCCAGGGATCTGCCCTCATTTGTAAGCTATTTTCTTGTTCCAATTTGCAGATTCTTTAAACAAGCCTAATCTTGGAAAGCTTTCTTTTGTATACACTTAGTTCTTTTACCTTGAGGTGTATTTGGTTTTGAGCGCCTCATAAAAGATGGTCACAAATTATTATTTGCACAAATTTTTGACATACATTTGTGGAACCATCATATTACCCATAGAATGATGGGACCACTTTCCCTGTATGTCCTGCTTGGATCACGTGGGGGCAGGAGGTGGTGAATATGTGCGTTGTGAACCATCACTGGTATTACATTATAATTAATATTAAAACATAAAAAACCTGCAGTTCGAGAAGTGCAATTTTGATGCCTTTCATTCTCTTCCTGATGCAGAGAACTAAAACTCCTGAGCTTGTTCCGGAGGATGCAGATCCTATTTGGGTTAGAGGTGCCCAAAAAGTAATTTCAAAAATCACAATAAAGCAAAGGATTCATGGCATCATAAGGGGAATCTATGATCGTTTGGGAGATCCAAGGAATGGTCCATATTTGCTTCTTGGGGCATTAATGTCTTTTGGTGCCATCTGGCTGCGAAGGAGTCGACCAACTCCTCCAAGCCAGTCAAATCAACCAAGTCAACCAACAAATGTAAGTGATGGCTTGGGATCTCTCTCTTCGATGGTATTTAAGCTTTGTCAATACTCAATAATATGTGCTACTGTTATTATGGTTATTGCTTATGTGAATTTTACGTGATTATACCCAAAACCTATGAAGTTGGATAAAGAGGGAGAATAAATAAATATAGAGAGAGTACTACATTTTACCTTCTTGAAAGCTGAATGATCATGATTGCTTACCTAGTCCAAATTATGCATGTGTGGCTCATAAATGCTATTTTATCATCTTAATTAATGTTACCCTAGCAAGAAATGAATCTATGATTTACTCTTTACAGATGATCTTTTCCATTTTTCTTATATTTATCCTTTTGGGTTATTTTACTTCTACTCCTTCACAGATGTAGTTCTTCATTTAGTTTACTATAGCTGTTGCGCTTTGCAAATCCAAGTCATCCAGTCAGTGGCATTATATAAATTTTTCTGCAATTTAGATGTATAGACCACCAGTGTGACAAACTGCAATATGCATGTTTACAGGATGAAAGTAGACCAAAAAGGAGAGGCAGGGCTAGAGCAGCGTCAAACAAAGATAAACCTCCTTCCATGACTGACGTAGATCCAAAAGATGCATTCCAGATGCCGTTTTCTGATTCTGACTCAAACTCTGAGTAGTAGATGCTGCTTAGGAAATGGAATTTTTTTTTAAGTATGATTGTTAATTTTGTAACCGTTAGTAACTGTAGAAAATTATAGATGTTTTATGATATGATTATGAGAACAACTCATACCTCACATGTTTATAAGTTTTAGACAAATATATCTAACTTCCAGGGGCAATTGAACTTTTATTGGAAATGTCACGTGGCATATGGAAGAGAACATTCAACATCATTCTACATAATGTCGAGGCGTGGCGTGGTGGCGATCTGATCTTGGTTCTATTTATATTGTTGATAGCTCATAGCTCTAGTGTTGCTTTGTCTCAGTGCCTCAAATATAAGAAAAACACCAAGTTCAATTAATTGTATCCTGTTAAGTTTGGGATAATTATAATTTTGTTCTCTCAAATTTAATTTTTGTCAATTCCATGACTAAACATTACAAATATTGACAATGTGGGTGGTGTTGTGATGGAGGAATAGGAGTTGTCATTATTGGAATGGATGAGTAGTTTCTTGGCCTCAAAAGCTTTCCTTGGTTATTTAGAATTATGATTAAGTGATTAAAATGTTAAATTACTAATTGTTTCAAAAGCTTAAATTACTAAAATATGATAAATTTAATCATTTAACCACATACACACGCAAATATTTATTAATGCTCACGTGGGTTCAGTTATAATTTAGTCTCTTAACTCTACCAAGATCTCAATGGTATCAGTTGATGGACGTCATGAGAATCAACTTTGTGCTCTTGAGAATTCTATTCTAGGATATTGACCCAAATCAAACCACATGCGAGTAAGCTTTTGTCACTGACCACTCACCTTTGATGGTAGAAAGGCAAGTTTATGGGCATAGAAAGACGGTGTGAATGGATGTGTATGCGGATTAATGAGTCTTGTGTGGCAACTTGGTGATTGCCAACGACAAATGTAAAATTTATTTTCTATACAAGCATGTATAAAAGGGAGGATTCTCCTTTTTTCTTGAAATTTCCAATGTTGGCAATGTGAAAATGGTGTTGTTTACAAAATTTTCTCTTAGCTTTTTTTTTTTTTTTTTTTTTCTATACATCTTAAGTGGGGGATTGAGATTGAAATTCTAGACACTTTCGATGGAAATACCAAGAAATGCTAATCTATCTTATATAATATTTGACTCTAAAAAAATCTATGTAGTATCTAAAAGCTAAAGCATAATATTGATTGTTGTGCCCCTACTAAATCATCATATTGAGCCACATCAGTGTAATATTTTAGTCCATTTTGGTCTAGTCAGTTTATTTCGGGTCCAGATTGGTCTTTTTTGGTCAATTCAGTTTATTTTGGTCCAGTTCGGTCCAATTCAGTCTTTTTCGGTCCATTCGATTTATTTCAGTCCAGTTTGGTCTATTTTGATCCATTAGGTTTATTTTGGTCTAGTTCAGTCTATTTCAGTTCACTTTGGTTCATTTGGTCTATTTTGGTTCATTTTGGTTTTATTTCGATCCATTTTGGTTATTTTAGTCCATTTCTATCTAGTTCAGTCCACTTAGCCCACTTTGTTCCATTAATAATAAATTATACATTCTAGTATTATTATTATACCACATCTCAAAATAGTTATATATTCTCACACATAGTGTGCCAAGCATTTGAATTTGAAATATATATATATATATATATATATATATATATATATATGTATATATATATATATATAGTGTAGGGACTGGGTTTGAGCACTTCTTCTGCTGGATGAGTGGACTCAGACCTAACTAATCCAATACAATAAATTTATAGATAATAAGTTTAAGAACTAGGCCCTAATGAGGATTACAAAAACTAAACATGGTAGCATATGGATTGGATAACAAGAACACAGGCTAAAGTGTGGAATTCTATTCCTCGGCCCTTTTTTTAGGGGCTGATAATCCTTATTACTTCTTCAATGATTGGTTTCAAAGGTTTTAGTTGCTATCGTATTCTTTCCTTTTCTTTGTTCCGTCCCCCCTTTTTAAAGGATCTCTTACATTATATACCCCCTTTCAATTGATCTTGGCCCTCCATTTGTTGATCATGCAGGTCACTACTTGAGTGCCTGTCCCATCAGCCGCCCTCCCCAACTTTCTTTGGGTTGCAGCAACCAAGGCAGCACTGTTCAGGAGTCATTTTCTCATTAATGCGGCCAGAATGTTAGTTGTGGGCATTTAATGTGGAGGTGACAGTTCCTCCCTAAATTGCCTCTCTATCGTGCTCCTATGGCTGGTTTATTGTACTCGTCTTTTTTCTTGAAATAACCTGAGAGGTTGCCTTTGATGGCGTGTTGCCCTTTTCTTCTATGATCTTGTTTGGCCGAGGACATGATTGTCCTCCGTGATGCTTCTTGGCAATACGGGCTTCCTTTGCCCGTCCTCGAGCATTTCTTCCTCCTCGGCCTGGGCTTGGGCCCAGTAAAAAATGGGCCGGGGCTGCCAGTTTCTTTGACCCCACAATAGCCCTTTAAAATCCTGCTTTCTAGATCCTCAGACGGAAAGGAGGCTTTTGTTATCCTAGGGCCTTTGTCATGGCTTGTCAAGTCTTGTCCCCCGTCGGTGCTTGAGTCTTTTCACCTGTCCAAGGCACGTTACTGGCACTTGGGTACACGGAATGCGCCCTCATTAAATTCTGGCGGCTTTGTGCTCCCCACATTCAACGGTGTGATGGTAATCTAACAGCGGGGGATTTCCTTGCATTTATGGGCGGGAAAACCTGCATGGTTCCTTCTAATTGAGGGTATAAATACGCATCTAGACTGATTTGCCTCTTTACTTCTGCACTCAAGAGTTCTTGCACACATATCCTAAATTCGGTCAAACCTCCAATCAAACTCGTGTCTCTTTTCAGCATAAAAAGTCTGTCCGAGGAGTTTTTTCTCATTTCTGTAAGTTTTCTTCTTACTCTATCTTGTGTTTTCTCCCTTTTGATTTTCTTTCCCCTTATTCCTCTCTTTCTTTCGTTTTTCCCTAAGTCTTTTGGTCGTTCTTTAGGATGGGTAGGTTTAAGAAGTTGGTTGAGTCTGAGGAGGCGATGGAGAAATTCATTACTGATTACAGAATACCCAGTAATGTGGGTTTGAGGTACTATGAGGAAGGGAAGTGGCATATTAGGAGAAAAGATGGTGAAGTAGTGATTCTCATAATCGCCTTCCTAGAAGGTGGTATGCGAATCCCTATGGGGCCAGTGATGAGGGGCTACCTTAGGCATTTTAGATTGGCTCCCACTCAGTGCGCCACCAACGTGTTTAGGATCCTAAGTTGTGTGGACGCCTTAAACAAGAAGATGGGGTTAGGGTTAACCCATCACGACGTAAATTGGTGCACAACCTCCAACACTTAAAGGGTAAGTCCTACTACATGAAGACAAGGGACGATAAGGTTCAGCTTATTTAGTGCCTTCCCGAGTCCAGCAAGGGGTTAAATAATGACTTTCTCATAGTGTCTGGGGAGTGGCATGATGGCCTTTATGGTCCAACAGAGGAAGGGACACCAAGTGGGGTGCTTAGAGTAGGAAAGGGCTTGATTTTTTGTGTTGTTGCAGTTTGCATTATTTGGTTGCTAATAAAAACGTGCTTTCTTTTTTGCAGATCCACACACTTTTGGACGACACTTCCATTTGGTCAACAAGGAAGACTTGGAGACCATACGTAGGGCGGAGATCTTTGTAAATGAAGTTGACAATCAAGTTAGGGTTGCTCACAAGATCCTCGGGTACGATCCGATCCAGAAGTCATTCTCGGCTCCGAAATACGTGATCAAAGCCCAAGATCCTCGGTTTCACAAAATCACTATAACGGAGCACGGGTTCTTGCTCCTTGAAGGATCTCCCATCCCAGAGGGCATTCCGCTGGCAGGCCCTTCCTCATCCCACCAAGCTGCAGAGTCTGAGGGAGAAAGTCTAGAAAGAGAAGAAGAAGTTGCTAATCTGGGTCCATCCAAGGACGAGTTTAGTGCGTTCAACCAAGTCCATCTATCCGAGGATCCTTCTAGTGACTTGGGTGACCCCCATTTGGCTGAAGCAAACCTATTATCAACAAGGACTTCTCCTCGGACTGAGATGGGTTTCAAGAGACGACATGATTAAGGGCCAACTGGGGAAGGACGCGCCGGGGAAGTCACAATCCAAGCTTCCTCCTCCTTCACCCAAGTGTCAGCCTGTTCAGACTAGGTCATCTTCCACCCAATTTAGGCTTCCACCTCCTCCACCTCAGCCAAGTTTGCCCTAAGGGTCCGAGCCCACTGATCCCAAAAATAAGAAGGACAAAGGCAAATGGCCTGTGGGAGCAAACAAATCTCGATCCTCCTAAGAGGAGGATGAGACTCGGCGACTTTCCAAGCAACAAAAAATTGTGCACCAGGGCCAAGGAAAGGAAGCAGCCCTACAGGTTGAGCCCCAGGTCTGGCTCCCTGCCCCAATGCTCCACAAGGAGCTTTTGATGGACAATGCTTCCCTTAGGGACTTTAGAGGGGATGAAGGCACATATGTGGCCGATGCATTGAAGAGGTCCCTACTACTCCCCGCTGACATGGCCGAATTGGAGAACTTGAGGAGGCAGGAGGTCTTCCTCAACCTGAAGAGGTACTTAGGCATGGTAAGACATCCAACACTTAAGAATTTATTGATCTTTGCTCTTTAGTTCCCAACATACTATGTGATTATTTCAATTGGCAAGCTATCCAGGCCACTTTTAGGTTCGAAGAGGTGGCCAACAACCAGAGCAAGGCCTTTGACCTCGAGTGTGACAGGCGTCTAAACGCCGCTCAGACTCTTAAAATCTCCAAGGCCGATCTCACAAAGCAAGGGAGGAGCTAAAGAAGATGATAAGGGCCTAAGACAGCGCTGAGTCAGGCCTTGCTAGCGCTAAAAAGCAGGCCCAAGACCAGACGAGGCGCCTGCTTAATACAGAGGATCAGATGAAAATCGCTAAGGAGCAAATCGTTGAGCTAAAGAAGAAGATGGTCGAGGCCCAGGGGGCCAAGAATATTGCAGAATGGGCTAGAAATGAGGCTTTGAGGGCTAAGGAGGAGGTTGAGTTTGCCAAGGCCGAGGCTCAGCTTTCTAAGGAAATGGCTGAGGAGGAGGCCTTTGCCTTGGGGGTGGCTGAGACCCAAGCCACCCTTAAAGTTCAAGTCCCTGGGGTATGCAGGCGCTACTGTTCCCAGGTTTGGAATGAGGCCATCAAACAAGCTGGAGTTGAGGCTTCATCTGACTTGTGGAAGGCAGAGCATGTATACTACCCTCCTACCATCCGAGAGGCTGCTTCTTCTAGCTCCGAGGTCGAGGTGGCTCCTGAGGAAGTTGGTATTGCTCCAAATGAAGCTACTCTGGCCATTGCCACTTCTAATGAGCTTGCCAAGGAAGCTGAGCCTGCTAGGGTGACCGAAACAGACAAAGGTCCAAACAAGGAGGCACCTCAGGATGTTACAAAGTCCTCAGCTGGCTCCCAAGCCCCTAATGCCAAGGAGGCACCTCTCCTAGTTGATCCTTTGCAGGTTGCTCCCCCAACTGAGGGCCTCAAGGATCCTGAGACCCTTTCTACTCAGCTCCCCAAGGAAGGGATCAAAATAAAGTTGAAGAAATAGGCCTCCTTGGGTAGCTCTAGTTGTATTTTTTTTTTTTTTTTTGAAGATGTAATGTGACTTTTAGATTGAATGTATGACATTTCCTTTTTTTACATTATGTGTTTATTGTTATTATGATGGGCTCTACCATTTATATAACCTGTGCTTTGATTGTTAACTAAACAATCTCAATAGTTCAACTTACTTTCCATTTTCAATCAGCAGCGAAAAAATGTAAAGTCCATGGTGACAATTTCCACTTAGATTTTGGCTAATAATTGAGCCACCTTAATACTATGATTTGCTTTTGCCGAATTAAATACTGAGGGAATAACTTTACAATATTAATCCTGTATCTCATGAATTGGTTATCATAAATGGTAAGAAGTGCCAAGTACATAACATTCATAAAGATAAGCCATTAAATCCTAAGACCAAATACCACAACACAAGGCACAAAGGTACTCATAAGTATGTTCTAAAAACTTACTGACCTTAAGAAAACAGTTAGCCACTGATTATGCTGGGTAGCTAAGTTCAAGGTACTTCAAAATTCCTTAAGCGATGCTCATGGGCTTGTGTTTGCTCACGTCTTTGCTGAATGTAGCTAGTTTCCCCTAGAGGCTTGAGTCCGAGGACCATGCAAGACCTTGGTTCTATCTAATGCTTAGATTTTTCTTGAAGTAACTAGTTTCCCCATAGGCTTGAGTCCGAGAACCATGCAAGACTTTGGTTCTGTCTAATACTTAGATTTTTCTTGAAGTAACTAGTTTCCCCATAGGTTTGAGTCCGAGGACCATGCAAGACTTTGGTTCTGTCTAATACTTAGATTTTTCTTGAAGTAACTAGTTTCCCTACAGGCTTGAGTCTGAGGACCATGCAAGACTTTGGTTCTGTCTAGTACTTAGGTGGTTGTCAAAACACAAGGCATACAATCATAATAGACTTAGAATTTGAAATAAAGAAATGCTTTCATTAATAATAGTACCTTCTTAGGTTATTTAAATTCCATGGACGTGGTACAGCTTTTTCATCTAAGTCTTCTAAGTAATATGCACCTACCCCTACCACTGAAGTAATTCGGTATGGCCCCTCCTAATTGGGTCCCAGCTTTCCCCAAAAAGGATTCTTGGCAGCCCCCACAACTTTTCTTAACATTAGGTCCCCTAGTGCTAAGGGTCTCAGCTTCACATTGGCATCATATCCTTGCTTGCGCTTCTGGTGGTAATAGGCCAACTAGATCATTGCCTTTTTCCTTCGCTCGTCAACCAAATCTAGGCTCTTCCCTAGTAGTTCATCATTACTGCTTGAAGTGAAGGAGCTTGTCCTTAATGTTGAAAAGTTTGCTTCTAGAGGGATAACAGCCTCGACCCCATAAGTTATGGCAAAAGGCGTCTCCCCCATTGACCGCCGTGGTGTAGTCCAATAGGTCCATAAGACGTGTGGCAGCTCTTCTACCCATCTTCCCTTGGCGTCATCCAATCTCTTCTTAAGTCCATTGACTATGACCTCGTTGACAGCCTCGGCCTACCCATTTCCCTGAAGGTAAGCTGGAGTTGAGTATCTGTTTGTGGTTCGCACCTCGCAACAGTATTTTCTGAATGCTTTGTTGTCAAATTGGAGTCCATTATCCGAAATGAGGGTATGAGGGACCCTGAATCGTGTAACAATGTTTCTCCAGATGAATTTCTTAGCATCCACATCTCTGATGTTGGCCAATGGCTCAGCTTTGACCCATTTGATGAAATAATCTGTGCCAACCAACAGATTTCTCTTATTTCCTAGCGCCTTGGGGAAAGGGCCTACAGTATCTAGGCTTCACTGGGCAAACGACCATGGACTGGACAAAGAGTTGAGGACCCCCCTAGCTGATAAATATTTGAGGCAAACCTTTGGCACTGGTCACATTTCTTAACATATTCTAGGGCTTCCTTCTGCATCCCCGACCACCAATATCCCTAGATGATGGCTCAGTGCGACAGGGATCTCCCTCCTATGTGACTACCATAGATCCCTTCGTGCAGCTCTTCAAGTAGCAATTCTGATGCTTCAGGGTGAATACACAGTAAATATGGCTAAAAATAGGAGCGCTTACACAGTTTAAGGTCCTCAGACAACCAGAATCGAGGAGCGTTTCTTTGTATTTTCTCAGCCTCTAACCTCTCTTCGGGCAAAACATCATCTTTGAGGAATCTCACTATAGGGTCCATCCAGCTAGGAACTACTCTTATTTGACGGACATGGACCATGCTTTCAATGATCTCAGTTGCCCTCTCCAAATGCTCGACAAGTATAACCCGAGGCAGACACCCTGCTAAGGAGGTTGCAAGTGTGGCCAATGAATCTGCATGGGTGTTTCCACTTCCGGAGACATGTGACAAGCTGAAAAAATCGAAGCCTGACTGCAAGTGTTTGACCTGAACTACTCTTATTCGCATCTCTGGCTAAATCGAAGCCTGACTCCAATGAACTACTCTTATTCGCGTCTCTGGCTTCCAACTCTCCCTTTACCTGGCCCACTACCAATCTCGAGTCCGAGAACATCTCTACTATTTTTCCTCCCATTTTCTGCACCATAGCCATTCCTTGTAGCAAGGCCTCATACTCGGCTTCGTTATTTATGGCCGGGAACTCGAGTCTCAAGGATTTTTCTATGATAGACCTCTCAGGAGATACTAGGACTAGCCCCACTCTAGACCTTCTTTAATTTGTTGCGCCATCAACGTACACCTTCCAACATGGGGGTCCTGACATAAAGATTACCCCAACCGATTTTCCATCCATGTTTCGCTTCTCTGCTACCATTTCTTCTGTTGGTTCAGTGAATTCAGCCACCAATTTAGCCAGGACTTGGCCCTTTATAGAGGTTCGAGCCACGTACTTGATGTCAAAAGCTCCCAGAATTGTGTTCCATAAGGCAATCCTTCCAGTGTAATCAGCAGACCGAAGCGCAGACTTTAGGGTTAGTTGGGTCAGGACAACCACTGTGTGGGCTTGGACCATAGCTAGTATGGCTTTCTCCAAAGGCAAGTACCTAACCTCAGCTTCATGCAGTGATTTGCTCATGTAGTAGACTGCCTTTTGAAGGCCATTATCATCCCGTATCAGCACCAAGCTCACGGCATGAAGGGCTATAGTAATATATACGTATAGAAATTTATCGGCCTCAGGACTAGACATGATAGGTGGGCGGGATAAGTACTCCTCGAGTTGCTGAAAGGCTATAATACAGTCCTCGGACCACTCAAATCCTATCCACTTGTTGATCAAGAGATAGAATGGTCTGCATCTATCCGCCGACCTGGAAATGAATCGGTTCAAGGTTGCAATCATTCCAGTAAGCTTTTGGATTTCCTTGGCATTTCGCAGCAATTTTAAATCATTGATGGCCTTGATCTGGTCTGGGTTAACTTCAATTCCCCTATGAGTAACCATGTAGCCTAAAAACTTGCCTGATCCTACACCAAACGAACATTTAGAAGCATTTAGGCACAGCTTGTGCTTCCTCAAGACATCGAAGGTGCTGTTGAGGTCTCCTAAATGCTTGGACACCACTTTACTCTTCACCACCATATCATCGACATAGATTTCAATGTTCTGGCCCAGCTGCGACTCGAACATCCTCGTCATCATCCTTTGATAGGTGGACCCTGTTTTTTTTAAACCGAACGGCATCACCTTGTAGTGATAGTTCCCAATGTATGTTATGAAGGCCGTCTTCTCCTGATCCTCCATGGCCAGTGGTATTTGATGATAGTCTTGAAAGGCATCTAAGAAGCTCATTCAAGGATGGCCCGCAATGGCATCCACCAGCTAGTCTATCCAAGGCATAGGGAACGGGTCCTTGGGACATGCCTTATTCAGATCTGTGAAGTCTACGCAGACTTGCCATTTTTCACTTTTCTTCTTGACCACCACGGTGTTGGCCAACCATTTAGGGTAAAAGACCTCTTTAATGGCTCCTACACGCTTAAGCTTCTTCACCTCGTCTCTAATCGCATCAGCATACTCTCTTGATGGGCATCAAGGTAGCTGCTTCTTGGGAGTAATGGATGGGTTGACATTAAGATGGTGACAGATAAAGGCTGGGTCAATCCCTAGAGCATCATAGGCATCCCATGCAAACAAGTCTATATTTCTTTTAAGAAACCCAATTAACTCCTCCTTCTCCTAAAGGGGTAGCTAAGCTTTGACCTGGAAGAACCTCTTCGAGTCATTACCAATGACCACCTTTTCTAGATCTTCGCACTTTGCCTCCTCGGCAGCTGTATCAAGAGGAGCCACCAAGGTCTTTGATTGCTATAAGTTCTCTTTGGCAGAGGCCAAGGACTTCGCATTAGGTCGATGTGAAATGGCAACCACCATACACTGCCTTGTTGTGGATTGGCAGCCACGGATTTCGAGGACCTGGTTCCCTGACGAAAATTTCACCTTCTGATGCAAGGAAGAGGCAACAGCCCCTAAGGCATAGAGCTAGGGCTTGCCGATGATGGCTGTGTATGGGGAGTAGGTGTCTACCATAATAAAGTTCACCTCTACTATCTCTGGGCCAATTTGGATGGGTAGCCTAATCATGCCCTTTGGGATAACAAGCTTCCCGTCGAAGCTCATTAGAGGAGAGCTGTAGGGCATCAGATCTTTCGGTTTTAGCCTCAGCCCTTTGTAGAGGTCGGGGTACATAACCTCAGCCCTATTACCATCATCCACCATCACCCTTTTCACGTCGTAGTCCTCAATTTTGAGAGTGATTATTAGCACATCGTCATGGGGCTGGGAGGTTCCAATCTTATCTTCTTCTAAAAAACTCAAGATTAGGTTAAAGTTCCTTCTGGCCCTCTTCGGTTTAGGCTGGGACTCCTGGGTAGGCAGCTGAGCCACAAATAACACTCGCAACGAGCACGTGCCGGTTCTTTCTGGCATGGCCAAGATTACATTGATCATCCCTACGGGTGGCCTCAGGGCAGTATCTCTCTGGGGCTCCTGATGGGTCTAGCCTTGATAACCATTAAGATGATGCAGAAGATGCTTCAGTTTTCCTTCTCGGACTAACTAGTCCAGATAGTTCCAGAGGTTCTTGTAGTTCTCTATGGTGTGTCTGTGGTCCTGGTGGTACTGAAAATAAAGGCTCTGATCGCGCCTTGTGGACTTTGCTACCATCTTATTTGGTCGCTTAAAGTATGACTCGTTCTTGATTTTCTCCAACACTCGATGTACCGATTCTTGGAATACAGCGCTAACAGCCTATGTGTTGGTTGCTCCGGATTGCCCTACGAAATCTCTCCTCGGGCGGTTGCTATTATATCGGTCCAACCTGAAATCCTTTCTCTCCTGAGGGATAACCTTCTCTTTTCCCTTGCCTTGCAGATGGTTTTCCTCTACTCGTTTATACTTATCGATCCGATCCATCAGTTGGCGCACACTGGTGGCAGGCTTATCGATCAGAGACTTCCTCAAGTCGTGCTCGGCTGGGAGAATATTTTTGAAGGTGCTGATGGCGACATCATCAAAATTGCTGTCCATTTCATATACATCTCCCAATATCTGTCTAAGTAAGCCTTTAGAGTTTCTCCATCATGCATGGATAAGGACAACAATGTACTCAAAAGCCGAGGAGCCCTGCATGTTGTAACGAAGCGGGAGCCAAAGGCTTGAGTTAGTTGCCTATATGAATCTATGGAATTTGTTTTTAAGCCATTAAACCACCTCATCACCACCGGTCCTAAGCTGGATGGAAAAACCTTGCATATCAGCGCCTCGTTTTTAGAATGGACAGCCATCCTTTCGTTAAACTGACTCACATGCTCTACGGGATCCGTTTTACCATTATAAATGGTGAAGGTTGGTTGCTGGAATCATCGAGAAAGTGTAGCCCCTTCTATGTGACGTGTGAAAGGTGACTTGGAGAGCTGATCCAGTGCCCTACTTATGACATCGTGTCCTAAGCCTCTAGGGGATAGGCTTTTATGTTTACACCTACGGTAGTGCTTTTCTTCATGAGAGAAGGTCTCACTTGAAGGAGTTCTCGATCTTTGCCTATAGTCATCGTCGTTTTCATCGTCAGAGGGCATGTTAGGACTAAGGTGAGACCGCCCTCGTCGTGCATGGCGCAGCTTTTTCTTCAAGTCATCTATCTCCCGCTGCATGGCTTGCTTATCATTCTATTTCTAGGATGCATGACGCTTAACTTCTTCTGACTGCATGGCCCGGTTGTTATGTCGTCTCTGGAGCGCCTGGCTGCCCCCGCGAGAGTGGCTTCTGCTGGTTTGAGTGATGTATACACTTCCCTCTCGAAACCTTTCATTCTCTTCATTTCAATCACGCTCAAGGTTGTGAAAGTGACCCTGCTGTTGGGATCTAACCGGTTCAGGCTAATGGGAGCTTGCTTGGCGAGGACCTAATTCTGCCATGCTTGATTGTTGCCCTTACTAACACACAAGTTCTTTTCAAAGACGGCGCCAATTGTAGGGACTAGGTTTAAGCACTTCTTTTGCTGGATGAGTGGACTCAGACCCAACTAGCCCAATACAATAAATTTATAGAGAATAGGTTTAAGAACTAAACCCTAGTGCGAATTACAACAACTAAACATGGTAGCATATGGATTGGATAACAAGAACACGAGCTAAAGTGTGGAATTTTGTTCCTCGGCCCTCTTTTTAGGGGCTGATAATCCTTATTACTTCTTCAATGATTGGTTACAAAGGTTTTAGTTGCTATCGTATTCTCTCCTTTTCTTTTTTCCATCTCCCCTTTTTAGAGGATCTCTTACATTATATACCCCTTTCAGTTGATCTTGGCCCTCCATTTGTTGATTATGTAGGTCACTACTTGAATGCATGTCCCATCAACTGCCCTCCCCAACTTTCTGTGGGTTGCAGCAACCAAGGTAGCACTGTTCAGGGGTCATTTCCTCATTAACGCGGCTAGAATGTTAGTTGTGGGCATTTAATGTGGAGGTGACAGTTCCTCCTTAAATTGCTTCTCCATTGTGCTCCCATGGCTGGCTCATTATACTTGTCTTTTTTCTTGGAATGACCTGGGAGGTTGCCTTTGATGGCGTGTCGCCCTTCCCTTCTATGATCTTGTTTGGCCAAGAACATGATTGTCCTTGGCGATGCTTCTTGGCAATATGGGCTTTCTTCGCCCGTCCTCGAGCATTTCTTCCTCCTCGGCGCGGTCCTTGGGCCTAGTATAAAACTGCCAGTTTCTTTGACCCCATATATATATATATATATATATATATATATATATATAAGGTTGAGTTCAAGATACACCTGATGTAACTCTAAGTAATGTTATACCACCTAATAACTTGTTATTGAATTAATATTTTAAAAATCCAACTGTTAAATTACATGTTATATATGTTCTTAATATGCATGCCAATTTTCATATCAATCAGATGCTATTTACCATTTGATTTATAAACTAGTCTTTCATGTATTATTTTAAACTCCAAAAATTTGAATTTTAACAATTGATTGATGACATAACTATTAATCTTTGATCATCTCGAAATTTTGCAAGCATGAAGAATATACGAAAATAATGTAATCTAATGGTGGATTTGTCAATATTCGCATCTAATTAAAAAATATTGAGTAGTGTAACATCGCTTAGAGTTACATCAAATGTAAATTGAACGTAACCCATATATATGTGTGTGTGTGTGTGTGATGTTAGGTCAATTTGACAACAATTGTGATGATTTTCCATTGTTGAAATTGTTCAACAATCCTTGTTGATCTAGTTTCAAAGCCTGTACAAGTATTTAAGCCAGAGTAATTACATTTAACCTAACAAAAATTACTTTATTATAGTTTCAACTTAGATTTCTACCTAATTATCTCCTTCTTCTTCTTTTTTTCTTTTTTCTTTTTTTTGGTAAAATCCTAATTATCTCTTGATTGTAGCATAAAGTTGAAAATTTCACGCTACCAAATTATAGCTGCAAATTGAGCATATGATACATTGCTTATAATTCTTAGGAGTTGGTAATAATTAGGAAAAGGAAGAAATATTTTCTTTGAAACAAATACTCCTTCAATTAATTCTTGTTTATTCCTCACTCTTTCTGACGATAATATGAAGGCACAAAGACAGTGGACATAAAATGTCTTATTTGCATACTAGTCTCCTTAACATTGATCATGCAATGAGTTGATAAGTCAAAGAAAAACAATTAAACTCACTTCGAACGTCAAGAGGAAAATAACTTAGATCATCAATTAAGGCTCCTATATATATAAATATATAAATATATAATAGGTGAAGTTAAGAGAAACTCAAATTAGAATTCCAAATTAGAGTTTTAATTTTGCGCAATGTGTCCTAAATTATTTATTTTTAAAGAGTTTTATTTCTTAATTTTAGAATCAAATGTGAGACCATATCATAAATATTCATCCAAATGAGTTATTAAATACAAAAACCAAAGTGTCTAGAATAAATTAATCGTAAAAAAAAAAATTAAAATAAAAAAAGTGCTTCACTATAATTTTTATTTAAAAAAAAGGACAATTTACATTTTATACCTAATAATATTCTTACAAATTTTTTTAAAAGAGTTAACATAATATAAAAATGATTATCAATAGTATTTAAATTATATATATATATATATATATATATGAATTATATTATGCATCTTATTGTATATTTTTAAGTGTATCCATGTATATGCATGAGATTACACGTTAATTGCTTAATAATAAAAGAGGTAAGAATATAGAGATAGCCAAGAGAATATGGTCGAGAGCATAGTAGTTCAACTAACACTTTTAAGGATTTATAACAGAGATTTTTACTAAAAGTTTGGTTTTTATCTCTAAATTTTAAGAAGTTCATTTTTCTTCCCTAAACTATTAAAAAGTTCATTTTTCATCCTTAAACTATTAAAAATGTTTTATTTATGTTCTTAAACTTTGCCAAAAGTTTGTTTTTATCCTTAAACTATTGAAAAATGTTATTTTTTCATCCTTATTTTTGTCTCTAAACTATTGAAAAAAATTCTTTACAAAATTTAAGAATAAAAAAGAATTTTTTAAAGTTTAGGGACGAAAATCAAATTTCTAGTAAAATTTAGAGACCAAAATAATATTTTACCCGTTATCAAATTATAAAAAATAAAAATAAAATAAGAAAAAAAAAAGATTTGTTATAGGTGTAAATGCACTTTTAGTCCCTACATTTTGGCTTTTTTTCCATTTTGGTCCCTACATTACTTTTAGTCTCTAAACCAATTAACGCATGCTATTTTTGTCCTTTCCGTCAGTCAACCGACGGAAATAGCTGACGTGGCTGCCAGAGCAATTAAAATATTATAAAAAATGACTCCTCAGCATCTAATTTTTTTAAAAAAAATAATTTATCAATTTTAACTAAATAAAAAAGGAAAAAACAGAATCAAAAACAATAAAATACATCAATTTAGATCTAACACAAGAACATTCAACAAAAGAACAAGAACACAAGAGCTCAAACCGGAACCAATCACAAACTCAAATTTCAAAACACAAAGAACATTAATCTAAATTTTTTTTTTTGTAAGAACATTTCTTCTTTCCCAGCACATAAATATCATGTTATTCCCCAATCAACAAACTAGCAAACCCAAAAATTTTCTTAGGAAACAAACACATAAAAAACCCAAAAATTTTCAGCTTAAAAACAAAATCATAAGTCTCAAAAGCACCATTTTCTCAAACCCAGAAAAATCATCAAATCCTAAAGCCCCAAAGTACCAAATCAATCCAAACAAAAACATCTCAAACTCAGAAAAACTCATCTCAAGCAAGTTAAACCCAGCAAACCCACTCAAGCAAAACCAAATCTGGTGGCCATGCTCCCCGCCGATGAGCTCTTCTCCGACGGAAATCCGACCCGAATAATACCCAAACCCAATTCTACGACTTGTACCAAGGGATCCAAGTCTCGATCCCAGTTCACAACGTCTACCAACTCCCCACTGCCCCTTAATACCTCTTCGACGAAGAAGCTCACTAGAGCCACCGTAATCTCAGCGACAACCTTACCTTCTTCACTGGCTGCGGCTACCTCCTCGGAGCTTTAGGTGGCGGAGCTTCCGGCCTAGTCACCAAAGTCAAATCATTCAAGCTTGGTGACACCGCGAAGCTCCGGGTTAATCAGGTGCTCCAGCCATCGGATCTGGGTTTTCTTTAGGTGGGTTTGCTGGGTTTAAGATGTGTTTTTCTGGGTTGAGATTTTTTTTTTTTTTTTGGGTTGGTTGAGATGAGATGAGAGAATTGAGTTTGAGTTTGAGATGAAAAAAGAAAAAGTGTGTGGCTAGTTTGAGAATAGTGTTCAAGTTTGGATCTTATGTTAATTTTTTAGGTTTTAAAATTTTTGGGTTGGTGTTCTTTTCCAAGAACCTTTTAGATGTTAATTGATTTGAATTTTAGTTTTTAATTCTTTTTTTTTTTATTATTTAGTTAAAATTAATAAATTAATTTTTTAAATTTATATACTGATATGTCATTGGTGATATGATATTTTTTATTATATTTTAATTGCTCCGATAGCCACGTCAGCTATTTCTGTAGTTTGACTAATAGAAAGGACGAAAATAACACGTGTTAATTAGTTTAAGAACTAAAAGTGAAAAAATTAAAATGTAGAAACCAAAAAATAAAAATAAAAAACCAAAATATATAGACTAAAAATGCTTTTACGCCTTTGTTATATTAGTAGAATAGTAGTAGAAAGCCCAATAGGAAAAATTTACCTTTCACTACCAAAAAAAAAAAAAAAGCCCCAATAATTAAAGATTCCAGCCCATATAGTTACTAGGCCCAATAGTTCTCCAATTGAAAAAAAAAAAAGAAAAAAAGAAAAAAAGAGAAAGGGTAATTGAAGTTAAAAAGGGACGTCAACAATCAAAACCCGAGAGTTTTTTATTCCTTTGGCTTGCTAAATTCTCAAACGTAAATCTTTGGTCGCAGCTTTTGATCCAATCTTAAGGTAAACAATCTTAGATCGGTCTGTTCTTCTTTTCCTTTTCATGGTAAACTAGAACTCCCTCTTCATATTTCTTTGTTCAATTAATTTTACCATGTTCTCAGTGCACTTCTAATTTTCTGCTTGTGGGTATTGTTTGTACAAAGTTAATTTCTGCTATAATTAAAAAAAAAAAAAAAATCTATGCTTTATATAATTCTGTATATTTATCCAACATGGGTTCTAGGTGTAGTTTTCCCATCTGGGTATGTTGTGTTTTCATTTGCCATTTCAGTTTTGCTCTGAATATGATGTTCTTTTCTTTTTCCTTTTGATTTTTGATTATTTTTTTCTTTTGGGGTGTGGTTTAAGTGGAACTAATTAAGTGTAGAGAAGGGCAAAGCATGTTTAGAAAAAGAAAAAAAAGAAAAGAAGTTTCTTGTTATTATTTTGGCATAAGTAGAGTAATTAGGGATTGATTTCTTATCATGTGGAAAACCATCTATTATTGGGGTTATTGAATTGTGTAATTGAGATCTTGGATGTTTTTGGTAGTAGTTGAGAGCTTACCATTACTTTCTCATGGGTTATTTGTCATTGGCAAAAATGCATTGATTGGAAATGCAAACAGGCTTTTAGTCTAAGAAGCATGGAAACAGATATTGCCATGGGGCATGGAAACTTTACGACATGGTGGAGATACAACAATTAGTATGTGTATGTGTGTGTGTATATATATATAATTTGCTTATAGGGTTATATTTATTTTAAGTTTTCAAAATAAATAGCAACTAACATATCTAAAATCAAAGGAATTGTTTAAAAAAATATTTTTTTTCCTCTCCTAACAGGCTAACACACTAAGGACACGCATGCAGGGAATGTCATGTCTATCATGGTTATGTCAGGGATTTTGGAGTGTCCATGCTTCTTAGCCTTTAGTAGATACTTTATTTATCATGAAACGCATAAGATGAACCTTGTTAGCTTATAATATAAAAGGGGTGGACCCTTGTGCCTGCGTCTTCTAGGATAACTATTTTGTGGGAATATCGTATTCTAACATGATACAAACTGTTCTTATGATTACAGAGAAAATTTCATACTGAAAGGTAGTAACCTGCTCTTTCAATTTTGTTTTAAACCTTTGTTCTTCAATTTATGATTGTTTCTCGGTTGCTTCTGCCATGATTCTGATTATGTGGCTTCAAGTTGCTTTCTGTTTGGAATTAATGTTCATTGGTGTCTGGATTGAGCTTTGAATTTTTGTTATTCCTAACACTTTAATAGGATCTGCATTTTGCTAAAATAAATAATTTGGGTTTGCCAGGCAATGGGAAAGGACTCAAAGGCCAAGGACTCAGGCGCAAAGGGTAAGGGAAAACAGGCAGCAAGTGGGAGTGATGAGAACGCATCAAAGGGTAAAGGGAAAGGTGGAAAGGCAGCAGATGGGCTTGGCACCTGTACATATGTCAAAGGTTTATTTATTAACTTTCACCCCATTGCCCTAGCTTTTTCTAGTTTTGACTTCATTTTGTTGTTTGTCTTTTTTCTTTTTTTTTTGTTCTTGTTGTCATGCTATTTATTGTGGCCATTTATTTTCTCAGCAAGGCATATCTTATGTGAGAAGCAAGGGAAAATTAATGAAGCATACAAGAAGCTGCAGGATGGCTGGCTTAGCAATGGAGATAAGGTTCCGCCAGCTGAGTTTGCAAAGGTAATCATCAAGGATATTATTATTTCTTGAAGCTTTCTTTGTAATACTTTGTTGCCCTCCTCTATTTGCTGTCTGCCTTTATCCTGAGCTTTTACTACTATCTTATGGAGATACTTTACATGTACTTGGGTTAGAAGCTGCAACTGTTTTTAAAACGTTTTTTTTATTTATCCTTTTGAGCGTAATTTTACATTCCAACACTGATTCTTCTGTCTTGTAATTGAAGCAAAGTTTTGGGTTGGGGGGCGGGGGGGGTGTTGATGTGAGCTGGGGTTTTCTTTGGGGACCTCATCTTGAAAACCCTCTTCATTTGTTCTCCTTGACGTGAGTTGATTTTGATATGAACTCCCATTATTTTGAAACCATGAATGCCTTAGGAGTTATTAAAAAAAAAAAGAGCCTTTGCAGACATGTTGAATTGTTAATACCACAGGCAAGGACAAGGTGATTGCTAAAAGTTACAAAACTGGTTAAAGTAAAAGAGAACAAAGAGAATCAACATTTTCTTCCTAGAGATATTCTTTGTTGTAGCAGGGTGGAGCTGAGGGGTCACAAACTCACAATATTAATAATTATTCTGGTTGATGTCATGGTATGCTTCAGTTTTGTTGGATAAAACACCAGAAGCTCTTTTGTCTTTTATGAATGGTGTGATTTTAGTGTAAAATGATTGTAAACATTACCAGCTTTGACTTGTGATTTTGTTTTTAATTTATTATGCTTTCTTGATGCAGGTAGCTCAAGAATATTCTGAATGTCCATCAGGGAAGAAGGGTGGAGATCTTGGATGGTTTCCACGAGGTAAGATGGCCGGGCCATTTCAGGAGGTTGCCTTCAATACACCTGTTGGGGTTACAAGTGCACCATTCAAATCAACGTATGGTTTTTATCTCCTTGATTTCCATTATTTACATCAGAGTTCACATATGCAGACTAGCTAAGGATAATTTTTATTGTTATTTTTTGTTGTTGCAGACATGGATACCACATAATCTTATCTGAAGGGAGAAAGAACTGATTCTATGCAGTAGAATTAAGCTGAGTGCCTGAGTGTGAGATGAACTTAGTGTGGAAAATAACATATGGGATTCACTTGGCTTAATGCCTGGATGTTGCTTTCCTTCGAAGTAAAATGTTCTTGAAGTCTGTATTTTGGAGTGGTAAGGATTTTCTGGGTGTATATTGATCAGTAATCCTGTTGGATGAACATTCTCTAGTTATCATGGAGTTTTTAAAATACTATTTGTACATTTTGAAGATTGGTATCCTATTGGATTAAGATCCTATTTCTTAAGGTAATTCTATCATGGAATTTCTAAAATCCTGATGATCCATTTTTAAATTAGGAGATTGGATTTTGGTATGTCATCAATGGTTTAAAATAAGTATAAAAATGGTGATAGTCAAAGTTGGGTTTAATGTTGATGATGTAACAAAATTCAATTCATTGATCTCAAAATGGATGCATAGGATTTTATGAACTTACTCACGATTGAGTTACTCTTAAGATTTCTAGAGAATCCTAATCCGTTCATACTTATTAGAGGCCCTTGTTTAATGATCAAGGGTGTTGATGTAGCATTGATGGAAAGCAATTCATAAATAAGAAAATTAATGAAGAATTATTACTAATTAATAATAGTAAAAGAAAAAAGCCAATAATTTCTAGTTTAAACGCTTTCCCTCCCACCACCACCCCCCCCCCCCCCCCCCCCCCCCCCACGGGTCCTCTCTTAGAAAATAATATTGAGATAAAAGGTAAGATTGTGCATTCATGATCTTGGTGTATAACTTACCAATAATAGTAGTGACAGAGAAAAAGAGAGTTTGGACAACTTTGGGCATTCCGTATAGGTTTGGTATTTACATATAGAGCTAATCCAAATAACAAGAGTTGCAACACTTTTCGTTGATGAATAAATACTCCCATCTTATTAGCAGTCTTAGACAAATGGTTTAGTGACCTCTTTCCAATTCAATTTAATCTTTTTTAATGGAATAATTTGGTTCAATATCAAGTAAAATTATTTTATCTCAATTAATGATCTAATTTGGATTTGGTTGCAATTAGGAATATAAACCAAATGTATAGACATAAAATCAAAGTTTCATAATATATCAATTCATTTGGAAAACTATCCATGAACTAACCCAATTGCCTCACACACAAGGGGAGTGTAGCTATGGGGATAAAAACCCAAATTTATATATTGGATCTTGGGCCCTATTTGAAGATATAGGTACGTCTGAGGAGGAGCAAATGATTGGGAAAGGCCCCGGACTGGAGAACCATGCAAGGAAATGATAGAGGAATATAGTCTGAGGAGTATGTCCTCCTCGAATATGATAGATATCAGTCAAGCAAATACCTGGATGGTTTAAATGACATTCCTGGTAGTTTCAACGATAATGATGAACTTCAGGTATGTATAAAGATGATAAGAATAGAGAAATATTTAAAGAAAAAGCTGCTACAACTGCATTAAATGCACTGCAGCAACTTTTTTGGCCGCATTTATGTGGAGAAGATCCCTGAACAGTGTAGTCTCAGTTGCCACCGCTCATGGAGAACCAAAGAAGGTACTTGATGAGACATGTACTCAAGTGAATATTTAGATGAAAAACAAGTGAACAATCAAGATGGTCTAAAAAGAAAACTATATATATGTAAGAGACCTCTCATGGGAAGGGAGATCGAAAGAAATTGAAAAGTGAGAAAGAAGAAAAATTTACTGAAGTTCAAAGAATTGTATTAGCTTTTAATCCCCTCGGACATCAATTTATTGAAGTTTGAGGTTTGATTTTGCACTTATTCATCTTTTAAAGTCTTGATTAATTGTTGTTTAGTTCACAAATAGCCCAATTCTTTCACCCACTCTCTACAAATTTATTGTATTGGGCTTATTGGGCTTACATCCCATATCTTTTGGGCTTAAGCTACAAATCTAGACCCTACAATAGCCAATCTACCAACCTGCCAAAACCGATCGCCAAATTTTTTTTGCTTCAAGTTGGGTTGGATTCTGGTCAATAAATTCACAAATCTATCTATCTCAATCCAATCTACCTATATTTGAATATATATTATATATTTTATTTACTTTTTTGCCCCTCCTTGATTAGTATAAAACAAAAATTCTAATCTATTAAATTATTTTCTCATTTCAAAAGATGGCAAGGGGCAGCAAATAGTTGTAATATTGCTACTATTTTATTTTGTTTCTCAATTGAGTTGGGATGAAATCATTTGATATCTTACCGTTTAAATGCCATTTGGTTTGATTATTTGTCTTGGTTTGATAAATTGAGCGTAGTGCTATTTTAAATTGGAACCAAATATCAAGGAAAATATTTTAATATTTATGTTGTTTTCTTTTTCTTAGTGGAATTAGGATTTATTTGTGCTTTTTCAAGTTCAATTAAAATCCTTTTTTCTAGTGGAATTAAGGATTTAATTGTTTTTCTTTTCCCTTAACCAATCTACATCAGTTGGGTTTTATTTCGATCCAATCATTGTGGGAAAAACTCCTTATCCGGACACATGCACACCCAACTACAAAATATCAATCCGTCGGATCTGACACCATTACATTAACAATTGTTTGTTTTGGGCAAGTAATAAGTAATAACCAAAACCTTTTTTGAAAGAAGGTATAATTAAAAAAATAGTTACTACTTTTGCACACAGAAAAAAAGTGCAAATTCATTATCAAAGTTATAACTTATACAACAGACACAAAACTACAATTTATCGTAATGCTCAACAATCTAAAGGCGAACAGGTTCACCCGTGTCCAATCCCAATCTCAATCTTTGAAGACATACATGAATGATTACAATTCATCATAATGATCAACAAGCTTAAGGCCCCAGCTCATGTCCTCACAATGCCTCACATGAGGAACAATTTTACCTGTGTCAACTCCGACCTTTGCCTTGCAGTCATAGAAGGGAGGTGCATGGAAGCAAGGTTCCATTGACATGGCTCGACGACAAGGTGGGTCGGGGGCAGTCCCATTCTCAGGCTTGTATAGTATCCATGGCTTTAACCCTCCAAGACCTTGAGCCACATACCCGAAAGTTGACCATGAGCTTGTGACCAACATATCAGTCAGGCTCAGTAAGTACATCTCTGCCCATGCCTTCCGGTTGTGCACTAGCTTCTCTGTTTGTTGATACTCTTCATGGCTTGGCTGGAAAATGCCAACCACCTCACCGGTTACAGTTGGATGTTCCCAATAAATATCTCTAATCTTTTCAGAGTACCCGGAGCTTAAAGATGTCATCAAAACAGCTTTAGACTTCTGAGTTCCTCTGGATGGGCTGATAATGTGTTGCTCTCTGTTGATTTCTGGCAACAGATTCTCCTTTATGGTACAAGCTAGGATTTGGTCGAGCACATGCTGAAATGGACCAGTTCCAACATCAAAGACCCGGATCTGAATGCCTATTCTTTCATCTGCACTAGCTAAATAAGCTTCATAGTATCTGGTAATAAGTCCCCAAACCTGATTTGTGGGGTGGAATAGATATCGGCCTAAGAAGTGGAAAACCGTATCCCTATTTGGGAAGAGATTACTCAATTCTTGCTCAAAAGAAGGGATTAAGAAAATAGATGGGATGAAGTAGTTATCTGTTTTCACAATCAACCAAGGTACCTTCTGCAGAAAAGATTGATCCTCATCACAGAAGAAAAGCTTATCATGATCGCCATAATCATGGGCTAGATGGAGGTAGACAGAAGATGGTATCAACCCATTCAAATTTGCAATTGTATTATTCTTCACCATTTTCCCGTAACATTGAGGGGATTCCTGATTGAAGCTGTTGAAATGATTTTTAAGGGGAAAATCTGGGGGGAGAAACCAGGAAACCTCTGGAAACGGTTCACAGAAGAGATCGGCCACATCAACTCCAGGGTCAACAAGTAGGACACGGTTTGTGAGGAGGGCATATAGAAATGATGAAGCTAGGGTAAGTATCCTATTCCCTAACCCACTATAGGAAATCCATACTACATAATTACATTCTGAGGACCTGGCGGAATGACCAGACTTCAGTTGCTCCAAGGTTTTGTTATACAATTCAGTATAGGGTCCACATTTTTTATGTAGAGCTTCATATCTTCGTAACCTCGAAGTGAGGTAAGAGGAAGGTTTGTGTGATAGCTCCTTGCGATATTCAGCTGACTGATACCTGCTGATACAAGATCGATCATTAAATCGAGCAGAAAGTAACCCTCTAAGCAGTTTATCCTTTGGCACCCCAGTGGACTGAACAGCATCATCTTCTGAACCTATGAATTAGAAGAGTACATCATCATGAACAAATCATGCCTCCCAGAGATACAAGTAAAATACAAACAACCATGATCAATGTGGATACAACACCAATTATTGGGCAGCGAGAGTATTATCTAACAGATCAATTTGCAGTAGAGGGTGAAAAAGTAGGATAAAATACTGTCAGTATTTACACCTCTAGGTTTAAGGTTGCTTCTAAATCAGCCCATTGACTATGAAAACTTGCAGTTTACACCTTCAAGAATTACAACATTGTCAAAATCAACTAATAAAAGGACAAAAATTTCACCAATTACATTATCTCTCAGGTTTTGGAAATAGCAATGAAAAATAGGAACCATGACAAGCTAAAACAGGAAAGAAGTCATGTTTATTAGTATGTACCAACAATAGAAAGTTGGGGCTTCTAGCCCAAAGCAGGAAAAAAGTAGGGGCATATATATTAAACAAAGGTAACTTCACGCGCATTTAATTATCATAGATCTGAATATCACTTTTTGGTTTCGCACAAGTAAAATCCTAGATATTTTAAACTGAATTGAATTTAACAAGTCCATTTTCCCCCCAAAAGATTTCTTCCAAAAATGTCTTTTCCAAATTGCCTAAAATTCTTTCAACATTGTCAATCTTTAGAGTGTGGATTTTTGCCTCCTTTAATCTAATCTCTGACACAAGTAGACAGATTAAGAAAGGTGGAAATTTTAAAACTAAGAGCACACCAAAAAATGATATCAAAAGAAAAACAAGTTTCATAAATGAAACAAATTCAGTAAATATAAATAGCCTGAAACTACTTTATCTGAGGTATTAGGAAAACTTTATAATGGTATGAGATTTAGGTAAAAGTCATGGCTCTTGATTGATTAAACATGAAAGTACTAATATAGCCGGCCCCAAGTAGCTATTAAGACATACATAACTTCTTTCATCTAATGCAGATTAACTTAGTGTTGAACTTGTTCTCAATACCAAAAATGTAAATTAAAGTCAACTTCTTTCCGCACTTTCACCTAAAACAGACATGCTCAATCTTTATTTTTACTATTTATTTTGATAATTCGATAATTGGGCATCTGAAGTGTCATTTGAGCAACGTGGCTTTTAATCATAGTGAATAAAAAAAAAAAAAAAAACTGAGCAGCATTTTCACATGAAAGCATCAATGACAAAAACCCAACACCAAAAGCACCCAAAAAAAGAAAATCTAAGTACACAAAAACTCAAACTTGAGTCCAACACTTGAAACCTTAAAACCCCAGAAAGCAAAAGTACCTTTTTTGGGACCCATATCAACAAACCTTGCCTCTGCAGCAGCTATCCAAACTTTATCTGAAGGTGGGTCTTTGAGAACTACAGAAACTGAGAACAGAACCGAAATAATCATCAGACTAACCACAACGATCCCCATCAGCCTCATCGGGTTGGACCCGGACTTCCTATCTGGATCTCTCACAACAATGTGGGAATCCGAATTCGGTGGCCTGGCTACACCATTACCATTCTCATCATCTTGGTTTTTCTTGAACCTCTTCATATCATATGATATCATATCATATTGGTGGTGGAATTGGGACTCTCATCTGGATCTGGGTCAGGTCCAGTTTGGGGAGAAACGGGTAATCGGATCTGGGTCCAGTTGGATTCAATGTGTGAGCGTGTGTTTGTGTTGCAGAAGAGTTGTTTGGTTTTTGTTATGACTTATGACTATGAAATTGTGTTCTGTCTCAAACGAGGTTCAAAGCTTTGAACGAGGGACAGTGAGTGACGGTGACAAGGCAAGAATTCTGTGTAGTCGGTAGGAACTGGAGTTTTTACGACCGGACACGTCTTCTTAGTGATAAGGCACGCATAGTCGGCAATTAAAAAAAGTAAAAGCGTTACGCTTATAATATTTTTATAACAAATTATAAGTAATTAGTTGTTATTTGTTCAAATTTGAACTTAATACAAATATCACTTTTTTATTCTAACAATAACAACTGATTACAAGCTACCACTTATGATTTATTGTAAAAATGTTGTAAATATATCATTTTTCTTAAAAAAAATGCTAGATACTTAAAGAGGAGTGCAACCTTCACAACATTTTCACAAAAAAATCATAAATGGTAAGTTTTTATTAGTTTTAATTTGAATTTACAACCTAAAATTACTTTTTTGTTTACCTATAACAACCAATAACAATCCACAATTTAGGATTTGTTGCAGTGGTTGAATTGGCAGGTTTATGGTTTAACTGCCAATTTTCTCGATATTTTTTGGACGAATTTTGTGTTTAATTCTCGGTTCAACCAGTTGGTTTGATCCAATTTTTAAAACGGTGAGTTAAATACAACCACCACCCTAAGATTTGGCTAATAGTACTAGTTATCGCTATCAAAACTTTTCAAAAATATCAAATTTTCTTGTTAAGCACAAACTCAGTTAAAACGGTTTGAAAATTTCTCACCTACTTTTGCTCCCTCCTTCTATTCTCCATTTTTAACTATTATTTATCTACTACTTATTAGTTATCAAGTAAGGTTTTTATGCAGCTTAAATTGCATAAAATTTTCCTTCTCAAAAAAATAAATAAAAATTGCATAGATTTTTATGCAACCTACTGTGGTAGTTAATAAACCACCCAACTATATTATTTAAGTCACATGACTCATTAAAAATGTGATGTGACTATAAATATATACAAATAGTTTTTTTTAACCATCACGTAGTGGGTTTCATAAAAGATTTTCCTTAGGTTTTTCTTTTTTTTAAATACTAGATAGAAATTCTACTTTAATTTAATCTAAGTGTATATGTGAGTGAAACTTCCTCTTAGAGACTTAAACTCCAACTCTTACCCTCCACATCCACAACACTTATACTTGTGAAGTAATCATTGCACTAAGAATGTGTGATAATACATTTTCCTTCATTATGTAGACACTCATTTGTGCATATAATGGCGCCATAATACGGTTATTAGGAGACCTATATAGTTAAGACAAGCAATTAAGAGAGAGCCGATAACAAAGAAGTAAAGAACTTTAAAGTCATTTGTGGGTGAAGCGTAAATGGGATATTTTTTTTTAAATCTTTGGGTATTAGCCCATATGGTCATTGGATATTATTTTTAACAATCTTTGGAGTCATGATGCTGCGAGGGAACTCACATGGTCTGAAAATAGTTTTAATATGATAATCCTTCTTTGATCATGTAATCACAATATTTTATCTATGTTTCTGATTTTGATAAGTGAAAAAGGATTTTTAATATATATATATATATATATATATAAAGAGTCCAAATTTGGTGAGGACGGGATGTAAAACATGGATTTTGCATCTTCCAATAAGAGAATGTCACATCAGCGTTTTTTACTTAAAATTCAATACATCCTATTACACATAATAACATCTTAGTAAACTCTTAATTTGGTTGGATTTTAATATGGAGGTAATTTGTAGAATAGCAGGAGTTTGCCACACTATATAGTTAGTTAGCAAGAACTGGGAAGAAATAAAGAAAATAACATCTTGAGCCTATGAGGCTCGAGTTCGATGGAAAAATCGAGCCTCAAAGACTTGAGTTCTGATTGCTGAGATGGACAAGTTTTTGCCACATGGAACTCAAATCTTAAAGACTCGAGTTCCAAAGAAGAAGACGAACGAAGATGACGATGAAGAAGAAGAACCAGAAATGGGAAGAAGAAGCAGAACAGGGGAAGAAGAAGTAGAAGTACCAGATCCGAAAACCTCTCCGGAGAACGCAAATCCGACAAAGAAGAATCATGGGCTGGAGAACGCAGATTCGACGAAGAAGAATCATGGGCTAATTCGATGAAGAAGAATCACAGGTTGAAGGAAAGAAGAACAGGGGAAGAAGAAGCAGCACAGGTGTTGGGAAAGTAAACGGTGGAACTTGAGTCTTAAAAACTCACTCAAGTTCCACGTGGATTTTTTCCACATCGGCTGCCACCGCTTGCAACTTGAGTTTTAAAAACTCGATTTCTTTCATCTTAGAACTTAAGTTTTAGACACTTGAGATGCTAGTTTGCTAAATATTTGCAAACTAGACAACTAACTAAAATATTATAAAAATAAAGCTAAATGCAAAAAAAAAAAAAAAAAAAAATCTTTAAATATGGATATTAGAATTGATTGGATGTGGTTGTATTTATTTTTAAATATATAATAAGATAATGTGGCATGTTGGGATTTGAGAAGTAAAACATGAGTTTTACACCACATCCTTATAAAATTTAATCTCATATATAAAAGCACGCAAATTTCACAAATTACTAATTATCTTATTAATAAGGCTATTTTCATCATAACATTATTTTTAGATGAAGTTACATTTTAACCTTTAAAGTTTGATATTGTTTTTATTTTGGTCCATCAAGTTTAATTATATTTTCAAAATGGTCCTTCTGTTCATCTCCATTACTAATCTAGTTGTTAAGAGAGAGGGGGGAGAAGAGGTAACTGTCGTTGTTTTGTTGGCATAGAACTATGATAAGTAATGATGTTGAGAAATTTACCAGTGAGCCACATGATACCTACGCGCTCGAACGTGAACCTACACAATACAAAGAAGGAAACCTAACAGAGAGCATCGGTGTGGCGCCGGCCAAATACCCTCTGAAGGTTAAGTCAAAAATATTCTCACAACTCTAGAGAGCTAGAGAAGGTAAATTATGCGTACCTTGGTCTATGAGGGTATTGGGGCATTTATAGTAGTAGAGGGTTGAGCTCTCTTCCTTGGCAAGGAAGTCTTTTCCTTATAGGGCTCTTCTCGCAGAATCCTAAACGTGATGGACAAGATATTTCCTTGTGGGAAGATTCATATTAATGTATGTATCTTCTAGAATTCTACTCATATTGGGACTCTACAAACCAGGGCTAATTGTGTGTCGCAAGTATTTTCCATTTAAGGTTTCTTGGAGACCACATAATAATGGGCTAGATGCTACGTGGCCGTTCGGTCCGTACATACCATGTCTGTCCGTGCCACCTCTCTCCAGATAGCTTTGTCATGCATAATTTTTCCTCATCAATAAGCATCTTACATGGCCCGATCATAGTAAGACCACGTTAAATATACAATCCAAAATAAGGCTAGCTCGCATATGTCCAGTTCAGGATAAACAATAACGACAACCTTAACATAAGGAACCAATAAAATTCATGAACACCATTGCTCACCCTTGACTTGATGATCACTTCACAAATATAAGGTTTTGTGGGGTGAGGGAGGCAAAGACCAGGGCAAATCTCAATTGATTTTCAATATCTCATACTTGCCATGGCCCTAATTTTGTGTCTACCAAAAAAAAAAAAAAAAAACCCCTTTGATTAGAATGAAAGGAACCCGAAGAACGCCATGTCGGCACGGGACCAAAAGAAAATCCCCTTCAAAAAAATAATTACATTCCCCTTTCAAGAACACAATTAGTGACTTAAATTACATATGATGTAACAAGCTTTATGCTTAGAACAAGTGTTCATTCTTCACGTCATCTATACAACCACTTTGATTCATCAACTAATACGAGTCCCCAAAAGATGTCACCAATATGATATAATCATTTAATTTGCTTGTGATACTCAAAGAAGTTCATGATCATTTTGAATCATGTGAAAGGGCATTTAGTTCTATCATATTTTCACCACATTCCAATTGTTTATATATTAAATAACTTTAAATTCTCGATTTTTTAATATTCAAGTTCTATATGACTCATTATAGATATATATATACAATATTTCAAAGCTTCCGTGCTACTTCTGATGAAGCGTCTGCTGTCAACATTTTACATAATGAAGCTTTTTTCCTTTTGGGATAAAGATTAAAAAAAAAAAAAAACCCATAAATGAAGACCATCTACAAGTTATGTAACCTTGACAAATGACTGTAAGTGTTGAGTAATTATATCCACCAGTCTTTTTTGCTATGTAATTATATCTACTAATAACTCTTATTAATAACACTTGTAGGAGTGGAGCTAAAATAGCTATATCTCTACCAAAACACAAAAATCAACCATACAGCAATGGAGCTAAAGGTATTTTTTTTTAACTTCATTGCTACAGTGCACATCTATCTTTAGATGTGCACTGTAGCTCAAAGGTAAAAAAATAAAAAAGTTATTTGTGTTCACACTATGGTTGTGTGTGTGTGATGTTTATAATAAATATTTTATTTTATTGTAATAGATATCTTATTTTACTGTGATGTTTATATTATTTTATTATGTTGAAAGTTAAAATAGATTTACTGCTGCAATATGTGTAGGTAAAATAGATAAAGTAACTTTTTGTGGTGCCAAATAGCTAAATTTTTAGCATCCATTGCTGTGAATGCTTTATCCACTTAAATTAACCGATCATTCTAGTTACATGTAAATATTCCAAATTAAAATAGACATAAAATCCCTCTAAATCTCGTTGTAAGATTCTTAAGTGTTTGAATGTCTATATTATGGTGAATATACTATACCGTATATAATTACCAATTGTTTGTTTATATGTTGTTTAATATAAACAAAGCTGTTTTTCATGCCACTTCAAAGTTAAAATCGATAACACCTTGTCAAGAAAACAATATTCTTCATTCAATCACCACACATTTTTACACATTTTGTCACAAACTATTTTATATGGCCGACTATAATTGAATGTATGTCTATATCACATGAACCTACTATTTTTTCTTGGTCATTCACATTCTACTATATAAAATAATTGTGGCAAAGTGGGTATTAAAATGTATGGTATTAGCATTATTGTTCTTCATTAGTGAGAAAGACGTGACAACATCTAATACAAATGAAGCTGATCATCAGCAAGTGACGTAAGGGTGATTGTTACGAGCAAGTGACGTAAGGGTGAAGTATCTGATCCTTATTTTTTGGAAATAGTAATTGTCGCTTGTTGTTAAGTTTGTTTAGGACTCGTAATTTTGTTAACGTTAGTTTATTATTTTGCTAACTCTGTTACTAAGTCCTAGGAGTCCAGTATCCCTTATTTTGTGGTTAAAATTGCTTAAATTTCGTATGTATTGTTGCTTGGATTTGTATAAATACCCCACTATGGAATGGAATAAAGGCACCAGAATTGTGTAAATCCCCCACTATGGAATGGAATAAAGGCACCAGGATTTGTATAAATCCCCCACTATGAAATATCTTTTAAGGATGCCTGGAATTACTCCAAACTTGTCTTTTGTTCTCTATTTAATTTCCTCAGTTAAGCCACCATAGGTAACGATAAAGAGCCGTACATACCGTGATAAAATGAACTGAGAATAGCAATGGCCATGGAAGTGCAAAATGAGCTTCCACCAATCATAAGTGGTGGAACAAGCTTCGTCAGAACGTGCTTTAATTGCCTAAATGCTTTATCAGGTTCTGCTTGCTTCTCTATATACAATTGAACAATTATTCTTTTGAATTTCCAAGAACTTCTTCTTTCTTATTTTCCAGGAATAGGACTCATAACCATGCCATATACACTCAGAGAAGCTGGATGGTTAAGCCTTGGCCTGCTTCTAGCAATGGCAATTGTGACTTGCTATACTGGGCTACTGCTACAACGATGCATGGACTCCAAACCATTGATTATAACATACCCTGACATAGGCTGGCATGCATTTGGGAGAAAAGGAAGAATCATAGTTTCAATCTTCCTGTATTTTGAGCTTTATCTAATCCTAATAGGATTCTTGATTTTGGAACGTGATAACTTACACAAGTTATTTCCAAACACTAGCTTTAAAGTAGGAGGGCAACACATTGGAGGAAAGCCACTTTTTACACTAGTAGTTGGGCTGCTGATTGTACCTTCAATGTGGTTGAAGGACTTGCGCTTGCTTTCTTTTATCTCAGTGAGTGGTGCCCTTTCATCTCTTATTATTATCTGTTCCATATTTTGGGTTGGTGCAGTTGATGGAGTAGGTTTCTCTGAAAAAGCAGAGCTGTTTAATTTGGAAGGAGTTCCTTTTGCTCTCAGCTTGTATGCCTTCTGTTATGATGCTCATGCAATTTTCCCAACATTGTACTCTTCTATGAAAGACAAAAGTCAGTTCTCCAAGGTAATTCATAGAAAGCATTTACATCTTTGGCTCCTATCTCAAGTCTTTAGCTAAACGTTAACCCCAAAAAATTGTGACAAGGAACAATTTTTTGGTACTTGATGGATGTTTTGTGCTGGTTTGGTAAGACTATTTGAAATTGCACTTTTTAGAAGTTATTTTCTTTTAGTTATAGTGTACATGAAATTTCTTTTAAATGTCTATTAAAAAAAATATTCATCTAGATATGAAAAACTTCAAACAAATAAGGAGACAGAAAATTGAATTTTCTTTCTAACAATACATGTTACAATTATAAAAATAAGTTTTCCAAAATTAAGATTGATAAAATCATATTTAAGATCAACTATGTTATAAGAAAAATTAAGAAGATTAGCCATACTATCAGTTTAAATCAAATGTCTTGGAACCATTGTGTTTGAAATTAAATCATTTCTTTACTAAGCACCTAAACTCATCTAAAGGGCTAGTTGGTCTTGTGTGGTATTGCAGGTTTTGTTCATCAGCTTTGCTCTTAGTACTGTCAGCTACATATCCATGGCAATCATTGGCTATCTAATGTTTGGCCAGAGATTACAATCGCAGGTGACACTGAACCTGCCTACAAGAAAATTCAGCTCAAAGATAGCAATATACACCACTTTAGTTGGTCCACTTGCTAAATACGCCCTAGTAGTCACACCTATTGCAGAAGCCATGGAAAGCCAATTGCCTAGTAACTGTAATATCAGGGCTATTAGCGTCCTCATCAGAACATTGTTACTAATTAGCACAGTCATTGTGGCCTCAGTTATTCCCTTTTTTGGACTGTTGATGGCACTTATTGGATCTATTCTGTCTGTCACTCTTTCCATTCTGCTTCCATGCTTATGCTACCTGAAGATTTTTGAAAGTTATAAGAGGTTGGGACTTGAACAAGTTATTATTCTGGGGGTTGTAGTGCTCGCTCTCTCAGTTGGAGTGATGGGCACATACTCAAGTCTAAAGAGATGGTGAAATATCTTTGAGAGCTGCAATACTGGTTTTGAGTGTGGCTATGTCATCTTAGGTCATAATGGAAATATTTTGTAACTTGCAAAGGTGTGCATCTTTTTAAAATACCGAAGAATTAGCAATAGATTGCCATCACTAATATTATTTTTTTACCTATCAATAACAAATTGCCACCTAAGATTTGTTATGAAAATATTGTGGACGTAACATCTCTAAACTATTTCTTTTGAGTAATGTTAGAGACAACAATTTCATATCTTTTCTAAACTAGAATAGCAAGAAAATTAAATTAGAGATTGTGGTGAGCCCATGTGTGAGTGTGAGTTGGCATGTTAATATAGGAATGTTGTGAAATTATTGTAACATTTTGTTGTGTTAATTGCATTACTAATTTATTTATTTTTATCCATTGGCTAATATTTGGAGCCTATTTAATATTTATATATATATATATATATATATATAGAAATATCCCTATTGGTTAAAATTTGGGGTCTTGTTCTACTTGGGGTCTTAGGCGATTGCCTAATTAGCCTAGTGGTTAGGGTCTGCCCTATCTTTAATGCAAAAATCAATAGCAAAAGGGTGAGGATTTTTTGTTTTGTTTGTTTTTTTTTTTTTTTTTTTTTTTTTTCATTTTTGAGTAACAAGGATATCTAGACTTTTTTGAGTATCTCTTGGGTGTGTGCAATCCTTTCATCTCACATATACCTAGTTATTATAAGGAAGAATCATTTAGGGTGGCCCCAAAAGGATGAGTTAAACATCCATAAAAGATAAATTATGTTATTAGGCCTCTTGTGTCCTTGATTAAGAAACTAGTCCATTTCTATATAAACTAGTCGCTAACCTGTGCAATGCATGGGGAAGCTACTGAGTATATAACATATACCACAATATATAATATCATATGATACATTAGCAAGAAATACAATTCATTGAACAAACCTCCAAAAAAAAATCTATAATTAAATAGAAAATTAAATTATTTTAGTAATACAAAACTATTCACCCACTAAAAACCAATTTGAAAACCTTTTTCAAAACCCAAGTTGCCTTCTGATAGAAAACATCATACAAACATATAAAGAAAATTTGAACAATGGTTTTAATGAATTTAATTAAGAAAATTTTATTTGTTGAAAGTTGAGTGAGAGTCTTAGAAATTGTTCAAAGTTGTACATAAGCAAATAACCAAATAAGCTAATGGTCATTAACTGCTAATTATTAAATGTTTTTCAGTGACAAAATTTTTTGGAATCAAATAATTTGTAAACCCCACATTTATGAATGTAAAAAGACTAAGAATAAAGAACCAATGATGGAATGAGTAGCTACATGTTTTTTTATAAATTCAAATCATAGATATTATAATCCTTTTTTTTTTTTTTTGCTAAATAACATAGATATTGCAATCTTTACCTTAAAAAAATATCAATTGCTATATAAGTTCTTTTATCGATGACACGGGAATTTCTCTCTGTTTATATCTTTTCAAAAAGTTATTTCCCCACAACAGGCATATTTAGTAAATCAAAATGCAATATAGAAATAAAAAGTCATATCCAGGCTTCATAACTTAGAACAAATTCTAGGATAAAGCAATAAAGATTTCAGAAGTCATGCATATATTGATGCATTTAGAAAAGGCAAAAGTAAACTAAGTTCTGACCAAAAAACATACAAAAAACTCAATAGATTAAACAATCAATGTATAAACTCTGTTGTTTTTGTGATTCCATATAATTAAAAAGAACAGGTTGAGAGAATTTCAATGTGAGTCCAATAGCAATTAGAGCTAGACCTTATTACTTGGAAGTTATTAGCTTTGCCAAGATGGACTATTTATGGTAAACAATTGTAAGCTTCATTGGCAAAATTAATTCTTAGTTTCCATAACACTTGAAAAGGAAAAATAATAGATGTTACAATCAACAACCATAATGTCTTCATTTCATCGTTGCTCACCTGAGTTAATCACAATAATACACAACAAAGGCTTTAAACTGGTAGGTCATGGCTTGTAAAGAGAAGATTGGAACCTAATTTTTTGAAGAATATGCATGCATCATATTAGCAAAACATAAAAAGGGTATGATATATCATCTTTTATCTCCACTGATCTGTATCTATTTGATATATTCAAAACATAGATATCAGATGTTCAACTTGTATAACCAAATGGGATAACAGTCAAAAAAGAAGCAACATGTTCTAGGTATTAAACAATCACAACAAAACAACAAAATAAAAGTATGGTCCAATATCAATAATTTGAATTATATTTAAGTTTCATGGTGGGCTAATGAACAAAAAGAAAAATAGAAGAAACCAAAGAGAATCCGCATATTAAATGACAGATACCCATGCTTTGTGAAATCCAAAGGTGCAGTCCCCTCTGTAACGGCTCTAATTTCAATTTTGCAGACTCGCTTGCCATTCTACCAACCTATAAAAATAACTACCATACAAAAATTTAAAATGCAAATCCAATACTAAGTAATCAGTCAAGAAATCAAACTCTTTTCCAAAAACTCAGATTTAATTCACAAGAACTACAATAGAAGTTTCAATTTTTAGGGACCTTTGAGATGTGCTTTATCGGCTACAAAATCATAGTAAGGAATTACATTAAAAAAATTAATGAGTAAACGAACTAACAAACCCAGTCAATTTAAAAAATTCTTAGGTTTATAATAGACTCCTATAATCCAAATTTGCTTTTTAAACCAATAATACTCAAACTAAAAGCAATTCACACATTCACAAATTTGTAAAACTAAATAAAAGTTAAAACAGTTCATAGATATCTGATATCATTCGTAAAATGGATTTAGTTGGAGAGAGAGAGAGAGAAAGAGAGTGACCAGCTTGAAGGAGTTGGTGTTTTGAGCAATATTGTTGTCCAGGAAGAGAGTGGAGTGGAGACTGAGGACTTCGAAGTTCAGAAAGAATGGAAACTTCTACTTTGACTCTTTGTTTTCCTCGTCAACCGCTTACTCTCCCATATCCTTCACATGCGTGTAAGATGAATTAGAAGAACCTATTGCGTCATTCAAAGAATCAGAAGGGTAAGAAGGCTAATAGCAGTTCTATCCATTTATAGTATCCATTGATTTGGGTTTAAGATAGGTAAAATTAGATTACTAAATTATAGAATGAGAGAAGGGATGTGACCTTTGGTTTTTGGGCTTGCTTTGACAATTTGCGTGATTTTGAGATTTCTGCAAAATGAGCAAAACTTTTATGAAGTTAAAGTCTCAAAATTATTACTATAGGAAATAAAGTACAGCAGGAGGTGGAGAAAAGGAGAAGTACGTACAAAGATAGGGAGGAGAGAAGTGTTTGTGGTTTTTTTTTGGAAAGAAGAACTTCTATGAAACCTATAAAAATTAAAACTATCCAGAGCTAGGCAAAATGTTGTGTTAGTTTGCATTTTTTCTTTTTTAGTCGTGTGATATTATTTGTAGAATTTAGAAATCAAAACATTTCACATCAACAACCAAATGAAAAGGCACCTGTTATAGTTAATTCTTAAATGTGTATTTAAAAAGTATTGAATTAAATGGTTAGTTAAAAATGTAAAATCTTGAAAAGTCACAATGTTTAGTGTTTTTAAATGTTAACATGGCTGAAATTTATGTAGCCACTTGGCTGAAATTTGTGTGTGTGTGTGTGTGTGTAGAATAGTCATATCATACCCAATAAATGGAAGAAGTTATAACAAATAAAGGAAGTGAGGAGGTTGTAACCTATTGGTGACTGTTAGAATTTCATATAATAGCGGCATTTGAAGAGTCTTGGTTAATGGAGGGACACATGATAAAGTTGAAGTTAAGAGTAACATCCGAATTTAAGGAGATGCTTAATAAATGTCAACCGGTAAATCTAAAAATAAAAAATAAAATAAGAAAATAAATGATGACATGGCGCTAATGTGACTTACCTGGAGTGTAGCAATAATAAATGATACACTTCAGCTTTTAGTAATATATAGATATAGATTTGGTCACCACTGCATTCATCATCCATCATCACAATGGATACTAATGCCCCATTTGTTTCACTATTAAACATTTTTAATAAAAATATTTTACATATAAAATATTTTTAGGTGTTTGATGTGCTATGTGTACATTTTTAGATTTCTATAAACTAGTTTGCTTAACCTAATTAATTAGCTAAGCGATTACTTAGGTTTATTATTCAGATCTAGGTTAAAACAAAACAATCATATCATACAAATCAGCAGAAATATAAGAAATATAAAGAACACAATGATATGATGACCTAGAAAAACCAAATCGATAAAAAACCTGGGAAGAATTTAACCTAGCTATCCTTAAGGTAAAAAGAAAATCCACTATGAAAGAACTGAAGTTTGTACAATAGAACTTAAACCACTAATATTCTATTACTACCTCAATTAGAAAATTTACTACCATGACCCCATAATAGTTCCGAGTCTACAGACTACTTTTTTCCTTGACCTTTATAACAACACAAGCTCACCTACTTGTGACTTTGAAACTCCACTCAAAGGTTTTGGATCTCCTTAGACGTTGATTTTGTATGCAGCAACTTCTACAATATCGGATCTTGAGATTCTTTAAGGAATAACACTAGTAGAAGACAATAGAGAGTTTTTGGGTACAAAAACCTAGATCTACAAAAGAGGCACAAGATGAACTCTAATCTCTCTAAAAAAAAACCTCTAAAAACCCTCTCTAGGGTTAGCTTGTAATGTCTTTTAACTACTAGAAAAAAATGGATTACGATTTGGGCTTCAAACAGATAAGTTATGGCATTTTTTACGTTTGCTGATTTTTGCTGATATGAGACTTTCGATCAATCGAATCTAATTTTCGATCAATCAAGCCTTGTAGAAATTGAATTGTAATTTCCTGCAATTACTCAATTCTAAACTTAATTTAAACCAAACTTAGAGCAAGTCTAAACCTAGACTAATTGTTTTGATCATGGATTGCTAACATATACAAATTGAAGTTCTAATACATTAGTTCCTAAAGTCTTAGAACCTAACAATCTCCCATTTTGGCAATCCATAACAAAACACATTACACAAAATAGAATGCTCAAAGTAAAAATAGCCTAATAACATATTATTGCCCAAATACATCACAAATCCCAATCTAAGACTCCTAACTTAGAAATTGCAAGAAGAGGTAAAAGATCTTGATCAGACTGTACCGTCTTTCCTGAAACACTCAAAAGAACACATCAACGCATGTATGGAAAGAAAAACATATAAACAATAAATAATCAAACTAAAGCAAATAACAAAAATGCAATCTAACTCTCCCCCTAAGTTAGATACATCAAAAAATTTATTTTCTTCCCATTTCAAAAACAATTTCAACTCCCCTAAAAACAAAACAAACAAGATTCCCACATATTCCCACATTTCATCTAAATCTCCCCCTTTTTGTCATGTATTGACAAAGATAACTCAAACAAAGAGTAAACAAAAATAAGCAACAAAAGTCAAAGAAAATAGAGAATCAAGGAAACAAATGAAGAGCGACAACTCCCCTTATAAACACTTGTTAGGTTTTAAAAACAAACTTCTTCCCCTATAAAAATAAGAAAAACAAAACAAGTTTTGGGGAAAATTTAGGAAGTGGGAAAATACATAAACCAAACTTAAAAACTAAGTTGAGGATACACATGAAGAAAAATATTCTCTCTTTCAATAAATGCAAATTTTACACTATGTGACCCATAAACAAATGATCTTATGAACTCAAATCAAGTAGAGAAAATATTTGAACAATTATTATCCATCATATCTCCAAAAAAAAAAAGTTCTCAGTTTTTAGCATTTCACACATTATGAAAAATAGCATATACTAAAATGTACGAGGACTCAAAAATTAATCAATCAATTTTTAAATCAAGTTGAGTACCCAATTTAGCAAAGTGTATGCATGTTATGTGTGAAAACAATGAGAGATATGATTGCAAAACTGCAAGATGGATACAAAAAAACAATGTTATGCATGTGAATCATAAACACAAATGATGCATGAAAACAAAATTTGGTCAAAAACTTAAAAACTAAAAATTTTTCAATTTCAATCGATTGAGCATTGATCGAATACCAATCGAGTCAGGTAGAAGCTAGACTTGAAAATTTTGGAAATTTTCAATTGATTGAAAATCACACTCAATCGATCGAAATTCTGAAAATTTGAATTTTTTTAAAAATTGCAGAAAATTATGTAGAAACTACTCAAACCAAGGAATTTTATGAAAGAAATGCATGAGAATAAGTTTAAATGTTTTTCAAAAACATGAGTTTTCAACTCAAAACTTCAAGAACACAATTTTTGAAACTCTTAAACATATTTTGCATCAAATACCATAGAAAACATAATCTTGGATGGCCAAACCAAATTCACACACAATTTCATGTACTAAGTTTAGCAAAGAATAACTTGTGTAGTGTGTGCAACTAGTAAAAGTATGAGATACATGTGAGGTGATAAGTAGATAGTAATCAATCACAATTTCTACATTATTCATCACATAAAATTGAAAGTGACTATCACCTAAAGAGTTTCATCCTATAACTCACATCTCCTAGAAAACAAGCTTGCAATCATGTATTTTTTTTTTTTTTTTTTGCCTCATAATATACACACCATTTTTATTTCATTGTGAAATTGTTACTTAAGCTAGATAATGTACACACCAATTGTATTTATTTGTGTCATCTTTATTATAGCCAAATAATGTACACGTCAATTTTATTATTAATTTAAGGCTACATCTTATGTTCTTTTTGTGCATGTGCTATACTTTCTCGACTATAAAATCTTATGATGTGCACTAAGGTGTTCATAATTGGCTAATAAACAGTGGTGAGATGATCATTTATATCTTTCTCTTAGTATTTTTTAGTCTTAATAATCAAAAGCATGTGACTTCAAATCAAGATCATGTAATCAAAAACTATAAACACTCCCATACAACATACACTACATAGCTAAAACTAGCAAAGTACAGAAAAATAAGCTCATCTAAGCTAAACAAGGTACATAGTCATGAAGTGCATATATAATAGGCCAACCTCAATTACACATCCATGATGTGTAATACAAAACAAATAAAAAAAAAATTGTTTTAAAATATTTTATGACCAAAAACAAAAAGCACACATTGTGCTAGATGAACAATGCAAAGTTATGCATGATAGTGCTAAACTAAGCTATAAAGAGTAAAAAAAACAAAAAATATCAATTTCTTAATTAACCCATGATTACATGTACAAACTAGTACATACTCATACAAAATTATATTTATCTCAAAATAAACATGCACTTAGTTGAGCAATACATACTATTCAAGTTTCTTCACAATGTCAAGCATGTTCTAAATCAAGAGAGAGATATTATAATTCATGTAATCCTCAAGAAAAATAAAACTAGACACAAAATAAAATATTTTTGTCTTTTTAAAATTTGTCAATATTTTTGGATTTTTTAATAAAAAACAATCAAAAAATAAAAACAAAACAACCAAAAACAAAAACACAACATGTCCACAAACAATTGAAAGAATTAAATCATGGACAAGTAAACAACACTCACCTTAGCAAGTCTTTTCTCACCCATATAACACGAGTCTTCGGCTTTGTAGGTGAAAATCCATGTGCAACAAAGTGTATTTAATGGATTACACCAATCTTGTGAGAAAGACTAAAATACTTCAAATTCCTTTCACAAGCCAACAAGTTTAAACTTTTCAAAAGAATATGAAACAATTTGTATGTACTTATGGCAGGAGAAATATCATCACATATCCTAGATTGAAATACAAAATTTTTAAATTTTAATTTATGATAATTAGGATGAATGTGACCGGAGACACCACAAAAGTGACAAACATAAACAAATTTAGGAACATCAGTATTCCTAACAACAAATCTAGTCTCAGATTTTGGTTTTTGCCTCAACAAAGAATAACTTGGTCTAATATGACCAACAACACCACAAAGGTGACAAGTAGGCACAAAAATAGATTTATTATGCTCTCTAACAGTAGGCTTAGACATAGGTTTAGGAACTTCAGCGTCTACATCAGAACTTTTACCTTTGTCTAACCTAGCAAAATAAGCATTTTTTTTATTATTCCTCTTGAAATGAAGGATATAAACTTTCTCAATTTTAGGCTTAAGAGAAACAGAAACACTTCTGTTATCAATAGCAGGTTTGGTACTAGTCAAATTATCAATTTTAACTTTAAATTCAACTAACTCTTCTTCCAAGCTTTTCATTCTCTCATCTTGAGAGGAAATTTGATTTATCAAAAATTCATTCTTTTTATTAAATTCATCTAATCTAACAACTAATTCTTCTTTTTCAATATTAGCCAATTTTAACTATTCCTTGAATTTCTTAGCAATTTTCAATGATTTAGATAATTTCTTACGAAGAGTTTCACAAGCATCAATAAGATCAACAGAAGCAATACCATCTTCTTTATTCAAATTATCACAAACATGAGCAGAAAGACACTTCGAATTATCCATGATAACAAGGATCGAGGATCAACTCTTAGATCAAAAGATCTAACACAAGAGCTAACCCATTCTGATACCATTTGTATGTTTTTAGATCCCTGTAAACTAGTTTGTCTAACCTAATTAATTAGCTAAGTGATTACTTAGGTTTATTATTCAGATCTAGGTTATAAAAAAAAAAAAAAAAAAAATCATATCATGCAAATTAGCTGAAATATAAGAAATATAAAGAATACAATGATATGATGACTTAGGGAAATCAAACCGGTAAAAAACCTGGGGAGGATTTAACCTAGCTATCCTCAAAGTAAAAAGCAAATCTACTATAAAAGAATTGAAATTTGTACAATAGAACTTAGACCACTAACATTCTGTTGCTACATCGAGTAGAAAACTTACTACCATGACCCCATGATAGCTCCGAGTCCACGAACTACTTATTTCCTTGACTTTTGCAACAACATAAACTCACCTGCTTGTGACTTTGAGACTCCACTCAAAGGTTTTGGATCTTCTTAGACATTGATCTTGTATGCAACAACTTCTACAATGCTGAATCTTGAGATTCTTCAAGGAATAACATTGGTAGAAGACATTAGAGAGCTTTTGGGTACAAAACCTTAGATCTACAAAAAAAAAAAGCACAAGATGCACTCTAATCTCTCTAAAAAAGCTCTAAAAACTCTCTCTAGGGTTAGCTTGTAATCTATTTTAAATATTGGAAAAAAATAGATCGCGATTTGGGCTTCAAACGGGTAAGTTATGTCTTTTTTACATTGGCTGATTTTTGCTGATATGCGACTTTCGATCGATCAAATCTAATTTTCGATTAATCGAGCCTTGCAGAAATTGAATATTAATTTCCTACAATTACTCGATTCCAAACTTAATTTAAACCAAACTTAGAGCAAGTCTAAATCTAGGCTAAATGTTTTTATTATGGTTTGCCAACATATACAAATTGAAGTTCTAATACATTAGTTTCTAAAGTCTTAGAACCTAACACTGTGTAAAATATTTTCAAGCACAAAGCACCAAAATCAGTGGCTCAACCACCAGAGCTATCAATGTCAAAGGTCTAGTAACCACCAACACCGACCACCAAATTGAAGGCTTCGGTGACCATATTGCTGGTTTCGGCAATCGAACCATTAGCACCAACCACTAGACATGAGGCTCTGGCAACCAAACCACCGGTACTGGCCCTTGGAATAGTGGCTTTAGCAACCGGACCGTCAGCATCAACCACCAAAACTACGGCACTAGTGACCCAACAAACTAGATGAGGGAGGGAGCCATTATGTGTTATACAACAATTTACGATCAAAAGAAAATATTTTCAGGTTTGAACAAAGTTTACAATAAAAAAAACATGGTAAAATACTTAAAATATTTTATGAAAGATATTTTACAACAAAGCAAACTGAGCATAAAAATTTGAATCTTTAGTTTTGGGTAATTGTAAAATTGATCTTATATATATAATTAGTTGCGATGTTGACCTCCTATGGTTTCTTGAAATGTTAACTGAACATTCAGTTTCTTTTTCCAAGCACATCGACCAATGTTTACTCATTTATCAGGCATGTCTTTTATTTTACAGTAATTTCAGGTAGAACCTTTTTTTTTTTTTTTTTTGAGAAAAATTTTCAGGCAGAACCTATTATTTGAAGGAAGCAACATTACACTTGCTTTTGAAGCTTGCCTCTCCTATACTATATATTATGCACAAAAAATACCTCAACTTTGGCTATAAGCAGAATAGAATTTTTTTTTTTTTTTTTTTGAGAAAGAGTTTTGACTTATGGCGTTCGCTTCTAATGATAGCTTTTTATCATAAGACCAAAACACCAATTAGTGAGCGTTTGGATGAACTGACGTTTTGCGTTTCCTGCGTTTTTTTTATATATTTTTTTATTTAAATAGGCAAATGAACAGTGTTTTTGGTGTGAACAGTAATCTGGAAATTATTTTTTTTATTGTTTTCAGTAAAATAAATGATATCCAAACGCACCCTTAGTTTTTGTGTAGGCAGGAATTAAACATCAAATCTCTTATACAATCATTAGAGACTTTACTAGTTGAGTTAACTAGAATTCACATAAATAATATTAGCAATTTCTTTATCTAGGGTAGAGTCTATGAAGCCATCCGAATTCAACATAATTAGTATTTTTTGACAATCCTGCAAGTCATTAGCTAACTTAGCTCAAAATTTTGAATGCTTATCAATTGTATTGATCAAGTTAACCTCTCTGAATTGGGTGCCAATGCAAAGAAAAAGAGAGTGTTTGTTTGTTTGTTTGTATTTATTTATTTAAGTAAAAAAAAAAAAAATAGTGTTTGTTACTAGAGTTTGTACAGGTTATATCGGATATACACAAGTGAGTAAGAGTTCCATAATAATAATAACTAGTCGCAAACTCGTGCTATGCACAGGAACCAACCTACCTATTTGTGTAGCAGACTAAAATAATTTTTATAAAATCTTAACTTGATTATGAAACTATACCATCACATAAATTACTCTAGTATTTTATATTTAAATTTGATAAAGAAGACGTTTTCAAATATTAAAAAAAAAAATTCAGATATAAAAACTTCCAAAATACCAAAAAATATTAAAAAATCAAAAGATTCACTATCTAGAAATTATTGAAACAAAACAAAATATATATGTGACTGCAAAATAGAGAAAGATGTGTTATCTTCAAATGAATGATCCATCGTTATAATGATTGAAATCTGCCAAATTGTTTTAGATATTACCAAAAAAAAAAAAAAACCCAAAAATATTGATGTTAAAACTTCCAAAATGACAAAAAAAAAAAAAAAAATTAAAGAATCAAAATAGTCAAAACCTACAAATTATAGAAACAACATAAAAAATGTGACTATAGTGTTACCTCTAAAAGAAATAATTGAATCTGACATAATTTATGGCGTTGGTTCGTGATGATTGCTTTTTATTATCAAACCAAAATACCAATTGGTTTTTTATATAGACAAAAATCAAACTCCATATCTCTTAATTAATAAGTTACACTCCACTTCGATTTTTCCCAAAATTGTTATCTAACTTGACCCAAAAAAAAAAACGCTATTTGTTTTTTTGGGGTAAAACAAGATTTTCATCATTCAAATGAAAAAGAGTATAAGAGTTCCTCTTTCAAGCATATGAGACAACAAGAGGAAGAGTCTCATTATTACAACACAGAAGGAAATTAACTAAGTTAACACATTTAGCAAGGGCATGAGCCACACCATTACCCTACCTTTTAATCCACTTAAAAACACAACTAGAAAAACAATTTCTCAAGTCAAGTGCATTGCTGAGCAGAGACATCCCCTTCTAGCAAATAAATCCAATTTCTTGTTAGTTAGTTAGTTTTTTTTTTTTTTTTTTTTGGACAAGAAGCGTGGGCACAGCAAAGTTAAGGCCTCCATAACTACAATCCAATTTTTCCCTTTAAAAAAATTAAAATCCAAATTATGGCCAAAAACAAAGATTAATAAATAAGGATCCATGTAAAATTAAAATAAATAAGAACCCAAATAATACTATCTCTCTATCACCTAGAGTGTGGCTTAGTTGCAGCCTAATAGGTAGGAATCATTGTATCATTTTATATTATGTCTTTTAGAAGTTAAGCGGTTTGAATAGTAATGCTTCAACGAATATGTTATATTTACGATGATAGCTCAATTAAGATATTAATAATACACGATATATTATTTATTGTTGTCATGTAACGTGAAGTCCATGTTATCATACCAGAGAACTCCTTTTTTTTACTTAAAAAAGAAAAAAAAAATACTGTCCCTCTCTCTCTCTCTTACAATTACAGGTCAGCAAAGATTAATAGAGCGCCAACCATTGCAGATAAGCAAATCGGCACCCCTTGGGACACGTGTCAGACACAAATTTTTCCTTAAATAACTCCAAGATTTTGTTTGGTCTTACCTTATTAAACTCAATGTTGAAAGATTGGTGAGTGTGTTCTTCAAAAAAGAATTGGTGAGTGACCAGAGAGAGAGAGAAAGAGTGAGAAAGTAACCAAACTTTCTCTCACTACCTAACCGTTGAGGCCTCAGAGAGACGCCTATTCGTATATACAAAGAGAGACACACACAGAGTCACAGAGACAGAGAAGAAGAAAATGTCATCAGCTTCATTGTGTTCATCAGTCCAATCCCAGATCAATGGGTTTGGTGGGGGTCTTAAGCTTCAAAAACAGTCTCTTTCTCAACCCAGCTCGCTCACCTTCACAAGGTACGGGTTTACTTTGACTTGGTATGCCTTTTCTTCTTGGGATTTCTATTGGGTATTGTTGTTTAGCTGAGTTTTGGAGGGTAAGATAGAAAATTTGTGTTTTTGAATGAGACCCTGTTCAGAAATGACATAGTTTTGTACTTTTACAATAAGAACCATGAATTCTTTAATGATTTTGAGAAATTTATATTATTGTAGTATAACTGTGGATGGTGATGGAAGCAACTTTTTCTGGGTTTGAATCAGTTTGTTTTCCTCATGTGTCAATTAAAAGTTGTAGTCAGTTTAATTGAAAGCTTGTAGTGGCTAAAGGAACAATTTTGTTTCTTACATGTTATTGATTGTGTTTAGCTGAACTTTGAATCTGTTATTGTTTCATCATCAATAAAATGAATGAATTAGGTACAAATTTTTTATTGTAAGATAGGAAGGTATTTCCTCTGCCCATTTATCTAATGGTTTAAATAGACTGTCTTCATTTGAAAGGAGAATGTCAAGAGGTCCATCTAAGGAGGAATAATTAGACGAAAACTGGATTGTTCTATATGTCAACTTTCAGATACCAAGGATTTGCCTCTTAGGTTACTGTGCCAACAAGTTCATGAGGCAAGGGGATCTTCCAATTAGGGTAGTTCCTTAATTTCTGGTTTTCCTAATTTCAAACTGTCAATTTTAATCAAGTGTATTATCCTTCATAAATTTTAAGCTAATGTGGGCATCTCATTAATATTTATATTTTCACTCTTCCTATAACCTAGACCACACCATTGCCTCTTGTTTTGAAGTTATATGTGATATTATCTCTCTCTATATGTGCACAAATTTCCTTTATTTTTGTTGAGTTTGTATGTATATTTATAACACTAAGAAAACGTTTAGCTGCAAGAATCTGATCTGCGCACTCTGTCCCTGAGTTTTAGATCAATCCTTAGCATCCAACCTAGTAAAGGAATTATTTAAGAGGACTCCAAAGGCACTCTATGAAATCCTCTGCTCATATCTAATGAAAAGAGGCTAGTATTACGACTGGCCTTTTCTAATTTCAGTGCACAATTAGGATTTTTCAGAGTGGCAATGTCCAGATAGTTGTTAAACTGTTCTATTGAAAGCTTCATTCAACATGTAGAAAGTCTGCATATTTTAACAGTGCAATTATGTTTCAGACTTTGGTAGTTTGGTTGTTAAAATGAAAATTTTACATGTATTTTGGTTCGAGGTTAATTCATGTTCAATTAAGCACATCTGTGTTTTCTATGAGGGAAGGACTTGGTTTTGGCCTAGCTTAAGTTGAATTTTCCAGCAACAGTTTCTTTGAGCCATTCCAGAAGATGATGATCTATTTCTGATATACGTTGCTACTTGTTGTCTGATTTCAGGAGAAGATTTAGTACTGTGGTGAAGGCTTCAGCTCGGGTTGATAAGTTTTCGAAAAGTGATATCATAGTTTCTCCATCTATTCTCTCGGCTAACTTTTCAAAGTTAGGAGAGCAGGTTCAATTTAGCACTTTGATATTTGCCACCATGCTGCCTTTTGTTTTTCTATAAATCCAAAGAGTTATATGTACCTGTTTGAATGCCCACCCTGCTTCTTAATTCTTTATAAGTTAGATACTCTTAATATTTGTTAAGTTTATATCATTTAGTATTTGGTTTTCATGGATGTTGTTAGCATTTCACTCTCACTTTATCTAGGTAAAAGCGGTGGAGTTGGCTGGTTGTGATTGGATTCATGTTGATGTCATGGATGGTCGTTTTGTTCCAAACATTACAATTGGACCTCTTGTGGTCGATGCCTTGCGTCCTGTGACAGATCTTCCTTTGGATGTACATTTGGTAATCTTTCCTCTTTTATTTATGCCATTTGGGTCATTATAAAGTCCCCAGAAAAATTGCTAATATGGAATCAATATCCTACAGATGATTGTGGAACCCGAACAGCGAGTGCCAGACTTTATCAAGGCAGGAGCCGACATAGTCAGTGTTCATTGTGAGCAAGCTTCCACCATCCATTTGCATCGCACAGTTAATCAGGTATGATTTTTTCTTGGTCTGTGTTGATATTTATGTGTGTTATAATAGTGATACAATCAAAACATCAGTATAAAGTTTTGTTTGTAATATTTGGTTCTCTGAACTACCAATTGGAAAGAGAGAAAGAGGGGGAGGGGGGGGGGGGGTGTGGGTGTCTCTGAATTCAGAAGTCAGGTAATGTGATACATAATCCAGTCTTGAAAGTCTAAGCTCCAAAATGAGGTGGGCAATGTCTTGATTTCCATCATTCTTGTTTACTTTTCTGTATCAACTTGTTTGTTTCATTGCTCTGCCAGGTGAGGGAGAGAGAGAGAGAGAGGTGGGGGCAGGGATAACAAATCTTAATTGGAGATTCTTTCATAGTTTCAGTGTTACTACTTGTACTTTTTTGACTGTATTCTTTCTTATCACCCAGATAAAAAGTTTGGGAGCCAAAGCCGGAGTTGTCCTAAACCCTGGCACTCCACTAACTGCGATAGAATATGTCCTTGATGGTGAGTTCATATCAAGGAGTTTATTTTCTTTCATTATTTATTTATTTATATGCAATATGCTTATCCAGAAAGTCTTTAATGACGTTACAGAAGGACCTCATCTTATCTGGCCTATTTGTTGAGGCTCGTTCCTCATTCCAATTTGTTATTTATTGACTACTAAGGTAAGGTGTGGACACGTCCAGCCTTGCCTATGGGCTATTGAACAAGTCAGGAACCATTAATTAAAAATGCTGAATAACTTGTGCAAAGTGGAGATGAACAAATAATTTAAAGTCATTTGGGACAGACAAAGTAGTGTAATATGTTTTTACCATGTAGGTTCCAAACAACCAGTTTAATTCCTATTAATTTTGAGGGACAAAATATGTACACATTGATTGCAATGGGGATGATGTGGGCAAGTGACCTATGTAAGATAACACTCAATCATTTAGGAGACTTAAATAACATTTACAGTCACATCCTGTTCTGATCCATCTACTTTGCAAACAAGATTTTTTTTTTTCTCTTTTCTTCCCTGCTGCTTTTCTCCCTAGAAAAATGCATTGACTTCATTAGTGAAAAGTGAGTCCAAACAGAAAAACAATAGATAATGCATAGCAACCTTAAATCAACACAATAGTACATTATTTGGGAATTATCTGGCTAGCATCTATGGAACTAACAATTTTAGCATGTAACAGTGGTTGATCTGGTCTTGATCATGTCTGTAAACCCTGGGTTTGGTGGGCAGAGCTTTATTGAGAGCCAAGTGAAGAAAATCTCAGACTTGAGAAGAATATGCGCAGAGAAGGTATGGTTTTCCATTCATGTAAATTTAATCCTTGGTGGCTTTCCTTTGATATGTCTTATACATCTTATATGAACTCCAGAGCCATTCACATTTTGTTGTTTTATTTATTTTTGCAGGGAGTGAACCCATGGATTGAAGTGGATGGTGGAGTTGGTCCCAAAAATGCATATAAGGTGTCCAGTCTAAATTTATTCTTCCTTTGGTCAACATATGAACTTCAAGTTATCTATGGACCAGCCTTCTAGTAATTATTAAAAAGTCATTTGAACGAGGGTCAGTGGAACCTATGTAAATTTCTTGTTACTGCATTTTAAACACAGTGGGCTGTACCAAAGCTATGTTATGTGTCACTTAACCAACCTTGAGGGTGTCAGAACACATTAGAGAAACTAAACAAAAAAAAAAAGAAGAAAGAAAAAGTATTTGTTCCTTCTCCTTAGCTTTTGGAAACTTTAGGACACTCAATTCATCTTCATTAGGCAACCTCTGGAATTCTATAATATTGTCATGTTAACTCAGACTATTAAAACAGAGAATGAAAAGATTTTATGGGAAAAACATACTTTTCTTCAGTTTCTGGGATTTGGATCTTGAAAAGATATTTTGTAGTAAGTTGCACATCATCCTATGGGTTCATTTACATAACCAATTTATAGTTTTTTTTCCACATTGACAGGTTATAGAGGCTGGAGCTAATGCTCTAGTTGCTGGTTCTGCTGTCTTTGGAGCCAAAGATTATGCTGAAGGTATGTCAAAACCAAACCTTCATTAGTCCAAAAAATACAATTATAATGCTGATTAGTTGGGTACTGAAATTATTTTTGTTGCTTGAATTGACTATCTTCCAGCTATAAGAGGAATCAAAGCCAGCAAAAAGCCTGTAGCAGTTGCAGTGTGAAATGACCTCAAGAAGATCATATTTAATGCAACTTGCGATACTGTATTCTTTATTTCCATGTATGTCACCTTCTCCACATTATCAAAATTTCTCAATTAGATTCTGAAAATGAACTTCACAGTTTGTTGGTGTCAGAACATTGGCCACAAATTTGTTGTAAATTTGTATGATGCACAAACCACTATATGGGCATCAATTAGTTCTATCGTACCTTCATTACAAAGTGATCTCGAGAGCATAATTTTTTTTTTTCGTGGAACTTACTCTATTTAATCTGATCATGGTTTCTTCATGCTTGCAGACAATACGCACAAACAATAAGCAGCGTACTGCTAGCTTCAAGTTGTCAGATGTGCTATAATTTCCTGCAAATTCTCTTTTCATCGGCAATAAAGTTCTAAGAAATCCAATGTGAGAGCACCACTATGGGGCATTGTTTGTATACCATATCCTGTACAAGGATTAATAATTCAAACTTACTCAAAACCCTTTGCTCTGTAACAAATCATTAGTTCTATTAACTTCCTTTCCTGTAATGAACTTTTCTTGTCTTTTCATTTGTTATTTTTTAACGATCAGTGAAGGTGTGACGAGCGAAAAAAATTGACTGATATTAGAGTTGGTAAGTTTACATTAATCATTAAAAATCCTTTTTAGCCAAAGGCAAAGCACTTCAACAGATTCTGGACAAGAAATTCGCTGTAAAAAGCATTGGACTAGCACTGACCTGAGGCATTGGATCAGAAAGTACCAGCGGCCTTCAGAAAATAAACAATTTTTAATTTTACTTACAAGGCATTTCTATGTTGGATGCAAGGCAAAGATTAAATAATTATTTCTCTATAGATAGTTTGCCTTCTATACTATAATTTGTTGTCTTGACAGTTGACAGCATCACTTTCACTGTACCAATTGGTGGTCATTTTCCCGTCTCATTTTGGAGATTTTCCAGAAGGCTTGTTAGGATTAGGGCTTAAGAATTGCATTGTTCACTGCATTACTAGAGCCCTATATTTGTCCATTTTATACTCCAAACCATCCTGATTTATGAATCAAGTCCATTATACGAGCCACGTCCCCAGACCCTTCTGTCATTCATGGAATTCAAAAAGATCATGAATATATAATATTTGGTCAGTCAAATGGCTCAATAAGCAAAATGGCCTTGAAGGAGAGGCCAGTGAAGTGGAGTATAATGCCTCCCTCTTCGTGTTATATGCGAGTAAGGCTATACTTTGATCATATCTGTACTCTAAAGGGCCTTTCTCAATATCCAATAATATCATCAAGGCAGACATACATACATAGAATATTTTGAAACTACAGTATTATATACTTCAAAATACCAACAACCACTATACAAAGAGTACCAGTTCCCCAACTCTATACCTAACAACAATACTCGCAGACCGTCTAAATCTGTGAGGGAAGCCATATTTTACAGTAATCACCTTCAAATTACAGACACTTTATATCTACACAATCAGAATACTATATGAATTTATACTTCCTGTCTGCATACAGGACATGAACCATGATTGATGAGCCATCTGTCCACACATTTCAAATGAAAAACGTGGTGACACTGGGGCAAGGTTCTTGCAGTTTCTCCTACTTCAATATCCTGCAAAATACGCATTTATTATTAGGGTTGTATGCTAACACACTAAGAAGGTAACTTTACAATTACAATAAAGTGAATTTGATTTTTCAGATTTCCTATGTAATTATTACTTTCAATTTTCTTTGGTAAATTAGAGAAAAAGTTGAGAATTGATCATGGAAATACTCATACACCATAACTGCTACATAAACAAGAAATGACCATTAAAACATCCAAATCTTCACAAAAAGAATAATACCTGCAAACATATCGTACAACAGATACTTTGTGCTGCCTTGGTTTCCTCCACGACCAAATGGCATGGTAATCTCTTCAATGAATCCTCCGACAACCCTCTGGGTGCAACTCCACCATAAATATCATGAATCTCATCATAACCTATATTAGCAAAGTTAACCTGCACATTCCAAGTTCCAACAAAAGAAATATTTTTAAATTAACACTCAAAATAAAAGTTTAAACCTTCTATGAGCATTATAACCAGCTTATAAATATAATTTCACTAAAGCCAAGACACCCAAAAAGAGATTATATTCTACAGAGTACGCAAATTGCAATATGAAGTCTTAAGCACCACCTCAAAGAAATCCCGGAAAGTATAGAGCATATTGTTAACAAATTATTTATCAACCGCAGAGCATGCTAATTGCAATGCAATGCATGAAGAAACGTGATGACACCTTGATTCTTTATCAAAATGTCCTGACATGAAGAGTGAGAATAATATACATGGGGGAAGAATATACAGCTTGATTTGTTTCACCAAATATTGAGACAATGATTATAGAATAGTTGCTTAGGGGATGCAAAGATTAAGAACATTAAAACAATATAATGAAGAGTATAAATGGTATAACACAAATAAGGTGCCAGATAACAACCCTCTTACCAATAATGTCAAATCAAAAATAAAACCAATTAATTTTTATGAAAAAGGAGACTGCTTTTCTTTTTTTTAAAACCCCACATTATTTTGTCAAAGTTCCATATCTTGCAAAAAAGAAATGACCCAGAAAAGGGTTAGTACAAAAACCAAAATAAAGAAAAACATATTGAGCACAATCATTATAGAAGAAGTCTACTGATTAGCATTTCATGACAAAGTGGACATGTGCAATCTGGAAACCAAAATTGACAGGTTATATAAAACAAGAAGCCCATCCACTAGCTACATCCCACCCAACAGAGCATGCATATGAACATTAATGAATTTAGGATGCATATTACAAATAGCCATTTCTAAGGAAAGGAGGAGGAGAGAGAGAGAGGGGGGGGGGGGTGGTCGTGGAATATGTGTAAAAACCTGCCAATGGTAAGCAGTTAACATCGCTGGTGTAAACTGTTCCTCCATAAATCTCCCATGAAAAAGCTCCTCTATGAAATCTGCCTGGATCCAAAAGGAAGACAATTGGTCTATAACATGAATTAAGACAAGGGACCTTCCACCCAAAAATAAATAAACTCATGAAATGTGAAAGGGGTAATAATAAGAATATATGTTTCACCAGTGGGAAGGCAGTTGCTCTTTAGCAAAAGATTAAAATGAAAGCACGTCTACAAAATGAAACTCTATGTTGATGACATGTGAAAGAATGAATTCTCCCTAGAAGGGTTGTTCATAACCCCATAAATCAGGACCGCAAAGTTTAGGTATGGTCCTATTGCTATTCCACTTTTCAGTTGAGAGGCTGGGTTTTCAAACCATGATGTAGTTGACTTCACCTGTAAAGGTGAATCAAGTCCTATCTTGGCAGGTCATAATTTTATGACATGCAAACAACACCAGAGAAATCCAACGCAAACAAACAAAGAACACAGGGACTAAATAACAAACCATTGAAGATGAGCTCCTTGACCCATATCGTTCTAGACACCAGTAAGCACGGGACGCCTCCAGAACCTCCACAGAGAGCACAGCCCCAGCAATGGCACCAAGTCCAGCTCCACGGAGGATGCCACTATCAGAAGCCTTACCTGCTAGAGCACCAGCAATAGCTCCTGTGAAAGCTCCAGCTACATAAAGATAAATTCAGTAGATAGAGTCAGATAAAACTATAAGAAACAAAGTTTTTTTTTTTTTTTTGGGGGGGGTGGGGGGGGGGGGGTTGTTGTTGTTGTTGTTGAGTGGGGGAAGGAAATATAGGATTCCTATCTAAAAGTGAAAAGGATTAATTTGCTTAATAAGATGCATCCATACCTCATAAACTAGGAAAAAAATTGATAGCAATCAGCTAGTTGTGAGGCATAAGGATTATATACATATTAATTCTTGATTAAACATAGAGAATTGAACAAGAAAAAATTTCAATCTGGTTTCTTATAGAGTATTCTTCATATTTAAAACCAAAAAAGAAAAGAAGGAAATAAATTTAGCCAGCAATAACATCAATGTTCACCTGTGCATAGCAGTACTATTAAAATAAAATTTAAAAAATTAAAATTAAAATTAAAAAAATAAAAATAAAAAAACCAAATTTAGAATTTGAACAAAAACACTGAATTCTTTTTTCTTTTTTTTTTAAGGTAATCAGAGAACTATTATTAATGAAAAAATAAGGAAGAGTACAAGTTGTTCATGATGATGAACAACAAGAAAAGGATAAAACAAACAGCAAAAAAGAGGGAAATCAGGAAACTAATCTAAGAGAAAACATAAACTCAAAGAGAGAAGAATAATTAGTAAAACCCCAACAACAAGACCACTCAAAAAGACTACGCTGGCATAAAACCTTTAGCTCACCCAAAGTCTTCTCAATGTCCTCAAAGGAATGACAAAACATTGAATTCTAAATAGCTCAATTCACTCCAAATCAAATAATTTCACAACAATCTATAACAAGCCCTTCTAAATAGCTCAAGTCACTCCAAAAACAACCAATACCATAAGCTCATCTGACAACTTTTGATGATCAATACTTTGTTGTGCTTGAAAGCTCCAAAGAGTGCCCAAAAGATTTCATGTTGATAAGCAAGTGCTTGAGAACCGTATAAATCTCAGACCTTAAAGGATGATCCTCATCTGCAGCAACAAATTCATTTATTTCAGTTCCCACCTCAATTAAGCTGCAACCAGGAGACCTCCGCCGCTTTATATGATGTCTGACAACAATTTTCTGATCCCACATGCCTTTAGAAGCATAGATATTGGACATGGCAACATAATCACCAGCATAGCCAGGATCCAACTCAAGCAGTCTGCCCTGAACTTCTGTAGCAACCTCAACATTTCCTTTGAGGGTACATGCACCCAAAAGAGTCCGCCAAACCACTGCATTTGGCTTAAATGGCATCTCTAAAATAAATTCATATGCTTCATTTAGGAGCCCAGCTCGGCAGAAAAGATCCACCATGCAACCAAAATGAGACTCTCTAGGCTTTAAACCATAATCCTCACTCATACTTTTGAAATGTTGTTTCCCTTCCTCCACTATCCCTGCATGGCTACAAGCCATTAGAACTCCAATAAATGTAACATCATTTGGGACAATTAAAGAACTACCACAATCACCATGCCTCTTGTGCTTCCTACTGTTCTTGTTTATTCCTCTCATTTTTGAAAAAAGTTTAAGAGCTTCTTCTGCTTGTCCATGGAGCGCATGCCCCACAATCATGGATGTCCAAGTTGTGACATCCTTCTTTTCCATGCTATCAAACAATCTCCTGGCAGCCACTATGTCCCCACATTTTGCATACATGTTAACGAGAGAATTGTTCAGGGATAAATCTATATGAAGCCCTTCTTTACAATGAATGTAAGCATGAATCCACTCTCCCATCTCCAATGCCCCAATATCTGCACAGGCAGAAAGCGCAACAGTCAACGTGACATTATCAGGCTCCAGATTGTCCATCTGCATCTGCCAGACCAGCTTGAGAGCTTTTTGAGGGTTTTGGTTGTCAACATAGGCAGAAATCAAGGCCGTCCAGCAAACTATATTTTTACAGGTTATTTCATCAAACACACAATGTGCATCAAAAAGATTCCCTCTTGCTGAATACATATTTATCAGAGAAGTTTGGAGGTAAATGATGGGCTCAAACCCAAATTTTATGATGAGGGTGTGCAATTGTTTTCCTCCGGTGGCAGAATGCTTCTGGGTGCAAGCTTTGAGGACAAATAAGAAAGAAAAGCTATCAATAGTAGAAGGGCTTTTTCTCATTAGCTCTCTAAAGAACAACAGGGCCTCGGTGATGCAATTGGAGTTAAGGTACTTTTTAAGGGCTTGGTTTGCTTTTGGTGGCTTGAGATAGGTATGAAGTTGAACTTTAGGATGAAAAATTATTGCAAATAATTTGGTCACCCTTGTTTGGACCAATGGGAACCTTTTCATATATCTCATGATATGTGTCATAATATCAAAAACTTGGGTCCATTTCCTGAGATAAGGAAGTTGAACTGTAAGCAATGACTGTGCTTGATTGACACAATCTTATATCAAATTCATTCCAATACCTATACTGGCAATCAAAAGGTCAAGCCACATCCCCTTTGACAGGCAAGGTGATTGACAAGCCACACCAGTCTTCTATTTTATTATCAACCCAATATTTAAAAGCTATGTGAATTAAAAATGAAACTCCACCCCCCCCCCCCCACTAAAAGTTTAATATTTTGGATTTGGACCCCTAACGTTACATAGTGTTTTGATTCGAGCCTCTCCGTCCATGACCGATACTGATGCTTCCGTTAAATGCCACCTAAACCTGCCATGTATGCTAGTTGGGCCAATTAAAACATACCATGTCAATTAAATAGCATAAAAGAACTTTAAAAAACTAAAAAAATTCTCTAAGATCCAAAAATTACGCCCACTAAAAATAAAATAAAATAATTTTTCATTCCCACCATTTTCTCGACATCCAAACAAATAACCCTAAATATCACTGCAAACACAATCAGTATTCAAGAAATCCAACAGTAAGGAATCCAACACAAACAAAAACCCAACATAAACACAGTCACTACAAACAGTAAGAAATCCAACCAGAAACAAGTAGAAAATCAAGTTATGTATAACCAAACAATCACTACAATCGTTACATTTTTTCTTTAAAGTTTCTTGGGAACCAAATGGAGCTTAAGATTCCAAAACGGCAAAACCAAAACAATGTATTACCAAACACTCAAATTAAATATACAAAAATTATGAGAAGTTTGAGGTCAAGATTTATAGGGGAAAAAATTCGCAGGGAGAGAGAGAGAGAGAGAGAGAGACCTAATGCCATTTCAACCACCACATGTGGTGATTCAACCCCAAAGATAGCAACCAAACCAAATTAACCACCCCCCCCCCCCCCCCCCCAAAAAAAAAAAACCATGATATCACCCAATGCACATTTGAACCAATGCAGAAAATCTCAAACCAAGCTACCCTATTGAGGTGAGGGCATAGGGGTTGAGAAACTGATTTGACAAAACTAGGTATAGGTGTGTCCTCAAGTCGTGTTGGCTTGAGGCTCAACCTGTCACTCAACCCAACCATGTTGGGTTGGGGAGGAAGAACCCATTGCCGAACGAGGAGAAATGACAACTCAACCGATAGAAAGCCCATGGGTGTAGGTCAGATGTGGTTGAAACCGACAATAGACGAAGACAATGGGTGACGAAGGCACAAATCTGGCAAAGAATCTCTAGATTCCACTCAATCTGCACAGATATCTCTAGATCACTACCAGATATAGGCAGAGATCTCTTGCATTCCCTTTCATCGAAATTGGTGGATTTTTAAATTCCTCACAGAACGGGTGTGTCAAATTCCAGCGTGGAAAACCCCCCACTCCACCCAACAGACTTGGGTTTCAAAGCATTTACTCGCTGCCAACCACCACAGTCAGTTGAAACCAGCTGAAGCTTGTTGGGTTAGTCCAAGTCAAGTAGGTGAGTCGAATTTTGCTTTTGTTTGGACAGTCCTAGCCAGGTATTTGTCAACTCAAAAGATTCATAATTGTTGATCTATACTTTTGACTGTTCAATTATTATTTCTTAGACTATATATTCTCATTATACTGGAACAATCCCATTTCGCAACAAAAATTAAATGTCTAACATCCATATGAATGAAAAATAGTTCAAAGAGCATTTATTCCATTGTAAATTCCGAATTCTCAAATTGCCTCATTTGAATCATAAAATCCAATTCATGTGCTAGTATTACACCAACTACTGTGCAGTAACAATACATTGAATTGATGTTTGAAAGAGGAGAAATAAAACGTTTCAATGGGTTTAACTCAGCATAACCCAAAGGATATATCACAATTCTATGCAAGCCAAATCAATCTAGCATGTTCTCTTTACACAATTGATTTGGAGCTCTTCAAATATAATTGATCCACTTGGAGTTGGGATTTAGATCCTCAATGAAACATCCAAGTACGTACACAACTCCTCAAGGTTGAAGAACTGTCAACAAGACAATCATAGACATGCTCAACCAATGCCATAATTTCTATTTCCACATTATATAGAAACAATTGCAATGAAATGTCAACATCACTTATTGTTTTGCAAGTTGCAAAAGGGAGAGATGAGTTGTTGTGCATCCTCTCATCAGCCTTGCCAATTAGGAGTCCTTCAGAGAATATCAATCATCTTGCTAAGGAGATCACTACCCACAACTTGATATGTTGTCCTTATTCATAATTGGTGCTTCCTCTGACCAAGAACAATCATGGCATAGGTCCTAATTCAAACACCAAAGTCAAGTAAATCCTCAGAACACCTTTGAGCCGATTTTAGGTAGGCATTTGCTTGATAACCCTTTGCCAAAACTTGGTATATGACTGCATTTGGAATGATACCCATCTTAAGCATATCTGCATGCAACATCATCACATCAAGCACATGTTTGGCTTGGAAATGCCCCTGTAACATGATGATGTAAGTGAAGGCATCTGGTCTCAAACCGTAGCATCTCATATCTGAGAAAATCTTAGCAGCCTTGAAAATTTTTCCATCACTACACAAACCTTGAATTATAGTTGTATATGTCACATAATTTGGGGAACAAAAGCTTCTATCTGTTCTATTGATTTCATCTCTAGTGGAACCAACTCCAGATATCTCCAAGAAAAGTTTAATTGCATCAGAAACCCTTCCATCTTTATAGAGTCCATCAATCAAACAACTAATTGTGAATACATTGGGGGATAGACCTGCCTCTTGCATCTCTTTGTGCAACCGAAGAGCCTCCTTCATGTTACCAATTTTACTATGTCCATCGATCAAAGCTGTGTAAGCAACAACATCTGGCACAATACTTTTAATTACCATTTCCGAGTACATTGCCATGGCAGCCTCCATGTCTCCCCTCTTGCAATAACCATCAATTAGTGTAGAGAAAGTGATGACATTGGGTTCTATACCCTTTTCAGTCATTTGAGAACACACTTCCAAAGCCTTCTCCATATTTCTTTCTTTACAATACCCATCAATTAGTGAGTTGTATGTCACAGAATTAGCAAGGACTCCCTTTGTTGTCATACTGTGAAAAAGATCATCTGCTTCTTCCACTCTACCCAAACTACAGAGACCCTTAATAAGTATACTGTAAGTGAAGACATCTGGTGAAATTTCAAGCTTTCCCATTTCTAATTGCAAATTCATTGCTTCAGACAAGTCCCCCACCTTACAATGGCCATCAATCAAACAATTATAGACATAAACATTAGGAATAACACCAAACTTAGCCATGAATACAAAATAATTCTTGGCAGTCGTCAGTTCACCCAATTTACAAAGTGCATCTATTAGGATACCAAATGTAACAATATTTGGCCACAAGCTATCACCAAGCATGTCCTGATACAAGTTGAGAGCTCTTTTAACATTGGCCATTTTGCAATAACCATCCATGAGAATGTTGTAGGTGTACAAATTAGGGAGCACGCCAGATTCCCGCATCAACTTAAAGACACTTTCTGCTTCAGCCATTTCACTCACACTGCAAAGGCCACGTATAAGAGTTGTGTATACCACAACTGTGGGTTGGATACCCTTCTTAACCATTTCATCAAATAACTTGCGTGCCTTTGAGATATCACCTTGGCCACAACACCCATTAATCAATATACCATAAGTGACTACATTAGAAGCCAACCCACGAGACATCATGTCCCCATAAATTTCCCACATAGACTCAAACCTTCCAGCTTTAACCAACCCATCCAAGAGCGCATTACATGTTGGCACTGCAGGCAAAACTCCAATCTTCTTATACACCCATAGGGCTTCCTCCACAAGACCCATTTCAAAAAACGCAACAATTAACACTCTAAACACATTGGGAGTGTATTTAGAGCTTTCTAACCCATTAAGTTCAGTGAAAACAAAATGACAGATCCAGTAAGGCTTGCGAGACTTTTGAAGCTTCTGGACAAGGTCTTTTATCAAGCACCTTGCCTTGGTGTACAATTTGGCCCCAGTTAGGACATGAACAATAGCAGAATAAGGTTGAGGATTCTTGGCCGGGTTTATTTGTTTCGAGACGGCGTTGAAGCACCCAAGTGCTTCCTCAGGGGTTCTGCAACTAAGAATAGTGTTTGTGAGATTACAAGGAGACAAAGATATTTGCAAAGACGATGACGACGACGACAAAGACAATGAAGAAGAAGAAGAAGAAGACAGTGATGAACAGAATGTTCTTGAAACGGCTCTTCGAAGAAATTGCATCGACATTGCTTAGTTGAGAGGGGGCTCGTCCATCTATTTGCTACTTGAAGTCTTCTTGTTACTACATTTCTTCCTCAAGCTCTCAATGTTGTACCGTAGCTTTTTATCAAGCACTGTACATGCAGCACTCTCCATTAGTAAAACGTAGAATATCTATTTATTTTTGGATAAATTATATCAGTTATCCGAAACGCGTGGAAAGTTCTTCATAGGAGAACTTCACTTAAGATTAGTTGCACTCGCAGAGCATACTGTACAACAATCCTCACTGTTAATCAAACTCTTACGGGGCAATAAGCACAAGGAAACAAAAATTTTCAGAATCTTTTCCACAACTGTTAATGTGGCATGTTGCAATTGATGCTAATAATTGTAACAGTGGTAAGTATATGCTAAAGTAAGCAGAGAATTCCAATCAGCTAGTTGCGCGGCATAAGCACTAAATTGATATTAATTCTTGATTACGCAGACTACTCTCCAAATTCACGTTCACCTATGCATAGCAGTACTATTTAAAAAAATAAATAAATAAATAAATAACGCAAACCCACATGCACACTTAGAAATTGAACAAGACCCAGAATTGTAAATAGCTGAAATCCACGCCAAATCAAGTAAATCTCATTTGAAAATCAAAATTACATACCAAGCGCGAAGAGGCCGGTAAGAGCTCCGGAAATGGTGCAGACGAGCCAACGGGCTACAAAATGAGAAGGCCTGCTAGCGCCATCAAATTCAAACCCCACATCCTCCATAAAAACGCAGACTACTACAAGAGCTGTGACCGCCGAGATTTAAATTCATTCATATATAAATAGATATAGATAGATATATATATATATACAGAGAGAAAAGAACTGGGAAATGAAAGCGTAGGTTTTGGAATTTTGTTGAAAGGATAAGAAAGAAATAAAGGGCCTAGATTTTGGGGGAAATCGAACTAGAGAGAAGCTTGGATTTCAGGGGCCAGAGGTTCGTCGTCCGTGGATAAGGCATAAAGTGACAATTTTGGGATTTTTATTTTTTTTAATTTTTAGTTTAGTTTGGTAGAGTTAAAAAAAAAATGAAAAAGAAAAAGAAAGAAGAAGAAGAAGAAGAAGGAAGTGGTGCCGGTAAGGGAAACCTTTTTTTTTTTTTTTTTTTTTTAGAGTTTTAAAATATTACGTTTGCTTCTTGTACATTTCTATAATAGTACTCGATTTTTTTTTAGGCAAGAATTGAACATAAATATATTACAAAATATTCCATAAAATATATATATATATATATATATATATTTATATATATTACAAAATGACTTTTTTAAAGATAAAACTAAGATACAGTATTTTATGTACTATTTTTTAAATATTTTATGTGTTATTTCTTAAGTTCTCCGACGTGTATCTACTTAACTAAAAAAATACACTTTCATCCTAGGAAAAAAAATTTACATGGCAAAATCTTAAAAAAAGGGAATCTAAAGAACAGCATTTAATTACTGTACTTAAATCTTGTTTTTTTTTTTTTTTTTTAATATAATAGTTGACAAGAGCTTTGTGATTCAAATGATCTATTATTTGTAATGGAAATGTACCAAGTTCAAATCCCTTTCCTTCCCCTATTGTACGTACCAATCAACTCTTTTTTTTTTTTCTTTTTTTTCTTTTTCAGAAAAACCCTAATATGACACTATTTGTGATGTATTGGTAAACCATAAATGTAATCATGAAATTGAATTTAGATTGAATTTCAAACTACACTCTTAGGGTTAACGACATTCTGATTTTGTCCCTTAAGGTTTAATTTATTTATTTATTTTTTTAATTTCAACTCTTAATATTCTGTAGTTTTTTAAAAGGAGTATACATTAGGTTCTTCAATTAGTTATATTTTGTTTGCAATTCTTCAATTTAAATTGGAAAGCCTAACATTAAGATTTGTCTTATATATATATATATATATATGATAGTGGTGGATTAATCTAAGAAAGTAGTGTCTTAGTCTTTAGTTAGATTAATCCACCCTTGAGACACCTAGAAAACCCCATAGATTAATAGTGTGACTCTGATAGATTGAACCTATACATTTGAGTCACCCTCTAGAGTCTAGATTAAATAATTAATAAGCCCTCCCTAAAAAAGAAAAAAAAAATAGGCTAATGCAGTTAACACTCTTGAGATTTGGGTTAATCCCAATCAAATTCAATTTTTTTCAAAATTAACCAACTTGATCTCTAATCACAGTGAGAAAAGAGAGAAAAATGAGTAACAATTTAGGTTCCAAATTGAGTTAATGGATAAGTTTTGAAATTTTTCTGACCTAATTGGTATTAATCTAAACTTCAATTATGTTTACTATATTTTACTCAAAAATTTAGTAAGCACACAACCCAAATATCACGATGGACCGTATGTTATGCCAATTTGAAATCAACCATTCATTTGATACTTTGATGTTGAAGTGACCTAAAATAGCCAAGCATGTAGCTCCACTGATCTCTCTCTCTCTCTCTCTCTCTCTCTCTCTCTTTATATATATATATATATATATATATATATCTAAAAGCTAAAGCGTAACATTTATTGTTGCTACGCTCTTATTGAGCCACATTAGCAGTCACATCATCTACCTATTTCTCATTTCTCTCCACTATTTCCAACCATAACTTCCCTTTTACTTTTTCATCTCTCCACTACTCTCAATCTTAATGTCATTCTTCATCTATCTCTCGCTCTTCCTTTTATTATAATTATTCTTATCCCCATTCTATTACTAAAAATATGACATTCTCTCCCATTCTATACATATTTTTTCACATGAAAATGTTATCTCTCTCTCTCTCTCTCTCTCTCTTGTGTTTTATTTTTGTATCTCTACTTTAGATTGATGTATATATGTGTTCTTTATAATTTTACTTTGGTTTGCAATTTGGTTTTGTGTTTTTAAGTTATTATTTTTTTTTAATGATTGTTAAGTGTTATTCTATTGCATATAAATATAGTTTACAAGAATATAGTGTTATTCTATTATATATCATCGCTTGGATAATTTGGTGTTTCGCTTATGACTATATTTTTTATATTGATCTTCTTTTTTTCATTTTATTTTCTATTTCTCTCCCAAAAAATGTGATTACTCTCTCTCTCTCTCTCTCTCTCTCTCAATATATATATATGTTATTTATTCTATTTTACGAATTTACTTTAGGTTCATAAATCATTGCATTTTTTATATAATACTATTTTGGGTTAATACGATTTGGTAATGTGTTTGATTTTTTAAGTTTTTCGTCACAAGTATTCTCTCTCCCTCTTGTAGCTTTTGTTTGATTTTTTTTTTTTTTTTTTTGGACATAATACTTAGTTATTTTGGAAGTGAGATTTTGAATTTATATCAAAATACAATGTTGGCTATGTATTTGAATGTGTCTATCAACTATTAAAATTAAATTGCCGAAGATGAATATGTATAGATAATATTTTTATTTTTATTTTTCATTGATTTATTATTTAGTTATAACATCAAAATTAAATTAAATGAATATATAAAGTTAAACAACCTAAAATGAATTTGTAAAGCCAATATATTTATATATTTAATATTGTCAAAAAAATGAAAGTAAAAAATAAATAATAAAAAGAATAATGATGTAACCAACGATATGACGGATGAGAAGGCTCAACAGGAGTATAGCAACAAAAATGCGATATGAAGATCTAGTTAAAGACAATTAAATCTTAATAAATAAAAGTGTATGTAGTTAAAAAAAATATTAGATCATGTTCTCTTTATGTTGTTATACATATTAATTTCTTTCATTATGATAGGTGAAGTGTTCAATTTTAGACATAAAAACTACTTTTTTTCCTACATATTATTTTAAATATTAAATTTATAATATGCAGTTCCAATCTCATGTATCTATATTAGTAAACAAAACTCAATCAATAGTTCGAAACTACTCATATGATAAGAAAAATTATAAACATAATAATCTCTTTTTAAGAGAATGAAAATTTTGAATAATATATTTGAAATTCAAATAGTTTAGTTGTATAGGAAAAAAAATTAGGAAAATATAACACATGATACCATAATTTATCAAAATATAGACCGCCTAAAAAATGAATAATATCAATAAAATAAAACCAAATAATAAAATGATTATATCTTTTGAGATAGATAAATGAAAAATAATTTTAGAAATTGTTTAAGTTTTTTAGAGAACAAATTATTTTCCACAAAATTTAGAGAACAATTATATATTATACCATAACTAAAATATAATTATTTATTCTCATGCATTGTGGATTTGCAATTAGTTGAATTTAATTAAAAAAAAAAAAAAAAAAACTTATTCGGAAGTGGAAGATGGCTCAAAAAGATATGGACCATACATGTATTGCTATTGCCTGGAAGATTGCGTTTACTTTAGTTTTGGTTGATACTCATCTGTTTTAAATGTTAGTTGAAGAACCACTTCCCGCCAATCCAACAACGTGCTCCAGAGCCATTCAACAGCACCTATTCTCTCTACTACAGAGCTGCAATTCCCTCAAAAAGCTCTCCCAAATCCATTCCCAAATAGTCACCAACGGGTTCACCCAGAAGAATTACATTCTTGTGAAGCTATTGTCATTCTATGTAACTTCGGGAAATCTCACTCATGCCATCAGAGTTTTCGAAAACATCGAAAACCCAAGTGTCACCGTTCGGAACCAGATCATTAGAGGGTATGCTAAGAGTGAAAACCCCAGAAAATCAGTTGACTTGTATAGTAGGATGGTGGAGGCAGAGTTTGAGCCTGATGGGTTTACGTTTTCGTTTCTTTTAAGCGCTTGCGCTAGGTCAGGGTTGTTGAGAGAAGGGGAACAGGTACATGGAAGGGTTTTGGCAAATGGGTATTGCTCGAATGTGTTTGTTCAGACGAATTTGGTTAATTTGTATGCAATGTGGGGAGGGAGCAATGGTGTCCGGTATGCGAGGCAAGTGTTCGATGAAATGGGTGAGAGAAGTGTTGTGAGTTGGAATTCTTTGCTTGCAGGGTATATTAGGTGTGGGGATGTTGATGGGGCGATGAGAATTTTTGATGAGATGCCGGAGAGGAATGTTGTGTCGTGGACAACCATGATTGCATGGTGTGCTCATGATGGGAGGTGTAAGCAAGCTTTGTATTGGTTTGGTGAGATGAGGAGGGCCCGTGTGGAATTGGATCAGGTTGCACTGGTTGCAGCGTTATCAGCTTGTGCTGAATTAGGAGATTTAAGTTTGGGAAGGTGGATTCACAGGTATATTGACGAGAGAATGAATGTTGGGAACCAGCCATTGTTGGTGTCTTTGAACAATGCACTCATACACATGTATGCTAGCTGTGGTGTAATTGATGAAGCTTATAAAGTATTTAACAAGATGCCACGGAAAAGCACTGTTTCTTGGACAAGCATCATCACGGCTTTTGCCAAGCAGGGACGTGGGGAGGAAGCTCTTAGTGTCTTTCGGTCCATGCTATGCTCGGGAGTGAATCAAGTAAGACCTGATGAAATAACCTTCATTGGTGTTCTGTGTGCCTGTAGCCATGCCGGATTTGTTGATGAGGGTCGCCGTCTCTTTGAGAGCATGAATCAAACTTGGGGAATTAGCCCAAAGATTGAGCACTATGGGTGCATGGTCGATCTCTTGAGCCGTGCAGGTTTCCTAGATGAAGCACATAGGCTCGTTAAAACGATGCCCATTAAGCCAAATGATGTTGTTTGGGGTGCTCTCCTTGGGGGTTGCAGAACTTACAAGAATGCTGAGCTTGCCTCCCATGTTGCACAAAAATTGGTAGTTGAGCTTGACCCTGAGCAAGCTGCAGGGTATCTAGTGCTCTTGTCGCATGTTTATGCAATAGCTAAAAGGTGGCAAAATGTTATTACTGTGAGACAGAAAATGGTTGAGATGGGTGTAAGAAAGCCTCCAGGCCGAAGTTGGGTCCAAATTAATGGAGTTGTTCATGATTTTGTGGCAGGTGACAGTGGTCATAAGCATGCACCTTTAATATATGAGATGCTTGGTGTGATCACCAGACAAGCCCAGCAGGAAGACTACAAACTGGATGTAGTAGAGGCATTTTTGGATGCTGAGGAATAAGTAAGGAAATGAGAGGAATTTGGTTTTGACTTTTGGAAAAGTTGCTCTCAGTTTAGTAACATAGACTCGAACTCATTCAAGCATCCTAATTGGGGAACCCATTTTCTGTGGGGAAATGGCTTGATGCTTTTGCTACTGATCTCTCTTCTCATGGACATCACAAACTATTTCAAGCGCTTGAAAGATAGGTCCAATTAAAAGATAACCATGGTTGTCTTTAAATTATTGTAACATGTAAACTAGAATTGTCATTATAATTAATAGATCAATCATTCTTTCAGTTCATTGGATTTGAATTATTTGATCATGCATCTTGTATAGATAGTTATTCTGCTCTTACTACTTATCTGCTTCTTAAAGTGCCAACTCTCTTTGCACGACAAATTTATTTATTTATTATTTCAATTTTATTCCCTGAATGCCCTGCTCACAATACGATACAAATATAAATCGGTGTCTAAAAATGTGAATAAGAAATTATTGAAAAAATAGAAAAGTTGTCTTCATAGACTCGTCAATTTATACAATGCATCATGAAAAATTAAAAGGTGGGCATTGGATTGAGACTTTTTATGTTGTTATATTGCCGGGCAATGTGCTTCATGTGATTCTTATTAACGAATTATTACTAGTCACCATGTTACCTCAGTAACGAAACTAATATCTTTGATGGCCCCAGAAACAAAAGATCTCTTTATACTTCTGTGTGGTTTAAAAGAAGTCTCTCACCCGCTCATGCTTTTGAATAAAACTAAGTGCTTCATATGTTTGTCGTTCATTATTATTTTCACATTATTTACCAAAAGAAAATTTCTGCTCACGTTGAATCCTATCATAATTAAGGTGTTTGTAAGTAGTGATAATTGTAAGTGTCCCAAAAGTTACAAGACTATAATTCTGAGCAAGTAGTCTTAAAAAAGAAAGTCAAAATACACTATTAGTCCCTAAAGTTTACTCGTTGAACACTTTTAGTCCGTAATATTTCAAATGAGTTATTATAGTCCCTAAAGTTTAAAAAATGAGCTCTACTGGTGCTTCTATCTCATTCCGACAATTTTTTTATGTAAGAGGCTAAAGGAATAGTGAGGTGGCCTATTTTTGACATGGAATAATGTGTAGCCATTATTTGCACAGAGATGATCAAGCATTTCAAAAAGATTTTTTTTTTTTTCATCATTTTTGTATAATTAATTTCATCTTTGGCAATGGATATGGCAAACAGTTTATCTGTCTTTTGAATGTGAATATGGAAATTGATGTAATATTTTAATGCTCTATATCTTTATGTGTAGACAAGTCAGTGCGGGTAAATGGTCTGGAGCTTCATTCAAATTTCTTGTATAAATAATGATATTATTAATTTATTTGAAGATATTGGGTGGCTTACTAAAATGGAAAATCTGATGTTAAACTTGCTCAAGGTTTTGATTTTATTAAGTGCATCTCTTCATTTCTGCTTCAGGTATTCCTCAAGTGCAAACTTCACTGGTTTCTGTCCTCATCTCAGATAAGAGTTGCAAATTCCTCGAACAACTTCTTTGTTGGAAGCATTCCTAAGTGTTTAAAGTTTCTTTCAAGATTCCTTTCAATGAGCCTTTCTCATACTCGCTTCCCTTTGCTTTGTAAATCTTCTTTTACTTGACATCTTCTTACATCCAGGTCAACTTCTTTCACAAGAACTGCTTCCAAAACAAAGATCCCAAACAATGTTCAACCAGACAATGTGGTATGTATGAGAAGTTTCACTCGTGATTCTGTCTAATGGTACAAATATACATATAAGTTTCAGTAAATAGTAAATGCAAAATGAAGAACAAACCCTTGAACATTTATAATTAATGACACATTTATTTTGCTCTATTCTAAGTTCTAAGTGAACTAGCTGGATCAATGTTTCAAGAACATTCTAATATGCAATTCAATGTCAAACTTGATGCAAAAGGTTAATCTCATTTTCTGAACTGGAACTGAACTCATTGTCACAGTTTACATTTGTAATTTGAAAATTCATCTTCCTAGAGTCCAGTTGGTCACTCCAATACCTTGTAAGATCCAAACTTTATTTCTAACTATTGTAGTTGGTAGTGACAGTTTTTCTTTTGTAGGTTCCAAAAGCCAACCAAGAGCCAACTTAAAGCACAGACCAGCTGAATATATACAATAATTCCTCTACTATATTTCACAACATGCTGATATGGCGAGTGGTAGATACTTTCTACACACTCATGTTTACATGGATCCACCACTATTGTTGAACATTCATAGTTGAGCTAACCAAATCAGTATGTTGTGAAATTGAGTGTATCCGTAGTATGGCAGTTGAATGAAAGTATCAAAACTTACCTTGCTTCTTGTTAGGAATCCGGTGGTTCCTAATGGGAATGAATATAAATTGTAGGGAAATTGACTTAATTCGAAGTAGTCACCCTCCATAGAAAAAGAGGGAGATTAAGAGAGAGAGAGAAAGATGCACTAATATACTAAAAAATTGGTTTATTCTTCCTTTGATGTTTAATGTTAAATTATAATCATGTATTTATAGGAGACTAGTTCTAATGTCATTAACTCACATGGCTCAAGATAATTGGCTAGTGATAATTCAATATGTGCTCTATGAATTAAGTTATGTGTTAAATGAGTTACACGTGCTCAAATCCTAACTAACTCGTCCTAATCCTAAACTCAACAAACTAGCTAATTAACTAAAGGAATTTCAATAATTATTTCATATTCCTAACACTTTGGCCCAAATAGACCCTCTTGTCTCACCCATCCTTTTGTGGCCCAAAAGAAGGCCACCATCCAGTCCGTTTGGACAGTACCTTAAGTCCCAAAGGAATTGGGCCAGAAAAATAAGCCATCAACAAGGATCAAAGTTCAAAATTCCTTTATTATTCTACCTAATCAGTAATCTCTGGTAATATGTGTTCTTCATGCATTAGTCTTGGTCCTCTTGGACATGACCAAGTTGAAAACAGAAGCCGTGCACACAACACAACATGTTACCTAACCAAATCCGTCACTTCCAAAGAACCAAAGTCAAATGGTTGTTCTTCTTGCCACTTTCCCTCCTTTCCTTCATACGCGGCGGTGGGCAGAGCACTCTATAATCTATACAACCAGTAGGGCAGGTTATATGATCAGAGTTGCAGACAAAAATGCCTTTAGCATACAAAAAGGAAGCCGTAGCTGCCATGTACACAACTCTACCAGATGGACTGCGCGTGGAATATCGGATAAGGCAGTGTTGGAGTATGGAACAATATATCAACTTCTAGGTTCCAAAATTCCCAGACAATATCCTAGGATATTCATATTCTGACCGTACGTATATAGTGCCATAACGAAAGTGGCGGCTCCAAGAATTTTTTTAGAATGTTCCTCAATAAGCATAAATTACACGATCTAATAAAAAGAAAAATTTGTATATTGACAACAATAACAATAAAAAAACATGCAAATACATAAAATTTACAATTACCTTCTGCGTGATTTTTTTATCAAATATTTGTTCATAATTCTAACAAAAGAATAAATAATAAACTATAAGTCCATTTGAAATATTAATAAAATTATTAATTATTGTTATTTAGTTGTTTCATTAATTTGTTTGTCTTTTATAAATATAATTTATTATATGTTGTTTCATTAATTATAAAATTATTAATTATTATTTAGCCTAACATAATTTAGTTGTTTAATTTGTTTATTAATTGTCTTCTATAATTTGTTATGTGTATAATTAATATGTATAATATAATTAAAAATTGAGTGGGTCATTTAAGTGATAAACCCAAGCCTTAAATTATACCAATGTCATAACCCAAACCATAAACCAAGGCCTATCCTTTAATTTAATTTAATTTTTAATAACTTTTTTTCCCTTTTCCTTTGTTTTCTCCGTTCAGGTCTTATTTTAACTTATGTGTCATTTTTGCTTTAATCTTTTTCTCTCATTCACACATGCTTTACATCTTCAGATCTACTTTCCTTGTCATTTTTGCTTTAACCTTTTTTCTCTCCTTCACACATGCTTTACATCTTCAGATTTACTTTCCTCTTTTCTTTCTTCGTCCTTATTTCATAGGTGGTACTCAAATAAAATTAGGTATAAAAAAAAGTACCCTAACACTTAGTCACAGCTTTTCTTCTCTTTCAATGTTCTCCTCAAGTATCGTTTTACGCCGCCACCATGCTTCTTTCTAGGGTTGTGCAGCCAATCCGCTAAAACCGACCCGATCCAACTCAACCCGCTAAAACCGACCCGACCCGACCCAACTCGTCAGGTTGGGTCGGTTTTTAGGCCTTGGTGGGTTGGTTTGGGTTAGAAAAAAATTTTCGATAACGGGTCAAATTGGGTTTGGGTTATAAAATTTCAAACCCACCAAACTCAACTCGACCCACCCATATATTTAATATATATATATATATATATATATAATATTATATAATTAATAAATTTTTTTAAAATAACCAATTCTTCCTATATTTTATAAAAGCTAATTAGTTCACACAAACCATAGTAAATTACTATTGTTGTTTAATCATTAGTGTTGTGTGCCTTTAAAGAGTTACATTGATACTAATCTTTGAGTTTTTTTAATATATTTATATTTATTTTTCTACTCAATTTAATAATAATAATAATAATAATAATAAAATTTGTCAAACTCATAGGTTCAACCTAACGCAAGTGGGTTGGACTTATGTGATGGGTTGGGTTAGGTTGAATTTTTTTTGACCTACCATGGTGAGTTGGGTCAAAAAATTCCCTTAACCTGACCCATGCACACCCCTACTTCTTTCAACAAGCATCGTTCATCCCTAATAGCACCTCCATGCTCCTCTCTCAAGCCACCTCTACCCAACACAACATCTCCTTACCTCCATTACTGATCTATATCTGCATTGTTTGGATTATAGGTTTATATTTTCATTATTTTGTATAGGAAATCAAGAGTTTTTGTTTTGGTCCAAAATTCGTTTTTGGTTGAGGGTGTTCCTACTTTTTTTTTTTTTTTAAGGGTAAACAAATAAATTTTTATTAATTATTATATATAATTTTTTTTTCAGTGAATAATGAGAAAAAAGGAAGAAGCATAGGAAGCTCAGTCAAACCTTACTTGTTAATCTGATTTTTTTTTTTTTTTTTGGTCGATTGCATTGTCATTCATTACTCATGTTACTCATCACTATCCCATCATAAACAGACGTTGGTCCTGTCAAAATAAGGTCTTGAAAAAGATTGTGGTGTTCAATGCAGTGTGTCACTCTTAACGGAAACTGTACATTTGCTCTTGATATATTATTATTCATCATTGGTCTGATGATTTTTTTTTTCTATGATCCTAAATTCAATGCAAACCAAACTGAATCAAAAAGCCAAATTGCAATAAAGAGAAAGAGGAAAAGAAAAAGAAAAAGAGAGAAAAAGAAAAAGAAATAAAGAGAGAGGAAAAGAAAAAGAGAAAAAGAAAACCACCACAAGAAGCAACCCAATCCACAGAATTCTTACACAGTAAGAACAGTAGACTTGGCGCCTATATATCTTTTGATTCCTCAACACTCTTTCTCAACATTCACAAACCTACAAAACACTCCCTTTCTCTCTTCTTGAAATCGAATCCTATACATACACAATTGTGAAAAATCAATACAATTTAAAAACGCAAAAGCAATGAGTTCGAGTAGCGGAGAAGAAAGATCCGAAATCGCATTCTTCGACGTGGAGACCACGATCCCGACCCGACCCGGCCAAAGGAGAGCCTTGTTGGAATTCGGAGCCATCCTGGTTTGCCCTAGAACGCACGTCGAGCTCGACAGCTACACCACCTTGGTCAGACCAGCTGATCTCTCTCTCATCTCCACTATGTCTCCACGCAGCAATGGCATCACTCCCGAAGCCGTCGTTTCCGCCCCTACCTTCCTCGAAATCTCCGATCGCGTTTACGACCTTCTCCACGGTCTCTATCTCTCTCTCTCTCTTATAGATTTTGTTTGCTTGCTCAGAAAATTTTGTGTTCTGATTTTACTTTTGGATTTTGTTTTAACGACTGAGGTGGAGCTAAGTTTCTGTTTGGTTGACGAGATAAACAGAGGGAGAAAAGATTTCTTTTGTTTTGTTTTTGTTTTTAAACTAGCCTCAAGTATGCTTAGGAAGTTTATTAGGCTTACTTGGATGATTTTTTTTTTTTTTTTTTTTTTTTAAGAATCATATTTTTTAATGTGGATGTGGATTGTGAAAATGTTAGTTTCTGATATTGAAATATGTTTGCTTTTATAGGAAAAGAAGAAAAAAATGGTTCTTTTAGTCTTCTTAATTTGCTTTGTTTGTTACATATTTTTATTTTTATTTTTTTAAATATGATTTTTTGTGTGTATATAGGACGGATTTGGGCGGGTCATGATATACTAAGATTCGATCGTGCAATGATAAGAGATGCATTTGCGGAGATTCGTAAGCCCGCACCCGAGCCTAAGGGTACTATTGATTCATTGATATCGTTGAGACAGAAATTTGGAACGAGAGCTGGAGACATGAAGGTATCAATCTCTCTATTCTTGACGAAAAAGCAGCATCTTATAAATATTAGCATTAGTTCTCATTCTTGAAAGATTTTTCTAAGCACAGGAAACAAGCAAAAAAAAAAAAGTTTTTGGATTTAATTCTTGGAATTATTATATTATCGAATAGGTTTAGCAATTGGGACAAAATTGGTTAGTGGCAAAATGAATTCTTTTAATTAAAAATTGGATAGAACTTATTTTACTGAAACTGAAAACTAAAAATACTGTAACAAAAAAATTTTTAAATATGTAAATAGTGCCATGAGACCCATTTTTAATGAAAAAATTGTTGTGGAATTTGTGAGACCTGTGAATAGTACACCCTTCACGGAAGACGTAGTCAAATGTTGCGGCTGAACAAAAAAAAAAAAAAGAAAGGCAAAACGCGAAAGAACAAACGCAGACGCAGCTTTCAGCCTAATCCAAACACATACATAAAGTCTTGAGCTATATGATGATTCCATAAAGGGGTGATCACCAAATTTGATAATTTTTCCCTTTTTTTAAAAAAAAAAAAAATGGTTTTATGCTATTTTGGAAGATGCGTAAATTTGGATATCAACTTGTTGATTGGCTTTAGGATGAATAACCTTTATTTACAAAAGAAAATAATTATTTTTGCCAATCTTTTTCATCTTATTATATGCAGTTTTAAGACCCAGTAATTATTATTTTTACCGTGTAGACCTTAAATCCTGTTGTTGTTGTTGTGGATCCATAACTGACCCCAAAAATTTTGGGATTAAAGCCCTAAAGCTTGTCAGTTACGATATTATTAGAGGCATCTTAGGCTATCTTTATTAATTTCTTGTGTGACAGAGACTTTATATGATGACAATTTCATATCTTTTGGAGTTGGTGCACCTGGGGAGGTGTATACCAACATTTCTCTCAGCTTTCTTAGCTTTATCAATATCTTAATACGAGTTTCCTTATTTCATTTTCTACTGTTGTTTATACACGATCAGATGGATTTTCAAGTCATGTGAAAGCTTGAGGGTAGTTGTTGTATTATAGGTTTTGACTGATTGGAAAATTTGAAATATTGATATGCTCATATTTTTCACTTTAGATGGCCACTCTTGCAACTTATTTTGGGCTTGGTGAGCAGACACACAGGTAATTGTGCAAACCTAAGACGAGACACTTGCTCTAGATTAGCCTGGTAATATTCTTTTTTCGTCAAAGCTAATGTTTTCGGTGATGTATTCTTCAGGAGCTTGGATGATGTTCGGATGAATCTTAAAGTTCTCAAGCATTGTGCAACTGTTTTGTTCTTGGTAATTTTATAATTCTGAAAGCTATAAAATATACTTAGCTATGAGTGATATGCCACTACTATCAATATTTTAATTTTTAATAGATCTCTCATGAATTATATAAATAAAGCAACCGTTTGGTTTGTCTATAAAGATTTGTCACGTACTATTTTAAATGTCTTGGGTAATTTGCTTGTACCATGAGAACACTAGTCATTTGAATACTGCATGCCATTAGAAGTAAGACATGCTTTCCTCAGGTTTGGTGACAGTAAACAATCCTACATGATGTCCGGTTGGAGTACATTATTAATTTATTCCACTTCATGCCTAATTCTGTTTTCAGCAGGTGTTTTACTGCAATTGTTAACTCGGATCATTTTTTTTATTTGTTAGTTGAGTTAATTTGATTCCCATTTTGTTCTAAATTGCTACAAAATATACTCTCTCTCTCTCTCTCTCTCTGAGCTTGCTTTTGGCTCTTTAAACTTCTGAACCATCCATGCCTCTCTTATGAACACATTTTGACTACATAAATCCTGAAATAAGTATTAGCGGAGTGCCCTGCGCTCTCTGATGTAACCTTACTTTAATTCTTTAGTATATATGTTTGTTTGAATTTTCAAGTAGTAGAGGTTTTCTCTTCTAGACATTTACTTTTAGCTCAGACAGTCCATCCCTGATTGATTGGATGGACATATATTATGTCCTTCCTGGTGACGTTGACAGAGGCTGAGTATAGTGTCTGGTTGAAAAATGCATGCTTTATACGGTTTGATATTGACAAAAATCTGCGAACATGCAGGAGTCAAGCCTTTGCGTCACAGCAGAGGAGGTTGAGCCTAATACAGCTCAACGAAATCCTTTTGACATGGGCCAGCTTAGCAATGAAATGGAGGAGTCGTATGAGACATCTTCCACAGAGTTTTCCGATATGTATTCTGTAGAGTCTTCTGAGATGTCTTCCGCAGTTGCTGTCTCTGATGGTCGCAGTGACTTAGCAGGGTTTTTAGAGCCTGATGAAGTTCTTACTTCTTCTATCAGCGCATCTTTTGTTACATTTAGTAAAAAAATACAATTATTTCATGAAACCATTTTGCGGCTTCGTTGTAGTCATTTGAAAGTGTGGTTTGGAATAAGTACAAAATTTCTTTATCCTGCTGGCCGGCCTCGGTTGAACTTTGTGGTTAATGCCCCACAGAGTTTATGTAAGGTTCTCGATGCATGTGATGGTATTGCACGGAAGTTGTCCTCGGATTCGGGTAGCAGCTCTGAATGGTGGCCTGTTGTTGTGATTAGGAACGATGGCTTTGTCGACTGCCCTACAGTGAGGCTGCAGTAAGTTTGCTCTTATTATTTTGCCCTCTCTCTCTCTCTCTCTCTCTCTCTCTCTCTCTCTATATATATATATATATTGTGATTGGTGAAAAAAAATGCCTCAATTTTAGCTGAGATTGCAGCCCAAAAGATGTTTTTTCCTGCACATTGAACTCTACTATAGTAGGAATAGGATAGTCCTCATATGCTTTTCTCCATAAAAAATATTTCTTGATTAATACATCACAGCCTAAAAAATCTTGCATGCTCAGTTCTACAGTCTTGTTAATATATCGGATTTTAGTTAAATTTGTTTTAATTTCTCTTTCATGGATGAAAGTGAAACCATTATTAATATTTTACCCCTCATTTGAGTTTGAAGCATATTCATTTATATAGATGTTTTACTTAATTGGCTACTTTGAAACTGAGGCATGAAGATATTTTGGGATTTAACAGTTGCAACTTGCAACTGCTTGAATTATATAATTATAGTCATAAAATAACGGAGATCTGTTTCTCCTGTTTGTCTAATATGCAAGAACATAAAGCATTAATGTAAATGTCGTAAAGTTCTCCATAATTGAAGTCAGCTGATGAGATATGTAATTGTTTTGTAACAACAGCATTCCATATACCGAATCTGGAGATAATCCATATGAAACAGAGATGTGTCAAAAAGATTCAGGCAGCGAGCAAAAGCTTGTGTTCAGTAAATATGATCCAGCAGAGCTTGTTCCCTTGTTCACTCCCGGTACCTTTGTGGATGCATTCTTTTCTATAGATCCATATGACTATCAGCAGAATGCTGGCATTCGTTTGGTGGCAAAAAAATTGATTATCCATTCCAATTGATGAGAGAAGACAATCTCTAATTTGTTCAATGGGACCAGTTTGCTCTGTAAATTTGTAACGTGGGACCGAATAGACTAACATAAAGAAAGAGAATGTTTTTATGTTTGGATGAAAAGGACCATTAATACTGATGATTGATTGTAAGATATAGCTGCAAAATCCGTTCCAATTTTTATGTTATACTAGTCGCAGACTTGCGCGTTGCACGTAATAATTTTTTAGATAAAATACTATTTTAGTCCTTAGACTTTATAAAAAGTTTTTTTAAAAATAGTTTTATCATATTTTTTATAATCTTGTCTATAACGTTTTTTACCATTATTATATATTTATTGGTTAATGATTTGCATAACATAGACATTTTTAAATAAGAGGTAGAACTATTCATTAAATTTTTTTAAGTCAGGTGTATGAAGATTATGATTATATATATATATATATATATAATTTTCCTAGTTAGTGTTTGATTAGTTTTAAGTTTAAATTTTGTATTATTATATTTAATTGTTGATTATTTATTTAATTAAGTGAATATAATGGTTGATTTTATTACACTATAAAGTTTGCAACGTCCTCTGTATAGCCATATCTATTTTATTTCTTACTCCTCTTGACTACCTTTTTATTTTCCAAATAATGGTTATTAATTGATGTTTGATTTCATTTCATTTTTTTTTTCTTCCTTCATTTTTTTTTTTTATTACTTTGCATGTTCCCTTGCTAGCTGTAAATTTTATGGTTATCAATAAGAAATAGATATCATGGATGGCTTAAATAGTTATAGATGTAGTTATGTTAGTGGTATGTCAAAGTTTTTTTTTTTCTTCCTTCAAGGAAATATGAAAGGCATTTCTCTAGTTTGATCTCAATCAATTAAGCTATCCATAATATATTAACGGGAGTAATAACAAGCCTTAAATTTTTTTAATGTATGAAGTTGTCGGGTTAGTGGTATGTCAAAGGTTTTATAAAAAAATTTAAAAATAATTTCAAGGAAATGTAAAAGGCATTTTTTTGAAAAAAGAAATTGTGACTTTTTGAATTGTAGAAATATGATTGTTTTAATTACCTTGTTTATAGATTTCCTTATTAAGTTATAAACATCTAAATTAAAGTAGATGAATACATAAATGAAAAATTATATGTAACGGTACAACCTCACAAGATAAATATGTATATATATATAGTATTCATGAATCATTATTTCATTGTTTACTTATAAATATCTATATTAAAGTTTTTTTTTTTTGAAAAAATATCTAAATTAAAATAATGAATATATAAAGGTAAAATTACATGAAAAGTTAAAACTATCCAAGATGAACGTTTAACCACTTGTAGATGTGTGTTTTTTGAAGACTAAAAATATACACAATTGCTTTAGCTATAACTATATAATTATGCAAATATTATTGCAAGTGGTTCCATCATTAGCAAATTATCAAGTTTGGTGGCCCTACAAAACATTTATTTTATTTTGCAAAAAACTTTACATGAACTCATCTTTTGTGACAAATTTTTTTTTTTCCTTTTTGCCGAAACAACTTAAGAATATTAAGACTTAAGTTAACACATGTGGTAGTTGTAAAACACGTCAGTGATATGAAAAATAGAAAGGTTTAAATATTTAAAAAACATTTTTAGTAGATTGTAATATAAAACATTTTTTCTCAATATTTTATGTAACTTTTCCCATAAGATCCATATTGTTGGCATCATTTAAAGATGATACATAATATTTTTTAGAAGAAGCAGAGACAATACTAACACATAATATAAAATTATTAAGTTTGCGTGATTTAAATTTGTGGCAAAAAAAATATTAATGCGTGTATGATAAAAGTTTTTATCTAAATAATATATAGTAATTCATATTTTTTTAAACTTGATTCAAAAATTTCATTCTCAATAGCCTTTTAAGTCTACAAATTTCTCAATCTATGGGCCTAGACACATTGAAAGTGTGCTATCTAAATTATAAATTATATGACTCTTTATCACACAAATATGTTGATTCCTCCAATGTATTGTGAATGAAGGCAAGTTTGTGTCTAGCTATTTTTTTGATTTGTGTTGCATAATTTAATAAGATGGAGGATGTGATTGGATTTAAATGTTGAATGAAATAAGATGAGAGGAAAAAAAGTAAAAATAAGATATATAGCAATAAATATTGTTGGGTTAGCAAAAAATGGCAGTCTCCTATTCGTCCAGAGGGGTCGTCCAATGATGCGCGGTTTGCCTAGCGATTCTGCTTCTCTTATTCGTCCAGACCTCTCGTCCTTGTGGGGTCAACAAATGGTGCAGGGCCCGTTTACGGAGGGTCGTCCACGGTGAATCACTTCGACGACCAACGAATAGCGTCATAAAGGGTCGTCCATAGGAATTGCACATGGACGACCACATGAACTTAGCAAATTCTGGAGTGGTTAAATCAGTCCGTGTTCGTCGCCGCCTATTTCTCCCAAGTGTGTAACTTCCAGCAGCGGTTATGATTTCTATAGCCGTTGAAGAAGTTACATCCGGATTCCACAAATATGGGGGAAGTTATTGAACCAATAACCGCCCCAGGGTATCCTATATAAGGACCGGTCCGAATTATTTGAAGGTATGAGATTCTGAGTTTCTTTACTTACAGTACAGTTAGAACTTCATACCAGAGAAGACACTAACTTCACCATCGGAGGACATTTGGCCGGTCCATCCCGGTCATCCTTTGATTTCCTTCTTCTTTTGCAGGCCTCTGCAAGCGTAGCAACCCACCGAAGCCGAAGTGTTCAACCAAACTGATCTTACGCACCATTAGTTTGGCGCCGTCTGTGGGAAGCGATCGTAAACTGGTTTGCGATTTGGTTTTCTGAGAAAAAGGTTGAATGGTTCGGACTAGGTCGAGGGCTACAAGCCCAGGCCATCAGGGAAGCAGAGATGCTTCAAGTAACCCCCATCGCGATCGCCAGTCAGCGCCTGTCATGCAGTCGCCTTCCATCCAACACATGCAATCTATGGCGGCCGCGATGGCAGAGTTAACTCGCCAAAATCAAGAATTGACTAGGGAGATGGAGCGGCAGCGCCGTGAAGGACAGGCTGAAAGACAGTCCCAAAGTCAGGAAGTTAGAGGAAATGTTGAGCCTGAGGCTCAGTCAAGAGGCACCACGTCACGAAGAGTGCCACATTTGGAGAAGGAAATGGATCAAATGAGGAAGGCTATGGACGAGATGAGGGAAAACATGAGAAGAGCAAATCCCGTTGAGGATTTGGTTCACCGGACAGATTCCCCTTTCACGGCTTCCATCAATGGGCATCCCTTGCCACCGAAGTTCAAAATGCCTTCCCTGGATTCATATGATGGAGCACGTGATCCTTTTGACCACATTGCTACTTTCAAGACCACAATGCATCTTCAAGGGGTTCCAGACGAGATTATGTGCAGAGCCTTCCCTACCACCCTGAAGGGACCAGCGCGAGTATGGTTCAGCAAAATACCCCCAAATTCTGTAAGTTCTTTCGAGGACTTAAGCAAATTATTTGTCAATAATTTCATTGGGGGACAGAGACACAAACGTTCCTCGTCCAGTTTGCTGACCATAGAACAAGGAGAGAACGAGAGCCTGCGTTCCTTCATCACCCGTTTCAACAGGGAATCCCTGACAGTAGACGAGGTGGACGACAAGCTCCTTTTGGCAGCCTTCCACAACGGGGTTAACTCAGACTTATTCATTCACAAGTTGTATGAAAAAGAGCCCCAATCTATGGCTGAACTCGTCCATTCAGCCCAAAACTTTATGAACGCGGAAGACGCCATCATAGCTAAGAAAAGGAAGAGGGCTGAGAGAACGGAGGGCAACCCCCCACGTCATCCTGACCAAGGGCCTCGTCCAAGGAAGGGACGAACGGAAGACAAGAAGGATCGAGATAGGGATAACAGGAAGGCAGGCCCATCAGCAAGGAATCAGAATTACACACCCTTGAATGTCCCACTTGATCAAGTGCTTATGCAAATCAAGGATGATCCTTCCTTGAAGTGGCCGGAGAAGATGAAGGGAGATCCTAACAAGCGCAATAAGAATAAATATTGTCGCTTCCACAGGGATCATGGGCATGACACGGACGAGTGTTATGACCTGAAGCAGCAGATCGAGAATCTCATTAGACAAGGAAAGTTGAGGCATTTCGTTGGAAGGGATCATAAAGATGAAAAACTGAAAGCGAAGATGGAAGAGTCATCGCGGCCCCCACTAGGAGAAATAAGGGTTATCGTCGGAGGGACTTCTAAAAGACAATCCTCTAGATCAAAGAAGACGTATCTTAAAGTGGTGCAAAATGTCCAACTCTCTGGACGATCATCTAGGACGAGGGGGGCAGACGAGCCAACCATTTCTTTCACAGATGAAGAGGCTGAAAGAGTTCATCATCCACATGACGATGCAATTGTCATTACCCTACTGATAGCAGACTACAGAACTAGGAGGGTGTTGGTGGATAACGGAAGTTCAGCAGATATATTATATTATCCTGCCTTCCAGCAGATGAAGCTTGGACGAGATCAGCTTCGTCCAGCAGGCTCACCACTGATAGGATTCGGAGGAATGAAAGTGCAGCCCGTGGGTACTATTACCTTGCCTGTAGTGGTAGGATCATACCCCCAGCAGATAACTAGGGAAGTAAATTTCCTCGTGGTGGATTGTTCGTCCTCATATAATGCCATTATTGGAAGACCAACTTTGAACAGTTGGAAGGCAGTAACTTCCACCTACCATCTATCAGTCAAATTCCCTACGGAATGTGGAATTGGACAAGCACAAGGAGATCAATTGGCAGCCAGGGAGTGTTACTTAGCCATGTTGGCTATGGATGAGCAGATGCATGCTATGAATATAGAAGAAAGGAAACTTGTTGCAGAACCAACTGAAGTATTGGAAGATGTTTTGTTACAAGAAAATGACCCGGAGAAATTCACTAGAATTGGAACAAGTATGAAAGAGAAGGCGAAAGAAGACCTCGTCCAGTTTCTAAAGAAGAATGCCGATGTTTTTGCATGGAGTCATGACGACATGCCTGGTATTGATCCAGGTGTAATTACTCATCGACTGAACGTGTCCCCCTCATCTAGACCCATTCGTCAAAAGAAGAGAGTATTCGCCCCTGAGCGAGAGAAGGCTATCAAGGAAGAGGTTCAAAAACTGACCACGGCACAGTTCATTCGGGAAGTCTATTACCCGGATTGGTTGGCAAATGTAGTGATGGTGAAAAAAGCAAATGGCAAGTGGAGAATGTGCGTTGACTTCACTGACTTAAACAAGGCGTGTCCTAAGGATAGTTATCCCTTGCCTCGTATTGATCAATTGGTTGATTCTACCGCTGGCCATCAACTGTTGAGCTTCATGGACGCCTTCTCAGGATATAACCAGATAAAGATGGACGAGGCAAATCAAGAAAAGACATCTTTCATTACTAGTCAAGGTTTATTTTGCTACAAAGTCATGCCCTTCGGTCTGAAGAACGCGGGGGCAACTTATCAAAGACTGGTGAATCACATGTTTCGTCCACAGATAGGGCGGAATGTAGAGGTGTACGTGGATGATATGCTTGTGAAGAGCTTAGACGAAGGAAGCCACTTGGACGATCTTCAGGAAGCTTTTGAAACACTTAGGCGATACAAGATGAAGCTGAACCCAAGTAAATGTGCCTTCGGAGTATCTTCAGGAAAGTTTTTAGGATTCATGGTTTCAGAGAGAGGAATTGAAGCAAATCCAGACAAGATCCAAGCCATATTGGACATGGAGCCACCGAGAAACATCAAGGAAGTCCAATCCCTAACAGGACGAGTTGCAGCACTAAACAGGTTTGTCTCAAGAGCCACTGATAAGTGTTTACCCTTTTTTAAGATTCTCAGGAAGGCATTTGAGTGGACGGACGAATGTCAAAAAGCCTTCCAGGACCTAAAGCATTATCTTGCCACGGCCCCTTTGCTAAGTCCGTCTGTGCCAGAGGAAGAGCTATATTTATACTTAGCAGTGTCCCCACACGCCGTGAGTTCAGCGTTGGTCAGGGAGGAAGAAAAGGTACAGAAGCCTGTGTATTACACTAGCCGGGCACTGAGAGGGGCAGAAGGAAGGTACCCGCTGATAGAGAAGTTAGCCTTCGCTCTAATAACAGTTTCTAGGAAGTTAAGACATTACTTCCAAGGTCATGTCATCGTTGTTATGACGGATCATCCACTCAAGAAGGCAATGAGTAAACTTGAAGCTGCAGGACGACTAATTCAATGGGCAATTGAGCTTGGTGAGTTCGATATTCGGTACCAACCGAGGAATGCGATAAAAGCTCAAGCCCTAGCAGATTTCATCGCAGAATTTACTCCGAGTTATGAGGACTTGGATGACAAAGAAGGCAATAAAAGATGGGTCGTCCATGTAGATGGATCATCTACGCTGTATGCAGGAGGTATAGGAGTGGTTTTACAATCACCAGAAGGAGATAAGTTAAATCACAAGGTTCGCTTGCAGTATCAAACAACTAACAATGAAGCAGAGTATGAAGCCCTTCTTAAGGGGTTGGAATTAGCTAAATCTATAGAGGCAGACTCTGTACTCGTCCTGGGAGATTCACAGTTGGTTATAGGCCAAGTAAATGGAACGTGTGAAGCCAAGGAAGATAGAATGAAGAGGTATCTGAAGAAGGTTTTACGCCTTATGAAGAAATTCAGAGAAGCTAATTTCGTGCAGATCCCGAGGGAAGAGAACATGGAAGCAGACACTCTAGCGAAGGAAGCCTCCGCCAATGAAGCAATGGACAAATTAGATGAAATACAGTACATGCCGAGCATAGACCTTCCAGAAATGTTGCAAATAGAAGGTGAAGAGAATTGGATGACCCCAATAATCTCATACCTGAAGGATGGAAGGCTTCCAGAAGGGAAGGACGAAGCCAGGAAGCTAAGAGTCAAATCAGCCAGATACATCCTTATAGACGAGATCTTATACAAAAGAGGTTTTTCACAACCCTATCTGAGGTGCTTGGCTCCAGACGAAGCGAACTATGTACTGAGGGAAGTTCATGAAGGGGCATGTGGAAATCACTCAGGAGCCAGATCACTCGTCCATAAGGCCATCCGTGCAGGGTACTACTGGCCAACCATCCAAGCTGATGCTAAGGCATATGTAAAGGTATGTGATCAATGTCAACGATTCAGCAATATTCCTAGAATTCCTTCAGAATACCTCACCCCAATGATGGCCCCTTGGCCTTTTGCTCAGTGGGGTTTGGATATTTTAGGCCCCTTCCCAACTGGAACCAGACAGATGAAGTTTTTGGTAGTGGGAATAGACTACTTCACTAAATGGGTGGAAGCTGAGCCCTTGGTGAAAATTACACAACAAAATGTCAAAAATTTCGTCTGGAAGGACATTGTATGCAGGTTTGGTGTGCCAAGAGTGCTCGTATCTGACAACGGACGACAGTTTGACAACACCCCCTTCAGAGAATTTTGTGAACAGCTTGGAATCAAAAATCACTATTCCTCACCCTCCCACCCACAAGCTAACGGACAAGCAGAAGTAGCAAACCGATCCTTGTTGAAAATCATCAAGACTCGGCTTGAAGGGGCAAAGGGAGTATGGCCGGATGAATTACCAGGTGTTTTGTGGGCTTACAGGACGACAGCGAGGACTCCCACAGGAGAGACTCCTTTCAAATTGGCTTATGGGAGCGAAGCGGTCATACCTGCAGAAGTGCATATGGCCAGCCACAGAGTGCTGAAGTATCAGGATGAGGAAAACGAAGAGCAGCTTCGTCTTAACCTTGATCTCATAGACGAGGTAAGAATAGACGCAGAGCAAAGAACAGCAAGGTACAAGAATCTCATGGCGAAGCGGCATGATGCTATGGTGAAACCCAGGCGCTTCAGTGTTGGGGATCTCGTCCTTAAAAGGGTTTCTTTGGCCACCAAAAACCCAGCCCATGGGAAGCTAGGACCAAACTGGGAAGGACCTTACAGAGTTATCAACTTTAAAAGACAAGGATCCTACTATTTAGAAGCCCTGGATGGACGAAGGTTAGAGCACCCGTGGAATGTTGAACACCTAAGGAGGTACTATCAATGAAAGGTGATCACGGACGAGTCTTGGCATGGACGAGACCTTTGGAAGTTTAAAGTAACGCTTAGTATTATTTTCCAGTATTTGTTTATTACTATTATGTTTCTAAGTGTATAAGTATTTTATGCTGCTCATGGACGAATTTGTGTCTATTATGTGTTTTTTAATTCTCTAAAAAGCACAAGCTCTTAAGCATGTGCCATGATTGTGGACGAATGATTACATAGTATGGATTTCTGAATATACATATGGTGTGTTTTAAGTATGTATGGTGGTATGAAAATCCTTTGTTTTCTATGATTCAAAATGGTCCACGGAAGGCGAATCGCCAAAGACGAGTAGAATCCTTGGACGCAAGGAAGTATCGTCTGAAAGCTTCCAAGGAAGCATTGTCTAGAAGCTTTCCTTGAAACAAGGATAAAGCAACAAAAATGGAGATATGTCCGTCTAAGTTTTAGGCAGGACGAACACGAAGTATAATCGTCTACACCATGGACGAACAATGTGCGTGTTAAAACACCACAAGCCCATAGACGAGTCTAACCAACGTAACAATCCAGCCCATGGACGAGAATTTGTTGGAAAAAGTTCATTGTTAAGGACGGACAAATAATCGTCCTAAATCTGGATAACGAATTTGGTCATGGATGATAGGACATGATCATGGACGAATATTACTTGTTTAACTTCATAATGTTATAAATGAAGGAACTCGTCCATATATTCAAGACGAGATAATATTACTTGTTTAACTTCATAATGTTATAAATGAAGGAACTCGTCCATATATTCAAGACGAGATAATATTACTTGTCTAACTTCATAATGTTATAAGTGAAGGAACTCGTCCATATATTCAAGACGAGATGAATAAGGAAAATCTTACATCAACCAAAACTGGTACGAACGAAGAAATTGAAATTTTGCTCACAAAACCTAAAAAAAAACATTCAAGCACAAGAAACAATGAAGAGTAAAAACATTCATATGGGATTCATAGGGTGGACGACCACCGTCCAAAAAACCCTTAAACAGTAATGAGTGCATGTTCATAAAACTCGTCCATAAACTTGGACGAAGAAATTATACTTGAATAAAAAAAAAAAGGATAAAAAGTAAAAGCCCAAAACACTAGGGCACTCTAAACAATTTGTAAAAGCTTTGGATGAACTTAATTAGTTGGGTTCTTTGGATCGTCCTGCTCCACCTCGTTAGTGGCATCGTCCTCCACATTCACATCCTCGGAACCCGTCGCAAGCAAGGAACTTTCTGTGGCTTGAGGAATCTTGAAGGCATCAAAATCCAAGTCAGGGAATGCGTCCTTGGCATCAGCACGGAAGTCCTCATACCCCGCAGCGTAATGACTGTCTAGACAATTCTTGTATTCGCCAGACTTCTTGAAAGCTGATATGGCTTCTTCACGTGCTTTCTCCAAGGACGAGTTATACTCAGAGACTTGTCCCTCCAAGTAGGCGATGCGAGTATCTTTTTCAACAGCATCTGCCTTAAGTTCCTCAGCCTCGTCCTTCAATCTCGTCTCAATTCCTAGCAAGCGATTGATTTCCTCCGTCAGTCTGATTACCTCCCCCTTTTTCAACAAGACCTCGTTGCCCAACTCTTTGGCCTTCTCGTTTGCCGTCTTGGCCTCCTCAGCTAGTTCCTTAGCCTGGCACGTCGTTGTATAGAACTTTGACATAGCCTGTTTGCATGGACGAATAAGAGTTGGTCAGATATGTATAAAAAGAAAAAGAGAGAGAAAAAGAAATAGAGCAAGGACGAGTTAAAACACACCTTAAAGAGGTCGTGGATGCCAGAGCGTTCAAATTCTTTCACTGACATGTTGTAACATTCGTTAACCTCATTGTCAGTGACGATCCCTTTGAACGTCCTCCATGCGTACCCCTCGTCCAGGACTAAGTTGGAGGGACGATCTGATGAGTCTGTTGGATGAGGCTTCCTAGAAGTCTTGATAGAAGGTGTAGGGTCAGTCTGAACAGGATGTACTGTTTGGACGGGCTCCACTTCAGTAGGAGACTCGTCCAAATTCACTATGTGTGGAGGATTGAATTTGGGGACCTTGGGAAGAGGGGTTTGACTGGTTTTGGGTTTTTTAGGACCTCGACGACTCGGAAGGGCGTCCAGGTCCACAGAACTTGAAATCTTTTTGGATTTCCTCTTCCCAAGCTGGACGGTAGCCTTCTGGACGATTGGAGGTGGAGCATCCTCGTCCCCACTAGTTACTGTTTTATCCTTATTTTCTCTCATTGTCATTATTCCTATGACGAGGAAAATCAGTTAAAAAAAAAAAAGAAAGAAAAAGAGGATCGAAATAAATATTGTAGAATAGACGATACTTACTTCGTCGAGTGGTCTCCTCGTGACTCAAATTTTCAGGAGTAGGTTCTGGGCCAAGTCCCCACGTAGCCAAACTACTGAAAGTGACCAAATCGTGAAAAGTCCTTCCAGGGAAGGCACGGACTTGGTCGATACGATCTAAATAAAACTTGTCCAAACGTGGACGAATAACAGCTGCACCAGTAAAAGAAAAATGGTTAGACGATTGATAGCAGGAAAAAATGTAAGAAAGTGAAGTAACATGGAAAGGAAACATACCCTCAGGACGAAGACGACCTATGGGGCTGGTAAAAGGAGGGAAGGGGGCTTTACTAACTTCTGTTGGGTCCCCAGCCCAGTTTCCAGAAATGATAAAAAATTCTTGTTTCCAGAGCCTATCAGACGAGCTACGGCCCTTTATTAAACTATACTGAGAGCCTCTGGACGAGAACTGGTAAAAACCAGCTGATTGTTTTATTTCTGAGGGCTTATAACAAAAAAGGAACTCGTCCACTGTTATAGGACGATCCCCTTCTAATGCCTCACGCCATAACACTTGCATGGCAACTACCGTCCTCCAACCGTTAGGATTAAGCTGGTTGGGACCAATACCTAGTCTATGAAGAAGACCTCTACAAAATGAATTTAGGGGAAACCTAAGACCAGCTAATAGATAAGACGAGTATACCCCCAGACCCGAAGAAGGTGAACAACACCATTCTCCTTCCCTGGGTAGACGAGGTCCAAATTCGATAGGAATTTGGTATCTATCTACTAATGTTTTTAACTTAGGAGCGTCTAAGATGGACACAACCTCAGGTGCACAGCTATATATAATATTTTCTTCCTCCTCCTCGTCCTGAGAAGGGCTAGGTGGCGCTCTGGACGAGCTAGCCTCAGTTCCAGAGGCCATCCTACGTTGCATTTCCTGAAACTCTTCTAGGGAAATGCCAGGTACCCCGGACGAATACTGCTCGTCCGAGGAACTGCTACTAAAGCTAGTGCTACCCTCACCACTCTCATAACTTCCAGACGAGACGTCCTGATATTCGTCTATCTCCCTCTCTATGCTACTAGACGAAGACATAACTACAATAACGATCAAAATGAAAACCTAAGGGAAGAGGAAGTACCTGAGGACTAAGACGAATGCTAGACGACAGTCTCGGACGAGGAAGCAGAAGGAAGTTTTTGAGAAAGGTGAGAGGGCAGGAAAGAGAATATACCTATTTATAGGGCCCAGAGGTAGGGTCAGCGAAGCGACACCATCCACTGAGGGAACGACACGTGGCAATCGCGTGGAAAAATGTAATCGATTTTATTCCTCTACGAGTTAAATCATGACACGTGGCAATATCAAAGGGATAAAATCCCAATAATATCCTTGGACGACACCCTAGACAAGGGGGCAACTGTTGGGTTAGCAAAAAATGGCAGTCTCCTATTCGTCCAGAGGGGTCATCCAATGATGCGCGGTTTGCCTAGCGATTCTGCTTCTCTTATTCGTCCAGACCTCTCGTCCTTGTGGGGTCAACAAATGGTGCAGGGCCCGTTTACGGAGGGTCGTCCACGGTGAATCACTTCGACGACCAACGAATAGCGTCATAAAGGGTCGTCCATAGGAATTGCACATGGACGACCACATGAACTTAGCAAATTCTGGAGTGGTTAAATCAGTCCGTGTTCGCCGCCGCCTATTTCTCCCAAGTGTGTAACTTCCAGCAGCGGTTATGATTTCTATAGCCGTTGAAGAAGTTACATCCGGATTCCACAAATATGGGGGAAGTTATTGAACCAATAACCGCCCCAGGGTATCCTATATAAGGACCGGTCCGAATTATTTGAAGGTAGGAGATTCTGAGTTTCTTTACTTACAGTACAGTTAGAACTTCATACCAGAGAAGACACTAACTTCACCATCGGAGGACATTTGGCCGGTCCATCCCGGTCATCCTTTGATTTCCTTCTTCTTTTGCAGGCCTCTGCAAGCGTAGCAACCCACCGAAGCCGAAGTGTTCAACCAAACTGATCTTACGCACCATCAGATATCAAATTATCCAAGTCATTCTATGTAATATAATAACATTATATTATTGTATACTATATGTATAATGCAGTAGGATAATATTTAATCAAAGAGAATATAAAAGATAACAACTTAAAACACAAAACTAAATTGCATTAACCCAAAGTAGAATTCTAATTAACACAAAAATTCATCAATCTAAAGAATTGATGCAATAAAAATAAACAAAATAATGAAAAAAAAAATTAAGAGAGAGAGAGAGAGAGAGAGAGAGAGAGAGAGAGAGAGAGAGGAAGAGGAAGAGAAGTAACCTTTTTTGTATAAAAAAACTATGCATAGAATGAAAAAGAAAATGTCAAATTTATAGTAAGATGTTGAAAATATGAAGAGTCAAAATAAAGGAAGATAAAAGGGTAGAGAAATAATGACATTAAGGTAGAAAGAAGTGGGGAGATGAAGAGGTATAAAGGAGGGAGAGTTTTGGAAAATTAATAATAAAAATAATAGTTTAAAGATATTTTAATTTTTAAATAATGGAGTTTTTAAGTCACCTTAAATGAGAAAATGTTTAAAAAAAAAAAATATATATATATATATATATATAAGAAAAATTGGAAACAAAAAATGATGACGTGGTTATTGATGTGGCTCAACGTGAGCGTAGCAATATTAAATACTACTCTTCAGCTCTTAGTAATATATAGATAGATGTAGGATAATATTTAATCAAAGAGAATATAAAAGATAACAACTTAAAACACGAAACTAAATTGCATCAACCTAAAGTAGAATTCTAATTAACACAAAAATTCATCAACTTAAAGAATTGATGCAATAAAAATAAAAAATAAAAATCAAACAAAAAATGAAAAACAAATTGAGAGAGAGAGAAGTAACATTTTTTGTGTGAGAAAACTATGCATAGAATGAAAAAAAAAAATGTCAAATTTATAGTAAGATGTTGAGAATATGAAGAGTCAAAATAAAGGAAGATAAAAAGGTAGAGAAATAATGACATTAAGGTAGAAAGAAGTGGGGAGATGAGGAGGTATAAGGGTGGGAGAGTTTTAGAAAATTAATAACAAAAATAATGGTTAAAAGATATTATAATTTTTAAATAATGGAGTTTTTAAGTCATCTTAAATGAGAAAATGTTTTAAAAAATATATAAGAAAAATTGGAAACAAAAAATGATGATGTGGCTACTGATGTGGCTTAACGTGAGCGTAGCAACATTAAATATTACATTTCAACTTTTAGTAATATAGATTAAGGTAGAAAGAAGTAGGGAGATGAAGAGATATAAGGGAGGGGGAGTTTTGGAAAATTAATAATAAAAATAATAGTTAAAAGATATTTTAATTTTTAAATAATGGAGTTTTTAAGTTACCTTAAATGAGAAAATGTTTAAAAAAATATATAAGAAAAATTGGAAACAAAAAATGATGATGTGGCTGTTGATGTGGCTTAACGTGAGCGTCGCCACATTAAATGTTACGTTGCAGGTTTTAGTAATATATAGAATATAAATTAAGGTAGAAAGAAGTGGAGAGATGAAGAGGTATAAGGGAGGGGGAGTTTTGGAAAATTAATAATAAAAATAATAGTTAAAAGATATTTTAATTTTTAAATAATGGAGTTTTTAAGTAACCTTAAATGAGAAAATGTTTAAAAAATATATATATAAGAAAAATTGGAAACAAAAAATGATGATGTGACTGCTGACGTGGCTTAACGTGAGCGTCGCAACATTAAATGTTACGTTTCAACTTTTAGTAATATATAGATATAGATTGAGGTAGAAAGAAGTGGGGAGATGAAGAGGTATAAGGGAGGGGGAGTTTTGGAAAATTAATAATAAAAATAATAGTTAAAATATATTTTAATTTTTAAATAATGGAGTTTTTAAGTAACCTTAAATAAGAAAATATTTAAAATATATATATATATATATATATATAAGAAAAATTGAAAACAAAAAATGATGAACATGGCTTAACGTAAGCGTAGCAACATTAAATATTATGCTTTAGCTTTTAGTAATATATAGATGTGGCCAACAAATTAATATAAACAGATTTACTTTTCGAAATTACAGGCAGCAACTATAAACTGATGCTCAACCAGTTTAGATGTTTGTTAAGGATCTGTATTTCAATTTTAAATACACACACAATCTATTTCTATTCTCTTCCTGCAAAGAACACGTGCGTATATAATATATGTTTGCAGTAATGGATTAATGAGTTTATGATATTATCTAAATAGGCTACATGCCTACATAGCTATTGGATTGAGACGTTTATGTTTTTATATTGCTGGGCAATGTGCTTCATGTGATTCTTATTAATGAATTTTACTGTTCACCATGTTACCTTACTAACGAAACTAATATCTTTGATGGCCCCAGAAACAAAAGATCTCTCTATACTCTTCTGTTTGGTTTAAAAGAAGTCTCTCAGACTCTCACGCGCTCATGCTTTTGAATAAAAGTACGTGCTTCACATGTTTGTCGTTCATTATTATTTTCACATTGTGCACCAAAAGAAAATTTCTGCTCACATTGAATCCTCTCGCTATTAAGGTGTTTGTGAGTAGTGAGAATTGAGATGAATAAAGTGTCCCAAAAGTAAGTTTAAGAATATAATGCTAAGCAAATAGTCTTAAAAAAGAAAGCCTAAATACATGGTTAGTCCTTAAAGTTAACTCGTTGAGAGCTTTTAGTTCATAACATTTCAAATGAGCCATTTTAGTCTATAAAATTTTAAAAATAAGCTCTATTGGTCCTTCTAATTAGTTCTGTCAATTTTCTTATGTACATGGCTAAAGGAATAGTGAGGTGGCCTATTTTTGATGTGGAATAATGTGTAGCCATTATTTGCACAGAGACGATCAAGCATTTCAAAAAGATTATTTTTCTTATCATTTTTGTATAATTAATTTCATCTTTTGGCAATGGATATGGCAAAATGTTTATGTCTTATAAACGTGAATATGGTTTGATGTATTATTTTAATGCTCTTGTATCATTATGTGGAGACAAGTCAGTGCGGGTAAATGGTCTGGGGCTTCATTCAAATTTCCGGTATAAATAATGATATTTATTCATTTATTTGAAGATATTGGGTGGCTTACTAAAATGGAAAATCTGATGTTAAACCTGCTCAAGGTTATGACTTTATTAAGTGTATCTCTTCATTTCTGCTTCAGGTAATCCTCAAAGTGCGAACTTAACTGGTTTCTGTCCTCATCTCAGTTAAAAGTTGCAAATTCCTCATAAAACTTCTTTGTTGGAAGCATTCCTGAGTGTTTAAATTAAGTTTCTTCCAAGATTCCTTTCACTGAGCCTTTCTCATACTCGCTTCCCTTTGCTTTGTAAATCTTCTTTTACTTGACATCTTCTTCCATCCAGGTCAACATCTTTCACGGGAACTGCTTCCAAAACAAAGATTCCAAACAATGTTCAACCATGAAATGTGGTATGTATGAGAAGTATAGTGCATGTGATTCTGTCTAATGGTACGAATATACTTATAAGTTTCAGTAAATAGTAAATGCAAAATGAAGAACAAACCCTTGAACATTTATGATTAATGACAAATTTATTTTGCCATATTATAAGTTCTAAGTGAACTAGCTGGATCAATTTTTCAAGAACATTCTAATATGCAATTCGATGTCAAACTTGTGATGCAAAGGGCTATAACTACAACATTGATCACTCCAATAGTACCTTGTAAGGCTTGTGGCCATTAAAAATTTGTTTCTAACCGTTGTAATTGATAGTGAAGGTTTTTCTTTTGTAGGTGGTGCTCCACCTTCCAAAAGCCATCCAAGAGCCAACTCAAAGTATAGACTTGTTGAATATATACAATAATTCTTTTAGGGACAAACCAAATTTCACAACATGCTGAAGTGGTCGATTGTGAGTGATAGACATTTTTTATCCACTCCCGTTTACAAAGACCTATCATTTTTTGTTGATCATATTAACATGTTATGAAATTGGGTGTATTCATAATATTATTGGAATATACATCCAACGATTGGGTATCAAAAACCTACGCATTTAGCCTAAAATTGGCCCTTATCTCATCGTAAAAGAAATTGGGCCAGAAAAAAAAAAAAAAAAAATCAGCTCTCAACAAGAATCAAGTATAATATTCCTTTATTATTCTATCTTTTATGATGTCTCTGGTAATGTGTGTGCTTCATCTAATCCATTAGAAGGAGGTTAGTCTTGGTCCTTAGACATGACCAAGTTGAAAACACAAAAGAAGCCGTGCACACAACACAACATGTAACCCAACTAAGTCCGTCACCTCATCAAGAACCAAAGTCAAATATGGTTGTTCTTCTTTCCATTTTCCTTCCTCTCCTTCGTACGCGGTGGCGGGCCAAGCACTCTATAGTCTATATACAACCAGTGAGGCGGGTTATATGATCAGAGTTCCAAATAAAAATGCCTTTAGCATACAAAAAGGAAGCCATAGCTGCCGTGTACACAACCTATAACTACAACAGTGACTGCTTGTGGAATATCAGATAAGGCATTGTTGGAGCATAGACCATATCAACTTCTAGCTCTAGGTTTCAAAATTCCCAGACAATATCCTAGGATATTCTGACCGTACGTATATAATACCATAACGATGAAGTACCAAATACGACATTTCAAAGAAAAATGAGGAAAAGGAAGAAGAATATATAGGAAGCTCAGTCAAACCATATTTGTTAATCTGATTTTCATTTTTTTTTTTTTGGTCGATTGCATGCATTGTCATTCATTACTATATGTTACTGATCATCACGTACTATCGCATCATAAACCAACAACATTGGTCCTCTGTCAAAATAAGGTCCTGAAAAAGATTGTGGTCGTCAATGTGTGTCACTCTTAAATGAAATTGTACACTTGCTTTTGATTTATTATTCATCATTGGTCTGATAGATTTCTTTTTCTAAGTCAGTGAGATCCGAATCAAGTTTTCTAACTAATCAATAGTTTGAGGTCATTTTGGATTGTTATTACCTTATTTTTAAGACCGAGGGACTGTACATGCCCGAGAAATAGTTAAATGCTATTATTACTTAAAAATCTACACAATAATTCCAAATAAAGGCCTATTTGGATTGCGGGAGGTATGAGAGGGAGTAGAGGGGAGTAGAATAGAGTTTGCTGGAAATAAAAGTAGAGTTTGCTGAAAATAAACTAATTTTAAGTCAAATTTACTCTACTCTACTCCTTCTTTTTCCCTCCTCAATCCAAACGAGCCATAAGAGAATGACATTTCCATTCTCTCATACTAAACTCTCGAATGAAGGAATGTAAAAAATATTCTTTTTCACTCTATTCTCTCCTCCCAAACAAAGCAAATTTTTAAAGTGTTATGTAGAACTCAAAAATCTACTTCAATTTAATCCTATCATTGGTAAATGTTCCTAAAGAAGTTAGTTAGTATTCATCCAAAAAGTCATATTAATTTGGAAGAGAAATATGTTAAAACTTATTCAGAATTCGCTTATTAAAAAAAAAAAATCATTCACAATTCAATGCTGGAATCTAATTAGAGAATAAATAAATAAATAAATAAATATTTGGATTGAATCAAAAGAGGAGACGTGGATAATAGGACAAGGCAAGGCCCTTAAATTAATTCATGTTTAGCAGATTTGGTATTGCTTGTAAATTTGGTAATTGAGGCTTTGGTTGTACATAACGGCAAGGAATTAATGAGATACCTAGTGTACATCTCGAATTTAACTTCTTGGCTTGGTTTTTCGAATTGTACACGGTATCTTTGCGGTATGTTGAGGCCCGGTCTAGTTAAAAGCTTAAAAGATATAGGCCCTTTTTTTTTTAATTTTTTTTATTATCCGGCATGTTATATTGAATAGTACCAAATGCCACTTTAAAAAGAAGAAGAAGAAGAAGAAGAAATACAATTCGAAGTATCCATATCTATTGCATTATTGTATTAATCTATTGAAGCTTGCTTGGCTTTTCAATAAGAAGAGGAAGAAGAAAAGAATATTACCACCAAAGACCCTTTTGTTGATTGGCACGTATGGTGTCCTTTATGGGGTGAGTTCGAGTCCTGAACTCATGGAATGGGCAACCATCCATTTTAAACTATATTAAAAAAATGTTTATAATGCATAGTTGTGTACGAATATTTTAGACTCTAAATATGGTAGGTGGATATCCTAAATTATTCTCAAATTAAAGCTACTAATGGTTTAATTTGTAATTGTATCTCACTCTTTCACCTCCAAGATGCAAATTCCATGAAATTGTATATATCATTTTAAACAAGTAGACAAACATCATCACCACACGCGTCTTTTCATTTAACTTTTACCTTATTTTATTAATATATAATTTTTTAAAATTTTACTTTTTTAAAAGTACAAATAAATTTTAAATAATTTTCAGTAAAAAAAACAACAGAAAGTCAAATAAATTAAGACTCTTTCTCCCTATCTCTCTCTCTCAAAAAAAAAAAATTACTACCAAAATGTTCATTTAGAAATTATTTATTTTCAGTAATTTATTTGCATTATATAACATAAAAAGTTAAAAGTGACGTGAGACTAGTAAACAATAAATAATTTAAAAAATAAATAAAATTTATAATTGGCTCACAAATGCACACTAAAGTACCATTTTGAAATGCACTTAAAATAAGCCAGTTTATTATTATTATTATTATTTTTACTATTTACGAATCCTACCTTTTATGTTTCTCCAAAAAAAAAAAAAAAAAAAGAAGGCCAGAGGGCCCAAAATGAAAGGGGTATCAGAAGAAACCCACCACAAGAAGCAACCCAATCCGCAGAATTCTTAAATAGAAAGAACAGTAGACTTGGCGCCTATATCTTTAGATTCCTCAACACTCTTTCTCTACATTCACAAACTTACAAAACCCTCTCTTTCTCTCTTCTTTAACTCACAAATCGAATCCTATACATACATACATACATACACACACACACATTTGAGAATTAGTACAATTCAAAAACACAAAAAGCAATGGGTTCGAGTAGCAGAGAAGAAAGATCCGAAATCGCATTCTTCGACGTGGAGACCACGGTGCCGACCCGACCCGGCCAACGGTTCGCGTTGCTGGAATTCGGAGCCATCCTGGTTTGCCCTAGAAAGCTCGTCGAGCTCCAGAGCTACTCCACCTTGGTCAAACCGGCCGATCTCTCTCTCATCTCCTCCTTGTCCGTACGCTGCAATGGTATCACTCCCGACGCCGTCGTTTCCGCCCCTACCTTCCTCCAAATCTCCGATCGCGTTTACGACCTCCTCCACGGTCTCTATCTTTCTCTCTTGCTCTTTGTTTGGTTGCTCAGAAAATTTTGAACTCTAATTTTACTTTTTGGATGTCATATGATAGACTGAGGTGGAGCTAACTTTTTGTTTGGTTGGTGAGAAATGTGAGGAAACTGTAGAAATTTATGAAGGATTTTTGTTGGATTGTGTCTTTTCGATAGCTTAACTAGTTCAAAGTAGTTCAATTTGGGTATTATATATAATTATTTTCCTTTCCTGCATTTTCTCATCAACCAAACAGAGGGAGAAAATATTTGTTTTGTTTTAAAACTAGCCTCAAGAATGCTCATGAAGTTTATTAGGCTTACTTGGATTATTATTATTTTTTTTTTAATTTAAAATTTATTTTTAATGTTGTTGTGAATTGTGAAAATGTTAGATTTGGATCCAAATATGTTTGCTTTTATGGAAAAGAAGAAAAACATGGTGCTTTTAACCTTCTTAATTTGCTTTGTTTGTTGCATATTTTATTTTAATTTTTTTAAATGTGATTTTTTGTTTGTTTGAATAGGACGGATTTGGGCGGGTCATAATATACTAAGGTTCGATTGTGCAAGGATAAGAGAGGCATTTGCAGAGATTGGTAAGCCCGCACCCGAGCCTAAGGGTGCTATCGATTCATTGCAATTGTTGACACAGAAATTTGGAAGGAGAGCTGGTGACATGAAGGTATCAATCTCTCTATTCTTGATGAAATTGATGAAAAAGCAACATCTTATAAATATTAGCATTAGTTCTCAATCTTGAAAGATTTGTCTAAGCACAAGAAACAAGCAAAAAAAAAAAAAAGGATTTTGGATTTAATTCTTGGAATTATTATAGTATCTAAAGAATTAAAGAACTACAGAGTAGATGTAGCAATTAGGAAAAAATTGGTTAGTGGAAAAAGAAATTATTTTAATTAAAAATTAGAAAGCATTTTTGGATGTGTGTTTTTCAGCTTTATGATGTATCTGTATAGAGTCTTGAGCTATATGATGTTTCCATAAAGGGGTGATTACCAAATTTGATAATTTACCCCCTCTTTATGGTTTTATGTTGTTTTGGAAGATACTTAAATTTGGATATCAACTTGTTGATTGGCTTAAGGATAATAACCTTTATTTTCAAAAGAAAATAATTATTCTCACCAATCTTTTTCATCTTATAATATGCAGTTTTAAGACCCAGTAATTATTTTTTTATCATGTTGGCCTTAAAATCTGTTGTTGTTGAGGATTCAAAGGCCAACCCCAAAAAATTTGGGATTAAAGCCTTAAAACTTGTCAGTTACTATATTATTAGAGGCATCTAAGGCTATCCTTATTTAATTTCTTGTGTGACAGAGACTTTATATGATGACAATTTCATATCTTTGGAGTTGATGCACCTGGGGAGGTGTATACCAACATTTCTCTCAGCTTTCTTAGCTTTATCAACATCTTAATATGAGTTTCCTTAGTTCATTTATTACTGTTGTTTATACACGATCAGATGGATTTTCAAGTCATGTGAAAGCTTGAGGGTAGTTGTTGTACTATAGGTTTTGACTGATTAGAAAATTTGAAATATTGATATGCTCATATTTTTCACTTCAGATGGCCACTCTTGCAACTTATTTTGGGCTTGGGCAGCAGACACACAGGTAATTGTGCAAACCTAAGAGGAGACACTTGCTCTATATTAGCCTGGTAATATTTTTTTCGTCAAAGCTAATCTCTTCGGTGATGTATTCTTCAGGAGCTTGGATGATGTTCGGATGAATCTTGAAGTTGTCAAGTATTGTGCAACTGTTTTGTTCTTGGTAATTTTATAATTCTGAAAGCTATAAAATGTACTTATCTATGAGTGATATGCCACTACTATCAATATTTTAATTTTTAATAGACCTCTCATGAATTATATAAATAAAGTACTTGTTTGGTTTGTCTATAAAGATTTGACACATACTATTTTAAATGTCTTGGGAAATTTGCTTGTACCATGAGAACACTATTCATCTGAATACTGCACGCCATTAGAAGTTAGACATGCTTTCCTCAAGTTTGGTGACAGTAAACAATCCTACATGACGTCCAGCAGGAGTACATTATTAATTTATTCCACTTCATGGCTAATTCTGTTTTCAGCCAGTGCTTTACTGCAATTGTTAACTCGGACCATTCTTTATTTGTTGGTTGAGTTAATTTGGTTCCCATTTTGTTCTAAATTGCTACAAATTATCCTCTCTCTCTCTCTCTCTCTCTCTCTCTCTCCGAGCTTGCTTTTGGCTCTTTAAACTTCTGAACCATCCATGCCCCGCTTATGAACACATTTTGACTGCATAAATCCTGAAATGAGTAGGCCTCTCTAGGAAGAATTAGTGGAGTTCCTTGCACTTTTCGATAACCTTACTTTAATTCTTTAGTATACATGTTTATTTGAATTTTCAATTAGTAGGTTTTCTCTTTTAGACATTTACTTTTAGCTCAGACAGTCCATCACTGATTACTGGATGGACATATATTATGTTCTTCCTGGTGACTTTGACAGAGGCTGAGTAGAGTGGCTGGAAGAAAAATGCATGTTTTATAAGGTTTGATATTGACAAAAATCTGTGAACATGCAGGAATCAAGCCTTCCAGATATATTCACTGCAAACAGTTGGGTTTCCCCAAATGCTACGACAAGAAGTCGTAGTAATGTAAAATCAGCTCCAGAGGGGGTGAGTCTAAAAATAAATACTCCCCCATCAAGTTCGAAGTTAAATGATGATCCGATGCTGTCTCCTACAAATCAAGAGCCTGAGGAAAAACATCCAATTTTATCTCTTCTGACACGCATCACAGCAGAGGAGGTTGAACCTAATACAGCTCAACGGGATCCTTTTGACATGGGCCAGCTTAGCAATCAAATGGAGGAGTCATATGAGACGTCTTCCACAGAGTCTTCCGCAGCTCCTGTCTCTGATGGTAGCAGTGACTCTGCAGGGTTTTTAGAGCCTGATGAAGTTCATATTTCTTCTATCAGCGCATCTTTTGTTACATTTTTTCGTGGGAGTCAAAGAATACAATTATTGCATGAAGGTTTCATTTTGCGGCTTAGTTGTAGTCGTTTGAAAGTGCGGTTTGGAATAAGTACAAAATTTCTTGATCATGCTGGTCGGCCTCGGTTGAACTTTGTGGCTAATGCCCCACAGAGTTTATGTAAGGTTCTCGATGCATGTGATGGTATTGCACAGAAGTTGTCCTTGGATTCAGGTAGCAACTCTGAATGGAGGCCTGTTGTTATTAGGAAAAATGGCTTTGTCAACTACCCTACAGTGAGGCTGCAGTAAGTTTGCTTCTATTATTTTGCCCTCTCTCGCTCTTTCTCTATTGTGATTAGTGGAAAAAAGAAATGCCTCAATTTAAGCTGTATTAAAGAAAGTTTAGATTGCAGCCCAAAGATGTTTTTTGACTTTTCCTGCACAATGAATTTTACCATAGTAGGAATAGGAGAGTCCTGATATGCTTTTCTCCATAAAATATTTCTTGATTAATACATCACAGCCTAAAAAATCTTTGCATGCTTAGTCCTACATTCTTGTTAATAAATCGGATTTTAATTAAATTTGTTTTAATTTCTCTTTCATGGATGAAAGTGAAACCATTATTAATATTTTTACCCCTCATTGAGTTTGAATCATATTCATTTATATAGATGTTTTACTTAACTCGTTACTTTGAAATTGAGGCATGAAGATATTTTGGGCTTTAGCAGTTTCAACTTGCAACTGCTGCTTGAATTATATAATTATAGTCATAAAATATTGGATTTTTTTTGTTTCTCTTGTTTGTCTAATATGCAAGCGCATTAAGCATTAATGTAAATGTCATCAAGTTCTCCATAATTGAAGTCACCTGATGAGATATGTAATTGTTTTGTAACAACAGCATACCAAATACCATATCTGGAGATAACCCGTACGGAACAGAGATGTATCAAAAAGATTCAGGCAGCATGCAAAAGCTTGTGTTCAGTAAATATGATCCTGCAGAGCTTGATCCCTTGTTCACTCCTGGTACCTTTGTGGATGCATTCTTTTCAATAGATCCATATGACTATCAGCAGAATGCAGGCATTCGTTTGGTGGCAAAAAAATTGATTATCCATTCCAATTGATGAAAGAAGACAATCTCTAATTTGTTCAATAGGACCGGTTGCTCTGTAAATTTGTCATGTTGGACCAAGTAGACTAACATAAAGAAAGAAAATGTTTTTAATGTTAGGATGGAAAGGACCATTAATACTGATGATTGATTGTAAGATATAAATGCAAAATTTGTTCGAATTTTTATGTTATATGTGGCCAACAAATTAATATAAACAGGTTTACTTTTCGAAGTTACAGGCAGCAACTATAAATTGTTTCTCAACCCATTTAGATTTTTGTGTAGGATCTGTATTTCAATTTCAAATGCACACAGAATCTATGTCTATTCTCTTCCTGCAAAGAACACGTGCATATATAATTTATGTTTGCAGTAATGGATTAATGAGTTTATATTATGATATTATCTAAATAGGCTACATAGCTATTATAAGGGTATATTGAAGTTCTGTGACAGTTGAAATTTCTCTCTCTCTCTCTCTCTCTCTCTCTCTCTCTTTTGGGGGGTGGGGGGGGGGGGGGGGGGGGTGTTGTTTAGGAACAGGCTTTGGTTTTTGCCTTTTGTAATGCTACACAAATAAATGAATCACATAAAAAAAATCCTATGTATTGTCAATTTATGAGAATTCCTGAAAATTTAGATGTTTGAGTCAGTTTGACAAAATATTATTAGAATTATAAATCTCCTAAACATATCAATTTCATGAATTATGAGAATTTTAATTTACTTCTTTTAGATTGGAAAATTGTCAATTTTCACATTTGTTCCTGAGAGTTAATAATGTGAGATTTCAATTCAATTTTTCACTTTTTTCCTTAAACTAATTATTTAGAGTTAATTCTAAAAAAATATTTTTTTAATGTTCAAGGGATTTATTTTTATAAAAATATTATCCATGATGGTCATTAATAATTATTTAGTAACCAATTAAGTTAGTATAAGATTATCTTAAACATCAAATTTAATAACATGTGATTTGAAAAGTATCATTTTATCAGGTTAATTTTGTTACACAACACAACCGTGATCTACCTATATTCCTACTGTTTTTTTCCTCATGAATCCAAGCCAATTACAATGAAACAGATCCTATTTGAGTTCAAAAGATCCACTAATTCAACAATAATTCTTGAGGGGGCAGAATTGATGACTTCCATAAATCAAATATAGTCAACCTGAATGTGTTCCAAAATGAAGGCTTGAGCCAAACGGCTTGTGCTAAGTACATTCTCATAACAAGTGATTACATGATTCGGTCTAGGAGGGATCAAAGACTAGACTTAGCTTACGTGGGACTTCAATGCCTTGTGTCAAACCCAATATCTTCTTCAGATTAACAAAACCATGAATATCAAGTTGAGCTTCACAGAGAAACAAAACTAAGGGCCTTTTTCTCTCACCGAACAGCGGAGTTCTTGAACTGCCTTTGGGATCCCAAGCCCACCGCAGTTTAGACCAAGAATTTTCATGGATGAGAAGGGGGTTGGATACCAACTCCTTTGGAGGGAAAAGATGAGGATTGCTTGTTCTTGGAATTTTCAAGAGAAGTTGAAATAGAAACAGAAGCTTCAGGGGGTTGTTTATTTGATAACCGGCTATTGAGAGAAATACTCATCAAACGTTTCCAATTTCTAAGAGAAGATTTGGTACATCATCTTAATTACTCGGCACTATCTCCATATCAATTTCAAAAGACTGGTTATCATTATCTAAATAATGCTTATCCTTATCACTGACCTCAAAAGGTATATACGGCTATCGTGAGGAAAATTCAAATTCAACTTATCCTTATCAGAACATACCTCAGTAAGTGCTGTAGAATCTTTGGAAATAATCGAAGGAAGATAGATATAAGAAATCACATTTCTTAACTCTGTTGGATTTCGTACTAATAAAAGATTTCAATGAAAGATAGATTACTTTTCTTCCCCTTCATTAGGCCCAAACCACAATACAACCACAAGCAACCACCAATCAAACTCACAAATCTAAACCCATGCTGTCACGAGGCACCAATATGGATCCAATCCACGTATAATCACAACCCCAAAAATCCAGTTGCCTCATTCATTATTCCTTATAATCCACTCAACATGGCTTAGATTTGAGAGAGAGAAAGATGGAGAAGGAAAAGAAGAAGAGAGAGAAGAGAAGGTTGAATAACAATTAAAGAAGATGAGGAGGGAAAGATTGGAGACGAAGTGATCAAGTGAAGGGACGAAAAAAAAAAAGAGAAATGATTACAGCTTCTGTCTAGTGTATTCGCAGCACTGGCCATGATACAATGCAGGCATGTGTCCAAACAGGGACAGAACTAGGATTTGAACTGTGGGGGCAAAAGCATGAACTAAAAAAATTTCAAGTTACATGGTTTATTAAAAAAAAATCATGGCAGACAAAACAATTGCACTTTATTATCATAAATATTTAAGTCAAGAAGGAAATAATATGAACAAAAAATATTGAAAGTTACAATATGGTATTCAAACATTTTCGAAGAAGGATAAAAAAAGAAGAGAATTTCAGATCTCCAAATTCTGGATAATTGGAATTAATATGTTGATTTTATTACATTGACCAACTCACCAATATGATAAACCCATACTTTTGAATGCAACTAAAAATCACACTAATAAACTTTTCAAAACTTTGTTTGAGGATTTTAAAAAATTGGGATATTAATATTAAAAGTTGACAATGCTGCATCATTAATATTGGCTTCTAAAAGAATTTTGCATTTTATCTTTTGAAAAAAATTTAAATATTGTAATTGACTTTCCCATAATTTATAAATCAATTAAAAGTTATATAAATTATTGTCACCCCTGTAAGGGAATTTTTTTTTCTATGAGATTTTTTTGGTTATGAGTTATTGAATTATGATATTGGGGATTTGTGGATTTTTTGTTGTGTTGTATTTGGAATATGGAGGGGCCATGGGTCTAAAGAAAGGGTTAAGTGATTAGTTTCTTTTAGGCTATTTGGATCAATCCAAAAATTTAAGGTAAGCCAACTATAAACTCTAAAATATGGGCATGCAAATAAAATAGCTAATTTGGGACACATGTCTGCATTATATTGTGTCAAGTGCGCAAATGCACTAAGAAACTCCTTCAGTAGCTATGGTAGACTCAAAGATGGGTGACAACTGCGTGATAAAGTTAACTTCTAGAGGTAAAGTAATACTTTCTAAATCATGGGCGATTCTTTCATTTTATATTAAATATAAAAATACAATTTTACTTCTTTAGGTCACATTTGGATAAAACTTATAAGGATTAAATATTTAAATCAATGGATTTAAAAAATAATTACTAATACCAAATTGTAATGTTAATTTTAGTACACTGTACTAAAATTAACATTACAATTTGGATTTTGTTCTAACAAATACATTTGTGACTTTTCATATTTTATTCAAATTGCTTGGACTACAATTGAAATCCAAAATTTTTAATTCAAATACTTTCATCCAAATCCTTTTCAAATCTCCTCACAAATCCTTGCTTAAGAATTTTTTTAATCATAACTATAGTATGCATTTAGGTTAATTATTTCACACGACAATTGATTTTTTAATTATTTATTTATTTTGTTACTTATAATAGTTAAACCTTTCTGAATTAATTTTGCTTCAATATTATTTTTTTAATTTTACCCCTTAAAATCCTAGTTCCCCCACTACTCTTGATATTGAAATTCTTAACCACTATGGAAAAGTTTAAGGAAAGCCAATAACAATAACAAACAAAAAACAAAAAAAATTGAGAGAGTTTCAACCTATGATATCTTATGATAGTTTTTTATTATCAGACCAAGACATCAATCGATTTGTGGTGTAAACAGAGATTAAACCTTGGATCTCTTATTCAACCACCTTAGACTTAAAGCTAATTGGAACTCATGAAAGGCATACAAAGTGATAAGCATGAAACTCTCTCAATAACAAAATAGTTTGGCAGAGATAGGCATGCAAAATGATCTTTACTTAGGAAGGAAATAAAATGTGATTCAATAGCAAAGCCACTCCAAGTGCATATTTTTGGCTAATAAAGGAAAAGAAATGTGATTGAATTCTAAATCTCTAAAGCATATGGTGACGAACCATAATGATTGAATTCCACATGTACGAGTTTAGTATGGGGTACCATGTTTTTTGCAACATTCGTGTCCCTATCTTCTAAAGTGAAAAGATTTTACTAGATTGTTTATATGGGGTTTATATGATATGATGGAATTCCAAAGACAATTCACATGAAGATTTTTGGCTAATAAGGGAAATGAAATGTGATTATTTGACAAATAAGGAAATAAAATATGATGGAAAACTTATTCCAAAAGATTTACCTTTGAATTTATAGCACATCACATGACGATCTTGGGCGATAAAGGAAAGGAAATATGATGGAATTCAAATAAACCAAAAGTTTTAAAGCTATGAACAGAAGGATGCAAACAACCTCAATCATAGTATGCAGTTTGGCCATTGGTGTGACGCTAACTTATATGGTTAACCAACCTGTGTCACTAACACGTGAATGGTTAGGTTGAAACTGCAGTTTGTTTAATATTTAATTAGCAGAAAGAAAGGGGGGGTGGGGGGGGTGGGGAAAGCCCTAAGTTTATTAATTTTGCAACACACAAGGATAAAAACTTCGACTAAATTGTTATAAACAATCACAATACCATTATAACTAGTCAATATCATGTTGTAATGCATGGAAAAAATTAACGGAATATAAATTACTATCTCTTATTTTGGGTCTAAATATAAAATTTAATATTTATGATAATTATAATTATATGCATTTTTTATAAATGGTACCTTGATCCTTAGGACCATGTGACATTAAGTTTGAATGGCTCATTTGTGTTGTACCTTTATCCTTCTACAATTTAGTCAATTGCTTGAGACTATATGGCCAATTGTACAAGCCAAGATATTAATATATCTTAGGACAAGGCTTTCGTTTAGTAAAAGATGGAACACAATCTTGACACATTGTTATTTTTAGACACATGTCGTGTTTGTGTCCTGTCTAATGTTCCAAAACACTAGACACAAGCCAAACCCTATATGTTATTTCTTTCTATTGGCATGTGGATAGTATTAAATGATTTTGTAGTTTAGTTTTGTGGGACTTATTCCCTCAAAGTAAGAATCTTATGGGAGATATGGATAATGAATAAACACTTAAACTATATTTGGTAGCAGTCTTGTGGTTAAGTGGTTTAGTTCAATCTCTACCATAGAGAGAAATGAATAATTACATAAATTAAAAATGAATGGTATGAAAATGAATGAGACTTTTTTAGTGTATTTGAGTGTGAATAAAAATAGAAAGTAAATATATTTTAATATATATAAAATTAAAAAAGTTTGATTTTTGGTTGGCTTCATGAAATTTTTCCATGTAAGCTTTCGAAGCCTTAGAATTCACAACTTTTCACCTCAGCTTCATTTATTTTTAGGTTATTTTCATTCCTGACCTTGTGCCTGACTATCTTTCTAGCACCTCCATCACTCTCTTTTGCCTTCTATGGTGTTCTCTGAGCTCCTTATTATATATCCTTATATAAACTGCTTGTAGAACCTGAAAATCATTTGTTTTTTTTTTTTTGGCTCTGTTAATAACAAATAATCAAAGCAGCGTTCAGAGTTCATTGAAAGTGTAACTAATTTTTTTTTTTTTTTTTTGATGGGGAAAGTGTAACTAATTAATAAACACAAATCCTTTTCCACTTGAAGACTGTTCAGGTACATATGTTATATGTTCATTTAATTCTTATTTCACTATATATGTGATGGATACTTTGTTTTTTAAGTGTAACATATGTTATATATAGCCTTTGATTTTGGAACTATATTGGACAGATTCTGTTTATTTATTTGTTTATTCTAAATTTTAAATTATCAACATTTGCACTTGTTGAGTTCCAAGGAGTAAATTATATCTACTTTTGAAACATGGATATGAAATTTAAATTACCCTGTTGAGCTCAAAAAAGGACAAATCTAAATTATCAGTTTGAAATTAAACTTCCTTCTCAAAAAAAAAAAAGTTTGAAATTAAACTGTGAAACTGAAAGAATATTATGATAAAGCACAGACTTAGCAATCTTTGCTTCTATACACAGAACAAACATAACAAGGAAATGAGAACTTCTAAATAGAGCTGCTTACTTTGGTTGCTTCCAAGACTACTTAACAACGCTCACTGGGCATTAATCTCATGAGAAACGATAGAAGGGATCAAATAGTATCTGTGAATGTGTTTAGAGGTGTTAATAAAATAGGCGTAAATGCACTTTTAGTCCCTACATTTTGAAGTTTTTCCATTTTAGTCCCTAAATTTTATTTTTTCCACATTTAGTCCCTAAAATCAATTTACGCTTTTTATTCTAGTCCTTCGAGCCCCATTCCGTCACCAATTAACGGGGAAATAGACGGGATCTATAAAATATTATTACTTTTTAACCCTGGTGAATAAAATAAGGAAGAAATCAGATTAAGCTCACGTGATAAATCACGTGAAGCACTTTAGTGCACTTACCACCTACCTCCGGCGCGCAGGTGACGAGCTTCCCAAATCAGACTGAAATCCCTAGCTCCCTTCCTCTGCCCCACAACCAACAGGCACCATCATCAACCTAAAGAAAATCCCACTTCTCTCTCTAACCACCACCATCATCATCAACCATCTCAAGATCCTCGCCTACCTCTGGCGCGCAGGTAGTGACCTTTCCCAAATCAGACTTAATCCCCAGTGAAGCTCTCTGCCTCTGCCGAACAGCCATAAGAACACAACCTAAAGAAAAATCCCCACTTCGTCAATCTCTATCACTTGATACCCACACTATTCATGGAGTGGAGAAAATGAAAGCTGGGAGACTTCTGTATTTGTGAAAGGGTCTTCTCTCTCTTCTCTCTGTCCTAATTTATAGCTTTACAAGAAGGTTGGTGACTTTTTCCTTGTAGGGCCACAATGTTTTTGTATATTTTGGCTTTTTGACTGTTTGTTGGTCCTTGTCTGCATGTGTTTGGTTGTGGTTTACATTGTGGTCCATGTGTTCCCCGTGTATGACAAAAGTACTTTCTCTGTTTCTTTTAGTATGACAAAACTATTGAAGTAAGTGTTGTATTCTTACTTAAATATTTGATTAAGTGCTGTGATCACCTAATGCTTTATTAAGTGTTGTATGGTCTGCATGCAGAATAGAAAATTTTATTAGGTATGAGTGTTGTATTGTCTGCATGCAGAATAGAAAATTTATTAGGTATGAGTGTTGTTTTGTTAAATATAATATATATTTTGTTGTAAATAATATATATTTTTTCCTGTAGCTAGCATTGTGTAATTGGTTTTGGTGTTATGTTGCATGCAGAATGGATGGTCTATTTAGTTTATTTGTGCATCATGGTGGCAATTTTACTGAAAATGGCCGAAAATATGTGGGAGGTGCAGTAGATATAGTTGATAATTGTGACCCTGACAGGTGGTCCAAGGTTGAGATAGAAAGTATATGTAAGGACTTTGGATACACATCTGTTAGCAGGCTGTGGTATAAAATGCCTGGAGTGGACCAAGAACTGGCAAACTTCCATTTGATTGTTGATGATAGTGATGCCATGTTTCTAACAGACTTAGTGAAGGGTCATCAAGATATTCATGTGTATGTAGAGCACCCAATACATGAGCCTATATTAGTTGATGAAGGAGAGGTTGCTGGTGAGGGTGTGCAGCCATTAGCATTAGAGCAAGACTTTACAGGTTATTATGACAATGATAATGAGAGTGAACATGATGATGATGGTGATGATGATGGGGATGAGTTTTATAGTTTTTATGAGAATGATGACATGTATGCTAATGATCAAACCTTTAACAATGAGGATGAGGTTGAGGTTAATGCTAATGTTCCTACTGAGGTGGCTGCTTCTCAAATGGGTTCTAGGAGAGTAGGTAAAGAACCTGAGCACCCACCTGAGGTCTTTCATATAAATGATAGCAGTGATAGTGTGGGAAGTGATGGTGGGGGAAGTGGCCTAGAAGATGATGTAGAGTTGACCCATGGTGTTAGGGACTTTGTTGAAGATAGTAGTGACAGTTGGGATGGTAAGGATGATGCTGAAGTTAATGAACCTGGGCAAATGGGTGCTGGTGTAATGAACTCTGATTATGAGAGTGAGGAATTGCATAGTCTTGTTGAATCATCATCTAATGATGAGCTTGGGTGTGATAGTGATGATCAGTCTGAGGATGATAACAGGACACATGTGGGAGATGAAAGGGAACCGAAAAAAGAGCAAGTGAGGAAGTTCCCTGTGTTTAAGCCAGTGGCTAAGGCTGAGCAAATTTATTTTGAGAAAGATATGTTGTTTACTACACCTAAGCAATTCAAGGAAGCTATAACAGATTATGCAGTTTCTGGTGGATGGGGGATCAAATTTGTTAAAAATGATCTGCAAAGGGTAAGAGCTGTCTGCCAAGAAGGGTGCAAGTTTGTTGCCTATCTAGCAAAGGTGCCAAGGGAGAGGAGTTACCAACTAAGGACATTGACATTGGAACACACCTGCTGTAGAAGTTATAAGAACCCTAGGTGTACTTCATCATACATTGGGAAGAAGTTGATGAAGAAGGTGAAAAGACAACCTAATATGAAGCTAAAGGACATCCAAGAGGCTGTCCATGACAAGTACACCGTAAATATAAGTGTAGGAAAAGCAGGTAGGGCTAGGGATAAGGCTCAAGAATATGTGGATGGGGTGTATACACAACAGTACAACCAGTTGTGGGAGTACTGTGAGGAATTAAGGAGGGCTAGTCCTGGTAGTACCATACTTATGAAGGTACATACCTTCCATGATGGTGATTTAGCAGCTGAGCTGGATTTGGTGTGTGGGGTGCCTTATTTTGAGAGGCTATACATATGTTTGGAGGGTTGCAAGAAGGGGTTTTTGGCTGGATGTAGGCCATTCATTGGTTTGGATGCCTGCCATTTGAAGACCAAGGCAGGGGGGCAATTGATTACTGCAGTCTGCAGAGATCCTAATGAGGAGTATTTCCCACTTGCATATGCAGTGGTAGAGGCTGAAACCAAGGATTCTTGGACTTGGTTCATCAATTTGTTACTTGCAGACATAGGTCAGAATAAGAGATGGGTGTTTATGTCAGACCAGCAGAAGGTGTGTACTTTATTCTCTACTTGGTTGTTTTTTCTTCATTTACTCATTGTATCTATCTCTAAGCCATATTTTCTTTTCATACTGTTTGTGACAGGGGTTGGTGCAAACTTTCATTGATAACTGGCCACAATATGAACATAGGATTTGCTGCAGGCACCTCTACAACAACTTCAGGAAGAACCATCCTGGTGTTCTACTCAGAGAACTGTTTTGGAGGGCAGCCAAGACAAGTTATAAAGAAGAGTTTGACAAGGTGATGGATGAGCTGAAGGGCATTGATGCTGGTGCACACAGTTGGTTAGATGGTCATTCAACAACAAAATGGGCCAAACACATGTTTAGTGAGGATGCCTTGACCGACACTATAGTAAACAACATGTGTGAGAGTTTCAACAGTAGGCTTCTTAAATTCAGGTCTAAGCCTATAATTAGCATGGTATGAGTCTTTGTGATCACCTACAATTAATTAGGTTAATTATGTCGTACTGTTTTTAGTAGGTTTTGCAATTAATGTCTAATGATGACATGTATGTGCTTGCAGCTTGAGTGCATCAGACTATATCTCATGACTAGGTTTCAAGAAAACAGAGTGAAGATTTTGAGAGTAGAGTCAGCTATTTGTGCCAAGGTTCTGAAAAGGTTGCACAAGGAAAAACTGGCAGCCAATAGGTGGATAGCTTGTTGGGCAGGGCAGACCTAGTTTGAAGTAAAAAATGGTCTGCAAAGTTTCACTGTTGACTTGGCCACAGCACACTGCAGTTGCAGGAAGTGGGACATAAGTGGCATACCCTGTGCTCATGCTATCTCGTGCATATTTTTCAACAGACAAGATGCTGAGCAGTATGTTCACCCATGTTACCATGTCTCTACATACAAGGCCTGCTATGAACCAATAATAGCACCAATCAATGGACAAAATATGTGGAGATCTAGTGATGTGGCCCCAGTTCAGCCTCCCATCAAAAGAAGACCACCTGGCAGACCTAAGAAGAAGAGGGCAAAGGAACCTAATGAGCCAACAAGGAGAGGTGGCATCTCTAAGCAATGCAAGACTTGTGGTAAGTTAGGGCATAATAAAAGAAGTTGTAAGGGTGAGATTGGAGGGAACTCCTCACTGCCAGGCACCACAAACAGAACCAGTGCATCTAGTAAGGTAATATATGGACATGTATGAAATGCAATTGTATTAGTTACTTTCAAGTACATCTAATAATTTGCGTGCATTTCTTGTTTGTAGGCCCACATGCATAGCTTCAGCTCCACTCCAAGTGCACCACCTCAGTCCAGCTCCACTCCAAGTGCACCACCTCAGTCCAGCTCCACTCCAACTGCACCCTCTCAGGGCAAGACAAGCTCAGCCACTCAATTTGCACCATCTCAGACCATGATGCACCAATCCAGTCCAACTGTAACACCTCATGCCAGGACCAGAAGCACATTTATCCATTCACAGCAGCACACCTCCACTGAAGCTGCACCACATCAGTCAGGCAGCACCACACATAACTCCAGCAGCAGCAACCCAAAGCCAATGCAGAAGAAGAGAAGGGTGGTCACATCAGAGACTCTAAAGGCTTCTAAGAACGCATCCAGATACATGGAATCAATCAGACATGGTGGGAGTCAATCATCTGTGCATGGTCCAAGGAAGTGAAGAGAGCACAAGTTGATCTGTGCATGGAACAATGCCATGTGTTTTGTAGAAACTGATGACTTAACTGTTTTGTGTATTTATGGTAGTAGGGTTAAACATGGAACATTGCCCTTTGTTTTGTAGAACTAGAACATTTAACTGTTTTGTGTATTTATGGTGGTAGGGTTAAACATAGAACATTGCCCTTTGTTTTGTAAAACTATGACTGTGTTCTAGTTATGATATTTGTAGAATTGTGAATGTGTTATGATATTTGTAGAACCATGAATGTGTTATGATATTTGTACAACTGTGGCTGTGTTCTGATATTTGGTGTTGAGTCACAAGTCTGACCGTGTAGTGTTGCTGGAAGTGTTTGTATTGGTTTGATATAAAGTGAGTTATGACTCATCTTTTGTACTTTGACTATTTGTATTGCAGAAAATTTGTATTGCAGGAAATTTGTGTTGCAGACAATTGAATTGCAAAAAATTTGTATTGCAGAAAATTTGTGTTGCAAAAAAATTGAATTGCAGAAAAGTTGTATTGTAGAAAATTTGTATTGCATCAGAAATTTGCAGCAGCAATTTGTATTGTAGAAATCTGGATTGCAACAGAAATTTGCAACAATTTGTATTGCAGCAGAAATGTGTATTCCAGCTGTGTGTTGATGTAGAGATTTGTATTGCAGCAGATAGTGTGCCTTTATCAAACTGTGCCTTTGTCAATCTGTCAATCAAGCTCAAAAAGTTTGGTTCAAATTTGGTTTTTTGTTGACTGGGATTTTTGTTGTCAATCTGTCAATATGCTGTAGATATTTCAAGTAGATCTTTTAAGTCATGCCAAATAGATATTTCAAGTAGATCTTTTAAGTAAACCTCAGTTACATGCAAAGTTGGACATGTTTAATAGATATTTTTGGACAAGTTTAATAGATATTTTTGAAGATGTGGCTGAACTGCATAAGAGGGAATAATATGACTAAAAAGTGTACATAATTTTAGACCAGTTAAGAATTTAGAAGTTTGTACACTATTAATAATATGACTATAGGAATTTCTGAACAACTTAAGTACCCTGTCTGTGCCAACATGCCCTGAATTGTCATCATTTACTCTCTTTGACTTTGAAATTGAGACTTACTAACAAATTTCATATTCACATCCACATCTCTTTTTTCAAATTGGTTATTTAAATTTTTATTTTTTATTAAACTGAAACCAGTATGAATACAGTTCATAAACACATTTCAGCAGCCCCACATTGAACAATACAGTTACAAAACAGGGGTATTCATTTCATTCCAAGAATGGTACAAAAAAAAAACCAGCAGGTGTATCCATACTAACTGCTTAACCACAAAATGTACACACTGCTAGCCCTTTGCATTAGCAATTACAGGATATTGAAACTCCCCCATCTATGAAACATGCTAACTAAACATACACTTCCACCACCCACCTAACCAAACATAAACACTTCCACACTTCCCAGCCTAATCAAACCTCCACTACCTGTCTAACTACCCATACAATTAACGAGACAAATCCCACATATCACCATTAAGAATGCCAAAGCCACATTGTAAAACTTCTCTCTCCTGTGGCATCTTGCAACCTCAGCCTCTAGTCTGATAATCCGTTGCCTTTGCTCTGGGATGAGCACCTTACCACGATCACATATCTCATCATCACGCCATTGGAAGAATTTACACTTTCGCCCAACCTGAAATGCAAACCAATTTCTTTATCCATGAAGCTACTTAATGACCAATAAGGACTGTATAATTAACATGAAATTGAAAAAACATTGTTGTTTATATATAACCACAGCAATCCAGTTTTTAAGCAAACATTACCATTGAAGATCAATAAACTAACCTAACCAACAAAAGGAAAATATTCCCCAGTCAACAAATTGAGTTTAAATTTTGCAAACCCAAGCCATATGCATCCATAACAACTCACAAGTGAATGCAGTCAATAAACCAGAGACTTAACCTCATATACTCACATAATGCATGTCACAGTTGAACAATACCCTTATATGCACAAATCCTACCTCTTGAACAAGGTGTCAAAAACTACTAGCAGCATATTTTACACCATCAAACAGCTTAGTAAAACAAGAAAAAAAAAACCCAAAATTATTGCTTCCAAACCCAAGAAAACGAACTAAATGCAGAAAGTCCCTCCTCCCTTAGCCCCAATGAAATAAAAATAAAAACACGAAAACCCCATGATTCAAAATCAAAAGCTTGAACTACCTAGTAGAAAAAACATGATTAATTAAAAAAACACTCAAATATTGAAATACCCAGTAGTTTGGACAGCCATAAAACCTTCTGCCAGGGTTGTCCGGTGTCCACGAAACGACTAACACTGGTTTTTCATCACAGTAGCACCTAAATGGGGCTCTCCTCCTCAAGCTTGAACTGGTTGAAGAGCTTGCTTCCATCTAATCAGGGGCTTCGAAATGGTTGAAGATCTTGAGATGGTTGATGATGATGGTGGTGGTTAGAGAGAGAAGTGGGATTTTCTTTAGGTTGATGATGGTGCCTGTTGGTTGTGAGGCAGAGGAAGGGAGCTAGGGATTTCAGTCTGATTTGGGGAAGCTCGTTACCTGCGCGCCAAGAGGTAGGTGGTAAGTGCACTAAAGTGCTTCACGTGATTTATCACGTGAGCTTAATCTAATTTCTTCCTTATTTTATTCACCAGGGTTAAAAAGTAATAATATTTTATAGATCCCGTCTATTTCCCCGTTAATTGGTGACGGAATGGGGCTCGAAGGACTAGAATAAAAAGCGTAAATTGATTTTAGGGACTAAATGTGGAAAAAATAAAATTTAGGGACTAAAATGGAAAAACTTCAAAATGTAGGGACTAAAAGTGCATTTACGCCAATAAAATATGAAGGTTGTTAAGGGAAAGGGCTGTAATCCATCAGACAAGAAGCTCTAAACATGCCTCTTTAGGCAAGTAAAGTTGTGGTGCAACTACGCCCACGGTGTGGCATTTAAAGAGGGTCCTAAAAATAGTCTTCTAAACATGTGATAAAGGTCGTACCTCGTACAAAAGGCTCACTTTTCTGCAGGGTATGATAGAGGTGGTTGATAGATAGCTCTACTCCTAATTTTAAAAAAGGCTGACTTTTAAGCATTTGATAGATTATTATTATTATTATTATTATTATTTATTTTATTTATTTTATTTTTTTGATGTTTTGGTTCTGAAATCAAATAAGGGATGGTTCAATGACATAATAAAGAGTTTATTATTGATTTATGGTTTCTGAAAATACTATAAAGAGACACACTAGAAAGGATTAGAGTTCCTAGAGAACCTGTCAGGCCAAAGTAGACCTAACTGCTTGTTCTAACCAAACTTTTTGTCGGATAGTATGCGATTATGCTTATAAAATATGAGCTACTTTTGCAGGAAAACTTCTCTGAGCCTTGTGTTTCTTTAGATTGCAATGGACAAGGGCAAACAGATTATGATCAATAACGATGGTGGACATGCTGGTAGAGGTTGCAACAACAGTACTATGACTAGTGACGCTTTTAATAATCAAAGTAAACTGAAAATTTTGGTGTGTGACAGTGATCCTGAGAGTTGTGATGAGATCTCCACCCTTCTAACCAATTGCAGTTATCAGGGTTTGTTGCTCTCTATATATTTAATTTTACTTTATCATTATTTATAGTGTTCTCTATTTCTTATGGCAAGGTTTTGCAAGTATATTCTTCTTTTAGCACTAAGTTCGTGTAAATATCCAGCTTAGCTATTAGCATTGACAGTTGCATGCACATGAGGTCTGAGGTCAAAAACATTTTACACTTCTTGATTGATAATATATGAGACATTTCTATAGTTGTGACAGATTTCCTTCGTTGGTTTTTCATCCTGGTCATTTCAAGAAGGCCGTAGCCAATTAAGTCCAGGTTTTTAGGCTAAAGAGGATGGCTTCCTCATATTTTTTTCAGAGTTTCCTCTGCTTCATTTAGCCAGAGTCATTCCACATGAATTATGATGTCTACGTTTTTATAAGAAAGCGTTTACTGGGCTCACGCAATGCTTGTGCATCTTCCTGTGTTTATTGATATCTTTGCATCTCACAATAGTCTGAGAGTCCTTTATCTGAAATAAGTGTAATCTGTGTTTCAAGTTATACTGCATAAAATCCTTAATATTTCTAAAACTTGTTTACCTACAAAGGCAACATTTAATCACTTATAACAACATAATCTATTGCTTCACAGTAATCTCAGTGAGCTCATTTGTAGAAGTGGTTGATACATTGGATGCTGAGGGGCCCCATATTGACATCTTACTCGTTTCAGTTGACCCTCACATAGACAAAGGCATGAAAATGTTGAAGTATATCAGTGAGGAATTCCAACACATTCCAGTGATCATCAGTAAGCTTTCATGTTGTTTGATCTGCAGTTAGTATTTTCTTTATTTTTTATTTTTGTTCCTTAGAATAAACAAGTGACTGGAAAATAAAATTCATTAAAATGAAATCTTATAAAAGAGACAAATTTAAGCGCTTTACAATTACAAAAACAAAGAACAAGCCTCAGTCCCAAATTTAGTTTGACTTTACTCATCATCCTACTTAATTAATATCCAGGGGTTCTTGTTTTGTTCAGTATTGTCTAGACAAGACCATATCTCTCTTATTTACAAGTACTTAAATCTTGGCGTGGCTGACTATTTGATGAAGCCTTTATGCACCGACGAGCTATCAAATCTATGGAAGCACAAGGGGAAGAGCCGGAATATGGTTGGTATCACTTTGATGCACAGTTGGTGATTTTTTTACCTTTTTCTAGTTAAGATCCGAACATAAGATAAATAAATTTGCAGTACATCTGTACATGTCACATATATCCTAAGAATATATAGGTACTTTTCAAAGATCAGTGCAGAAAACAGCAATTTTAGCTTAGTAATCTCCTGTTAGGATTTCATCTATCGTAGACATACCTTACTCTTAGATTTTTTACGAATTTGTTGTGAACTAATTTTAGTTTGATCAATTTCAATTGATTCCAAAATGGCACATTTTTATGTTCAACTCTTTCACTAGGGTGCCCTCCAAGAAACCTTAGATAATTTATGTTGTGTCTACTCATAGCATCCTGTAGTGCCGCAGAAGAACATCCAAAGTATAGTGTTCCTCTGACGACACTAAGTTCTAGTAAAACTAACAAGAATATAAATTTTTGTTTCTTAAATGACAGATGAAAAAGTTACTGGGAAGTACAAATGCAGAGTCAAGCCATATAATCAGCAAGAGTGGCTGAGTTTTTTGTGCTGAGAAGTTTAGCATACTCTGAGGACATCCAATAAGTTAAATGCTTCAGATAATTGTGCATGTGCACCCATTCATGAAAATCTTGGATTCAATTGGAAGGGTATAAGTTTGTAGTCTGTGGTTGTGGTCTAATATTATAGCACCTCCTTTTAAAGCTTACATTTCCCTTCGGATGTTTTAAGTATTATCATTTGACTTAATTCGGGAAATTCCTTTTGACGACTAGTCTTCCTTCATATAGCTTATAAAAATTCAAAAAAGTAATTGAGACATAGCTTTTACTTGAGTTTAGATATAGAGTTCAAATTTTCCCACAGTAAAGCTGGCTAGGATTGGTGCAGACATATACATTGGCGTATACAACAGTAGGTTTTAATATAGAGAAATGATATGTTTACAACATTTTCACAACGAATTTTAAGTGGCAAGCTGTTACTGGTTGTTATTGTTGAGACAAAAAAGTAATCTTAGTGTTAATTTCAAATTTAAAAAATAACAACTAGCCACCTGTGATTTGTTGTAAGATTGTTATAGACGTAGCATCTCTCTTTAATATATCATATATGTGAGGGTTAATTTTGCCAAATAGCATAATTTTAGAAAAAAATATAGGAGAAACGCATCCGACCAAACTTATTTAATTATATAGCATTTTTTTGAACTTCGAGTTTGTTAAATTCAAGTTTCAAGTGAAACTCTAGTCTACCAAACTCAAGTTCCAATCATTATGGGCTCAAGTGGTAATCCGATCAGTTAGAATTCGAGTTTCAGTTAGAACTCAAATTTGACAAACTTGAGTTCTAAAAAAGTGCTACATAACTAAATAAGTTTGGCTGGATATGTTTCTCCTAAATTTTTCCTAAAATTATGCTATTTGGCAAAAAAAATAAATGCCAATATGTGAGTGATCTTTCATTGGAAGTAAAAAAAAAAAATGATAATAAAGAGACAAAGTTTAAATTTAAGAAAATGGGTACGATGAAACTACAGAATTGTGTATATTCTTTGAAAAAATGTGTATATTAAATATACACAATTGTATGCAATCTTTAAAAAATGTATTCATTGAATATAGAAAATAGTGCATATTCTTTGAAAAATTGTGTACATTCTTTGAAAAATTGTCTATGTTGAATACAAAATTATGTACATTATTTAAAAAATTGTGAATATTGAATGTACTTGTGTATTTTCTAAGAAAAGTTGTATACATTAAATAAACAAAATTGTGTACCTTGAATATACAACATTGTGAACATTTTTTGAAAATTTGTATATGTTGAATATATAGAATTGTACACTTTCTTTGAAATAATTGTGTACATTGAATATACATGATTATGTAGATTCTTTGAAAAGTGTAATGTACAAAGTTGTATACATTCTTTGAAAAATTTTGTTCCTTCAATCTACAAAATTGCGTACACTCTTTAAAAAATTGTGTACATTAAATATTAAGAATTGTTTACATTTTTTGAAAATTTCCATACATTGAATATATAGAATTTTATACACTTTTTAAAAAATAGTGTACATTAAATATACAGAATTGTATACTATGGGAGGACTTTCGTCTCGACCCCCAATCAAGTATTGTCCTCTTTGGAAATGGCGTTGAGCCTTAATCCTCAAGGATTTGTTCAATCCCACATCAGGAAGAGACGCCTTCCACCCATGCCTTATAAGCCTTTGGCCTAAGGACGAGTGTACCACTACTACACAAAATTGTGGACATTGAATATTGAAAATAGTGTACATTAAAAAAAAATTACATTCTTTGAAAATTTTCAACAATAAAAAATTTGTCAATGTTAAATATACAAAATTGTGTACATTCTTTGAAAAACGTGTATATTAAATGTACAGAATTGAGTACATTCTATAAAAGAACTTGTGTACGTTGAATATACAGAATTTGGTATATTCTTTGAAGAATTGTATATGTAGGGCACAAGAATTTAAATAAGGTACCCATGCCACGTGTCATATACATGGCTGAGGAGTCTATTATCGTGTCGAGGAGGCCACACGCTCGAACAGTAAGGTCATGTCAGTGGCACATTGCCAGAGGAGGTCTTACTGTGAAGAATTGTATATGTGGGGCACAAGAATTTAAATAAGGTACCTATGCCACGTGTCATATCCATGGTCGAGGAGTCTATTATTGTGTCGAGGAGGCCACACACTCAGACAGTAAGGCCATGTTAGTGGCACATTGCCAAAGGAGGTCTTACTGTAGAGAAAAAGCTTCAGAGAGAGGGTTAGCCCTAACATGACTGAAGGGTTGGTGGCTGCCTCCACATTTAATGCGTCCCACCACATCTTCTGGTTGCATTTATATGAAAAAGACTCCTGGATAGTGCTACCTTGGTTGCCGCAACTCACAAGGGGTTTGAGAAGGTGTCTGATAGGACAAGCACTCAAGTGGTGGACTGGATGATCAACAAATGGAGGGCCAAGATCGCCTGAAGGGAGTTATATAATGTGAGAGACCCTTCAAGGAGGAGGGGGCAGAAAATCTGTAGAGAAAACATTGTAGCATTAAGAACAACAACTGTAATGAAATCTAAGAGAAATATATTCAAGAACTACTTTCCTCAGACATTTCCGAGGAAGAATTTCTGTGCACCACATTTGTCTATTCATTGTTTTTCCTTGCTCTCTTACCATCTTTAGCCCATTAAGGCCGTTGTCCACTTTATTGAAGCCTAGTTTTTTAGTCTACTCTCTACAAATTTATTGTATTGAGTTCTTTGGGCCTTAATCCATTTATCTTTTGGACCTAAGAACCAAAGCCCGCCCCCACAGTATACATTAAATATACATAATTGTGTAAATTCTTTGAAAAAAAATGTGTATGTTGAATATACAAAATTTTTATACAATCTTCGAAAAGTTGTATATGTTGAAAGTATAGAATTGTATAGTCTTAAAAAATTGTGTACATTCTTTTTAAAAAGTGTGTTTGTTGAATGTACGAAATATGTACATTTTTTGAAAAATTGTTTATGTTTAATGTATGGTGTACTTTCTTAGAAAAATTGTTTACATTATTTGAAAAATGTTCAAAAATCAAAAAATTATGTACATTATTTGTAAAATAAAATTGTGTGCATTATTTGAAAAACGTTCAAAAATCAAAAAATTATGTACATTATTTGTAAAAGTGTATAGGTTGAATATACAAAATTGTCTAAGTTCTTTAAAAAAAAAAAAAAATATATATATATATATATATACACACATCTAATATATAAAATTCTATACATTCTTTGAAAAAATTGTGTATATTTAATTTACAAAACTGTATACATTCTTTAAAAAGTTGTGTACATTGATTCTACAGAGTTGTGCACGTTCTTTGAAGATGATAATTAATTTGTGTTGCTTTCTAATTGGCTTAGACATTTGTTGGTCATGTTTTGTAGACTTTATGGTACTATTTAAGTATTTATTTGGTCCAAAATCACAACCATGCGTTTTGTTTATGTGTTTTTCGTTCGTTGGACTTTATGGTATTATGCATGTTATTTTATTTTGAACTTTACGGTATTATGCATTAAATTGGACTGATTATTAGAGGAATGACTTTTTATGTATTCATAGATGTGGACTAATATATGATAATGACAGAACTTTTGTAATGATTATGATAGGACTTTATGGTAGCAGTAGATGAGTTTTCCAGTTGGTGATTATGTAAATATTAGCAACAGGAAAAGGCTTTTTATCTAATAAATGAATTTTCATGTTATGTAATGCATACTGGATATTGCACTATAGTGTATTTGTATTGGGCTATTTGGACTTATATTTTAAAGCTCAAAATGTAAAATCTAACAATTTGTTTCAAATTGGTTAATTTTTTCGCTTGAGAAAAAAACCTAAAACGGAACTTATATTTAGAATTTTTATCTTGATGTTAAAGCCCAAATTTGGTTTAAATTTGTCAATATTTTTTTGTTTTTTAATCCTAAATTTTTTGGGCAAAAGCCCAAAACTAGAAGCCTAATAGTGTAAGCCCAAACGAGTGACTAAATTGAAATTGACCGGACTAATTTCATCTAGGCTTTAAACCCATTCGGTCAGTTTTGGTCCAAGTTTTAACAAACTGACTAGATCAATTCGGTTATAGGATATTCTTAAAAACCGACCAGACTAGACCAAACAAGACCAAACTAATGGGTCCGTTTGGATATAGCTGAAAACTGAAAACTGAAAACTGAAAACATTATAACAAAATAATTTTTACATATGTGAATAGTACTGTAGAACCCATTTTTAATAAAAAAGTTACTGAAAAATGTAATTTATGAGACTCATGAACAGTGCACTGTTCCCTGCTGACTTAGTCAAATGTTGCAGCTGAACCAAAAAAAAAAAAAAAACAAAATGCAAACTTGAGGAAACATGAACGCGCAAACGTGCAATCCAAACACCCTCAATATCACCCCAACTTTAGCCTTCTATTCTCTTCTCCCTCCAAACTTCTCTTTACACTGACATGACTTATATACACCTACAAACTTATTAAAATTATGACTAAAAATAATAAAAAAGTTAATGTTTACACGTGGATTACTTTCATTTGTTTTAATGCATTGTTCATATCTTATGAACAGTGCAAGAGGCGCTGGTTAGTAAAAAAAAAAATGTGTGCATTTAAAAAATGCTTATTTTGATGAAAACTAAAAATAATAAAAAAATTATTTTTTGATTACTGTTTATTTTTAAAATTACTGAGTTTATAAGCTTAAATGCACCGTTCATGAACATAAATAGACGCAATCCAAACAAAGCTATCTGTCGACAATAAAAATGGAGACTTTATAGATGTATCACTATTGCAAGGTAGGGTCGAATAAACCTGTCAACCTACTCTCCAAAATCTCAAAGAAAATTAATCATTTCTAGAAGTGGGTGAGTTGCTTAATAGCAGAGAACTGCAAGAGTGCTGTACAGGAATTAAACATGATGTGATGTCTACCTTTTTGGTTTGAAAAGTAAAAGAAAATCTTATAATAATAAAAAAATAAAAAAAAATAAAGTAATACGTATGCAATATTTTTATAATAAATTATAAATAATAAATTATTATTAATTTTAATTTAAACTCACAGTTAAAATTATTATTATTTTTCCATCAGTAATAATTAATAATAACTACTACTTAAAATTTATTATAAAAATATTATGAACTCTTCTAAAAAAATAAATTGAAAAAAAAAAAAAAGACTCCAAAGATACAAGCATTCCTGTCCAAAGCTTCACAAACACTTGTCGCTTGGATGATAGTTACAGGGCAACAAGTACCCAACAAAACTAATGGTGGGCTAGCTCCCTATTTATCCACAAAAAAGGAGTGGGATTTTTTTTTTTTTTTGGGGTAAATGTCTTTTTAAATCTTAGAGATTTGAATATGTTTCATGTAAACCTTAAATTTTCAAAATGTTTCATTTAAACTTTATAGTTTCATATTGTTTTATTAAAACCTTAGGATTTTGGATAAGTTTCATTCAAACTTTTTTTTTATGATAAGAAATTTCATTTGAACTAGTGTTTAATGGTGTTAATAGAAAAAAATATGCGAGAAGTTTAATGAATTGTTTTAGAAATTTTGATGTTTAAATGAAATATTTTGAAAGTTTAAGGTTTGAATGAAACATACCTAAAACTAAAACTTTATAAGTTATGAAAAATAATTTACCTTTTTTATTTAGAATCTAAAGGAGCAAGAGATGAATATGAGATGCAGAGGTGGTTTTGACAATAGGGTCGGTCAAAATCAAGTTCACAAGTAAAAGAGAAGAATATATAAATATATATATATATATATATATATATATAAGTAAAAGAGAAGAATATAAATATATATATATATATATATATTGTAGGGGCTCCTTTTTCGGAGGTGGGCCCCCGACAATGAATTTGTAGAGAGTGGGGCAAAGGGTTTGGCTCCGGCCGGCCCTTTGCCGGTCTTCCTAGGACTTTTCGTCTATTTGCTCTCCGTCTGGGGTTGCTCCTCGGCTGGGGTCCGAGGAGGCCCCCCCTTCACCAGGGGAGTTCTTTAACTTATATACTCTCTCTGGCTCGATCCTGGCCTTACAGCTGTTGGCCATCCGGGCTAATGGTTCAGGACTTGTCCCATCAGACAGGTTCTTCCCCATGCTGGGGGTTGCTGCCTCCAAGGCTTTTCAGTAAAGGGTCTTGTCAGCATTAATGGGACCTGGAGGGCCAGGCAGAATTGTTGAGTGTGGATGTGACCACCTACATTGGGTCTGCCCCCTAACTAGATTTAGACTAGGTGTGCTGAGGATGGGTGTATCCTCGGCTGGGGCCTTGGAAGGACTAAAGCCTTTGAGCCGACCGTCTGGGGAGATCGCCTTCCTCGGCCTGGGCCCTGGGCCTGCCTAAAGGTGGGCCGGGGATTCTGGGCCCTCGGGCCCCACAATAGCCCCTCAAAACCCTGCTGCACGTGTCCTCGGACGGGGAGGAGGGTTTTGCAAACCTCGGCCCCTATGGTCCGGAAGGCCGTCGGTTTGGCTGGTCCTTTCTTGAGTGGTCGGATCGACCATTAGGCCCTTCATTAGGTAGTTAATTTCTTCACGGGAATGGATTCTCGGACCGAGCAGTATCTTGACTCTGTCGTAAAAATAGATAGCTCCTCGTATACAGTCGCTGCCTTAAGTACGAGTGGCCAGCTCCCCGTAGGCTTGAGTCCGAGGACTATGCAAGACCTAGGTACAATTGCTGCCATCGTTTCCATGTGGCTAGCTCCCCATAGGCTTGAGTCCGTGGACCATGCAAGACCTAGGTACAGTTGCTGCCTTAAGTACGAGTGGCCAGCTCCCCGTAGGCTTGAGTCCGAGGACCATGCAAGACCTAGGTACAATTGCTGTCATCGTTTCCATGTGGCTAGCTCCCTATAGGCTTGAGTCCGTAGACCATGCAAGACCTAGGTACAATTGCTGCCTTAAGTACGAGTGGTCAGCTCTCCGTAGGCTTGAGTCCGAGGACCATGCAAGACCTAGGTACAATTGCTGCCATCGTTTCCATTGGCTAGCTCCCCTTAGGCTTGAGTCCGTAGACCATGCAAGACCTAGGTACAGTTGCTACCTTAAGTACGAGTGGTCAGCTCCCCGTAGGCTTGAGTCCGAGGACCATGCAAGACCTAGGTACAATTGCTGCCATCACTTCCATGTGGCTAGCTCCCCATAGGCTTGAGTCCGTGGACCATGCAAGACCTAGGTATAGTTGCTGCCTTTAAGTACGAGTGGTCAGCTCCCCGTAGGCTTGAGTCCGAGGACCATGCAAGACCTAGGAACAATTGCTGCCATCGTTTCCATGTGGCTAGCTCCCCATAGGCTTGAGTCCGTAGACCATGCAAGACCTAGGTACAATTGCTGCCTTAAGTACGAGTGGTCAGCTCCCCGTAGGCTTGAGTCCGAGGACCATGCAAGACCTAGGTACAATTGCTGCCATCGTTTCCATTGGCTAGCTCTCCTTAGGCTTGAGTCCGTAGACCATGCAAGACCTAGGTACAGTTGCTGCCTTAAGTACGAGAGGTCAGCTCCCCGTAGGCTTGAGTCCGAGGACCATGCAAGACCTAGGTACAATTGCTGTCATCGTTTCCATGTGGCTAGCTCCCCATAAGCTTGAGTCCGTGGATCATGCAAGACCTAGGTACAGTTGCTGCCTTTAAGTACGAGTGGTCAGCTCCCCGTAGGCTTGAGTCCGAGGACCATGCAAGACCTAGGTACAATTGCTGCCTTAAGTACGAGTGGTCAGCTCCCCGTAGGCTTGAGTCCGAGGACCATGCAAGACCTAGGTACAATTGCTGCCATCGTTTCCATGTGGCTAGCTCCCCATAGGCTTGAGTCCGTGGACCATGCAAGACCTAGGTACAGTTGCTGCCTTTAAGTACGAGTGGTCAGCTCCCCGTAGGCTTGAGTCCGAGGACCAGGCAAGACCTAGGTACAATTGCTGCCATCGTTTCCATTGGCTAGCTCCCCTTAGGCTTGAGTCCGTAGACCATGCAAGACCTAGGTACAGTTGCTGCCTTAAGTACGAGTGGTCAGCTCCCCATAGGCTTGAGTCCGAGGACCATGCAAGACCTAGGTACAATTGCTGCCATCGTTTCCATGTGGCTAGCTCCCCATAGGCTTGAGTCTGTGGACCATGCGAGACCTAGGTACAATTGCTGCCTTTAAGTACGAGTGGTCAGCTCCCCGTGGGCTTGAGTCCGAGGACCATGCAAGACCTAAGTACAATTGCTGCCATCGTTTCCATGTGGCTAGCTCCCCATAGGCTTGAGTCCGTAGACCATGCAAGACCTAGGTACAATTGCTGCCTTAAGTACGAGTGGTCAGCTCCTCGTAGGCTTGAGTCCGAGGACCATGCAAGACCTAGGTACAATTGCTGCCATCGTTTCCATTGGCTAGCTCCCCTTAGGCTTGAGTCCGTAGACCATGCAAGACCTAGGTACAGTTGCTGCCTTTAAGTACGAGTGGTCAGCTCCCCGTAGGCTTGAGTCCGAGGACCATGCAAGACCTAGGTACAATTGCTGCCATCGTTTCCATGTGGGCCCCGAGCGTGAGGACACAGTGTTCACCTCTCTGGGCAACTCAATCTCACGTCGGGTAGGGGTCCATCCCCCTAGCCCCTTGCAGGATGCCGGAGCAAGAGCTATTGTACCACGACTGCACAGTTGCCTCCAATGAGATTTTGTCCTCGGATCCGAGGACTTCGTTTTTGGTAGGGGGTTGTCCTCGGGTCTTTTCCGTGAGCTGTTTTTCCTCAGGTCGGCTTGTGACTTCGCACGTGGGGCTGATCCTGCCTCTGGTTCGTGCTCCTCATCTTTCTGGTTTACGAGGCGTCGCTTGGCCTTCCGCGCTTCCTTTTTGACGCTTCGGTGTCCGTAACGCGCCTCCATTAATGCCCTCGTGAATTAACACGCAGCAGGCAGCTGGCAATCCCCTTGGAACTGGGTGGAAATTAATTTCCCTTGACAATTCTCCTTCGAATTCCGCGCGGTTCAACCCCCGCTGGTTTTCGCCCTCCATAAAAGGCGTTCTGGGGGGAGCGTTTCTCCTCATTCAATGAATTCTCCCCCACAAACAGACATATACACTTTCGCCCTTTTGAGTCCTTCTGATACCGCCACCAGGGTTATGACCGCAGTTAGTAGTTCTGGAGCTAAGTGCCGCCGTGGCCGCAGTCCCCACTGGGCTGCCGGCGCGGCAGAGTTTAGGCGTAACACTGGCCGAATCTCGCATGGTGGCCAGGGGGGACGTCGTTGAAATACCTAACGTCTTCCCCCAGAGCGCACCTCCGACGAAGGGGGCACGCGAACTCTCGTCATGGCCGGTGCCCGAGTATTGCCGTCTCCGACGGTCAATGCTCGTGTAGTTCGGAGGGGGTCGAGGAAGCATCACGAGGGAGGGTGTCCCGGGGTCTAGGGGCTCCTCACTTTGTTCAAGCTTTGGTTTGAAGGTGAGCCAGCCCCTAGCCCCCCTTCCCGTGCTTTTACTGTCCAGTTCTCCCATTCTCTGGGCACTGGTAAAAGCACGGCTTGACACTTCCTTCATTCCTGACAGCAATTCTTTGCGAGTCTCTTGCCCAGCCAGTCCCGAGACCGGTTCGCCTGAGCCTCCGATTGTAGGATTAGTTGGTAGGAGTTCTTGTAAAACATGCTTGTCTGAGCCTCTGATTGTACTTGTAGTTTTTTTCTTTTATGAAATAATGAGAATTGTAGTTGTAATCTCTTGTAATCTCTTCTGAATTAATAAAGAACTTTTCTTTTACTTGTTGTTGAGTTTTCTTTTCGCACTGCCATTCTTCTCTTCTTCTTTTCTTTTGCTTTCTCTTCTTTTTGCATCGCCAGCTTCTGAGTAGTAACTGCCTTAGAACGATCGCCGGTCGCACCGGCCGGCACACTAACCCTCCCCACAGACGGCGCCAATTGTAGGGGCTCCTTTTTCGGAGGTGGGCCCCCGACAATGAATTTGTAGAGAGTGGGGCAAAGGGTTTGGCTCCGGCCGGCCCTTTGCCGGTCTTCCTAGGACTTTTCGTCTATTTGCTCTCCGTCTGGGGTTGCTCCTCGGCTGGGGTCCGAGGAGGCCCCCCCTTCACCAGGGGGGTTCTTTAACTTATATACTCTCTCTGGCTCGATCCTGGCCTTACAGCTGTTGGCCATCCGGGCTAATGGTTCAGGACTTGTCCCATCAGATAGGTTCTTCCCCATGCTGGGGGTTGCTGCCTCCAAGGCTTTTCAGTGAAGGGTCTTGTCAGCATTAATGGGACCTGGAGGGCTAGGCAGAATCGTTGAGTGTGGATGTGACCACCTACATTGGGTCTGCCCCCTAACTAGATTTAGATTAGGTGTGCCGAGGATGGGTGTATCCTCGGCTGGGGCCTTGGAAGGACTAAAGCCTTTGAGCCGACCGTCTGGGGAGATCGCCTTCCTCGGCCTGGGCCCTGGGCCTGCCTAAAGGTGGGCCGGGGATTCTGGGCCCTCGGGCCCCACATATATATATATATATATATATATATATATAAGTAAAAGAGAAGAATATATAAATATATATATATATATATATATATGTATGCATGTAGGTGAGAATTGAACTTCAGATTTCTTATTCAATCATCAGAGACTTTACTAATTGAACTAACTAGACTCAACCTAACTAATGTATATAATTATTTTTTGAGAATCCATATTTTTTTTCCTCTTATTTCAATAATGTGGCACAATATTATTAACATAGGGGATTCTCCTTCCCCTTCTTTCTTATCCTTACCCCCTCTCAAAGAAAATGGTAAACAACACTTTAAATTCTATAAATTAGTAGGGATAGTTTCAAATAAAACCCTATATTTTAAAAAGTGTTAAATTAAACACTCTCAAAGAAAATGGAAAACTACACTTTAAATTCTATAAAAGTCTGATTGGTAAGAGGATTTTTGTTTTTATTTTCAAAACATTATGAATTTTTTTTTAAAAAAAAATTGAAATTAAAACTAGTTTTCAAATAATAATTTTTACATTATATGTGTTTGGCTCCCACTTTTAAGAATAATTTTCAAAATACTAAAATAAAATAAAAAAGTTTGGGAGACCATTTCTATTTTTGAGATTTTTATAAAAAAAATTGCAAAAAGTAACGTGTAAAATCTTTAGATTACTTTCTTTTTTTCTTTTTCTTTCTTTTTTTTTATTTTTTTTTTATTTTTATTTGTGTGGATAATGATAAGAGATTAGAGCTTATGTATCTTTTTTCTTTTTAATAATAATAAGTTTCAAATTTGAAGTTTTTAAATTTTTTTGTGATAATGATAAGCTCCTTAATTTAAGAGATAAAAGAATTTAGACAAATCGATGAGGTCTACTGTTTTTAATTTATTTACAACTATATTATTAAAAACATTCTTCACATCTTAAAAATATGCCTTTCAACCGTTTTCAAAATCATGTACTCAATAAGGAAAATAGGATAAAGTTTTTTGAAAATTGTATTTAGAGAATATTAGCCAAACAATAAATTCAAATGTGGGACCCACCCTTTTATGGATCGCAAAACAAAAAACTATATTTAAATACTTTTACCAAATAGACCCTAAATTAGCAAGGATGGTTTCAAATAAAACCCTATATTTTAAAAAGTTTCAAATTAAACACTGAAGTTTAAAACAACAACAACAAATTAAAATTTATAGTTTCACTAGTTTCAAGAAAAATTGTGAAAATGTTGATAGATTCAAATTATAACCAATAATAACTAACCATTTATGATTTGTTGTGAAAATGTTATGGACGTAGGATTTCTCTTTCTAATTAAGCCTTGAGCTTTTAAATCATATTAACATAAAACCTTGGACTTTTTAGGATTGATTTGGGGTTTGATTTCTGTGGTTGACTGAGATATTTAAATTGATAAGATTAAGTCTACAATGCAATTTAAACAAACAAAATTATTGATTTTACTTTGTAATAACCTTAAAACCGTAGAATTTAATTTGAAACAATATGGTTTAATTTGAAACCACCCCTAAAGTATGATGTTTAAAATGAAATTCATTCTAAAAAATTGTTGTCAACTTTTCTCTCTTTCTCTAATCCTCTTTCTACCTCTTAAAAATTGTTCAAAAGATCAACAACAATGGATCACTGATAGCTCATGATCATCATTTGGAGCCTTGTCTATTTGTTACTCGTTTGCCACTCTATGCACTTGCCACTCTTTGGTCATCACTTGCCACTCCTCCCCCTTAAAACCGACCGGTTCAATCAAAATTCAAAAAATGGTTGTTGGTCGATAATCTGATATATATTAGTCAGTTTGTCCAAAATTAACCTAATTTTCAACTAATTTTACTCTACTCCTCCACTCCCTCCCCCCCCCCCCCCCCTCTTCTCAATTCAAATGGACTATAAGTGCTAAATTTCAAAGTTGATTATGTTCAGACTGGATGACAGATTGACTCTCAATCCGGGCTCAACCAAACTATTAACACAATTAAGACGAGAATAAGTTATTAGGAATTATATTTAAGAAAAAAAAGGACAATTAAAATGTGGTATTTTTTTTAGAACAATTTTACATATCATGTGTATGTAAATATATGTATATATATATATATATATTTTCTTTCTTTTTTTGTAGTTAGAATCCTTTAAAAGATAAGGTCTTTCATCAATATAAATCATAGAGGGTCGTTTACAACCACGTTTTACATCCTTCCATTACTAAAAAGATAAGAGACACAAAGACACGAATAGAACATGTGCAATTGAAAGTTGAAACATTATGTTTGGTCACCACTAGTCATCTCTACTGGTTGCATTGCATAATCGGCTAGCACTGCACCTTTGGCCAAACTGCATCCACTTTGGTTGTCCAAATCTTTTTCTTGCTCATAGCTTTAGATCTTCTGGCTCTGGTTTTCTAGAATTCGAGCACATTTACTTTCCTTCCTTACCTTACTAGTTAGAGATCTCCACATGGCCTAGGCTCCAACCTATCACCACCAAACTATCTTCCATTTTTTTTTTCATTGCAGTTTTCGGTATCTTTCTTGTCGCCAAACCTTTCCATCTTCCCCCTTCTTGCTATGGTAAACTGGTCACCCACTACATCTCCTATTAGTGACAAAGCCAAGAATTTATCTTTAGGGAGGCCATATATAAATTTTTATTTGTATGAAATGTAAAATAGTAATGTGCAATTTTTTTGGGGCTTTTTCTTTTTGCTTGAAAGGCCCTAATATATTGTTAAGTGGACCAAATTATGGACCAAAGTTTAATTTTATTGGGCATAAAAAAAAACTTAGGGTACTCACAAATCTTTTTTTAAGGGTAGACAATGTTTATTATCCGGTATGGGGCCCAAAATGATAAGGTTATTTAAAAATTTTCAAATTATTTAATATATTTACTTTTTTTTTTTAAATTTTGGGGGGTGGGGAGGGAGGCCCCCTCAGTCCTTTAATAGCTACGCCACTGTCCCCTATAGTCCAATCTCAACCTTTCATTTCCCAGTCGCCCCTACATCCTCCACAACCTATTGGGTATATAAGTGAGAGTGAAGTACTACATTGAATTATAATAAAAAAAAGTGAGTGGTTAAAATAATATAGTTTGACTAAAACTTATAGACTTTAGCTTTTGAGTTAAGTAATGTCTCTATATTAGGTTAACTATTCACTTGGAGTCTTCCCAAGATATTATATCCTCAACATAGCCAATCTTAACTTTCACATCAACACTCTCATCTAATGGAATATTCCGTTAAGTTAGGAGAGTAATGATTTATGAGGGGATGAAATATTTGTTGCATTTATAAAACCTCAACTCAAGGGTATTGAGACTCTGAAGGCGACATTTGTTGAAACATTTGGGAGGAGGTGTCGTTTTGTGAACTAATCAATAGAGTTTGGTGTAATTTTTTTTTTTTTTTTTTTTTTAATGAACATAGAGATTGGTGTAATTTATCTATAAAACAATTACAAGAAATATAAAAACGAATTACAATAATTAAACCCTAGTCTACAACTGATCTACAGTACATCTCTTACTTTAGGCTTGAAGGCTAGCTAAATTATGGAGTAGGAAAGGATATAGGCCATATGGCATCTGCTTTGCTTGATTTTAGAACTAGTCTTGTAAGTTACAATGGCCTATATTAACAATCTACCACCATCACTCCGTTAATAACAAAAGTATTCATGATAATAGCAAGAAAAACTCAAGAAATCAACATTCGCTATTCATTATGAAACTTGAAATTGACAAAAAAAAAAAAAAATAGGAATTCAAATTTAAAATTACACATTCATGAATCAAAACATTAATTAAATCGATCATAATTTTAAAAAGAATAAAACTTAGCGAATTGTTATTGCTAACGTCTTAGCATGGGGAGGGACCCATCAACAAACAAGCAGACTTCATTCTCTATTCCAACCCCACCCCCCAATAATGTATTGTTTTGTCAGCTTTAGATGCTTTTGGAATGTACTATGATAGGACAACATTGGTAAATGCTATGAATTTCCGAATGTACTCTGATAGTGGCAGGAGTAGGACTCTATTATTTGTAATGTCTTCTTAGTATTTTTATGTAGAAATCCTTTTTTACGCCAAAAAAAAAAAAGGGTAATTCTTTTTAATCATTTCAAATAGTTATTGTAGTAGAACACTTAATCATTTCATGAAACATATTCCTTGAAAAAAAAAATGCCATTAAACAAAGCTATTTCATCTTCTTCGGCTGCACTTTGCTTTGAAGAAGCCTTGCTCTAAGCCTATATGGCATGGAAGATGGCCTTGAAAAAAAGATTCTCACATGTTATAATTGAAGGGGATGTTGAAGAAGTGATGGAAGAATCAGTGGATCCTACCAAAAATGTAAGCTAGCCAGCTGGGAATTAAGGTAAACAGTAGAAGATATTAGATATGTGGTTAGGAATCATTCTGAAGAGCAGGTCGAGTTTGACTGGGTTTTTGGTAGATATAGGAACTAGATTGTTCCTTCATGGTTATGGCCATAATGGTTTGCGTTTTACACTCTGTGCACATAATATCTATAATTTTTACGTACGGTATTTAAATTTAAAACTGTGTACATGTTTTACATTAAGAAATATATGAGAATTAATAACTTTTCCAATAACAAATTCAAATCCCCTCTCATAAAGGTTTTACTTTTTAGTAGGGAAAGTATATCTCTCAATTAGTGCATCCTTTTTATTTGATAGCGAACTCACATGTGTCGCTTGAGACGTGTGTGCAAAAGATACCTTCTCCATTTAGTGGGATTAAGACTTAAGTCTTAGATGCATGATTTATATTAATAGGTCTACATTCTACCTAGATGGAACAAGAGTAAGATATGAGAGCACACTATTTCTATCATTCCAACTTGTGCAATCATATCGTAATTATCTAATTATTCCATAAAATAAAATAAAAATCATCTAATTACTCTATAAAAATTTAATATTAAAGCAACAAAAAAAAAAAAAAAAACAATCCCATAATAAGAAGATTTAACCATTTGAACATGTAGATGCTATAGGCCTATATGGCTTATTTAATCCCATTCCCATATAATGATTTAAGTGGGGATGAAATTATTTGTTGCATTTATAAAACCTCAAGTCAAGGGTATTAAGACTATGAGAGTGTCATTTCTTAAAACATTTGGGAGGAGGTGTCATTTTGTGAACAGATCAATGGAGATTGGTGTAATTTATCCATAAAACAATTACAGGAAATATAAAAATGAATTAAAATGATTAAACCCTAGTCTACATCTCTTAATTTAGGTTCAAAGGCTAAGTTATGGAATAGGAAAGGATATGGCATCCACTTTGCTCAATTTTAGAACCAGTCTCTTAAGTTACAATGGCAAACATTAACAATCTACCACCATCACTCCGTCCATAACAAAAGTATTCATCATAGGAGCAAGATAAACTCAAGAAATCTGCATTCGTTATTCATTATGAAACTTGAAATTGACAAGAATAAAAAGGAATTCAACCAACAAAATTACACCTATCATGAATCAAAAAATTAATTCAATCGATCATAATTTTTTTAAAAAGATAATAGTTATATTACAATGCATTAGATTAATCAATTAAATTCAAATACATAGTTGTATTGAAAATTATACTCACTTGAGGTTTTTAATTATTATACCCACATTCCTTTTAATTTGAAAAAATACACTCACCTCCCCTAAAATGCAAACTATTTACACTGATATCTCTTGGATGACTAAAAAATGTTTAAAACCTTTTTTGAGTCATCCAAAGGGGGTAATGTAAATAGTTTGCAATTTAGGGGAGGTAGGTGTCGTAATCCAAACTAGAGGGAAGTGAATGTAATAATGGAAAACCTTAGGGGAGGTCAATGCAATTTACTTAGGAATTACCTATCATTTTAAAAGATAATAATATTTGTGTTCCATTGGTCAATACAACCATATGCTTAAATTTGATTGAAAAACATAATGTATTTCACTTAAATACTTAACCTAAATTTATCTTTTTAAAAAACACATAATTTACATTTCAAAAAAAAAAAAAAGAAAAAGAAAAAAAGCATTCATGAGCATAGTTATAATGCATGATTATGACCACCGAAGCTTGTGGGGTAGTTTGAGCTTAAATTCCTTGCCATAGGCGCTTGCGTTCAAAACTCACCAATAGGTGGGGTAGCCTAAGCTTAGGATTTAAAATAGCATTGTATCTGACTTACGTATAAGAATGTCCATACAACACTATAGGAGACATCATCCTATATTCCTATCTCCTCCAATGTTTTCATTTATACTTTTGGTCCCTACAATTTTATAGCGTTTTTGCGTGAAGAATGGCTCATCTTCACTTTGCTTGAAGACACCACACTTACTACACTTTGCTCTTGAAGAATCCTTGCTCTAAAGGATGGCGTGGAAGATGACCGTGAAAAAAAGATTCTCACATGTTATGATTGAAGGGGGGTGTATAGAAGAAGTGATTGAAGTAGACCCAACGAAGAGTGTAAGCTGGCCAGGTGGGAATTAAGGCAAGCAGTAGAAGATATTAGGTATGTGGTTTGGAATCATTGAAGTGCGGGTCGAGTTTGACAGGGTTAATAGAGATAGGCACCACATTGCTCACTTCATGCTTAAAATTTTTTGTTGTACACATAATATCTATAATTTGTACGCACAGTATTTATATATATCAAAAATCAAGTTTAACATTTATTGTTGCAACATTTCAGTTAAGTTATCTCATCTGTTATGTCATTAGTCTTTTTCATATTTATTTTTTACCTTGAATTTTTTACAATATTAAAAATAAAAATATATTGGCTTTACAAATTTATTTTAGATAGTTTTAACTTTACATATTCATCTATTTTAATTTTGATGTTATAATTAAATAATAAATCAATACAAAAGTGGTCTATGTCTGTTCCTCTTGGGTGGTTTTAACTTTCAATCATTTTTTTAATATAAGATAAAAATTCTATGCTAGTCTAATCTAAATGTATATGTGCCTGAAGCTCCCTCTTGGAGACTTGAACCCCGGCCCTTACCCCCCACACCCCACAAGCACTTATTTTTATGGAGTAACCATCACACTAAAGGTGTGTGATGGTTTAATTTTCAATATTATTTTACCCCTTTATCTTCATTTATTTTGACTCTTTTTATTCCGATTCTCTTACTATAAATTTGTCATCATCTTCCATTCTATGCATATTTTTCCCATACAAAAAATGTTATTTCTCTTTCTCTCTCTCAACTTTTTTTTTGGGTTATTTTTTGTTGAATTTTTAAAATTTTCTTACATCTCTATCTTAGATTAATGAATCTTTGTATTTTTTATAACTTTACTTTTGGTTGTTTATAATTGAAAAAAAAATCAATGAAAAATAAAACATAATTTATAAAAAAAAATATTTATAAAAAGGTATTCACAACCCTCATTGTCCTATTATTGACTAATTCATATGTGTTCCTTGGTGCAAGTATTTTTTTTTTTTTATCATTTTATTTATAACACTAAATACAATGGATGTTGTTTGTTGTTGATCTGATTTGGGTAAAAATCATATTACAATATGTTATATTTTGTGTTGTTGTCCGATTTAGTTTATTTGAAAAACAATAAGATAGTCTGGACAAGCTAATGAAAAACAGTTTGTGCATTTGAAGACAATGGTCCTTGCGCATTTTCCTTTCACTGTTTGTAAATATTTTGTTTAACAAATTAGTAGAAATTTTTTATGTCTTTGTTATATGATGTTCTTAGATACCTAAGTAATTGTTTTAGGCTTTTACGAATATTTTATATTGTTCTTCTTCTTAATTATCTTATTAGTGTATTCTTTGAGATTTTTAAGAAAACAAATTCAATTTTGTGTTTTAAATATTTATTTATCTATTTGTTTTTCATATGTTAGATTAGATGTTACATTAGATTATGACAACATTAACACAATATTTCTTCTTTTTTCAAAAAAAAAAAAATCTCTATTTTTTTTCCCCCTTAGGAATTGTACTCTTAGTTATATATATATATATATATATAGGAAAAAGAGCTACAATATTTTATTTTTCCCTTTCTTTTTTAATTTTGAATTGTAGTTTTTTTGAGTTTTATTAATTTTTTTAAATACGTTTCTCAGTGTTTTTGATTGTATTGTTTTGATTTTGGTACAACAGAAATTATATATATTACATTTGTGATTATCTCTAATAATAAATGAAAATATGATTATTAATTACATTATTATTTATTAAATTAGTCTACATTGAAAAAAAAAATTTAATAAGACCACCCTAAAAATATGATCACGCGCAACACACAAGATCTGCGTGATAGGTACTGTAGTGTGTCAGTGTGGATATTTGCAGATATTTGTAAGGGTATGCATGGGTGGATATTTGTAGATATTTGTAAAAAGGCATTGTGACAATTGTAGACTTGATATTTGTAGATATTTGTAGATATTTGTAAGTAGGTGTAAGGGTGCGCATAGGTAGTGCGTATATTGCTGCAAGGGTGTGTGTGTGTAGGTGTGACAGCTGTGTGTGTAAGGGTGTGCAGGGGAGTGTGCATATGTGTGTGCATAGATGATGCATATATTGCTACAGTGGGGTGTGTGTGTGCCTGCATGGGAGTGCATCTAAAGGTGCCATGACTAGACTGTACTGCAGAATGGAGTGTATTGCTATTATATTACTATTCTGGGTTGTTAGTTGGTTAGGCCAGGGTGTCAAGTAGGTAGTTAGTTGGTTACGTGGGTAGTGCTTATAAGGAGAATGTAAGGATTGTAAAGCTCATGCAGATAAGAATTCCATTATTTCTTCCTTATTCTTTCTCTCTACCTTGTTCCTCATTCCAAATATCAATTCTTCTTCCCTTTCTTCCCTTTCTTCCATTGAACTAGAATCTTATCAATTGGTATCAAGGCCCATTTATGTAGCCATGACAGAAACTTGATCCATAGCTACCCTCACAGAAAGGTTTAATGCACCATCCAAGACTACAGAGCAACATGACAATGAATTCCAAGTCTTGCACCAGAAGATGGATGCCATGACAACCATGTTGCAGACTTTATCAGAGACAGTCCAAACCTTCTTTGAAGCTGGGAGCAGATGGCAAGCTAGACCAAATTCTCCAACAAGGGTTGTGTCTCCAAGAGTGCAAGCACACCAAGATTCAGTTTTAACCACTAGGACTGTAAAGCTTGAATTTCCAAGATTTAAAAGGGAAAATCCTTCAGGTTGGGTGTACAAAGCTCAACAATTTTTCCGTTTGTACAATATACCATTGAATCAGAGAATCTTGTTGGTTTCTTACCACATGGAGGATGAGGCTTTGATATGGTTTCAAGATGCTGAGGATGCAGGTCAATTCACTAGCTGGGATGCATTCATCAAGGCCTTGCATATCAGATTTGGCACTTCAGCCTATGATGACCCCATGGAAGCCTTGTCAAAACTAAGGCAGGTCGGTTCAGTAGCTCATCACAAAGGGCAATTTGAAGCCGTATCCAATCATATTAAGGAACTTCCAGACAAGCATAAGCTCTCTTGCTTCTTGAGTGGCTTGGAATAAGAGATTAGGTTTCTTAATGTTCAACCCTCCAAATCTTGGTGCTGCCTTTGGATTGGTTAAAATTCAAGAAGAGTACCTGAATGCTAGCAAGAAAGGTACTAAATCATGGGGTGAAGCTCAGGTAGCAAGACACTCAATTCTTGGTCCTCCACCTTCCAAGACTGACTTCAAGACTTCTAAACCACCATTTCAGAAGATCCTAGCTACTCAAATTGAAGAAAGAAGAAGGAAAGGATTATGTTTTTCTTGTGATGAGAAGTGAGTTGCTGGTCATAAGTGTAAGACTCCAAAGTTTTTTATGATGGAAGGGGTGCAAACTTCTGTGTCTGAAGTAGAGATCTATTCCAAGGAGATGCAAGTGGAGCAAGTGGAGGAGTGCATTGATTTTGATGTGTCTTCTAACTTGATCAATTCTACTGTTGAGATCACATTGTATGCCTTGTTAGGCAATCCATCTCTAGGCACCATGAGAGTACTTGGAAAAATAAATCATCAAGAATTGGTGATCCTAATTGATACAAGTAGCACTTATAACCTCTTGGACACCTCCATTTGGATGTTGCTGAAACTTCCCATAGCTGTTGAAGATAGCTTTGAGGGTAAGGTTACCAATGGTGCATTGGTGCAAACCAGGGGTGCTTACACTTCAAGGGCAAACATTCCTTGTGGATCTCAATGCTTTGTCCTTAGGAGGGTGTGATGTTGTCTTAGGCATTCAATGGTTGTACACTTTGGGACTGATCCAGTGGGACTTCCAGCACCTCACTATGGAGTTTGTTTTAGATGGCATCATGGTAAGCTAGTTTTGCTCAAGGGTTTGCAGCCCTTTAGTCTTGATTTTCAGGACTCTAAGAAGTTCTTCAAACCTGCTACTAAGAGGGGGTTGTGTCTTCAAGTCATCTCCTCAGCTCCTTCTTCAGTTCCTTTTGACTGAATTTAGTGTAGTTTTTGTTATTCCATCTGGTTGTGAGAGACCGCACCCCTAGCCCATTTTTAGGTGTGTTGGGCCAAACCTACGTGAATGGGTGGAGTTGTGTTATTGCCTCTCAAAATGGAGGTTCGACTAGTTATATTTTTCCCTTTAAATTAAAGGTTTTACAATGAAGTCATCATTTATTTAATTATTGGAATAAATAAGAAAACTAAAATTGAAAAATTCCTCATTTTATTAATTTGTAATTGGATTACATTGATTATAAGAAAATTACATGACTTTGATCTTAGATACAATTTAAGATAAATTATATGGCTTTGTTTCCTAGTTACAATCTAAAAATCGAAAATTACATGGATAAGCATTTGATCTACTAGCTCTTGATCAAAACTCGGAGGTTATGTTTCAAGGTAGGAAGGTGTTAGGCACCCACCTTATTCAATGAAACCGGTCTTCTAAACTATGGTGGCCAACATTCATATCATATCATCCAATATGTTAATCAATTTACATGTTGAATTTAATGTGTGTGCATGTGATAAACCCTAATTCAATTGTTTAAGCATTGCATTTGAATTGAAAAATAAATTGTAGTGAATGTGTGTGGATGGTGATAACCTAGATTCAAGGATTTGAAAGAATTATTAAACAAACATGTTTTTCATATTTTTGATGTGGATTTAAGATTAAAACTAATAATATGTATGAACATGTGATGAACAACCAAAAACATGTGAACAACATATAAGAACAATTAAGAACATTCAAACATATTTAAGGGAATTTAAATAATTACTATCATGACTTAATCTTAAACTCTCATCATAGCAACACAAAAAGTAATTAGAGAAAGAGATTATACCTTCATACAAGATCCATATGTTGAAGGAGGAGACTTTTGAGGAAGATCCTAAGGGTGGAGGAAAAGAAGAGTTAGGATAGGGAGAGTGAGTCTCACTCGATACCTTTAGTCTCAGGAAGACCAAAATATGGCAAGATTATTAACTTCACTAGAATTCAAAAGAGGAGAAGAGAGGAGGTTTTTTGTGTACTTTGGAATGAAGGAGATGAAGGATTTATATAGTATTGGTGAAGAAAATATGAATGGAAAGTCATTTAATGAGGGTTAACAAAAAATCATGAACCTAGACCTCATTTTAGTTTTGGGGAGAATCTGGTGCATTAAATGGAGAGTGAGGAGTAAGCCAAAATTCGGTTTTCCCGTAGCTGCTGTAACAACCTGTAAAGTCAACTTCGAAAAATCATATTTGGCTCAATTTTGATTGAAATTGTCTCGTTCTTATGCTCAAATTGAAGTTTTAGATGTCTAGTTTTTGGGAAAATTAACCTCATTCACAGATTCAAAATATTCTGAGAGATATCAATGAAATGGTGAGCAAAGGTCATTTGTTAGAAAATGGTTTCAGCACAATTAACATTAATAGGTCCCAAATTAGCTCTCAATTAACATTAAATGGCTCCAATCACGCCCATTTTAGACTTAATTGGTTCCAAATTTACTCTAATTAAAAGATAATTGCACAAATTACTCATTGAATAATTAATATTTAACTATCTAATTAATTAGGTGTATGCAACCTCACCATAAAATGTAGTCTTAACCAATCAAATTATGGCACATTATTAATCTCAAATTGATTATAATTATAACCAATTGGAATCAATTGTTCATAATCACATATAGTCGGGCTCAATTTGTGATAGTGCACTCGCCCATTAAAACTTAATTTGATAATAACTTTCAATTTGATAGTTCGATTAAGGCTTATGAGTAGTCGATTTGATCCTTACAATATCAAGATTATTTTGGTGAAATGAGATTAAGGATCTAATTACCTGAATCAAGATGCATATTCCCAAGGCAAAATTACCTTTTTACCCTCTATGTGAGGTTAAATGTGGGTTGTAAAATAGGGTGTCAACAATGGTCTGCCACCCTTGAAAGGTCATGAGCATCAGATTTTGCTTAAGGAAAGGACTCAAGCCATCAGTGAAAGGCACTACAGGTACACTTTTTATCAAAAATATAAAATTGAGAAAATTGTGCATGAATTCCTAGAGGTTGGATCCATTAGGCCTAGTCAAAGTCCTTTCTCTTCACCAGTATTGTTGGTGAGAAAGGCAAATGGAAGTTGGCGTATGTGTATAGATTATAAGGCCCTTAACGAGGCTACAATCAATGATAAATATCCTATTCCTATGGTGGATGAGTTGTTGGATGAACTCCATGGTTCTTCCATTTTTTCTAAGTTAGACCTTAGATCAGGCTATCACCAAATCAAAATGAAGGATGAGGGTATTGAGAAAATTGCCTTTAGAATCCATGAGGACCATTATGAATTTTTGGTTACGTCATTTGGTTTGATAAATGCCCCTTCAACCTTTCAATCACTCATGAACCAAATTTTTAAACCCTACCTAAGGAAGTTTGTTCTTGTTTTTTTATTTATTTATGATATTCTAGTTTTTAGTAAGGATTTGACATCTCACTTATCTCATTTGAGATTGGTGCTTACGGTGTTGCTTGACAACAAGTTGTATGCAAAGAGAAGCAAATGTGTTTTTGGTTGTGTGAAAGTAGAGTACCTGGGTTATTTGATTTCTAGTCAGGAGTTAGAACATATCCTAAGAAGACTGAAGCTATGTTGCAATGGCCTATCCCTACTTCTGTTAAGGCCTTGAGAGGGTTCTTGGGGTTAACAGGCTATTATAGGAAATTTGTGAAGGATTATGGCTTGATTGCAGCTCCACTTACTGCCCTATTGAAGAGGGACTCCTTCCAATGGTCTGCTCAGGCTAAATTAGCTTTCAATACTCTCAAACAAGCTATGTCACAACCACCAATGTTACCCTTACCTAACTTTACTAAGTCTTTTGTGGTTGAGTGTAATGCCTCAGGTACTAGTTTGGGGGCTGTCCTCATGCAGAATCATAGGCCATTAGCTTTCCATAGCCAAGCTCTTAAAGGCAGAAGCTTGCTTTTGTCAACTTATGAGAAGGAATTGTTGGCATTGGTCACTGCTGTGAAGAAATGAAGACCATACCTAGTAGGAAGGCCTTTTGTGATCAAGACTGATCAACAAAATCTCAAATTTCTTTTGGAGCAACGGATTGGGACACCTGATCAGCAAAAATGGTTCACCAAATTGCTTGTTTACTCTTTCATTGTGGAGTACAAGAAGGGTAAGGAAAATAAGGCAGTTGATGCCTTGTCTAGAAAAGAAGAGACTTCTGCTATGCAGCCAGGGAATCATTTTGTCTCATCTTCAGTGGATGTTGGTTCCTTATTTCTTATATCTTTTCCTTGCCCTACCTGGTTGACTATTTTGAAAGATAACTACAATGAAGATGTTGAATATCAACAGTTGTTCACTTCTCTTTTTGGCAGCTCTTTTAATTCCTCTAAATTTTCTTTGCAGAATGGTCTACTTCTTTATAAGGATAAGGTATTCTTGAGCTCTACCTCTCCATTGAATTCCTTAGTTCTTTAGCATATGTATGACAGTCCCAATGGTGGTCATTTTGGATATTTTAAGACCTTATATAGGCTACTGTGTTTATAAAGGAGATTTTAGGCTTCATGGCATGCCTCAGTCTATTATGAGTAACAGAGATGCAATGTTTACTTCCAAATTTTGGTAGGAACTTTTTAGACTTCAGGACAGTACCTCAACCGTGTCTTTAGCATACCACCCTCAAACAGATGGTCAAATTGAGGTGATAAATAGGAGTTTAAAGCAGTATTTTAGGGCCTTTGTATGTGACAAGCCTCACTCTTGGGTTGAGTGGTTTCATTTAGCAGAATTATGGTTCAACACTAACTACCACACCTCTACCAAATTCACTCCTTATGAAGCGTTGTATGATTGTCCTCCACCAAGGCAATTGGATTACATTCCTGGTACCACCAAGGTTGAGGCAGTGGATCACCTTCTTCGAACTAGGTCTGAAGTCTTGTCATTACTAAAACAAAATATTTTTGTTGCTCAATCTAGAATGAAGCTCCAAGTTGATCAGCATAGGTTTGATAGGTCATTTAAGGTTGGGGATTGGGTTTATTTTAGGCTGGGGACTGGGTTTATTTTAGGCTTCAGCCTTATAGACAGTTGACCTTAAGGTCCAAGGGCTACAATAAGTTTTCTCCAAGGTACTATGGACCATTTCAGGTTTTACAGAGGCTAGGTTCTGTGGCTTACAAGTTGGCTTTACCTTAAGATTGTCTCTTGCATCCAGTTTTCCATGTGTCCTACCTTAAGAAGCATTTGGGGGCTCAAGTCATTCCCATTCCTACTTTACCTCCTATAGATTCTGGTGGTTTGTCCATCTTGAACTAGCTATTATTTTGTAGACCAAAACTAAGTAGCTTCAGTCTAGGTCAATTATTGAGGTTTTAGTCCAATGGCAAGGGCAAGATCCAGTCCATGCTACGTGGGAGTCTCTTTATGCATCACAGCATCAATTCCCACACCTTGTGGGCAAGGTGCTTTGATTGGAGGGGGGGGGGTATTGATAGGTATTGTAATGTGGCAGTGTGGATATTTGCAGATATTTGTAAGGGTATGCATGGGATGGATATTTTTAGATATTTGTAAAAAGGCATTGTGACAATTGTAGGCTTGATATTTGTAGATATTTGTAAGTAGGTGTAAGGGTGCGCACAGGTGGTGCGTATATTACTGCAAGGGTGTGCAAGGGAGCGTGCATGTGTGTGTGCACAGGTGGTGTGTATATTGCTGCAAAGGGGTGCGTGTGTGCCTACATGGGGGTGCGTCTAAGGGTGCCATGATTGGACTGTACTGCAAAATGGATTGTACTGCTATTGTGGGTTGTTAGTTGGTTAGGCCAGGGTGTTAAGTAGGTAGTTAGTTGGTTACGTGGATAGTGCTTATAAGGAGAATGTAAGGATTGTTAAGCTCATGCAAATAAGAATTCCATTGTTTCTTCCTTATTCTTTCTCTCTACCTTGTTCCTTGTTCCAAATATCAATTCTTCTTCCCTTTCTTCCACTGAACTAGAATCTTATCACTGCGACTAGTTTAAATTTAAAGCTGTGTACATGTTGTACATTAAGAAATATATGAGAATTAATGCATTTTCCAATAACAAATACAAATCCCCTATCACACAGTTTTTTAGTAAGAAAAAAACCTATTGTGTATGACATTCTTTTCTTTTGATGGTGAACTTACATGCCAGTCTGACACACATTACACGAGATGGGCGCAAAAGATACCTTATCCATTTGATGAGATTTGCACACTCTATTGGTTTATGATTTGTAAGACATTTTTTTATTTTATTTTATAAATTGTATAAAGTTTTAGCTTATGGTATTCGCTCCTGATAATTGCCCGTTATCATTAGATTAAGATATTAATTAGTTTTTCGTTGATTTCAGGTTAATAAGACGTAAGTCTTAAATGCATGATATATATTTTATATATTATGATTAAGAGGTCTACACTCTACCTTGAAGATTAGTCAGAAGATTTTCCTATAATAAGATCTACATATGATAAGAAGATTTAACAATTCGAATATGTAGATGCCATATGACTTATTTAATCCCATTCCCATATATAAAAAAAACAATGTACATTCATTTTATTTCATCTAATTCTAAATATCTTAATATCATTAGATACAAAATATTTATAAAAAAAAAAAATTAAAGGTAGAAATATCCTTATATGTGGACATCAATATTGCAAGAAAAATGTGCAATTAATTAGTACACAACTATACATTACTTCAGATTGATCTAATTTGTGTAAGAGCATTTTCTATCAGCTTATGCAAAAAAATTCTATCTATTTTAGCATAAGAATTTACTTTTCTATTTTATTTATTCACTTTTCAAAATACCCTACGTCAGATTATCTATTTTACACTACATTACATTAAAATAACAAATTTTCTTGATTATTTTAATTGTTTTTCTTTCTTTACACACAATAACCATAATACACTTTCTTCCTTCAGCATTGAAATACATAAAAATACATTAAAAAAAAAGAATAAAAAACTATATGCAAAATGAGTATTAGTGTAAATTTACACAATTACTGTAACAATTAGCAACTTTACAAATTTACACATTTTTAACTTACTTAATGTCAATGATTTTGGAAATTGAATACGTAAAATTGATATATTTTTACTATTGCAAATGCTCTAATTGGCCAGCATCACAGCCTGTTTGCGTTAGATTTCAGGGAATATTCTAATTCAATCACATTTCACTTCCTTAAATCACCCAAAAATTTGGAATTCAATCAAAAAAATTGAAAAAACAAAGTAGGGCCTATTTATTTCCATAAAAAGTCAAAAAAAAAAAAAAAAATCAGCCCGTGACGTGGCAGGAAAATTCAATCAGATTTCATCTCCTCATTAGCTAAAGATCTCCACGTGGCATCTCTCCCACCCTATCTCCACCCAGAAAAAGAACACTATCTTCACTTTTCTCTCTCTCTGCCTTTGCACTTTTTTTTATTTTTTATTTTTTTTGTTTCTGTTGCGGGACCTTCCACGTCTCCCACTTCGCTATCGTGCGCCACCCACAACCTCAGCCTCACCCAACGTGCGCACGTTAGCCGCGTCCATATTCCATTGTAATTAAAAAATAGATAAAAATTTAGTTACAAAATTAGTTGTAATCTAACGTTAATCAATAAAATAACATTACTACATATTTTTAAAATCTAATCGTTAAATTGCATACTCTTTATACTTTTAATATATATGTCAAATTTTATATTAATAAAATATTTTTTACTATAGGATTTATAAATTTATATTTTATGAACAATTTATTGATGACACAACTATTAATATTTAATTTTCTAAAAATTTTACAAGTACAAAAAATATAAGAAAAAGATGTCATCTAATGGTGAATTTATCAAAATTCACTTCTAATAAAAAGATATTGAGTAAAGTTGTAGTGTAAGGCTACAACTAATTTTGTAATTAAATTTTATCATTAAAAAATTAATCTGAATTTGGAAAACACAAAACAAGTAATTAACAACTAAGTACTTTTTTTATCCTATAAAGTGTTTTCATTACTCTTTTAAATAAAAAAGAAACTGAGTTAGAGAGAGAAGATATTATTAATTTCTCTCTCTCTCTCTCTCTCTCTCTCTCTCTCAGAGTACTTACTCTGTAACAGACCAAAATATCTTTTTTGCTAACGTGCGCCGCACGCCGGTGATCTCTCTCTGGTCTTTAAATCAGCACCGTCGGTTTGACTGACATCTTACCCTTTTTTTATCTTATGAATAAAGCTAACGTGCGCCGTTCACGGTGACTTTGGTTTCTATGGAGGTCTCGGATCGGAACTCGTAGAATCCAAAAAGCCTTTTAAGGTTATGGAGGATTGGATTTCTAAATTTTTATTTGTTTGAAAAAGGAAATCTGAGAATTCTTTTGTGGTTTTGGAGGAGAAGAAAGTTGAGTTCAGAGCTCTCAGAAGTGTTGAAAATGGAGTCTGTGGAGGTTAGTTTGGACAGAGAGGGTGGCGGTGGCGGTGGGAATAGTAGTAAAGGAGGAGGAGGAGGAGGAGATGCGTTTATAGATAGGAGCAAAGTGAGGATTTTGGTGTGTGATAACGATGCCAAGAGTTTGGAAGAGGTTTCCACTCTTCTTTTGAAATGTTCTTATCAGGGTATATCCATATCTTGCTTCTTTTTTTTTTCTTTTTTTTTTTAATTTTTAGTTGCTTTGATTTTTTGTTCTTGTTGAATTCTATGATTTTTTTTTTTTTTTTTTTTGTTGAAATCTACGGTTTGTTTGTTTTGGTTGTTGGTGTGATTAGTTTGTTAATTGTTAGTTTGGAATTGTTGAATTATGTAATTTGCTGCTAGGATTTTGGTGTTTGAAGTAAAGCTAATAACTTTTGTCTTTTATTATGTAATATTGCAATTAAAAGTGTTGTGTGTAATGTTGAATTATATGGCGAAGCGGGTTTCTTGAGCTGATAAGAGTTTGGAAAATTTTGTATTATTGGTGAAAACATGCTTGAACTATGTAATTTGATGCTAGGATTTAGGAGGTTGAGTTTACAATTAGGTATTATGTGAGAAGGGTAGTACTTTGAGTTAAAGCTAATAATTTTGTCTTTGATGTAATATTGTGTAGTAATGATATTGGATTATATAAGGATAAACTGAATTTAACTAAGTCAAATGATTGTATTAGGCTCCGTCAATTTTTTGGCTTTCTTGGATATTGAATGATGAAAACTTTAAATATATAAAAGGATCAAATTCTATTTTGTGACTAAATTTACTTACTGACTATAATTATAGCTTTCACCTTGGATGCCCTTAGCTGTTTGTAGTTATTTGCTCACTCACGTTGGACTAAAGTGAGGTAACAACTTCAAATCCAATTAATAATTATGCTAGAAAACATTATGATGAACAGTGCAGAAACATGACAATGTGAGACAAGTTTTAGATGCTATTATTGGCTTCTTTGGAAGTTTGAATCAGTAGAACATAAGTAAAAGTGACTCCATAGAAACAAGCAAGAAAGGATGGTCTAATTTCCTTTTTTGTGTGATCTGTGTGCTTATGTATTATTTTTTACCCTTTTAAAGTCAATTATTTCTTGATAGGAATTAGTTGGATGTTGGTCCAAGCTTGATGTTACTGATTGTCTAAATAAAAGCCAATGTAATTTAAGGAAGGCCTTAGTCTTATTTTGGAACTTAAATCCATAATGGTGCTCAATGCATGGCTTTGCTTTTTGATAAGTTCATGCCTAAACTCTTTCTGATCCTTGTTTCAAAGCAATCAAATGGAACTGGCCTAAGTGGGGCAAATTTCTGATAGAATTACCACCTCATTTCATATGTAGTATGCGATACTCCTATCATGACTGAGTTTTGTTTGCCTTCTTCATCTTCTAATTGTCTATTTCTTACATTTTGAAAGTGGAGATGGGTGACAGCTTTTAATTTCTTGCTTTGCAGTAACTTCAGTCAGGTCAGCTAGACAGGTGATTGATGCACTAAATGCGGAGGGAGCTAATATAGATATCATACTTGCTGAACTTGACCTTCCCTTGGCCAAAGGCATGAAGTTGTTGAAGTACATAAATCGGGATAACGATTTACGACGCATTCCTGTGATCAGTAAGTTTTTCTTGTTACCACCACTGCCAAATTTGTAAGTAGCATAGTATATTTCTCTCTTCTGGGTAAAATATAGTCTGATCATTCTTATTTAATCTTGTTTGATTTGATAAGTGATGTCGGCACAAGATGAAGTCTCTGTTGTTGTTAAGTGCCTGAGGCTCGGAGCAGCAGACTATCTTGTAAAGCCTTTACGCACCAATGAGCTATTAAACTTGTGGACACACGTGTGGAGAAGGCGGCGCATGGTTTGTTTTACCTGGCTTTCATGTTATGTTGATATTCCTTTTCTGCCCCCCTCCCCCCCTCTCCCCCTTTTGTAAATAAATATCCACATAGAGCTTATGCAACCATTAATAAATATTGGGAACTCATTCAATATGAAGCAAATGTAAGGAAACAGGGGTGACCATATATGATGCAGAAAATGATATGCTTTTTAGACTATTAAGTATTTTCATTTTTTTTATGAGCTGCTCATGCATTTTCTATTATCTTGGAAAAATTCATATCATTATTGACGTTTGTCCATATTCCATGGGCCACCTTCTTGTGTTACTTATCACCAGTGTGAGAGTTCCATTGATAGTTTATCTCTCCTTAGATCAATATTGAAATGTTCATTTTAATGCTTATGTTGGCAGCTTGGACTGGCTGAGAAGAACATTTTGAACTACGACTTTGATCTGGTGGCATCAGACCCTAGTGATGCTAATACAAACAGTACTATGTTCTCAGATGACACAGATGACAGGTCCCGTAGGAGCACTAATCCTGAGATGGGATTGTCAGTTCATCAAGAAGATGAGGTGAGTGTACTATAGCCTTGGAATTTTGTTGCTCAAAATTAGAAGATCACCTCTTTGTTATGAATTAGTTGACTTGTGATTTGTGTAGACCCTTGGGCCCTTCATATGTTTAGTTATTTACTTTGAAAAGCTGACTTTTAATGATATGTGTTTTTTTGTTCTACTATTGGGCTTGGTATCAGTAGTTGGGACACAGAATAGGCTAAAATGTTAAGCACTGCAGAAGAACACCCCCCACCACCCCCCCCAAAAAAAAAGAAAAAAGAAAAAGAATAAACACAAGTATATTCGTGGCTGTATTGCAAAGAACCTAATCTAGGAAGCACAGACAATTTTGTCCCCACTTGAGCCCTGATTTCAGTACATTGGCCTGCTTTAAACATGCACTTGACAAGCTTGAAGGTATAGGCAACTATAGAGGGGAGTGAAGGGATCAGCAGTATAGCAAACTCAAAAATTGATGGGGTAACATGTTTTCTGTAGTTTAATCTTAATAACATTTTGCCATTCTATGTGTAATAGACTAATATTAGACTACATATCCCAGAATGTAAAACCTACTTTAATTTTAGATCCCAAGTAGGTGACTAGAGAACAGACCACTAATTGAGACTCATTTTGTCCTCTTGAATGACCCGATATCTAACCAATTTCACCAAATGGCACCTCCTCCCCTCATTTCGTAAGAGCAATATTTTTCTTTTGGGGGGGGGGGGGGGGGGGGTGTGGTTGTGTGGGGGGATAACATTGGCATTTTCTGTGCTTAATATTTTCATTGTTTCTTTTTTCAGTCTGCTGCTGCTGCTGCTGCTGTAGAGCCTCCATACATTGAATTAGATGAATACCGGCCTGATGTGCCAAAAATTAGTGACCGACGAACTGGTGAGCCACTTGTTCAATTACTGCTTTACCAATATCATGTGCAGGTGTCTCAAAAGCATGAAAGATTTTTCATTGTGTTTTGTGTAGCATCTGAAAATATCAGTCTTGATATTGCCAATTAATACGAATGTGCTGTGGACATACGAATGTGCTGTGTACATATATATACATGTCATGTATTCAGTATTTTTATTAATATATATTCATACACTCACATATATCTACATATATATATATATATATAGTGTATATATGTATAGACATACACACATACATACATGATATGTATAAAATTCTTTGGGTGATATCTTGCAGGGCAATTTTCATCTGGCCCAAAGAAAAGTGAGCTAAAGATTGGTGAATCATCTTCTGCTTTCTTCACTTATGTCAAAACAAGCACACTACAAAAGAGCTCTCAAGGGGCTGCCAATGTCAAGGAAAATGTTGCTCAAGCGAGGACGGGAGAGAACCATCAAGCATTTGTTCAACAAGTGGTTAATGATACCCAAATAAATGACTCTGGAGAGGCATGGGAAAGCTATTCGCAAGGAGATGAATTTCCAAGCAGTAATAGTATGCCCGATTCTTTTTCAATAGAGAGGTCTTGCACCCCACCCGCATCAACGGAACTCTCACAGCAAAGGGATTTGAAGGATGAAAGGTTCTCTCAAGTGCTTTCGCACCCAAGAAATGAACATCAACTTGATGCTTCTGGCTTATCTGCCCAAGCTGCCTTTCCATATTGCATGTCAGGAGTTGTAAATCAAGTCATGATGCCATCAGCAGCACAATTGTATCAAAAGAATCTGCATGACCTGCAAAATCATTCCCCTAAAGCTATGATGTCACAGTACCATCATCTTCCACAATGCCCTCCACATGTTAATGGAATGGCACCATTCCCGTATTACCCTGTTAATATATGCTTACAACCTGGTCAAATGCCTGCTTCTCATTCTTGGCCATTTGGAAGTCCATCTTCCTCTGAAGTAAATTTGAATAAAGTTGACAGAAGAGAAGCAGCATTGATCAAGTTTAGGCAGAAAAGAAAGGAGCGATGTTTTGATAAGAAGATTAGATATGTTAATCGAAAACGACTTGCTGAAAGAAGGCCTCGTGTGCGGGGCCAGTTTGTGAGGAAGGTAAATGGTGTAAATGTGGATCTTAATGGGCACCCTACTTCTGTTGATTCTGATGAGGATGACGAAGAGGATGAGGAGAAGCATGCTTGAAAGTATTCCTCTCCTCAAAATGATGCTTCAGGATATTAATGTGGTTGCTGGTTATTGAGGATCGTTTTGTCCCTTCAATGCGGTAATTTTCTTTAAAGTTAGAATTCTTGAAATTCCATGTATATTTAGCTGTTCCCTTACCAGATGCGTGAGAGTACTGAGAGGTGGTGATTTAGGCGAAATTATCTATGTCCTCGGTGTATTCCACCTCTCTCTCATAACGATGGGTGCTGCGGGTCATGCACCATGAAATCGACATTTATGTGGGAGGGGGGGTGTAATACACTAAGTGTATGAAATAATTTCTCGTGATGTAGATTTTCACTGAAAATGCAGCCATCGCATATTTATACGAGGGATTAAAAATGGCAAGATCAGAAACAGTCATAGGAGATATATCACTATCAGTTTAGTGAACTGTCTTTTCTGTATAATTTTATAAGCAGTCATTGGTATTTCTTAATCTGAAGAGGTTGAAGGTTTCACACTGAGGAAAAGATCCAGATCTGAATGATCCATTAACCCTAGGATTTTCTGCTGTCTTTCTTAAATGTGTCAATGAGGAATTGATTATGGTTTGAGAATGTTAAATGATCTTTCAACAGCTAGAGAGGATTATTTTTTTTCTTCTAACCAGGAGAGCTAAAAAAAATACACCCATTTTTTTTTTCTTCTAATCAGGAGAGCTAAAATAAAAAAATAAAAAATACACCCAATGATATCTATAGGAAGTTTCCATAAATTGTTTAAATAATAGTACAAGGTAATTGCAGCGATTTTAAATTTTTTGCTAGAAAGATCTTGAAGTACATGCATTTTACTCCCCCTATTCCCCACCAAAGAAAAAAAAAAAAGGGAGAAAATTATACATTTGAATATATGTAATAAAGAAGAGAGAAACTATGATACACTTGATGAAAGGGAGAAATAGGTTTCTTCTATGAGTAAATTAAATTGGAAAAAAAAAATTAGGTAAAAAGACACGATGGTATGCACGCATTCATGAAAGAAAAGCACAACATACACGCTAATACGAGCCAATTAAATTTTTGGACAAGAAAAGGTGGACTAATGAGTCAGCTTAAAATAAAGGATGAATATGATTGCAAGAACTAGGATTGCTACTATGGAGCCAATGATACATTTGTTCCTGCTCATCCTTCTTGACATGGATGTCAATATCTTCTTGCTCCTGCTAACATTGTCATCCACACCATGTATCTGCCGACAGAAAGAAAGATCAATAGTTTGCTAATGCTGACCATTAAATTAATCAGAGCCGTTTATCGGGAAAGCTAATTGCGGATTGCAAAAGGCTAAAGCAGACCCCTTTTTTCCTGTACAGAGAACAACCTATGCCCTTGTTCAGTTGCCATTTAGGGAAGGGATGAAGTGTAGTGCACATGAAATACAAAAATGAAACATACAAAATATAAAAAGTAAAAACCACAATGAACCTGTGACCAAGAGGCAATGAACCATTAATTGGAACAAAAAGAAAGAGCATAAAAGGCATACCGTGTTATTGGCGTGTAGTAGAGATTGTCGCTGTTGATGCAAATTTTGTAGGATCGAGACACCGAGCTCTTCTGTTTCCAGCATTGTTCTTCTACTCCCCTTAATTCTGTCAGTGGACTGATTTAATCTCTCTGTTGTCATCAGCAGTCTTCCTCTTTGATCATTAGATACCTTTTGCATCACCCACCAATGTCAATGAGAATGTACCCCTAATGGAATTATATACATAATATCCATGTCCATGACTATTCTTAAAATTAAGAAAGTGTGTATATATTCTAATTAGAAGAGTAAAACCAATTGGTGGAAATAACTTTCATGGAAACAGAAATGTAAAGCTATAGTAGATATAGACCATTTGGCATTTCACACCAAGAACTATGTGAACCATGAAAAATTATCTTATACATCAGTTATATGCAACTTGCATCTCACGGTTAGTGAAGACTACACACTTGTGGATCCCACATATTGTGACACATTGGTTACATACAGTTGATGCGCAAGATACAATCTTTGCGAGGGAGAGAGACATACATACCAATAGTGCATCTGCCATTCCTGACTCCAACAGCTGATCTCTTGCAGCCAGATTAGCATTAGTTGATGTGAGTCTTTTGGATTCATTTTTCAAACTATTGAAATCAGTTTTATATTCCCTTAACTTAGCAAGAAGGGTTGCCTTTGCACTAGGTGACAAACTCCTTGCCTCAAGATCCATTTTCTGAAGCTGTTCAAATTCGAGGAAAATCATATTAGTAATCTGATGAGATATATATAAAAAAAAAAAATTAAAAAAAAAATAGAGAATTAATAAGTCACAGCAATAGGCTTCTTTAGTACCAAGCCATCCGCATCATCTAATCCAGTTTTTATTTCGGAAATTTTCTGCTTCTTTTGCTCTGCCAATCAAGAATGCATAGAATCATCAGTGAAGGAAATAATTTGGCAGTTTAGGCATATTTTAATCCGTACAGTACAAGACCCAATAGTCTCACAACCAAACAAAATCAAAAGGTAATTATATTCAAACTAACAACACCACAGACATGACTCCTACATTCTAACAAACTAACCATCTTCCAGTTTTGTTCCCCATCAGCATGTTTAGCATTTACTCAACTCATCATTATGAATATTCTAGGTTTATAATATTTTATATACATTTTTTGCTTACAACAAGTGGGAAATTCAAATCCAAGTTCTCCGTATAGAAAGAATCAGAAAATACCACTAAACCACAAAGTTATTTACAATCTCATTGATATTTAAATATCAATATCAAAATAGAACATAAGATTAATTGTTACCTACCAACATAAAACTTAAAAAAAAAATGCTTTTCAGCACTTTGTAAATAGTGAGGTGCCAATTAAGTTACAATATCTTTAGCAAAGTAGTCCTAAATTCCTAATCCTAATAATAGTTAAAGTATATTGTAGTCTTAGTTAGGATTTAACCTACTATACATACCCATTGATGATATCATACAAAACTTAAAAAGTAAAAATGTAGCAATAGCAACAATCTCATTCAACCATTATAAAACATATATATACATTGTAATGCTTATGCTTCATCATCTTATACAATACAAGCACATAATCACAAATCCGTCAATTCACATATCATAATTCATAACCACTAGCCTATTCTCTCCGTTTCTCTTACCTAAAGAATTTTCAACATTAAATACCCACCTCATTATTGCCTAATTGATCCTCGTGAAACAAAAAAAATCAAACAAAAGCAACTAAATAATAGAGAAATTCAAAGAAAACATATATAGTGGTAATAACCTCCATCAAGAACAGTAGCGGCAGTGCAGTAGCTTGATAGATTGGCGGAGAGCTCCCAATAGTGATGCTCGTACACCTCGAACACCTTACTCATCGCAATGCCTCTCCGACCTTCTTTTACAATTCAACCACACAAAAAAACAAGTAGCATTTTTTTTTAGACAATGAATGAAAACTAAAAAAAAAAAAAAAACACATTTGCATACACACGATCATAATTGAATGATTATTATTATAAGAATGTAGGATGAGATCGAGGGGTACTGAGGAATCAGTGGACGGTTGGAAAGTGTGGTTACGGCAGAGATGGTGGAGGTGAGGACAGTTTGAAAGTTTTGGGACATGCTTGGTTGGTTAGTTGGTTAGTTCGTTGGATGGATGTACAGTTAGTGTGTACTTGCATGTGTGCAACAACAATTTCCCTTACGATGATAGGTAAAACTGTTTTTCTTTTTCCTTATTTTTTTTGTCTAAAAATATTAAAAAATGTCAATTGAGTTACAAGAACCTTTAGCATAACACGTTCTTATTGTCACGGAATGGGTAATTGTCTGCACGCATATTAGTTTGTCCAAAATTATTTGGTTGGAGTTAAGTTTAAAGTCTCCATTAATTGTCACCTTCCAATTTTTTATAATTTTATATTCTTAAAATATAATTTTATTTTTTTCATAATTTTTTAAATAAAATAAAAGAGTATTCACGTGTGCCCTTAGGGCATATATTAGTAAACCATTTTAAGGAACTTTTTATGAAAAAATAAAAAAGATATTTACTTTTTTTTACAGCTTTTTCAATTCTCAATAAAATATTTCTAAAAATAGATAATTAATGTAAGCCATAAGGGCATACATTAACTGAACCCTAAATATATATATATATATATAATCATAAATATAATTTTATTCAAATGCTCTTATTGGGAAGGAACTCATTCAAATAAAAAATTATCATTCAGTTTGAATGGGAGTTTCGTTGATTGGATTACTCATCTTTTGACTAATTCTTCTAAACTCTACATTGTCATGAATAATTCTTTGATTATTCATGGATTTGATGGTGAAATCTTTCAATTCCTTAGAATTCTATGTATCTCTGTCTTAACCCCTTTCCTGATCAACATCCAACAAACGCTTGAATTGTACAATACAGTAATAAGTATTATTGGGGAGAGATATGGTGTTAAAAATGAGAAAGATATTAAGGCAATATGAGATTGCTACTGCAACTTTTGCAGATACCTCAAATGAAATTGTTGTGGTAGAAATTACATAGACCAATTGAAAAATGGCATACAAAGTGCAAAATTGAGTAGGGAAAAATCTCTAAACAAATTTGGTTTTGGGCTATGTTTGCATGCTATTATGACTGAAACATAAAGTTCCATGTTTGTGTGAAAGCACAGTTCATTAAAAAAAAAAAAAAAATTGATCGAGTGTTTATCTGTCTCGATCATTCTAGTCACGATGATATGAGCGTTTAGAATATTTGTTCAACTTGCTAAAAATATTGCAATTTCATGTGCAAATTAGGTACATCTTGATATTCTGTAAGTAGACAAATTGTATGGCTGCAATCAGTAAGAGCCTTTTATTTTATAACCAATACAAAACAATCAACCACTGTATCTGACACAGAGTTACCTCCCACTTTGTACATTTGTATATGGATGGACCATTTCTTCAGCATTCTGTAACCATTGAAAACATGATTTCCCAAAAGAAAGGAAAAAAGAAAAAGAACAAACAAACAAACAAAACTTGACACTTGTAGATGGAGACATAATGCGCATAATACACCTACACTAGGTACAAGTTAAGGAGAATCACACCCCTGCTCTACAATGAAACCACGCACGCTCTCAAGGGAGGAAGAGGCAGAACTAGCTCGGAGCAACAAAAAGGTTAAGGACATCCACCATGCCGAGTTCAATGAGGGTTCAAGGGAGAGCTCTCCAACCCCGGGGTTCCAAAGCTCTGAGTCTCTCGCCAGAGACTCATTTAAGGATAAGCTTATGGGCGAAATGCCAGGGGCTTTTGTTAAAGCTTTTGATTTTGGTAGTTTTATGGAAGAAGATGATGTATCTGACGGTGAAGGTGGGGAGGATGATGGTCAGACTCGGAAAGGATGGGTCACTGTCAAGCTGACCAAGGATACCAAACGATGCATTAGGGGTCCCTGGTCTAAATCTATTATAGTAAAGCTTGTTGGTAGAACTCCTAGCTTCATCTACATGCGGACCAAGCTGAACGAAATGTGGAGGCCAACGAGTAGGATGGATTGCGTGGATCTTGGGTATGGTTTTTTCCTAGTCAGGTTTTACTCAAAGGAGGATCTTGACAATGTTTTACTGAAAGGTCCATGGTTTATAGGTGGCCAGTTTTTATCTATAAGGCCATGGGAGCCTTTCTTTAAACCTTCAACGGCGAATGTCACATTGATTGCGGTTTGGATCAGTCTTTGTGAACTTCCTATTGAGCTTTATGAAGCAGAGGTGTTAAGAGAGATTGGAGAGTCCATTGGTAAGGTTTTGAGGATTGATTCTCACACGGCCATGGAAGCTCGTGGCAGAAATGCTAGGCTGTGCATTCAAATAGATATTAATGAACCTTTAGTGAACACCATCCTCATTGGTCGTTTTGAGCAACTTGTAAGCTATGAAGGCATCCAAAACCTTTGCTTTTCCTGTGGAAGGCTTAGGCATAAAATGGAGGCTTGTCCCTACACCATACGCAAGGGAAAGGAGCAGGTGGCATCAGATGAAGAAGGGTTGGCTGGCCGAGGAGTACCTCCACGTGAGGCCCATGCTGAGCACTGTTCTCAATCCAGCAAAGCTATGGCGGAGAAGGGTGATACAACGGAGGAGGAAAGGCAATATGGTCCAATGGATGGTTGTGAACAGAAGGACAAACGGGCGAAAGAATACGAGATCAAAATTCAGTACGAAGAGTACTACCAAAGCAACACGAGACATTGCGTCTCAACTACCTCCAAAAATTTCGGAATGGAGGAGCACGTCGAACAGGGGTGCAGGTTCATACCAGAGCATGCCACACAAGGATTATGTGCATGGCAACGGGGACCACTACAAAAAGCCTGATTCAAATTGGGTTCCTATCAGTGTTGGTCTTGACAACACAGGCCGTAGAGAGAACTCCTTGGGCCCAATGGGTAGCGAATTGTTGACAAAAGGGGCCAAAGCTTTTGATTCAGGTAGTGGGCTTCTCACAAACCCGATTTCATAAGCCCAACCCCACAATAAGCATATATCTTCTATTAAGAATAAAAAAGCTCTAGCCAGAAGTTTAAGTCAATTATCTCAGCCTTTCTACGACCGAACCTCTGTGGAGAAGCTTCCTTTTGCAAGCTCTAGTTCTCTACCTCCCTTCCTTGTCTCATCACCTAACCTTGTGACCGCCACTCCTCTTGACCCAGCCTTCAAATTCTCGACATCACCAGGTGGTGTAGGAGATCATCCTATTGATCGAAGTGAGCCACTCTTTTCAGGGGATCGGCGACCCATCTCTCATCTGGTTGAAACTAAAGACAACGGCGGAAAAGTAGGTGAATCCCTCACCTGTATAGCTATTCCTATTATACAAGGTCAATCCAACTCTGAGGGTAATGGGGTTGTTTTGGTTGGGGAGCAATCTAGCCCTTGTTCTAGAGAAAAGTCAATTTATGAAGATATGGGTGTTGATGGAATGGTATCAGAGGAGGGGAATGGAGCCCTTCCTTCTGTTTGATTTGTTATCTCCACTTCTTTGTTGTTTAATAATGAATATTCTGATTTGGAATAGTAGATGAGCGTTAAAGCCCTCATTCCAGACTTACATTCATGAGTTATCTTGACGGCATGATCCGGCTATCCTTGTAGTTATGGAGACTAAATTGGGTGGTAGTAAAGCTAAGGAAGTCACAGATAGGCTACCTTTCGATGGAGCTATCCATACAGAGATAATTGGCTACTCTGGTGGGTTGTAGTTGCTTTGGAACGATGATAAAGTAAAGATTGAAGAGCTGGCTAAAACAGAACAGGAAATCCATGTAGAGGTTAAGATGTGTGCTTTAAATCTCTCCTAGTTTTTTTTCTGCTATTTATGCTAGCCCTAGGATTGAAGAGAGGTGCATTTTATGGAATAATTTAAATAAGGTTGTTAAGTTGCATAATAAGCCTTGGATTATGGCGGGTGATTTTAATGAAATTCTTGTGCAAGAGGATAAGTTTGGTGGCAGGGGTGTTAGTGTGAATCGGTCTCTGGCCTTCAAAGACTGTTTAGATTTTTGCAATATGATTGATATGGCTTCTCTGGGCCAAGGTATACTTGGACAAACAAGCGGGATGTTAACAACCTTATTTTGGAAAGGATTGACCGATTTTTCATGACTCCGGATTGTTATGTTCTTTATCCGGATGCGAAAGTAACTCACCTCCCCCGTTGTCATTCCGACCATTGCCCGGTTCTTATGGAGACTAGTCCTTGTAGAACTATCCACCTCAATAGACCTTTTAGATTTCAAGAGTTCTGGCTATCGGACTTATCTTTTCCTAATGTTGTTTCAAGTGCTTGGGGTCGTAACAAGAACTTAGCTGAGTCTATCGAGGCCTTTTCAAAAGAAGCAACCTTTTGGAATAGGAATCATTTCGAGAATGTCCATCAAAAGAAGAGGAGAATTATGGCTAGAATCTATGGTGTTCACAAAGCTATATCCAATTGGTCGAGTTCTTCTCTTCTTAATCTCGAGAATCAGCTGCATCAAGAACTGGAGGGGGTTCTAGATCAGGAGAGGGATCTCTGGATGCTAAAGTCCAGAATTAACTAGTTGGTACAAGGGGACCGCAACACCTTCTTTTATCATATGTCTGCCCTAGCCAAAAGGAAAAGGAACCATATTGCCTCGGTTAAAGACGATAGGGAAGTATGGCTGATTGATGAAAGAGAAGTAATGGAGCACTTTAGAAGTGGTTTTATCTCTTTGTACACCACTTCTCTTCAGGAGACTATTTGGCTTCCAAGGCATGATGGGCGTAGGCAGGTGCAACTTTCCGAGGAAGCTAAGAACTCTATTTGACGCCATGGTTACCTTAAAAGAAATCAAAGATGCTCTCTGGTCTATGAAACCACATAAGGCGCCAGGTCTGGATGGTCTTCATGCCGGATTCTTTTAACGCTTTTGGCTTGTGATTAGGATTCAGTTGTGGAGGAAATGCGGAGAGTCTTCATTGAAAGGAAGGTTCCCGTTTATCTTAATGAAACCCTCATTGTGCTCATTCCTAAAATTCAAGGTCCAGAAACCATTGGTAATTACAAACCTATTAGTCTTTGCAATATTATTTATAAGATCATCTCTAAGGTTATTGAGGCTCGGCTTAGACCGCATTTGGAGTACTTGGTCTCGCCTTACCAAATGGCTTTTGTTCCGGGTAGAAGAGGAATTGACAATGTCATTATAGTTCAAGAGTTGATCCATTCTATAGGTAGAGCCAAAGGCAGCAAGGGTTATATGGCTATTTAGATTGACCTTGAAAAAGCTTACGATAAGATTGAGTGGAGCTTTATTAGGGAGATGCTTATCTTTTTCAACTTTCCTACAAATCTTATTGAGCTTATCATGAGTTGTGTTTCTTCAGTTTCGACTTCCCTTCTCTTTAATAGCGGCTGCCTCGACTCCTTATGCCCATCTAGAGGTATTAGACAAGGGGACCCCCTGTCTCCCTACCTTCTTATTCTTTGTATGGAATTCTTGGGTCATTTGATTGAAGAAAAGTGCGATGCCAAGTTGTGGACTCCAGTGAAAGCGTCTAGGAGTGGTCCTGCATTTTCACATCTATTTTTTGCGGATGACCTGGTGCTTTTTGTGAATGCAGACCAGAATAACTACCATACCATTAAGGCGATGCTGTAGGAATTTTGCTTAAGATTCGAGCAAAGAGTGAGTGAAGCCAAGTCTAGGGTCTTCTTCTCTCCCAATGTGAGGTCGGACCAAAGAGAGCTTTTTCCTGGTATTCTTGGGTTCAACTCAACTCCTAACCTTGGCAAGTATCTAGGGTTTCCTCTAAAGCATGCAGGAGACCGTAAACATGATTTTGATTTTGTGCTTGATAGAGTCAAGAAAAACCTGGCAGGTTTGGAAAGCTAATCTGCTCTCTATGGCTGGCCGAGCGGTCCTTATCCAGGCTTCCTCCTCTACCATTCCGAATTATGTGATGCAATATGCTTCTCTTCTGAATAAAATCCTTAATGGTATTGATAGGGTCAATAGGAATTTCCTCTGGGGAACGACGAATCATACAAAGAAGATGCACTGGGTTAACTGGGGTGAGGTGACCAAACCGAAGAAGGCAGAAGGTTTGGGGTTACAGGCTGCTAGAGGAAGGAACACGGCACTTCTAGACAAGCTTAATTGGAGGTTTCATTCTGAGAAGAATGCTCATTGGGCTAAGGTGCTAAAGTTCAAGTACTGCAATAGACAACGTATCAATTCAAGGAACGAAGCGAAACTCCCAAGCTCTCCAGTCTGGAAAAGGCTGAAAAGAGGTGAAGAAGTGTTCAGGAAAGGAGTCAAATGGATTCCAGGCCACGAAAGTAGTCTGAATTTCTGGTCTGATTGCTGGTCAAACCTTAGTCCTATCAGGTCTCAAATCCATGGCCCACTCTCGCAAGCCTCAAGAAATTTGCAGATTAGAAATGTTCTCTCCCCTATTGGCTGGAATTGGTCTACCATTCCTTTTGAGCTTCCATCTGAAGTTAAAGCTGATATTCAAGCTGTGCCCATTCCTCTTGTGGCAAGGTGTAGTGATAAATTAGCCTGGAAGTTTTCTTCAAAAGGGGATTTTGATATAAGAAGTGCCTATCTCCTTGCCATTAACTCTCCAGGTATTGATTCCTTCTCTGGTTCTTGGATTTGGAAATTACCATCTCTCCCTAGAATTCAAATGTTTATTTGGAAGCGTATGCAGTTAAGTATTGGTGTTAAGGATTGTTTAGCCAATAGAGGGATTTCTCTGGATACCAGATGCCTGCTGTGTCACTTAGAAGCTAAATCTATCATGCATGCCCTCAGGGATTGTAGCTTGGTTAAACCCATATGGCATCAATTGGGAACTCATTGTTTGCACTCCACTTTCTTTTGTCAAGATACCAGGGAATGGTTAACCACCAATGGTGGTCTTAAATCCTCTCAAAATGCAGTGGGAATTCCATGGAATGTTATCTTCTCCTTTGCTCTTTGGTTTATTTGGAAGCAGCGGAACCAAGTTGTCTTCAATAACAGGGGTGTTAATCCGAATCTTGGTAAGGTTATTACTTCTCAAGCAGCAGAGTTTTTCCTGTGTGCCTCCTAGCCAAGACGCATTAACCAGATGGTGCCAAGGCCAATTAGGTGGGAGAAGCCGAAGCAAGGGTGGTTAAAACTGAACACTAACGAGTCTTGGAATACTTTGCTAGGGAAGGCAGTAGGGGGAGGGTTGATTAGAGATGTTGTGGGTAACTAGGTGGTTGGTTTTTCAAGGAAAATGGGCAGCATGAACAATTTTACAGCGGAAGTCTGGGCTCTCCGTGGTTGTTTAATGTTATGTCATCAAATGAAGCTCCCTGCTATTGATATTGAGATTGATGCGAAGGCCCTTGTTGATGCATTAAGCAATCCCAGCTACAACAACTCAGTAATCTCTCCTATTTTTGATGATTGTAAGGTTCTCATTTCCCAAATTCCCCTTGTTCATATCAAACATATCTACCGAGAGGCCAATACTAGTGCGAATCGTCTAGCTAATTTTGGCCACTCCCAAGGCTTAGATTTTGTTATTCACTCTGTTCCTCTCGAGGATTTGATTTCCTTTGTTGAGGCTGACCGTAATGGCGCTTATTGTAATAGGCTTTGTCCTGAGTTTGTCCTTTCTTCTTAGTTGAATTGAATTTCTAGATTACCAAAAAAAAAAAAAAACCTACACTAGTTGATCCTTGTAGCAATCAAGCAAAAAATTTTAATACTTCTAATTGTTAACAATACCATGTTTTCTATTAAGTCAGGGATATGGTTTGTGTATTTATTTAATTAAGAGGAATGATGTTGTAGTAGTTAAGGTGTACTTTTCTTGATAGACCATTGACTACTTCTCTAGTTGATCCTAACTAAAATGATCATTGGGGCAAATTTGCACATATGCTTTGGATTTAAACTGGAGGATCTTATAAATTTTTCATGAGAACCCCCCCCCCCTTCTTTTGTTTTTCTTTCTTTCTATATAAGTGTTTCTGAAAGCATCATTATCATTGTTGTGAGGCCAATGTGAAACTCTAATTCGGGAACTTGAACTCCTAACCGCACAACCAAAGTCACATGGGCAATTCTTCCAATTGTCATTTGGACTACAAAGGCCTTTGGTGGCAGACATTGAAAATTTGACTGTCAAGTGTTGCCTAGTTTTATTCTTTTTTTTTTTCTATGTTAGTTTTTGTGGAAGCATCATTATCATTGTTGTGAGGCCAATTCTAAACTCTAATTTGGGAACTTAAACCCCAACCTTGCAACCAAAGTCATATGAACAACTAGGCCTTTGATGACAGACATTGAAACTTTGACAGGCAAGTTGCCTGCATTTTTTCATCATGCACTTAAATTCCTCTTCATGCCCAATTAAAATTTATTAGCTCATTAATTATTGATATTAAAATTTGTGCTTTGTCTGTAGTTTTAGTATGCAGTGTAAGATAATATTTCATTTTATTGTATGATATAAGACTTTGACCCAATATAAAACCTTAACATCCTTTTACCATGAAAGAATCATTGTTCTAGTCAATTATCTGCGGTATGATTATGAACTCTTCAGGATGTTGACAAAAACCGTTATAACAAGAATTTAGTATTTTGGAATGTAGTTACTATGAAAGAGCTGACAATGAATCCTAGACTAGGTCAATTCATCTTTATTATTCAGTATAAACCAAGTTTTCCTTCCTACTTTGTTTCCAAGATCAGTTATTGACTTATTACTTTGAAGTTTTTTGGAGCTTCAAAGGGGTAGATAATCTTTAATATGTAAATTGTTTAAATTTATTACTGTTTTCTTTAATTCATTTTCTTTGATCTCATTGAATGCAAGTATTCATTTGTAGTCTTACACACAGATGAACGCTTGCATCCAAAAGGCTCCTAAAAATATAATTATAATTTTTCTTTTTAGCACCTTTTTTTGGTCACTACTGGGTGTATTTATTCTTAGCAATGGTGGTGATAGTGATATCTCTTCTTGAAATTTTGATGAAGTTGGAGAAGGTTTCTACTGTGGATTTACTGGGTCCAATGCTAGAATTCCGGGAAAAGCAAAGTTTTATATATCCAACTTTACAACATGGGCATTGAGAACTACAAATACTTACAAGCTCTAGAACATTCATTCAACAAGCTCTCTGGTGCTATCCCCTCTGACATATCAACAAGGCTTCCTTATGTGATAGTACTTGATCTCTCTAGAAACAATTTCTCTAGTGAAATCCCAACAAATATTGCAAATTGTGTTTATCTGAATTCCCTTAAACTTGATCACAACAGGTTGACAAGTCAAATACCTCAGCAACTTGGCCAGCTCACTCGAATCAAGACCTTTACCGTTGCTAACAATTTTTTGTCCGGACTAGTACCAAATTTTGCCATTGCCAATGTCACGAAAGAGGGCTATGTGAATAACAGCGAGCTTTGTGGAGGGCCTTTGGAACCTTGCAAAGAGCTTGGAAGGAAATTGGATGAGACTTTTAAAAGTGGGTTTATTGTTGGCTATGTGGTTTCTATAGTTTCAGTTGTAACTATTTTCATGTCCTATTGTGTGCTTTGGGAGCAAATGAAGAAGAGGAAAAGGTTGACCCTCAAGAAAAACAATAAAAGAAAAGCTCATAAGGTGACCAAATTGCTACCTTCAAATCTCTAATGGAAAAACTACAAACAGGTTCTCAGTTTGTCTCTCGTTTTCTCTTTCTTTGCAAATGTCTACTACAAGTGAATCAAATAACAAAACAGAAAAAACTATTCATTATAGACTTTATAGTTTTCAAATCTTCAATTGTAATTAGCCTTGAACTATTTTGACTGTCTTTATCATATACTTTCATACTAATGGAGAGTAACTTGTTCCACAGATCTCTACTTTGGAGAGGTGGGTTACTAGAATGACTTTTGCAGACCTCAATAAGGCAACTGACAAATTTAACTCTGACAACGTCATTGGATTGGGAAAGATGGGGACAGTATATAAGGCTACACTACCCAATGGTCTGTTTCTTGCTGTTAAGAGACTATATGACTCTCAATAGCTGGAGAAACAATTCATGTGTGAGTTAACAATTCTAGGTAGATTGAGACATTATCACTTACTTCCCCTTTTGGGATTCTGCATAGAAAGGAAGGAGAAGATTTTAGTGTACAAATATACGTTCAATGGAAATCTTTATGATTGACTACATTCTTTGGAAGAAGATTCTATGAAATTAGAATGGTCGTTGAGGGTTAGAATTGCTGTTGGCCTAGCGAAAGGCTTGGCATGGCTCCACCACAAGCGCAAAGTCTAGATAATCGATCTGAATATATACTCAAAATGCATCTTACTTTATTAGAATTTTGAACCTCAAATATCAAATTTCGAACGAGGGACATCAATCAATTCAAAAAATACTGATCATTCAAAGAGCTCCTCTTTAAACAATGAGATTTGGGATTTGGAATATGTTACAAAAGATGTCTACAACTTTGGAATCTTGACTCTAATCCGTGATTGTATGTTTGGGCTTTCTTTTTTCATAACCCTAAACATATAAAAAGATTATTTTAAGGGCCATCAAAAAAGGCACAAGTTGCACAAGTGTTGAGCAAAGTTTTGTTTAAGCAAACTGTGACCAGAGACAGAATTTGCCCTAATTCATCTTTCTTGTGAAGAAGTTACTATGTTTGTCATGTGATGAACTGAAAAAATTTGCAGCTAACAACCTTCTCTAGTTGGTGATTGAAGTCAGGTACTGGGATCCACGCAATTGGTTAATCACATACTGAGAGCCGTGCATTGAAATGATAGATTGTCACTACAAAATAAGTCCAATTGGGTATTGGGATAAGGGTTCAATTGTGGGTTGGTATAAGGTATTAAGATTCCTTTACTTGTAACTGCTTGTTGTGATAACAGTAGATTCTCGAGAGTAGTGACTTTAAAATCACCCGGTAGGGTTTTTGTTGTGTAAATTTTCTCCATTCGTAAACAAATCACCGTGTCAATTTATTTTTCACTGCATACTTAGTTTAATTGGTGATTTATTTGTGCTACCACGCGTTTACATGTTAATTTGATTAATTAATAAACTTGGCTAATTAATCAATTAATTCATCACATTGGGTTAATACGTTTTTGGCCTATTAGAGCTAATTACACTGTGGGAACCAAGTCAAAAAAGCAATGCATGTATAAGTTCTAATCTTTTAGCAAGCTCTTCTTGTCTATATGAAATGATTGACAAATCTCTAGTCAGGAATGAATATGATGAAGAAATCATTCGGCTCATTAAAATTGCATATGACTGTGTTCAGCCATTTCCACATCAAAGGCCAACAATGGTTGAAGTGTACCAAAAAACATGGGTTGTAAGGGTACGATATGGTATTGCATATGATTTCAAAATAGTGAGGAGACCTTAAATTACTGCTGCTACTAGTACTGGCGAAGAAATCATTGAGATTGAAACAATAAAAACCTAACCACTAAAATACACTAGCATAACTCTGTTGAATAAGGTTTGTATTAATTTGCTAGTGTTGGAAAAGAAAATCCTATTATGAGTGAGTTCGAATGTATAATTAATTAGCTCTAGGTGTGTGATTTTTCTGTTTCAAAAGTGTTATCATATAAATCGTTTCAATTTGACAAGTTATGTGAGTCTATGTACTATGTTATGCTTGTTGAGAAAACTTTCCAGCATATTTGTGAAGAAATTCAAAAATACCAAAATTGCCTTGATTTAGGACACTTAATGGCAACCAACCATACAAGAATTGGTTGGAAAGACTAAATTGACAACAAATAAAGTTAACAGATTTTTTTTGGGGGGAGGGGGGGTGTATGGAGGGAAGAATAAAGTTAAAGATCTAAATTGAATACAAACTAAAGTTAGAGGGCGTAATTTATAATTCAGCCAAAATTTTACTTTATGATATCAACCCTTCCCTAATCATATTATCTACTATCTGATTACCTTTACCACATCTCCTAGTCAAATATAACACCATTCCAACAAAGATAATATAAATATATATATATATATATATATATATATATATGTATGTATCCTAATTATCTCAAGAATCAACAAGGATCCCAGACCCTTTGTCCTTTCAAGACAAGATAGCAAAGTATTATAACTAATTGAGGTTGGGGCAATCTTATGGGACCTCATTTCCATCATCACATTCATGGCCTCAGGAAAAGGATCGAGAGGCTTACGTTTAAGATTTCTTCACAAAGGCATCTAAAGGAATGTGTTTTAGCAAAATAAATTGGAAATAAACCCAACCAACTTCTTATCTTTGATAATCCTACTTAGACCAACCATAAAGAAGGCTCTTGTAAATGCAAGGCACTATTTCATATCCTTGTGGTTATGGTGCAACACAACCTCCTCTGCTCCCCTAGCATGCCCCTTTGCACATAAAGTGCTAATTATTGTAGTGTCTGTAACTGTAAGTCTGTATCTTTATCTTGGGGGCATTAGTACTTGTCCATGTTCTTGAAAATACCCAATGCCTCATTTTCACTTCCTAGTTTAACCAATGTCTAAGCTACAACACTAAAGTATGCGCATCCATTACTCAACCCTCCTTCATAAGATTCTAAATCAATACATCCATCACCGCGTGATCATTCTTCTACGCAAATAATGTAAACACCCAAATGGCATAATTGTAATCCTTGTCTTATGAAAATATAAAAAGAAACTCAATCTCAACATTCCCCTGTTAGTAGGGCTGTCCAGTGACCTATCCAACCCGCCCGACCATACCCACCTGACTCGAAGGTCCACGGTTGAATCCGAGTGCATGTATTGGTTGGTTACGGATACTGTTTTAAGAGGAATCAATTATTTAATTCAGGTTTTGGGTTACCCAACAAAAATCCAAATAACCCCCCAATCAAATACTTGGTAAAATAAACTCATAAACCACCAATCTCCACTCAACCTCAAGCACTCACATCATATAAGTCACATCTTGAGCTTTGGTTAGTGGGTAACGTGTAGTGGAAAGGAAACCTAATCAACCATTTTTGGGCACAAATTCCCAATTTCAAATCCAGCTGTTTAAATCAATTCAAGTTTCAAATCAATGGTTATAATTAAACTCTACAGCCCCTAGCACAGCATAGAGACATCATATCACTTAAACTCTATAGCCCTAGCAATTAAAAATTAACGGTTAAAATTAAACTAATATCACAATCCAACGGTCCCGATGACTTTCAATCTAAATCTCATATCCCAACGGCTTCAAGTCTCACATGGAATATCTATCCCACTCTTTACTGAATCAAGATCAAGTTGATCAACATCAACGGCCTCAACCTCTCTTCAATCTTCACCTAATCACTCTCTCACCAAATCTACAGCCTCAGCTCAGACCCCACACTCTCTCTCTCTTTCAAATCCTCAAAACCTGAAATCTCTTTACCAAATCCTCAACCTCAAGTCTCACACAGACGCTCTCTGTCTCTCTAAATTCTATTCTCTGCAATCTCTTCACCAATTTCATACGAAATCTCAAATCTTCATCACTTCATCAGTCTTCAATCTTCACTCTTTAAAAGCTTTGATCTTCGGTCTTCTCACCAATGAACAGACCACACTCTCAAACTCTCAATTCTCACTTTGCCTCTATCTATTCCAAGGTTCAAACCCTAGCTTCTCACTATAAGTTCTTCACACCTAGCCACCATCGTCGCCTCCAGCAGCCACTCCTCTCCCTACCGCTGATCATATGGGTTGAACCTAGGGTATGTGTTTTTTTTTTTTTTTTTTTTTTTTTTTTTTTTTTTTTTTTGTGTCTCTCATTAATTACATATGTTATGAAAATCTACTATTAAAATGAAATAACCCCAAAGTTTTATAATTTGAAACCCTAACTAGAAATAGTTGAAACCTTAACCATTTACTTTTGTTTTTTGTTCTTTGTTCATTTGTTTGATTAATTTTGTTCCTATTTAAATTTTATTCCCGAATTGAAAGTTGTACTTGTGGGGTTTTCAGTCTTCAAACTTGAAATTAACACCCACAGTTTTTTAAGGTATGATTGTTTTTCCCTTTTTTTTTGTGTTCAAAGTTGGGATTTTGTTCTTTTTTTGTTAGAGACTTGGAGTTGATGCATGTAACTTAAGCTGCTGTGAATGTGTTCAATATTTTTGCTTTTATTATTTAGTAAAATTTATACTGTTAAAAATCAAATAAACTCCCAAGTTTTATAATTTGAAACACTAACTAAAAAAAATTGAAACCCTAACCATTGTACTTTTTTTATTCTTTGTTTATTTGTTTGATTACTTCTGTTCCTATTTTAATTTTACTCGGGAATTGAAAGTTGTCCAAGTGGGGTTTTCATTCTTCAAATTCAAAACTCCAACACCCCTAGTTTCTTTAAAGTATGATTTTTGTTTCCCTTTGTGTTTTGTGTTAAAAGTTGGGATTTTATTCTTTTTTTTTTTTTTGTTAGAGTTGATGAATAACTTATGCTGTTGTGGTGGTGGTAGTTGATGTTTTTTTTTTTTTTTGTATTTATTTAATAAATTTGAGCACCAATGTTTCTAGTTTTATTATTTATTGAAATTTCAAGCATCATTTTGAGCACCAATCTAAGTTCTGTTTAGTTTTATGTATGATACTGTTTTATGTTTTATGTTTTATGTAGAATACTGTTATCTGGATTCAAGCATCAAAGATTTTCCTTTTTGGTTTGTTTGACTATTATTATTAATTGTTGTTGTTCTAGTTTGCTAATTTCTATATTTGATTTTTTAGGTCATGGATTCCTCCACTAATGCTCCCTCTGTTTCTACACAAGCTGATGGTTCTATCGCTATACAAGTTGATGGTTCTACTGCCACCCAAGCTAATGGTGCTACTGCCACTACTACCCAAGAGGTTGCTGCTGCAACCCAAGCTAAATCTACTAATGGTGAGTTGCCTCCAGTTCCACCTAGCGTAGTGAGTAAGATTGGTACTGGTAATGGTAGGAGAAAGTCTTTAGCTTGGAATCATTTTGAAAAAGTAAAGGTAGATGAGGGTGTCACTATGGCTATATGTAATTATTGTAAAAAATCATATCAGGCTGATAGTAAGAATTGTGGTACTAGTAATTTGTTAGCTCATGTGACAATCTGTTCCAAGAACCCTAATAGAGAAGATAAAGGGCAAAAAACCTTAGCTTTTGAACCCAAAAATGATGGAGATGAAGGGTTCAAACTTGAGTCAACAACTTTTTCTGTTGAGGCTTCTAGAAAGGCACTAGCTGAAATGATTATAATTGATGAGTTTTCTTTTAGGTTTGTTGAGAGGTATGGGTCTAAGAAATATGTAACTACCTTACAACCTAAGCTCCGTCTGAAGGATATTCCATCTCATCAAACTGTGGCTAGAGATGTGATTGGAATTTATAATAGTGAAAGAGAGAAGCTAAGGAAATCCTTGAAGGGTTGTAGGGTGTCTCTTACTACGGATGCATGGACTTCTGTACAAAATTTGAATTATATGTATCTCACAAGTCACTTTATTGATGATGCTTGGAAGTTGCATAAGAGAATTTTAAATTTTTGTCAAGTTGAAGATCATAAGGTGGAGACTATAGGTAGAAAGATTAAGATGTCTTTGCGTGAGTGGGGTATTGATGGCAGATTCACTTTGACAGTGGATAATGCTAGTTTCAATTTAATTAACCACAGTTAAATTTTTGCAAAGGGTAACAAAAGATTGGAATGGAACAGTTTTAGAAAATGAGTTCTTGCACATGAGGTGTTGTGCCCATATCCTAAATCTCATCGTTGGGGAGGGTTTGAAAGAAATTGATGCATCTGTTGCTAGGGTGCGTGAAGCTGTGAAGTATGTGAAGTCCTCGCCTAATAGAAATCAAACTTTTAGGAATTTTATGGAGAGTTTAGGTATGGAGTCCAAGAGTCTTCTTTGTCTAGATGTACCTACTAGGTGGAACTCAATTTACCTTATGTTAGAAACTGCTGAAAATTTTGAGAAAGTATTCCTTAGGATGGACTTTGAAGATGATGGTTATTCATCATACTTTAGGAGTAAGGAAAATAGTGGTGGTTTGGGATCTCCTTGTATGAGTGATTTCCAAAATTGTACTGCATTTGTGACTTTCTTGAGACTTTTTTACAATGCAACAAAGAAGTTCTTCGACTCTTTGTATGTTACCTCAAATGCCTTTTTTGATGAGATCTTTGTTATTCAGGAGAGTATTTCTCATTTAGTTAAATCCCAAAACACCCTCTTGAAAAACACTGCCACAAACATGCAAACTAAATTTGAGAAGTATTGGGGAGAAGGTGATAAAATTAATCCTCTTTTGTATGTGGCTATGGTTCTTGATCCATGAAAAAAATTTGAGATTTTTGAAGTTTTCTTTTTCTAAAATTTATGGGAATGAAGTGGGGAATGTGATAGTTGATAAGGTGAAAGATCTTTTGATGATGTTTTATACTTTTTACTGTTCTGTTAATTCCCCAAATGTGCAAGAACCAAGTGGGAGTGAGAGGACACAAATGGTAGGTGATGCAAGTGATCCATATGTGATGGTTCACTCTCAATATGAGCTTTTCTTAGAAGCTGAGCAATCTGTAGGTTGTAGTAATGAGGTTGACAAGTATTTGGCTGAAAATTGTGATGGTAGAAGGGATGTGAATTTTGAGGTATTAGGGTGGTGGAAGGACAACTCTAGTAGGTACCCAATGTTGTCCAAAGTGGCTAAGGATGTGCTGGCTGTACCAGTTTCTACTGTTGCATCTAAGTCAGCATTTAGCACTGAAGGCTGAATTGTCGATCCATTTCGAAGCTCTCTCTCTCTCTCTCTCTCTCTCTCTCATGGTTCAAAACCTTGTATGTGCACAAAATTGGCTACAAGTCACAGTACCAATTTCTTATCGCCAATCAAGGGATGAGGTTGAGGCATTAGAGGAGGAATTTCATAATTTAGGTAATATGTTTAAATTTTGGAACTTATAGTCTGTCTCATGTTTAAACAAAATTTAATATGTTGTATTTATTTCCTTTTCTTTTCTAGTTTTAAATCACAATCATCATCCAGTGCATCAGCAAGTACCAATTCCAAATTGGGTTCTATCTCAGGCAAACAACCCTTAATTAGTGATGAAGATTGATAACTGACTTGGTATGTTACTGCCTTTGGTCTCTTATTGTTATAAACTTGCTGCCCTTTATATTTGGTCTTGTATTTGGTAGTAAGGTATTATTTGTTTAATATTTTTTTGTCTTTTGTAGGTGGAATCATTTATTTTGTAAACGAGGCAGCCTTTTGGGTACATTTTGGAAGCTTTTTTGTAAATTGATTTTCTAACAATACTAGTCTTAACGCTTATAGAAAAGAAATCTTAAGAATCATATAGGTTTTCTTTTCTATTAGTTATAAGCTTGAGTATTTGTCATTTAATGCTTTGGAAAAGCTTTTTTTTTTTTTTTTTTTTGGAAATACCTGTGGTATTTTATAATTTGTAATTAATTATATTGCTAGGAACATTGTATAGCCAGCAAGGTTACTGCCTTCTTATGATTTACAGCCTTGTGGGAACATTGAATTATTATTGCCTTATAATTAATCACTTCTTGTGTGGTTGTTGGAAATACACATGTTTTGTGTATTTTTTTGCTATTTTGTCTAGGTTATTTGTTGTGTTAATTTTTGGGTAATCAATGTGGTTGTTTAACAAGTCATAGGTGGTGAAAATAGGATTTTGTGTGTTACTTGTGTTGAGCTCTTTGTCCAGGTTTTACAATATTTATTGATGTGTTTAGTTCTTGTGGTCAATGTGTGGATGCTTAATAGATGTTGTAAAAATAGGTTTATTTTGTGCTATTGTGGGGTATTACGTCCAAGATATTTAATGCTTAACAGGTAAAAATTGGGTTATTTTGTGACCTGGCCCAGGTCACCTGTGGTGAGGTATTTTTTCTAGGAATTTTTTTTTTCTGAAGGCCCAATATATTTATAAGTGAAGTAGCTTAATTTTAGTTTACTTGAAGGCCCATTTAAAAAAAAAAAAAAAGGAAAAGAAAAGGGAAACAAAGGCCCAATTTGTTTTATATGGAAAGTTCAAAGCATATGACACCCAAATAATTTTTAAAACTACCAAACTCCTTAATTTGGGCTAAAAGGGCTGAAAAAATTGAACCCAAAAAAAAAATTCATAGAAGTCCAAAAATTGGGCCCATTAATGGCCCAAACCTGCCTAACCGACAACTCTGACCCGCCCTCTGGTGGCCTGAAGCATCGGATCTGACCCGACTATTCGGTCAAATACGAGTCTAAGATCTAACAACCCGACTCATACAGGTTGAGTTCGATTCAGACACAAACCCGAACCGACCTAACCCGTGGACAGGCCTACCTGTTGGGTGTTCCATCCTTTCAAGAATCTATTATCTAGGTCATAAGTGATGATGAAATTACAATTATATTTTCAAATTTCTCATTTGTTATCATGATAATCAAAACTTACCATATAATTACAATTGATATTGCTCAAATAATTGATGGCACATTCAAATATGTAGCCATGGAATGAAGTGGACTGAAATGAACAAACGGACCAAATTGTACCGAACTGGACTAAAATGGACGAATGGTCCAAATGGACCGAATAATGGAGCAGGTGGACCAAAATGGACTGAATGGAATGAAATAGACTGAATGGAGTGAGGTGGACCACACTAGATTGAAGTAGATTAAAATGAACCAAAATTGTCTAAATTGATCGAAATGCTATGTTGATGTCTTTCAATAGAAATGTAACAACAAAAAATGTTATGTTTTAGTTTTTAAATATTATATATAGATTATATATTGTTTGAGGTCTTGTTTAATGAAAGATTTAGATATTAAATAGATTAAATGTTGTTTGAGGTCTTGTTTAATGGAAGAGAAAGGTAGTATCAAGTAAAGCTTATTTGTTTAGCATAAATAGTTTTGTTTTTATAAGCTCCTGTATTTACACATAGCATCAAGTATTGGTCCAAAGATCTCGTAGGTGTTCCAAACTCATTTAGGAGATTTTTTAGGTGTGCCAAAAGTCGACGAATTTTCCTCTTCCTATAAATTTCATTCTTGTCAGTATTTGACATGTGGAATAGGATTCTATCTTTATTCTCGTAGAAGATCTTTCATCTCATGATAGCCTACTCATATTCCCATATGAAACTTTCGTTATTTACTGGATGCAAAATGACTAGTTTCCCCTCCAATCCTCCATTTCTTTTTTTCTTTTTTCTTTTTTTTCCCCCTTTGTTGGCTTCTTCTCTCTTGTTTGGGCTTGGTCCACACAATGAAAGCAAGCATTTTAATCAATTTTGATCTTGATCCAGCCATGGGCCTTGGCAAACTAAGTTAACTTGTGGGCCCAAGTTAGCCATTCTCATTAGATGGCCTTGTGAATTTGCTGCCTATATTAGTGATACTTGGGGCTGATTGCTTGGGGCCAAGATTAGCCAATCTCACATACTGACCTCCCCAAAATTCGTGGGGGATGTTTATGGGCTACAGACCTTTGGGTTGAATTTCGCGACCCAATTTTAGATTAATTCCCAAGTGTTGATTTCCATGGGTTGTGGGTTTTATGAGTGGGCCTTTGGCTTTAAATGGCTTCGTCTATTTTTTGAGATGAGTATTTCATAGGCCCAAAGATGTGCAAAAAATGTGGTCAACGTACAATTAAGTTCTAGATTCAACCATAACATTAAAAATGAGTGACTATTTTTCTTTGCTTTTTCTATGATCTGATCGTATTTAAAAATTCTAAAACATGCGCTTCCTTGCAAATTAGCTATCACAATAACAATGTAATGAAATCTAACAATAATCCTTTGTTTTCCCTCCCCTCATAGTGCAACCAAACATATGTACTGTTAGTCTAGGTTTTTTTTTTTTTTTCTTTTTCTTTGGGATTTTGGGGAAAAAGGTGTAAAAATCAAAGTTTTCAAGTCCATTTAAGTGGTTGTTATGATTCATGTATTGAAATAGAATATTTTTGATATCAATTTATTTTGACATATCATTACAGGGTTATCACTAAAGTTATATATATATATATATATATATAAGTAAGCCTTCGTCACATAATGTCATACCAAAGCAAATTATTAATTCAAAATCAAATAATATACGTCTTAATATCATCATTATATAACATAACTATGGAGTATGGCATAATGACCCATATATTAAAATCAAATAATTATGATGACATTATACATCAACAGCCATCTAATAAGTATATAGCAGTATACGAAATCAACTGTATTAAATTTACAGCTATTAACCCATGATAATGATACATTAAAAGTCTTCACACAATATTCAAGAGTTACCGGCTTTTGTATGTTGTGAGAAGACTTTTAATGTATCATTATCATGGGTTAATAGCTATAAATTTAATACAGTTGATTTCGTATACTGCTATATACTTATTAGATGGCTGTTGATGTATAATGTCATCATAATTATTTGATTTTAATATATGGGTCATTATTCCATACTCCATAGTTATGTTTGTGAGTCGTGTGATATCTATGTGTGTTAGCCAATGTCTGTCTTTCTCACACACAAAAAAAATAAAATAAAATAAAAATAAAAAGAACAAAAAAAAAAAATTAAGTCATTGAAAATGTCATTCTTTTAAAGTCATTCTTTTAAAAGTAAGAATGACTTTTAAAGTCATTCTTCTCACTTTAGAGGTAGTGTTGATTTGAAATATATAATTTTTTATAAAAGTATCCAACATTATGAAGGAGATGACAATGAATCCTAGACTAGGTAAATTCATCTTTATTATTCAGTATAAAGTATAAACCACGTTTTCTTTCCTGCTTTGTTTCCAAGATCAGTTATTGACTTATTTCTTTGAAGTTTTTTGGAGCTTCAAAGGGGTAGATGATCTTTAATATGTAAATCGCTTAAATTTATTATTGTTTTCTTTAATTCCTTTTCGTTTGCTTTTTCTTTGATCTCATTGAATGCAAGTACTCAATTGTAGTCTTACACACAGATAAACGCTTGCATACAAATGGCTCTTAAAAATACAATTATAAATTTTCTTTTCAGCACCTTTTTCTGGTCACTGCTAGGTGTATTTACTCTTAGCAATGGTGGTGATAGTGATATCTCTTGCTTGAAATCCATTAAAGAGTCACTCAAAGGCCCTTTTAATCACTTTAAATCTTCTTGGAATTTCTCCAAAATTGGAGAAGGTTTCGACTGTGGATTTACTGGGGTCCAATGCTGGAATTCCGGGGAAAGCAAATTTGTATCTATCCAACTTTACAACATGAGCCTCTAGGGCCAATTCCCTCAAGGCATTGAGAACTGCAAATTTTTACAAGGTCTAGACCTTTCATTCAACAAGTTCTCTGGTGCCATCCCCTCTGACATATCAACAAGGCTTCCTTATGTGACATTACTTGATCTCTCTAGAAACAATTTCTCTGGTGAATTCCCGACAGATATTGCAAATTGTGTTTGTCTGAATTTCCTTAAACTTGATCACAATAGGCTGACGGTTAAATACCTCAGCAACTTGGCCAGCTCACTTGAATGAAGAACTTTATCGTTGCTTACAATTTTTTGTTAGGACTAGTACCAAATTTTACTGTTCCCAATGTCACGAAAGAGAGCTACGTGAATAACAGCGAATTTTGTGGAGGGCCTTTGGAATCTTGCAAAGAGCTTGGAAGGAAATCAGATGAGAGTCATGAGACTTTTAAAAGTGGGTTTATTGTTGGTTATGCGGGTTCTGCAGTTTCAGTTGTAACTATTTTCATGTCCTATTGTGAACCTTGGGAGCAAATGAAGAAGAGGAAAAGGATGACCCTCAAGAAGAACAATAAGAGAAGGAAGCTCATAAAGTGACCAAATTGCTTCCTTCAAAGCTCCAATGGAAAAGCTGCAGACAAGTTCTCAGTTTGTCTTTCCTTTTCTCTTTCTTTGCAGATTTCTACTACAAGTGAATCAAATAACAAAACAGACAAAACTGTCCATTATAGTTTTCAAATCTTCAATTGTAATTAGCCTTGAACTCTTTTGGCTGTCTTTATCGTATACTTTCATACTAATGGAGAGTAACTTGTTCCACAGATCTCTACTTTGAAGAGGTGGGTTACTAGAATGACTTTTGCAGAGCTCAATAGGGCAACTGACAAGTAGTAACAGTGGATTTGCTAAGAAGATTGTCTCTGCCTCCAAGAGTTTAGTTTAATAAAGGACTCCTTTAGTTGCTTGTAATTGGGAGGCTAGGTTGTTATTATCTTTTGTTATTATCATTTGTTATTAGATTGTTATCTTTATTTAGGATAGGTGTTATAGTTATTATCTAGTTTAGCCAAAGTTTCGGCTAAAGTAAAATAGCTGTCATTGTTATCGGTTGTGGTTATTTGGTATGAATTTAAGTTCAAGAATAAGAGGCAACAGAGAATTAAACCAAAATTTCCTTTCCTTTTCCTCATTCTTAGAGATTAGTCGTCTCGAATAGACTACAATTCCATTAAACCAACTAGGACAGATCAGACAACATCGTTGGATTGGGAAAGATGGGAATAGTATATAACGTTACACTGCCCAATGGTCTGTTTCTTGCTGTTAAGAGACTATATGACTCTCAACAGCAGGAGAAACAATTCATGTGTGAGTTAACAATTCTAGGTAGATTGAGTCATTATCAAGTAAAGTTTATTTGTTTAGCATAAATAGTTTTGTTTTTATAAGCTCCTGTATTTACACGTAGCATCAAGTATTGGTCCAAAGATCTCGCAGGTGTTCCAAGCTCATTTAGGGGATTTTCTATGTGAGCCAAAAGTCGACGAATTTTTCCTCTTCCTATAAATTTCATTCTTGTCAGTATTGACATGTGGTATAGGACTCTATTTTATTCTCTTTTTTTTTTTGAGAAACAACTCTATTTTATTCTCATAGAAGATTTTTCCTCTCATGGTAGCCTACTCATGTTCCCGTATGAAGCATTCATTATTGATTGGATACAAAATGACTAGTTTCCCCTCCAATCCTCCTTTTCTTTTCTTTTTTTTCTTTTTTTTCTTTGTTGGCTTCTTCTCTTTTGTTTGGGCTTGGTCCACATAATGAAAGGAAGCATTTTAATCAATTTTGATCTTGATCCAGCCGTGGGCCTTGGCAGACTAAACTAACTTAGTGGTCCCAAGTTAGCCAATATCATTAGATAGCCTTGTGAATTTGCTGCCCATATTAGTGATACTTGGGGCTGATTGCTTCGGGCCAAGATTAGCTCATCTCACATACTGACCTCCCCAAAATTTGTGGGGGAAGTTTATGGGTTACAGACCTTTGGGTTGAATTTTGCGAGCCAATTTTAGATTAATTCCCAAGTGTTGATTTCCATGGGCTGTGGGTTTTATTAGTGGGTCTCTAGCTTTAAGTGGCTTTGTCTATTTTTTGAGATAAGCATTTTCATAGGCCCAAAGACATGCAAAAACTGAGGTCAACGTACATTTAAGTTCTAGATTAAACCATAACATTAAAAATGAGTGATTATTTTTCTTTGCTTTTTCTATGATCTGATCGTATTTAAAAATTCTAAAACATGCGCTTCCTTGCAAATTAGCTATCACAATAACAATGTAATGAAATCTAACAATAATCCTTTGTTTTCCATCCGCTCATAGTGCAACCAAACATAGTGTACTGTTAGTCTAGTTTGATGGGTTGGTTTATTGTTGGCAAAATTTGCTGAATTGTACGTTTTTAGGAAAATTCTAGGCGGATAGCATGAGGGCGAAATTATTTAGTTATGTAGACTTTTTTTTGGAAGTTGAATTTGTCAAACTTGAGTTCTAATCCAAAATCGAGCTTATCAAACTTGAGTTTCAATTAGTTTAGATTGCGTGGCAATCTGACGTTGTATAAAAAATTGGAACTCAAGTTTGATAAACTTGAATTTCAAAAAAAAATCTCATAACTAAATAACTTTAGTCGCATGTCATTTCCTAAAATTTTCCTCAAAAAGTACTATCTAGCAAGTATTGCCTTTATTGTTTCACTTGAATTACATTGGTAAATACTAGTTGTACGGGCCCCCGCATCTTCCTTGTATCGGGCTGTGGACCCTGGCCTGGATGTAAGGCCCATAAGGCCAGCCTTCCTGTTTGACGGCCCACTCCCAGGCCACGTGTGCGGCAGGGCCAATCCCTGCCTCTTCATCATTTTCTCGGTGATGACTTCCCGAGCATATGTAAACATCATACTCTCGGGACGCCCCGCCCTTTGCCTGCCCGGCAGAGTCTTGGAGGAGCACCGCTGCCGAGAACTATTGTGAGGGTGGGAACCAAGTTCCAACGCCACCCTCGCCGCACCCCACTACCACCTAACCATCCATTTGCGATCGATAATACTGGACCGCCAGTTGCACTTACTGGCAAGTAATCATGGCGTCTCCACTATGCTATGGACTATAAATACAGGAAAAATTAAGAAGAAAGGGGTTGGAACGGGGGCGGTAAGGATAGTGTATATAGGGAGTGATTAAAGGGAAACAGTAACCAAAATTTCCGGGGGGTAGGAAATGACTCTATTGAGCCTTGGTGTCTAGAACGACCCAGTGTAGGAAATCCAAACCCATGATACAAGTAAGTCGTGAGCCCAAGGGAGGCCCAGCCCAATTGGTCTCAATTTTGGGCGTGCACAACTGGCGCCGTCTGTGGGAAAATCCTACTAAGCAGTGGTTCCACTGAGACTTGTTTACAAGGAGATGTCTGGAGGTAACACCGAGAGCGGCTCGGCAGGGTCTTCCCGGGGATCCACCTGGCGGGAACAGAGACACAAGAGACGCGAGGATTCGGCTTACGAGCAATTAGATGAGCGATCCGACCTTGGAGAAGGGTCCTATCAAACGGAGAGAACGGCTTCCCACGCTTCCCGGCGCAGGCAGCCTGACGCCAGGGATGAAGAGCTCGAGCGGCTGCGGAGGTTAGTGCGAGAACTGGAATTGGAAGCGGGAAACGAGCGCCGCCGAATGGGTCGATACGACCGAGAAAGAAGGCCTGAGGCCGAGGAAGAAAGACGCGGGATGGGGTCGAATCAATCAGGATCCCACCGCCGCAGGGAGCGTTCAGACTTGAGGGATTCCCGTCACCGACGAGACCGCTCCTATTCAGCGGAATCTCGCCGGAGGCGACATCGCTCTCGGTCACGGGAGTACGGGAATCGGGGCTCGGACTCACCAGAGGGGCGGCCGAGGAATGCGGCAATGGATGCAATGAGCCGTGCGTTGCGTAGGGCTGCTCGATCCCCATTCTCGGCAGACATCGAGCGAGCACCGATGCCGGACAGATTTGCGTGACTGCCGTTTAATTCATATGGCGGGAAAACGGATCCCGTGGAGCATGTCAGCCATTACATCCAGATGATGTCTCTCCACACCCGGAATGACGCCCTGATGTGCAAAGTTTTTCCCTCCAGCCTGGGTCCCACGGCATTGAGGTGGTTCAACGGTTTGCACAAGGGCTCTATCCATAGTTTTGCTGAGCTTATACAAGAGTTTGGTTCACGTTTTGTGACGTGCAGCCGAGAACAGCAGCCTGTGGACGCACTACTATCTATGAAGATGAGGGCAGGGGAAACCCTCCGTGATTATGCTAGCCGGTACTGGGAGCTATACAACGAGATCGGCGGAGGGAACGAGAAGATTGCCGCAAGCACTTTCAGGATAGGGTTGCCTGAGGAGTCAGGGTTGAGGGAATCATTAACTAAGAAGCCTCCCGAGGATATGAGGCAACTGATGAGGCGTATTGAGGAGTACAAGCGATTGGAAGATGACAGAATGCAAAGCAAAGGCAAGGTGCAAGTGACAGATCGTCCTCGGCAGAGCGGTTTTCAACAGAGGACACGGGGAAACTTAAGGATTCAAGAACCAGTAGCACCAGTAGGGGAGGTGAACGTGACGTTGAAGGAGCCCGTGCATAAAATTGTGGATAAGATTAAACACGAGCCGTATTTCAGGTGGCCGAACAGGATGGCCGGCGACCCCACCAGAAGGAATCAGAACCTTTACTGTACATACCATAAAGACCGGGGACATACCACCGAGCAATGCCGAGTGTTGAAGGACCATCTCGGGCAGCTAGCTAAGGCGGGGCATCTCAAGGAATTTGTGACAGACTCCGGGGATCGAGGAACAGGGCATGGCGCTCCAAACTGAAGGAATCCCCTTCCGCCCCCTCTTGGAGTAATTGATGTTATTCACGTCGCCCCGAGAGGCGTTTCAATGGCAAATGCGGAGGGGGTGTTGACAGTGGTATCTGTGGAGGGAAGTGCGGACGCGCCACCCCCCGCGAAGAAGAATAAGCCCACCCAAGAACCGATCGCTTTCGATGACAATGACTTGGAAGGAACCATTCAGCCACACGACGACGCACTGATAGTCACAGCTAGGATTGGCGGCTTCGTGGTGAAGAGAATAATGATAGACCAGGGAAGCGGGGCGGATGTTATGTATCCAGACCTATTCAGGGGGCTCGGGTTGAGGAAGGAGGATCTAACAAAGTACAGCACTCCCCTGGTTGGGTTCGACGGGAAAATGGTGACTCCCGAGGGGCAAATCTCTCTGCCCGTGAACATGGAGGGCAAGGAGATAATGGTGAGCTTCATCACTGTTGCCTCATACTCCCCCTACACGGCGATTCTTGGGAGGCCATGGATACATGCAATGGGGGCTGTCCCGTCCACCCTGCATATGAAGGTCAAATTTCATACCGATTATGGTGTCACGGTGGTACAAGAAAATCAACAGGCGGCCAGGCAATGTTTGATTGCCATGGTCGATTGGAAGAAGGAACAAGCCGACCAGGAGGATAGGGGAAACCCTAGATGCTCGTCGTCGGAGAAGTCCTTATAGCAACTACAGGACCCGCAAGGGGATAAGGGGGTAGCGCGAGCCGAGAGTATGATCAAGGTAAAGGTGTTGCCAGATACAGGCAAGTACTTCCAAATAGGGGAGAGCATGGAGGGCCCGGAAAGGATAGAAATGTTGCTGCTCCTAATACGGAATGTGGACGTATTTGCATGGAGTCCATACGAAGTGCCCGGGGTGAATCCCGAGTTCATCATGCACAGACTAGGAGTTGACCCCTCATTCACACCGAAAAGGCAAAGGCCGAGAAGGTCGGCCTGGGAGCATTCCGAGGCGGTGAAAGTGGAAGTTCAAAGATTGAAAGAGGCAGGGGTGATTCGGGAGATCTTCTTCCCGGAATGGTTGGCAAACACCGTGGTAATAAAGAAGAAGAACGGCAAGTGGAGGGTCTGCATCGATTTCACCGATCTGAACAGAGCCTGCCCAAAAGATCCTTTTCCTGTACCGAAGATTGATCAGCTGGTAGACGCCACGTGTGGGCACCCGAGGATGAGTTTTCTGGACGCTTTCTAGGGGTATCACCAAATTGCCCTGGCGCCCGAGGATCAAGAAAAAACGGCGTTCATCTCCCCGGAGGCAAACTACCACTACACGAGGATGCCCTTCGGGTTGAAGAACGCCGGGGCCACTTACCAACGAATGGTAACAAGAATGTTCTGAGATAAGATAGGACGCACGGTGGAGGTGTACATCGACGATATGGTGGTGAAAAGCAAACAGGAATCCGAGCATTTGGGGGACCTCCAGGCGGTTTTTGAGATCCTTCGGCGGCACAAGTTGCGCCTTAATGCGGAGAAGTGCGCGTTTGGCGTCGGGTCCGGGAAGTTCCTAGGGTACCTGATCAGTGTGCGGGGAATCGAGGTCAACCCCGACCAGATAGAAGCTGTGAGAAGACTGAGGCCCCCGAGCAATCCAAAAGAAGTGCAAATCTTAACCGGGATGCTGGCGGCCCTCAATCGGTTCATCTCAAAATTCGCAGATCGCTGTCGACCATTCTACCAACTACTGAAGAAATGGACTGGGTTTCGGTGGAGTGAAGAGTGCGAAGAGGCCTTTGTGGAGCTGAAGAATTATCTGGCACGGGCGCCCATGCTCACGGCGCCAGAGCCAGGCGAGGATTTGTTCATGTACCTGGCAGTGTCCGAGCACGCTGTGAGTGCTGTGCTGCTGAGGGACAAAGGGATCCAGCAACCCGTGTACTACATCAGCAAAACTCTAGTCGACGCCGAGACAAGATACCTGCCCTTGGAGAAGCTCGTGTTGGCCCTAATACACGCCACCAGGAAGTTGCCGCACTACTTTCAAGCACACACAGTACAGGTCTTGACCGAATACCCATTGCAATCGTTATTAAAAAGGTCGGACTTCACGAGCCGAATATCCAAATGGGGAACTAGGCTTGGTTCCTTCGACATACGGTACCGACCCCGAAGCTCGGTGAAAGGCCAGATCCTTGCGGATTTTATCACCGAGTTTTCACCCAAGGGAAAGGGGGAGATGGTTTGCCAGCTGGAAACCTGCCCATGGAAAGTGTTCGTGGACGGCGCTTCTAGCTCCACGGGTGCCGGCTCAGGGGTCGTCATAGTCAGCCCAGAAGGAATACGACTCGAACACTCATTTAGGCTGGGGTTTAGGGCATCCAACAATGAGGCGGAATACGAGGCTTTTCTGGCCAGCCTAAGGGCAGCTTCAGGCCTGGGGGCCCGAGAGGTTGAGCTATATTCGGATTCTAGACTGGTGGTTAACCAGGTGCAGGGCAGTTTTGAAGCCCGAGATCCCCGAATGAAGGCGTACCTAGAGCAAGCCAGGCTGGTTATGGCCGGCTTCAACATGGTAAAGGTTTTCCACATTTCCCGAACACAGAACAGACATGCTGACTCGCTCGCCACGCTGGCGTCGTCGGTAACCGAAGAGATACCACGGCAAATCCAAGTGGATCTCATTTCAGAACCGAGCGTCAAAATCACGAGGGACTCGGGAACTACAGGGATCAGCGTCATCGCAATCGCGACCCCTACACCATGCTGGATCGACCCCATTATCAACTTTTTGGCTGACGACCGACTGCCGAGTGATGAGAAGGAGGGCAACAGGATCCGTAGGATGGCTCCTCAGTATTGGGTGGCAGAAGACCGGACCCTATACCGAAGGTCCTTCGGAGGGCTGTACCTCTTGTGCTTGCACCTGGAAAAGGTGGGCGAGCTCTTGGAGGAGCTCCACTCTCGGGTGTGCGGCGGATATGTTGGAGGACGGTCTCTGGCACACCGGGCAATGACTCAGGGGTTTTGGTGGCCTCAGATGCAGAAGGATGCCGCCGAGTATGTACGCAAGTGTGAACAGTGTCAGAAGCACGCCCCCCTGATTCACCAGCCCGGGGGCCACCTGAACCCGATCAGTAGCCCTTGGCCTTTTGCACAATGGGGGCTGGACATCATCGGCCCATTCCCTCGGGCAACGGGGGGACGAAAGTTCGTTTTGGTGGCTGTCGACTATTTTTCTAAATAGGCGGAGGCGGAGGCTTTGGCCAATATACGAGACGTGGACGTAAAGAAATTCGTATGGAAAAATATCATCACCAGGTTCGGGGTGCCGAACACTATCATATCAGACAACGGGCTACAGTTTGACAGCCGGGCTTTCCGAGACTTCTGCAGTGGTCTCGGTATCAAGAACAGGTACTCGACTCCTGCTTACCCACAGGGGAACGGTCAGGCTGAGGCAGTGAACAAGGTAATAGTGGGCGAGCTGAAGAAAAGGCTAGAAGGCGCGAAGGGAAACTGGGCCGAGGAACTCCCAACAGTCTTGTGGGCATACCGCACCACTCCCAGACGGTCCACCGGGGAGACCCCTTTCTCTCTAACATACGGAGCGGAAGCCGTGATCCCTACCGAGGTGAATCTCTACAGTGCACGTGTTGCTCGGTTTGATCAAACCAGAAACAACCAAATGATGGTGGAGAGCTTGAACAAGACGGAGGAATGCCGCGAAATGGCAACAATACGGCTTGCGGAGTACCAGCAGAAGCTCGCCCAGAGATACAACCGAGGCGTGAGAACAAGGGAGTTTATCGCCGGGGATTTGGTCCTCAGAAGAGCCGTAGGCAACATGCGGGACACTGGTGCCGGGAAACTGGCACAGACATGGGAGGGACCCTACAGGATCACTGCAGTGGCCGGCTCGGGGGCTTACTTCTTGGAAGACCTCGACGAGAGACAGCTGCCCCGGCCGTGGAACGTCCATAATCTAAAGAAGTATTATCATTAACGGGCGGTACGCTGAGCATAAAGTCTACCGCAGCCTGTTGTATATGTTTTGTTAGTTATGCTAAGGATATTTCTCACAGATCTGCACCTTTCTATCCTGACTCTCGGTTCGATCCCCATCACCGAGCAGGTAGAAACCTTAGCTTTTTATTCTGAGGACAGAAACCTGAACCTCGGTTCGATCCCTATCACCGAGCAGGTGGAAACCTTAAGTATTCTAAGGACAGAACCCTGACTCTCGGTTCGATCCCCATCACCGAGCAGGTGGAAACCTTAGCTTTTTATTCTGAGGACAGAAACCTGAACCTCGGTTCGATCCCTATCACTGAGCAGGTGGAAACCTTAAGTATTCTAAAGACAGAACCCTGACTCTCGGTTCGATCCCCATCACTGAGCAGGTGGAAACCTTAGCTTTTTATTCTAAGGACAGAAACCTGAACCTCGGTTCGATCCCTATCACCGAACAGGTGGAAACCTTAAGTATTCTAAGGACAGAACCCTGACTCTCGGTTCGATCCCCATCACCGAGCAGGTGGAAACCTTAGCCTTTTATTCTAACAGAAACCTGAACCTCGGTTCCATCCCTAAGAACCGATCAGGTGGACACATTCATACAAAAGCGTAAAACATTCATACAAAAGCTTAAAACATTCATACAAAAGCATAAAACATTCATACAAAAGCATAAGACATTCATACAAAAGCATAAAACATTCGTACAAAAGCATAAAACCCAAAGTAATGTTTCGAAAAAGACAACAAACAAATTATCCCGTCACCACAACCCGGTGACATAGGCAAATTCCGTCCACTTAAAGTTTCAAAAGAAGGCAAAATAAAGGGGGGTTGGCTTTCAAATTTAAATATCCACATGGACGGAGGATGCGTCTTCTTGGGAACGTTGTTCGGCGTGAAGAATGGGCGGCTGGATTTCCTCCTCGGCTTGGTCCCCAACATGGGGGTGGCTGGTCCCCTCCATGTCTGTCGGCATTGCATAAGAGTCAATGGCGTTCACCAGCTCTCTCATACTAGAGGTCTCTTCCTCATCGATAACAAGGGGCGCCGGGTGCTCGGTGTGGGGAACGCTCGGGAAAGGGATCTTGCTGTGATCCCTCAACGGTGAGTCCTCGGGAACCCCCAGGGCTTGAAGTGCAGCGAACCAACCCTCCTCGTACCCGAGCCTATGGGCCTAACGGATGACCGATTCCGCTGAATTCTCGGGGTCCGCGAACCCCTCATTATACCACTTGTTTTCACAAGCCTCCAGTGTCGCCTTCGAATCAGCCAACTGACCTTCCAGCATGGTGTTCAAGCTCTGGACCTCCGCCAATTTAAGTTCAGTGCCGCCCAGTTGCGACTCTAGCTCCTCTGACTTCGTTTCGGCGAGGGCCCGGGCCTTTACGGCAACAGCAATTTTGTCCTCCGCCTCATCGGCAATTTTCGACTTTTCCTTCGCCGTGGCCTCGGCGACATCTTTCAGGGCTCTTTCCCGCTCAACGTCCTCGGCCAGCTCCTTCATCCTGCCGTCCACAACGTACGACATTTGCGCAACCTGACCATACAGCATTCACCTTGTAAGGTAAAATGGAAGGTACACGTACATGAGAAAAAGGGAAACCGAAAATAATAAAAATGAAACATGTACCGCTATGGCGTGCCATTGCAAGCGCCTCCCCAAAGACTCATCCGTTGATTCCGCGAAAGCGTGCATATCCTCGGGCAAGAGGATGCCGCGCGCCAGGCTCTGCGCCACACGGCCCCCATAGCCTTTGTCCCAAACTCAGGCACTTGCCGTTGTCGGGAGAGGCCTGCCGTCGAGTTTGAAGGAGGGTTGCCATCCTGCCGGAGCCCGGGAAGTGGACGCCCGATCTATCCTGGTCTGCGCTACAGGCTCCCGAATAACTACACCGGCCGAGGGTCGGAGGGGGACGTTACCCATACCTGTCTTAGTCTGGTCAGTTGTGCGCAGCCTTTTGCGAGCCCGGACAGACGAGACGGCGGGCGGCGAAGTGATTTGGTCAGGATTTTGTTGTTGTTGTACCGCAGGCCGGGCACTCGGGACGAAGCGGTCGATTGTCATCTTCCTCCTGGCCACCATCTCGTTGGCGTGATCGGATCTTGTTTCGGAGGAGTCAGTTGGGTCTGTAGCCGCACCCTCCCCTTCCCGAACAGGTGCCTCGGGCTCTAAGGTTCTCTCGAGTTGAACTGTAGCTTCTCGCTGGATTTGCTCGTGGGCTCGTCTCCTACGCTCGGCAGATACGCGCTCCGCTAATTCGTCGCGAATCGGCTGCCGCTCATCTGAACAAATAAACCGGGGGCCGAGATCGCGTGCTTCGCCTACGGTTAACCTTGGTGGGAAGAAGTTCGCGTGCTGAACGTCTATATAAGAGAGGAGAGGGCTATCAACTAGTAGGGCTTGGCTGAATGCCTGCCAAGTTGTGTATACGGGAGTTACACCGAGAATAAGATGAGATGCTCGGAGTTGTCCGTCCGAATGAACAAAGATTTCCGACCTGAGCACGAAATTCAGGTCCCGAACATGTACCACTCTGAGGTCCGGTCTGAACCTTTTACCCTCTGCACAGAGAAAATATGGGTTAATGACAACATAACCGGACCAAAAAAAAAAAAAAAAAAGGGGGACAAAAGTTAGTCACCGACCGACTTCACGCGGCGAAAATACACAGGGGATCTCCTCGGCAAACCAATTACCGCTCACCCGAACGAAATCCTTAGCTGAATTTCGGTTTGAGTCTGGTAGGCATGAAATGAGTCGTACCCTTGCGTCCCTAGTCTTTAAATAATAATCGGACTCAATGTTACCGCACAGACTATATATCTGATTGATGTCATAATGATTTAGCTGTAGCCCGTACAACTGGTTCAGCCTACTCACACAACTCACTACCCGGTAAAAGTTGGGGGGGAGTTGGTCGGGACAAAGGCCGTAAAATCTAAGGGTGCTAAGAATCAGAGGGTCTACCGGGAACCTAAGCCCACCCTCTAAAATGGCCATCAAAGGAAAGAACACCGTGTTTTCACCACGGCGCCTCTGGATGTCAATGTCACCCATATTGCAATAGGCAATATCTACGTCATTGGGAACGTTATAGGCTTCCCTAAATCTAGCCAAAGCATGCTCGGAAGAAAGGAGGTGAGAATAACTCATTTTCCTAAGCGAGTGTTTTTCGAAGAAAATAACTGCTATGATTATCAAAAAATAGACTGAACTGGCTAAACAAAAAGAGAAAAAACAATGAGAGGGAAAGGAACTTACTGAAGGCTCTAAGGAGGAAGTGTGTTCTGGGCCAAAGGGTAGACCACGAAGAATGGATGCTCGGCAGAGTAAGGGACTATCAAGTGAGAAATGTGAAAATGAGAATCAGAAACTAGAAGGATTATTTATAGGTATGAGAGTAAAGGGAGGAGCATTACATGATCCACAGGTGTGAAACCACGCGGGCCGTCGCCTCAACTGCCACACGCGTAACGCCTCAGTTCACGAACCGTCAGACAATGATGACGGGCAGGTCGTCAGTCAGTCCCAGACGCGTCTTTTGAGACGCATTAATGCGCCCAACAACGGCCGAGCACTGACCCTTCATCTTCCCGACGAGTATTCACCCCTCGTGATCCTTGATTCACCCCCGTAAATGGGGAGCGAATCAAGGGGGGGGCTATTGTACGGGCCCCCGCATCTTCCTTGTATCGAGCTGTGGACCCTGGCTTGGATGTAAGGCCCATAAGGCCAGCCTTCCTGTTTGACGGCCCACTCCTAGGCCACGTGTGCGGCAGGGCCAATCCCTGCCTCTTCATCATTTTCTCGGTGATGACTTCCCGAGCATATGTAAACATCATACTCTCGGGACGCCCCGCCCTTTGCCTGCCCGGCAGAGTCTAGGAGGAGCACCGCTGCCGAGAACTATTGTGAGGGTGGGAACCAAGTTCCAACGCCACCCTCGCCGCACCCCACTACCACCTAACCATCCATTTGCGATCAATAATACTGGACCGCCAGTTGCACTTACTGGCAAGTAATCATGGCGTCTCCACTATGCTATGGACTATAAATACAGGAAAGATTAAGAAGAAAGGGGTTGGAACGGGGGCGGTAAGGATAGTGTATACAGGGAGTGATTAAAGGGAAACGGTAACCAAGATTTCCGGGGGGTAGGAAGTGACTCTATTGAGCCTTGGTGTCTAGAACGACCCAGTGTAGGAAATCCAAACCCACGATACAAGTAAGTCGTGAGCCCAAGGGAGGCCCAGCCCAATTGGTCTCAATTTTGGGCGTGCACACTAGTGAATAGATTATGTTTGTATAAGTTCAAGATTTTGCTATAACATAGAAACTGAATTTGATTATTTTGCAATGCTCTTTCTATGATCTGATAATACTTAAAAATTTATAAAACATTGGCTGCCCTCGCAAGTTTGTTATCACAGTTTCAGTGGTGTGACACCTAAGAACAAACACTCTTGCAAGTAATAATCAAACTCACCAAGCAAATTCTACTCAATTATTTAAATAGTAGTAGTAGAAGTTAGAACAAAGACTATAAGACCTTTGATTGAAAATTAGGCCGGCGAATTAGAAGTGACAGAGTGCTCAAATTTGGGCGTGGCACATGGCACATGGGCAAAGAGTGAGACGGCAACGGAGATGGGATCTTGTGGGTCCCTCGGCCTACTATTTGTCTCACTCACGTTGGAAACGCACATGTCAATGTAGAGCATCATTGGAGAGTGACCACTACGTGCTTGAAAGCTTGCGTGAGGTTGACGTAGCTCAACTACAACTTATAAACTAAGGTTAAATTAAAAGAGTGTGAAGCACATTGTGATTAGAGCATTTACAACAGAGTAGAGGTGGTAAAATTTGATATGACCTGCAAATTTAATACGACATGACACGAAATTAACAGGTTATAAGTTGAGACTTAACGGATTTATGTCATATTTGGGTTGACACGGTTGACCTGTTTAATAAATGAGTTGGGTTAATGTTGAACACATAGAACCCGTTTGACCTGTCTGACATATTTAATTAAATGACATTTTACCAATATACCCTTCAAACTCTAGGTATATAACTATATTAGTTGTTGTGATTTATTTTCTTTGTCATATTGTGATTGATTATTTGTGATATTGGGATATACTTTAGTTTTGAATGATTATTTGTGATACAATTACTCGTTAGTTCTGAATTTTATATTAAAAATATTTATTTTTTTGTTTTTTCATAATTTTTTTTTTCTATTTTGATAAAATCTGATAAACAGGTCGACACGACTGACCCGTTTAATAAATGGGTTGTGTTAGGGTTGAGGAATCTTGACCCGTTTAATAAATATGTCGGGTTAGTGTTGACCTATATAGTTGAATACTTATGACTTAACATGACATGAACCCGATACGCGAACATGAATTGCCACCCCTACAATGGAGTGGTAAAAAAAATTATTTTATTATAAAAAGTTACTTTATTTATTTTTACAATTTTATTTTATAATTTATTTAACATTTCAATTTTTATTTTTGACATCATATTCAATACTATTCAATTTTTTATTAATTTCATTCTATTTCTCTCTCTTCCTTACCACCTCTCTCACTGCATATTAGTCTCTCTCTCTCTTCACCCACAAATCAAACCCTATAGCCAAAAAAAAAAAAAAAAAAAATCAACCACATAAGCCACCACCACCACAGCCACACCAACATCAGCCACTATTAACACAAACCCATACCAGAAATCAGATCAAAAAATAAAAACTTGCAACCCACTATGATACCGCCGACACAACTCGCTACAACTCACCACCACACCTAACCAACTCACCACCACAATCTACCACACCATAAACCAAAACCCACCATCACATGACCCACCACAACCCATGACATTCGTGCCACCACGACCACTGCATCACCTCACACCCTCTAGTATCCTATAGCCCATCGATCCACAACTCACAATGTCTCTATTACAAGAATGCCTCCACCAACGTACATGAGAGAGAGAGAGAGAGAGAGAGAGAGAGAGAGAGAGAGAGAGAGAGAGAGAGAGGGTGAGTCTAAGAGTAAAGAGAGAGAGTCAGAGTGTTGAGAACTTAAGACTCGAGACCTGGGATTGAAGAAGAAGGAAAAGATAGAGTTAGTAAAGAGAAAGAGAAAGGAAAATAAAATAATAAATTTTAGGTTTACCAACAAGCTATGGTAAGTTGTATAAGAGCATTCACATTGTGGAGACAAAAATTTAGCTATTTAGCACTTACAAAAGTCATTTTATCTATTTTACCTTTTCACTTCACAATACATTCAACATCAATGGATCTATATTTTTAGATATTTGATTAAAATAATATAAATAACTCATTAAAATAAAATAAAACATATTCACCATAAAAACCTTTCAACAGTCCACAACCACCTCAACCATCACTCCACCACCACTCCGTTGCCAACACCAAAAACAGCCACAACCACTCCACCTCCACTCCACTGCCAACACAGCCACAACACAGCCAAAACCAAACTCAACACATCCCATGACAACCACAACCATAACTCACTTCTACAACCAAACCCATAGCCAAAATCAAACCCACAGACAAAATCAAACACGAAACCACCACTAAAACAGCTACCAAACCACCATTTCAACCACAACCCACAGTCACAAACAAACCCACAAACAAAATAAAAAAATTAAACCACCACCACCACAGCCACTGCAGGAAGAATATTTGTTTTGACATTAATATTTTTTGAAAAATAATTCATTTTCCAAAATATATTTTCTATAATACTATTTCATTTTCATATGTTTGGTAACAACTTTAAAATGAGTCACAAAAAAAAAAAAAAAAACAAAAAACAAACAAACAAACTATCTATTAACTTCTTTTATTTAATTTCGTGTTAGATAAAATTATTTTCTTTATTTAATTTCACGTGAGATAAAGTTATTTTCCAGAAATTTTTAGTAAAAAACTACTCTATTTCATACCAAACTAAATAAAGAAAAATTTTCCTTTGACCCCTTTTTTATACTACAAAATATAGAAAAATGCAAAATCCTATATCCAAATAAGATTTTTCATTAAAACAAAGGAAGGCTTTAAGTTAAAGAGATATTTATTTATTAAATTTTAATTTTTTTATCACTTCTCAATGCATTGAGATTTACTGGATTCCTGCTTAACAGATGCTGAAATGCACTCGGACGCGGATTAACAAAAAGTCATAAACTAAAACACGTGGTACTATGAAGAACGGGTTTGTTGGTTACTTGCTTTTTTCTTTTTCTTCAAAAGTCACAAAGTATGAACATAAATTTGACGCGTGAAAAGCTGAGCTGTGCAAAGTGCAAAACAGTCCGGAGACAGCGGAGGGTTCGTTCACATCAGAGAATAGACACACACTTTGAATATCACAAAAAGGGGAAATCCACCTTAAGGTTACTACATCTGCTTTTCGTGGACTCTTTCTTTTTTTGATTTGCTAATTGAACAAGCTACTCTAGATAATGTGGGGCTAGATGTAATTAAAACTTAAAAGGTCAATTTTTTTTTTTTTTAATTTAGATAAAATACTATTTTAATTTCTAAACTTTATCAAAAAATTTATTTTTTATCCTTAAATTTTAAAAAAGTTCTTTTTTCATTCTTAAACTTTGTAAAGAGTTTTTTCAATAATTTAGACAAAAATAAGGATGAAAATAGAACTTTTTAAAAAAATTTAGAGATGGAAAACAAATTTTTAGTAAAATTTAAGTATATAAATAAAACATTTTCAATAATTTAGAAACGAAAGATAAACTTTTCAATAGTTTGAAGACGAAAAATGAACTTTTTAAAGTTTAGAGAAGAAAAAACAAACTTTTTATAAAATTTAGGGACCAAAAAAATATTTTTACCCTTTTTTTTGTATTTTAGTAAATCTAAAAAAGCCTCTAAATATCACAAATGGGTACTCCTTGGCGTATTTTATTTTTATTTTTTTATTGGATTTTGGGGAAAAAAAGTGTAAAAATCAAAGTTTTCAATTACATTTAAGTGGTTGTTATGATTCATGCATTGAAATAGAATATTTTGGTATCAGTTTATTTTGACATATCATTTCAAGGTTATCACTAAAGTTATATATATATATATATATATATATAAGTAAGCCTTTGTCACATAATGTCACACCAAAGCAAATTATTAATTCAAAATCAAATAATATACATCTTAATATCATCATTATATAACAAAACATGTGATATACAAGTAAAAAAAAAAAAAAAAACATTTTCTTAATGAAAAATCATGTCATATATGAGTAAAGCAAACAAGGAGAACATATTTTCAATGAAAAATAATAATAAAATGTCATATGTGAGTAAAGTAATAAAAATAATAATGATTTGTTTATGTACAGGCTGAAATCACCTTAATGACTAGAAGTTAGTAGAAGGGACCAAAATGGGCAGAATCAACTAGAATTGGCCAAAATTTAAAACAAGATGGAAGTGAAGTGTAATTTATACCAATTAACTAACCGAAATAAATTTTTTTGATCATTTCAGCCATAGCATAATGGAATGGATAGCATTGATAAATTATTAAAATAAAAAAAATAAAAATAAAATAAAAAACTTCTATAGCTAAAAAATTTCACATTAGTTAAGAAATTGTATAATAAATCAAACGTATAATGAAATTAATGTGTTTGAATAAATAATTTGTAGGCAAAATTTACCAGATTGATAGAACTTAAATTTTTATCCAATGAACTTCTTTGTTTGTTGTGTCAGAGGAAAAATTATAAATTTCATGAGAAAATTTAATCCAAGGATTGAGAGGGTTTAAAATTTATCTAATTTTCCCATTTACTCTATCACCCAATCACTCAATATCTCCTTCTCATCTCCCTGTCCAATCTAAGCTTGAGCAACCTAGCTCTACTTTAGAGTGGATATTCTAGCTATCATCATCGTAGATAAAGTTCAACCTCAACTTCAAGCATATACATTTATCAAGAGCACAACTCGTTCATAAAAAAAAAAAAAAAAAATCAAGAACCCAACTCATTGGTTTTATCCCCACTGAGATACGACTGTTTTTTTACAGCAAGAGGCGGTCGACAATGGATTTAAAGTCTCAAGAACCGATCCTTTCAATTCAAGCATCAGTTTTCCCATATTGGAATATGACATAACCGAACCAAGTAGGGCCGTAAACGAGTCAAGTTTTGCTGAGTAGTGTGTGTTTGAACTTAAGCTTGTGAAAATGCCAAAAAGCTTGAGCTCTGCTTGACTTGGCTTGATTATTTAGTCAAGCCAAGCTCGAGCTTCATATCAAGCTCAAACTCGAGCTCAAGTTAAGCTTTTTAGCTTGGGATCCAAAAAAATTGCATTATCAAATGCTTATATCACCAAAAATAAAGTAAACAAATATGCATACATGCATACATACATACATACATATATATATATATATATATAGAGATGCTACGTCTACAACAATTTTACAACATTTTTACAACAAATCACCAAGTAGAAATCTACCTAAATTAAGCAGAGACTTGTTGACTTTCGTCATCTATCATTGTCGATTTCAACTACATTCAACTCCACACTTGGATGATTACGTGTTCGAGATCATAACTGTTTGTGGTTGATGGTGGTTTTTTATGTTATCCACCCAATGTGGCTAGGTTCAATTTCGATTTGAGCTCCAAATTGACTTGGCTCAACCCATAGACAAGGCTACCAGGCACTCATATCGCCCATATCAACTTGTCGATGTTGTATCCACAATAAAAACCAACTAGTCCTTGCCAACAAAAAATAAAAAATAAAAAAATTTATTAAACTTTAATAACCGTAGGGGAGGAATCATTTAAGTTTTTTTTTTTTTTTTTTGGTTACACATTTAAAAGTGACCCAAAATATTAGCTACATTTTTTGACCTAGGGGTTGGATAATTAATTAACTTACCTTATGACATAAAATAATTATAATAATAAAAAATGTCCTTGTGTAACAGTACAAGAAACACTAATGGAGAATCCAACTCCGGATCGACATATAATAACAAAACATTGTACATAATATCTCCTCACCTCCAATTATCAAAGAATTAAATATAGTAATACCCAAGTAGTACAAGTCGGTGCATTACAAACATGTCTTCCCCACCATCTACCTCACAACCCACCAAGAAGTCATGAACTCACTCCTCCCATCCCATCCATCTTCCTCTGCCTCTGGCCTCTTTCACTTCTCTCCCCATTTTCCCTCTCTCTCTCTCTATCCTTCTCTCCCTCACAACAAAAATTCACACATTGATATATAGAATTTTGTAGATCTCTTCCCACAGATACAACCTTACCTACACCAAAAGCAAAAAAAAGAACACATTTTTAGATTTGAGACACAGAGAGTGTGTGTGTGAGAGAGAGAGACATCATGGGACAAGAGAACATAACTCAGAAGAGAAGCAGCGGCGGAGGAGGACCGGGTGGTGGGCTACCGACAACCACCGCGAACGGAGGAAGAGGGCGCAGTAGCACGCTGTTGCCACGTGGCAGACAGCTCCACAAGACCTTCAACAACATAAAGATCACCATCCTATGTGGTTTCGTCACCATCCTCGTACTCCGTGGCACCATCGGCATCGGCAACCTCGGCTCCTCCGGCGATGACGCAATGAACCAGAACATCATCGAAGAAACCAACCGCATCCTCGCCGAGATCCGGTCCGACTCCGACCCATCTGACCCGGTCAACGAACCCGAATCCTTCTTCAGCGTAAACGACACCTTCGCTCTCGGACCCAAGATCTCTACCTGGGACCAAGACCGCAAAACCTGGTTAGATCAAAACCCTGAGTTCCCTAACCATATTAACGGTAAGCCTCGTATCTTGCTCGTTACTGGGTCTCCTCCTAAACCTTGTGATAACCCAATTGGTGACCATTACTTGTTGAAAGCTATTAAGAATAAGATTGACTATTGTAGACTTCATGGGATTGAGATTGTTTATAATTTGGCTCATTTGGATAAGGAATTAGCTGGGTATTGGGCTAAATTGCCGTTGCTTCGACGGTTAATGTTGTCTCATCCTGAGGTCGAGTGGATTTGGTGGATGGATAGTGATGCGCTTTTTACAGATATGGTTTTCGAGATTCCACTTTCTAAGTATGATAATTATAATTTGGTTGTTCATGGGTACCCGGATTTGATGTTTGAGCAGAAGAGTTGGATTGCTTTGAATACGGGTAGTTTCTTGTTTAGGAATTGTCAATGGTCCTTGGATTTGCTTGATGATTGGGCGCCAATGGGGCCTAAAGGGCCGGTTAGGGAGGAGGCCGGGAAGATTTTGACGGCAAATTTGAAGGGGAGGCCGGCTTTTGAGGCGGATGATCAGTCTGCGTTGATTTACTTGTTGCTTTCGAAGAAGGATCGGTGGATGGATAAGGTGTTTCTGGAGAATTCGTATTATTTGCATGGGTATTGGGCGGGATTGGTGGATAGGTATGAGGAGATGATTGAGAAGTATCATCCGGGATTGGGGGACGAGAGGTGGCCATTCGTGACCCATTTTGTTGGTTGCAAGCCTTGTGGTAGCTATGGGGATTATCCAGTTGAGAGGTGCTTGAGTAGCATGGAGAGGGCATTTAATTTTGCGGATAACCAGGTGCTGAAGCTGTATGGGTTTAGGCATAGGGGATTGTTGAGTCCTAAGATCAAGAGGATCAGGAATGAGACAGTTGCTCCTTTGGAGGTTGTGGACCAGTTTGATATTCGGAGGCACCCTGTGCAGGGAAGCAGTAAATCACTGAGCTAGCGAGTAAAACATCTTCAGTGTGTGATAATTGGTAGGTAATTATGTAATTCCTTAGATAAAAAAGCAAAATTAAATTTGATAACATTCTATGTCTAAGTGTTTTTGTTTGTTATGTTGGTACTGTTGTCAGGAACCATAGCATAGAATTCTTTTTTAAACTTAAATTCTTCTTTTTGATTTGCAATGTACTGCCTGTTTCAATTTTTTGTTTCACTGGCAAGAACCATTAATGTATTTTGCACATTTTCATTTAAAAGTATACAATATGAATATTTTAGTTCAGTATCTGTTTTATTGGGCTAGTAGACTGATTGTTTTAATCAAGAGGAAGCAAGAGAATCTCTGAAGCCCTATGATATTGATGTACATAGTTGGAACTAGGGAGCTGTTGAGATATGCCAAGGCTCTTCTCTTGTAGTCTCTGCATGTGACATATCTGACACTCCCATGCCCAACTTGAAGATGCTTTTCAATGGAATTAGATAGCTTTCAACTGCAGGGGTGTCTTATTTAGAAGTAAATAATTTTTATAGTGGTCTAACATCCATGAAGGTTCTTATTATCTTGCTCCTAAATGCAGCTATTTGCTCTGTAGTTGCTGAAACCTAGGAGATCTTCAACATTTGGTTTTTGTGTCTTACAGACGGCCGTTAGATTAAAAATTTAATTGTAGCAAAACTAGGAAGTAGATCTTTACCATTTAAATTCTAACATTGTTGAAGTTATTTTTTCTTAGTCTTATGCATGACATTATGACCCTGATTACATCCTATGCCAAACTGAGTACTTCTAATTGAGAATTATCCCTATTAAATTCATTTGTGACTACACACTAATCTTTGTTCCATATACCTGCATCCAACTCAGTAGCAAATTCTTAAGTACAGAAAGAAGTGGATGTGGGCTAGAAACTGCTTGCATGGTAACTAGTAATTTAATCTGCAACTTAGTAAGGATTAATTATTTTCTACTGGTTTCTTGATAGATCCTTCAAATATGTGTTAACACATTGAACTCCAAGATATCTGACCCGTGCCACATGGATTTTGAATATAAGTTGTTCATTTTAATGGGAAGGTTACTTTGGCTTGTGTTCTGTTTTTGTCTGATTATTAGCGTCTTCTCTATTTTATGTGGGAGACAAAGCTGATAAAGGCAGGTATCATATATTTTGTTCTTCTCTCTTCCTTTGTGGCTTGAAAATAGAACAGGAGTGGTCAAGAAATAGTTATAAGTATCAGTTTTGATCCTCTTTACAATGGAGTAGATGAATGATTTTTAATACGCTCCAGCCTACTGGTATGAAGTCTAAATTGTAAAATTTGGTTGCAATTCATGGTCTTTTTTTGTATCAGTATTTGCATTACAGCCCCTGATATTCTATTCTGAGGAGAAAACCTTTGAAAATTATCATAAGTCTTCCAGTACATAATTCTAAACTTTATGGTCGGAATTTTTAGTATTGGCATGGGTGGCTTGCATTGCTTCTCTTGGTTATATTATGTATTTACTGTTTTTGTTTTTTTTGATAAGATGTATTTACTGTTTCTATTGCTTAGTATTAAGCTGAAATCAATGGTTGAATTGTTATGAATAAAAGAGATTATTGTTTCTCCTGTCTCTTGCTTTTTTGAAGCTGACATATGCATCAAAAGGGATTGTTGAGAAGTTTGACAGCAAGCTTTTTAATCCAAAACAAAAACTCTTTGTCCAGACCAAGTTATTATAAAACAAGTACAAATTTGGAACTTAATGCACAAGCATTAAATAATTAATTAAGAAACGAATTGGGTGAGAATGGGCTGAATCTATCTCGTCATTGATCTAAAGGGTCTGCAGAAGTGCTAAACATGCAAAGAATCTGTAGATAAGAGCATATCAAACTAGGGCTCAAAAATAAAGTATGATGTATCATAACCTTGTAAAATACCAGAACTGGTTCCATTGGATCGAATAATATATTATGTTAAGAGTACTAGAAATCTCAGATCCCCTGATCAGCTTCATTAATTCATGAAAAGCTTAAAGATGTCAGATGCTGATCCCTTAGTGTATTAGTCAGAACTATGTCATTTTGGACTTTGGTTCTCTTCTTTATTCAAGACTCATTTCTAGAAACACTCTGCTTAGTGCTCAAGTTTGGTGTGGCTTCAGAGTTGTTCTTCAAGCTCTAGTTCTTAGTTGATAATTCGAGAATTACAGATAGTTAGTTATAAAAGTTGTTATGAGTTTGTTAGAATAGAATCTTCTAGAAGGTTCTAGTCTTTATCTATTCAGATGTATATAAATAGAGTGCCTTGTAATATATGAGTTGAGCTTGCTTAATCAATTTTCTTCTTTTCAGAAATATCTCTCTCTCTCTCCTTTTTCTATTATAGTTTTCTGCCATTAATAACCACCTTCAAGCTCCAAAATCTCACTAGCACGTTCTCCTTTAATGGTGCTTGCTTAGCAGTCCAGCGTTATGTTCCCGCACACATCGTGTAATTGATTATTAGTTTTCTCTAATATTTCAATAAGTTTTACCAAAAATTTTGTAACTTAACTAATTGACATCTCAATTTTCAATAGAAACATTCAGAATTCAGATCTCCACCCCCAATTATCGATGTATAAAAAAGATATTTTGATAAATTTCATTGTAAACAATTGTAATCTTTAGTTATTTTATATATAGACAAAATAAAAATACACTAAGAGTAGTATGGTGATTTTGATCATACTATATATATATATATATATATATACATGTGTTTACAAATTAAAAATTGAAAATTACATGATATAGTAGTTAAGATAGATAGGCATGTTTCATGCCTACTAAAAAAATGCATATATCCTTCAATTATGTTTTTTTTTTTTTTTTTTTTTTAACATTCTTGATTGTGTTACTAAAATTTCCCCCCCTTTTTGTTGGATATGATTTCAATTGTTGCAAAAACAAATAAATTTGAGTAAAAATGCCATATTTCAAATCAATTGTTTCTCACATAAAAAAACCAATTGTTTTTCATATAAATATTAGAAAAATGATATTAAAATTTCATTATGCTTAAAATAATTAATATAACAAAATAACCATATTTATTATATTAGTAATCTCCTTAATTATATAGAATACATATTAATGTGTTAGTTCCACACGCGCACGCTTGCACACACACAAAGGAGTTAAGAAATTTAAAAGATTAAGATTGATTTTAATGAATTCATAAATATTTATTTATTTTTTTATAGTTTTTGTGATAATTGTTGTCAAAGCAACTAAACATGAGTAAAAATGCCATATTCTAAATTTATTATTATTATTATTCTAACTAAAAATTGTGATGCTCATTTTTGGGAAGCTTGGTAGAAGGAAGAAGCCTAACAATATGGACAGAGAAGAGTTAGTGAATGGATAGGAAAAAGAAAAAAAAAAAAAAAAAACATTAGGCCCAAGTGGCAGGAATAATAGATTATAGGCCCATAAATAAACAAACGGGTCTTGAGAAAGCAAACGGGCCTAAAGGAGTCTGGAGAGAGAGAAGTAGCAAACCCATGGGCAGTATTTGATATAAAAAAGTGAGAATGAGCCACAGTAAGGCCGAAGTAATGCAAGTAAAGAAAGTAAGGGGCTGATGGAAAACCCATGAGCCCCAAGGATGAAGGATAAGGTAATTGGACTAGGGAAGCCCCAAAATAGTTAGTAAAAGTCTATGGGAACGCAGAATTAAAAAAAGGGGTCGAGGATGCCCAAAGAAAGCAAATGGGCCAAGGATGCCCAAGAGAAAAAATAAATGGGACACAGGAGCCCACAAGCAATGTAATAAAAAACCTAATGATCATATTGAGTCATTGACAGCAGACCCAAAGAGGCCTAGCAAACTTGGGTCGAATAACATCACAACAGGAATGACAGAGTGGTACGGTAGGAAATGGTAGCAAGACTGCAGAAATGAATAAAAAAGTAGGTTGAAGGAAGAAGAGCCCATAATCAAGCATAGCCTAGCCCTTAAAGGGAGCAGGTCATAAAGAATGAAAAATCAAAAAATAGCTGGGCGCCATAAAAAGTCAAAAAGGGGTGGCAGAATGTGCAGATGAGCCTCCAGACCACAGCAAACACATGAGCAGCAGGTAGGTTTTGGACATATACAGAAGTGGAGCACGCACAAGGCCCAGACATCATTAGCCTGTACCCAGCCAATATAGGAAGTGGTGGGTCATGGGTTAGAGGTAAGAGAGCATAGTCTGGCGGTGGGGAGAGGGGAAAACATATTCTAGGGTTCCTGCTCAGGCTCTTTTGGGAGAATGTCCTGCTGGGATGACATACCACCCAAAAGAAGTAAGGATGAGTTGAAATCACTAGGTGCATGGCATGAGGGATAAGGAGAGAGAGAACACCCATATCGTAGCAGGTAAGAATGCCACAGTAAACAAACAAACAAAATAATCTTCTTTGTCTTGTAATGGGGAGTGGCACAGCCAGCATAGATAAGTGGTGGTGGCTGGACAATTGACAAACCAGTGATGGTTGACAAGGACATGCAGACCAGACAAAAGTAGTTAAAGGCTAAAATGGTAAAAGCCAGTCATGACAGACATTATATAAAGGACCCTTGCTGTGCACAATAGAGGGGATCATGATCATAGTAATAATAACCTTTAGGAGAGAATCACAATAAGCAAGCACTGAGAAAGGAAAAGAGAAAAGGAAAGGAAGAATTAGACATAACAAAAAAAACAAAGAGAATAGAATGACAGGCATGCACCAATAGGTTAATCCCCTCTTTCCCTCTAAAGTTTTGCTCTCTATCAAAGGCAAAGGATTCTTTTGGGCATAAGCCATTTAGGCCTATTCCCTCAAAGCAATTTATTTCTTTCTAGGGAGATTATTCTCATTAAGGAAATGGTTCCCTTCTTGGTTTCGGCACTGTAATATAATTTGGCACGGCAGATTGATATTTCCCTCTTTGATTCAACAAACTCATTACTATTTCTTCCCCACTTATTTTTGCTATTTCATGTATAGGGCACTTCTTGTCGCTCCCCTTTGTTTATTCTATCTAAGTAGCGAACGTATTTCTTTTGTTATTTTTATTACATCTGCCTGTCATAACTCTCCCATAATAGCTCTGCCTGTCACGAGCACGTGACCAAGGTTTTTTTGGCAAATGGAATGTAGTTTGTGCACAAGCCAGACCAAGGTAGGTTACAATTAGACTGGCCCCAACTCCTTCATCCAGAACACTTAGGCCCAGTATAGCAGGAGGTTGCCCAGCCTAACACCACAAAAAGGCCCACCACATATAAATTGGTAACTCCACTGGGGAGTTGGGAAGCAGATAGGGACAGAAACTCTTACAAACAAATGCCCCCAAAATCTAGGATGACGCGAAACATGAGCATTGTGCCCTCGCAAGCAGAATCTAGACCAACAACGCCTCTCCAATAGCAGCCTAACCAAACGAAAGGTGTTAACAGAATGGGGATTAAACCCCAACCCCAACCAAGAATCTCCACTGACAATGCTAGTGTCTTCATTGAGGTGTTGCAGTCACTGCAGCACTCGCAGCAGCAAATGATTGAAGAAATATGTTAGTTGAAAACAGACAAAACAAATGAGAAAAGGAGTCAGCATGACCTAGAGCATGACCCAAGAAGCACCTGCAACAACTCCCACAGCCACTGATAACCCTAGCATTTAGATTTTGTTATTATGAAAATTTGTATTATTTCTCTATCCCTTTTCCCCCTTTTCCTTTTTTTTTTTTTTTTTTTTTTTTTATAATTTATTTTGGTTGATACTTAGTGTATTTTCTCAAGTGGGTCGATACCCATGTACAAAGCTTTTTTTTTTTTTTTTTTTTTTTTTTTAATTTATTTGAAACTAATGGTTTTAATTTTTCCTTGCTTCACCTTTCATCTTTCTTTATCCTATTATGATTGTATGAGAAGGGTATCATTCGATAACAGTATCCATATTTTGATGTTCATGTTGAAAATCACTTAAGAGTTAACATTAGGTAACGCAATAATTCAGACGTTTGGTAAAAATATCAACATTTTGCTATTAATCATTAAAAATTGATTAAGTGTTATCGTTTGGTAAAACAACAAGCAATTTCGACGTTCGATAACAATGTTAGCATTCTGATAACAACACTAAAAATTGCTTAAGTGCTATCGTTCAGTAAAACAACAAGCAATTTCGACATCAATGTTTCACTGTTCTCAAACATCCTCATTAGGTAACACTGAAGATGCACTCTATATTCCTCGATCAGGCTACTAACCTACTATAGATTTTTCTTTTTGGGGACAAATGCATCTTTGGTTATTTGGTGATTAAAGGCCAAGTTTTATGCCATGATCCATCCTATGAACCAAGAAGGCTTATCGAAGTTCCCACTTGGTTGGTGATCAGAGTCAGGCTGAGGCCATGTTTTTGTCCTCAGGAATATATTAAGATTTCCACTTGGTCGGTGACCAGAGTCAGGCTGAGACCAGGTTTCTGTTCTTAGGAATATATTAAGGTTTCCACCTGGTCGGTGACTAGAGTCAGGCTGAGGCCAGGTTTCTGTCCACAGGAATATATTAAGGTTTTCACCTGGTCGGTGACCAAAGTCAGGCCAAAGCTAGGTTTTTGTCCTCAGGGATATGTTAAGGTTTCCACTTGGTCGGTGACAGGAGTCAGGCTAAGGTCAGGTTTCTCTCTTTATGAATATATATTAAGTGCATGCACAGATGCTTTACTGTTTTCTCATAATCTATGCAAGACCTTTTACTGAATTTCATATACTTCCATTATTCTGGTTAGTCTACAAACTCAGATCTACATCCCTCATACTACATTACATTCACAAGTAGTATTTTTTTAGATTACAAACATTCGATGGTCAGGGCAAGGATCTTTCTTCCATATCTTCCAAGTAATAAGCTCTTGCTCCAGCCATTGCTGTTACTTGGTAGGGTCCTTCCCAATTTGGAGCCAATTTTCTGGCATTATGATCCTTCATACTCCCAACAGCCTTCCATAAAATAAGGTCTCCAAGCACGAACTCCCAATGCCTCACTTTCCTGTTATATCCTTGAGCCAACTTTTGTTGATAATTAGCAAGCTATACCAATACCACATCTCTTCGTTCTTCCAGGGCATCCAAATTCCCAACCATACGCTCATCATTATGGCTTTACGTAAAGTCAACAACCCTCAAACTTGATAAACTAATTTCAATCGATATAACTGCTTCAGTGCTGTAGGTCATAGAGAAAGGTGTCTTACCTGTTGACCTTCTAGGAGTCATTCGGTAGGCCTACAGAACATTTAGTAACTCTTCGACCCAGTTTCCCTTCACCCCCTCTAGTCTCTTCTTCAAACAGTTAATGATCGTCTTATTTGTCGCTTCGGCCTACTCGTTGCTCTGAGGATATGTGGGCGATAAGTACCTGTTAGTTATCCCGAGGCTACCATAGTATTCCTAGAAAATCTTGCTATCAAACTGTAGCCCATTATTGGACACTGGTGATCGGGGAACTCTGAATCTTGTTACAATGTTCTTCCATACGAATTTCTTTACATCCACGTCCCTAATATTCGCCAAGGCTTCAGCCTCCATCCATTTGGTAAAATAGTTTGTTGCTACCACAACATACCTTCTGTTCCCCGAAGCTTGAGGGAACGGCTCAATTATATCTAGCCCCTATTAGGCAAAGGGCCAAGGACTGATAGTCGGGTTAAGATTTCCCCCTGGCTGGTGCAAGATCGGTGCATGTATTTGGTACTGATCACATCTTTTAACATAGTCAGTCGTTTCTCGTTGCATATTCGGCCACCAGAATCCCTGAGTCATAGTTTGGTGTGCGAGCGACCTACCTCCCGAGTGGCCACCACATATTCCCTCATGAAGCTAACAACTCGACAGTTTTACTGGGATGAAGACACAGCAAATATGGTCCTCTAAACGAACGCCAGTATAAACTCTTATCCTTAGATAGCCAAAAATAGGTTGATGTTCTTCGTACCTTCTTAGCTTTTTTAACATCTCCCGGCAAGGACCCGTCGGATAAAAAGGCTATACAAGGATCCAACCAACTTGGCTCCAGCTCTGACATAACTGCTACTAACATTTGCTGTTCAATGCTCGGTTGCATTAACAGTTCTACGGTAATCATTTGGGGAATGCAGTCGTCCAAAGAGGATGCCAATGTGGCCAGAGAGCAGGCATGAGCATTCTAACTTCTCGGCACTCTGATCACACTAACTTTCTAGAGGTTTGCCCGTAAACTCCCAAACAGCTTTAAGAACTATGACATACGATGATCCCTCGCCTTGAAACTCGCATCTATTTGACTTACCACCAACCTTGAATCCAAGAACATCTCCACTTCTTGAGCTCCAAGTTTCTTTGCTGCCCGTAGTCTAGTAATAAGGGCTTCATATTCGGCTTTGTTATTGAAGGCCCTGAAGCCTAGCCTAAGTGACTTCTCCAACTTTACACCTTTGGGTGATACTAACACTATCTCGACCCCGACCTTGACCCCTTTGCATTGGATGCTCCATCCACGAACACTTTCCATCATCCGACTTTGACCTGACATATTCCTACAAAACCCTGGGGAAGAGCGGTAAACTCAGCCACAAAGTATGTAAGCATCTGGCCCTTAATGGAATTCCTTGATTTTTAGCGTATGTCAAACGTCCCCAGTCTCATCCCCCATTTTGCTATCCTCCCCGTGAAATCCGACCTTCTTAACAATGACTACAGAGGGTACTCGGTTAATACCCATACTAATACTGTGTGGGCTTGGAAGTAGTGCAGTAATTTGTGGCATGTACTAAGGCTAGAGCTATTTTCTATCTAATACTCTGCATCCACCAAGGTTTTGCTAAGATAGTACACAAGCCATTGGGTCCTTTCATGCTGCCTAATCAACATCGAACTAACGGCATGGTCGAAGACTACCAAGGACATGTATAAATCCTCCTCTGGCTCAAGTTGGGATAAAATGGGTGGGCTGGCTAGATAAGAATTTAAGTTTTTGAACACCGAATCACACTCTTTTGTCCATTGAAAACCTTTCCACTTTTTCAACAATTAATAAAACGGTCTGCATTTATTCGCCGATCTTGACATGAACTTGTTCAGTGCGGCAATCATGTAAGTAAGCTTTTGGATCTCTTTAGGATTTTTAGGCAGGTGTAACTATTGGATGGCTGTTATTTGGTCGAGGTTCACTTCTATACCGCATGTGGTGATCATATACCCTAAGAACTTGCCCGATCCCACCCCAAAGGCACATTTCTTTGCATTAAGGTGTAACTTGTGTTGCCTCAAAATATCAAAGACATTTACCAGGTCATGGGCATGCCCCACTCTTTCCTTCGTCTTCACCACCATATCATCAATATAAACCTCCACTGTTTTACCGATTAGCTCCGAACATGCGTGTAACCATCTGTTGGTAAGTAGCCCTCGCATTTTTTAGTTTAAAGGGTATCACTGTGTAATGATAATTCCCTTCAGGTGTTATAAAGGAAGTCTTCTCCTGATCCTCGAGAGCCAAAGCAATTTAATGGTAACCTTAAAAGGCATCCAAAAAACTCATCCATTAGTGCTCAATCGTAGCGTCTACCAACTAATCTATTTTCGGCATTGGAAAAAGGTCCTTTAGGCATGCTCGGTTAAGGTTGGTGAAGTCAACATAAACTCTCCACTTTCCATTCTTCTTCTTAACAACCACTGTGTTAGTTAGCCATTTGGGAAAGAATACTTCCCTTATGGCCCCCGATCGTTTTAACTTTTCTACCTCTTCCTTTACTGCCTCCACACGTCCATATATTGTATTAGCGATAACAAAACCTCTACTCTGTCTTCAGTAGACAAACTTTTCCTAATCCGGAAAAACCTATTAGAATACGGTCATCGGTAATTGCTATAATGGATCTTGATCAACTTGATCCTTTTGCTTAATTTTATGGTTTATTGTTGCCACCAAGCATTGCCTTGCCATCTTTTGATCGACCCAAACTACTGCGACCCCATCTTTAGTAGGAAATTTGATCTTTTGGTGTAGGGTTAATGGTATTGCCCCCATGGCATGGATCTAAGGCCGCTCTAGGATCGTTGTGTAGGGTGAGAAAGCATTGACCACGATGAAATTAACTTCCACTTCCTTCCATTCAGTTAGTACTGGTAACTTTATCTGCCCTTCGAGAGTCACGATTTTCCCGTCAAACCCCACAAGCGAGGTATTATATCTACTTAAATCGTCTAGCTTCAACCCCAGTCCCTTGTAAAGATCAGGATACATTATCTCGACTCTACTCTCTTGATCTACCATGACCCTTTTTACTAAGAAACCTCTAATTTGAGAAGTCACAACTAAAGCATCATCGTGCAGCCAAGACGTTCCTTCCAAATCTGCTTCACTAAAGTTGATCGGGACAAAGGTCCTCTGGGGCCTCTTCTCAAGTTAGTTCGTGGCATCTACTTTAGATGGGAATACCAAGCTAAGTACTCCCCTCCAACTATTCAAGCTTACGCCTCAAGAGGTTGCATGAATAACCTCAATAATTCCCAAAGGAGGTGGGAGAGCTCGGACGTTTTGACTTCTTGACCCTTAACCTACATTTGCTCCTTCCTGACCGACTAAGAACTCCTTGAGATGCCCAGCCTTCACCAACTACTCCAAGTGATCTTTTAACACATGACATTGCTCGGTAGTGTGCCCTTTCTCTCTATGGTATGTGCAATATAATCTCTAATTCCTTCTCGTCGAGTCTCCACCTATCTTTCCCGGTCATCAAAAATAAGGCTCATTCTTAATGTACTCTAGGATTTTATAAACCGATTCCTTGAATGTAGCATTAACTCCCTAGACACACTACTTTGAGCCCTCCCTAGGGGCTTTTGGCTCTCTCCTAATTTTCTGCTGGAATTTTTCAGGGCGACATTCTTTACTGTATTGCGATAAGGTCGAGCCTTTACCTTTGCCTTGCAATCAATCATCTTTTAGTCTCTTATGCTTCTCAATCGTTTTCATTAGTTGGTGCATGTCTTTGGGAGGAAGCATGGTTAGAGAATCTCTCAGCACTGACTCTTCGGGGAGGCCCATTCAGAAGGTGCTGGTTGCCACTTGCTTATTCCCCCCTCCTATCTCATTGTAAAGTTCTCAATATCTGTTTGTATAAGATCGGAGGGTCTTACCACTTCTTATCCTCATAGATAACAAACATCCTATCGGTTAAGGAACTTTACTACATGTTATGAACCGGGCTCCAAACGCTTGCATCAACTCCCTGAAATTTCAGATAGACCCCATCCTCAAATCATTGAACCACCTCATTGCTGTCGGCCTAAGACTAGATGGGAACACCTTACACATTAACCCATCATTATGAGAATAGAGTGACATCATCTATATATAGTAACTCACATGCTCCACTGGGTCGGTTTTTCCATCGTAGATGGTGAATAGAGGTCGTGCGAACCGTCTCAGCATTTCTGTACGCTTGATCTCATTGGTGGACTATGATCGGGCAGCTCTCCTCAATGCTCGACTTGTTGCATCCAGAGCGGCATTATGGTGTCCGTGCCTTTCGCGATGGGGGGACTCATGATAACGTCCCACAGTTTTACGCGATTGGTCTCTCGATCAACGAGATCCACTCCCTCGAGATGACTTATCGGCAATGTAGTCTAGATCATCAAATGAATTCTCCCAATCTCTTCTGCAGTTCCGACCTCTCAGCTTAATCTCCAAATCATTGACCTGCTTCCATAGATTCTCCAACTCCTTCAGCCGGTCATTGTGATGAGGCTGTTTGAGGATATATGATACAGTTCATTCCCCATGGGAAGATCCCTCATCAGAATCTACTCTCATCTCTTGCCCATCATGCATGTGCTATTGTTCCCTTCTACACTCCCTTTCTTGCCTCTTACGACCCCTTGAGAAGGCCCTTGATTGGTTTCCTCCTGTAGAACCCTCTCCAACATGTAGACCTTCCATAGTTGGACGATACGAAGCTCGCTCAAAGCCTCAAGTAGAGTAGGATCCCCACAGACGGCACCAATTATGGTCACCCAAGACTAATCTGAAAATAGTATTTGGAACATAATTTATTTATACGTGGGTTAAGTCTCAATCATATAGATTAGGCCCCAAACTTCACCTAGTTTCCCTTTAATCCCCAATGTTTCCTTGTGTTTTTCTCTCTATCTCTCACTCCCCAGTTTTTCCAACGCCCCAGCCTTTACCCTCTTCCCCCTTTTATAGTCTCTTGTAAATGGGCTGATCGTCATTATTTCCCCACTCTACACGTATTCCTACGTTCATCAGAATCCCAAGAGATCCTTACATCTTTAGAGGATTCCCTTGGAACTTGTTCCAAATGCTAAATAGTGTTTGGTGGTGATTTCCCCAATGGCACTATCAATCCTCGACTACCGATCTCGCTAGGTTTGTGTTTCACCCCGACTTCCTTCATCACCGGTTAGCGTTTGGCCGATCACTCAAGACTCCCTCCAGTAGTCACTCGACCTCAGGGTTGGGCTTATTGTGATAGGGCCTAGGGTTAACTCCCTCCTTGTGTACCAAGTTTAAATCGTATAATGGGCCTCGAGTTTTATGTTGGGCTTTGATTAGGTGGGCTAACATGGGTCGCTTGGGCCCGACCCTCCACTATATATATATATATATATATATATTTATTGATGATGTGCTTCGGCTTAAATAACAGCCATGTTCGGATATGCATATGACACAAACTTCTGCTTAGAATTGTAAATAGGTATTGTAATTGTAACCTCATGGACACCTAGAGAAGCATACTTTTTTTTTTTTTTTTTGAATCAAGAAACAGAGAAGCATACTTCAATTACCCTGTAAAGAATTAAGATCTGAGCATAAAATATACAATAAAGATGTCATCAGTTATGTCAAAACCCTGTGCTTCATATAAAAATGTAATCTAATGGACCACCTTTATCTAACCAGTTCTTATAGTTCTGTGAAGGGCTTGTAGCACTTGATTTATATAAGCTAATAGGTGCAGAGGTGAATATTTTGCTTCAAATGATCAAATCAAAATTTAGCACTGAGACATCAAAAGAAGAAAATTTTCTGTCTCAATGTTGCAGCACTATAATTCGTTTGAGCAAATTTGGTGCAAGAGTTGAAGGTTTCACCGTTGTATGTTAGACGATACATCTTTGATGAGGCGTAATACCATGATCCGTGAGGCCAGCTTTGTTAAAAGTCAACTGCCAGGTGCCTTAATTAAAAATTGGATGTTTGTGAATGTGTCATTAAAAGATGCTCTATGGTGTTGGGATCTGCCTGCAAAATGAATCCAAAACGAGGTGGTATCTTGTGGAATTGTTGACATAGCCAGTTGGCTCAATTTGGACAGACTTTTTGTCCAAAGATGTAGTTAGTAAAAAATTGGGACCACACTATTTTTTAAGTAGTTGGGACCTTTATAAGTCCATGCATTATTTTCAAAAAAAAAATGCAAGGGGAGAAAAAAAATAGATGTACAAGCTTATTCATAGGATTAAATCAGAAGTGCAACACATGCACAAATATTTGTCAACAAGGCACATAGGAAAGCGGGTAAAAAAAAAATAACCTAAGACATTTAACTAATCTTTATACAAATTCAAGAAACTACATTAATCTACTGGACTTGGCACTTCATTACCAAAAAACAAAGACCCTAGACTATTACTTGGCCACATCAAATCATGAAGAGTATGGGAAATCTGAAGTTCATTCGAATGCTCAGAGATGCTGGTGTCAGTCACATGCTCCAGAATCCATGGAGTTTGCAGAGTTCAAATTGTGGTTTCATGAGTGTTGAGTAATCAATCATTATGCTCTTCCACTTAAAAAGGCAGTGGTGTTTGGATATGACACAGGAACTGCAACCAGGATTTGAGCAGCACATGTTAAAGCACAGCATCAATCAATTTAGTTAATGCCAATTTTAAGCCTCAATGCTTGAAAGCTCTTATGTCAATTGTGATAGCTGCTATCAAATGACGTCCCTTTTGCAATTACTTAGACATTTTTGATATCAGATCTCTGTGATGGGCTACCAGAACTTCATTCATTCGAGCAATTTGGTGCAACAGTTGTGTAATCTTCTGCAAAATTTTCAAAGCCAAACTTAAGTACAAGGACAAAATACAAAATAAGGAGAGTCTAATAAACAAGTAAATAATTCAGCTACTTATCCAAAAATAAAAAGTTAATAATCAGCTTATTTCATTGACAATCAAAGAGATGAAGGTCATGATTTTAGATACAAATACCAGTTAGAAGTTAGAACCCCTCACGCTAAAGAGAAGGTAAAGCTTCCCACAACAGCAAATCCAAGAGACACCCATTTGGCACACTAGTCAAACTTATCAACCCAAATAACAAAAGTCATGTAGCTCAGTGAGTTTTTTATTTTTATTTTTTATATATAAGGAGAACCAGGTTTTTTTTTTTTTTTTTTTAAAGAACCAGGTTCAAGTTCCTCTATTCATTTCCTATAACAATTATATATATATATATATATATATATTTTGCACACTAGTTAAACTTATCAACTCTAATGACAAAAGTTGTGTAGCTTTAATTTGCGTTTGGCAAAAATTATTCTTGTTAACTTTTTTTACTATTCAGCTTATTTTTACTATTATTCATGACGCTCATTACACTTTTTGATTCTATACAAAGGACCTATTATGTACTATTTCAATTAACTTTTTCCTTTTATCTACGTTACTTTCCAGCAAAAAGTTTTCAGTTTCAGCAAAATAAACATCCTTAGTGACATTGTTTCGGTTCCTTTATAAGGAGAACCAAGTTCAAATCTATCTACTCATTTTCTGTAACAATTAAATTATTGTATATATATGAACCCTATTGACAAGGTTTAAGCTCTTTGGATTTCTGATCAAAGGCCCTATGCAGCACTAAACCAGACAAACAAGCTCACGTTTCACATCAACATGTTCAAGCCCAAAGAGTCTCACTAATCTAATTTTCTGATCAGTTGATCTAATTTTCTGTACAGTTAGTAATACCACCAATTTTTTTCTAGTTGGAATTTCCATGAACAACTAAAAACTTTATCATAACAAAATTAACACAAGCATTACAACAAACACTACACAATCAATTAAAAACCAACCTCATCTTTCTCCTTAATGGCCTGCATCAAACGACCCTTACTCTGCACTCGTCGCCGCCGCTGCCGAGCCAGCACGAACATCCAAAACACCACCGCCGCCGCCGCGACGGGCCTAAATGACCAGAATGCCCCTTTGGTGGCATCATAATTTCGGAACGAGGAAACAAAGGCAAAAACCTTACAACGTATGACCTCAAGCCCAACCCCAATCCACCTCGTCACCTCGCCGGGTCGTTTCACCCGGGAATCGGACGGCGGCGGAGCTGGTTGTGGGTCCGAGGCAGTGGAATCGGACGGCGAGGATGACAACGATGAAGATGATGAAAATGGGTTTGGCGGTGGTGATGATGAAGATGGAGAAGACGATGACGATGAAGATGATGAAGGTGATAATGGGTGTTGTTCATTTTGTTCAGAAATGGGGAGATTTTCATGGTTGATTGGTGGGAAGATGGAGCAATCATCGTGGGTGGGAGAGTCTCTGATCACCACCATGGACCATTCTTTCAATTGGATTTTTTTCAAGGATTGGATTCGTTCACATTCTTTTTGATCTTCACGAACCAAAACCAGATCATCGTCAACCATTTTTTTTCCTCTCTCTTTTCAATTCTCTCCCTCCCAACTATCAAGGAGGTGGGGGAGAGGGAATACGAAAGTGTGTTTCCAAAACATAAAAGGCCGGTTTGGTAGGTAGTTTATGTTAAGGCTTTAGTTTTTTTTTTTAATATTTGTAATGTTGATTAAAAATTAAAAACATATAATTAAACTCGCGTACCAAATAGGCTCTACGACACTTTTAAACATATAAGCACATAAATATATTCACTATTTTTGCCATCTTACCGATGTCACGTTCATCTCAAATTATCGTACCCGACTAAAATTCATCACAGGCTTCTAATTTTATTTTGCTTAAATTGAGTACTTCAAGTTTTAAATTTATTTAATTTAGGTTTTTTATTTAATTTTAATAAAACTTTTCCCTTAAAAAAATATTTTTACTTGAAAAAATTTATAAAAATAATAAAAATATTTTTTATATAAGATTTTCTTTTTTGAAAAAGAAAACCTTTTTTTCTAATTAGTTTATTGTATCTTAACAACTATTTATTTTAACGAAATTGGATAAAATGTCTGAATTAAATAACTTTGAAACTTAGAGGACTCAATTGTACGAAAGTAAAATTAGAAAACCGAAATGAATTTCAATTCAACTTAGAAGCTGAACTTTGCATTTTAGTTTTATTATTATTTATTTGGTAAAATACAGTTAACTTTCATATTTGAGCCAATGAGTCCAAGATATTTTAAAACTAACCAACTTAATTCTTAAAATCAACTTTTTCCCTAAAAGTTGGCGGGCATTAGCCAAAATTTTAGGAATGTTGACTGTATTTTATTTTTATTTATTTTATATAATTTGATAATTAAGAAAGGGAAAATATGAATCTTGAACATTTTCTTTAGAAACATCCTGAGATATTGGTTCTTACAAAACTCTTGACATTTTTATTTCAAACTATAATCACAAATGTTAATTTATGTTCAATCATTTCACATAAAATATATTTTTCTTAATGGTATCTAACATAATTTTATATTATTTAAAATTTAAATAACATGAAATTCAAATATATTTTTTAATTTATAATATTTAATTTTAATATATTCATTTGAATATAGGAGGATCCTTTTACATTTATTGCACATTTGTGCTACTTCAAAGTTAAGGTGCCTTTATGTGTTTTTTTAGCAAGCCAACCATTTGTTTATTGAGCGTTTGGATCACGTCCATGTTTGGACGTGTTTCAACCCTTTTTTTTTTTTGAACTAGTGCCTGGTGCACTATTCATGGGACATGAACAGTGCATCAAGGCATATAAACAATGTTTTTAGGTTGAACAGTAACTGGAAATTATTTTTTTTATTATTTTTAGTTTTCAATTTTTAATTTTCAGCAAAATAAGCAGTATCTAAACGCACCCTTAGTGTATTGCACGTTTTTGGGGTTTTGGATTTAACAAGTTCTTGGTGTCATTTTTTTTCCCCTTCTTCTTCTTCTTCTTCTTTGGAAAAATTATAATTTACCTTATTTAGTTGAGAAGTGCTACGTTCACAATATTTTCACAACAAATCATAGGTAGTTAGTTATTATTGATTATAATTTGAATCTATGATTAAAATTATTTTTTTGCCTCATCAATAACAACATGTAATAACTTGTCACTTATGATTTATTGTGAAATATTGTAAACATAGCATTTCTCCATTTGGTTTGGTCTTATCACAATTTACTAAATATGAAATCATTAAGATTCCATCCAGATTTATAGATTTTACATTTTTCACTCCATTTGTTTTGAAGTAAAATATTTTCCTTTTTTTTTTCTTTGAAAGAGGAATATTCATTCAATTAAAGAGATGAAATATCCTGATACAAAGCATCCATTGCTGGTGGGCAAGAGTCCTCCATCTAGTACAAATCCTCATCTAATGTGTTTCTAGCATATTGGGCCAAAGCATATGCTACTCTATTCCCACCCCTCCTAATACAGCAAACACTAGACCATTGCAATCCTTGCAACAAATGACAAATATCATCCACAACATTGCCAAGTGTTTTCCACTGAAGAAGAGATGGCATGAATAACATTGATGTTGTCACCCTCAATTATCATCCTTGAAAATCTACCATCCACAGCAAATTCTATGGCTCTTCGGCAAGCAAGTAACCCAGCTTCATCACTTTTGCACACCTTCAATCCACTAGCAGTCATAGTAGCCCTAACCTCTCCCTTTTCATTTTGAATAATTGCACCATATCCTGATCTACTTGAATTCAAAAGAAGTGCTGCATCAAAATTAAGTTTATACGCCATTGGTAGTGGTGGTTGCCATACATCTTTGCTTGGTTGCTACCTCATCTGAACATTCAGTTGGGTTTGGGCACATTTGAAGTCTTCAACATACTCATCTGCTCTTTTATTCAAGCTATTCGGACTCTTCAATTTTCATCCATGCAGCAAGCTGTTTCGCTGATTCCATATCAGCCATGCTTGGGTCCAGAACAATTCCAACTCTTTTAAGGTCAGGCGCTCCATAAATTCCTCCATCAAGTGCATCATATCGGGCTATCCATGCTTACACTTCTATAGTTTTCAAGCACTTCCAGCCCAAATGTCTTGAGCCGCTACACAATCCCACAGTGCATGAATGGTTGATTCTGTTTCCCTTGTACAAATCGAGCATTTGTCGTCCTTGATTATCCTTCTTTTGGTCAAATTCGCTACTGTTGGTAAAATCTCATGGCAAGCTCTCCATCCAAATATTTTGATTTTGTTTGGAAGCCGAAGCTTCCACATTGCAGCCCATATATTTTTTGCAGCACAGCCCTTAAATGTTCCAACCTGATTCTCATTAGTTAAGAGCCTCCTAGCCACATGATAAGTGGACTTGACAGTGAATACACCCATTGAATTATGCAGCCAAAATATAGTATCTGAGACATTTCTTCGACTCAATGGAATTTGGCATATTGCTTCAGCTTCTTCCTTATGAAATATAGCCATAATGTCCTCATATCTCCATATATTCAGCTCCGGATTGATCAGATCAAACATCATCAGTTCACCCCAATTTTCTTGGACCGGATTTAGGACTTTGTTTGTTGCAAAATTAGGAAGCCACTGATCCTTCAAAGCATTGATTAAAGTTCCATTACCAACCTTCCAATAGTGGCCGAATTGAAGGATAGGTTGTGCAGCCATCAAACTTCTCCACACATATGAGCAATTAGGTGATTCTTTAGCCTCTAGGAATGTTGATCTTGGAAAGTACCTTGCTTTGATAGGGCAGCGAGTCATTGCTTTGAACCATCCTCCAACCTTGCTTGGCCAGCATAACTAGATTAAAAGCTCTTAAATCTTGAAAACTCATTCCTCCTTCTTTCTTTGAAGCAGTCAGCTTATCCCAACTCTTCCAATGAATTTTCCATTCTTTGCCAACTTGACCCCACCAAAATTTTGCACACAATGCATCCAATTCATCACATAATTTCAAAGGGATTTGAAATACACTCGTAGTGTATATAGGCATGGATTGTGCCACAACCTTGATGAGGATTTCTTTGCCAGCTCTAGATAACAACATGCCCTTCCATCCTTAGAGCTTCTTCCATATTCTGTCTTTCAAGAATGAGAAAGTGTGATACTTGGCCCTCCCAATCAAAGTTGGTAGACCAAGATAAGTTTCAAATCAATCAACCTCCTTCACTCCCAAAATCTCCAAAATTTGGCCTTTCTGCATGTCCGAAGTATTAATGCTAAAATAAGTTGAAGATTTTTCCAAATTAATACTTTGCCCAGAAGCTCTTGCATAGGTTTGGAGGATCTCTGCTATGGTTTCTCCTTCAGCTTGAGTTGCCTGACAAAACAGCAACGAGTCATTTGCAAACATAAGTTTAGTGACCTTTGGTGCCCCTCTATATATGGAAACTCCCTTGATCCTCCCTTTTGATTCTGCTTTTTTTAACAATGCAGTATAGCCTTTTGCACACAAGAGGAATAAGTATGGTGATAATGAATCTCCCTAATGGATTCTTTTAGATGGATGGATCATGCCATAGGATTTCCCATTCACCAGAATAGAAAATGATAGTGTTGTAACACAGTTCATCACCCTTTCTATTCAATCAGTTAGGAACCCCATCTTCTCCATAATACTTTGAAGAAATTGCCACTCATCCTCGTCATAGGCCTTGCTGATATCAAGCTTCAGTGCCAAGGAACCCTTCTTCCCCCCTTTTTTTTTTTGGGAATGCATGGTATGAAGTGTCTCATTGGCCACCAACACATTATCAGTGATCAATTGCCCCGATACAAAAACACTTTGAGTGGGTGAAATAATCTGAGGCAATACCTATTTCATAGATGACTTGGATTGTTTGATGGGTTTCTTGTGTAGCTTGATGGGGTGGATTTGATGATTGTTGAAGTTTTTTTTTTCTTGGGCTATGACTTTGGATTTAATGGTGATGCTTCAATAGCTCCAACTGGACAAAATTTTTCTTTGATTTGGTTGGATTTGCTCTGATCTAGTTGGACTTTGCAGTGATCTGGTGAGTAGTGAGATTAGAAAATTTTTACAAAATGATTTATTGAACATTTTCACGAATGTTGAAAATATTTTCATGTAAAATATTTTACATCGAAACAAACAAAGCATTATGAACTTTCAATTACAAGTTTTATCCATTTTTTTTAGAGAGAAGTTTTATCCATTTGGTTTGGCCTTATCAATGAAATCATTAACGTTTTGTTTAGATTAGCAAAGTTTGCATTTTGCAGACCAATTTTCAATTACAGTTTAGTCCCTTTTGGCTTGGCCATATCATAATTTAATCTCATAAAATTTTCAATTGCTACATTTTGAATACCTAAAGTTTGTATTAAAATAAAATTGTTTAGGGGTCATTATGTAGAACACTAACAGTTTCATTTTACTCCAAACCTTAGGGTGTCAAATGTAACAATGAAATTTTGCAAACTTAATTGTAATATGACCAAATCACAAGTGGATAAATTGCAATTTGTATGAAACCAATTTAATTAAAAATGAAATCTCTCTCTCTCCTCAAAAATTTCCTCAATTTTTATTTGTTTATATAATTATCTCCCTCAAATTATCATATACAAACCCTCAAAAAAAAAAATTTTGGAGAAACTAGCCAAATAGACCAAATTATTTAATTGCTAAAAAATTAAATACATAGTACTTGGAAATATCTGGAGGAACAAACTCCAACTAGACTAAGACAGGAAAAGAAAATCTCACTCTTCTGGCTTGAGTATGTACCAAAACATTGCTTTGCCAACATATATGAGAGAGAATAATTCTATAGAGAACTAGCTGAAGACAAGATGTCCCTAATCAAATGTCCAACAGATGGGTGATGGAAGCACTGATTTTTTATTGTCGAAATCAATATTTATGAGTCTCCTTCAAAATTTGAGTTGTGAAAATCATGTTCTTGAAGAAATTTGACGCCCTTCTAGCTGGAATAGTTTCTAATACAACTATGGATGATGGCAGAGGGATGATTTCGGATAAGGCCTCTGCCATAATTTCTCAAGAGGAGTTGCAAACCACGACCCTAATACCCGCTGCTCTCAATTCTTAAAAACGGCACCATCAAAATTTGTCTTCAGAGTACTCGGGTCAGGTGGCTTCCAGACAGATTACTTTGGGGGCTGTTTGCTGACAGATTTACCGTGCTGGTGTTGAAACTCCTAAAGGTGCTGCTTTGCCAAATCCGAAAGTTTGCCCACCGGAGCCACTGCCTCTTTGACTTTGCACTTGTTTCTGCGATTCCATATAAACAAGTAAACCCTGATAAAAAGCTCAGAACCTCGTGGGCATTGGAATGTCAACCTGTAAAGATCAGCAAAAGAGAGTAATGGGTTTGTTGCCACATGCAACTCATTAAATTCAATTCCCCAAACCTCCCTAATATTTTCAGAACCCCTCAATTCAAATAAGATGATATAACTCTTTGTAAGCTTGTGGAGAAGGGTAAATGTAGGGTTGTAAATGGGCCAAGCCAAGTTGAGAAGTAAAAGTTTAGAGTTGATCATTTAGTTTTATTTCAAATATAAGTTGAGCAGCCAAGCTTAAGTTCATTACCAAACTAGATAACACATGTTTAAGTTTGACTCATTGTATTAAACTCAAATTTGTTCATGAACTACTTTATTAACTTATTATTTTTCAATATGTAGTAAACATTAGGACTATTTTTTTTCACCCATCACAAATCTATGTTAATACTAAATAACTAAATTATAGTTAAAATCAATATTATTTGAGTTAATTAGATAAGATAATTTTTGTTTGTGGACTTAAAAATTAGATTTATCAAATATAAATTGTTAAAAGTTTATCAAAAAAATATAAATTGTTAAAAATATACATAAATACATACACACACTACAAATGAATTTTTTTCTATTATCAATACATTGTAAATAATAATGTGATTTTTTATGATCTTATTTATAAATTCACATAATCTAATCTCAAGCTCATAAAATTATATTTCTATACATGTATACATATAAACATATAATATTAGATATACTTAAATTAAGTTTCATACTTACAAGTTTGTTCATAAGCATATTTTTATATTTAAAAGGAGAACAATGTTCAAATCCCTCAACTCATTTTCTATAAAAATTAAACTATTACACACACATTTGGCACACTAGTCAAACTTATCAACTCTAATGACAAAAGTTGTGTAGCTCAATGACATTGTTTCGATTCCTTTATGAGGAGAACTAAGTTTAAACCCCTCTACTGATTTTCTATAACAACTAAATTATTATTATTATTATTATATATGAACTCTAATGACAAGGTTTGAGGTCTCTGGATTTTTTAATAAAGGCCCTATGCAGCAGTTTTTAATTTTTAGTTTTTTATTATAGATAATATAGATAGAAAATATAGCGGATGGGGAAAGAAGGAGTGGGAAGACAAGACTTACTAAACAAGATCACATTCATATTTCACACTCACATGATTAAGCGCAATGAATTTTACTAATCTAAATTCTGATCAATTAGTAATACCACCTATTTTTTTTCTAATTGGAATTTCCATGAACAACTAAAACTTTATCATAACAAATTAGCACAAGCATTACAACAAACACTACATAAACAATTAAAAAACCAACCACATCTTTCTCCTTTATGGCCTACATCAAACAACCCTTACACTTCATTTGTCACCATCGCCACCGAGCCCTGCACGAATAACATCCAAAACACCACCACTGCTACCACCACAACAGGGATTAAATGACCAAAATGCCCCTTTGGTGGCATCATAATTTCAAAAAGAGGAAACCAATGCAAAAAACTTACAACGTAAGACCTCAAGCCCAACCTCAATCCACCTCGTCACCTCACTAAGTCTTTCACCTGGGAATTAGACGGCAGAGTTGGTTGTGGTTTCGAAGTAGTGGAATCAAATGGTGAGGATGATAACGATGAAGATGATGAAAATGGAAATGGTGGTGGTGATGAACTGCTGATGATGAAGATGAAGGTGATAACGAGTGTTGTTGATGTTGTTCGGAAATGGGGAGATTTTCATGGTTAATTGGTGGAAAGATGGACCAATCATCGTGGGTGCGTGGGAAAGTCTCTGATCACTGCCATGGACCGATCTTTCAATTGGATTTTTTTTCAAGGATTGGATTTGTTCACATTCTTTTGGATCTTCATGTACCAAAACCAGATCATCATCCACCATTTTTTTTTTCTCTTTTCAATTCTCTCCCTCCCAACTATCAAGGAGGTGGGGGATATTTGCAACCTAGCATGGTGAGGGGAAACAATATAATTAGTTGACAAACATTTGAAAGGATTTTGTAAACGAGAATCTCGAGTTTTATATACTTGAGTTACATATAAAACTCGAGTTTTAAAAACTCAATTTGTAACTTAAGTTTTAAAAAACTCGATTTGTAACTCAAGTTTTATAAACTCGATTTATGCTAGTGCTAAGCAAAGAATTTGGAAGCACATTAGAAGCAAGAATCAGGAAGTAGAGGAAGAATCTGGTTTAAGATCCACCAAAGAACATCAGAAGCAAAACAAAGGACATCAGATGGTTTGAGATCCACTAAAAGAATAGGGCAAAAGAAGAAATCCACTGAAAAACATCAGATGGTTTAAGATCCACTGAAAGAACAGGGGAAGAAGAAGAAGACGACGAAGACGAAGAGCTGATCTGAAAAGAAAATGGTGGAACTCGAGTTTCTAAGACTCGAGTTCTACGTGGAATACATCAGATCTTGCATCTCGAGTTTTAAAAACTTGAGTTCTAACCTTGATCTAGAGTTTTAAAAACTCGAGATGCTAGTTTTCTAGTTTTTTTTGCAACATGACAACTAATAATATTCTTAGAAAATTAACGCTAAATGGAAAGAAAATTTGTTGGAAAGTGTGTTTCCAAATGTCAAACATAAGACACTTTCGAACATATAAGCGCACACAGAAATTCACTATTTTTGTCATAATACTGCCGTCACTTTCATCTTGAATTATTGGACTCGACTGAAATTCATAGTTGTCTTCTAATTTTATTTTGGTTAACTTGAATGCTCTAAGTTTTAAATTTATTTAATTCAGGCTTTCCATTCTATTTTATTAAAAAATTTCCCTTTCAAAAACATATTTTTATATGAAAAAATTTATAAAATTAATAAAAATATTTTATAGATTTTTTATGAAAGAATTAAAAAAAAAAAACTTTTTTCTAATTAGTTAATTACATACTTAATAATGATTTTTTTAACAAAATTAGACAAAAGGTCTGAATTAAATAATTTTGAAATTGTGGGGTCTATCATGAATATAAAATGAATGAACACAATTTTTCCGTACTCTGAAAACATCTAAGAATTTTATTTTATTTTTATATATCCAAGTAGATTATAATACTAGCTGGTTTGATCCCATTTTAGTAGGAAAAAAAATTGTTTTAATTTCATTTTGGAAGTGGAAGAGCTTGTATTATCTCTTTTTAGAAGAGATAGAAAGAAAGAAACAGTGTGGTTTTAGAGTCACTATTCACATCCATTGTACTATCTTGCTTCCAATAACGGCTACGCCACCACCTTTCCTTACTCTATCAACCACGAAAGTATTTAACAACCCAATTTCTAACGAAATCTTTGTAAACCTCTACTGTCCAACCGGTTTCCATTAGGAAAACCATTTTGTGGGGGAATTACTCCTTATTATGGAGTGAAGCTCTTAAATTGAAGGAATTATTCAATCATTTTAGAGGAATATTTCAATAATGTTCAGTGATCCTACCATCCAATAATATAATGCCATGTACTTAAATTTTAAATTAATAAATGAACGTCCTGATCAATAAAATAAATAAATAAACCCTTCGAATGAGACCATCACCACCACCTTTCCCGGTGTCGACAAGTTCTCTGCACCACCACCACCACCAAAAAAAAAAAAAAAAAACACACACACACACAATGTTAAACCACCATCCACCGTGCCCATTTTCGGATTTATTGTAGCATAATGGTGGCGTTCATCAAATGCATACTTTTTTTTAGCTTTAGATTTTCCACCATCCACTAAATTCATGCTAGATCAATGAGAGCAAGAATGGTGTCTAATGACTCAAACTTTAATAGTTGCTTCCCGCGTTGAATTGGGGAGGGTGGTGATAATAGTATCACTGTGAAAGTTTTAATTATTTTATTTTATTTATTTGGATAGTGTAATTAGAATTGTGAATATGATTTGACTCAATTAATTTGTACAAATAACATTATATTATTAGACAGGAGGATCACTAGATATTGTTGAGATAGTCCTCCAAAAAGACTAATAATATCTCTTTAAATTGTATGTGAGTTCCTTAGCTCAAAGCAATTGTTGTGCTTAGCGAGACTGCTCTACCTTAGCGTTCAAACATTGAGGGCTGCCTTCATAAAAATCAGCCACCTTTTTTTTTTTTTTTTTTTTTTTAAATTTTAGTTTCATAATCACCCCCCTCCTGCATCAAGTCCACAGTACCCAACATGGCTAGTCCCTCCGTACTTTTCTGTAATTGGAGCCCAATTATATATGTCCCAACTTCTTTACGTCACTGTTTGCTATAATCATTGGGCCTACCTCAAATGTTGCTTTATTAGGTCTATATATTACATTGTTGCTCAAGTGACACACTGCCGTCTATCTTATCTCTATTAAATTAAAAAAAAAATATATATATATATATATATATAAATAAACGGCATGCCGTTTAGTGTGGGGAAAAGAAAGCAACAAAAACACTTTCTTCCAAACACAAAGGAAGAATGGTGGTGAGGAGTGAGATTGAGAGTGGTCTGGAATTGGAGTTTGTGTGAGTACGAAGGATGGAGGAGTGGTTTCGTTGGTGAATTTGGACTTGGAGAAAGAGCACGGATTGGACATCACCATGTTGGTTTGCTGATCCCTGGTTCGCCGGATGGACAAGAATGTGAGGTCTCAACCGTGGTTGTTTTCCTGAATTTGAGGGGTTGTGCCGGTTCACCTCTCACCACGGCGACGCCGTAAGTACTGATTAAAGTGTTTGAATTCTGTTCAACTTTGGTATAGTATTTATTATATGCTGGTGTTAATGCCGGAGTTATATCAGTGATGGTTTAATAATTGCACGTAATTATGTGATTGTAAAATCTATTTGAAAATTGCACTGTCCTTTACTGTGGTAAGCTTCTAGAGTGATTGGTTACCTTGAAATGGCATGATGGGTTTGAATTATTGAGCTGAGAGTTGGGTTATAAAACAAGCACGCGTGGAGTACATCCACGATTAATCCTTATAAAAGTTTTGATAATTTGATAGTTTGGAGAGTGGAGATTTGAACCGTGGATGTTTTAGTTGGAAACACTAGAAAGTGTCAGTTGAGTTACAAGGATGTTATTGGTGCCACAATTCAACTCTAAAGTTACAATGATCATTAAAATCTAATAAGATGGAAGAAGAAAATAACCCTGACGCGTCATCCATTCAAACAAGATTCTTAAAAACTGCAATTTCAAATCTAAAAAAAGGTCCTTTCACACCCCCTCAAAGCTTCTAGCATTCCTTTCCCACCAAATGCACTACATCAAGCAATGAGAAATCGCATTCCAGATGTGTGGGGTGGATTAAGACTGACCTTTTTTTTAAAAAAATTCGGTGGTGTGGGCATGGGAGGAAACCTTGCCGCTTTTACTTCAAAGTAGTTGTTTTCATGGTAAATTTTAATCAATCGCATGCTCAAGTTCATGGACAGGAGAATTGTCTAATTCAAGTTTCTTTTGAATGTGCTGATAGTAGGAGCTTCTTTACTATTTTATTTTCTGTAGGTTATTTACAACTGCTGACAGCGATGATATCTCCACAGCTACACAGTTCATCAATAAGGCAAGGCCATGGACTACATTGATGGCCATTGGTTGGGAATATGGTGCAAACATGTTGACAAAGTACTTGGCAGAAGCTGGAGAGAATACATTGCTTACAACTGCCACGTGCATAGACAATCCATTTGACTTGGAGGAGGCTACAAGGTCCTCTCCTTATCACATGGCCATTGATTAGAAGCTCACTGGTGGACTGATAGATATTCTAAGATCTAATAAGGTTGGTGATTGCTTTTAATCTTCTATCTATTTTGGTTTAAATGCTTTATGCCCCTCCATTCTAGCATTGTTTTAATGTTGAACAAACATAATCATTGATGTGGTATTCTTTGAATTGTGTTGGCCGCCATTTAAGTATGATAACTTATTTTTAATTGGAAATAACTTATGTTTAATGTCTACTTAACATCTAGGAACTATTTCAAGATAAAGTAAAAGGGTTTGACGTAGAGAAGGCTTTATTGGCAAAGTTTGTTCGTGATTTTGAAAAAGCAATATCTATGGTAACTCTGATTAAAGTGTTACTCTTAAGTTAAGAAGGTAATAAGGCTGTTCACAGTCTTGCCAAGTATGCTGTATATATCTCAGACTTTATTGTATGGATAAATGATATTTCACCACAATTTCTTAATGTTATCCAAGCTGATTTAGCTAGACTTTTTTAATAAAAGTTCCCGATCTTTCCTCTCAAAAAGAAAAAAAAAAAAAAATCTCTAACACACAAAAATATCCTAAAAATTATAACACTATCTCTATCTTACTTTTAAACATTACTTAGTATTTCACTAAACCCAAAATAAAAAATGACCATATTTTTTTAGTTAAATAATTTTATCTTTAAAAACACAAACCCTTTTTTTTTTTGGATAAAAAAAACACAACATTGTTAAAAAAGTAATTTATTTTTTTAAAAGTTCCTAAGTTTTAAACTTTCAAACTTTTATCAAGTTCAAAAATATCCTAAAAATTAAAACTATCTCTATTTCACTTTTTAAATGTTATTTCACTAATCTCAAAATAAGAAATAAAAGATAGTCTAGTGTGTGTGTGTATATATATATATATATATATATATATATTTTTTTTTTTCTTAATTTTAAAAAAACTAATAAACGTACCTTGGCTCCCTCAGATGATGATGAAACCAATTAACTGAGGGAAAAAGAAAGAGGGGAGAGAGAGAGAGAGAGAGAGAGACTGAGAGACCGGGAGAGGGTGAGACCGAGAGGGAGAAAGGGTCGGCGGCGGCTCAACTCCGCCACTTCAGGAGGCAGCTCCGGCCAAGTACAGCTTTGGGTAAGTTCTTTTTTTGCTTTTCGGTTTGAGTTGTGTTTGATTTTGCTGTGTATTCTTTATTTAAAGCTGGTGTGTGTATATATATATATATATATATAAAGTTTTTATTATTTTTTTTCTTTCTAAAGATAAAAACCAGAGAAGTCAGAGAGAGTAAGCAAGGAAGAGAGAGAACGACAGCAGCGACGGAGAACGCAGAGAGGTGAATGGAGAGGTGAATGGCTTTTATCCGGCGATGTCAATACTCTACCCGTTGCTTCTCTTTCTCCGGTGTCAGTAGCAATAGCACTAGCCTTCCAAAAGCCAAAGCCACTGCCTCTACTACCACCACCACCTCCTTCAATTCAAATTCAAATTCAAATTCAAATTCAATCCCAACTCTCCTCAGAGCTTGCAAGACCTCTCTCCACCTCCACCAACTTCACGCCCACATCATCCGTAAAGGCCTCGAGCAAGACCATTTTCTCGTCACCCTTTTCATCTCCCTCTCCCTCTCCACTCTTTCCTATTCCACTTCCGTCTTCAACCGCGTTCAAAGACCCAGTACGTTCCTCTGGAACTCTCTCATTAGAGTTTATTCTCAAAGCTCTCATTTCATCCACATTGTTTCACTCTTCGTTCGCATGAAGAGAGAGGGTGGTGTCCCTGACAGCTACACCTACCCGTCGATCATTAAAGCGTGTTCCACCCAGTGTGAGGTTAGCCTAGGGAGTGCCCTTCATGGGTCGGCATTGAGGTGCGGGGTTGAAGGTGATCTCTTTGTTAAGACTAGTTTGATTGACTTCTATGGGAAATGTAAACATATTTTTAGTGCTCGTAAGCTGTTCGATGATATGTCTGACAGAAATGTGGTTTCATGGACGGCTATGGTTGTTGGGTATATAACTGTTGGGGATTTAGAAGAGGCAAAGAGGTTGTTCAATGAAATGCCGCAAAGGAATGTGGCATCCTGGAATGCTATCATTTGTGGCCTTGTGAAACTGGGTGACTTGAAGGGTGCGAGGAGGATGTTTGATGAAATGCCCGAGAGGAATGTGGTTTCATATACTACCATGATTGATGGGTATGCAAAGGCAGGTGATATGGCGTCTGCGAGGTTTTTGTTTGAGCAGGTGCCTCAAAGGGATATTTTTTTGTGGTCCGCGTTGATATCGGGTTATGCTCAAAATGGTCAGCCTAACGAAGCGGTGAAAGTTTTCCTTGAAATGGATTCAAGGGATGTAAAGCCTGATGAGTTTGTTATGGTGAGCTTGATGTCTGCTTGTTCTCAAATTGGTAATTTGGAATTGGCTAAATGGGTTGATTCTTATGTGAGCCGGAGCACAATGGATATTCAACAACCTCATGTAGCTGCAGCTCTTGTCGACATGAATGCCAAGTGTGGAAACATGGAGCGAGCAACGAAGTTGTTTGAAGAGATGCCCAAAAAGGACCTAATCTCGTATTGTTCCATGATACAAGGGTTGTCGTATCATGGGCATGGGAACAAAGCTATTGACCTTTTCAATAAGATGCTAAATGAAGGGCTGGTTCCAGATGAGGTGGCCTTCACCGTCATCTTGTCAGCATGTAGTCATGCCGGATTTGTTGAAGAGGGTTGGCACTATTTTGAAAGGATGAGATATGAATACTCTTTAGTTCCTTCTCCTGATCATTATGCTTGTATGGTTGATCTTCTTAGCAGGGTAGGAAGATTGAAAGCAGCTTATGAGCTTCTAAACTCAATGCCCGTGGAGCCACATGCTGGTGCTTGGGGTGCACTTCTTGGGGCCTGTAAGCTGCATTGTAATATTGAATTAGGGGAGGTTATTGCTGCTCGCCTTCTTGAGCTTGAGCCACATAATGCTGGTAATTATGTGTCTTTGTCCAACATCTATGCGGCAGCAGATCGGTGGTCAGATGTTTCTCTTGTGAGGGAGAAGATGAAGGAAAGAGGAGTTAGGAAAATTACTGGTCATAGTTGCATTAATTCATGAGAATGAGTTCCGTCATATGACTGATTCACAATTCATCAATACCATGATTTTGAGGCTGCCACATTGGTGAAGTGCTGATCCTATTGGAAGAGCCTTTCCATCAATTAAATGAAGAAAAAGGAAGTGCAAGGGCTGATCGATTTCAGAGTCTTGTTATCCCAACCACAAAGAATTGCAGCAGCAGTTTTCTGCCCAAAAAAAACTGAAATCCTCCTCTCCCGGTGGTCACTGGGAGAAGTTGCAGTGTAAACATCTTTTAGAAATTATCAATATCTTTTATATACATGTTTTTTAAAGAAATGATGACATGCCACACTAATGTAGCTTAAAAGAAGGGTAGCAACAGTAAATGTTACGTTTCAATTTTTGTACACACACGCATATATATAATGTTTGATGTCATTTTTTGTTAATTACTTAGTTGACATGTCATCTTTTACTACTTCTACTAATCTTATTATTATTATTTTTGTATTCCTTTACATTCTTTTGTTCACATAATTTGATTTAACAAACCCTTTTTACTTGGAACATTAGTCTTCTTTGTGCATGTATGCATATGTATTTTTGATGCCTTTTCCATTCCAAAAGAGATAATTACCAGTTTTAGTTTTACCAAAATATAAAAAATCTGTACTTTTAGCCTTTTAGGATGTGTGTGAGAATTATAGTTACCTGTACATGCCACGCCAACAACATAATCCTTGAAATCCCTGGTAAAAAGACTCAGTCTAGTTCAATAATTAGCATTCACAGCATAAAAATCAGAGACCACCATCAATATGTAGCTCTCTGCCACTTCTCCCACTGTGGAGTTCAAATCAAGAACTCTTATCTCATCATCTGCCATTGACTGGTTATAACACCCAAGGGAAGGCTGAGCAAGAGAAGAATGATGAAAGAGAACTGTAAAACTATGCAAATTGTCATAAAAGCATTTACTTGCCGAATTTAGGTTTAAGGGTAATTGAACAAAACATCTCCTGGTTAGTATGACACCAAGACCACCCAAGTCATTTTACGCTGATCCTCGAATCCCAAATCTCTAATTCGATTCTAATTTGAACATATTTAGTGAAGATAATTTCCCAATCAAACGTGTTCAGATAGGTTCTGATTTTGCTAAATTGGAATTAGCAAATTCCTTAACAGTTAGAACTTGATAGGCGAATCTGTGTTAGCGAGGGCGTAAGCAGAGAGCTTCACACCTCAAATTGCTCTTTGGCCCAAAAAGACAAAAAAATCTGCATGCATTTACTCATATCTTAAAAATTCCTATTTAATCACACCGTTGATTGTCTCTGTCTTCTCTTCTGCTTATAGTCATAGATTCTGATGGCTTTGCAGACCAGCGAAAGAGCCTCATCTTCTTCTTCCACTCCCTGTTGGAAATATGATGTCTTCCTGAGCTATAGAGGTGAAGATACCCGCCATTCTTTTACAAACCATTTATATCAGGCTTTGTCCAACATTCAAAGATGATGCTGAGCTTGAAAGGGGAGAAGAAATTTCACCCAGACTTCTTGGAGCCATTGAATCGTCTAGGTCCTTAGTTGTTGTATTCTCTGAAAACTATGCAAATTCCACTTGGTGCTTGGATGAACTTGTCGAGTGTCTTAAGAAAGGCCAGAATATTCTACCTGTCTTTTACAAAGTGGACCCATTAAAGGTACGTAAACAATCGGGGAAGTATGGGTTAGCACTGGCTGAGCACGAAAGAAACTTCAAGGAAAAGGTTCTGAAGTGGAGGGCAGCTCTAGTTGATGTTGCGAATTTGTTTGGATTGACTTACAAAGATGGGTATGTATTACTTCTGCTTTTATGATTATGATTATTAATTATTATTATATGATAGATCAGATCAATTCATTGGACAATATAAACACAGTTACACCCAGATTCTTAGGAAAAAGGGAGCCTAAGAAACAAACAACAAATTGTTCAAATGAGAAACCTATACAATAGGCTTATAATAAACTATCAAAACTGAAGCCAAGCAGAAATTCTCCTTCCAGACCAAATACAAAACAGGGAACTAGATTCTTCGAAGTCAAGTTCAAGTATCAGAAGTGGGTTAATTCATCAAAAAGAAACAAAAAACAAAAGTATCAGAAGTTGGTTAGCAAATAGTTTGTTTCCTCATCTAACCAAAGTGTTCACGTGACTACTTGCTAAAAGCTTAAACTAATTTCTTAGCCCCCTCCAAAAAAAGAAAAGAAAAAAAAAGAGATAGCTCTCAAATCTAAGGCTTAAATGCCATTTACTTTAATTAATAATATGTTAGTTGCAAGTTGTAAAACACACAACTAGGAAACTTGAATTTAGTTCATCTTTGTATTTTTGTTTCCAGCTAGTTTAACTCTTAATGTTTCTTTTTCTCTGTGATAGGCAGCGAACCTGAATCTGAATATATCCAAACAATTACTAAAGAGATATTGAAAGTTAAATTAAAATGCATGCACTTATTTGTACCTAAATGCCAAGTTGTAATAGATTCCCATCGTAGTTGGGGCCTCACGCATTGTATTTGTACAACGTTGCTAGATTGGCCTGATTATTCTTTTCCTTTGCCGTCCACTTTTTGTCCTCAACTACTTGTTGAACTCAACATGCCATATAGTTGCATTGCATTAGAGGAGCCATTCAGGCAGTATGATTATTAGTATTTATGAATTACAATTTCATTAAATTTTATTTTAAAGTTTAAGATAAATTTTGACTTTTTTCCTTATACAGGGGATCCCATTAGAAAATTTGAAATATATTAAGTGTGGATCCTGTTAATCCATTATGGAATTTCCTGCCTTATGCACCCAACACTTAGAGGTATTGGACCTTTCTACGTTTAAAAATTTAGTTGTGGTTGATGAATTGGTTGGATCTCTTGATAAACTTGAAATCTGGATCCTCGAAGGTTGTGAAAAGCTTCAAACTCTTCCAAGAAGTCTTATGCTAAGATCTCTTCGATATTTTGATCTCCGTGATTGCTTAATGTTTGAGAAGTTTCCAGTATTTTCCCAGTATTGTCAAGGACTGGTATTAAAGGGTTGCCTTCATCAATTGGGTATCTCCCTAGGCTTGAGAAGTTAGACCTAAGTTATTGTCAAAGCCTTATGGATCTTCCGGATAACGTCTATAAATTGCCACATCTTAGTGTTTTAGAGATTTCCCACTGTACCAAATTGAAGATTGGTAGAAGTCTGACATGCCATTCTTTTGGTAGCTTGTCTGAATATGGGTTTCTAAAGTTGGAATATCTGAATCTCAACAACTGTGAAAATCTAACTGAGTTAGATCTTTTAATGATGCCTGATTACTTTCCCGAATTGAAATATCTATATCTAGATGGAACCAATATTCGTATGATCCCTGAAAGCATTAGTAGATTTGCTAGATTAAGAAGACTTGGAATAAAAAATTGCATGCAACTTCGTAAAATTCCAAGGCTTCCACAATCCATAAGAACAGTGTGTGCAACGAACTGTAAATCCCTGAATTCACAGTCACTAAGCAGCTTGTTAAGCCAGGTCTCTCTCTCTTAAAGTTATAAATAAAAAATTTCATTACCTAAATCAAATTCATTACGATGCTAAATTGCAGTTTCTTCTATTGGCTAATTGTAAGCAGGCTCAAGAAATTCTAGGGATTTCACCAGTAAAATTTTTCAAGGCGCAAGAAGCGACATATCAGTTGATTCGCGGTCATCAAACCGATTATCACATCGGTTTGTTCTCTCTTCCCTACTCTTTGATGAGTTTGCATCTGAAGCTAAACGCTCTATATCTGAAGATGAGGACATTGATTGTAAATTTATTCTACCTAGAATTGATATTCCAAAGTGGTTCAACCATCACAGTGTTGGACATTCCATATCATTTTGGGTTGGTCCAAGATTTCCAAAATTTGCTTTCTGTATTGCTTTTGGACCGGAGGCACTGAGAGGTGGATTTGTTCGTCAAGTTTACCTTAAAATCAATGGCTGCAAAAAAAGCATCAATGTTTTTCCTTGCAAAGAAGTTTGTGATCATCTGTGGCTATTTTCGAAATCTCATCAGGAATTGCAAAAGCAACTGAATGATGCAAATCCATCTAAACCGAATCACGTTGAGGTTGTGTGTAATTTAGATTCTCCTGATGGAGGTGAAAGTCTTCCGACGTTCATAAAAGGGTGTGGGGTCCATGTAAAATGCACTTGTCATCCTTAAACCTTTGATTTCTTCAATGCCTATAATGAAAATGTTGATGATGACTTAAGACAGGAACAATGTTGTGTGGTGTGGAACATCTTAAATGTTTCAGAGAGAGAAAATATGCCACCTAATGGACTAGAAATGCAACACCACCACTCCACCAACTTAGGTTTGGGCTGGCCAGATCTGGGATCTGACTCAACAGTCAGTAGTGGGTTTGATTTGGGTTTGTGTTCAATGACCTATACGTTTTCAACTGCTGACTCCAACTTCAATCAATTGAAGAAAATGAGAAAATTTTATCAAAATTTGAAGAAATATGCTTCCATTTAAAATTAGCTTGAAAGTATTTTCTTTGTCATTTCTATTTGATTTTCTTTTATTGTTTAATGACAAGGTACATCTCTTTCTTTAGTTGCATTGCTTCATTTGCATATTTTAGCGCTTTCGCTTTCCTTATCCCTTTCTCTTTTTAATTAGTTGCACACACTTCTTGATCGAATTAAGTTTTCTTCTTATCCATTATTCCATTGATAGAGATATTATTTAATTTTGGCATAATATGTAAAATAGAATTTTGGTCTAAAGGAGTTAGCACTGATTTTTTTGAAAAGTACAGACTTGGGCTCCAAATATGTTTGTAGACTTAGACTTTAATTTCCAATAGGAAGATGACATGTGTTTTGTTTTGGATGGGATTGTGGAAATTGCATCAGTTTGCCCAATGCTTATGGATGTCGATCCAAGCACCATTGTGTTAGATGATGATGAGTGATGTGCTGCTTTTTGCTTGAAGTTGGGGAGTTGGAGTGAGTTAGTAATGAGTATTGTGCTAGTATACTTGATATTAACATGTTTTTATCCTAATTATAAATCTTTTATTGTTTATAAATGTTTTCTTGTTATTAACACGTGTTTTTCTTCTTTTGTCTACTGAGGATAGTTTTGAAGTAAAGGTAGCTAATGGATCAATCTTGAGAACACAAGGGTCTTGTCATGCAGTTTCCTTGAAGATACAGGGCAATTACTTCAAGATGGACTTAAACGTGTTGGCCTTGGGAGGCTCTGATGTAGTGTTGGGTACATGTTTATATTATGGTCCTTTCCAGATTCTTCAGAGGATTGGCCAGGTGGCCTACTAGCTCTTCTTACCCGATGATTGCCTGATTCACTTGGTTTTCCATATTTCCTACTTGAAGCTAAAATTGGGTGATGAAGTGATTCCTATTCCTACCTTACCTCTTGTTGATGCTGAGGGTTTGTTTAACCCTGAGCCTATTGCTGTTCTTCAGACTAGGTCCAAACAATTGAGAACTAGGACCATCACTGAGGTCCTTGTTCAATTGCATGGTCAGTCTGTAGATGCTGCTACTTAGGAATCATTGTATGCACTTCAACACCAATTTCCCCACCTTGTGGGCAAGGTCCTTTGATGGGGTGGGGAGAAGCCAATTGAAGAGTTTTGGTAGTTTTGGGTGCAGAGTTATGGTAATGTAACTGATTCATGGATTGTGCAGTTCAGTTGGACAGCAGTTAGCAGCAGTTAAATGTACTGCAGTACAGGTGCAGAAGTGAAGGTGCAATGTGTAGCAGTGTAAATGTACAGCAATGTAAGGTGCAGCAGTGAAGTGAAGCAGTGTGAGGTGCAGCAGTGAAGTGAAATTGAATTTTGACCTTGGGGACAAGGTCTCTCTTAAGGGGAAGGGAATGATAGGAGTTATGGTTATAGCTGTCACTGTCAGTTGGAAGTTGGTTAGTTAGTGATGAGCTGGCTTGTCTTTTAGTTAGTTAGCTATAACTGTAGATAAGAAGAATCAATTAGTTAAGCATAGCATCATAACTGTAAGTTAATTGTGAGTAGTATAAGAAGAATTATGTATTCACTGTAATGATTCATTTAGAAAGTTAAGCAAATACACTTCCTTATTCAGTCATTCTCTCTCTTCTCTTATCTCTCTCTAGGAGGCCTAGTTCACTACTCTATTCTCTTCTTTTGTTAGTTTCTATCAGAACACGGCAGGCAAAATGACATGTCCGTGCTTTCCAGCAAATGGCTGCCGGCATCAAATCTAGTAGAGGAGTGAGGGTGGCTAGATGAAGGAGATGTGGAGTCAATGACGGAGGACTGTGTTGGACCGTGTCTAATCTATGACAGGATGAGATTGTTTAGTTACACAAATAAGGGGAGATGACTTTGGTTTCAATGAGTTGGATTCTGAGTTGGCTTTAGATTTTCTATTCGCCAATTGCAGTTAATATGCTCCCATAAACATACAACCGAAGGTTCAAATTAAATTAAATAAGCAACCTTACTGGTACAACATCTGTATATTAAAGAAAATAGTTGAGTTGGTAAATATTTTGAACTCATAAATAACATCACTTTATAATTCAATGCTTCTTTAAATTTCATTTCCAGTAATTTTACCGTGTTTTGCACTGATTAGCGACTAGTGTATATATGTATATGTATATAACTTTTGTTAAACTATTCCGTGTACTACACAGGTTAGTAACTAGTTGCTTTAGAGAAAGTGAGCTCAAACATGACTCCCCCACAAAGATTGATAACCAAAGAAATATTGTGAAGGGGAACACATTCTATTTCTTCTTGTCAGTACTAGGTTTGCTTGACATGGTGTGGTTCAATCTGGTCTTCCCCTCCCTCGACTGGCCCGGAAAAATTCGTCTTCCGTCTTGTCAGTGGTGCGGTCATCGCTAACTCAACTTCCAGAGCTTTGAACCTGGCCTCGAATTCACGGCGTTGCTCCTCCAGCCTTTGTTCCAAGGATGTTTCAGGCCTGGTATTCGTTTGTTTGGCTTGAAGTTCAGCAGAGGATTTAGGATCAGCCACATAAGCACCGAAAGACTGAAAAGGAAAGAAAAGAGGTCAATCCAATCCATGAATAAATGGGCCCATATATATAATAGTTGGGAACTCAGGCATCAAAGAAGTGTACCTTAATAAAATGGCGTAGCCTTGGGCTAGTCATAGTCTTAGAGGCACCATAGTAGGATGACTAGGATCTATTTCCATCCTCTCATTTTGGGCTGTACCTTGGTCAAAATACAGGGGGGCACTCAATGACCTAGCGTGACGTTTTCGAAATCTATGATCTTGTGATTCTGTACCTGCATGTGCCTTTGGAGCTTCGTTTTTGTTCAGCTAGGAGGGTTCGTCCAGAGCTGCTGCAAAGATAAAAGTACTAAATGTTAACGAGTACTGGAAGGTTAATCAAAATTATATCCCTTAAACTTAACCACTGAGGAATTTCACCTAACCTCACTTACACTTAATGAAAATTTATTAGTTTTTTTTTTTTTTTTTTTTTTTTTTTGAGAAAAGAAAAAAATAAATTATTAGCTAACTTAAATAAATGCCACTATGTTTCTTGGTCTTGAAAAAGAGCATAGCTTCAAAACTACAAGTCATGGCCTCAACAACTGTCAAGCCAAAAGCTTCATATACAGCAGGCTGCACAAAGGCTCCCTTTGTATCCGCAATGCAACGCTAGAGTTCACCGTTCCTGACTCGGTTCATCTGGGAAGAAATCCATCTGAACTGTCCATTCAAATTATAGGTTTCAATAAGACCATACATTTTCTTCATCTCAGCTTGCTCTTCTAAGTCCTTATACTCCTTTCTCCGATCCCTGGCAACAACAACAAGGTTAACCAACTCCCTAAGACGTGTATTCTTGCCATACCACTCAACAAGTCCAGTTATGTTCTTCACACGATCTAGCCTTGCCATTTTAAAGATTATAGGTTTGTTCTGGTCTTTCAATACGCATCTGTATAAAGTAAACAAAGAATACATGAAACAAAAAAATTTCAACTAAAAGTATCTAATAACAAGAATTAATGTGATTCAATTTGACTACCCACATCCACAGTGAAAAGCTTTTATATTGAAGTGTACATGTTACAATGAATCCAATGTAACGTTTATATAATAGCTAATCCTAATTTAACATTAGAGTTATTTTACTTTACACAGGTAATTTTGCCTACTGTTTAGATATCCTAGGCTATAACAACTCTTCACAATAGATATAAGAAGTTGCAAAAAGAGAGAGAGGCTCATGAGTGTCCTTTATTCTCCACAGACGAGAAAAGAAGCTCTTCAATTTCAGGGTGGAAGGATGACAACCTTTGTTTCTCCTCAGTATAGGGGAAGTAAATGTCGGTAGAGTGCTGGTAATAATGAAATCAGTTTGATTCATTGCTATAAGATCAGCAGAAAATTGGCAAGAAAAATGATACTCGTCAAATTTCTTCCAATTTATGTCAGAATTGGGATACTCTTGTCTTCTCAAGGGCATGTGCTATGGTGCACTGTAGAAGATAGCATGTTTTTGTTATGTTGCAAGAATAGCTTATAGCTAGTAAGAATCACTAGAGATAACAACTATGGATGTGTCTAAACCAAATAAATCTCATGACAAACCTGTGGAACTCTATAGAAAGTTCATTTTGCAACATCCTAATAACAGGAAAATTAATTTATTCAATCTTAGAATCAAGTGGGAGCTATCTCAGGCTACATAACAATTAATAATATCTGAAGTTCACCTCAGCATAAGCGTCAAGATAGAGCCACACTTCAAATCTTGAGATCCATTTACGGACAATTCCCTTCTCTGATCAGGAGGGAACTCGAAGAATATATGAATGTTCAGTTCCATGCAATTTTTCAAGACGCACACCACATGTGGTTCCTACTGCATCAGGTAGAAATCTAGTGACCTGGGTACAACAAATTAATAAGAAATTTTTATTATTTTTAGTGTGTGATAAAAGTAATATCAATATTATACAAATAACATTAACTAACGCAACAAGTTGTGAAATTTGTTTGTATATATCAGTATGTAGCATTGTTTGTTGTACATATTGTTTAAAGTTCATGCAAAAAGCATCAGCTAGCAGAGCTTACAATGAGGATACGAGGGATGGTATACAAGCCTTGATGCTTGATTCTAAGAAGCATCTCACTCTTCAAGGCCCGAACTTGATCCAAGATATAAACAACCTAGATATGAAGCCATATAGTCCAATCCCAAGTTAAATAAATTGACACAACACATCCAATTTGAAGTTATGTTCTCTAACCTGATCACCAGTGTCAGGGTATCCCAAGACATTATCCTGAGCAAAATAGCATTGGGGAGACATAATTACAACATTACAAACCATAGGAATTCTCCCTAGGAATGTCTCAGGGGTTCTTGGTTCAGGAGCTTCAAGGAGATCCAAAAGATGATGAATCATTTCTGAAACTCGCTCAGCATTATTTCCCCACCCTCTCTCCAAACCAATCTCCTGGAGCTTGTGCTCAAACTCCAAATATGGAGTTTCAGGTGCAATGGCAGATAGGTAATCCTCTGCCTTCCTCAGAACATTCTGGAGAGCATCTAGGCTCTTGATTCTCTCATCATAGCCTGCAAAAGAACACCATATATACAATTAGAATCATCAAGTTCACTATAACTTTTGTAACTAGTTAGTCTATAATACCGTGCATATGCATGACTATAATTAAAAACAATTACAATTACATGGTTTAAGAGTTACAATTTACACATTTGGTAAGTCATAAATTTTTAAAATATGTAATGGTTTTTCATTATATATATATATATATATATATATAATACCTAATTAGATTTGAACTTTTTGGTTTTTGTGCATACCAAATAATTTACATGTATGACATAAAATTGAACTCCAATTGAAATCTAATAAAAAAACTAATTGGATTTATACTCTTCAATTTTTGCATTTAATAATTCACTTAACATTAAAATTAAAAAAAAAAAAAAATATATATATATATATATATAGATAGAACACAGAGAGCAAAATTGAATACTTAGAAAACTCAATTGCACAAAAGTAAAATTACAGAATTGAAATGAATTTCAGTTAAACTTGGAATATGCACTTTGCATTTTAGATTTATTATTATTTATTAGGTAAAATACAGTTATTTGAGCCAATGTGTCCAAGATATTTTAAAACTAACCAATTTGATTCTTAAACTCAACTTTTTCCCTAAAAGCTTGCGGGCATTAGCCAAAATTTCCGAAGTGTTGATTGTTTTTTTTTTTTTTTTTTTTTTAATTTGATAATTAAGGAAGAAAAAATATGAATCTTGGACATTTTCTTTAAAAATATCAGGAGATATATCAGTTCTTACAAAACTCTTGACATTTTTATTTCAAACTATAATCACAAACGTTAATTTGTGTTCAATCATTTCACATAAAATATGTTTTTTTAATGGTATCTAGCATAATTTTATATTATTTAATTTTAATATATTCATTTGAATCTAAGAGGATCCTTTTACATTTATTGTACATTTGAGCTGCTTCGGACTAAAACACTGAACACTAAAACACTGGACAGTGGACAACCTCCTTTCTCCCTCTCTATTCTCCATTCCCCTTACCCAATTCCTTCCCCCACAACCTTTACAGCTGCTGGTGATTGCATAAGTGCCCATCCCCACACGCTATAATATCAGAGGTGACCCAATCTCTCTCTCTCTCTCTCTCTCTCTCTCTCGATTCTATCAAACTATATTTGTATTTGCTTTGACATGTGTTAGAATGCTTGGAAGCTTACTTTTGTTTTGTGGGTATTCATTTTCCATTACAAATTCATAACTTCATTCACTGTCAAACTTACCTTTACAGTTTATAACATTGTTTATCTATTTATAATTCTCATGTTAGATTTACTAGAAGATATATATATATATATATATTTTTTTTTTTTTTTTTGGTTGATGATAAACGAGTTCCTCGTTTGTGTTTTTAGTTTTCTTGGTCAGTCAGATATGGAAGAAACTATTTTTTTTCTTTTTTTAATATAGCTCTCTCTTCAGGTTCATTTTCTCATACATACTCGCCCATGTGACGCGTGCTCATTACGTGTTTGGTAAATTTCCTTATAGAAGACGATGCATTTCATTCTGAAATCTTTGAAATGGCAAAGCTTTTTGCTGCAACATATCAAGACCCAGAAACACAGACATGGTTTTTTGTCTCTCTACTGCACAATGCTGCCAAACCTGGCACTGCCCGAGCTGCAGGAGCTGTGCAGTGTTGTTTCAAGCACAGTTGGTGGTTTGGATGAATTAGAGTTGGGGTTAAATAAATTTTCAGGTTCTTTAACGTCGTCACTTGTGACCCAGATAATAGATTCTTGCAAGCAGGAAGCACCCACTAGAAGATTGCTGAGATTCTTTTTGTGGTCTCATAGGAATTTGAAGTGTGGTTTGGAAGACAAGGATTACAATTATGCCATTCGGGTGTTTGCAGAGAAGAAAGATCACACGGTAATGGATATATTGATTTCGGATCTTGGGAAGGAGGGTCGGGTAATGGACACTCATACTTTTAGTGTTGTAGCTGACATGTTGGTTAAACTAGGGAGAGAAGATGAGGCATTGGGTATTTTCAAGAACTTGGACAAGTACAAGTGCCCTCAAGATGGAGTTACCGTTACTGCAATTGTTAGCTCTTTATGTGCAAAAGGGCATGCTAGGAGAGCAGAGGGGGTTGTGGGGCATCACAAGGATAAGATTTCTGGAATAGAGCCTTGCATTTACAAGAGACTACTTTATGGTTGGTCTGAGCAGGAGAATGTGAAGGAGGCACGAAGGATTATCAAAGAGATGAAGTCGGCTGGGTTTATGCCAGATTTATTTTGCTATAACACATTACTTAGATGCCTTTGTGAGAGGAATCTTAAACGTAATCCTTCCGGTCTCGTTCCTGACGCCTTGAATGTGATGATGGAAATGAGATCTTATAAGATTTCCCCAACCTCAATTAGTTATAATATTTTGCTTTCTTGTCTTGGAAGGACAAGAAGAGTGAAGGAGTCTTGTCAAATTCTTGAGATAATGAAGAAGTCGGGTTGTTCTCCTGATTGGACTACCTATTATCTTGTTGCAAGGGTATTGTATTTGACTGGGAGACATGGTAAAGGTAATCAGATAGTGGATGAGATGATTGGGACAGGGTTGATACCAGATCGTAAGTTTTACTATGATTTGATTGGTATTCTATGTGGAGTTGAGAGGGTGAATCATGCTCTTGAGCTCTTTGAGCGAATGAAGAGGAGTTCATTGGGTGGTTATGGGCCAGTTTATGATGTGCTCATACCAAAAGTTTGTAGTGGAGGGGACTTTGAGAAGGGGAGAGAGCTTTGGAATGAAGCCACGAGATTGGGCGTTACTCTTCGTTGCTCAAGTGATGTGCTAGACGCTTCAATCACTGAGGTTTTTAAGCCAACAAGGAAATTGGAAACAACCAGCCTTGCAGACTGCTCCACAGCCAAGAACCGGGAACAAGTGGCAAATAATATTGAAAAAGCAAAGAAGAAAAAGAATTATATGAAGAAAAAGAATTATATGAATAAAAAGAATTATATGAATAAAAAGAATGATAAGAAGAAAAAGAAGACTTCCACTTCAATTTGATTAGTTTATATCTCCTTCTACAAAGCTGTCATGACTCATGAGAATTCTTTTTCTGTGAGCACATTTATAGATATGTTTGTTGGCAATCAACTAATGTAATGTTCTGGCTGAATCATAATTTAGAGATTGTTCTCCCCTGGTTGTATAATTTGATGTGTCAAAAATTGTATTGTGTGTGTGTTATTGTAGTCTATGACTTCCCTTGAACTGCCTTAGTTACCATGGTCATTTATCTTGCAGAGTCATGCCTATTGATCCGTGCCTTGTAGGAGAATGTGACATGTTTCAGGCAATGATGGACAACTTATGTTCAGCTTGGCCATCAGAAAATTGGTGCACATCATCTGGCTAATATATTTAAATATTATAAAAATCGTTGCATAAAAAATTTGTTGCTTAATTGAATTAACTTTAGCAAATAAATCTTGTACTTTTTCTTTTATTTATTTATTTATTTATTGATAATATTCTTCTTCCTTTTTTAACATATGCAGTTCAAATGCCACATTGGCGTCGAAGATTTCATTGACCTCTATCTCTAAGAGGGTTAGAGGGGTCTCTGTAGTTTTCTATTTACATTATTTTGGATGTAAGGAAAAGAAAGATGAGAAAGCAAAAGCAGGTGAGGAAGAGCTAATTCCTTTGTCTGGTGGTTGAATGAAAATGGAAGAGGTAATTCCATTTTGGCCCTCAATTTCACGTAGGTCCTATTTGGAGGGAGCCCAAAGGAAAAGAAGCTGGTAATTATCATCAAATGCTCTTTATATTGAGAAATTACTATTACCTTTACATGAATTGTTTATTACCACACATTTTCTCTCTTTCCTCTAAGATTCTGGCTCTCATTCTTATATCTACATTCTTACTGTTTTAAGGGCATAAAATAAAAATATATATTTTCCTTTTGGTTTTTAGCAAATCAAACAAAGGCAAGATATATATTATTTTCTTTTCCTTTTTTTCCCCCTCCCTACACCAAAACACACCTACAGAAAAACTTTTGCTATTTCCTTTACCTCCCCCTTCATCACTCTTTTCCTCTCTTTTTCCTCCTAAGTGCAGGCAAGCATAGCATTAGTTGAGTTAGTTAAGTGGTTTATTGTTTCACTCAATGTCTTGGCATCAGAATTCACTAGCATTATGGTCAATAGATGGGAATTGCAACACACGTTCCTTCATAGATTGACTGATTCTCACAGACGTATCATTGTTCAATCATTCGAGAAGCCTTGAGATGGATGATATAATTTATGAGGATGAATCTGCAGTTCGTGAGCAAGTGGTGCAATTTTATAAGAAACTATATTGGGGACCTAATGCGGATGGGTTAGAATTTGCTAGAATGAGAGGCAATTCCTTGAGGGGAAATTTGCAAAGGAGGAGATAATATAGGTGTTGAAGGAGATGAAGGGTTACAAAGATCCAGGTCTGGATGGGTTTACTAGGGCATTTTTTCAAAAAGTGTTGGAGGGTGGTTGAAGCAAATGTTATGGATTTTTTTGGCAGATTTTCGTAGGCATTGTGAATTTGAAAATCTCTCAATGCCTCCTTCCTTGCAATGATTCCCCAAAAAGAATAACACCATTAATTTTATTTGGCCCATTAGCCTTGTGAGAAGTGTGTATAAGTTTGTAGCAAAGGTCTTGGCTAATAGAATGCAATTTATATTAACTCATCTTTAGGTCACGTAATGCTTTTGTTGGAGGCAGAAAGACATTGGATTCAGTTCTTATTGCCAGTGAGTGTCTGGATAGTAGAGCAAAAAGTTGTATCCTAGGAGTGATTTGTAAGCTAGATATTGAGAAAGCCTGCAATCATATGAATTTGGACTCACTGATTTATCTATTAGATGGGATAGGATTTGCGGAGAGGTGGAGGAGGTGGATGCTTTGCTTGTGTTTCTAGTGTCTGCTTCTCAGTTCTGTTCAATGGTTCCCATGCTGGCTTTTTGTAGCAATTCTCGGTTGTTAAGGCAAGTGGATTCTTTACCACCACTTCTATTTATTTTGGCCATAAAGGTGCTGAGTCAGATGCTAAAGGAAACTGGGGGAGAGGTTTTATCCGTGGTTTTTGAGCAGGGCTTAATGTGTCTGATGGTTTGAGTATCTCACAGTGACCCACAAATTAGGCCCCACTATGTCAGGGTTTGATATGCCTGTGAGAATTAGCCAATCTATAAAAGAAAGGTGCTTTGCTATCCCCTCTTTTAATTATAAAGCTTGTGAATTCTGATGCCAAGAAATTTTCTCTAGGATGACTAACACTAAGTTTGGTTCCTCTTTGTTGATAATTAAAAATGATTTGATAGTTGGGGGAGGGGGATTTGAATCATGGATGTTTCTATTGGAAACATTAGGAAATGCCATAAACACTGTTTGATTCCTAGATTTGGTTACTTAATGCACAAGCATCATTTAAGTAATAAGAAACGAATAAGGTGAGAATAGGTTCAATCTAACTTGTCATTTAACTGTTGGATTGCAGTGCTAAACATGCAAAGCTGTGGATAAGAGCATATCAAACTAGGTATCAAAGGTAAAGTAAGATGTATCGCTAATCTGGGCACATAATTTTGTTTATGTATTATAAAGCAATCCATTGGATCTGGTGATATATTATGTTGTAGTATCAAAACTCACAGATCCACTCAAGCCACAATTCAGATGCTGATCCCTTGTTCAGCCACACTCCATTAATTGGATTTGCTGAGCTCATTTTGCAGTCCCATACTCAGTCACTATGTGCTTTGGCTTAGATTCAGATATGACTAACTTTTGAATTGCCAACAGTAATGTGATTGTATTCTCATGGACATCTGGAGAAGAAGCATACTTAATTACCTTGTCAAGTAAGATCTGAGCGTAAAATAAACAATAGAGGTGTCATCAATTATGCCAAAAGCCCCTGTGCTTCGTCGTGAATGTATAAGAGAGATGTTTTCTAATGGACGTCCTTTATCTTGTTAGTTTTTTATAACCAGAAGTCTAAAGGGCAAGCAGCATTTAATTATTAAGGGTCTGTTTGGTTGGAAGTGTTGAAAAGTGGGAGGATAAAAAATGATGGGAGGATAGAAAAGATTTTATTTTCTCTCCTATTTGTTTGGTTGAGAGTGAAAAAGTGGAGGGATAGAAAAAATGAGTTTAAATAAATTTACTCATATACCATTGTTAAATAATAATGTCTAATTAAAAAAAAATGTGACAAATGACCACAAAAAAAGAACAATCTCTCAAATTTATTAAAAAAATTAAAAATCATGTCAAAAAAAAAAATCACGTCTAGTAAAAAAAAAAAACACTCACGTCCAGCCCCATAGAAAATCAAAAGAAAAAAAAAAAAAGAATAGGAAAAAAAAAGGGAAAGAAAAGGCAACTTTACTGCTAAAAAAAAAAAAAAAAAGGCACGCCCTGGTTTAAAAAAAAAAAGAAAAAAGAAAAAATGCAACGTTTCTACCAAGAAGAAGAAAAAAGAAGAGGCAACGTTGCCCCAAAAAAAAAAAAAAAAAAAAAGGCCCAGACAAAAGAGGCAAAAGTTATAAGGTCATGAATATAGTGAGATGTAGGTGAGAAGGTATTTATGTAAAATGCATTTTTAAGCATTTTTCTCTCCCCATTTTCCTCTCAAATTGGGAGAATAAAAAAAATGGGCTTGGAGGGAAAACTTTCTCTCCTATTTTCTATCTCCCCAACTTTTTGTCCTCAAACAAACAGTAAAAAATGACATTTTCTACTCTATTTTCTTCTCTATATTTTCCATCCTCTCTGTTTTCAATGGAAAACTGGTGTCAGTTATAGAAGAGATAAAGGCATAAAGCCTCCATAACAGCTCAAGGAGGTGCTACATAATAAACAAAAGGTTCTGGTTGTGAACAACTTGATTTTTGCCAGTGTCAGCGGCTTTGTTGGCCTCTCTGTAGCAGACTAGCAGTGCAGGAGATGGACCTTTTGGAAAGCTTGGAGAATGGCCCTCCAATTGGTCACCAATGGCTGTTAGTCTATTAGTGCAAGTAGTAGAATATAAAAGGTTAACAACTTCAATAGAGTCCACATTGATTAATAATTTGTGTACATTGAGAATTTTAGCCATATAAAGGCCATCCCTTAAAGCCCAGAGCTCGGCAGACTGAAGTAGAGCCAGTTGATCTTGATTAGGAAGCTTGGCTGGTGAGGCTAAGTATTTTATTTGAGCTAATTAGGTGCAAAGTTGAACAATTTTCTTTAAATGATTAAATCAAGATATTGCATTTAATTCGCTTGAGCAATTTGGTGCAAGAGTTGAATAATTATTTGATTTTTAAACCACCTAGACGTGACCATTTGGAAAACCTCAGATATGGAGAAGGCTTCACCATTGTATGATGGGTGATGCATCTTGTTGAGGTGTAATACTCTAATGGCCCATGAGGCCAGCTTTGGTAAAGCTTGTATGTCCATCAGCAGATACCAACTGCCTTAATTCAAAATTGGATCCTTGTGAACCCTAGTTTGTGACCCCAATATTAAAATTACTTGAGAAATATTTATTTTCATTTACATCCTTCAATTTTTAGAAGACACTTTGTTTAACTTTCTTTTTGGATAGATATTATAAAATAGCAACCTATGACGTCTGCTCTAAGATGATTACTTTTTATCATTAAGCTAACAGACCCCATTAATAATTAGTTTTACTCAAATTAGATTAGGTGTTATTACTTTTCTATCTTGACTAATCTATTCCATTTCTAAGAATTTATCATCAACTTTGCAAATACTAATATTATTAGTATATCGGTGTTAGCAAAATTAGGATTATTAAATAACAGATATTATAGGGGTGATAAGGCCAGGAGCCCATATTTATGTATATATTGGGCCAAGAGCCCAATTTGAGGACGTTAAACAATCAGAGAATAGGTAAACATGTTCATAAGGATCCATATTAGTAAGTAAAGAAGTGAAATCCAGTTAAGGTCATCCAAAATGGTGGTCTAAGGAAGAATCCCTCCTCGGCTGAGCAAAACTGAGGTCAGAGGATGTGGTCCGCCATCAAGAGTAACGTTTTAAATCATTCCATGAATAGGGATAAGTATCAGAAAGGAACAGGACAAAGGAAAGTCATAAAATATCTCAAGGGAAAGCTGCTACCATCGCATTAAATGCTCTACAATTAACTCTCTGGCTGTATTGATGAGGAAGTGATACCTGAACAATAACTTTCAGCCTTACAGCTATTACCTAAAGATTTTAAGAAGGTGCTAATGGGATAAGGATCAACACCTACAATCTGATCTACACGTGGAAGGTGGAGATAAAAGAGGAAGATAGTATAAAATGGAAGAGAGACTCTGAGAGTAGAGGATTGAGAAATTAAGAGAAAAACACTGTAGCAATCAAGAATTGAATTTGTAATCAAGTTTGAGAGAAATATATAAGAACTGATCTCCTCGGACTGTGTCGAAGATGATTTCTTTAGTTTAAATCAGTTTATCTTCATTTTCTTGTCATCTAAATCCACTTACTTGTTGTTCAACTCATTAAAATCCAATTTTCTAACCCACTCTCTACAAAATTTATTGTATTGGGTTTTTTAGGCCTAAGTTCATCCATCACTTGAGCAAGGGACCCAAATTGCAACCTTGCATGATATCTTCCAAATTTACAGTCTACCTTCACTATTTTGGCGTGGAAAATGTATTTAAGAAAAAATGATATATCCACAATATTTTCACAACAAATTTTAAGTAGTAGATTGTTATTGTTGTTATGAGTGAAAAAAAAAGTAATTTAAGTCATAGATTCAAATTAGAACCAATAACAACTTACCACTAATGATTGGTTGTGAAAATGTTGTAAACTTAACACTTCTCATTTATTAATGCACAATATGGATTACACGCTAAAGAAAATTAGATGTTTCAAACTTGTCTCATTTATTTCTCCATTGAATGCTTTATAGAGTATACATATTTAGAAGAACTTAAAAAGTGGATGTGTGGTAAAAGGTTGTATTACAATACAGTCTGGTTACTGATACAATTATGTCGTTTTAATTTTTAAAGCTTATATGTGTTTAACGTTTCGTTTTGCTATTGCTTGTGATTTAAGTATAACCAAACATTCATGTTATTTTTGTGATCAGATAAAATGGAGGCAACCAACCATAAGTGTTGTTTTTGTGACCTGACCGGATAAAATGGATATAGCACACCTGAAATGAATGTCTATTGCATTTTTGAAGAAAATGATCAAAGATGGCTAGGTTTTATGTTAATTATGTACCTGAACAGTTGCATTGAAAATATATTTATAAATTGTGAATGACATTTTGTCTCACATTGAACGAATTTTTCAATCGTTTTGTACTCTTTCATTGTTCACAAATGCAGTATATATTTTCATTGTTCACAAATGCAATATAGTTTTTGGTTCAAATTTAAATATTACAAGTTCAGGAGAGTTTTGGGCTATCTCTATAGCTTTGCAGGTGGCTTTGTGCCTGAAATATCTAAACTAATGTTTTATAGATGTGGTATTATATTATTTTTTACCGAATATATTAAGAATTTCTTAATTTAATGATTGCCCCTTCGATCATCTTTCATAAATGAAAAATCGTTTAATAAAATATTAAAACTAAGAAGTATACATACTCATCTAGTTGAAGTTTTCCCTAAATATTTAGATATTACTTTTTGCAGCAATTCGGCTCCTCTAGAGCATAATTTGTTTTTCTCCAAGTACATCTCGGACCTTGGTTCTTTAAGGATTAAATTGACAAAACTTTTTCTCAGAATATTTTTTGGCTTGACTCTGTTTTGCTTTGTTATAAAATTATCATTTTCCTTGGTGTGACATAAAATAAATTTTTTTTCCAATCTCATAACTCAATCCTATTTTGATTTTAAAAAAAAAAAAAAACTCAATCCTTTTTTTCACAAAAATATTAACATCTTTCACAATCTGCCGGACCCATTACCAACAAGACTTGTTGAAGTCTCAGGAACCACCAGATCTAACAACCTAATCCAAAAAATCCATCTCATTTGACCCACATATACCAAATTAATCCACAAGACAATATGCCCATATCAGTAGACCCATTTAGCCACGAACTCCACGTCACAAACCCAACCCACAAGGCCCAGCTCAAGTCGAGCCAGTCTCAGCTCTCAACATTGATGAGCTAGCCTCAAATTGTCATTGAATTGCATACCGATAGCACCAGTGAGAAACCTCAACTCATTTGCTTTATTAGACCAAACTCATGTGAAAGAAAAAAGACCTAGGGTACGTTTGGTACACTGAATGTAGATTACATTAGGAATAGTAATCTTTATTACTGGGAATAGAAAACATTGTAATGGAATAATTATTACTATTCATAAGTTTGGTTGTTACATATGGAAAACTTGTAAAAGAATATGTATAAGGAAACTTTACATTTTTGGAAATATATTAAATTTAAAACCAATTATATACACTAAGGACTAGCTATTACATCAATTTTAAAGAGGAATAGCTATTCTTCAATTTAAAGAATAGTTATTCCAATGTAATAATTAATCCATGTAATAAAGATGCAACTAAATGACCGAATTAATATTACACATGAATAGCTATTCCATTACAGGAGTTATTACAGCGTACCAAACGTACCCCTAGTCATTGTCTCTCAATACGGTGGTTTGGCTAATGAAGTCCTCCTAAATCGAGTGTTTTATATTTGGAGTTGCCATTTATTTTAGTTTAAGAAAAAATACGGAAAAACCATGAATAAAAGAAATTCCTTATCTTATTGATTGAATAATTGATTTATATTTGATAGAAAAATAAAAAGAAATAAATCTCTTTAATCTTAAGTACCAATGCATTTCATTCAGTTTAAGGTTTTAAAAACCGTTTAAAAATTTTGACATGAAAAAGGGAAAACGAAGGTTGGCTTGAATGGAAGGGGCTCTGGTTGTTTAAGCAAGTGGTCTCGGTTTTGAGCCCTTGTGGATGTAGCAAACTTTCTTGGGAGAGTTCCCTGCCTTGGTGCTCGACAGTGCCTCGAAAGATTAGTCCTGAGATAAAAACTTAGGGATACCTTGGGAAACCAAAAAAGAAAACAAATGTAAATAGAAGTACATACAAAGCATAATACATATTTGAATGAAAGATTAATGGATATATATGTGTGTGTGCACGTATTAAGTTATTTATTTTAGGCAAAAATACAAAACTGACCTTCTAATTTTCACATTTTTTTCATTTCAGTCTTCTAACTTTCAGTTTTGTCAATTCAGTCCTTTAACTTTCAATTTTTGTCAATGCAGGATTCCATTACTAACTGCCGTTAAAACTCCTACTCTGTTTTGCATTTTTATTTTTATTTTAATTCGAAATTAAAAAAATAAGAAAAATATATAATAATAAAAAGAAAAAAAAATGAGAAACTTCCCCTAAAATCAAAACAGATCAGAGAAAAATCTAGCACAAAACCCAGAAAGAAATCAAAACCAAAATGCAAAAAACATTAAAATCAAGAAACTAAGGCAAACCCATATGAATTTATGGGGGGAGGAGAAGGAACTCGGTCAAATGTTGGCAAACCCAGATGAACGATATCATGCAACGGTGGCCATATCCACTGATCTTTGCAAGACAGAGAGAGCAATATCAAAAACCCAAACCATCGCCCACCACTGTCCTCCATGCTAGAGAGGGGGGCTGATCTATGCAAGAGAGAATGGTTGATCTTTGCAAGACAAAGAGAGCAACATCAAAAACCTAGATGAACAATTCAAATGAATAGATGGGTTTCTGTTGGAGTATTTAAGGATTTATATTGTGGGTTGGAAAATTAAAAACGTTTAAGGCTTTCTTCTAATATAAGTGCTATTGTTTAAAAGAAATCTTGATCTATCTTTTTTTTTTCCCCCTAATATTATGCACTGTCATTGGAGTTCGGTGATGGAGTTTTGAATCGGTTTTTTTTTTTAATTCCAAAATTTATTTAAAAAAAAAAAAAAAAAAGAGCCAAAACGACGTCGTTTTGGCTCAACTAACGATAGTTCCTAACTGAGTTCTAACGGAATCCTACATTGACAAAAAATGAAAGTTAGAGGACTGAATGGACAAAACTAAAAGTTAAAAGGTTGAAATGAAAAAATGTGAAAGTTAGAGGGTTAGTTTTGCATTTTTGCCTTTATTTTATTATATTCCAATTTCATAGCATGCTTATGTCATCTTAAAATTATTTTATATGTTATTAAAAGAATAGTTGAGGATTTAATATATTGATATATTTATTTCTCAAAATTTTTGCTATGTTTTCATGCCGAATAACAAGTAAATGATGCAGAATATGTTTATTATATTCCTTCATTCACTTAATTAGCTAAAAGGAAAAAAGAATAAAAAAAGCAAAATAACCAAAAAAAAAAAAAATATATATATATATATATATTTATTGTATCACATAATTTAAACAATCAAAATAATTTGATTTTTTTTATATTTAAATCTAAGCATCCCAACTATATAAAGATATTAGAACGCAAGAAAAAATTCAAGATTATAATATTAAAAAAAGATGAAAATGTTGATGTATAATAATAAATATAACATGAAATTATTCTAATATCGTATATTTTAACACAATGGCACAATTATATAATAGTACTAATCGTTAATCCGTACGATGCACGGGAAAACTATTAAATGTAAGATTCAAAAAATAATGCCACGCACTTTTATAACATAAGGTCTCAAAGAGATTATACAACTAATTTTTTGATAATTTTGGTGGTCATCACTTACTCGAAATATTATAATCACTATATTGAAGTAAAAAATTCAAATTTAACAATTATTAACAAATTAAGAGAAATTAACAATTATTAATAAAAGTTGCTATAGATGGTAGTTGTAGTAGAATTCATTCAATATGTTATAATCATTTACATCACCTCGTAACATTGCTTCATAATCCATGTATGCACACCTCATAATAGAATAAGCAACCTTGTATAATCAAGGATTACCAAATATTTTGCAATGAATTCATCATACGAATTTTGGACATGTTTTGATAGCTTTCTTATTAATTTATTTATACTCAATGGTTAAAACCACCAACACAACACCCTGTTTAATTTTTTTATCGAATTAATGTATACATGTGAGGTAAGCTTATCTTTTGTCTTCTAACCAAAACAACACCCTTTTTTTTTTTTTTAATTTCTTTTTTCTTCCTTTTTTTCTCAGCCACATTTGCTTCACCTTTTGTCTTCTTTATTTCTTCCTTTTCTCAATTTTCCTCCACAAACTTCTTTCAATACCTCTCTCTAACTTTGTTTCAAATATTGCTTGCCTTAACCCAGTACCCACACTTTAACAAAGTGACTTTTGTGAGTCATAACCAACACAACACCTTTTTTTTTTTCTTTTTTTTTTTTTTTTAAATTTCTTCTTAATAGTATTAAAGTTTAGTAAAGTTGAAGTAATTTTGTAAAGTCTAACAAGTCAAACTTTAATACGACTTTATATTTTTAAATACAAAATCTTTCATGTATTTTTCAAAATAATAAGAAGCTAACATATGTGCTAAGTAATAGTTCGGAGAGATTGGGACACAATCGAACCTCTAATTTTGTATTGTATGATAGTTTGTCAATGGACTTGTTAGACTTTTACTTTTTCAATTTAAATAGTGTGTTTTGTAATAGGATTTATCCTAAAACTCATTTGGTTCTTTAGTTTTATTGAGTTTTCTTTTTACCTAATATATAAGAGCAAGACTTAGATATAGTATTTAAGTGATGTTCTTTAGAATTTCTTCTTAAGATTCTGTCATATGAATTTTTTTTTTCATGGGATAGAAGTATATTTCTTAATTAAATAAGCATATAGCTAAATCTTAAGAGAGAAACTTAAGAAACAGCACCTAAGTTACTGTATCTAAGTTTTGTCTATATATAAATATGTTGCATATTTAATATTTTACAAAGTATGCTTCACAAGTGACATGTATTATATATATATATATATATATATATGGCATTTGCATGCACACTGGTAGAGATTGCAATTAAGGAAATTAATAGCCGATGTTACTACTTACTACGTGAGCGTGGCTTCCTCTTGATGAAGTCATGAAACACACCTTTGACCTTTAAGCACTATATAAACCACAAACTGCAAGCCAAAATTGCCGTTGTTCTCTCTTCCTCTCCTACTTTAAATTATATTAATTGTTGACCTCAATTACATTATAGAAAATTTTTATAGCTCATTTAGTGTACCATGTTTCGTAATAATCTAGGATGCACGGACATTTTATTTGAAGTATCGTATCTGTGTCGTAGTTGTGTTGAAACAGCATCCTATCAATCGTATTAGATTATATTTTTCAAAAAATTGCTCGTATTGCTGTATAGTACACGTGTGTTCATGTTTGTGCATCCTAGTTAATAATCCTCTATTCTAAAGATTCGAAAATTGAGTTTCAGAGAGCAAGGTTTTTTGTTTTGTCTAGTGGTTCTTGTAAACAGGTGCTTCAATTGTCTTCGCCGGTTGCCGTTTACAAGAGAATCAAGTCGGCTCTCTTCTATATTCTCCCTCACCCACTTAGCCTACAACTCATTCTCACATATATTTAATTAGCTCTAATAATCAATAACTATCCCACTAAATGCTTAAATTCCATTCAAAGACCATAAGATACAACAACAACATAAATTACATGGCGAAACAAAAGTACAAAACCCATTTATGTAATGCACACATGAAGTAAGACAGTGAATCTGAAAAGAGAGAGAGAAATAGCATCCTAAACAATGAGTGGGCAAATCGGCCAGGATATGTTAGGAAATGGGGTTAAAACAAGAACAACAATACCATAAAATAATAGACTGACTTGACTTGCTGTTTTTATAAGACTTAATATTTGTCTCCTCTCCTAGGGTTTGTCAATGGACTCTTATTTTTTGCTGTCGATAAATTTGTGAACGGACTCGTATGTCCTAACAAATGGACTCAAGATTTAATAGAGCTTAAATTCTACAAGTAAAATTTTTGGAAAATTCTTTGACTTTCTTGTATATGTGTTACAATAAATAAATGAATATGTAATATACCATGACAATGAAAAACACCATTGCAAAGTAACAATTGAAGAGAGTTTTTTTTTTTTTTTTTTTAATTTTAAATTTGAGATAGAATTCTACTTTAAAATAATCTAAATGTATATGTGTTCGAAATTTTTTTATAGAGACTTGAACCTTGACTCTTACCCTCCACATCTCACAAACATTTATACCTGTGAATCACGTTAAGGGTATGTGGTGGTTTTGAATAGAGTTACTACCTTCAAAATACTATTAGAATTGCTACTAATGATTAGAAACAGTCAACTACCACTTAAAAGTATACTTTTATGCACAATTCTACAAATTTTTTAAGCCTCTAATGTTTTCACTTGACGCATCACTTGAGTGAATTGGCTTTTGCTCAATTAAACCATTGAACAAACTTAAATTACTCTTAGATAGAAAGTTCGCTTGACCTTGCATGACATTTCTCTCAAGATTGATCATCAAATTGTAACTTTGCTCGACTTTGCGTGATACATTGCTCGAGAAGACACTAGACAAAAAGTTCATTCAACTCTCATTTGAGCGTAATTTTAAACATTTGTCTCATTCATTCTTCCACTTTCAGAATGGCATTAACACACATACCTACACACCCACACACATATAAGAGGGTGTGAGCTAACTTTAAAAATTACATATTATGTCTTTAATTGATAAGTTTATTAAATTGTATATGAAGTTGTGGTGAGTTTAATTAGTATTATTAATTCAATTTTGTTAAACTTCAAAAACTCCTCTTTTGAATAATGACCGTATGAGATTTCTTCTGTTTTTAATAGATATGTTCATGGTTTAAATTCCTCATCTCTTATTTAAAATACAAAGACCGCTTCTTCTTCTTTTTTCCAATAATGGTCAATGAAAGTTGCTCTTGTCATGAAATGCATGTGCTCCCCACACCACGTATACTAGTGTGTAGCCTTGTACACAATTATACTTTTTTTTAGAAGAGATTCAAATTATACATAGCATAGCTTACACTTTTTTAAAACCATATCTTTCTAAAATGTGTAATGATTTCTCATTATATATATATATAATTTAATATTTAATTGGATTTAGACTCTTTGGTTTTTTTATCCAATAATTCACTTGCCACAACAATTAAAAAAATAAATGGACACGTGGTGAAAAATTTGACTCCAATTAAAATCCAATTTAGAATCTTATTTGACTCCAATTGAAATCCAATTTGACTCTTCGATTTTAACACTCAATAATTCACTTGGAACAAAATTAAAAATTAAATGAGATACATGGTGTAAAACTGAGAATTCAATTAAAATCTAAGTAAATTTTCTCTGAACTTTGTTTATTAAATATACATATAGATAACTTGAATTTTATATGTGTGAATTGTAAATTTGGTTTTTTCTTTTAAAAATAATTTATTTAGGAAGAAAAAAAAATAGAGTAGACAATAAAGGAGTGAGTAGAAAATAGTGTCGCATGTTTATAGGGAAATTAATAGATGTGTTGTCAGCTTAGCTAAAATGAGAGTCGTACAAATAACTAATTCATACAACTAACTGATTCTTATATTTTGAATGAATCACCATCTATGGTGAAAAAGTTTGCTGGCTTTCCATAAAGTTGAGATTTTTTTTCAGTAGACTAGTTATTTCTAGATAATATTATGATCTTATTTAACCAAGAAAAAAAAAAAAACAAACAAACAAAAAAGAGTAAGCATAGCAAGCAGCTGAAGAAGCGTGTGTGCACGCGCAATAAAGGAGCGTGGATGTAGCTGTAAAAACTAGAGAAAAGACAGTAAAAAGAAAAAAGAAAAAAAAGTAAACTCTTAAAATAAAATTGTAAAAGAAGTGAACAGAACAGAAGTGAGCTGGCCACACCCCAAAAGTCAAAATCCTATCACAAAATTAACAATCATTTCATTTCATTATACTATTAATTATTACACCAACATCCAACTCTCCCTCTCAATCTCACTCCTACCACCTTTCCCATAATTCTTTTTATTTTATTTTATATATATAAAACAAATAAATGAGAGAGTCTCTATATAATGTAATTGTAATTTAATTCCAAAAATCTGTGAGCCCCTAAAATCTTTTCTGTAATCCAAAAAGAGCAGAAAGAACACGTAGTGGAATTTGGTCCGTGTATGCAACGAGGGACACAGGGACGCACACGAAGCTTTTATTTATATTTACTCACTCTTTCAACTCCTGTAGCTGAACCTTAATTTCGATTCTCAATTTCAAATTCCAATTCTGTTCTTTTAGATTTTTTTTTTCTCTTTCTATCTAAAAAAAAAAAAAAGGAAAGGAAAAAACGTGTGCGTAGAGTAGTAGATCAAATTCTCAATGTCTGGTGGTGAAACATTGTTCAGTACGGAAGGGCTCGATGAAGTGGAAGACTACATTTGGGTTAGCTTTCTCTTCCGTTAATCTTTGAAACCGAAAAAGCAACTGTTTGAGTAAATTGAATCGGATTTTGATTGCTTCTTTTTGTGTTTGGTTGCTGAGAAAATTATGGAGAACGAGAAAAAAAAAAAAAAAAAAAACAGCAGAATTGTTGTTTTAGCTGAAATAACCGAGTACTTGAAATTGGAAGAAAATTGAGTTTTTTTTTTTTTTTTTGTTCAGTATTTTCTCAGTAACCAATCAGTGCGTTAGTATTATCTTCGTCCGAATTTGTTTGTTGTCTTTTGTATTTTCCTTCAACATTGTCCGGTTGCTGTGTACGGAAAATACAAAAGTGATTGAGTTTGATTGCGTGATTTCCCCGCCCTTTCCCATTGTTTGGGTGGTGAGAAAACCAAGGAATTTGAATTGATGGAAGTTATTGTTTTGGTTTTATGTGAAATGGTATCTGTTTTCTGCAAGTTGGTTTAGCTCGTAGTCTTTCCTTTCTGGAGAAGAATTGATAATTTATGATGTGAGTTTAAATGCTCTGTTTGTGAATTTAAATGAACCTGTAAACATTGATTGAATTGCAGGCGAATGACAAAGAGGGATCAGCGCGTTGGGACACATTTGGTTATGTTTATGAATATGTGCAGAGTGGAAACCAAGCATTCCGAGAAAATAAATTGGAAGATGTGGGTGTTTTTCATTTAGAGCGGTCTGTCAATTTTTGTAGTTTACTGACACATTTCTAATTGCTTGTGAAAGAAGAAATAGTATTCAATCGTGGATAGAAACCCGCTCATAAAACGCTTTGAATACGAGCTTTGACATGTACTATATATGACTTTAACAATGACACTATATATTAGACGAAATTGCTGATCCAGTTTCTTTTCAGGCAATCACTTGTTACACAAGAGCCAATAGCATCAAACCAGGTGATCCTGTTATCCTCGGCAACCGAAGTACTGCTTATATCAGGTTAAGGATCATTTCATGGCTAGATTAGTGATTTGTGCTTGATTGCGTGTCTTTAAATTACATCCGGAGCCATTAACATTCATTAACTATATAATAAATTTGTTGCAATGAAAACAACTTCATTCAAGCAGGATTAGCCAACTCTTGAAACACAGATCTCCTACAGCTTCTGAATATAGACCATTGAATGGGCTGGATCCTACAACACATGCTGAGGTATGTGTTATAGCTTTGCTATATATGCTTAAAAAAGAAATTTCATTTGCATACATTCTAACAAGTATTGGTTATCTATAAATTCAGCTTGCTTTGAAGGATGCTGAGAAGCTGAATAGCATCCGAATGGATTCGGTAAAATCATATATTCTAAGGGCCAATGCTCTCATATTGGTATGAACACATTTCTATCTTTTCTTTTCTTTTCTTTTCTTTTTTAGCTTTCTGAATTTATTTTAATGTACTAGGGGGTGGGTCCCACCCTCTCATTGTCTGCACATTCAAACTTTAAATGGTCAATGTGAAGAATAAAACATGTAACCCCCCAATATGGTGAGGTGTAAGCCTCAAGGCATAAGGCGTTTAAATTATGGTTTTCTATATTTAAAACATATAAAAAGAATTTGGGATTGTAGGAAAAAAAAAAAAAAACATTAATAGTCCTCTGTGGATGATAATTTTGATATATGAAAATATTAAAAAGTGTGATAATTGTTAATTAACCAATTGAGGGAAAGGTGTGGTGGCCATCGTAAATGGTTTGGTTATGACCAGTAAAGTTGATTACTGCACTTAAGTAGAAGACACCAGTCATTGATTTGGATAGAGTAGAATGACAATAAATTGCTGGAAAAGTAACATATGAACACTCAAGTTGGTCCCAAAAATGTATTTTTCTACATGTTTTTTACATGGAACTTTTAGTTTATTCTTATATCAGGATAAGAGGCAAAATCCTTAATGTATTATAATCTTTTTCCCTCCATAGATGTTTGCTAGATGTATACCATATTTGTCACATTGACATTGAGTCATTGACCTTGTTTTGTATCTACAGTTGGAGAAGTATGACATTGCCCGGGATGTTATTCTATCAGGTCTTCAGATTGACCCTTTTAGGTGAATTTAATTTCATTTAATTGTTAAATTCTGTTGGAGATATGGTAATATATTTTTCTTTAATTTTTACACGGTGAATGGATCTTGTTTGTTCCTGGAAATATGTAGCAATCCTCTTCGTGCTTCTCTTCAGAATTTGGAGGGAACATCAGCTAGTTTAATTGGGAGGAGAGAAACATGTAGCAATCATCTTCATGCTTCTCTTCAGGAATTGGGGGAAACATCAACCAATTCAATTGAGAGGAAAAGCCATGGTAGGCCAGAACGGACTGATGACTTCGATTGTACGCTATGCCTGAAGTTATTATATGAACCCGTTACGACTCCTTGTGGGCATTCTTTTTGCCGCTCATGTCTATTTCAGTCCATGGATCGTGGTGAGCACCTTGCTATTGTTGATCAAATTTTCCATAATACCTTCATATCACATTATTTTCTTCTAACTTCTTTATTAAAAATCTTAGGTAACAAATGTCCATTGTGCCGAACCGTTCTTTTTATTAGTCCTAGAACATGTGCAGTCAGGTGAGTTGCTTATGTGGGAATGATAATTGATATTCTTGTGTTAATGGTTTGACTCTAGAAAATCTTTATTCTACCCATGCTGTATGAATTGAACATGTTAGTCTGTATAGGAGCTGCCGTTCATTGGTTCAACCTTGGAGAAGTAGTTTGCAAATACAATCATTTATGCATGACTGTATCCATTTTATTGTAGGCCCCATGCTGTCCAAATTAATGTTCGACTTTGTTAAGGAGCTCAATGATACGTGTAAAGGAATTTGAAATATCTTATTGGGTCAATATGAGTCTAGAAAATTCTTTTGATATGGGCCTTTAAGTCAAGTTATCCTCTTCACCATGCATGCCGTGTCATATTAGTGAGAATGGAGAACAAACTCTTCTTTCTGGAGTTACTCTTTTGCTTCATTTGTTGTAATAAATACTGTTTTCTACATTATACAATCTCACTTGGCTTTTTACCAGTGTGACACTTAACAACATTATACAAAAGAACTTCCCAGAGGAATATGCAGAAAGGATTTCAGAGCATGAAAGTTTGACAAACCTTGGTGTTGATTTGATACCTCTTTTTGTCATGGATGTCGTCATTCCTTGTCAAAAGTTTCCTCTCCACATATTTGAACCCCGGTACAGGCTTATGGTGAGTCAGTCAACTGATTACCATTCTTCTTTTGTGGCTTTCATATATTATGATGAAATTAAGATAAATTGGTAAATTATGGATGTGGTAGTATATCCATAGGATGACTACCTTTGTATGCAACAGAACATTTTGGGAACCCTTGCATCAAATAGCTAAGTTTAATTAGTGTCCAATTGATATTATTTTATTCGGCAAAAAGAAAAAATGATATTGTTTTATAATTAAGAGTGAGCACTTGTCAAGTATTGTATTATCATCAGGGATTGTGTTACCTCATCTAATAGTGTAGATGGTAACAACAAGAAATGCTCCATAGAAACAGAAAGGAATAATTATTATCCCTGGCTGTGCAAAAGCACATGAAATTGTTTCTAACAAAGTGGTTAAGCATGCAATTGAGTAGTTTTTTGTTGGTTTTGTTGCCTTATTGTAAGTTGCTGCCAAGGTCAATTAAGATAAATACATGGGAAGAGGTGTCATAACATAAATCTTAATTTTCTGTCTAATTACTTACCAAAAAAACAAAGAATTTCCTGCTTAGATATCTCAATCATTTTTCTCTCTTTTTTTCCCCTTTGGAAGTGAAAAATAAAAATGAATCCAGATGTTAACTATATCTCCTCAAAAAAATATTTGTATACAAATAATGTTAATGTTATCATTATTAATGTTTACTTGACGAACAGGTGAGGAGGATAATGGAAGGAAACCATCGGATGGGAATGGTAGATTATTGTCACTGGTCCTTTTCTTTTTCTTTTCCTTCTTAAGGTATATGTTTGACAAAGAATTCCGCACTGTTACTGGGTTTGGTTTGTCTGTTTATCATGTAGGTTATTACTGATTCTACAACAGGTTCCATAGCCGACTTTGGTTGTGAAGTAGAGATTACCGAGTAAGTTTTTTTTTTAACCTTTTCACCCTTCATAAAATTGATAGCATGCATACCATTTACTTGTTTTCTTCTGAACCACACTTTTTATATACCATTTTCAAAATTTAGAGATCTTGGTTTGTTTATTGATGTAGGTGTGACCCACTTTCAGATGGACGTTTCTATCTAGAGGTGAATAATTTCTTCCTTGTATTCATACATTTGCACTTTTCTGAACTGAATCCAATGCAAATGTTGTTTTACTTTTGAAAATTAATCTCTTATTTTTTCTACTTGTATACAGTTATAACTTCAAGTCTTTTTGCTTTTATGACTAGAAAAGGCCATTGCTTTCAAAAACTTTGATGAGGCATTTCCTTGTTATGAAGCTTTTGGTTAGACTGGTTGCATTTCTTTTAAGATTGCAAATTAACACTTGATGAGCCATTGTGATTGTGAAATAAGGTTATCTTGTTATTTGGGAGAAAGTCCTTGAAGTGAATCTTTGGAACTCACTAAAGTTTTATCTCCTTATAAGAAGTGTTCATAACAATTTGTATAACCTACCAATGTGAAGGAATGGAGCTCTATTTCATATAAATTGGAGCAAATGAGCTCTAGTTCAGGTGGACACAATATATATATATATATTGGAGTCTGCTTGCAAGGAATAAGCTTGTTACTGAACCTTCTTAGCCTTTTGCCATGCAAATGCTAAAACCTTATGGTGATTGTGCATGCTTTTATAATGATGTGGCCTCATTCAAGACTTTGATACCTTTGACAATATTTTTTAATATGATGAAATATAGGAGTCTAACTGACATAGAAAGGAAGAAATTCTTGGAAAAGTAAATTACATTGATCAAAATAATGGTCTAAATTTGATGCAGGGAGTAGTTGGAACCCTAAAATGTGTAGTCAAGCCATGGAGTCTTATTTTCATTCTTCTTTTCATCAATGACTTGCTCTTTTTATCTTACAAAAATAACACACACGCACACACAATTTTTTTTAAAACAAAGATGTTGGGGTACTTTACGGTCTTTACCTTTCCGAATTTCTGGCCATGGTTCTTAATTTGGGTTGTGTTATTGTCCTCACATGGATGTTAGTATCCCCTGACTTAGAGTTTAGTACTTCCAATATGTTTAAAATGGTTTCACTTTAATGAATGTAGAGGGAACAAATTTTAATAACTTCTACATGAATGCTTTTTAAGAATTGTGTGATACAACCCAAGTCTAGATGTGATTCCTAAGAAAATCTACATGTGAGGCCTAGAATCTTTCTTCTTATTTTTAATACCCAGCACTGTGTGAATCATAGCTGATCCCATTTTTCTTTAAATTTTTATCACAAAAACATATCTGAGAATTTACCTCATCTCACCTTAATCAAGTATCAGAAACACCAAAAACCAACCTGGTTTCTATTCTTTCAAGACTGTTCACAAAACTCAGAATTGCCCCTTAAACCTAGTCTTTCTTCATCAAGACCAACAGAAGTTCCTAAGCTTTTACATCATTAAAGCTAACCTTGGCAACCGCAAAAGCTCTGAATGACTTCTTACCAGAGAATGCACTGCAAACAAAACCACTGCTTCCTGCAGTGTTATCTACTAAATTAATTGACAATCCTATCTTGTTAGTTATGCATGATTGACTTAGTTGTGCTTCCCTACTACACATTTATAGGTTAAGGAATTATTTATGCGTTTATCCTAAGGTTGGTTCAGAAGTAGTTTTTAAATTTTTCCAAATATCTTGTGGATGAAGGTAGAATCCAAACATGAACATTAGCATTTTGGGACTAAGGCTTGGTTGTTGTTATACATATATGGAGTTGTGGTCATTTATTGTTCCTTTTCTTATATCCAATTTTGATGTTAATAAGCAGATTGAAAGTCGACGAAGATTTCGCATCATCCGATCTTGGGATCAAGACGGGTGAGTTGATCTTCACACCTTTGTTGATTGCTGTCTATCATATCATCTGCAGTTTTTTGTTTTTAAGTTAGATTTTATGCCTTGATGATTTAACTCTTATGCAGTTATCGTGTTGCGGAGGTTGATTGGGTGAACGATATTCCACCAGAAGGAACAAGAGAAAGAGCAGAGGTGAGTTCACTGCAAGTTTGACTTTCTCGTGAGTGTGTGTGTGTGTGTGTGAGAGAGAGAGAGAGAGAGATTCCAACCCCCCCCCCCCCCCCAACCCTCCACACACACAAAAAAAAAAAAAAAAAAAAAAAAAAACCAGAAAAATAGTTTTAAAAGGATAACAAGAAGCATGAGTTATAATAGCTTGCTTAGAAGTAGGAACGTCAAAAGATTTAAAGATCACAAGGAGGTACTTTATGTTACCTGGTAGTCATCTGTTAAGCATGGTCCTGGGTGTTCAGTTGTGTCTCTGGAATTTTAGTATGATATTTTAATAGATGTCTGCAGACATTTTCTGGATGTTTTATTTGCAATTTTAAATGCTTCAACCTATGCTGCAAATGGTAGTGTATAACAGCTCAATGCCAATGTGCAAAAGTCTGCTGGGTAAAGAAACTTAAATAAAACATAAGAACTAAGGAAATAATCTCGGGGTTCATTCTGAGTATTTAATTTCCTTAATAAAATGAGGAGTCAAGCTTTATATTTTGTCGTTCATACAACATCTTGTAGCCAAAATTTGAAAGTCCAGTATATGGCATGCACTATTAGTGGAAGATTTGTAGGGCAGCTTATTTTTGTTTTCACCCTTATGGATTTTTTTTTTTTTTTTTTTTTTTAACAGTTGCAGGAAACGACAAATAATGCAGCAGAATATGCTCAGTCATGGATAAGGCGGGCAAGAGAAGCAGCACGACAAGGTAAAACTCTAAGGGAAGGGAGGCTAATGCCAATTTGATCAGCATTGCCGTAACCCCTATCTAAAGTTATCAGGAAATATTGATTGAATCAAATAAATATTCCGTGATGACTACCCTAGCAAATATCAGTGTGCTTTTTTTGGTTGCGTTTTTGGGGTGGGGGGGGGGGGGGGGGGTGGGGGTGGGGTTTGTGTTTGTGGAGAGTTGGGAGGTAGGAGAACTGACATCCTGTTATCATTATTTATTTTCTACATGTAAATAAGGGCATTAAAGAATGCTTAAGGGGTTTCATGATGGAGCCTAGCAAATATCAGATAAATGCTTCATTGCTTTCTGATACTAAGGGTCTATTTGGAATTCATTTATTTTGCTGAAACTGAAATTTTTTTGCTAAAAGTACGGTAAATAAAGGTAAAAGTTAACTAAAATACTAAAGTGTGACCCATAAATAGTATCAAAAAGTGTAGTGGAACCTATAAATAGTAGTAAAAATAATCTGAATAGTAAAATAAGTTGGCAAAAATAATTTTTGCCAAATATACGCTAATAGGGGAGTTTGTCAGACACATTAGCCTGTATGTAGTTCGCCATTGCACAGTCATGGTTTTACCAATGATTTCTTCTTGTCTTGCAACTTTGCAATTTATTCTTGTAGTTAATGGACAATTCATACTGCAGATCCAAGAAGACTTGAGAAACTTCTTAACGTAGAAGCAATGAAGCCTACACCGCAAGATCCTGAGCGCTTTAGTTTCTGGGTATGATTAAATATTTATATAAAATGTGTGGGGCTGAACCATTTTTTAGTACTTAGTGCTAATTTAGGCTTAGCTGCAGCTTACTACCCTGTCAAATCGGAGGCCTCATGAAAGATTGGAACTCCTGCGCATTAGAGATACTAGAGAGGTATGGAACCCTTCTATACTTGTTGCGAAATTAAATAGCAGTACCAGGCTGGCAGATTGTGATGTTTACCATGCGGTGCTGTATTTATCTCACACGAGCTCCTTTTAAAAATCCCATTTAAGATATTCCCTAGCCAACACTATATATAATCATTGATCCATATTTTGCAACTTGGGAGGGAAGGTCATATGGGGGAGAAATATGCCTTGGTGCACCACTGGCACAAAAGTAGTAACTTCTCTTAAAAGTGATTCGCTAGGCTTTGATATCAGATTGATAGAACACCGAGTTAAAAACCAAGAATATTGTTGTTGTCCACACATAAAATAGATTTATTCTTGGGGAGTATTAACGTCACTGTAGAAAATTATTGCATAAATATTTATATTTTGTTGATTGCTTCTTACTATCACTCTTAGCTCTATGTAGCTTCTCCTCATGACCCAGAAAAATGAAAAATGATAAGAAAAGTAATTCTCATGTTATAAGCCAATTTGGAGGTTCCCTTTGTAACATGAAATATTCATACTCAAAATATACTTATTATCGCTTTGTTAATTTTTCTTGCAGAGGATCAAACGCGGACTAATATATCTTAGAGCATAAGAACAGAGCTGTTGGGTGCGGTGAGGAAGTTTGTAATAGATTCAATGCTTCAAAACTGTGATTAATCGTCAGTAAATTAAATTCATTTACAAGTGATTCAAAGTTGTGATTGGTTATCAGTAAATTAAATTCATTTACAAGTGATTCAATATTCTTTGGTCCACATACTATAGATTGTGGATCCCTATTTCTTTTTTTGGTAGAAGGGTTAAACAATTGTGGATCCCTATTTCATTGTAACAGAAATATAGCTCAAATTCAATAATATTAACAAACAGTTTTTTCTACATTCTTGCTGTTTTCTGTGAATGGCCCCTCATTTAATTCTGCTTAATTAATCCATTGAACTTCGTTGATCTGAAAGTTCTAAGGAAACAAAAATGTATACCTATAAAGCAATGATATCAATGCAAGGTGGCCTATCTTTTTGGTTCTGCAAGAGAAATCTTAGTATCCGTTTGGATACACTTATTTTGCATCCACGTCCACATTTTTTTTTATTTTTTTGTTCTTTTTGTTAGCAGCATGTTTTGACTTTTCTTCTATAAACAGTGCAGTTGTGCACTATTTACTGTTCATAGATCTTACAAATTTTACTGTTCAATAATTTTCTCATTAAAAATGAGCCTTAAAGTATTATCTATAGGTGTAAAAATTATTTTTTTACTGTTTTTTTAATTTTTAATTTTAACAAAATATGTTATATTTAAACGGACTTTAATGCAACGGCTGTAAACGACAGGAATCAGTAATTTTGACTGAAAAGTTCCTGGATCATCTTTTTGTCTGTGGCCATTTTTGTTAAATTAGATTCCTTTTTGATTGGTTTTCGTGTTACTGATACAATCATGTTAGCCGTGATCTAAAAAATAACCCATTTATTAAATCCAATATTTAAAATCGTTTTTTTTAATTAATATCTTTCAGATCCTATTGATTCGCAAGTCATCAACTGACTTTTATTTGGAGAATCATATCTACATTCTACAATACCCTATTGCCTCCATTGCCCTTTTCCTTTTGGTACCGGTTTTTGGTCCATCATTTAATTTCAATATTTTTACAAAGGAAAAAGTTAATAGGTGCTTTAAGGACATCAGCTTAAGAACTATTTTAAAAAAAATATATTGATTTTTTGATATTTTTTTTTTTAATTTTCATAAAAGAAGTATTAAAATTTAAAATTTTCTTAAAATGGTTCATTAACAAATATGTCAACTCTCAAAGATACCCATTAACATGACCCACATTTACAAAAATAAGAATGTAAATCTCAAGTGAGTTGGTTCAAAATTCTACCAAATTTTTCCATAGCCTTGTTTTATTGTCAAGACTTGAGAGGCAACTTTGTTTCTAAACACCTTTGTTCTTATTTTTTATTTTTATTATAAATCAATGATTCTATTAATTAGTGACCTTAAGGTATTGGTTAATAGACTATATTAAAAAAAAAAATTAATGTCACTTTCATAAGAAATATAAAAAGCTGTAAATAAAAGTCTGCTTTTTTGTTTTTCTATAAAAAGCTTTTAAAAAGTTCTCTTAAACCAATGCTCTTAGGATATTTGTTAACTTTTCCCTAAAATCAAACATCTTCTCCCCTTATATATATATATATATATATATATATAGCATAACCAAAAATAAAATTTTAAGGTATTGGGTGGCACACTGTTTGGGCATACAAGGTTGTTTTTTTTTTGGTTTGATCTGGCATATAAGGTTGTTGGTAGTGATAATAAGAAGAATCATCCTAATGGCTTTAATTAAGGGTTCAACGCATAGCTCGCTATTCCTTCTAACTTCTTCCATTTCTTTTTACCAAGTCTTTCATGTTCATCACCAAAATCTCCAAAACATTACAACTCTGCACGTTTTTTTCTCTTACTTGCTTCCATTCCAACAAACTCATGCTTTTATTCTTGTTCCTGCTGTTTCTCCCCAACAGCTACGTTCATTTCTATACATGCAAATTCCTCCGAAATCTACGTACGATTTTTCCCACAACAAAACCACCAAACCAAACTTTGTTAACCTTGTCCTTTCTTGGAACATTTTTGATTTTGTTGCTTTGGGCACATCCCCATTAGGCCTATTCTTCCCCCACCACCGCCGCCACCGCCACCACCACCATTATAATGAGAGGAAACAAATGTAGGGCTTCATGGCCTCAACCCTACTTCTCATTTTCTATTATCTTCCTCTCCTTCTTCTTCCTATTCAACCTCACAAAATTTGCTTCAGCCAAAAGCAATGCATCTTCAACATTCACACCTTCTGATAATTATCTCATTGATTGTGGGTCGACCCAAGAAACCCGGCTTAAGGATGGCCGGACTTTTAAGTCTGATCATGATGCTACTTCTCTCTTACAAACTGAAGAAGATGTACAGGCTTCTGTTGATTCCATTTCTATCAATGTCTCTTCCTCCATATCTCCTTCACCTTTATTTCGCACTGCAAGGATCTTTCTTCAAGATTCCACATATACATTCTTTGTTGCCGAACCAGGGTGGCATTGGGTTCGCCTTTACTTATACCCAATTGATCACCCCTCATACAATCTAACAGAAGCTGTTTTCTCTGTCTTCTCTGGTAAAATTGTTCTCTTACACCAGATACAAATCCAGGACAAAACTTCATTGGTGTTCAAAGAATACTTGATCAGTGTTTCTGGAAGATTATCCCTTCAATTTAAGCCCAAGAAGGGTTCTTTTGCATTCATCAATGCTATAGAGGTTGTCTCAGCTCCTGACTCGCTAATCACCAATATAGCAACCTCAGTTTCTCCACTTGGAGATTTTAATGGGCTGTCTAACTCTGCTTTCCAAGTATGTTACCGGTTAAATGTTGGAGGGCCAACCATAACATCTGAAAATGATACATTGTCAAGAACATGGGAGCCTGATGGCAAGTATAATAAGTTCCTGCAAGGGTCTAAAAATGCATCTGTGTCTGCCAAAATCATCAAATACCCAGAGAGTGGGGCTACTCCATATATTGCTCCGAGTTCAATTTATGCATCAGCAGTGCATATAGAAGATCCACTTACAATGCAACCGAACGTAAACCTCACATGGAAACTCAATGTGGATCCAGGTTACTCCTATTTGATTAGGTTGCACTTCTGTGATATTGTGAGCAAGGTCCTCAACAGTTTATACTTCAATGTATATATCAATACTATGGTGGGAGTGTCAGCTCTTGATCTATCATCCCTTACCAATGCTCTTGACACTGCTTATTACAAAGACTTCGTGCTCAATGGGGATGCCATCACAAATGATTCCATCTTGGTTCAAATTGGCCCATATCAATCTCAGTCAGCCAATCTAGATGCAATTCTTAATGGATTAGAGATCATGAAGATGAACAATGAGGCGAATAGCTTTGATGGATTGTTTACTGTTGATGGGTCATACAAGGGACCAAATTCAACAACAAAGAAATTGAAGATTATAGCTGCCGTTGGCCTTGGATTGGCGGTGGCAGCAATGTTGTTGCTGGCCATGGTTTTTGTCCGGTGGCAGAAAAGACCCGAAGGTTGGGAGAAGCGAAACAGTTTCTCATCATGGCTCCTCCCACTCCATGGCAGTAACTCTAGTTTCTTGTCTAGCAAAAGCAGCTCTCGAAGGTCTAGCCAATATGGTTCTCGCAAGAGCAAGAATGGTTACTCTACTTACTTCTCAACCCAGGGTTATGGCAGGCTCTTCACTATTAATGAACTACAGAATGCTACACAAAATTTTGATGAAAAGACGGTGATTGGTGTTGGAGGGTTTGGAAAAGTGTATATTGGAGAGTTGGAGGATGGAACTAAGGTTGCCATTAAACGAGGAACCTCAGGTTCTGAGCAAGGCATTACTGAATTCAAAACAGAAATAGAGATGCTCTCCAAGCTTAGGCATCGCCACCTTGTTTCTCTAATTGGGTTTTGTGATGAGCAATCAGAGATGATCCTTGTATATGAGTACATGGCTAATGGGCCGCTTCGTGACCACCTTTATGGTACGAACCTCCCTTCTTTGTCATGGAAACAACGGCTTGAAATTTGCATAGGTGCTGCCCGTGGTTTGCATTATCTTCACACTGGTGCAGCACTAGGTATAATACACCGTGATGTAAAGACAACAAATATTCTTCTTGATGAGAATTTTGTGGCAAAAGTTTCTGATTTTGGCTTGTCAAAAGCTGCACCAACATTGGATCAAACGCATGTAAGCACAGCCGTGAAGGGTAGCTTCGGGTACCTTGATCCCGAGTACTTCAGGAGACAACAACTTACCGAGAAATCTGATGTGTACTCATTTGGCGTAGTTCTTTTCGAGATATTATGTGCAAGGGCTGTCATAACCCCATCATTGCCAAGAGAACAGGTCAGTTTGGCTGAATGGGCAATGCAGTGTCATCGGAAAGGCACACTTCAGAAGATAATTGACCCTTATATTGCAAGCAGCATAGACCCTGGATCATTGAAGAAGTATGTGGAAGGAGCAGAGAAATGCCTGGCAGAACATGGTGTCGATAGGCCTGGAATGGGAGATGTGTTGTGGCATTTAGAATATGCCCTGCAGCTTCAAGAGGCATCCTCACAGATTGCTCCTCCAGAAGATAGTAGTGCAATGATTCTTGACTCCGAAAAACCAAGCAGCAATTCTTCAGGTCCTAGTGAAGAGCAAGTTGTTGTTGTTGTTTATGAAAATTTAGAACTATCACCTGGTTCTCCTTTATTTTCTCAGATTAAGAATTTCCAGGGAAGGTAAAATCTGGTTGCAATAAGAAGAGATGAAGGTAAATATCAGATTGAGAACTTCAACGAGGACTTGCATATATTCAAAGGTTTTGAGTCCACTTATATAGGTTCCCCTGCTCCTAGCTATTTGAGTAGATGGATAGCTACCAAAACTCACAAGTTAAGTTGGAGCAAAAGGATTAGTCAATATTTCTATTATGCATTTGGTAGCTACTTGCTAGTATATATTGTGCTGTTCTGAAAGCTAGCAAATATCGCTCTTCTATCTACCCCATTTTCTTATAATGCAAGCTCAAAGATGAACTCTATAGTTCCCTTGCTCCCAACTGTGTCTAAGTGGATGTAATGAATTGTTGCCAAAAAATTCCAAAGCTAAGTTGGTGTCAGTCAATATTTGTATTATGTATTTGGTTGCCACCACAGGTTTAGAACTTCAGATGCTACTTTTCATATTTTATTGATGACTTTTTTGAACTATGTCTAGGTTGCCAAAAACGTGGTAGATTCTCATCAATTATACTATTGAATCATATGTTTTTAATTCCACAATCTATGAAGTGGTTCAATCAAACTCTGAAAAATTCATAAATTTGTAAAATTCATAAGATTGTACTTGTGCTTATATGTTGCTCTTGGAAATTGCATGCTTTTTTTTTACAGATGAAGGGAGAGAGAGATCTAAGACTTAAGAGGCATGAGCTGAATTCTAGTGTCTAGTGTTAATTTCTTATATCTCTAGATTAGCAAATTAGCAGTTTTAACTTTTAAAAGCCTTAAATCTGTTTCTTGCACCATCTTAGAGCATTACTATTGGTGGTGGTAAACACCTCGAACTCCAATTAGTGTCCAACATTGGTGGAGCCAAAGGCAAATTTTTTTGCCTTCTTGCTACAGTGAATTGCCAAGACTAGCAATTAACTGTAGCAAGGAAGGCATAAAAAAAATTATTATTTTATCACTTATTGGGTTTCGTGGCAGAGAGGAAGAGAGAGGAAGTGGGAAAGAAATTAATTAAAAAATGAATAGTGTTTGGCTAATGGGAAAAATATGAGTATTGATGCATTGTGTGGTGTGATGAAATTATATGTTAAAATAAATAAAATAACTTTTTGAAGCGTTAAATGATAAAATAGGGAATTTGGTTGTCTTCTAGGTGTTGAAATATAATATGTCCAATTGCAATGAGTGGTAGAAACTGCAATCAAATAGTAGAGGAAAGTTCTCCAGTCTGTAAAATTGCTTGGTAGAGCCAACATTGGCTTGGATTTTTTTTGCAGGGTGCCAAGGGATTGAAAGTCTTTTTGTGACAACCCAAATGCACGGGTAGTAGGATAAAGCCATATTAGAAAAGGCCAGAAAAGGATCACTGATGGGCTGTTAAGAGTAGAACAAGCTAGATAGTCCAAGTGCACATCACAAGTGGATCGCATCACAAATCACAAAGTGAACCATAATTTGGTTTGAGCCAAGGCCCAGCCATCTTTATTCTTTTGATTTCACAAGAAAGCACAAATGATACAACACAGCCCACTGAGCCAAGACACCCAGTGCAAAGGTCTAAGTTGCTGCGAGCCTGCATGCCCTCTGTGGCCCAAAGGCCCCTTTGTTTTTGGTTAGATATTTGTGGGGATAGAGCTTTCAAGAGGGCTCATAGGGACCTGGGTGCCAATCGGCCTAAAGGTCATTGGCATGGCCCAAACTCCCACTAGTTTCTCTTATGGTACTAATTTAATTCTTGTTTCTACCACCATAGGTTTTTTTTTTTTTTTTTTGGAGGAAATGGTACTTACCCTTATAGTGAATAATATAAATCGCAGAATATATACATTTAGAAATACATATGTACTTCATTCCATTTAAGGCTTTAAAAAAAAAAAAAAAAGGAACTAAAAACAACGGTCATATATGCAAATACATACATGTATAATATGTTTAAAAGAAAATTTCAAAACTAAAAACAATGGTTATGTATGTTATTTCTTTCGTGTGTGTGAGTGTGATACAATTTGAACCCAATAATTTAGGGAGGGTAATTTCTCTTCAAATAAAACCTTATAGTTTCATGAGTTGCAAATTAAACTCTGAACTTTTAAATCTATTTCAATTCAAATCTCTCTCTCTCTCTCGCAACACAAGGCTCAAGGTTTGAATTGAAAAGGATTTAAAAATTGAGGGTGTAATTTGTAACTTATAATTTATAAAACTGTAGCTTTTAATTTGAAACCCCCTAAATTAAAATTGTAACTTATGAAACTATAAAGCTTAATTTGAAACTCTTCCTAAATTTTAGAGTTTATGATGTAATTTTCCCAATAAAAAAAGAAAAGAAAAGAAAAATATTTTGGTAATTGTGTTGTCATATACAATTACCCACATTAGAAATGTTTGTTACAACTTACGTGTAATCACTTATCATGTTTAGTACAACTTTCATTAGACATCGAACCGCATCCTTAGCCGGATAATGGGATCTAGATGATGACCACAATAGAATTAATTGTGATCAAGTCAAATTACGTTGAAATTTTGAGTACATCTTAACACTAACTTTATGTCAATCCACTATTTTTCAAAATCAAAAACTTGATTTTCTGTTTTTTCCAATTTTATCAAATCAAAACTATTGGTACAACCTACATGCAGCAATCTTGATGCATGCACGGTACCATGGGACAAATTCCCCCAAAACAGAGTTAAATATACTTATTTATCTTGTATTACATAACATTAGAAGGGATAATCAAATTGAGGTACTATAATTTGATGGGTGTTATAGGATGCCTAAAACCATCTTCAGACGTCATTGAATGCCAAAATATTTGTTTCTAGTCCAAGACACTATTTGACCTAGTCTAGGTTATAGCATTGTAGGTTGATCTATATCCCATAAATAAAAAAGGCGAATAAGGGTAAGCAAGCACTCTCACAAATATACATACAAGGGGGGAAAAATGTCATCTAAAGATGGTCAAATTGGGGGGCCTGATATCAACAATGAATTTCAAGAGAGAACGGGTGGAGAGGAGGTTGAGGGGATTTAGCTAAGTTTCACATGCCATGAGTTCCACATGCTTGTGGAGCCCAACTGTAATGAGAGGCTCGCTGCATATATCCGAAACAGGTGATAACTATTTTATTCCCCTCCAATAATCCATTTTGCAGTATCTTCTGTTGAAATCACACACAAGCTCGAAGGTTTAACAATGGGGGAAAAATAACAGAACTAATCAACTAATGATCCAGCCAATACAATAGAGACATGTGGCTTAGAATCATAACAAGCTAACTCACTCACTAACCTGTACAGTGTAAATGATAGACCGTTTTACATTCTATGCTACATTATGCTATTGGAGTCTAACTCTTCATATACAAAATACAAATACAAGAGAGAAAATGGGTAAATGCGCCTTTCCAAAAAAAAAATCAGTATTTTGCCTCATTTTTCAAACTAATTAGGGAAATGCCCCCCTTTTAAAATCAAGTTATAAAATATATATATATATATATATATATATATTTTAGAATCCTATAGTGGTGTTTTAAGGACCTATAGTAGCATTTTGTAACTTGATCCCCATGAAATCAAGTTACATGCAATATTTTTTCTTTTTTTCTTTTTTACCTATAACTTGACTTCATGAAGATCAAGTTACAAAACGCCACTATAAGTTCTTAAAACGTCACTATAGGCTCCTTAAAAACGCCACTATAAGGTTTAACTCGATTTTGAGAAAATCGAATTTCAAAAGAAAGACATTTCCCTAATTAATTTGAGAAAGATGACAAAATACTGGATTGTTTTTTTAAAAAGGGCAAAGGCCAATTTTTCCCCAAATACAATTCTACTATATACAACATAGCTACTGCTTAACATCTTCCAAAGCTATTTAGAATCTTAGATAGGAGAACATGTGATCCATCGATTTAGAACAAAACTACACGGATGAGCAGTATCTTTCAAGGCCGTTAGATGCTATATATGTTGGGGTCAGTCGACTTAATCCATAGATCTTTACGTTGCAACTAATATATAATCCTATTGAATATAGATCTAATCGATAAGGACACCCCACTATTCAAAATCATTGAGTTGGAGAGATTCCATGATTTTTTAATAGAAGTAGGTACATTTTTTTAATCGTCGAAGGAAAAAGATATGAAACTGGCATTTGGTTTTTTTTTTTTGTGTGATAATTTCAGGAAATCCTCTGACAATTTCAAGCTTAGACCAAAATTAATGGTACATTTATCTATGAAACCTCATCCGAATTTCCACAAACTTGTACGGAATCCAGACCACATTTTTGGGCTTAAAGAAAGTTTAGAATGGGCAAGAATATACTTCAATATTTTATTCCATGGAATGATAGAAATTTGTTGAATTGAACATATTCTTAGAAGTAGAGTGATCCACCAATGAAAATGCCATATTTGCTAGCCTGTATCTCATTGAAAAAATATATACTCGTCATAATTTAGCAAACAGTAAAAGTAATCTATTTTCTTCCATAAGTTGGGAGATTTGCTCATTAGTTTATTGAAAAAAAAATCTTGCATTTTCACTTAAAGAAATACCTCTTAACAATATTGATTCTTTTATTTTCTCCCTTTTTCCTTTGTTAAAATGGTCTTTTAAATCTGCTAGGATAAATGGTATATGTGTTGCATAATAACATTTTGTGTTTTTTATATTGCAATTTGTGAGTATAAAATATGTTGTGTGTTAGCATCTTCTATTATTGACATTTAGGTGTTCCAAAACATTTCTAAATGTTATAAGCTTATAATTGATATCTCCCACTCTAGAGGGAAAAAAATGTAACTTATTGTCAAATTGGAATTTTTTTTAAAATTTTTTTTATAAGTTAACTTATATTTTACTAATATATTGCAAATTAATAGTAAAACAATTTCTCATTAAAAAAAAAAAAGTGAGACAATTAATAAACAATATGAAATAGAGTACAGATGCTTAGAGTGGTCCTTGAAAGTGAAACAATTAATGTTAAGTTTTCTTTATCTTTTTTTTTTTCTTAAATTCATTGCACTCGCCGACAACTATCACACATTATTAGTAAGGAATTCTTTGTGTTTTGGGAAAGACATTTAAAATAGAATTATCAACAATGAAAATGGGTGTAGCTCAATTATTCATACAACTCCTAACCGACATTATTTGTCCATTGTTTAATACTAATAACAAAGGGTTTTTTCTTCCTTTTTTTTTTTTTTTTTTTGGTGATGAGTTATTAGTAACAAAGGTTTGATTCTTTAAAAGTTAGCTAAGCTAGATGCTCTAGCAAACATTTTTGGCATTCGGTCCTCATTAAATTTTTTTTTTTTTTTTTAAAGTTCCTATATTTTTATAGAACAAAGCATGGCAACAAACTTGGTTGTAGCCTTAAGACTACAACTTCATTTAATATCTTTTTATTGGATGTAAATTTTGAAAAATTTATTATTGGATTACATTTTCTTTTTATACCCTCTTTTTTTGCAAAATTTCCAAAAATAGTTATGTCATCAATCAAATATTTAAATTTCAAGTTATTGTAGTCTAAAATTATGTGTAAAAAATAAGTTTATAAATCAAATAGTAAATTAAATCCAATTGATATGAAATTTTACGTGTGCTTTAAGAATATAAAAAAATATGCAATCTAATAGTTAGATTTTTTAAATATGTAGTTATGTTAATTTTTTAAGTGAGAGTTGTAGCCTTAAGCTACAACTAAGTTTTTACAACTAAATTTATAGCCAAACTTTGTCCATTTTTATATAAATATGAAGTAAAAACTTTGATTCACCACTTTAAAATATTATATATGACAACTAAAATCAACCTAAAAAAAAGTATAATCAAAATAATATTATCAAGAATTACAGTAGTAAACATAGTCAAAATAAGAATGCAAAAGGAAAAAGAAAAAAACAATTGAAATTTTTTTTAACTAAATTTACACATTAACATGAATAACTAGGAGCACTTGAAACCAAGGGAGTCAATACCGTACCGGAGGCTGTACTAGTTTGGCCAGCGGTACGATATATTTTAAATACCGGTCAATATCGGTATACCGTTTCGGGTTTACCGCTATTTTTTATATTTATAAATAAATATATGTATGTATGCGCGCACGCATGTGTGTGTGTGTGTATTATAATAAATATAAAAGTTTACCATAAAACATTTTCTCAATTCAGAACTAATTATTCATGGTTTTAGACTTTAGTATCAATTAAAAGAAAAAAAAAACACAATATAAAAAATAGAAAGCTTAAAAGTTACCATTGCATACTAAGAAAATAAATAATACTAATAAGTTAATGCAAATAAGTTACCATTCTGCCCTAAAAAAAATTCAAAAATTATAAAACTTAAAAAAAAAAAAAAAAAAAAAAAAAAAAACATTTTTCTGTACTGTATTGCCCGAAATTGGCCGGTATAGCCGGTATTTTTTCCGATACGAAACAGGGGGGTTATACGTACTGGATTGCTGGCTGATACGGTATATTCCAGCCGTACCGGCCGGTATGGTACGGAATTGACTCCCTTGCTTGAAACTTCCAAAATGACACTTGAAAATTGTTTTTGTGTGACTTTTATACCTGAAGTTTTGAAGCATACCATAATCATTGTGAAGGTTTCAAAAGATTTTTTTATCATTTTGATGGTTTTAGGTTATTTTATCATTTTGTAGTTTTAGGGATATTTTAATCATATCACAGGTTTAGAAAATATTGTTCATTTTGGAGATTTCAAAGTTATTAAGTCATTTTGTAGGTTTGGCAGTTTTTCAATCAATTGGGAGGTACTTTGGTAATTCTGAATATTTTAGGGTTATTGCTATAATATTAAAGTTTTATAGGGTATTTTGGCCATTTTTAGAGATTTTTTGGGGGTATTTTGTTATGTTAGATGTTTCAAGGGTAATTTGGTAATTTTAAAGGTTTTAGGGGCTTTTTCAAGGTTTTGAATGAATGCATTTTGTTCATTTGGAGATTTCAAATGTATTTAGGTGTAAATGCACTTTTGATCCGTACATTTTGGGGTCATCTCTATTTTGGTCCCTACATTTATATTTTACCTTTTTTAGTCCTTAAACCAATTAACGCTTGTTATTTTAGTCATTTTCGTCAACCAACAAACAGAAATAGCTAACGTGGCTAATGGATTGATTAAAATATTATTAAAAATCCAGCATGGCACTCATCACCCATGTCACATCAGAAACCACATCAGAAAAAATAAATTATTAAAATAATTAAAATAAACTTATGAGGATTTAAAAAAAAAAATTCTTTTCTTTTTATTATATTTTTGGAAGATGTGTTCTTCACTAGAACATGAGCAATCATGTTCTTCGTTGCCCATAAAATTTTATTTAATTATTTGTTGAATCTTGAGGTCCTTGTTCCAACTACCAACATAGCAACTACTATCAGGCCTTCCATGCTTCTGATCGGAGCTCCACGACCCGTGGTAGGTGTCCCTATCAGATCCGATGAAAGTACCCAACCCTTCCATCCAACCCTTCCATTAAATGATGAAATCGTTTTTACGGCATGGAAGACAAGGAAGAAGATGGAGATGGAGACGGAGGGGCAAGAGGGTCATTTTGCTTTTGATGATGATGATGATGTTGATGTTGTATTTGTTGTTGTAGTAGTTGTTGTTGTTGTATTTGTTGTTGTAAGAACAATTGTTGTTGAGATAGAGATTGGTGAAGAAAAGAGGTTTGGGGTTGTTTGTGATGGTGAAGAAGATGAGTGGAATTAGGAGGAGGGAAGAGAAGAGGAGGGCATGGGTTGAAATCGAAATAGATGCCACGGCTTAAGGTTCAATCAAGGGGATTTTCTGACAGAAAGAGTTTGAGGTGTGCTGGGTTAATGGTTTTGTGGGTATTTGGTTCCAATTTGGGTGGGAGTTGTGTTTGATTTTTTGGGTTTGTGCTTGAAATTTTTGGGTTTGTTGTTGGTGAGGATAGTTGTGGTCAGCTGGTTTCTTTTAAGATTTTGGGTTTGTTGTTAGTGTGGAATGTGGATAGTTGTTTGTAGGTTATTTCTGCCTTTTTGAGTGTTTGATTTTCTAGGTTTGTGAACAAAGAGGATGCAGGTTTGTTGATTTTGATTAGTGTCCGTTGGGTTCAAATTTTTGTGTTCAATTTCTAGGTTCAGTTTCTAGGTTCAATTTTAGATATATAGATCTATTGATATTGGTTGATTATTGTTTGAACTGAATTTTGAATTTTAATGTGCGAACATAAAGAACAAGAAAATACAAGAAAAACAGAGAAAAGAACAAAGAAAAGAATTTTAATTCTAAAGAAAATACAAGAAAACAGAGAAAAGAAAAAACAAGGATTAATTTACTAAGAAAATGAAGAACATGAACAATCACGTTTTGGGAAGAACATGAACATTTCTGAAATATTAATGAAAAGAAAAGAAAATTTTATTTTAATTATTTTATTTTATTTTTTAAAATCAAGTTTAGAATTTTATTTTAATTGTTTTTCTAACAAGACTTTTTTTAATATTTAAAATTATGACGTGGCATGGGTGATGAGTGTCACGCTGGATTTTTAATAATATTTTAATCAGTCCATTAGTCATGTCAGCTATTTCTGTCTGTTGGCTGACGGAAAGGACTAAAATAACAAGCGTTAATTGGTTTAGGGACTAAAAGTGGTAAAATAGAAATGTAGGGACCAAAATAGAAATGACCCCAAAATGTAGGAATTAAAAGTGCATTTACGCCATGTATTTATGTCATTTTAGAGGTTTTAGGGTATTTTCGTTATTTTTGGAAGTTTATTTATTTGGAAGATTTCAATAGTGTTTTGAGAGTATTTTGGACATTTTGTATATTTTTGGCTTTTTTTTTTTTTTTTTTGGTTGTCATTTTTAGGTTTTTGTTGTCTTGAGACTAAAATTGTTTTATGAATCAAAAGGTGTAAAATATTTTCAGTCTCGAAGAGATCATTTTTTCTAGGCAACATAAAATGATTTGAGTTTGACCAAGTATTTCAACCACCTCAAACACTAAAAAATGCGTAGAACATTTTCTGGGAAATGTTCTATGCATGACCTTATCGTTAAGTAGACTTGGTTATCAATGTGAGTACAATTGAGGAGGATTAATGCAAAACATATGTATCCATAAAATAATAATGAAAGATTGGCAATTAATTTTGTTAATCTCCTATTATGTCTTGTTAGCCACATGTTTTAAATTCTTCTTCTTCCTTTTTTTTTTTTTCTCTTATTCTCTCTATTGTCCCCCCCCCCCCCCCCCCCCCCCCTCTTCTTATTGTTACTCTTCCTTTAGTCACATTAGATAAAATTTTAACAAATCCTAATCAAGTCCCAACTCACAGGAGATCATTATTCTATATTTTTACATGTTACATTAACTGGAGCCCACATAATTTGTAAGAATTGAGACCACTCTACAAATTTTGATTCCCACAATCTTAGTCAAAGAAACTAAAATTTTTGTAACTCCGATTAATTTTGAAATATTATCTTATATTCCACACGTACAACTCTACAATAATTACTTTTATCATCAAGTTAAGAAACTAATTATTTTTGGGTGTAATTAGAGCTTGAATCCTAAATCTCTTATTCATGAATATTAAACTTTACCAGTATTGTTAATTATAAAACCTACAAATAATTAATCGTTAAGACGTTATTTTTTATGTCAATATAGTCATTGCATCTTAGTATAAGTATTATTTCTTACTAGCTTGTAACCACATACATATGCATGGATATACTTAAAAGATACACATTAATGCATAATATAATTCTTACTTATATAATTTAAATATTATTGATAGTTATTCTTTTATATATATATATATATATATATATTTTTTTTTTTTTTTAACTCTTTAAAAAATCTTATAAGAATGTTATTAGGTAGAAAATGTAAATTGTCCATTTTAAAAATATTTTTATGTTCATTAATTCTAGACTCTTTGGTTTTTGTACACAATAACTCACTTGAATGGAAATTTATGATATGGTTCCACATTTGATTTCAAAATTAAGAAATAAAACCCTTTCTAAAAATAAATAATTTAGGAGACATGATGCAAAATTGAACTTCAATTGTAGAATCTAATTGGATTTTTTTAAAACTTTACCTATTTATATATATATATATATATATATATATAACTTATAAATTTGAATTGTTTTTAGTTATACAAAAAAAAGTCTCATAAATATAAAATCATTCAAACTCTCTCTTCCTCTAATTTTATATATAGTGTTAGATATATGATTATGTTTTTTATGATTTATTTATATTGGACTTCTTGTTTTCTATACTAAATTAACTCATTTGGCATAAAAATTAAAATATTTTGATTAAATGGGAAATATATATATATATATATATATATATATATATGACTTATAAATTTGAATTGTTTTTAGTTCTATAAAAAAAAGGCTCATAAATCTTAAATCATTCAAAAATTATGTTTTTTATGGTTTACTTATATTGGACTCCTCGTTTTTTTTCACTAAATTAACTCATTTGATACAAAAATTTAAAAAACTTGAATTATATGGGATTATATGAGACATCGGGCGCTAAATCAAACTCTAATTGAAATCAATTAACTCACTTGGGACAAAAATATAAAAACTTAGATTATATGAGACACGTGACGATAAATTAGACTCTAATTAAATTTCAATTTGAAATCTAATTGGATTTTCTCTTAGCTTTACCTATTATTATATATATAGATATGACTTATAAAATTAAATTGTTTTTAGTTATACAAAAAAAAAAACTCATAAATATAAAATCATTCAAAAATTATATTTTTTTATGGTTTACATTAACTCATTTGACACAAAAATTTAAAAACTTAGATTAGATGAGACACGTGGCACAAAATTAAACTCTAAATGAAATCCAATTTTTATATTGAATTAACTCACTTGGCAAAAAAATTTAAAAACTTAGATTAAATGGGACACGTGGCGTATAATTAGAATCTAATTTAATTCCAATTTGAAATCTAATTGGATTTTCTCTTAGTTTTGGCTATATATATATATATATAACTTATAAACTTGAATTGTTTTTAGTTATACAAAAAAAAAGACTCATAAATATAAAATCATTCAAAATTTATATTTTTTATGGTTTACGTATATTAGATTTCTCATTTTTTACACTAAATTGACTCATTTGACACAAAAATTTAAAAACTTAGATTAGATGAGACACATGGCACAAAATTAAACTCTAATTGAAATCCAATTTTTATATTGAATTAACTCACTTGGCACAAAAATTTAAAAACTTAGATTAGATGGAACACATGGCGTAAAATTAGACTTTAATTTAATTCAAATTTGAAATCTAATTAGATTTTCTCTTAGTTTTACCTGTTATATATATAAATTGTGTTTTCTTCCTCCTCTTTCTTTTATATTGTGTGGTTTATATGTAAGATACTCCAATTTAGCAATGTAGTCAACTTTGAACGTTATCTTGTAAATCACCATCATGTCTTCCCTTTCTTTTATAACTTAAATGGGACTAATAAATTAGTAAATAACTAGTCGATAACCTGTACAATAGACAAAAAAATTTAATAAAATATGATTTTTATCTCTCATTGTTTTTTGTTTAAATATGAAATTTGATGATTAGATAGTTATTAATAATCTTTTTTTTTTTGTCTAAATATGAAATTTAAAATGGTAGTTATTAATGGTCTTCTATTTTAATTATGGTAATAATCTAATGGAGAGTTTAAATATAGATTATAATTTATAGACAAAGTTTAGTTATGAAATTGGTTGTAACCTTAGGCTACATCCTTACTTAAGAAAATAAACATTACTATATATTTTGACAATCTAACCGTTGAATTGCATGTTCTTTATGTTCTTAATATAAATGTCAAATTTTGTGTCAATTGGATATTATTTACTATACGATCTATAAGTTTATATTTTATGCATAATTTTAAATTACAAAAACTTGCAATTTAAACAAGGACAAAGTTTAGCTACAAAATTTGTAGTAGCCTTAGGTTATAAACTCACTCAATAAAAGAAATATCATTGCATATTTTGAAAATCTAACCGTTGAATTACATGTTTTTTACGCTCTTAATCCATATGTCAATTTTTGTGTCAATCGGATATCATTTACTATATAATCTATAATCTTATATTTTATGTATAATTTTAAATTACAAAAACTTTCAATTTAAAAATTTATTGATGACATAGCTATTGATCTTTAATTTTCTTGAAATTTTGCAAACATTGAAGATATAAGAAAAAGATGCAATCCAATGGTGGATTTGTCAAAATTCACTTTCAATAAAAAGATATTGAGTGAATTTGTAGCCTAAGGCTACAATTGATATTGTTGCTAAACTTTGTTCTTTAAACAATTTATTGATGACATAGTTATTTATATTTAATTTTATAGAAATTTTGCAAGCATGTGTGTGTATAATGACATGTAAAATTGTAAGACCTATAAACTCATGCAATGCACGGAAAAGCTTAATAAAATATGATTTTATTTTTAAAAAATAATTTTCTTTCTCTTTATTTTGCATAGAAATGTGAAATTTTATAATTGTGATAGTTTCTTAATAGACATTTATTATGATTGTATTTTTATATTAAATAGATAATTATGGTAATTATTAATTAGTATTTATTATGGTTGTGTTTGTATATGAAACTATATATTCTATTATTTAAATAAACCATGTCAAGATTCTAATTGAGAATTTAAATATAGAATGGAATTTAAACTAAATTTAAAAATATTTATTAGATTATTGAAGTGTAAAATTGTAATCTCTCAAAAGCTTAGGTGACAAAATATAATAGGATCAATCAAAAGTCAAATGTCTTCCATATTATATAGAATTAGCAAATAACTCATGCATATGCATGATACAATTAAAAACAATTACAATTACACACATATACATATTCAAATTATATCTGGTGTAAGGGTTACACATTTTTTAAGTCATAAATGAGTTTCACTCACTCTCTCTCTCTCTCTCTCTCTCTCTCTCTCTCTCTCTCTCTCTCTCTCTAATTTTTTATTTTAGTTTTTTTGGATATACACTTGAGTTTACTTTTTTAATGGTAATTATTAGTTAGTATTTATTATAGTTGTTTTGTATATGAAATTATATATTCTATTATTTAAATAAATCATGTCAAGATTCTAATTGAGAATTTAAATATGGAATGGAATTTAAACTAAATTTAAAAATATTTATTAGAATATTGAAGTGTAAAATTGTAATCTCCCAAAAGCTTAGGTGACAAAATATAATAAGATAAATCAAAAGTCAAACGTCTTCCATATTATATAGAACTAACAAATAACTTGTGTATATACGGGGTACAATTAAAAACAATTACAATTACATACATATACATATTCAAATTATATTTGGTGTAAGAGTTACACATTTTTTAAGTCATAAATGAGTTTCACTCTTTCTCTCTCTTAATTTTTTATTTTAATTTTTTTTATATACACATGAGTTTAAAAATTAGATAAAACCTTCTTTTTTTTTTTGAGAGAGAGTTTCAACTTAGACAACAATTGGAATCCAATTGGATTTACTCTCAACTTTGACTTTAATTTTATATATATATATATATATAGTCATAAATGAGTTTTACTCTCTCTCTCTCTTTAGTTTTTTATTTTAGTTTTTTTGGATATATGCATGAGTTTAATTTTTTTTTTTTTTTTTATATTGGGTTTTCAATGGTTTATTTCTATTAGACTTATTTTCTTTTGCATAACATTAATTCACCTAGAACAAAATTAAAAAATTAAAAAAAAAAAAAAAAAAAAAAAAACTTAGATAGGATACATGGTGTAAAATTAAACAACAATTGAAATCCAATTTAGAATCTAATTGGATTTTCACTTAGCTTTGGCTTTAATTATATATATAGATATATAGATTATAGATTTTTTTTTTTTTTTTTTTGAGAATCTATAGATAATAGATATCATTTAAGAATGGATTATGTGGGAAAATTGTGTATATTCTTTAATTAACAAAAAAAATCATAAAATGTGCTATTTATCACAAACACAACATATAAAAATTAATTATTGAAATTAAAAATGTTATGAATTAAACGTAACACTGCACATAATAAAAATCTTAAGTATGAGGTACATGGGTTGGATTGCTCAGGTGCCCGCAAGATAAATCCCATTTGAAATGGATAGTTTGAGTTTGTCAAATGCTCAACAAGACAACAAGCATTAATTAAATCCAGGCTCTTGGCATATAAACCCCATTTTTTAATGAATATGATAATTAGATTCTTCGTCAAATCATTGTTAAGAATTTTATAATTCAGTAATATTATCTTATTTCTCCAACAATAAAAACCTAAATTTAAACCCCGTCCGCAATTTATTGTAAGAGGGGGGGAAATGCTTTTAAAGTCTATGTCCTATAATGAATTTTTCCCTTATCTATTCATAGCACTAGAAGTTGGTAAGGAATTCATATTAAACGTTACAAGTTCATGTCTTGTCTCTTTATTACTATATCAAAAACTATGATTTGAAGGGGAGGGAAGTTGACTTAGAGCTTGTTGTGGGACATTTTTTTTGACAAATAAAACTACCTTTCAAAAATGATTAAAAACTAGAAGCTACTACCTGCAGAAGAAGCTATGAAACTGTTTGTGGAGCTTGTTTCATCACACATGGCATTCTATGGTTTTATACCAGTCTCTTTCTAATTTCTATTGGTACATTAGTACATTCCTTGAGCTTTTTATCCTCTTTTTAAGCACATCATTAATTTAAATTTAATTTCTTGCTTCCATTGTTTACTTTTCTTTAAGAAATTTTCAGTTAGGAAGTCACCAAATACATTTAGTGACACTTCACCTTCTTTTTCTGCTTCTTCTTTTTAATTTATGAGTCTTTCATTATCAATTTTCTCAAGCAAGTAACACATTACCTATGAAATAATATATAGGTACCCTTTATAATACGATAATATATTATTCTTTCCAATACAAAAAAATAATGGCCAATCAGAATAATTCAAAGGAAATGCCACATCAAATTAAATATGCAGGACTCCCTAACAAACCGACCAAGTCAAAAGTCTGCGCACCAACCGCATGATACTTCACCATCCTTGAACCTCATTGGTCCATGGGTCCCAAGTAGGCCCAAATGCCACGTCAGGGCTTAAGTTAATCCACACTCCAAATTGGGGATTATAGCATCATAAATGAGCTCCAATCATGATAGAGTAGGTGATGTACATAAATTTGATGAATATGATTTGATGTTAATTTGATGGTTTGGATTTTAATTTTATTATGGCCTCCAATTGATGGGTTCTTCTCTAATCATTACTTTTGATGTAGGGTGATAGTGAACCATTTTGGGTCTACCTCATTTGTATTTAAGACTTTTTCCCAACTCATTTTCTTTTGTACTTATTATTGTAAATTCTCTTGCAAGCGAAGTCTCATCCACTTCCCACATGGAACCTAACAAAGGGATTTAATTTATTAATTTCAAATCAATAATATACGCGAGAAATTAAAAGTCCATGAATTTTTAATTCAAGATAAAAGAACATTTCCCATTGACTAATTTTTTATTTGGCTCTAAGTAATTTCTTGATTGTATTGATGTTAATTGTTAAGATTATATTTAAAAAAAAAAAAATAGAAATCCTTTTTTGAAATTGTGCTTCCATCTCAAGGGACATCAATCCCACATGAAAGGTTTATTATTTTCCATGATTGAACAATAGAAACAAGAATCATATGTTTCATAAGCAATCCATTAGAGGTACACTTTGCGTCAAGAAGATAGGGACTTTTAGCCAAAACACAAAGTAAAGGTATTTCCTAGCAAAAATATATTGCTTAAGAAAAAAGTTGGTCATTACTCATTACATCTTGCCTTTAACCAAGTTAGCCAACTAATAATGAGGGATTTGAAGATACCAAAGAAGAAACCCCCAATAAGACACAAATACAAATTTGGTGGTAAAAACAAAGCCTAAACAACTCCACATCTGATGTTTTTGTTAGTTTTAGTAGTTGGCCAATCCATTCATCAAAAGTACCAACCCCTTTAAACCTCTAACCTACCATTAGAGAAAGTGAACAAATCCAAAATAAAAAGGCTTGAAAAAGGGGAGGAAACACCAATGCCTTGCATACTACTCAAATATACATCCTATTGCTGAAACACCCATTTCATCTCCCTCCCTCCATCTCTCTCAATGGAAGAGACCTCAAAAATTCCAATGGCGAAAACAGCCAAGATTATCAGAAAATCTATCTATACTTTCCTTCAAAACTACCACTACTTCACCTCAACCGCCGTTCTCTTTGCTCTCCCTTTCTCGGCTTGCATTCTCCTCTCACAAGCTTATGTCCCCTTCTCCTCTGCATCTCTCTTGCCAACCATACACAATCGCTTGAGCCTTCTCTTTGATGCTGCGGGCTTCCCTCCTTCAGAATTCTTCGCCATTCTCAACCTCAAGATTTCTCAAACAATCTTTTCCTCCATCCTTACACTTCCTTTCACCCTCACCTTCCTGCTCATCACAAAAGCAGCCACAATTCAAGCTCTCAATCAAAACAAACCAGCTTTGACACCGCCTTCTTTTTCATCAGTATTAACCCTTTACTGTCCACTCCTCCTCACCTACATATGCAACTCATTTTTGATCCTCGCGGCAAATGCAACAGTCTTCTCTCTTCTCTTCCTTGCCTTCAACTTTCTTGAAGAATTCAGTTTCTCTTCTCCCAACTTCCTCCTCTTCCTGTCAGCTGCAGGGGCTGTACTCTATTCAATTGTTCTGGCCAATGCCTTCATAGTATGCAACTTGGCATTGGTTTTATCAGGCATGGAACGTTGTGGGGGGTACATGGCAATCCTCAAGGCTTGTGTTCTAGTACGAGGAAGAGCTTCAACTGCACTGTCCCTGGCATTGCCTGTCAATTTGGCTCTGGCAGCTGTTGAAGCCTTGTTCCAATACCGGGTTGTGAGAGCTTATCATTTTCCTGAAAAGCTTGGCTCGTCCTTGGCTTTGGAGGGGATCTTCATTGCTTACTTGTATTCGATTTTTATTGTTCTTGATACCGTTGTGAATTACATGTTCTGCAGAAGCTGTAAGACAGGTTCTTGGATAGAGCAGGAAGGTAGGCGCTCTTACCGGATTGAATTTGCAGAGGAAGACTGTAATTGTTATATTAGTATTAAGACTATGGAAGAACTTCCATAAATACAGGATAGCTGGCTCATTTATTGAATTTCACAGAGACAAGTCTACACAATGTTTATATGTAAAATTGATTTCTGTTGCTTGTGGAAAAAGCAGGCAACATACAGAACACAAAGACCCGCTTAGCAGGGTGACCTCAAGGAGGTGCAAAAAGTGAGATTGAAAATTGTACACCATGTTATTGAATTTCTTCTCGCTATATTGTCCAATTCAATTTTCTGTTTTTTTTTTTCCCCTACTCCCTTTTTACCATGTACATTGGCAATTTTTAAAGTGTGAATGATACAAAGGCTTTGTTAATCTACTACATGTGGGGTTATGCATAGAAATTGAGTAGTGAATGAGGGAATTAGTTCTTTTTCTTTTTCTTTTTCTTTTTCTTTTTCTTTTTCTTTTTCTTTTCTTTTTCTTTTTGAGAGTGAAAGAGAGAATTAGGTAAACGATTGCTTCATCTCTTCATCATAATGCATCAAACATAAAGTTGCAAAACAAATTTTTTTTTTTTTTAAATGTGTTTTCAAAAACTTGTTTCTTGAGTTAGTAGTTTTCCAAAAATTGAATAGAAAATACACAGCTAAATGCTCCCCCCCAAACCACCCCCCCCCCCCCCCCCTTTTTAGATTTTTATTTTCTTCTCATAGTAAAAGTCAAATCTTCTGTCTCACTTTTCATGCTCCACTCTATACTTCTCTAATAAATACTTGTCACGTGTTCACCTAATTAATTAAATAGTATCATTATTAACTTATTAATACTACAGTTATTAATTAGTAGTTTAATTAAATACTACTACTAATTAATAAATGTAGTATTAATAAGTTAATAATGATAGCATTTAATTAATTATGTGAACACGTGACAAGTATTTATTGGTAGAGTATAGAGTGGAGCAGAAAAAGTAGAACAGAAGATTTGGACTCATTAAAATTACTCTGCTTATGTCCCACTTTTCATGCTCCACTCTATACTCTACTAGTAAATACTTGTCACGTGTTCACCTAATTAATTAAATACTGCTATTAATTAATAACTGTAGTATTAATAAGTTAATAATGATAGTATTTAATTAATTAAGTGAACACGTGACAAGTATTTATTAGAAGAGTATAGAGTGGAGCATAAAAAGTGAGACAGAAGATTTGAGTGAACACGTGGCAAGTATTTATTAATTAGTAGTAATATTTAATTATTTAGGTGAACACGTGACAAGTATTTATTGGTGGAGTATAAAGTGGAGTAGGAAAAGTGGGACATAAATTAACCTTAGGGTTTAGTTTATTATATATATCATTCAATGACTTATTGTAATTTTTTTTTTTTTTTGGGTAAACTACATTGACTTATAGTAAGACATTTAATTTATGACAAACTTAACTATAAAGGATGTGTTTATCTTATTACAATGTAGGCAGTCTTCTCCACATGTACATAGCTTGACCCAAAAATGCTAAATCTTTGCTTTAATTGTATAGCTTGATTGCTTTGAATACTTTCCATTTTTTATGACTCAGTTTAGGTTAGAAATAATTGATTATTTGCCATGATTATTTATTTTGAGTTTTTTCTTTTAATAATTTGATTTGGATGTGTATAGAATAAAATTTTGACATTTCCATGCATATTTTGTTTGATTTTGTCAGATTTTTTTTGTTTCCTAATTTGACAAATGATTTGTCTTAATTTGATTTGATTTGCTTCTATTTGAATTTGATTTGATTTGCTTCTATTTGAATTTGATTCCTTTAATGCTGTAATGTAATATGATATTTCCTTGTGTGCTAGATTTTCATTTAACATAATAATTGCATGATTAGTTTCTAAGCTTAGTTAATAAAATGTAGTCTAATAACATTAATAGTGGTCGGCCCACGAGACTGGTAGAGTTAGGTGCCTAACATCTTCTCATCACCATACCTTAATTCCGAACCTACATTTTAGTACTTGCACTTTCAAATTGGTTCATGAACCTAAACCAGATAGCGACTTTCAAAGAAAAGAAAAAGCGAGTTATGTAACCTACAAATGAAGACAATGTACACACAAATGTCTTCTTGTAAATGGTGCCGCTCTCCTTTTACTGTCGATTTTGATTCCTTAGACCATTGATTGTCCCTATCGTTGGTGTCTGTTTTGCATAAGTCATCCTCGAGCCATTGTTTTGCCGATGTCCCCTAGACCACCAGTTCAACCATTCTCTAGCCATAGCAACATCCTTCGGCCATAGTATTCATCCTCTAGTCTTAGGTGCAGTCATCCTCCAGCCACGGTGGCCTTATGTCCTCCATCCATCATCAACCATCGTCATTTACTGCTGCAGCAGTTGTCTTATGCATTCCACTCTATGTTGTGACCTACATTTGATCTGACCTTTCATGGTCCCGCTTTCCTTCACAATTTCACACTCCAAACTCAAGAGTCAAGACAAGTACGTATAAAAAGAACTTTATAAAATGGCATTTATAACCCCGTTGACTTGTACCTTCTCAGAGTCTATATATCTAACACACCATATCAAATCTCAAACTTAATAAAAGGATAACGAGTATGTATTGTAAGGCATCAAACCAATGCAATGTTATGCATTTAAAGTTTGTCACATGTAATTACGATAGGCTACAGAGGTAGAAATGTCTTTTCCTTTTCCTTTATTTTTATTTTTTTTTTTATATATTATTAAGTTTGAGAATGTATCATATCATGGTGGATCAAATAGTATCACCCAAAAAAAAAAAAAAAAGAAAGAAAGGTTGAGAAGGTATGATTCAAATGGGTAACAAAGTCGTCTTCTTTTTTTAAGTCCTGTATCAGCTTAGTGTTGCTGGCACAGTGGCACTTACCGTATCATCAAATCTTGTTTATAGTTAACCAAACTAACTACTAGATATAAGTATAAGGTTCATTAAAATAAAAAATAAATAAATATCTAAGGATAAGGAAATTAAAGCATCAGGCCAAACCTTTGGTGTGCCTCCATGTAACGTGCCACTTGGCCGTTAATACTGAAAATAGTGTTATTGAAACTTATCTAAAAATTATTGCACTTGAAAAAAAAAAAAAAGTAAGTTGAATTCTTGATTTTAAATTTAACATTAATATGTCAACCTAAATTCATAAGTTTAATTGTCAAAAGTCTTGTAGCTCAACTGACACTTCTTGGTGTGAGCAATTCACATTGTTAAAAATGCAACAATATTTTGATTTAAAAAATTAATAAATAAATAAAAACCACAGCTTCCCGATAAATTTCAAATTCAAATATTTTAAAATTTTTAATTAGAATATAATTTTCGGCCAATCAGTAAGAAATGGGATCATGGGATCCACCTTGGATAACTTATGGACAAATTTCCTTCCATTTGACAGAAGACCTTAACATCAAACCAATGAGTTCAAATTTAACTCAACATCAAACAAGAACTCATCAAACAAAGTCACCACCTGCCCAACTAGAATGCCCAAAAAAAAGGATAGCATGTCAGCATTTAGTTTAAAGTTAAATTCCAATATTTCTGCAATTCAACCACTCTGATTTCTAACACGACTTCATTTTACATGCTTCGAGGATGCTCAACTGCTCAACTTAGCATTCGGAAGCTCAAAGAGTTCCTTAAAATAAATGATTCCCACCGAATTGTTAAGAAAGACAGGATGGATTAAGAAATCTACTAGTACACGTAATGGCAGGGCACTACTGAACTACAGGAACTTCCCATAAAAAATGAAGAAGACCAAACGAGATGAAACCGCAGAATCCTCCCTCTTTTTCTTATCCCCTTTCTGTCGGTGGACGAAAGGCAGCACAAGCTTGAGCTTGCATAGGTCTATTCATATGTAAATCTGCAGGCTTAATTCTTTAATCCACAACTTACATGCAGAAAATAGTATAGCACGCAGACTCCATCACAAGTGAAAAATATAACAAATGAAAGTCTGAATAACATACAGCGATACTAGTTGAGACTCAGGTGCAAGCAGAGAGGAAGAGAGAAAATACAAGAACCTTGACATTTTATGAATGAGAATATTTTAACAATGAATCAAATGAAAGAAGCAAGAAATTTCTACTCGCAGCCTATATTTTGTTTATGTTACAATTACACTAAGAGAAAGCCCGTCTTCTAACTTCTAACATCTCTTTCTCAACCTGACACCTATACAATATCTTTCGTGACGGGTGGTTCCTATCAAAATCTCAACTAAAAAGAAAAAAAACAAAAATGAAAACTAACTTTTATGTTACATGAGAAAGAATGAATTCTAAGGGGAGCTTTGTACAAGGTTTAATGATACAGTTGGGCTTTTGTACTTTACAATCCCCAGGGTATCTGCTCTGGCGCCAAAAAAAATGCCAAATGAATAGTGAAAGCAGAAACCAATGCGATCATGAAAACTGACCCACGGTTAAAGAATCACTTCTCAAAAATGGTGCTAGAGGAGCCCAATCCATCACCTCAATAGCACTCGTCCTACATGGGATACCTCTGCTTCTTAGTCAACGATGGCAACCACCCAATGTTTTTTGATGATTGGTCTTGTCTGCAAGGTATCTAACGTGATTTATCAATGGACCATGATCGTCTGATTGAAAATCAGATCAGCTTGTTCTAAGATTTCTGCACAGTAGGACTGTGCACCTCAAGGAGCACTACTGCATCATTTAAAGTATTGTGAAAGGCTCCGACTGTCCAAACAAGCTTTCCTTTGCCCTCATCTAGTTACCAACATTGGGGCAGAGCTCTGCTGTATAGCAGGAGCTAAATTTCGTATGCAGGGGTGGGTAAAAGTCAATCTTCACCTATCTTGCTGCCCTCCTAGTAAGGTTAATGCCCTTTGCCTTATCCATTTCAGCCTCCTTGTCAGCTTTCTTCTTCTCCAATTCAACCTGCTTGCAATTCTCTTCATGTGCTCTCCGAAACAACCTTACAAAATTTAGGAGGGTCGCAGTAACTGCATTTATTGATGTAGCACTCAGTTTAACCATTACCACACAGAAGTAACAAATGAGGAAATCAATTCTTTTGGATTCTCTTAAATGATGGGTCATGATTATGTTAAACCAAAAAGGTTACACCACTAAATTAAAGTTCCATTAGATTAATATTTTGCACCAGATATAACTTTTTATATGTATGTATACCTGTATATGTGTTTATAAAAATAAAAATAAAATGAATACCTGTATATATGACGAATGTATGCAATATATGTAAAAATATATGTATATCTGCACAAACACAAACTAAACTACAAATAATCAGAGGATGATAGAGCAATGTGGATGCCATTAAAGAAATGAGTGTTCACAGTGAGATCGTGTTAGGATGCCCTTTGGGGTTCTACAGGTTTAATTTTCCCTTAGAAGAGTATCTGGATGGCTAGCCCATGGGAAAACACTAACAAATTCTGCCGCAAGAGGCACATTTTGATAGTTGATTGGTGTTGTATGTGTAAAATTCATGGGGAATTTATTGATCATATTGAGGTTAGTTACAACAGCACAGCCAAGCTAAGGTGTGGTGAGCCTTGCCCTTGTGCATCATGTGGAATCTGTGGTACGAAAGAAATAGGAGGATCTAAGATAGAAGCAAACGTCCTGCCTATGCTATCAAAGAACATATATTGCAGACCATGTTTGATTGAATGTGTGCTCTAGGCAGAATCCCTTCTATGTCTTCTGTTGATTTTATTGACCATCTTTCTTTGTGAGTTGTATTCTTTGGAAAGGGCTTGTACACATGCTATTATGTGTTATTTCCTTTTCCTTTTCTAATAAAACTTTTACTTACAAAATAAGAGTCTCTCAAGCAACATATGTAGTCCTCTACATTCAGTAATATCAATGTTATTAAATCCTTTATTTTCTTTAAAGACTTATCTCCACTTGAGATCCTATTTACAAAATTGACCCATAATCTAGAGGGTGCATTATGGCTCCTCCATGAATACATGTGGTACAAAAGAAGGAAGAAAAAAGGTCAAGAAAGATGTAAATTCCCAAGGGACATCTAAGACATATAATTGCTTAATTCTATTAAGGAAGCATCCAAACTCTTTCTAGCAAAAATTATACATCCAATCAATAAGGTATAAGTATGGATTAGTCCATTTGACTATTAGGAAAAGACCAATAAGTCCTAATAGAGGACTTACTGATACAATGAAAATAGATTAGGATTTATTTGTCTTTCTTAAGGAAAAGTAAGACATACCCATACTTTTATAATCAATAAATGGGCAGATGTCATATCCATAACTTACCTTGCTCAAATGGGCAACGGGCAGGGTCCTCACCAAAATATAGTGCAAGTGCATCTGCATTTCTTCCCTGTCCACCAAAGGAATATTCAAGAAATGTAATAAACTCTTCACTTCATTAGATGATGTATTTGAAGTAGTAGTTTATATCATATCAACTTACCACCACAGAGTATAGATTTGTTACAGATGCCACCTCTGTCTCAGCAACACTGATGAATTCTTTCAATGTCTGGAATAAAATATAAGAACTGTAAGGCTTTGTCTGGTTGTGGGGATGAAAAAGATTTAGTTTTCCCTCATATGTATTTGGTTGTTTTTTGTTTTGGGGGGGGGGGGGGGGGCAGGGGATAGAAAAATAGAAAACTCTTATGTTTAATTGAGAAGAAAAATAAGAGGATAGAAAATGGTGTTTGTATATAAATTTACTCTCATGCCCCTTTTATATTAAAGAAAATTAATAGTTTATTTAAAAAATAAATTAAGAAGAAGAAACTAACATAGAGGGAGGAGAGGGCCATATGGGTAAATTCCCATCTAAGCCCCTCTTCGCCCATGCCCCCCACCAAAATCAACCACCCCAACCAAACAGGGCCTTGGACGTAAAAAAAAAAATACAAGAAAATCCAGCGATAAAAAAAAAAAATGTGCATATTCTATGGAAAATGGAAAATCAATGGATAACATTTTTTGCAAGTCAAATGTTATGACTTGAAAGGACTTTCTAAGGGACAAAAAGAAACTTCAGGGTCAAATGTCTTACAATAAAGACCCACAACAACCACCACATTCCCCAAATATTATAACTACATTTAAATCTAAACATCATTGCTGATCAAATGCCAGAAAATTATAACAGTGTCATTAATGACCTAATCCTTGTTATCTGTAAATAAATACAGTAGGCAAAAAATACATGGGAAAAGAAACATATCTATCACCATAAACACAAAATAGAATAGATATGCAGCAAAGCCTCAATCTTGGGAAAGGATGTACTTCATAGTTGGATGACCTTTGGACTTAGGAACACTGAAATGAAAAGATTACATATTCAAAGCGGTACAAGGGAATATGAATTGTAAGTAAATTGATCAACCCATATATCCCAAAATATTTAGAAGTTTGCAAACAGCATGTATTTTAATGAAACAAAATAAACACAACAATCTACCTAAAAATAACCTTAGGTTGGCCAAAAAAGGTAGGCTCTAGTTGACCACTCTCCTCTTCCCCCCCCCCCCCCCCCCCCCCCTTCCCCCTTTCCGGCAAAAAAAAAAAAAAAGATTCGTAGTTAAGGGTAAGATAGGAAGCTGAATTGATAAAGGCTTTTATTTTTAGAAACTTCCATATGCTTTGGGACAATCCAAAAAAGAAATAACCCCCTTTTATTTTGGGAAGGAGAGAGTATGTAAAAAAGTACTTATGCAATCAAATAATAACACATAACAACAACAGCAAGCAAGCCTTAGTCCCAAAAGTTTGGAGAATCAAAGAATATAGATGAACTATTACAGAAAATTTCATATTATCAATAGAAAAAGTAAACTACGTACAGAAAATTATCAGCTCTAGATAATAATAGTATCTTAGCCTAGTGGTATTGAGGATGTTAATGGATCAGGCCCAAGCACCATGCATGCCCTAAAGGAAGAGGTTAGGCTTAGGGGCATCACACACCACCACCCCCCCCCCCCCCAAAAAAAAAAAAAACCTCCTACACATTATAATTCGAAATTTTCAAGGCATAAATTTTAGACTTTCTACTTGACTGACAAATTACCACACATGCCTGAAAACAAGAAATTGTCTTAAATTTCTCCCATATATTTGTATTTCCCTAAGTTGTTAATGCACAAACATGTCATCAGGACATATATAGGTAGTAGAAAGAATACTAAAGAATAAGCACTTGACAAAAAGACTACAAACCTTACGGAAAACTTCAGACACAGGGCCATCATTTTCAGACGCAGTCAGCTCCTGCTTGACCTTTTCTAGTCCCTTGATTATAGCTTGCATTTCTTCTGCTAACGACTTCAATTGTATCTACAAGGAAGAAAGACACAATGTAAACATCAATAAAAGACAATACTTGAGATCAAGAACAAAAAAAACAAATGGTCACCTTAGTTGCAGCTTCCAGGCTAACAAATTCCAGGTGAAAATCAAGCAGTTCAGCTGAATTAGAAGCCAAAAGCTGAGTGACAAGAAAACCAAATTGGAAATTTAGGCATAGAAGGATAACTGCCAGAAAAAGGCATCAGCGATGAAGGAACTTATGTGCAGGAAAACTTAGTATGAAAAACACAAATCCAGTAGTTGTAGTTACACCAAAGCCAGTAGGGCACTAGTACAACTTAACCAAAATTTCCTAAAGTTTGTTGCTATATTGCTTACTATGATCCAAAAAAGTACTAGAAAAATTCATTTCATTTACAACCCCTACCAACTCAACTTTATTTAAAATAACTCAATTCATTTAGTTCAGTTCATATGCTCTTGGTTCGTTGTGAACTGATCTACAAAATCATATAGGTCAGCTCAACCTGAACACATGGATGAACAACCCAATTCGGCCCAGGTTGCACTCTTCTGCTGAGCCACAAAAATGATATTGACATGCATAACAATAACAACAAAACGTAGGGACCATACCTTGCAAAGATAATGCATAAGTGTCATCTTACTGTTGGAAGCACGTGTGTCAGTGAGCTTTAAAAGACTGTCCAACTTGAACCCAATTGCAGAACCTGTATAATTTGGGATCATTTGATGATTTAGATTAGCCAGCAAGGTCACAACAACAAAAAAATGACATCAAATCAACTACAAAAAATCCCATACATTGAGAGCAAATAAGACATGTCATCAATGCAAAGAAGTTCACAGAGGACCCAAAGAATAGGGTATCATATAGGATGCAAAAAACAACAACAATAATAACAGTAATGTTTTATTAGAACTGTTACGTATAAAAATAAAATAAAATAAAAGGTAAAAAATTTATTGGTACTGTTGCGACAATAATTATTTAAAGAAAAAAAAAATCCTAACTACAAATCCATGAACAAGTTTAGGTTTTTCTTTCCCAATTTTTAATTTCGGCAACTTTTCACATATCCCATGCATGAAGCATGAGCCTCTGGAAATGAAAGTTGCACATCATCAACAACAACAACAAAGCCTTAGTCCTAAAATTGAGGTCAATTATGAATCCTTGACAAATTAGATTGGATCAGCCACATGAATTATTTTCCTCCATTCTATCCTATTTGAAATCACGCTCTCCATTACTTCCCTAAATTACATGTAATTTTTTATTACTTCTAATAAAGTTATTTTTGGCTTTCCTCTACCTTTTTTCGTTCCCTCAACTCACTCTTTCTTACCAGTTCATTACTTGCTCTTCTTTGGACATGACCAAACAATTTCAAACAACTCTCCCTATCTTTTCATCAATAGGGGTACCCCTATCTTTAAAACGATTTCCTCACTTCAAATCCTCTCTTTCCGTGTATTCCTGCTTATCCATCTCAACATTCTCATTTCCGCTTTTATGGATATGTTGCTTCTTAACCACACAACATTTGATAACATAAAGCATAGCTGGTCAATAGTCATATAGCAGTCTTATAAAAATTTTCCCTTTAACAGAGTAGGTATTTTGCAGTCCCACAATACTCCTAATGCACCTCTCCACTTCATCCTCCCTACTCTTATCCTATGATTCAAATCCTCTTCAATCTCCCCATCTTTATGAATTATTGATCCAAGAAAAAGAAAAATTATTGATCTAAGATATCAAAAACTCTTGCTCTTTACTCTTTAGTATCTCTTTGTCATCAAGTTGTACCGCCCCTTTGTCTCTATTTCTACTTTTACTGAACTTACATTCCATGTACTCCGTTTTAGTCCTACTTTAAAAGGTTGCACATAGATTACCATAAAAGAGTTCATTTAACAAGTAACTATCAGTAAATACCAAAAGGCTAAAACTCAGCCACGTCAACACCAGAGAGCATTAAATAGATAGCAGTACATAGAATTTACGAAAAAATTCTTCTCATCATAATTTTTAAGAAACTGAGGTTGTTGGTAATGAAATTAGCTAATTCTTCATGATGGAGTGCGTATAAACCTCCTTAAGCAAGATAGAAAAGAAAACCTCAAATACACAATGAACTAACAAATGAAATATAAAAATGAAGATCCTTACCCCTAGCAGTTCCTTGGTTCAATGTATTCCCAATGAAAAGAATAAGCTTCATAATTTCCTTCAGTTTCGTTGATTTCCTGACCTAATTAGCCAACGAAAGTGTACCTAAGTTCAAAATAGAAGTATAGAGACTGAACTGGAATGACTGATAATCATTAGCAATATACCTCTTCACATGCAGAATTTACAGTGTTTAAACATTTTTTAAATTCTGAAATCTGCCCAAAAAAAAAGTTCAACAATAAGACAACTACAGCAAAGACTAATCTATGACATTTAAAAATAAATCTAAATCAAACATTGCAGATACCACCAAACCTGAGAGCTGAACTGAATCTTGAAAGAGAATACTCTTAATTTTGACTCCACCCGAGGCACTTTCATCAGCTCCAAGAAAAACTGAAACATAAAAACACATAATAAATAAATTCTTAAAACATGACCCAACCATATAATTAACAGAAAATAAAATCAAATACAAATTTTATCTAACAGAAAACAAGAAAGTGACATTTCTACAACTAAATGAACATCGTATATAAGAAAAACAGTCAAATTTGGAAGACATTTTATGATTATAAAACACATAAAAACTTCTCACTTAAAGGGGTCAGTATACACAGCATAATGACAGAGGCAGCTCGTGATTCTATTTGATTACTACAAAGTCTTTATTGAACAGAGAAAGATGACCAAGTAAAACAGATGGGCAAACACTTCTATTTTGAGACCAAAGCCACCTTCAGAGCACTTTTTTTACGCTAATTTAGTGAGAAAAGTATCCACTGTTAAATTAACCTCCAGTGGGGAGAGATACTTCACATAATTTTAATATAACGGAAAAAAAAGACAAGACCATATCACCTTTCAGAATAGTTACATGACTAGTAAAATACTGCACGAGATACACAATAATACATAAATTAATAAAGAATAGCACTTATCAAAGTACAACAGATTGACAAGATGCTAAAGATTGTGATTCAGTAACCATAAACAAATAACAAGATCTGGTCAACTAAATAACTTTTGCAGACCTGTTCGCACTTTCCCAGATTTTCCATGTCGCCTGTGTAACCCTAAAAAAACATAATACAAAGAAATCAAAATCCAATAAAGAAAAGAAATGATGACAGACCATATACTCTAACCAAATAGCCAATGAGCTCTAGCTCAGCTAGCACCACCTCCCCTTATATGTTACTTATAGGTGAGGCTGAGGTTGTGGTTCAAGACCCATCAGGCTTGCGTGTAACTTACAAATAAATAAATAAATATGCTCTTAACCGAATAAATATGGCAAAGACTGTCTTCAATGTGAAAAGAATTATAAATAAAAAAATTTAAAAAGCTAAGAGAAAATAAAAGGAAATGATAAATTATGTGAAAGCATCACCTTGAGAAGTTCCATCTCATCTTTGGTAGGGCAAAATTTTATGAGATTCTCCACCTGATCAACATCTAATACTGACTCATCCAATGCTAAAACTGCAGCCTGACCACATGCAAATCGGTAGATTGTTAGCTCATGCCCATTAGAGACTGTTCAGTAAACGCATTACCAGCCAAATTCAATCATGAATAAGTTTACTGAACGGTTTACAGAACCACAGATCATTTTGATTTTAAAAATAAGCAATAGCCATCAGTAAGTTTAAAACATACCTAAAATTAATTTAAAACAATTATTCTTTCGTTTACCAGCATACTAAATACTACTATCTACAAATCAAGACAACAAAAAAGCCATTCATTTACACTTTTGTTTGGGACCATTTTGAGAACATTTTGTTTCCAAATCTATCAATAAGCTTTTAAAAATGAAAGAAGTTCCAATTCTTTAACAAAACTCTGACATTTGGCCCTATAAAAATGTTTCCAATAGGTGCAGTTGTAGAAAAAACGAATTCCTTCCTATAAATATATATATATATATATATATATATGTCATTTTTAAAGTTTCAGAGGGTCTGCTGTTGATCTCTCCCCCATGCAAATACTGAGTTAAAGTGTGCATTTGAATACCGTTTATTTTACTGAAAACAATAAAAATAAATAAAAATAAAATACTATTCATTAATGAATTTACTGTTCATTAGCCTGATTGCACTGTTCATGGGACTGATTGCACTGTTCATGTCCCATGAACAGCGCAACAGGCACTGGACTTACTTTAAAAAAAAAGCCAAAAATGCAGAACAAACCAATCGCAGATGCAAATATTTCTATCCAAACGGAGCTAAAATAGTTTCACATCAAACATCATGTATCTATCTCAGAAACTTCAATAAAAAAAATTTTGTTACCTATCAAAAAAAAATCTATCTCAAAGAGAATCATGTCTTCCTCTACAAATCACACACAAGCTCGTGCCTGTGCACACACAGACACACACGCAAAATTTATGAGGACGAAAGCTTACCATCATATCAGAAAGCGGCATCTTAACTTTTGTGAGCATAATTTCAGTGTTGTTGGCTCTCCTCAGCTCAATCTACAATCCATAATGCGTAAATTTATTATGAACAAGAGATATAATATCAGAACATCTTAATGAAAAAGTGTTTCACGATAAATTCAGCTTTAATCATCAACACCTAACAAGCATCACTAATACAAATCGCGAAAATTTCCACTAATGAATTCTACCACCAATAGAGTGGAAGCAAGGAATACAAATATATTTTTGTATCCAACATGTACTATTCTTGCTATCATCTATTGTATGCCTCCTTTTTTCATTCAAAATATGTTTAAGTAAAATAAAAATTCCAACATATACCATTAATACTTTCTTGAGCGTGAGAAAAGCATGACGTAAATATTAATTTTCTTGCATTTACAAAGTTGATGTGGCTAACAATACGTATGGTGTAAATCTGAATCATATGCGCATGTGTACTGACATTTTTATGATAAGTACTTAATTGAGAAAAGGAAACTCATGTACACAGGATTATACATAAACTAACCTAAAGAATTACAATGAAAAAAGATTAGGCTTTAAAAGAAAGAGAGCAAATGAAATCTACAGCGGAGTGCTCCTCACTAGTTCTGACAAGACAAGACCACTTGAGCAACACACTCTCAAAAAAGAATACTTCAACTCCACACAAACACGCTATGTCAAAGATTAGTTTATTTTAGTATCTCATCAAAATTTGGTGAAATATCAGAGAATAGTTTATTTCAATCCCATATGAGTCTATGAGAGTGTCATCTGTATTACCAATCAACAAAAGAGGGATCAAAATTCTTATAACTGCAGCTCTTTTCTGACAATCTGAGAGCTAAAAAGAAGTGGCTATTCTTTAAATTCCTTATGCCAGAAACTAGACATGATATGATTTTTTCCTCCCGTTGAATTATAGCTATTTGATGATGCAATTATTTAAGAATTTTTAATATTGAAAATTGCCTCAGATCGAGAATCAGCAATAAATCACATAAGACTAGAACTTTTAACTTGGTCTGAGATCAGATGAAAGTGTTTAAGTAAACAGAAACTTCTTCACAAGAAATTGCATCTTAAAATTATCTACCAAAGAAGCAAAAACTTGAGTACTGACAAAAAAAAATCAGACATCATGTCATTGGCAGGAACACCCCCCCCCCCCCCTTTTCTCCACAAAAATGAAAAATAAACAAATAAAACAAAAACAAACAAACAAACAAAAAATCAAGAATTGAATTTCTATACCATCAACATTATATCAGATTACCAGGTGGACTTTCTCAGTTTTTGATCCAACGGATTTGCGTCGTGCCCCAGATTTGCCTCCAGCATCAGCAGGTTTTGGAACTGTTGCAGAGAAAAGGCTCTCTAACTCTGACACATCAAATCCTGGTGCACTAAGATAAAAGGACACAAAAATACTGATCATGAAAGGGAGAATACTATTAAAAAATGAAAAAGGCAAATATATCATCTTTTGGAATTGAAGCTACAATATTTAAGGAAGAAGAATAAATCTGTTATGTAAAAGCAAGTAATAGATTGGATCAGCAAGAGAAGTTAGAATACATTTGAGTCTCTCCATATCTTTGCAATTCATCCCACAAACTTCCTTGCAAAGCCCTGGTAACCTTGCTCCAATGCAAAGGCTTCAAGGAGGATCTTCGAGGAGCTGTAGCCGTTGCCCCCATCCCAAAAGGACGTGATAGTCCACGCCCTCTCCCAGAAGGTAGGCCTCTTGCATCAGCTCCAATATTTGGTCCTTTGGCGCCAAATGGCGGAGGAGGTGGTGCACCACCTGGAGGTCTAGGTGGAGCTGGAGGACCAGGTGCACAAGCTCCTAGAGGAGATGGAGGAGGTGGTGCTCCATGCAATGGGGGAGGTGGGGGAGATGCACCTCGGCCTATAGGGGGCGGAGGAGGTGGTGGGGCACCACGCATTGAAGGAGGTGGTGGTGGGGGGGGTGCTCCACGCATTGGAGGAGGTGGTGGAGGTGGCACTCCACGCATTGGAGGTGGGGGAGGAGGAGGCGGTGCTCTGGGCATTGAAGGAGTTGGTGGTGGTGGAGGTGGTGGGGCTCCGCATGCTGAAGGAGGTGGGGGAGGTGGGGGAATTGGAGCTCCACGCATTGGTGGTGGCTGTGCAGGTGAAGCTCCAAATGGTGGAGGTGGTGGTGGTGGTGGTGGTGGTGGACCTCCGAGTGAAGGTGGTGGAGGTGGAGATGGAAATCCATACTTAGGAGGAGGTGGTGGTGGAGGTGGAGTACCGCGCATGGGGGGAGGTGGTGGAGGAGGGGGAGGAGGAGGAGCTGGAGAACTTTTCACTGTTGCAAATGCAGTAGTACTATTTTGCCTACTAGATGGGGGAAGAGGGGGAGGAGGAGGAGGTGGTGGAGGAGCTGTGTGGGGTAAACCCATCCCAATGTTGTGTTTATTAGACGATGAAAGAAATGAAGGTAGAGGAGGCGGTGGAGGTGGAGGTGGGGAATTTTTTGACACAACATTACCCATGATTGAAGGAGGCAATGATGGAGGTGGAGGGGGAGGAGGAGGAGGAGGAGGCGGAGGTCTAGCAACTACCTGCAAAGGTTGCGAAGGTGGTGAAGGCCTGTGTGGCAATGTAGACAATGAATATATGTTAGAAAGTGGTGGAGGTGGAGGAGGAGGTGGAGGAGGAGGTGGAGGTGGAAGAGGAGGTGGAGGAGGGGGCAGTGCTTGCATTTCTTGAGTTGGTGAGGAAGAATAATTCTCTTGAATTGGTGGCAATAATGATGGTGTGCAGGAAGCAACTTTCCCTCGTGCAGAGTCTGAAGGCTTCACAGGATCCATATTTCGACTTTTCAGCTCATTACCCACATCATTTGAAATCACAGAGGCAGGGGCAGCAGTAACAGCAGATGTCTTTGATTTGGAACCTGCATTCGAATCCTTCGAAGGAGCGTTATTGCCAAGAGCAGCTGGCGCACTATTATATCTTGAAGGTGGATATGAAACATGCATTGAATTAGTGTAAGAGCCTTTATTAGTAGGGATCCACCTAGATACTGCATTTGGCTTTGCTAGTTTTACATGAGGTCCTTGAGGTTCTTGCAGTTTAGTCTTTTGTTTGGAAACTGTATCTGCAGCTGATTTCGTATTTATAGTAGCTAGTTTCCTAGGCGCAGTAGACAGTAATTTATCAGATTTTTGTCTAGGGACCTCAGCAATCAACTTGTCTTGGGGAACCTTGGAATCTAAATTCTTCTGTGTAACAGCATTTTCTCCATCACCTCTGTCTTGCATCCTCTCCAATTTGCCAGACAAATCTTCGGTCACTTCCTTAGTTTGCACATCAGTATCAGCTACCACTGAATTTAACTTGATATCACCATCATCAACAGCAATGTCTTTTACCATCTGAAGATCAGAATCCACCTGCTCATCCAGCTTATACTTCACATCATCAACAGCAATGTCCTTCACTGCATCGATAGTGGAATCTACCTTTCCATCCTGTTTGTGAGTTCCATCATCCGATGCACAGTCTTGAAATGTATGAGGATCCAAATCCTCCTTCCAGACTTCTTTATTATCTGTATCATCCGGTATATTGTCCTGACCCACATTATTATAATCCCCCTTCCCTTCCTGCCCATCTACTACATTGCTAAAGATCTCTTCAACCTCAAAAAATTCCTCAGGTGAAGCACTTTCCATCTCATTTCCATCTTCATTGGCTACGACAGTGGTAAGAGTAGGCACAACAGCATCAGCATCCAAAAAAAGTACCTGATACACATATGAGAATGATTTCAACTCCTACAGCTTCAGAAAGGACATTCACAGAGAAATAACAATAACTTACCTCTGCTCGGAAGTCCTTGGGGAATTGATCCTTGGCATCCCACAGAACATCAATTTCATCACGGTTGAGTATCAGAATACTTGATCGCACAAAAGCTGTGTGGAACATTAGTCTGAACATTATTTCCTCATGCACCAGATCTTCATCCAAATGGATGCACTCAAGAACAACATCCCCTTGAACACGGCAGTGAATATCAATTTTCACCAGCATACATTCTGCCTGCTGTTAGAGTTCATAAGAACACTTTTATATGTGGTAAAATCACCTTTCAGTTTAATGTTGTGACTTAGAAATTACCTGTAGGTAGTGTCGCACATGTTTTTTCATCTTTGAAGTCGAAAACAAAAGCTTAGAACTTCTATTAGCAGGTGTTGAAGGGTCCTGACCATAAACACGTATAACAGGCCTGCAACCTTTTCCCCCATCAAAAAGTGGAAGAACTCTGAGAATCAGACAATCCAAAAGTAAAGGTGTATCTGATGGAGGCCAATCAGAACCCAAATTTCTTCTGGAAATATACTGAAGATATCTCATCTGAGAAGGCTGTGGATTTAAAGGAGACAAAAGATGAAGAAGTTCCTTAGGTGCTTGCTTGTAGACCATGTCAAGAGTCTTCTGCTCCCCATTGTACTGTTTACGGTATAACAGAAGACCAGCTAGCATGAATGCAAGAACAGGCCAACCTCCTCTTTCACAGTGCATCAACAGCACATTTTGTTGTCCTTCTAACGACAACCAGCTTTCACTTGATCGAAGGAAGTGATGGATCATCTCCAATGGCAGCAGAGGACACCCCTCATATTGCCGAGGATAGTCCATAACTGTCATGTCATACTGAGACAGTATATCTGAAATTTGGCTTCGCCTATCCCCTTCTCTAAAGTTGAACACCATAAAAGAAGCATCAGGAAAGTGGTCCTGTAGCTGCGCTACAATGCCACCCATGTACACTCTGTACTCATCTTCTTCCAAAACGTCCGTGGAGAAGCAACAATCAAACACTAGAAAAGAAGAAGACGGAAAATGAGACAATCAGCACCCATCATTGATAATAGGATCTTCAAAAGTAAAATAAAGGCTAAAGAAGAAAGTTCAGACATTTAAACTATACTGATAAAATCCTCTTGCAGAAATAGAAAACACAGAGATAAGAACAGCTTAAACATTTGTGCTCAGAAGAAGTTTACTTTAAGAAGAACAAGTATCTTCAAATAGCACGCACATAAAACAGTTTTGAAGGGAAAGCTCATGAAGATCCAGCCCATGCTAAATTTTTCTAAATATTTACCCACCAAATTACTGCTCTCACTAGCACCAAAAGAACACCCTCTGTCTTGAAATTATTAAAAGGAAACCGAAATTACTTACTTTTCCTCAGCAAAACTACCCACATTTCTGATAATCTTCCGAACGGTTGCTTGCTTTTCCTCAGCTCATTCCTATTCATACTTTTAAGAGAAATTTCCGACCCTCCCTCATATATAAGATTTTTTTTTTATTGGTAAGTTACACACACCTAGTGGGTTACTTAAATGTGACCGACCCTAACTAATCTGTTGTAAGTTACACACGCACACCCAGCGGGTTTTGAAGTCACGACCTTGCTCTTACAAAGGGAGTTGCTACCATTACCGTTTGAGCTAGAGCTCATTGGCAAGAGCTTGCTTACTTCATCATCCCAAGCTCAAAAACATGAATTACAGTCAGTTTGCTCCACCATTAAGCTTCATTTACTAGCACAAGCTACATTATACTCTGATAAACTTAATCTAATGCCCTAGATATACACTCAAATTCTACCTTCTCAATTTTGTTGTAAAAGAGAAAATTACAACAAAATTCTCAACAAGTAGCAAACTACTTCCCAACACCACCAAAAACAAAAATTGAAAATCAATGGCATTATTCACCACACATTGTTTCAAAACGCACATAATGTGAGTTTCCGAGTACAGAAACTCACATAAAAAACCTAAATTGCACAATCAATCACCAAACAAAAATAGCAATTCCACAACTTCAATAATTGAATTTTAGCTCTAAAGGCAACGAGAAGCTCAGAAAAACAATGGAAAAAAGAGCAAAACGGTACCGTAAACTCTCTCAGAGATCTCGAGAAGCCGATCCGGCGGCTTCCGGTAAAAGAACCGTCTGAACAGCGCCATCTGATGGCGCTGTTTCTCCGTCGATCGGATCCAAACCGGAAAATCCGAACCAGCACGACTTCAAAAAAAAAAAACACCAGATCAACGATTCGGATCCTCAATAGAAGCAGCTTCCAGATCTCGGAGTTTCACAATTCGACACCAAAATTTACGAAACTCACTTTATTTTCCAGATGCAAATATGACGTGGAAAAATAATTGGAATTTGAGGGGAAAAGGGAAAACGTAGGGGAAATGAATTTCCAGGGAAAAGGAATGATAAGGTAAGAGTGGGAAAGTTGGAGAGAAGTAAAGAAGAGAGGAATTTTTTATTTTCTTTTAGAGATGAGGGAAATGTAAGAAGAAGAAGAAGAAGAAGAGGAATCCCGTGGAATTCAGCATTGTCAAATGGAAGAAAGAGAGAGAAAGGAAAGGAAATAGGGAAATAGAAAGAATTCAAAGAAAGGAAAGAAGAAGCGTAAGTGGACAGAGTGATGAAAAGGAGAAGACACTTACAACAACAATAACAACACCCTCGTCTCCTGCAAACAACAACAATTAACAACAACAAAAATTGAGTTTTTTTTTTTTTTTTTTTTTTTTTTTTCTGGGTTGGGCGGGCCAGGCTTTTGAGAAATCAGACGGGTTGATGTGTTGACACGTGGTATTTTTCATTACTTATAGATAGTAAAAAGTTTCTGAGTTTTGAGAAGGAAGGTTGCAGTGAATTTCATTAAAATAAATTAGGAATAAATAGCGTTGATTGGTTCATTAATTCTAAATTTGTATTTGTTTTTGTTTTTGTTGTTTTTAAAATTTTAAAAATTAAACCCATCTCTCTCTCTCTCTCTCTTTATCTTAGATGTAACGTAAGCTTGAGTTTTGACTTTCCTCCAAATTAAGTGAAAAAAAAATACTGTTTTTCCTTTTTTGTCATTTGATTTTTTTTTTCTTTTTCAAATTTCACTCATTTTTATTCTAACGGTCAATTTCTTTTAGTTTAAAACACCAATTTTTTTTTTAGAGAGAAAATATGTTTACTAACAAGTTTTATTTATAACATTTTTTTAAAAAAATTAGGTATAGTTATATTTTTACGTAATTTATTTTTTTTAAATATAATAAATCAGTTCCAAAAAAAAAAAAATTCCAAACATATGCTAAACAACAAAGAATAACATTATCCTTTTACAAGAAGCAAGCTCCGAACAAAAACAACAACCAGCTGAGTTGCTGACACTCAAGCAACTACAAAGCCTAAATAGCATTTAGCTGAATATTCAAAGATGATTATGGATTGGGTTAAAGATCTTGATTCGACCCAAAAAGATTTGATATTTGATCTGATTAAGATATAATTTGTTTTGAAATTTTTAATAATTTATATAGTACCGTTAATTTGATTGATAATCAGTCAATACCAAATTATAAAAGAAAACCTTTGTATAATTTATAAGTACTCAACATTTTTTCTTCTCATTAAAAAAAAAAAAAAAAAAAAAAACACTAAACATTTTAATGAAGCTCTAAAATGGATTTCAGTTAGTTCGACTAGTAATTTTAAAGATACATGAATCCTTTTATTTATTTATCAAGAAAGTGCATTTTGTGGTTCATTTTAATATTGAACATCAATAAAATTAGGGTCACAACAATTTTACCATGATCACCGAAATTATCAAACGCTTCACTCTTGGATCCACCTCAATCGGTAATCTTATTTTTAATGACACATGTTTGAGGCAGTAGGCAAATTAGGAGGTGTTATTAAAATTTTAATTTTTGTACTTTTTTGTTGTGATCTACTTGAGCATTGTGGTGCACGTGCATTAGAGGTTCAGTAACTATGAAGGTTGGGTAGATTAAAGTACATTGCTATACTTGGAAAATGATAGAATGTTTATATATATATATATATATATAAAAAAGATAGAATTTCTACTCTAACTTAATCTAAGTGTATATGTGTGTGAAGCTCCCTCCTAGAGACTTGAACCCCGGCTCTTGCCCCCCACACTCCACAAACACTTATACTTATGGAGTGACTACCGTACCAAGAGTGCGCGGTGGTGAAAATGATAGAATACTACAATAAAATACTTAAGCAAAGTTGGGGAAACAAAGGTGCTCTCTTCCATCTTTATAGATATCTTTAGTGGCATTGGATGGTTGTGTACATATTATTAAAAAAAAAGCAACTCAACTATAAATAATAAAAACAAATTTTATATAAATCTAATCCATGGTTTAATATGGGGGAGGAGGAAAAACAATAAGGCCTTTATAAAAATTATATATGAGTCAAGTGGAGATTATGGAGTAGTGGAGTACCCTTACTTTGTGTTAAAATTTCATCTCTTCTCTCATGTGTTTGTGTGTTTGCTTTTCAAAAAATAGAAGTAATTATTCATTATTAAGAGTGTGTTGTGTGTATATAACTTGTCTCACTTTCCTTTAAAAATTATTATGGCTTTTAAGTAGAGTTTTGTGATGTATCTTTATGTTAAAATTCCATCCCTTCTCCCATGTGTTTGTGTATGATTTTGCTAACAAAGAAAAAAGTAATTATTTCATGTTGCTTAAGAGTGTGTGATGAGTAGTATAAGTTGCCTCACCTTTTATTTGAAAGTTACCCTGGTTTTTTAGTAGAATTTGTGGCATGCCTTTGTGTTAGAATTTCATCCCTTCTCTCTATCGCGCGTGTGTGTGTGTTTCTAAAGAGAAAAAATATATATATTTCGTTTCTATTAGATTCATGTTAAATAAGAAAGATAAATGAATAAAAAATAACTAGTCATTGCCAAATGTCAAGAGAAGAACAAAGTTTGGTTGGAGGAAAATAGCTTTAAACCAATTTAATTAGAGCAAAACTATCTTCATAAAAAATAAAGAGAAAAATAAAAAATAAAAAATAAAAAGAGTTCAACTTTTCATATTAAGGTTGTAGTTGTATTTGATTCTTAGAAAAAAAAGGGTTATAGTTGTATTTTATAGGTTTACTTTTCAATTCAACGCCAAAAAAAGTTTACTATTTAAAACATGTGAATTTACACATGCAAAATTTAAAAGCATGATTGCAAACCAAGGATGGCAAGGGTGTGAGGCAAGATTAAATCATGGGTCCTCTATCCCATCTTTAAAACGGGAAAAACCAATGTGGTGTGGGAACGTGGCAAGTCGGGTTTGAAGGTATTTTACTAATTTTAATGAGATAGTTCCAACATTGTTAAGTTAAAAGTAAAACATGAAGAGAAAAAGCAACTATGTGAGTATTAAGTGAGAAAGATAAACAAATGTTTTGGAGATGATAATGAAATAGGTATAAAATTAAAATAAAAAATAAATTATAACCAAGATATGTACAAAAAAATAATAATAATAAGGGCCTGTTTAAATTGAAGGGAGAGGGAGGAGGAATAGAGTATAGTTAGCTGAAAATAGGCTAATTTTGGATCTATTCTACCTTACTCTACTCCCCTTCACTTTCTCTCAATCAAAACAGACCATAAATTATATGTATAATTTAAATATATATTGAATAAAACATGTATACATACATTCAGGATGAGACATTACAAAATTGGGTGAGACAAGCAAAACTTATCCTTGTACTATCAGTTATTTAAGGTTAAGTAAAATAAGTATAAGGTAAAGTAGAGTAAAACGGATCAAATAAGATTTCATGATTTATTCATTTCAACCCTTTTTTTTTTTTTTTTTGAAGAGGAAAACCTTGAAACTTCAAACGAGCAAAACACACCTTTTTAATTGACCGATTAAAAATTTATTTTTTGTTTAAAAAAAATCACAATTATTAACATCTATATTAAAAAGAGATAAACCAATTACATTTTGATAATCCCTAAAAAAAATTACAGAAGATCAATATAATAGACATATATATATATATATATATTTGGTTTCCTATAATAGACATATTATTACTAACATATTTATTACTACTATTTATCTTTGCTTTTCTTCCCCCAATGTCCAACAAATTTTTACCCCTTGGGTCTTGACATTGAGCATCCAGGCAATGGCAAGTTGGCAAATCCCCAAAATCCAAAAATGTTGGCGTGCAAGAATGAGTGTGATACGATTTGTGTATGTCGTTTTCTCTCTCTCTCGGTAACTTGCGTCGTATGTGTCAGATTGCCAGTCGACCACTGCATTTCACATCACATGACCTTGTCAATATAATTCAACGCCACCTTTTTTCACTCAACGTTTTCCCTCTTCCTTCTTTCTTTTTTTTATTATTTTATTTTATACATACATATATATATATATATATATATTTTTTTTTTTGGGTTTTGTCGTTCGCTATTGGATGATGATGACGTGATGCTTTGGAGCAACATCATTCCTCACGTGGCCTCTTTCGGTCAAACACCAAACATGTGCCAAATTATCTGATGTACACTCGACCTAGAGACTCACCTTGGTGCTCTCCAATGATCCAATCACATGATGGAGTGGTGAATCTAAGTATGATTTATTTATTATTATTTTTTTTTTTATGAACAAAAAAAAAAGAAAAAAAGAGTAGCTCTAGCTTCCTTACTTCGTCGATATCGTAATAGTATCTTATCTGCTAAGTCTATACTTGCAATTGCAAGCAAGAGGGATCGAGGAGTTATAATTGTTATCTCAACTTGACAAAGGTACTAGGTAGTATGCTATTGATATATTCACCAACAACAAATTTTACACTACTTTTCAAAATAGTCGAGTTGGTAAGTTTTTTTTTTTTTTTTTTTAATTTATAATTTATTTTTTTATATTCATTTAGACCTACCATTTGATAATTTATTCTACAACAATTATAAAATTATTTGTAAAATGAGTGATATTAGAAATACTAATAAATTTTATAATATAACATGTAAAAACTTATGTGTCAAATTGTTAATGTCACTGCTAATAAAAAAATAAATATTTTTTTTAGAAACAAACGCACATACACACAAGGAAAGAGAAATGAGTTTTAACACAAAAACACATCACAAAACAACCTCTCTTGCAATGTGAAACAATTACTGTGGGGCTCATGGGCCTGATAGCCTCGGCCCATCGTATAGGAGGCCCAAGGCCCACGCCGAGGAAGACTGACCATCCGAGGCTAAATTGGAGAAAGCCTCTTTTTCGGATCCACACCGAGGACCTCTTCGTCCTCGGCATGCCAAAGATAATTTTTGGAAGGGATAAGCCCAAGGCAAGCTGTCACCTTCACACTTAATGCATTCACCTAACCCCTCTGACCGCATTAATGGTGATATAACCCCTTAGCAGGGCAACGTTGATCAGAGTGAACCACTTAAGTGTTGATAAGACCTCTGATGGGATGGGCAGTCAGAAGAAAGGCGAATGGATGATCAACAGATGGAAGAACGAGATAGGACGATGAAGACTATATAAGAAGAGCGAGTAAAGTAAGAGAGGGGGGGGAAAAGAGGCAGAAGAAAAAGGGCTCCTCGGCCATGGGCCAAGGAGCACCCCCCAGTTGTAAATAGTTATAAGTATTTTTTTTTTTTTATATAAAGGAAAAGGGTTCATGCTTGGTGGACGACGGCCAGTGCCTAAACCTTCAACCCATTCTGTACAAATTTATTGTTTGGGCTTGTTGGACTGAAATCCCATTCATACTCTTGGTCCAATCCAAATTGAGTCCTTACAATTGGCGCCGTCTGTGGGAAGGATTAGTGCGTTGGCCGGCGTACCAGGCGATTGCTCTAGGTGGTCGTTTTACAGTAAGTTGGCGAAGTAAAAAAAAAAAAGATTTGACAGCGAAAAGAGAACGATTGATATTATTTCATAAAAAAAAAAGGTTACAGATTACAATGAGAGGTATTTCATAAAAAGAAAAATTACAGATTACAATCAGAGGCTCAGACAGGCGTGCTTTACAACTATTCCTACCAGCTAGTTCTACAATCAGAAACCCAGGTGGACCCGCTCTAAAACTAGCCAGAGGGAAGTGTCAACCTGTGCTTTTATTGGCATCAAGAGAATGGGAGAGCTTGACAATAAAAGCAGGGGACGGGGAGGGTCAGGTGCACCAAAGCTTGAACAAAGTGAGGAGCAGATGTAGGCGCACCAGCCACCCTTCCTCATGATGTTTCCTTGATTCTCTCCAACCCTCACGAGCGTTGGTCGTAGGAGACGGCAACGCTCGGGCGCCGGCCGTGACGTGAATTCACACATCTCCTCCGTCGGGAATGCGCTCCGAGGAGAGACATTAGGTACTTCAACGACATCCCTCCAGGCCACGATGCATGGCACATCGGGGTTACGCCTAAACTCTGCCGCGCCGGAAACCCAAGGGAGGCTGCAGCCACGACGGCTTTTGGCACGGATGTCCTCACACCCGTCCAAAGCCGCCTCATAGCTACCAACTCCGGCAGGGTTATTTAAGGGACTTGGGGAGCTGAGGGTGTGTATTCTTTCTGTTTATGTTTGGGAATTCATGGAATGTGAAGAAACCCTCCCCCCGAAGAGTTTTATATAGGAGATAAATGTTGGTGGGAATTAATTCGCGCAGAATTCGAAAGGAGAATTGTCAACAGTGCAAATCACGGAGCCATCAAATTCTGAGGGGCCATAGATCGCTGGATGTGTGTTAATTCACGAGGACATTAATGAGGGCGCGTCTCACGGACTAAAATGTCAAGCGCGGAAAACGAACCGCCAAAGGACGCCTCGTAAATGAAAAAGGTGGGACTCGAATTGGAGGCGGGACAAAACGCCACGTGTAAGGTCATAACCTAACCCGAAGAGGAATCGTCTCCAGTGAAGCAGTCCGAAGACAAACCCCTCCTTACAAAAAATAAAAGTGGTAGACAAAACCAAGGCATTGTATGGTCCTCGGACCCAAGCCTATGGTAAAACTATTCACACCATTATACCTGGGTACTAGACAGAACCAAGATATTGCATGGTCCTCGGACTCAAACCTATGGGGAAACTAGATACTTACAGAAAAATAGAAGTGGTAGACAGAACTAAGGCATTGCATGGTCCTCGGACCCAAGCCTATAGTAAAACTATTCACACCATTATACCTGGGTACTAGACAAAACTAAGGTATTGCATGGTCTTCGGACTCAAACCTATGGGAAAACTAGATACTTACAGAAAAATAGAAGTGGTAGACAGAACCAAGGCATTGCATGGTCCTCGGACCCAAGCCTATAGTAAAACTATTCACACCATTATACATGGGTACTAGACAAAACCAAGGTATTGCATGGTCCTCGGACTCAAACCTACGGGGAAACTAGATACTTACAGAAAAATAGAAGTGGTAGACAGAACCAAGGCATTGCATGGTCCTCGGACCCAAGCCTATGGTAAAACTATTCACACCATTATACCTGGGTACTACACAGAACCAAGGTATTGCATGGTCCTCGGACTCAAACCTATGGGGAAACTAGATACTTACAGAAAAATATAAGTGGTAGACAGAACCAAGGCATTGCATGGTCCTCGGATCCAAGCCTATGGTAAAACTGTTCACACCATTATACCTGAGTACTAGACAGAACCAAGGTATTGCATGGTCCTCTGACTCAAACTTATGTGGAAACTAGATACTTACAGAAAAATAGAAGTGGTAGACAGAACCAAGGCATTGTATGGTCCTCGGACCCAAGCCTATGGTAAAACTATTCACACCATTATACTTGGGTACTAGACAAAATCAAGGTATTGCATGGTTCTCGGACTCAAACTTGTGGGAAAACTAGATACTTACAGAAAAATAGAAGTGGTAGACAGAACCAAGGCATTGCATGGTCCTCGGACCTAAGCCTATGGTAAAACTATTCACACCATTATACCTGGGTACTAGACAAAACCAAGGTATTGCATGGTCCTCAGACTCAAACCTATGGGAAACTAGATACTTACAGAAAAATAGAAGTGGTAGACAGAACCAAGGCATTGCATGGTCCTCGGACCCAAGCCTATGGTAAAACTATTCACACCATTATACCTGGGTACTAGACAGAACCAAGGTATTGCATGGTCCTCGGACTCAAACCTATGGGGAAACTAGATACTTACAGAAAAATAGAAGTGGTAGACAGAACCAAGGTATTTCATGGTCCTTTTACCCAAGCCTATAGTAAAACTATTCACACCATTATACCTGGGTACTAGACAGAACCAAGGTATTGCATGGTCCTCGGACTCAAACATATGGGGAAACTAGATACTTACAGAAAAATAGAAGTGGTAGACAGAACCAAGGCATTGCATGGTCCTGGGACCCAAGCCTATGGTAAAACTATTCACGCCATTAAACCTAGGTACTAGACGAAACCAAGGTATTGCATGGTCTAAGGACGTGAACCTTTGGAGAAAATAACTATCTGTAGAAAAACCAGAATGTTACCTAGATTCAAGCTATAATACGGTTCTTAGATTTATATTTGAAGGATAGCAGGTGGTCTCATGAGATTAACTCCAGAATAGAATACAAGTATTGAGCAGAATAATAGAGAAAAGCAAGTAAAAGAAAATATCCATAGTTGGAAGCAAGGTATTGAGCATTCAATTCAAACAGAAAATATACAGTCTCCTTACAACGCCACCGAGGTAAGAAATAGAATGAAATAAAAGAGAAAGTAAACAAAACTATCCTATGTCATACACTAGTCTCCCCAACTCAGTAAGCAAATTTATTCGACAAGTAGATCAAAAGGCTTTAACCAAGGCCTAAGGGCCTTGTCTCGAAGGATCCGCAGGAGGCCTCGCCACGTCTTGTGGTATTTCCTGACCCTCAGTTCTAACTCCCCCCAACATTCTCGAGGGTTCAACCTCCTCGGGGGGTTGGTCAGCGGAAGATATATCTTCGGTGGTCTTATTGTGACTCTCAGTCGCTGGTAATGAGGACCCCTCATCGGGAGCATCAGGGGCAGTCTCACGAATTGCAATAGGGTAATATACCCTGTCCTCCCTCCTAAGGTCAGATGAGGCATCAACCCCTGCTTGGTTGAGGGCTTCATGCCAAGTCTGAGAACAGTAATGCCTGCGCACTGCAAGAACTTACGCCCGAAGGGTGGCTTCAGTCTTAGCCACCCCATCTGCGAAGGCCTTCTCCTCCGCCTATTCTACAGAGCGCTCAGCGTCTATTTTTGCAAATACCGCCTCATCTTTGGCTCTCACAGCCTCGTCCCTTGTATACTCGGCAATACCTTTCTCATGGATTGCCTCGGCCAACTTTTTCTTCAGGTAGACATTGTCTTCCTTAGCAGTCTGTAGCTGGCCCTCAACGTCTTACAAGCGATTGGCTTGGTCCTCAGCTTGCTTCCTAGCCACGGCCAGGTCGGAGGCAGCAGTGTCCCTGGCCCTTGTCATCTCCTCCAGATTCTCGGTCGCCTTTTTCAGGTCGGCCTCAGATTTCTTGAGGGTACTGGCAGCTTTCAAGAATTTGTCACGCTCTTGTGCTAAGGCACTGCTTTGGCCATCGACCTCCTCGTCCAACCTGAAAAGAGCCTGGATAGCCTGCCAATAAAAAGAAGTAACTCCGTAAAGAAAAATGAGGGTACTAAGCAACAAAGTTCGAATAAAGTAAATAAGTACCAAAGGACCCACCATGCCTAGATACTTCTTAAGGTCAAGGACAACCTCTGACCTACTCATATTTTCTAGCTCGGCCATGTCAGTGGGAAGGAGGAGAGACTTCTCTAGGGCATCGGCTACGAGAGCCCCCTTAGCCCCTTGAGATTCCCGTATCGATGCGTCATCCATCAAGGGTTGATCATGGAGCATGGCAGCGGGCAGCCAGGCTTGGGCCTCAGACTGTTGGATAATCTTCTTACCTTTCCGTTGACCACCAAGCTTCAGTTGTTTTGGAAGCCTGTGAAATTTACCCTCCTCGGGCGGGGAGTAGGATTTACTCCCATCCATTGGCTCCTTACCCTTGGAAAGTCTTTTCCTTTTCGGGTCATAAGACTTGGTCTGAGGGTCTAATACTATGGGGACAGAGGATGACCTAGTTTGCACAGTTAAAATCTGGGGTGGAGGTGTTGGGGGCTTGGGCTGCGACTTTTTCGGTGCACCCTTCTTGGAACCGCCTTCGAGTAGGTCAAGAAGGTTGGTTTGGGGCTGTCTTTTTAAACCCATCTCAGCCTGAGTACTAACTCTTAGAGACCAGAGGTCGGCTTCGGACAGATGAGGGTCTCCTAGATCACCAGAGGGATCCTCGGACTGATCAGCTAGGTTGAACACACTATATTCGTCCTCAGAAGAGCTCAGTTCAACTACCTCCCCCGCCTTCTTAGATTGTCCTTCCTTGGCCACCGTTATTTGTTGGGATGAGGAGGGACCCGCTAGCGGAATGCCTTCAGGTATGTGAGACCCCTTGGAAAATGTAAAACCGTCCTCCACCACGGTAATCTGCGTAAGCCGAGGGTCACGAGCTCTAATTACGTGTTTCGGGACTGGGAATGATTTCTGAGCTGGGTCGCATCCGAGGATTTTGTGAGCAGCTCTAACCTGATTATCAGTTTCGTTCAAGAAAAGTTCTGACCTAAGAACGGTTTCCAAATCCGCTTTGTTGACCAGGTGGAAATGACGTGCGAAAGCGTGCGGATCTGCGAAAAGAAAAGTGAAACTCCTGTGGTTAATCAACCAAAACGGATATACAGTTATAAAAAGTAAAAATACTGAAATCTAGATTGTCTCCTACTTCAGATACCCTACCTGGCTCCCCCTTTACTGTTGGGCAATGAAGGCCGTTGTGCCACTCCCCCGACACTATGAGGAAATCTTGAGTCAATCCCTTATTAGAATCAGGAAGACACTGGATGAGTCGGACCCTATCGTCCCTCGTCTTCATATAGTATGTCTTACCCCTAAGGTGATGAAGGTTGTAGCACCAGTTCACATCGTGGTGAGTCAGTCTCAGCCCCATTTTCTCATTCAAGGTATCTACACACTCTAATATCCTAAATACATTCACGGCACATTGGGTAGGAGCCAGACGAAAATGCCTAAGGTAATTGAGAGTCACTAGCCTCATAGGGATTCTCATCCCTCCCTCTATGAAAGCGACTATCGGGATCACGACTTCACCCACTCTCCTCTTAATGTACCACTCTCCTTCTTCACAGTACTTCAAACTCACATTATTGGGTATCCCATAGTCAACAATGAACTTGTTCATCATCTCGTCGGACTCAACTAACTTCTTAAACTTACCCATCCCCCAAGGATGACTAAAGATTCCAGAAGAAGAAAAGAAGGAATAGAATCAAGAAAAATTCGGAGTCACCGGAAGAAGAAGACTTACAGAAATATGACGATTCTCTTCAGGTAGTGTGCAAGTTGAACCAGATTCAAATCATACGCATCAATGGTTGTAAGCGCGAAAATGAGAAAACCAGGCGGTTCAAACAGGTACTTATACTCCCCTTTAGATTCCCCAAATGTAACCGCCTACCCATAAAAGTAGGAGATCCCCACCGAACAATTATCATCACACCGTTGAAAGTGGGAGACGTGGTGACGCCAAAATTTAATGTGGGCACACATTAAGTCTTGAAATGCCAAAAATGCACATCGGGCAGTCGAAAAGTCGCCAGCATTATCGCGGACCGAAGTGGGGCAATTCGTCTAGAGGGCCCGTAGATATCAAAACCCTCCTCCCCGTCCGAGGGAACGTGCAGCAGGGTTTTGAGAGGCTATTGTGGGGCCCATGGGCCTGATAGCCTCGGCTCATTGTATAGGAGGCCCAAGGCCCACGCCGAGGAAGACTGACCATTCGAGGCTAAATTGGGGAAAGCCTATTTTTCGGATCCACGCCGAGGACCTCTTCATCCTCGGCATGCCAAGGATAATTTTTGGAAGGGACAAGCCTAAGGCAAGCTGTCACCTTCACACTTAATGCATTCACCTAACCCCTCTGACCGCATTAATGGTGATATAACCCCTTAGCAGGGCAACGTTGATCAAAGTGAACCACTTGAGTGCTGATAAGACCTCTGATGGGATGGGCAGTCAGAAGAAAGGCGAATGGATGATCAACAGATGGAAGAACGAGATAGGACGATGAAGACTATATAAGAAGAGCGAGTAAAGTAAGAGAGGGGGGGGGGGGAAAGAGGTAGAAGAAAAAAGGCTCCTGGGCCGAGGAGCACCCCCCGGTTGTAAATAGTTATAAGTATTTTTTTTTTTTTTTTATATAAAGGAAAAGGGTTCATGCTTGGTGGACGACGGCCAGCGCCTAAACCTTCAATCCGTTCTCTACAAATTTATTGTTTGAGCTTGTTGGACTGAAAACCCATTCATACTCTGGGTCCAATCCAAATTGAATCCTTACAATTACTAAACAACATGGGACAAAAGTAATTTTGAAGATTCATTTATTATATTTTTAAATTTCACTCATTACATTCATTGTCATATTAATTTATAAAATTAATAATAACTTTAACATTTTGCTTGTGTGTGTTAGTGAAAATAATAATAAAGTTCGTATATCATGTTTTCTCCACCAAAAAAAAAAAAAAAAAAACTTTGACATATCATTTTGAAAAATTTATAATAACATAAGCATTTTCCTTATATGTGTAGTGTGTTTCTGAAAAAAAAAAAAAAAAAAAAAAAAACCTTCTGTCATTTTGCTTGTGAAAATTTTGGTGTCTCGAAAGTGATTGATCCAGAAGATTCTCTTGGTTATTGGATATTAACTTTATCTAATGGATGAGACCACCGTTATCCGGTGGTTCACGAACCACTGGAAATTGCCTCAAACATGTTGGCCCCTCAAAGTGTGGGGGTGTCCCTTCCTTTGCTTTATATTTTGGCTTTTGGGTCATTTCCTAGGGCACCAATCACTGCGAGATCTTCTGTGCCACTTGCTTGGTATATAATTTTACAGATAAAGTCCCTTTTAAATATTACAAATAAAGTGCTTAGTGAATTATTACTTGCCTTCAGATAAAAGAAAATGCATACCCTCTGATTCATTAGGAATGAATGATACTGAAGACGATTAGTTGAAGGGAATGATAATGAGTAATTATTTAATACTTAATGAGTATAATAATGTCATATTAATTAAATTTGTGATGAGATATGTTATTCATGGGAAATGAGCAAGTATGATAGGAGTATTATTGCACCCTCAAAATGCTGTATAATTTTTCCATCGATTCTCATGTTAAAACAATGAAAACACAAATTAACAATTATAGACAAACATGGTGGCTAAGAGAACCTTGTAACTTAATGGACATTTTTTTAGTGTTTCTTACAAAAATAGTTGGGGTTTAAAATCTCCTCAATCTATTGTTGTATCGTGTAATTATCTAATTGCGTACCAAGAAAAAAAAAAAAGGAAGAAGAGAGAGAGATAAACACTGAGACAGGGTGTTTGGTTAGTGTTTTCAAATAATTATTTTCAGTTTTTAAAAAACATTTTACGCATTTTAACGTACTTTTTCATCCACGCATATTTCCACAAATGTTCTCAAATAACAATTTTCAGTTTTTAAACACATCTACCAAAGGGACAGGGTTTAATAAATTCTTAAAAAGCAATTCAAAATGTATGTTGTATGTTTTAACAATTTCCAATGTTAAATACCAAATGTCCTAAACCTCACTTAGCTTTACAAGTTGACGTATGAATATGATTATCCATAGTTTCTTTAATTTGTCTAATTATTAAGTTATTCTTTTCTCTCTCTCTCTCTCTCTTTTTGGGTGGCAAATCATTACGCTGTTCCTTGAATGATTTAATTAAGATTCTTTCCTTAACTTGATGTTAGAAGTAACGAATGGTCAGTACTCATGTGATATACATATGATATAACTAGTTTCTCAAAAAAAAAAAAACATATGATATAACTAAATGACTGGGGAAAAAAGCATTAAAAAAATGTCAGATCTTATATTTAAACCTCTATAAGAGATCATGGATCAAAGAAAAAAAAAAGGTATTTTACAAATTAATATTATTGTGGTTTGACACTGTCACCTTTTCATCAACAAGATTTTCAATTGCTACATTGAAAATTTTAAAGTTTAGACTAAAATAAAATTGTTAGGCTTCCATCTAAAAGAAACGTTAATTCACACGTGTCATGTGCTACACAATGTTTAGGCAAGACTATATTGGATGAAAAATGTGAAACATTTAGCGCCTATTTCGGATGAAAAACCTAATATATATATATTTTTTTTCTACGCACTTTTTCCCTTCATCTAAACATACTGTAAGGATTCAGTAAATATAGCAATAGAAATTTCATCTAAACATACTGTAAGGATTTAGTAAATGTAGTAATAGAAATTTTGTGGACTGGGGTTTATGTGATTTGAACGCAACCTCCTACTCCCACTCTCCCAATTTCAACCGATAAAAAATATTTTTTAGATTAAATTATTAAAGTGACAAACCACAGTGAATAATTTATAATTTATTAAAAAATTCAAATTCACTTTCCATTAATTAGGAGTGTGCATCAAACTTACCAACCCAATAAAACTGACTCAATCCAACTCAACCCAACTCGGCACCTTAGGCTGGCTTTCGTGGGTTGGATTGGAATTTTATTTTGAGCCTTAAGTATGGTTGGGTTCAAGTTGATAGTTTTTTCAACCCATCTGACCTAACCCGACATACTATGTATATATGTTTATTTTATATATTATTCCTATTTTAGTTTTTTTTAGTTTGATTGATTTTGGTGTTTTAACTTTTAAGAATTATTTTTGATGGATTTGGAAATTTGGAATATAATTTAAGCTTATTATAAGAATTTTAATAATTTAATAATTTTTTAAAAATAATTGATGAAAGCCCAAATTTTCATGAGATATAAACATGTATGCATAACCCATTGATCCAACCCAACACACTCAACCCATGCACACCCTACCGTAGCATTCCCTTCAAATGCTTTATTTTGTATTTTATTTATTTATTTTGCATGTTACTGTAGCAACTAAAATCTGAAAAAAAAAAAAAAAAAAAAAAAAAAAAACCATACATTTGGTAATTTACCACTGTTGGGAATTTTTCATTTTGCTACAACAAACATCTAAAAGTAAAAGTCGCATCATTTATATATTAAAACCATTATTTTATACCGTCACTAGTTATTTGAATCCAACAAAAAAGAATAAAGTATGAGATATATGGTGTATTGTTATAAAAAGAATAGTTAAATAAAGTATGAGAATAGAGTATGTGAGAGTGTATTATTAAATTAGTCTTTTGATTATACAAAATGCTTTTCTTTTCTTTATTTTTTGGTGCATTTCTGGATGCGAATGCTCTTACTTGCCATGTTATCAATATAATGATTTCAGTTCTTAGCGATTACAACGATCTCAATTCTATCAATAGCCACTAAAATTACCACTCAACACAAAATCAAAGTTTAATTTGTTTCTTTCATTAGCCATGTGCAAGCTTCTTAATGTTATTATTACTGCAATGAACGTTTGATTTTTATATGGAAGACAAACTCGTTGAAGTCTTATTCCTATCAATTTCCATGTGCAAGCTTCTTAGTTCTTAATGTGATCATCAATGCTTCATTAAACTTTTGATTGGTATGAAAGAAAAATTCGTTGTTTATAAACGTGCATGCCACAAATTCATTATTCTTTTAACACATAATGATATTCCGTTAATCTTTATTGTTGTTAAAATGAATTTTCAATGTTTAAACTTTCATTTTGTAAGGTATTGATGGACAGAGGTAAAATGTTTCTTTCATTATGTTATGCTACAAGTGTCAAAGTTAAATGTTTTCAGCAGATAGGAAGGCAAATAAATAGTACTATTTCACATCACGTGAATAATACGTATCTTATAATATGGGACAAAGGAAAGCCAGCAAAGAGATCCCTTTTACAATCACGAGGCACTGGTTTTAAGTGGAGGTAGCTGATAAGGCGGTTTGACCATATTATGGGAAGCCCTAGATAATTCTTCGTAAATAAAGATCATGTTAATTGTTAAGATGTCAAAATTGTGAATGATGCACAATAATAGTGTCATACTGTGTCAATAATAGATCTATGTGAAAATGATAATACTATGATCGCAATTTGACACCTTAATAAATATGTTGTGGAATTGGATGTGTTCTTAAACATACTGAAAATTGTGGGTTTTGAAATTAACTCAACTTGCCAACAAGGGCTTGGCTTAGTGGGTAAGGCTCGGATGCTTTGTACAATACACCTAAGTTCGAGTCCCGCTGCCCGTAGGCTTTCGTTGGTGGGTAAACTTAGTGGTGAGGTGTCCTCACAAAATGTGAGGTGACTCCCACACAGAGGGTACAAAACGGATACCGACTACGGACTCCCTGACCGAGGCCATTGGCTCCCTGCCCGGAGGTGTAATATGACCATAAAGACCCCATTTTTTGCTTCTCAAAAAAAAAAAAAAAAAAAAGAATTAACTCAACTTGTAAAGCTTTTTGTCGTCAAATAAGAAATTTGGTGTTCGGTATTTGGATCTTCTTCATTTCTATATTAAATGAAGAGCGTCCACTTAATGGTTGTGATTTAAAATGAAGTAAACCTAGGGTCTAGATTGTGCTACATCTCCATTTCACTTAGAAATTAAGAGGGTCTAAATCGGTTCAAACTAGTTTGAATCTTTGCCTACACAAAAATCAATTAGTGTCTTAATTCGGCAATAAATAGCAATCATGGAGTGGATGCCTTGAATTCTATCTTATCTTAAAAAAATACTCATTGAAAATTATTAGCTAGCAGCCACTTTGAGAGTTTAATTATTATGTTATTACACACCGAGAATAAGTAAGTTTAATAAAAATATTAGCTTCTTGATAATTGTTCACTAGTAATGTCATTTATATAAACAAATACACCCAAAAAAAAAAAACGATTCTAACACAAAGATGCATCCTTATTTGTATATTTGATCTACTATTCACCTCACTTTATTTACACACAAAAAATTTGTGAAAAAATCGCAGAGACACATATGGATCCACGTGTCGTACATGCAATGGAGTGTGATATTTGAATAACACGTAAGGAAAAAGATAGAGGGTACAAAACGGTATGAGTGAAATGATTGAGGCCACTCGATCGTTGCGTGGCATGTGCAGTATCAGTATGATATGAGTGAATAAATATTCACTCTCAAGTATACTTGGAAATCCGTAGGGGGGAGAGATGATGAGAATCAGAAATCTTTTGTGATTTCAATGCGATTAATTTCGAAAGCCAGTTTGGTGTGGAAGTGGAACATATTGTCAATGTTGCTATAAGAAATACCATCATGTGTTTGTTGGAGCAATTATGGAGAGAACAAATTTACAGTTGCTTTAGCTAGACCAATCTTATTTTAAAGAATCTGGACCCACCTCTAATGAATGAAATGTGTTAATTGCCAAAATAATACTATACTAATAAGTAGCAATGAAATACTAATTAACATCAGCAAAAGATTAAAATTTTGGAAGCATTCGTTTGGGAAATTATATAGAGTACAAATGGAAGAGAGGTCATGTGATCATTCCAATCAATAACAGGAAAGTATTCTTTTTATCAATTGATCATTTCAAAGAGTTCATATGGTCATTAAAATCTACAATATGGATTAGAGAGACTACATGTATGATTCAATCAATGGATTAAATAAAATCACGTTATAATGCCACTTCATCACAACAATCAATATAGGGTTATAGTCCCTTCTGAGTCACTTGAGTGATGGGTTAATAGATTTGAATAAAAATCTTAAGTCTCATCTATTATATTATCGGCTCATGAGATTCTTTTTATCAATTGATCATTTCAAAGAGTTCATGTAGTCATTAAAATCTACAATAACTTACTTATATTGATTTTTTTTTTAAGAAGAATTTACTTATATAGATTAGAGAGACTACAAGTATGATTCAATCAATGGATTAAATAAAATCATGTTACAATCCCACTTCATCACAACAATCAATATAGGGTTATAGTTTCTTTTGAGTAGGGATGGCAATGGGGCGGGGCGGGGCCGAAGGATGGGGTCTTCGTCCCCACCCCGCATGGATTTTTCTTGCCCCCTCCCCACCCCACCCTGAATGACGGGAAAAATTTCTTACCCCATCCTCGCCCCTTTGGGCCCTACGAAGTCCTGCCCCTCCCCGTAAAGATCTATTTCTTGTTAATTAGCCCTATAACTATTATCATTTTTTCAAATAAAATGACATGTTTCAATAATAAAAATATACTTGAAATTATAAATAAATTTATCTTATTAAATCAAACTAATCTGGAGCTTTTATTTTTATGAAGGAACTTTTTATGGGATTCATATATATAGCTTTAGACCCCTACTTTTATTTGAAACTAATCTGGACTATATATATATTTTGATCAAATTGGAACAAATTATAGCTCCGAATTAGGTTCATATTTATTTGAACAAATCTAGTCTATATATATGTTAATCAAATCTGGAGCTATATATTTGAACCTAATCTGGAGCTATATATATTTATAGACCCATACAAGTTGTTCCAATTTGTCCAAATCCTAAAAGCATTGAATTAAATGCCTTACTGTGCCATACCAACAAAGATTAGATTACCCTTCAAAGTCTATAAGAATGAGACGTCTGGGTCTGAATATCGTTGTTAAACCATTAAATATATTATGAATAACAGCCAATTTGATAAAGACAAAAGAAAACGTTAAAATTGATACCTTATTTCCAACTTTGCTAGAGAGAAAAAAGAGGTAGAGGGCCATGTTAGGTAGAATAAAATAAGCTAATCATATTTTTGTTTAAATAGTAAGGTTTTAGTTATGAAAAATTTACAATTTAACCCATATTGATGCGAGGCGGGGTGGGTTTAAAAAGTTTAAACCTGTCCCCGCCTTGCCCCGTGGTACGAGTCTAAAATCTCGCCCCATCCCCATCCCACCACCTTTGCGGGGTGGGGAAAACCCACATAGGGCGAAGTGGGGAGGGACGGGTCAAGTGGGGCGGGGCAAAATTGTCATCCCTACTTTTGAGTCACCTAGGTGATGGGTTAACAGATTTGAATGATGTGTTAAAAATCCGAAAGTCTTAAATTTCATCTATCATATTACAGCTCATGGGATTCTTAGAGTATCTCAATGGGCATGGAGTGAAATAGACTAATCAAAAAACTAAGACACCACTTTTATTTATATATATATATATATCATAAGTCCTAAGCTCACTTCAAAAGCAAGTTACATGCAAAATTTACAGAAATAATTAGTCATATGCCTTTCCCCAATCAAAGAAATATGGTTAAAGTTAGGTTAATTTATGCGTGCTAAACTGCTAATAATTACCTCCTCCCAGAGTGGAAGGTGTCCTAGCCAAAATTAGGAAGATTAGCTTTATTTAGACATCTGATCATTTTCTTTTTCATTAAAAAGTTTTCAATAAAAAAATTGTTGAAGGTTAAAAGGTAAAACTTAAATAGAGTATTTTAGGTATGGTACATTAGCTATTAGATTCTCCAGTTGAATTCAAATATTTTATTGTATTAAACAATAAAACACATATAGCTTTATCTTTTTCAAAGACAATTAAATTCATAAAAACAAACAAGTGTTTGAAATTTTGAATTCAATGGAGAAACCTAATGTACTATACATAAGGTATTAAATTTAAGTTTTACCTGCATTACTTTCTTTCATTCCAATCCCTTTTTTAAACAGAAAAAAGGTGATGTCTTTGACAAATGGTACATGAATAATTGAGTATAGTCAGAAAAATTCCATTTTAACACTCTCAATATATTAAATTTTAAGAGTTCATTATCAAGTGAAGTGGGGTCAATTTGGTCGAACATTTGCCTTCAAATTGACTGATAATCAGACACAAGATATTTTCCAATATAGACAGGAAGAAAAGACGTGGGTAAACAAAATTGAAAAAAAATTAAAGAACAAAGAGGGAAAAAAAAAACCAAAAAAAAGAGAGCATCCTCTTGTCAAAAAATTAAGAGCAAAGAGCCAAATACATATTCATTTTCTGTGGTAGTGACACAATGGCCCATTTTTTTTCCTTCACCACTTTATCATCACAATGATGCATTTGCAGCCAGTAGCACTCCTCCAATGATTCAAATTTTAATGACAAAACCACCCCTATTGTAATTGCCCACCAACTTATCTCTCAAATTTGCCTTTCCTAGCGGCTTAATCCAATGCACCATCCTAGCTAGATAGTACTCTTGTGCCTGTTCTCATCCATTGATACTTGCTAGCTAACCACTGATGCTGACAGATTATGTGCTATGTTCTCTTAAATTTGACTGTGATGTACTTGGCATTTATGATTTAACAAATTAACTCTTTGTATATAATTATGTGCTATCTTTTCCGATTAACCCAACTAACAAAATTGTTAGAACAAGAACGACAAAGATAATCCCATATAGCAGACCACGACAAAGGCTGCAAAAAATGCCATGGCTTTCAGTTTCTCAGTTTCAGCCAAGGCTGTGGTTGCTATCAATGCATTCGATATTGGATAAAGGAAAAGCTTTAGGTTTGGGGTCCTTATCTTTTTGATTGACAGATATGTTGTGATTACAACTTTGATATTAATGTAAAAAAAGTTTTCAATATTTTTATTTAGCAAATAATATAACCCTTACTAACCTCTCATATATTATGAAAATCAATGTGTGCTTTGGCAGTCAATGTTAGAGCAAAGTTAATATTCAATCAATTAAATTCAAAGTAGATAACCATGTCAACTAGTTTACTATTGATGACTTTTAACATTTTGTATTTGAGATTGAGAAAAATTCGCTAAATAGTATAATTTTAAGCAAACTTTGTTAAATAGCACGTGATCAAACTTATTAATTATGTAGTATATTTTTGGAACTTAAGTTTGTCAAACTCGAGTACCAAGTGAAACTTGAGTTCTGACAAATTTGACTTCCAAAAAAACATGCTACATAATTAAATAAGTTTGATCTGAGGTTTTTTTCCTAATTATTTCCTAAATTCATGCTGTTTAACAAAAAAGGCCTTTGAGATTGTGTGGCCTAAGTTTGTTTCAAAAAGTTCAGCCATGCAAAGTTTTGTTCTGCTTGATGGGAGTTTCACATAAAGTTTGTAAAAAGGTTTTATTTCATACACAAAATTCAAAGATGATAAAAGCTTTAGAGTGCTAATTGATAGAAGAATTATATGCTTGAAATTATAATGTGGCCTATCTTTGTACAGTTAGTATTTCAGACAAGTAGGTCTAGTAGTGGCCCAAAATCCAGAAAGTGGATACATAAGAAAACTTGGTTTCTTTTTACGTACCAAAAAAAGTTGGCAAGAAAATGCCAGAGATTGGACCACTATAGTCTATATATCCATCATTACAATGGAAATTATTGTCAAAACAAGATTGACAGCTTTTAAATAATCTATGCTTATTTTTGCAGTTACACACCTTTTGAATAGTGAAGAGATGATTATAATTAGTCTCTAAAAAGAACGCAATTTGAGCATTTTATACCTCACAAGGTCGCACCACATGCCCACAAATATTAATGCACTCTTCAGAAAGGGATGCTTTACCACCCCCCCCCCCCCCCCCCAATGCACTTTGAACATTTAAGGTATAATTATATTAACTCACCTGAAAAAGGAAAAAAAGGTGCAATAATATTCCATATTATAAACAAGGTTTTAATAATTATATTATGCATGAAAGATTATATATTTGCTCGGTACAGCAAGGTCCAAGATAAATCATGAAAACTCTATTCTCACCTTGTTCACTCCTCAGAGCAATGAAAACTTGCCTGGAGCGAGAGCAAGACAAATAATGGAAGTATTTTGCCACTCCTAATTAGATAACTAAGATTCCTTGGTAGCGGAAGTCAAAGTGGCAAATCTAGTAGTAAAGAAAGTAACAACTATGGAATATAGATACATAATCTGTGGAGGAGATGCACTAAATTTAAACCAACCTTTTCTATAAGAAAAAGAAAAAGAAATCCAACACTTTAGAACTTCTCTATCTCTCCACATAGTTCTATAGATGATTTATAACTAGAACCAAAATTAATTATATTAAATTCCTTTTATTGAAAGGATTGTAAATCATACTGTGGGGCCCGAGGGCCCAGAACCCCCGGCCCACCTTTAGGCTGGCCCAGGGCCCAAGCCGAGGAGGGCGATCTTCCCAGATGGTCGGCTTAAAGGCTTTAGTCATTCCAAGGCCCAAGCCGAGGACACACCCCTCCTCGGCACACCTAGCCTAATCTAGGTAGGGGGCAGACCCAGTGTAGGTGGTCACATCCACACTTAACGATTCTGCCTGGCCCTCTAGGTTCCATTAATGCTGACAAGACCCTTCACTGAAAAACCTTAGAGGCAGCAACCCCCAGTATGGGAAGGAACCTGTCTGATGGGACAAGTCCTGAACCATTAGCCCGGATGGCCAACAGCTGTAAGGCCAGGATCGAGCTAAGGAGGGTATATAAGGCAAAGAACCCCCCTAGTAAAGGGGGGCCTCCTCGGATCCCAGCCGAGGAGCAACCCCAAGCGTAGAGCAAACAAACGTGAAGTCCAAAGAAGACCGGCGAAGGGCCGGCCGGAGCCAAACCCTTTGCCCCACTCTCTACAAATTCATTGTCGGGGCCCACCTCCGAAAAAGGAGCCCCTACAATTGGCGCCGTCTGTGGGAAGGGTTAGTGCGCCGGCCGGCGCAACCGGCGATCGTCCTAAGGCAGTTATTACTCAGAAGTTGGCGGCGCAAAGAAAAGAGAAAGAAAAAGAAAAGAAGGAGAGAAGAATGGCAGTGCGAAAAGGAAACTCAACAACAAATAAAAGAAAAATCCTTTATTAATTCAGAAGAGATTACAAGAGATTACAAGTACTACAATTCTCATTATTTCATAAAAAAAAAAGGGCTACAAATACAATCAAAGGCTCAGACAGGCGCGTTTTACAAAAATTCCTACCGACTAATCCTACAATCGGAGGCTCAGGCGGACCGGTGTTGGAACTGGCCGGGCAAGAGGCTCGCAAAGAATTAATATCAGGAATGAGGGAAGTGTCAACTCGTGCTTTTATTGGCGTCAAGAGAATGGGAGAACTTGACAATAAAAGCACGGGAAGGGAGCTGGCTCACCTTCAAACCAAAGCTTGAACAAAGTGAGGAACCCCCAGACCCCAGAACACCCTCCCTCATGATGCTCCTTTGACCCCCTCCGAACTACACGAGCATTGACCGTCGGAGACGGCAATACTCGGGCACCAGCCATGACGAGAGTTCGCGTGCCCCCTTCGTCGGAGGTGCGCTCTGGGGGAAGACGTTAGGTATTTTAACGACGTCCCCCCTGGCCACCATGCGAGACTCGGCCAGTGTTACGCCTAAACTCTGCCGCACCGGCAGCCTAGTGGGGGCTGCGGCCACGGCGGCGCTTAACTCCAGGTCTCCTAACTGCGGTCACAACCTTGGTGGCGGTATCAAAGGGGCTCAGGAAGGCAAAAGTGTATGTGTCTGTTCGTGGGTAAGAATTCATGGGATGAGGAGAAACACTCCCCCCAGAACGCCTTTTATGGAGGGCGAAAACTAGCGGGAGTTGAGCCGCGCGGAATTCGAAAGGGGAATTGTCAAAAGGAATTAATTCCCACCCAATTCCAAGGGGATTGCCAGCTGCCTGCTGCGTGTTAATTCACGAGGGCATTAATGGAGGCGCGTTACGGGCACTGAAGCGTCAAACAGAAAGCGCGAAAGGCCAAGCGACGCCTCGTAAACCAGAAAGATGAGGAACACGAACCAGAGGCAGGATCAGCCCCACGTGCGAAGTCATAAGCCGACCTGAGGAAAAACAGCTCACGGAAAAGACCCGTGGACGTCCCTACACCAAAAACGAAGTCCTCGGATCCGAGGACAAAATCCTATTGGAGGCAACTGTGCAGTAGTGGTACAATGACTCTTGCTCCAGCATCCTGCAAGGGGCTAGGGGGATGGACCCCTACCCGACGTGAGACTGAGTTGCCCAAAGAGGTGAACACTGTGTCCTCACGCTCGGGGCCCACTTGGAAACGATGGCAGCAATTGTACCTAGGTCTTGCATGGTCCTCGGACTCAAGCCTACGGGGAGCTTGCCAGTCGTACTTAAGGCAGCAACTGTACCTAGGTCTTGCATGGTCTACGGACTCAAGCCTATGGGGAGCTAGCCACTTGGAAACGATGGCAGCAATTGTACCTAGGTCTTGCATGGTCCTCGGACTCAAGCCTACGGGGAGCTGGCCACTCGTACTTAAGGCAGCAACTGTACCTAGGTCTTGCATGGTCTACGGACTCAAGCCTATGGGGAGCTAGCCACTTGGAAACGATGGCAGCAATTGTACCTAGGTCTTGCATGGTCCTCGGACTCAAGCCTACGGGGAGCTGGCCACTCGTACTTAAGGCAGCAACTGTACCTAGGTCTTGCATGGTCTACGGACTCAAGCCTATGGGGAGCTAGCCACTTGGAAACTAACTACCTAATGAAGAGCCTAAGGGTCGATCCGACCACTCAAGGAAGAACCAGCTAACTGACGGCCTTCCGGACCATAGGGACCGAGGTTTGCAAAACCCTCCTCCCTGTCCGAGGATACGTGCAGCAGGGTTTTGAGGGGCTATTGTGGGGCCCGAGGGCCCAGAACCCCCGGCCCACCTTTAGGCTGGCCCAGGGCCTAAGCCGAGGAGGGCGATCTCCCCAGATGGTCGGCTTAAAGGCTTTAGTCCTTCCAAGGCCCAAGCCGAGGACACACCCCTCCTCGGCACACCTAGCCTAATCTAGGTAGGGGGTAGACCCAGTGTAGGTGGTCACATCCACACTTAACGATTCTGCCTGGCCCTCCAGGTTCCATTAATGTTGACAAGACCCTTCACTGAAAAATCTTGGAGGCAGCAACCCCCAGTATGGGAAGGAACCTGTCTGATGGGACAAGTCCTGAACCATTAGCCCGGATGGCCAACAGCTGTAAGGCCAGGATCGAGTTAAGGAGGGTATATAAGGCAAAGAACCCCCCTGGTAAAGGGGGGCCTCCTCGGATCCCAGCCGAGGAGCAACCCCAGGCGTAGAGCAAACAAACGTGAAGTCCAAAGAAGACCGGCGAAGGGCCGGCCGGAGCCAAACCCTTTGCCCCACTCTCTACAAATTCATTGTCGGGGGTCCACCTCCGAAAAAGGAGCCCCTACACATACCTATATGTAAGCTAATTTCATTGCCCATAATTTTTCCAAATGGCCTCTTTTTTGTAATATTACATTCACATATCTTCCATCCTTGATTTTTGCATAGGGAGCAAGGAGCTAGATAGCTCTAGTTTTCTTTCTTAGTAATTTCTTTTCCCTTTCACCGGGAAGTATTATTTTAGATAGGAAAAAAAATTCAATGATTAGAAAAGAAAAAAAAAAATGAAGAGGTGACAATGAGAGTACTAAGAGCTAAAGAGACAAGTGTGTTTAGAGATGTAAATAGAATATGCACAAAAACACATTTAAACAATATATAAATAATATGAGATAAAATCTCCAGGTGAGATAAAAAAATAATGTAGGCCAAATGAAGTTTGACTTGTAACTCAATTGAAACTTCCTAGTGTTTCTAAGAGAGACATTCACGATTCAAACCCCCTCACCCCAACTACTTAATTATAATTTTTTTTTTCTTAAAAAAACACACACACACACCGTTTTAGAGAACATGCACCAACATTACTTTTTGGGCTTATATTACTAATTTATACATGTGTCAAATGGGTTTTGTTGAGATCTGTGGGCATAAGATTATTTCCTGGCAGATATGGGCTTGGGAAAACCTACAAGTTCCTGTTTCACTGGCTAGGGTGGGTTCGTTCAAGCCTTGTGTTTGATCTGGGCCTATATCCAAAGCAACACTGGACTCAGGTCCTGCTTATAGTAGGAGTATAAGGTCTTCTCAAAGTAAAGAGAAGCCCAGAAAAGCCTTATTAAGAGAGAGATCATTATTAATGATGATACTTTTCTTCTTTGAAAAAGGTAAAGTTCCAGAGTGCTATCCACAGTATGAATGAAATTTGTGGAGTTAAAACTCGACAGTTTCTTCTATCACATGTGCAGAAAATACCCAAGAAAGAATAATATATATGAAGAAATTTATAATTTGGTTGAAGAGATGCAGAAAATTTAATAATTTGCCCTTTCCGTTCAAGAATTGGGGGGACAAAATTATTTTGCATATCCGGTGCGCTCTCTTTCTCAAATGGAATTTTGAGGTTGGTTTTAGTTGCTCTTTTGCCAAAATCTAAATATTTTGCTGAAGAAAGGCTTGGAAAAGAAGCAATGCCAAAGGATGACAAAGAAAGGTAAGCCTGTTGCCTTGAGCCTCATGAACCATAAACAATGTACAGCAGTACAGAACTCTTCTCAAATCTATTACCACTTATATATATACATAGCCGGATGGTTTACATCATATCAGAGAACATAGAGGCACCACATTTTAAATGAATGATAAAATAAAAAAGGCTAACTATTACTGAGTGAAAGAAGACAGCAATCCAGTCATTCCAACCTCTCATTGTTTTCTACTTCCTTTGTCTTTTTAAGAGCTAAATATTAGTTGCATCATACTGTAGCTTCCAGCTTCATTGGCCATGAGTCACACTGGATATTTTATTTTCCTGACAATTTAATGGCATGTTCACTGGATATGCCAATGTGGTATAAATATGTTCTTCCATGATGGAATTCTGTTAATAATCAGATTTTGTTTTTGGAGAACAGTTCTCTTCCAAAATCACTCACACAAAGCATATCTGATAATTATTTCCCATGCTTTTTACCTGCACTTCAAATATCACACCGTTAACCACAAATAGAGACAGGTAAAGCTAAGCATGAGATGGAACAACACAAGTAAAGCTATAAAAAAACAAAAAAAAAAAACATAGAAAGGGTAGAATTTGTTATACAAGTACTGAATTGAAACCATGAATGTTGAAGTAGGGAAGACAAGTACTGATGTTGTTATTATTATTGTTATACCTCTTTGGAACCACGATTTTCTCACTGTTCGGCGAATGTGGCGTTCGTGTTTCTCTAGAAGTTCATCAACTCTATGTGATTGAGATAGTAAGGGTCCAGAAAACTCAACCTTGTCCCCTTGATCCCGGTAGCCCTGTTAGAAACCCAAAATTAATCAACTAAAGATATAATGAACGTATAAATATCTATCAATTTAAGGGCACCTTTAGTCTATATATGTATTGAGAAATGAATAGCCCCATTAAAATTTAAGCATGAATCTATCAACTTGAATGAACACCTCTTTGGATTTACTTCTGATTTCAAACAATTTATTATCATACAAGTTTTGGTCCCAAAAAAAATTTGGGAATAAGGCTTTGTTATTGTTGTACAAGTTCTGAGCTTGTAAATGCATATCATTTCACATTACTACTACTATTTCTTTTCGTCTTTTTTAATAAAATTTCAAATGTAGAAAATGTAAAATTGGAAATCATTCTAACAAACTTACGATATTGCTTCTTTTAGCTGCCATTTCCTCTTTTTGATACTGTGCCATTGATAGTTCCTGAGAGTGGTACTCATCAGATGCGTCAAATGAATCTGGACGCTCAAACTTGCACCAATTGTTCTGCATTGCAAGCTTGGCAATCTCATATGAATCATGGCCTCTAGAATTTGTGCGGGCCCCATGAATAACATCCCCATTTTCATGCCTTTTGGAGTCAAAATTGTTCTTTGTATGCAATGCAGTAGGTTCTACAATATTGTAAATGTGTCCTCTTGAAGTAGACCTACTGTGTGATCTTATGGATGCATCATCTTTTCTCCTTTTCGCCCATGCAAAACCACTTGATGTAGAAACTTGTAAGGGGACAGAAAAAGGAATGTCACCTTGAGATGCATTCTTTACGTGGGAAGCGTCCTCAAGTTTATCAATTGATTGCTTTCGTGCTGCCCCATCGACCATGGAGTTTACGTCTCTAACAATATCTCCATTGCTAACATTAATCTTATGAGAATGTTGAGTTTGGTAACTTTGGTTTGCTATTTCCTGCAAGAAAAAGGACAAGTACATCAGCAAGAAGTAGCTCCCCTTGCTAACTACATCATATATGTATATATATGTTCTACATGTGGATTCGGACACACACACACACCTCTGCTGGTGCCAATCTACAGATTCCGTGGGGTTTTCTTGCAGGCTTTCTTGTCATTTCAGATCCACGAACTCTCCCACCAATCTTTTTCCTGCAAATTTCTCTGAATGTCATTGTAGTTTTGGAAAGATGACATAACACAACACTAGTACAACATATAAAGCTGGAAATTGCAGACAATTAATGACAAAACTGAAATTTCTCAGCATCACTACATATTTTCCAAATCCCAAACCAGTGGTGTAGCCGAATTGATTTCAGTTAATTAGGGGTTTTTTTTTTTTTTTTTTTTTTTTTTTTTCAATTAAAACAAAAATAAGCCATTTTATGGTTTTTTTTTTTTTTTTTTTTTTAAGTCAAAATCTCATTAAGAATTTGAGCTTGTTTTATCACTTTTGACAAGTAATAACACTGTTCTTTTTTTCTCTCTTTTTTTAATTAAAACTCTTGAACCTTTAATAGACATTGATAATATAGGAACATTTTCTTTTTCTTTTTTAAATGAAGTTTGACATAGAAATGAAATAATAGCCTATAAGTTATGATATAAATAAATAATAAAATCCATTAAAAAATGAAAATAAGAGTAATCAAGTCATTCCAGTTCAACTTCTCATGCTCAATTTAGTTTACCATCCTCCCTTCTGACACTGGCCTTAGTTGACAACTGAGTTCAAACAGCTCCTTTTTCATGATGGGATGTCCAAACCAGTTTTGTAATTTTTCTATTCTTTTCGTTTTATTTTCCTATAAAAACATGTAAAACTTTTGACAATATAAAGAAAATGATAATCCTCACCTCCTTGCCTCCTCACGACTTTTTGCGTCAATCTCTTTGCTAGGTGGGTATATTGGCAAGCTTGACGGATCGCATGCATAAGGCTTTGTTGTGAAATACTGAATATAGTATGAAAATTATATGGCATTAGAAGAATCCTAAATGATGCAAAACAATACTCAAGACAGTTATGAAATGTTGCTAGGCATGCTGTATTTATTTGACATTGTAACATGAAAGTGGGACAAATACAGGAATGATAAAACACTTGATATGAGAAAAAGAAAACATGGACTACTCAAAAACTCATTGTCGATGAAAAAGAATTGCAATCACTACGGACTTGATGACCATATGATGTAGAAATAATGGATTTAATAGTGTAACCTCACTTCCATGCATACCAAATAAATCTAGACAGTCTTTTCAACCATCATATCAAATGATTAAAATGAGACAAATAATCATATTACATCACACAACTACCTCAGATGCAAGAGCAGAGGAGGCTGTCCCTCGCTTGTATGGTTCTACGGAAAGAAGGGTTTCTAGCAGGCTTATGGTGGTTTTTGGTAAATCTTTAAAGGTCTCCCGCAGACAACTATCATAAGGTTGCTGTGGTTTGAATAGAGTTGCATGAGGAAGTTTGGTTCTTTTCCAGTATTCATCAGGTGGGGATCCACAGAGCTTGAAAATTTTGTGTAATTGTTCAACCTGTAAAAGTAAAGCATAGCTATAAGAACATGAGTAGGAAACTTTAAAGTAAATATGTGAACAGCCATCATTCATATAACTTCATTTATACATAATAGCATACTTTTATCAGTCTATATACATCTTTACATACAGCTCCTACACTTTGCTTGCTCCATATGGACACATTGGGAACAGCCATATCAAATCATCCCAAATGTGCATGTTTATACCTCAACTATAATTCAAAGCAGACAATTAAAACTTCAAAAAGGAAATTTCTGTAACTTACTACGTTAAATCATGTTAATTACAGATAGCTGCCTAAGTGGTGAAAGTTGTAACGTTCATTGGATTAAAATGTTGCCAAAATAAAAGGATTTTTTATTATTATAAATTGAATAACTTCCTACAATAACTTTCTTTAATGATAGAACTTTCCCTTTTTCTATTAGGAAACATACCCATGTCTATAGTCAATTATTGGAGACCGCTTGGGAGAAAAGGGATTAAAATGTCAAATTGAATGTCTCTGCCGATTTTTTGTTTCAGGCAGAGTTAAATGGCTTCTTACAATTTCAAAGTAGGCAGGAAAAATGTGACTAATTTTATTCAAAAGTCTAAAAAGAAAGGTCTATTCTGCATGAAAAGTGATGGTAATGCAGTGAAAATAGCATACACAGAGGTGAATACAGATATTTGAGGGTCTCACCTAGGATAACAGACCATATATATTGCTGGGAGAAGATCCTATTGACCAACGGCATTCTCAAGTACCAACAGGAAACAAGAAAATAGCTTGCTAGTGCTGACCAAAGGGGACATGCCTGGTAGCATTCTCAAAAGGAATCTTCTAGTTAAGCTTCAGTAATAAGAGTGTCTTCACAAGTGCTAAAGTATGTCTAACTTCCATGTCATAAAGCACATTCATGGTTTCACCCATAAAGATCTTAAAGAGGCAGGAAGTACAAGATTATAGGGATCAGTTAAAAAGAATGACTTTGAAGGTTAAACAAAGTGCTTGAAAACGTTGAAGTATGTCTCACTTTCATGACATAAACAAAGGGTGTTATTTTCAAAACTTTTAGCCTATTTATTTATTTTACTTCTTTTATTTGTTGCAATCAAAAGAGATGCTTGAAAGCACCATTTCTGGTAATATTTCTAACCATTGGAAGACTTTAACCTCGAAGTTGTCTCTAGCCCATCCACACCCTCAGATTGGTTTTACTCTCCCTTGTTTAAATTTTTCCCAGTTTGTGATTGCCATTTCTTGGAGATAAAAATTATCCCATTTCTGATTCAACTAACATAAGTCATTTCAACTGAACCTATACTTTTCCTAATGGTATCCTTATGTTATTGCAATATTCGTAAATATTAAGACTCAGATAAAAAAAAAATGCAAAATGAGTTACTTTATTAAGCTGATTACCTCTGTTCTCCCTTGAAGGATAGGTTTTCCAAGTAATAGTTCTGCAAATACACAGCCAACACTCCAGAGATCCACAGATGCTCCATAATCAGTCGATCCCAGCAGAAGTTCAGGAGGACGGTACCATAAAGTGACAACCCGACTTGTCAGGGGTTGCCTATGCCCAGAACTAGAGAAATTTGCAAGTCCAAAATCAGCCACCTTCAGAATTCCTTCATTATTTACCAAAAGATTTGATCCTTTAATGTCCCGATGCATTACACCCCTTGAGTGACAGTGATCAAGCCCAGATAGCAACTGCTTCATGTAGCATTTAATCTACACAAGAAAATCAACCTCATTTTATTCAGTATACAAGTAAATATAATGATAACACACTATGGGAATATTTGGACACCAAATGGATAGTAAATTATTCCCTTTATTTGTTCTTATAACATTTTTCTTATTCTGATTTAGCGAAGGGCTAAATTGAGTTTACTTGTTTTTTTAGCATCAGAACAAATTCAGTTCACAATTTAAGCGAATGAGCTTCATTAACATATTCAAATTTATTTAAGGTATTCCTGGTGAATGCTTGATGCAATGTTATATATGTCAGAACTCACAAGCATTCAGTACCGCATGCATTAAATCTTCACATTCAAGAGTTTTAAGGCAATCGGGGCAAACCTGTGACTCACTGAACTTGATGTCAGGGCAAGATAAGAGCCCAGTAATATCGTGTTCCATGTACTCGAACACAAGGTATATGCTACACGATAATCTGGAAGTAATTAAGCCCTCAAGTTTTACAATGTTTGGATGGTCAAGCCTGCGTAGAATCAAAATTTCTCGTGCCATGAACCTAACACTCTCGGGCTCAAAATTGTCAAACCGCACCTTCTTCAGAGCAACTATCCTCCCAGTTTCCAGGTCGCGTGCTCGGAACACGCTGCTGTATGTACCCTGTCCGATCTACTCAAGCAGTTGAAAACAAATCATCCAGTCATAATAAAAAACACACAAAATAGCAAGCACTAAAACAATTCAAATGAAACAGCACCAATCATCGACACCCCAATAAACCCAACATACCCTTCTTCAAAAAAATGACTTTTTTCACAGCATAGATAACATAAGAAACACATTAAAATCATTAGAATCAAAACCCCATTTCAGAAAACTTGGAAAAGTTTTGGCTTATTGTATAAGTTACTCACCATGCATGTCACTTATTTTAAATTTCAAACTAGTAAAATCAAGCTATAAGCTTTTATTGTATACCTTTTCTAATTTTTCATAGGCATCAGGTCGGAGAGGAACCCAGCCGTGAATGGCTTCGCCGGCGACGGCGCTGAGCCAAGCCGGCCACCCAGCTGCCACGTGTTCGCCCTCCACATACTTTTGCAAATTCCCCAATCTAAAGCTCAAGGAGGACTCGTTCCCATTCGAACTCGTTCTGCCTGACTCACCCAACTCGCTCCCACTCTGCCCCAACCCCACCACAACCGACTCACCGCCACCATTCTTGAAACTGTTACCACTACTCTTATGACCGGACTTCTTCTTCTTTGCTCCATTGCTCTCTCCAGACCCGACCCGAATCCGACCCGAATTCCCCGCCCCGAACGCGCCCGAGTGGTCTAAAGCAGCTGGCGTCACGGAAACCGCCTGCTTGGAGCTCACGCAACCCATCTTCCGCGGCTGGCCCCCACACCCACTACAACCACCACAACCACCACCACGGCGACCCAGATAGCATCCCGGGTCGACCCGTCAAATTCTTGAAGTTCAGAAAAAACCCATCTCCGGAAGAAGAAGAAGAAGAAGAAGAAGTTGGAAGTGGAAGTGAAGCAAAATGAGGCTTTTTATTTATTTATATATATATATATATATATACAGACACTCACTGAGATATTATTATAGAAAAAGATAACCGAAGATTGTAAAAGCTTGTTTTAAGTTTTTGTCTCTCTCTGTGTATTGTGAAATGTGAAAGTTTCTTTGTTCAGTTTGTGCGAGAATTGCGGAAGATAGTGGATAGAGGATTTTAATGCGGCTTTCACACAACAGAATTTTTGCGTAATCAACGGAAAGATTATCAACAAGTCTTCTGTTTTTGTTTTTTTATATATCAAAAACAAAAAAGTGTTTTCTTTTTATATAAAAAAAAAAAATAATAATAATGGGAAATCTTAATCTTAAAATAAATGGTACAGGAGATTTTGAAATTGTGTTTTGTTTTTATTATTGCTTCTAGACTTTTTAGCATGGTATGTATTTTTGCTTTCAAATTAAACTACCTTGTTGTTGTATTTCAATGTTGGGTCGTAGTCTGTAGTCTGTACTTTGAATGCATGAAGTGGCGGAAATGCATGGGAATTTGAGGGAATGGGATTGGCAAATTCGGTTGCGCGTGAGGCGCGTGGGTTACAAAAGTATTATTAATTTGTGTGACCAATAAAGAGGGTTGTGTTTTGGTTGGGTGGTTGTTGACTAAACCAAAGTCTTTGTCTTTCTGTTTTTTGAAGAAAAAAAAACAGAGAATAAAAAATTTTGAAACTTTGTTTACATTACGTGGGATTAGGGATTTGTGGAAAGTAACAAGGGAAGGAGAGACTAGAGAGACCCAAATCAATTCTCAGAATGTGAAAGCAACAGCAAAAGAAAACTCAAAATGACTCACTTTTTTCTTCTTCTCCAGACTGTGTTTGGCTTTACTAGCTCCCCATTTCTGACACTTTCCTTTGCTTCATGACTCTTATGGCCCCCGCCATGCATTGAGTTTGATAGGGTCCACTTGAAATAATGGAGGGAAAACTGCAAAAGAATCTCTATGCTAATTTCTAAACTTGGTCTTTAAGGACTTTTTCAATCCTTGTGTTGCTGGTGATAATAGACCACAGTGCCAACTATAGCCCATTTAAACAGAAAAATCGGGCATGTTTGGGACATGTTTTTAAAAAATAACTTTTAATTTTTAAATAAAATTACACGTATTTGAATAATATTATATGTATTTGGTATATATATTTAAAAATTAAAAATTATTATTTAAAAATATGTGTAAAAATATATGTAAATAAAAAAAAAATCTGTTTGATACGAATGTTTAAATGCATGTACCAAACACTATCTTTCTTTTTTTTGCTGCCCAAATTTTTTTTTCTTTCTTTCTTAAAAGGAACACTTTTGGATGTTGGGAATTTATTTTGGGTAGAGCTTGCATGTTGATGATGGGAGTAAGTACCCTTTGTCCAGGTAATTGAAGGTGTGGACCTTTGATGTCCCTGATGACTTTTTGTTGCCAACAGTTGTATTTTTTAGTATTTTACTTCATCAGAAAAAATAGTATATTAAAATCTATAGATGTACTTAAGTGTAATCATATTCTTTCTCAAAAAAAGTGTAATCATATTTTTTTTTGGTAATCGGGATTTAATTAAACAGAACTAAAAAAATACAAAATTTAGGGTAACAAAAGAGAGAGAGAGAGGATGCGTGTACAGAATACAACTCTCACTACTGGGAGATCTCTCTTTTGCCAAAATATCCACGCATTAATTTCTTTCACGGTAAATGTGGTGGATGTGAGCTTCCTCAAAATACTGGAGGAAGGGCCTGCAATAAAAAATCAGAGTATCACAAGAGTGAGATGAATAAGATAAGGCATCATGATTTTGCGTCAAGCTCAATGTAGAGTCTTCTGATATTCAGATTCTTTACAAGCACATGACCATCAAAGAAACCCCAAAGCTTAGCAGCCATGGAATGTAATCATTTTTTTTTGGTTTAATTGGATCTAGCTAATGAGATAGGCTCATTATTATGTGAGAAGAAAGAATACGCAATCAGGTTAAGTTTTTTTATTATAATCGATCATTTTTTTTTTAAGTGCAGTCACACATTTGTCAATTAAAAAATATTTATTTATTTGTTTTTGTTGTTTTTCAATTAAGCAAGATTTAAATACAATACTTAAATATTATTCTTTAAATTCATTTCTTAAGATTTTGTTATATAAATTTTTTTTCATAAAAATAAAATATATTTTTTAATTAAATAGTTACATAACAGAATTTTGAAAAATAAAATTATGCCCATCTTGTCTGTCTCTATAAAATGGGAGCCTTGATTGACACTGTTAACAAAAACCTTTCCTTTTTTTAGTTTTTTTATTATTACTGCATCAAAGAGGAAATACGAAGGCATTTACCAACATAGCCATCCTAGCTAGTAGCCTATCAATAGATTGGCACCTTCTAACAAAAACTTTATTTGTTTATTTATTTTTAACAACAAAAAAGAAATATGAAGGCATTTATCGACATTGTCAACCTAGCTAGCGGCCTACCAATGGATTTTTTTAGACAATTTTAATGTATGACGTCTGCTTTTTATAATATTCTTTATTATCAGATCAAACTATTAATCAATTTTTAATGTAAAAGGAAATTAAACCACAGATCTTTTATTTAACTATCAGAGACTACTATTTTTTTATTTTAAATCATTAAAAGCTACTAGTTGAATTAACTGACTATTTATCTATATTGCCAACCTAGCTAGCAACTTAATAATATCCTAGTACCTGTTAACAAAAATCTTTTTTATTTATTTATTTTTAACATCAAAGAGGAAATATGAAGGCATTTACCGCTTCAGCACAAAAAAAAAAAAAAAAAAATGAAAACATTTACTGACATTGCCATCCTACTATCCTAGCTAGCAGCCTAGCAATATAATATAGACAGTGGTCATATGATATGATATGATGTATCAGAATAAATAATACAATCACCATAGTGGTATGTACAAAGTTACCCGAAAAACAACTGATTGCAAGCCCATAAACTTTTGGACAAATTAATAGTTGGACACAAAACTGAAAAGTTATTATTATTGTTGTTGTTACAAATAATGGGATTTGAGCTATATCGGAATAATTGTGGGCCAAAATTGTTGCAAATTACAATCATATCAAACCACCTACATGAGGTACAGAAATGAATGCAAAGATTTTTTTTTTTTTTTTTTTTTGAGAATCAAATGAATGCAAAGTTGGACTAATTACATATAGTATGAAATTGGTTTTGTTTATTGACCTTTAAGTTTAGTTTATCGACCTTAAGACAAGATCAAGTTTGAATTATCCTTAACCAATAATAAGTGGAAAGAACATGGCAAAGTGGATGCGTTTTTGGCAAAGTCCAACCTTCTATGAGAGATTACTTTAGTCCTTTTTTTCTTTTTTTTGTTGAGGCACAAAGAAAACATTAATTGAACTTTTAATTCATGCCCATTGCAACTTTGCAACCAAGGACATCATTTTTTAGTTTTTTATTAAAACTATTTTTCTTAGAGAAAACATACCCAAACCCCAAGGAATCAAGAGAGGTCATCTCCCTTCCCGTAAGATGTTTTTTTGGAGAGTTTTAGCTTATGAGGTCTGCTCTTAATGATAGCTCTTTATCATCATATTAAGAAACTAATCGGTTTTTAATATAAATGGAGATTGAATTTCAGATCTCTTATTCAAGTATTCAACCATCAAAAACTTTATTAATTGAGTTAACTGGAACTTACACAGTCAAATTGAGTTAGCTAAGGCTGTGTTTGTTTCGTGTAAAACGTTCTCCGGAAAATACATATTTTCCGGAAATGCTATTTTCCGGAAAAGGAAAATATTTTTAAGTGTTTGGTTGAGTTATGAAAATTGTTGTGGAAAATATTTTCATGTGTTTGGATGTATTCTAAAAATGCTATTTTCCGGAAAATTTTCACATTTTCTCAGCATTCAAACAAATTTTATTACAAAAAATTTCAACATCACAACCAATTCAACAACAAATTCCGGCAACAAAAACACAACACAACAACAACAACAACATCAAATAATTCCGGCAACAACAATCAGTTCATCCAAAACAAAAAACAACAACAACAATCAAATTAAAAAAAAAAAAAAAAAACAAATTGAGAGATCGAGGATGAGAGAGCGTGGAGGCGATGGGTGGATCAGCGAGCTCGAGGAGGCGATGGGTTCGTCGTGCTCGTGCTCGTGGGTCTGGGTCTGGGTTCGCCGAGCTCTGGGTTCGTCGTGGGTGAAGGCGTGCTCGTGGGTCTGGGTCTGTGCTCGCCGTGATCTGGGTTCGTCGTGGGTGAAGGCGTGCTCGCCGTGATCTGGGTTCACCTTGCTCTGGTCGTTCTCTCTGTCTCTCTCTCTTCGTTCTCTTCGTTTGTTTTCCGGAAAATTTTATTTGAAGTGAAAATGACTACTGAAAACGTTTTCACCCGATTTTGGCATAATTTTCGGTCAACCGGAAATTATTTTCAGTTTGACCAAATTTGAAGTAACAACCAAACACACTATTTTCCGTAAAACCATTTCCTGAAAACAATTTCACCCGAAACAAACGGACCCTAAATCAAAATCCTTAAATCAAAGAAACAGAGGTCCTACATGCAAACTCCTGAGCCATAGAATTGGCTTCTCTACGAAAAGGATTTACTGTTGCCATAAAACAACAGATTTTGTTCTTTTTATTTTTTATTTTTTGAGAATTAGAGAGTATTCGATAGAATTAATAACATTTAAAGCATTTGCTGCCAAAATAAGTTTGGTGAACCCCTTTTCTTGCAATTATTTCCATTGCAAAAAGTGACACACCTTGGCATCAACAGTTACTATATTGTTAAATCCTAGTAAGGGAGTAATAAACCTTGAATCGTGGGATTCTTAATGTTGAATATTTATTACTCCCTTACTAGCATTTAACAATATAGCAATCCAATCTTCTCAAAACAAAAAAAAAAAATGTGTGAAAACTTTGAGCTGGGAATCTAAGAAGCCATACGAACTGAACTAATTAAGATTATTTGAGCTAGCAAGAATGAGATGAAGAGGTGGGTTATTGTTCCCAGATCAACATTGTAGATTGAGCATTTTACATCTTCAATTAGGAAGAATTTGAGCTGCTTGTGTATTTTTGATTTCCATACCTTATTTCAAGGATTTAGTGCTTGTTGGCATTGCAATGGGAAGTAGAGTATTACCCATAAACAAAGTTTTCAGACTCGGACTGTTCATTAAACCGTAAAAGGGAAAAGTTCAAGTTTCTGAGGTCGAACCGTGATGACATCATAATTAATTTAATAATTAATTAAAGCCTAAATATAGATATTAAATTTATAAAACTAGCAAAATTGACTAATATATCTATATATATGTGGGAAATTTAATGATTTTCAAGCATATATTTAATAATTAAATAATAAAGTTAATAAAATAAAATAACAACCATGAAAACATTAAAATTTATGATTAATTTTTGAAGTAAAGTTGAATATCTTTGAAGGATTTTAATTATAATTTTTTTATTCCTTGTCAGAGATGGATAATTTAATTAAGTAAAATAAAATTGTGTTAAGTTGTTTTTTTTTTTTTAAAAAAAATTGCTAGGGGGTTGGACCGCGTAGTTCTTTCACTGGTTCGTGCGGTCCAACTCCAGTTTTAGGGGTTCACAGAATTAACTAAAAATACGGTTCTTTAGGCTTAAAAAATCGGTTTTTATCTCGGTTCCTAGTTTTCACGGTCTGACCTCCCAATCCGGACTGGTTCTGAAAACTATACCCATAAAAGCTTAGGAATTATAGACACTTCATTTAAGTTGTTATATCTGTGTTATATTTGTATTATATTAGTATCATATCAGTTGTTTTATATTATAATTTTCCAAAAAATGCTCGTGTTATCATGCCGTACGGCCCATACCTGTACCCGTGTCCATGTTTGTACTTCCTAAAATAAAACTTTTGCAATATTAGAGTCTTAATTGAAAAGTTCTTTAGCATTTTGAATGTTTGGCAAATTTAAATATGAATAATGCTTTCAAATATTTTGATTAACATGAAAATATCTAGAAAAAAGCTGTCTAGTACACTTTTGGCAATTTCACTGAAAAGCTTTGAGGAGACGTTGGAATTTTGAGCTATAGCGTTAAAATTTTTAAGTAAGTTGTTCCAACTTTTAATAAAAATAATGAATTGACGTAATTAGATTTTGAGATAAGAGAGCACTAATAATAATTGGTTATTAATTGAATTAATTAGATTTTGAAAATAAAAATACAATGAGTCCTTAGTTCAAACCTTGCCTCTGACAAGTTTTGTAACCTATAAAAGAAAAGGAAAATACTAAACATTTTTATTATGTTACATCAACACCAAACTACCACTAAAGAACTACACAAAAGTTTTATGGGAATTTTTATTTATTTATAAATTTGATGGTTACAAGTTACAAGTTGCAATAACGGGAGAGGGGAGATTCATTTTTTTTTTTTTTTGATATAGGGAGATTCAATTTCTAATTATCTTGAGAAGGGAGAGCACGAAATGTTACTAAACTACAAAACTTTTGGATAAATTTTATGGGACTTAAATGGTCTTAAAATCTCTTTTGATTCTTGCTATCAGACATCATTTTTTCTTGTTTTCAAAAATCACTTATCTTGTCACAAACTACTTTACAATATTTTTATAAATTATTGATGTGATAAATTCTTACTAGTTCTCACTTGGGCCTACTATTAGTATTATCTTTTTTTACTTACTAATAACCACCTACCATATTAGCAGTTTGTGAAAATATTTGTAAAATAGTTTATAGTTTGATTTTAACATTTTTCGGGTGCATAACGTGGCCGGGACATTGGTGAGTCCAAAAAGTATAACCAAATTAATCAAACGTCTTAATCTTTCACAACAATACTTTCACATAATTAAATTCCTGCAAAACCTAGCATGTGAATGAAGAGTGAAGATAGAAGAGAGCTTCTACAAGTCAGTTCTGATAGAGCATGGCACAATGGCTTCTAAGGTTTTGAACCAATCCGAAATAATTAAGAAAAAAGGTGAGCAAGAACCATTATAGAAAGTAAAAAAGAAAAAGAAAAAGGGCAAAGAAGATTCAAAGTATCAAGCTTGTTCCCATGAAGTGGGGTTGGTGAGGGAATTTTAGGTTTCTTGGGTATTGGGGTTAAGGCTTTGATAGTGTGGTCCTCTCCCAACTAAACTGAAAGGCTTTAGACAAGAGATATAGCAATTGTAAAAGCAAATATGCAAACATAACCAAAGATCCAAATGTGCATATACTAACAAATCTTATAAATGTCAATTTCTCTATTATAACTCCTTTTTGATAGTTGTTGCACTTTTGGGTGGATTTGGTACAACATAATAAACTTCCTTTTAGCAATGTCCATGTGAAGCGTGCTACTACAACTGTTACTACTCTCAAGCCATAATTGCTGCCTCCCACGATCTTACATGATCTCTTTTTCATGGTTCAAAAGCATTCAATTGCACTCATGCACAATGAAAAACCAGGAAATAAAATAAAACACAAAAATTAAAAACACCCTTTTGTTGCACATATTAGTGTCATGAAGCATCTTTGATCAATAAAAACATCAAAATTCTGGCGAATCAAGATGTTGATCTTGTTAAATTTATTGGGTTGTGAATTAATACTTTCTTAATTAAAGTTGTCTTTTGGTCGATGACAAGGATCTTGAAGGCAAGCATAGTGGGTACTAGTGGACCATAAAGCTAACAAAAACATTTAAGATTCAATGAAAAGAGAAAAAAAGAAAAAAAAAAATTCAAGGTTTATATCAAACGTAGGATGATCTATTTGGTAAATAAAATCATGAATTTAAGCAGGCAAAGAGAGAGGCCTAAAATATATATACATATATTTTCAAAGATGTTTGACAATCTTGGCATAAGATGTGTTCCACAAGGTGCACCAAAAGACTTCACTTAGCAATGGGTTTTCATTTCATAAATTAATACTTCAATCTAAATCTTTAAATAGAAGAAGACATTAGTAAATTTGAGTGTACACAGTGTGTTGTAATATCATTAGGTCAAAGTCATGACTTGTTCCGAAATCCAATTTCATCAAAACCACAGTACCAAATTAACCCACAGCAATTAAGAGAGTACCATGGTTTTTTTATTAGGTACTGCTAGAGAGAAGAAAAAGAAGGTGGGGCAGGTCAAAGGTAGGTCTAGGTTTAACTATCCAATCATTATCCAACAATAATAATCCCTACAATTTGGTGATCACTATTAAGTTTTGTTTAATTTCTATGCTCAGTCGGTAAAAGCATTGACATACCTTTCATGTCCATAGTTGGGACTAACCGTACATAATAAATTCTAGCTGAAACCATACCAAACTTATGCACTGCATGTGCCTGCAAACCCAGAAATGAAGAAAAATTCTTTCATGAACAGTACTATTTCCTTATGGTGATTGTTGCAGCACATGCATGCATAAGTTTTATTTAGTTTTCACTTAGCTGCTAATGCAGAAATATGATTGAAATATTGGGTAACTGATGCACTATAACTTGATATTGAGTAGTTATATTGGTTTAGGTGCATATGCATAGAGATTCTTCAATACCCAACACTATTATTACTCTTTTTTCTGCTCATAGTGCTTATAAAAATGATTAGCCACCCTCTCCACCAAGAAAAAAGAGAGATTTTGAACCTACCCTTGTCCCCTTACAGTGCTTACAACCCTGTGGCTATGGTCAACGTACTTAATGGAACATAATTTTGACTTCTGAATAGAATTATGTTTGCCAGCTTTGGGTTATAATTACTACTAAAATATCTTTTAAAAAAGATAACTTGAGGATAGGACAAGATCATTATAAAATAGAATTTAAAAAATTAATAATGGGACAGATGATATATGAATATATATATATATATATATACACACCATAATTCGAGATGTATTTGTAAATCAATTAATAGATGTATAACAAAAAAGTGATACAAGTTTGTGTTAATTTTCAGGTTTATCCCATATTGAAAGATTACAAAAGCGTTTATAAAGTAACACAAACACCAACAAAAATAAAGTAATTTGAGAGAATCTATGAACATGTAAAAGTTGTTTTTTACATTAGAAATAACTAATTTGTGTGATAAAGATTAGATAGTGATATTTTATTTTATTAAAATAAGTAAAGATGCATTAGATCATAATATGTGGAAGTTATTTTTCAATGCAGAACTAATTGATTTTAAAATATAGTTGATATGCATTAGATCATAGATCATTGAAGTTATTTTATGATACATATATAACTCGATCGAGATCAAATGGTGATTTTTTTTTTTTAATCAAAATAAGTTAAGATGCACTCGATAATAGACCGTGGAATTATTTTCTAATACATAAATAATCGAGATGAATTGGATCATAAACTATGTAAGTTATTTTATGATACAAAAATAACTGATGTGTATGATCAAGATCAAATGGAGATGTTTTATTTTATTAAAATAAGTTGGGATGCATTGCATCATTTCTTATGGAAATTATTCTCTGATATAGAAAAGATCGTTTATTAAAAGGCTACTGGTTATTATGAAAAATCACACTGTTTAATTAGAAAGGGTGTCAATTCAAATGAGTTATATCTCTTCATTGTCTATAAATTAAGGGTCTGAACCATAGTCAAATACACAATTTCATTAGAGTTTCTCTTAGATGGAGACTTCATATTTGTTGTTTGTAGTTGGTGTTTTTGTTGTATCTTAGAGGTGAATTGTTGTTTACTCTTTCTAGTGGGGGCGGCAATTATCATCTTAAAAATGTGTTTCTATGCGACTCAAACTCACATTAATTTTCTAATCCTTCTCAATTTCCTCAACCCAAAAATTGTATATCAAACTTAATAAATATCTTATTAGATAAAGACAAATATTACTTTTCTATGACTGATCAATTGTCATCTAGTTAAGTAAATAAATAAATAAATAAACTCGACAAATCGAATTAAAAATTTAGCTCATGAAATTTTAAAGAACCAAAGTAATCAAGTATCCAGTATTAATTCTTCTCCCAAAAAAAAAAAGAAATACAACAACAACAACTAATCCTTGGACATTTATTTTAGGACATTCTTTGTGATTTTAGCGCTAGAATTCAAAGGTGTATTACATGCTAAACTATCAACAAATGTTTTTATAGTAATATATCAATAATTCTTAGTTGGTAAAAATGTAAAACTGATCCTCTAACTTTCAGTCTTTTTCATTTTAGTCCTTTAACTTTCAATTTTGTCACTTCAATCCTCTACTTTTCAATTGTTGTCAATTTGGTATTCCGTTAAATTCTAGTTATGTTTTGCTGTTAATTAAGCCAAAACGACGTCGTTTTGACTATTTTTTTTAATAAATAAATTTCAGAATTTAAAGAAAATTAAAAAAAAAACAAAAAAAAACGGTCGTTGCGTGGGAACCCTAGTAGTGATCTTCTATGGCGAATGCAGGTACCCTCTTACACTAGCTCTCATTTCTCCTTCTATACCGATTAATATAGCTTTCTCTACATAAAAGGTATTGATTTTTTTTTTTTTCCCGTCATATGGTCACAAACTTTCCCCTGTCCGCAAGTTCCTACAGGAACACGATTCAGTCGGCATCGGTTTTCATTGATCGATTTGATTTAAGGTAGTCGTGTGCGTATGCGTGTGGTAGTTCGTTGCGTGGGTTTTGATTTCAGGTAAGGGCCTAAATGTTTTTTTTTTTTTATTGTTTTTTTTTTAATATCAGTTTTTTTTTTTTTTTAATTTTCTTTAAATTCCAAAATTTATTAAAATAACTGGAGTTTAACGGAGTGCCAAATTGACAAAAATAGAAAGTTAAAGAACTGAAATGACAACACTGAAAGTTAGAGGACTTAAATTAAAAAAGACTGAAAGATAGAGAGTCAGCTTTGCATTTTTGCCTTCTTAATTTATAAATACATAAATTTAAAAAGAAAAATACAATAAGGATTAATAATAAACCATCCAAGTTCTTGGTAATATTAGTTAGATTTAATAAGTTTAGAAAAATATTTGGTTCTAACTATTAATAGAAAGATGACACGTACCTTGCTATGTGTAATGCACATAATTCACTTTTTTTTTTTTTTTTTTGAAGATATTCACTTGATTAGTTGAGTTAAGTGAATCATGATCATTACACATAATAAATATAAATGTCATATTTCTATTGATGGTTGGGAGCTCAAAACTCCGAACATTTTCAAAGCCAAACTCTTGTTCGTAAGTTTATATTTAACAAACCACATTAGTTTAGCTTAATGTATTGAAGTGATAACATTAATTTGAATTAAATAAAAAATGAATTAGATTTAAGAATTATCCTTTGAATAAAAGGAAATCAATTAAAGTTTTATCTATAATGAGAGTAAAAAATATTTGGAGAAAAGAAAGAGAACAATTAGGGAAGAAATTTACATATTTTTACTATGATTTGATATGGAAGAATGATCACATAAAAGATGCCACCCACACCCGTAATTGCAATGTGAAAGTTTGAAAGACTATATATTAAATTGTGTAATAAAGTATAAGGGTCTGCCTTATTTATAGGTAGACAATGTATGTTGTATAAGTAACCTACAATTATGGGCCTAAGCCTATTGAGTTTATATTCTAATATTATTCTAAGTTTCTAACATGAAATTTGCAAAAATGAAGAGTAAAAGAAAAAAAATAAATTGTCACACTCTCGCTTTAGTCTTTTAAGCACAGTGTAAAAGGAAGCATGTAGATTTCTTTTTTGGTAGTCGCGAAAGAATTGAATCACTGATAAAGTCTGAAACACTGAATTTGTATATTCCCTTTTATCTTTATTGCCCCCAACGAGTTTCGAGCCCAAACACACCCCATGGGTGGAGTCAAGCTCAAATGTGCCAATTAACGAAGGGGCCGTTAGTAAAAAAATGGTTGATTACTATTTGGTATATTTGAAAACTCAAGTCACAAATTATGAATTAATAACAAGCTAATATTTATACACACTTTTTTATTTTTGGGATCAAGAAACTAGGACAAGTGTGAGTGCACCTTTTAAAGAGCTTAACCTGCCAAAAAAAAAAAATGTTCTTATCTAATCCTATCTTCATGTTTGGTGTTAAACTCAAGTCATGTAAGTTTTAATATTAATTAAATTAAATTCACTTTTGAAGAATTCTCATCAATAAATCAAGGATAATCCTATATAATATATATATTTTTTATTATCATCATATTCTATACAAAATTATGTACTATGTTACTGTATTGTCACTTTTCATTGCTTTTACCTTTATTAATTTAGTTTATACATTACCAAATTATCTTTAACGAGTATCCCTTATCTCTTTATTACTAAAAGCCAACCCTCTGTCTTAACATTCTCATTCATCTATTTTAACATTCTCATTTTATGGACTTCAAATTCAAGAATAATAACAATATTAAGATATTGCAGTGAATCAAAGTATAGAAGATACCCCATTGAGCAGGGATCTATTTGAAAATGTTTAGAAAATGGCCAAGATGGTACAAATGTTCCAATTTCAGTTAACACAATGCCAACAAAATGTCTCTCAAATGTCAACATGATTGGTATAGTTGTGAACGTGAAACCCAGCAGATAACCCCTTTGACGTCTTTATCAGAGTACTATCACCAGATTTTATGTCGTTTGCTGTAATGATTCATCATTATAGGGCAATTTGCAGGCAGCCAAGTGGTCCTTTGACTTGTATTGGCCAAGCATTTCGGCAATAGTTCTACAACGGCATTGGTTTCCAGGACGGATCACATCCCCATAAACAGCCATTTCAATTATATCTAGCTCCTTATCTGCAAGTTGGAGAAATTTGTGATTATTGAATGAAAACACGACCTACTGATACATAAGAAACAAAAGAAAATGATAAGAAAATAATGTACACTCAGTAGGTAAGAAAGCAGTCATTCCACTAAAAATAATTTTGTTTAAGCTGATAATTGCCATTTTTTGGTAAGAGAAAGGGGAGACTGAAATTATCAATGCACCTGATATACTACCCCTTCCTTTTATATAAAGGTAGACCCATTTTTCATTGAATGCAAGCTTTTCACCAACGAAGGAAGCTGAGGTTCAGCCCCACCTTAAGCAATGAGAGCCCTAAGCCCACTATGGGTTGGGGAACTCACGGTCATTTCAAAAACTTCACAATGTGGTGAAGTGTTTTCATCCCCAAGCCCTATGTTCCTCATGGAAACAAGAATTGATATATGAGGTGAATCAGACTAGGTTTACAACAAGCTGGCTTGGTGAAGCCTGACTACCTAAAGGCTATGGAGGTGGCCTGCCTTTGGAGTAGGGCTCCAAAGTGAATGTGGAAGTGCAGAGTTACTTGAGACATCATGTTGATGCTCAGGTACAAGTGATGATGACCCAGGTGGTTGAAAAGGTTCTATGGTCATCCCAGAGGTGAAGAAGAATTGTGAAAGTTGGGATCTCCTCCGCTCATTGCATCACCAAGTTGATATGCAGTGGCTCTACGCTTGAGACAAATTAAATCTCATCTTTAGAAGAAAAGGATGGAAGTAATGTGGGGTGGGTGGCAGATGGCAAGTTTCATGACAGCTCTAGGTGATTGTTTACTTAAAGACAGTTTCTGGGGCTCAATTCATCTGTAATAGTCAATGCAGTGGTACAGAACTAGTGAGAAAGCACTTGGACCAGGAAGTGGCTAATGTGAGTTGACCTCAGCGTTTTCTGCATGCTACAGTCCAACATCTTTGTATGACAACCTTAGATCATCATGCACTTTTCATTGACATCAAGGGCTATAATGGTTTCCATGGTTTAAGGTAGAGGCAAGAGCTGGGCAACACACCTGGAGTGTGAGGAGATTATTGCTCAAGCCTGGAGATCAGAGTTTCAAGGGGCCAAGATGTATGTGGTGTGTTAAAGGATTATGTGCTGCTGCCAAGTGCTGATAGAAGGGACCAAGCCATTGGGGAAACGCTAGTGAATCAGGTGAGGGAGAAGCAATGAGTTCTAGAGCAGTTAGAAAACACAGATGCCTCTCCCGAAATGTCTGAGCAAATCAAACCACTTTGAACGGAAATTGATACTTGACTTGATGGTGAAGAATTACATCGGAAGCAATGATCCAAGGTGCCTTGATTACATGAAGTGGACAAAAAAAGCATGTTGTTCCATGTTAAAGCAATGCAGAGACAAATGTAGAAATAGGATTACGGGCTGAAGGACAACCAAGGGACATGTCGTGAGCAATTTGAACAATGGGAAGGAGCTAATATGTTGGAGGCAATACCTTCGGTCATTGTCAAACATATACTTGAAAATGTAGCTTTGTCTTAGCATTAATAAAAATAATTTGTTTTATTTAACAAAAAAATCAAATGAAGAGCAATAATAAATGTGTTAAAGGATTCACAAAAGTGATTGGTACAATCATCACTTAATCCCATGTATCTATCTAGTCTATTTTATTGACATCCCTGAATCCCATGTTTTTTTTTTTTTATAAGTAACATAAGAATATTATTAATAATAGAAAAAGTGCCAAACTGAGTACATTAGGGATGTACTATGGGGGCACAAATTAGGAAACAAAAGTACAGCAATCAAGAAAAATAGGAAAGGAAGAACAAGAAAAATGAGAAAAGACCACACTCAATTCAAAGAGAGTGCGCAAATAAAAAGACTTAATCTCTAACAAAGAACGTTCACAACCCTCAAAGTTTCTAGCATTCCTTTCACGCCAAATGCACCAAATCAAGCAATGAGGCACTAATTTCCAAACATCAATGTGACGATGTCGCACAAACTTTCCTTGCCAAGCCTCAAACAACTCAAGAACAGTATGAGACATAACCCATTGAATACCAAACAAGTAGAAAACCAAAGACCACAACTCCCAAGCTATGGAGCAATGAAGTAGAAGATGATCCACCGACTCTCCACAACTCTTACACATATAGCACCAGTCAATCATTATCACACGTCTTTTATGAAGGTTGTTTGTTGTTAAGATCTTACCTAAGTAAGTAGACCAAGAAAAGAAAGCCCCCCTTGGAGGAACCTTCAAGTACCATATCATTCTCCATGGGAAGGAAACAAGATTAGGAGGATAGAAAGAGCTATAATATCCTTTAACCTCAAAACCTCTATTTCTTGCAAGCTTCCAACAAACCCTATCTGGGTCAAACCCCACACAGTCGAAGAATAGACCAACCCCATAAACCGATCAAAAGCTTCTTCTTCCCAATCTTGTGGTAGATGACGAAATTGCACATTTCAGTGAAACCTCCCAACAGACCAACCCATAACTTCAGCCACTGAGGAATCCTTTGACCGACTAAGACAATAAAGCTCCGGAAAGGCCTCTTGGAAAGTACAATCCCCGCACCACACATGCTTCCAAAATTTTACTCTAGTACCATCCCCCACATCATATACAAGGAGTTTAGAGAAGTTCAACCAGCCACTTCTAATGTATCTCCATAGGTTGACCCCATAAGGACTTGTCACTTTTTTCGTACATCAACCACCCCAAATATTCTCATATTTTGCCTCTATAACCCTCCTCCATAAAGCATCAGTCCCCATGCCATACCTCCACAACCATTTTCCTAGCAAGGCAGAATTAAAGCTTCCCAACCGTCTTATACCTAACCCCCCAACCTGCAAAGGCTTACAGACCTTGGCCCAATTAACTAAGTGTATTTTAGGTTCACCACTAATCCCATTCCATAGAAAATCTCTCTGTAATTTCTCCATATGCTTTGCCACCTTATCCGGTAAAGGAAGAAGGGAAAGAAAGTATGTAGGTAAAGACGAGAGTAAGCTTTTAATGAGTGTCACCTTACCCCCTTTAGATAAATACTCTTCCAACTTGCTAATCTCCTCTCCATCCTCTCTAGGATAAGATTCCAAACATATAAATCCTTAAACTTTGCACCTAATGGAAGGCCCAAATATTTCAAGGGCGGAGAAGACTGCCCACACCCCAACAGACCAATCAGAGCCTCCAAATTGTGCACCCCACCAACAAGTACCAACTCAAATTTCCCTAAATTAATACGAAGCCCTAATACCTCCTCAAATCTAGCAAGGATTGCCCTTAAATTAGCAATCTGAGAAGAATCAGCATCACAAAAAATCAGTGTGTCATCTGCAAATAAAAGGTAAGACACCATCACTGATGGACCAGTCGTACTACCCACAACAAAGCCTAAGAATTGTCTAACAGAGGCAACCACATCCAACATATCACTTAATGTCTCCATCACAATATCAAACAACAATGGAGATAATGGATCCCCTTGCCGAAACCCCCTAGTACTTCCAAAGAAATTAGATGGGCTACCATTGATCAGAATGGAAAACTTTACAGTTGAAATGCAATACCTTGTCCATTTTCTCCGTTTCTCTGAGAAACCACAACGTTGAAGCATATACATTAAAAAATCCCAACTCACATGATCATACGCCTTCTCCACATCCAATTTACACAACACACCTGGAACTCTTGACTTCAATCTACTATCAATACATTCAGAAGCAATCAATACGGAATTCAAAATCTATCTACCCTTCACAAAAGCATTTTGTAAATCCGAAATAAGCTCATGTGCCACCCTACGAAGCCGATTAGCCAACACCTTAGAAATAATCTTATAAATCCTACCAACTAAGCTAATAGGCCGAAAGTCCTTGACCTTCACAACATCTAGTTTTTTGGGAATAAGGGCAAGGAACGAAGCATTAAGACTCTTCTCAAACACTGCCTGAGTATGAATAATGTGGAATACAGCCATAATTTCCGTTTTCAAAACACACTAGCAAGACTGGAAGAATGCCATGGAAAAGCCATTCGGGCCAGGAGCCTTATTACCATTAAAATCATTGATCACCCCAAACACCTCTTCCTCCTCAAAAGGCCTATCTAGCCAATTGGCATCTTCCACCAAGATACTAGAAAAGTCCACATCATCTAAGACAATTCTATGAGCCACATCCTCAAAATAAAGCTGCCTATAGAACTAAGAGATACAGTCTGCTATAGTTCCCGGGTTTGAAGATAACTCCCCAACCACCATAAGCCTATCAATAGAATTAACCCTCTTGTGCGAGTTAGCTGTACGGTGGAAAATTTTAGTATTTCTGTCTCCTTCCCTAACATAGAGAACTCTAGATTTTTGCCTCCAACATATTTCTTCCAACAAAGTAACTTTTTCTAACTCATCACGAATTCTTCCCACTTCTACCGTTTCCTCCGCTAACAATCCCCAACTCTCCTCCACATTCTCTAGAACACTCAGGTCCTTCCACAATTTTTTAATCCAATCTTCAACATGACCAAACACCTCCACATTCCATCTTTTCAAATCATTTTTTAGGAGCTTTAATTTATTGGCTAGAATAAAACTCAGTGCACCATGAAACTAATAGGAATCCCACAAAGATCGAACCCTATCCACAAAACCCTCATCCTTAAGCCACATATTCTCAAGTCTAAACAGCATACTCCCTCTCTGAAAAGATCCACCCTCAAGGACAATTGGAAAATGATCCAAGCACAATCTAGACATCCATCTTTGAGAAACTGTTGGAAACTTATCCTCCTAATCTGCAGAAAACAAGAATCTGTCTAGCCTAGCCTTCGAAGCAACTTCTCTAGAATTTGACCAAGTAAAAGTACCCCCTTGCAATGGCAGATCAATGAGACCCTATTTCGAAATAAAATTGGAAAACTCCTGCATGGCAGCAGTGAAAGAATTAGACCCCAATCATTCGGAAGGGAACTTAACCACATTAAAGTCACCACCCACACACCATGGGACACTCCACTAGCTATTCAAGCCACAGAGTTCCTCCCCTAAAAACCTCATGTCTCGATGTAAATTAGGGCCATAAACACCAATAAATGCCGAAACAAACTAATCTAACACACTTGTAAACTTACAAGAAACTGAAAATCTCCCCACTGCTTCCTCCACAAGCTACGAATCACTGCTTTATTAATCAGCCCCATTTTGGTTTCTTGAAGACAAACCACATTTGGCCCCCATTTACTAATCAAATTTCTAACCTTGAGCCTTTTATCCTGCTCATTCAACCCTCTAGCGTTCCAAGAAATATCTCCACTCATTGATAAGGCACAACAGCCCACTCAATACGTGCACTCCTTGCTTTATTTGGATCATACTCAACATTCAAGGATGACAACAAGTTCTTCAACTCCCGCTGACCTTTCTGGCCTAACTTGACCAACTTCATCTAATCACCCACCCTAAGTTTCTGTTTATATTTCTTTTTGGCCTCTATAGTTAATAACAATCCTGTAATCTGCTCCTCAGAACCTTCCAATGAAGTGTCCACAGATTTCTTAAAAGCCTTTATCCGATTGGTTACCCATTGTGATAGCTGATAGTTATCAACACTCTCCTTACACCCAACCTCCTTCACTTGACTAGATACCACCTCCAAAGGACCTCCAGTGGCCAAAGGTACCACAACTTATGGCTCATCACCTCTCTCCCAAGACCTCAACCTTTCATCAAATTCCCACATCTCCTTCTCTAACCAAGGAACCACAGATGAAAACTCAACGAGCCCCTCACCCTCATCTACCCAACTAACCCTCTGCCCTTCATTAATAATAGAATCATTACCTGGTACACACTATCCCTCTATGCTTGAGCAGACCGACATGCAATCTGGAGATCGATACAGCGACAGTGGAAGCACTAATTGCCGTCTATCACGCAATTGTAGCATCCAATCTTTGGAATTAGCCCAAGACTTATCCAAATCTCCAACCAATTCCCTAATAGTGGGGCTAGGTAGATGAACTCCCTCAAAATCAGAATCATTATTTATAGTGGCTGATCCTTCCGAACCCACAAAATCCTCTTCCCCATCTTCCATTGCCACTTAAGAAGTCAAAGACGCTAGTGTCGAAACCATCGGGTCACTATAGGTTGTTACCGATCCACTGGATGCCTGGACCATGTTTAATGGTCTCTAAACCCAAGCCTTGCTTATTGACAAGCTTGATCAAGCTCCCACATACACTCTTAAAATCCTTTAGATTAAGATAATGAGATTGAAATTAGACTTGCAATAGTACATCCCAAATAATAGACTAATTTTATTAATCAAAAGCAAATCTAAGAAGCAATCTTCAAACCCTTCCAAAATAATACCTAAAGCAGGGCTGGAACATAAGTTAGATACTTTTCTACATCCTGCAACTAACACCCAAATCCTTTAAAACTTTTAGAGACCACTAAGACATTGGACCATCATATATCTGAAAATGTTTCATAACCTATAATCTTATCTTTCCATGTATTTCCATTTATCCATCATACCATTCTCATTTCAAGAACACTTAAATTTATGAATATGTTGCTTCTTTACAACCTAGCATTCAAGATCACAGAGCAAAACTAGTCTTATAGTGAAATTTCCCTTTAACTTAATAGGTATTCTATGATCACACAATACTCCTGATTTGCTTCTCCACATCATCCATCTTTCTCTTATCCTATCCTATGATTCACATCCTTTTTAATCTCTCAATCTTTTTGAATTATCGATCCAAGATATTAAAAACAATCCCTCTTTTGAATCTCATGACCATCAAGTCTTACAGTCCTTTCATCTGTGTTTCTCCTTTTACTAACCGTACATTCTATATACTGTGTTTTAGTCCTACTTGATTGAAAACCTTTAGATTCAAAGTGTCTAGCCAAAATTCTAACTTAACATTAACTCTATGTCTAGTTTCATTCACTATCTAGTTTCATTCACTAAAACTATATCATTTGCAAAAAACATACACCAAGCAACTCTCTTAAATTGCTTTAGTGAGCTTATCCATCACTAGTGCAAATAGACATCAAGGAACAATGCTAAAGTAATGTATAGATGAATCATACTGAGAACATTTAAAAATAGTTTATTGACACGTATGCATCTGAAGTATGTTTCATCAAAATGAACAATGAAACAGAAATAAATAAAGAAAATTCACTATTTTATGAACTTATTTAACCTAATATGTAACAAGACAGCAGTTCCATTACTAATCCAGAATGCAACCTAAAACCACGTAGGTCTCACAACAATGATGAACAGAATACGATGAACAGATGTGGGTTTGATACTGTTACTATAACTGTTTCTTAGGACATCCAAGGGATAGATCACTTGACAGCCATTTGAAAAGGGTAACAAATAACTTATGGCTAAAACTCAAATATATTAGTGATGCAGTGAAAAAAGTATGTAGACTTGAATTCTACGCTTGAACAACAGCACATTGATTTGCTGCCATATACTAGTTGTCAAATTATGGATGTAGGCAAGGAACAAACCTTCCCCCCATCCACTTTTGTAAAGTCAAGTGACAAACACAAGATATTCGCCAACTGGCCAACTCAACAAACAGCAATCAAAGGATTCAAAGCATACCTTGTTGATGACTCTCTGAACCTAAACTGTAGCGTTTCTACGAATCCAAAAGTAAAACATCATTCCTCTAACATGGAGAGCTATTAAATGAGACAATATTTCCAGGAAAACAGAATCATCGTTGAGAAAATTTTTTTTTTTTTTTGATAGGTAACTAGAAGGTATAAATCAATGAAGAAGAACGTTCATTTCAAATTTTGGGTCAAGAATAGAGAATGGTGCAAACATACCGGAAAACTTGACATCACAGGAGTAACCTTTCAATTGAGTTGGATCTACATTGTCTTTGTCTGATTTATATCTGTTCACCCTTGTTTGAAGTATCTGACAATTATCATATGTAGATTCACCGCCTGCAACACAACCCAAATCACAAATGCTCAATTTCAAACTGATAAACAGTCCAAAATCTATGTCCTGCTTCAAATTGAAGAAAAAAAAAATCAAGGCTTTAAATACATTGCTAGTTCCTAAAGTTTAGCAAATGAGTGATTCTAGTTTCTAAAGTTAAAAGTAATTGTTTTAGTCCCTTAGATGATGTGGCAAAACTAAAAATCGAGACATTATTACTCTAGAGAGACTAAAAGTGACCATTTTAAGTTTTGCAGGGACTAACTTATAAAAACTACCACTTTAAGGTTGCGTTTAGCATTGTCTTAAAAAGCTAAATTTTTTTACTATTTAGCTTATTTTTACAACTATTTATGGGTCCTATTACACTTTTTAATACTATTCATACTTCCTACCAAATTATTTCAGCTATATGCAAAAAAAATTTTAATTTCAGCTAAATAAGCTCTTACCAGGTTTCTTAAAAAATAAACATGATCATTTTAAACTTAGAAACTAAAATCTTAGGATACACGGACACAGACATAGGTACGGGTATAATTCGAGTAATTTTTGAAAATTATAACTGGTACGGGTACAACAAATGAAGTTTCCGTACATTCTAGCTAAAATAAAATGGCTTTACGAGCTAAAGTCTAAGAACCTTGAGTTATGCATACAGAAGTTTGACACTTACAAAGAATGAATGAAATAGAGAATTGCAGAAACAATGAAATGTGTGAGAGAAAGAGGGACCTTTGGAGAAGGGGACAATGTGGTCGTACTCAAAGCAGAGGCAGCCTTGGCAGTTGCAGAAGCGCTTGCAGACGACGTTACCGGCGGCGTCCTCGCGCCACCTTTCTGGGTGTCTTCCTGGGACTATCCCTGCATTTGCCCAGCACTTGTTCTTCGCCTTTGAGTCAAAGAACCGAGGCCTCTCCTCACCACTACTGTTTTTACTATGACCACGAGAACGATGAGGTGACGAAGACGAAGACGAAGACGAAGTCGAAAACGAAGAAGAAGTACTCATTTTGATTTTTGGGCTCTCACCCCCGCTCTCTGGTTTTGCTTAGCACTTTGCTTGGAGAGAAAGATACGGGAGCGAGAAAGAGAGAGAAGGATCAAGAAAGGTCTATTATCTGCTCGTCATAATGTCCCAACCAGTAAATTCGTCTCCTTTTACTTTCTTTATTACTTTAAAAGTCGTGCGGGGCAAGCAATAGCCAATGCCAATAGATTTTTTTTTTTAGCGCGCGTTTGTACAAGCAGAAAATTCCAGTTTGTTTACGATTTTAGTTTATTTATGCTATTATTTAAGAGTCTTATTATATTTTTTAATTACTATTTATAAGTTTTATTATACTATTTAGTTAATTTTTATTTTTATTTATAGTATTTTTAACAAAAAATTTTCAATTTTAGCTAAATCAGTTGTTTCAAAACAAACACTAAGAGTGATGTAGATCTACAAAATTTTTATAGAATTAATATTTTCATTATAAATTATATATAGTTTTTTTTTAGAACCTATAAATTTAAGCTTATATAGTAGTTGTTATAAATTATTATAAATTATATATGGTAATTGTTTTTTTTTTTTTTGAAAATCAAAGTATATATATAGTAATTGTTATTGGTTCTAATTTAAGCTTTATTATAGTTGGGTTACACGTAGCAATTTTGTAATACTTCATAAGTATTATGAAATTTAAACTTATCATTTAAATTATATTTTTGCCTACAAATGAAAAAAAAAAAAAAAAAAAAAAAACTAGAGGGATAATTAGTACATAAAATAGTAATCCTATTCCTAGTTAAATGGAAAAAATTTAAAAAAAAAAATTATATTTTTGTCATGGGGCATGAGTTACCCCCATCTCTCAAGAAATCATTGACCTAATAATAATTAACAATCATAAATAAACACCATAAATTTCAAATCTTATATTATATTATATATTACTAGAGATTTATGTTTGTTACGTGGAATATTTTTCACATCATTCTTGTTGAGAAGTGACATGTGAGCAACAAAACTTTGTCAAAGCCCAAGGGTTAACAGTTTAATGCGGATTAAAACAACTTAACTTTTCAAATGCACCTTGTAATAGTATTTTTTTTTTCTTTTCTATTTTATTAAAATATTCTTGTTTTAAACTTGGTATATTTTTATAGAAATGGGGCTAGTCAAACCTGACCCATTTCCATTATCATCTCATATCTCTTTTCTTCTCCCATAACTCTTCACACGTCAAGAGCTCCATCAACAGAAGAAGTCACCACCAACCCACGCCTAAATGCAATTGACCAAGTGCTTTGTAGCTCAATGGTATTGATTGCTTTCCGTTACAAAGGTATTGATTGTTTTCCTTTATAAGAAAAATAAAAGTTTGAATCTTTATATTGATTGCTTTCCTTTACAAGAAAAATAAAAGTTTGAATCTTTATAAGAAAAATAAAGGTATGAAATTTTGAATCTTCTTCACCATTGTTGTAGTCCAAAAACCCATCCAACCAATGAGGGTGGAAACTACCAAAACACGAAATAACAAACTAACACTAAGCTACAATACACGCTGATTTTGTACCAGCACTATAACTCAAGTTATCTTGCCTAGTCCATTACCAATGTTCTAGGGAAAGACGAAAGACCATTTGAGAGGATTTTTCCACTTCTCATTCGTTGCAATATTACTTTCTGCGAGCTGTTTCCGCATTTTTTTTTTCTCTAACATCACAAAATTTTTATTACTTAAACCGAAATCCTTATTGTATATTTCAATCTATATAGAAATATAATACTTTAAATTATTCTCTGCAATAAACACGCCAGAACGTGAGATCAAAGAACCCATATTCTGACACTACTTATTTATGGGCATGAAGGTCATATAATCAGACTGAAAGTCTGAAACCACAATAACAGGTTCTCACAGACCATGTGTCTTCCAATATTTCCTCAATCTTCAGATTGTAAACACAATAAACCAAAATTCAGGAGTATGCTGTAAAGAACCTGATAGCACTTAACAGACAGTCATGTTTTATTATCTAAATCCCAACACAATTTACTCCACCATGCTTAGAAAACATCAAGCATGCCAGTTTCTGCACCAATTTCTACAATCACATCTCATTAACCTTACAAGGAATGCAATCTTTTATGCGTGTAAGCACCACTCAAATCTTTCTTTCTTTTTTTGTTTTTCTCCCATCAATGCAGAATGAAAGCAACATAATTGAAAAAAAGCAAATCTAGATGATGAAAACAAGTCTCTGAAAGACAAACATAACATAACAAGAAAATGTTATATAACTTTGTTTTCCAGACCCGCATAACTCCATCCGCACAACCACCAAGTATACCCGCTGTGTCTTAAGAAAAGCAAGCTATAAAAGCTCACAAAAATATTTCAACTAAAGTTTCCAACAACAGTTTCTGAATTATTATAAAGAAACTACTTGGGGCCAATGTCCTTCAGAGCACAAATCTGCTCCTCTCCCATTGCGGACATCACAGAGACAACCAGGTCCTTGCCTTCAGCAAATCCATCCTTGATCTGCACACAAGGATTAATGACGTATTCAGCTATCCGAATTTTTTTTAAAAAGGAAAAAGGAAAGACAGAATAGAAGTTGTACACATAGAAAATCATTAAGAAAAACTACAATTTCTATGGACCAAAAACATAACCAAAGGTTGGGTAAATTTTAGGTATAGTTCAGTGTTCTCCAATTGAATTCAAACATGTGGTTGCAGTGAATGTAATTATCATTGGAAAAGATAAGATTATTTGTGTTTCAGTGGGGAACCTAAAATACTAGAACTAGGCTTTACCCCCAAAGGTTCCAGAGAAGAAATGCACCCAAGTTAAGTCATCAAAACAGGAAGCAGGTGGATTGAAATAACATGTTGTAGTAAAGATTAAGGCCCATATATTCCGCAACACAGAAAGATGATCTAAAAGCAAAAGAGTAGAGCCTCATGAGAACTTCAGGTTCAAACTTTGACCCAAAAAAAAAAAAATGCAACTAGAAACCGACCTGGGTCAGCAAATTGTCATCAGTTGGGAGCTTCAGATCATCCTTGGTGTTCCCATTTTCAGTCAGCAAACTCACCTAAAAAAGCAATCAAACCAGTCAGAAACAAACATTAATATGAAAAATTGACTCAAGCACAGGAATAATGAAAAGAGACATAAAAATTGAACATACAAATCCATCTTCAGAGATATCAATCAGCTGGTAGTCAGTACGGTTGACATGAGGAACCTGCATAACACACCCCACAAATACTGAAAACTTATAACAATTAAAGAAGCATAACCAATAGAGAGAAGAATAACAAAACAAGTAAAAACATACATCACAGTTATGGGAAGATGGCACAATATCTTCAAGCTTCTTGGCAGTGAAAATGTCAATTCCAACAAAGTGGCACTTAGCATGACCGTGCTTGCCAGTCTTGGAGGTGGAAACTTCAACAACCTTTCACAACAAACAATCATGATATACATCAGTTCATGAAACCACAACCATAAAATCATCAAACCCCAACATAAATAGCAAGACCACACCACCAAAATCTACATCCATATTAACTTAACTACAACAACAATCATGCCTTAGCCCAAAAATTTTGCAAAAAGCTATAGATCATCGACATATAAGTCAGATCGGCCACTCCCACTAGTATTCTTTTCTGCACTTATCTATCAAAACTCATCATGCCTTGGTCCTAAAATTCTGGGATTCGATACAAATCCTCGACATACTAACCCGAACAACTCATACTACTAAACTCCATGTATCTAGAGACCATCAAGGTTGTCATTTACACGATAAAAGCAACAATCTAAAAAACAAAATTTGCAACAGTACCCAGATCAATAAATGGAAATGGGCAACAACTATGGATCTTAAATACACATCATTCAACTAAAAAAAACCCAGATAGCAAATCAAACAAAACATTCACAATTATTCAATTGTTCAAAGTTTGTTCATTTCTAAGCCCCATAAACAAATAAAAATAGTCAAAAAGAATATTCCTAAAAACCCTTTTGCTTTTTGGGTCAGATCCGAATCATCTAAAGCTAAAAAAAAAAAAAAAACCCAAAAAATCAGAACCAACAAAAAGTACAGATCTAAGCCAAAAAAACAATAACCCAGAATCAAAAATAGATTTTTATCTTAGAAACAGAGCTAAAAAAAAAAGATTGAACCTTGCAAGGACGGTTCTTGATGACGATGTAGCCATTCTTGCGAATAGTACCAGCTTGCTGAGGGTAAGTCTTGGAGGCTCCGGCATCGGCCTTGGACTCGAAGTGGTGCTCCTCACTGTCCGACATGTCGTTTTCTTTTTTGGGTGGGTTTGCTTTGTTTGACTCGGTTCCTCTGAACTCAGTGGATTGGATTTGTGAGTTGAGTGACCGATCCCGGAGGCGGAGTGGAAGAGGAAGAGAATTTATATAATGGAGAAAAGAAACCCAATTGTGTCACGGTGCTTATTCTAGGGTTTCGTGGTGGGCCCAGAAATGGTTTGGACCGTTGGATCTCTGTGTTTTTGGATAATATAGAGAGGCGTTTGTTTTACGCAAGTGTTTTTTCTTTTTTCTTTTTTTTTAATGGGCTTTTGGGCTTTTGGGTGTGTTACTTTGCTGTGGAGGTTGGTGGGTGACTGATGTGTTGGATTGGTCCATGAGGCCCAACAGCCAATGAGAATCAATGCTAGAGGCATTTCCATTTTTGGTTTTTTTTTTCAAATCATTCAAAATGGGGAGAGATTGGAGTAGAGGAAGGTAAATAGAATGTACTAAATTTTCAGCATATTTTTTTGGTTGCCTTTCATTTTCTACTCTCCTTTCATCTCCTTCCATTCTAAATATATTTTAATGACATAAAATTTAAATATATATTGTGACATGTATATAAAGTTATATAAGTGAGAAATTAAGTTGCTTATGAAATTCATTCTATTATTGAGGCAGCAACTTGCTTTGGAATTGTCAGATGTGGGAATGACAAAAATGTCACAATCTATCTTAATTGATAGATCACTTTATTATGCATGTCAAAATACCCTAAGTCCTGACCTATCATGCTCGCAACCTACCTCACTTTCGTTTGTGCAAGTTGTCCCTACCTTAGTGTAGGAATATGGTGGATATAATACACTAATAACCCAACATCATCCTGATCCAATAACATCCCCACCAAAAGAGGTGGATATTACATTATTACTCAAGGGTTAGAAAAGACCATACTCATTTTTTGCAATCTCGCTTTCATAGAAAAGGAAAAAATTTGAGCCATCGTTATGTCATCTAAAATGAAATGATATCTTTATTCTAATGATTGAGGCTTTTTTTTTTAGTGTCATAATTTTTGGTACATGCATTGCCATTAAAGTTTCAAGAATAATTGGAAATATAAATAAAAACTACATTAAATCACAGTTCAAATTTTTGTAGCAAAAAAAAAACCTGTGTTTTAATTTTTTATATATAATTTTTTTTTAAAAAAATCTAATTTATACGTGGATAAATCAATTTGAAAATCAAGAAGAAAGTGACCTAATTTTGTAGGCAATGTTTTAGTGGGTATTAGAGTTGTATTTTTACCAGATTGTCATTTAGTTTTATCTCTACTTAAACATAGGAGTGTAAGAGTATTTTTGAACAAAAAATGAGAATTCAAAGAAGGGGAAACTTTTTAAATAATAGTATAGATAGATAAAAGTTTTGAATAACCCTCTAATACAAAATGGAATCTTTATCCAAATTATTAAGGAGATTGTGTCTCAAAGAGTTACACAGTGTAATCCTTTAAATTCCACGAAAGTTTGAATAACTTTTTAACTCCTTTAAATTCCACAAAAGTTTTGAATAACCCTCTCACACGAAATTGAATATCTATCCCAGTTACCAAATTCAAGCAATTATATCTACATGGTCTTCGTGGCCTTTGACTGTATGTAATTTTTTTTTTTGGGAGCAAAGTCCGTAATGTGTTTTAACTTTTAAGCATTGGTTTGGGGTTGGGAATTAAGGAGCAACCAAAGGTGTAATGGGAGTTTCTCAAAAAAAGAAAGAAAGGTGTAATGGGAGTGTTTGAGTCAGCTCAATTTTGTAGTCTAAGCTCTACCCCCTCCACATGTATTAGGCAAGCCCACCATTTTTTTTTTTTGAGCTGATGAGTTTTTCATACCAATATGTATACCATATACCTAAGTTTTTAAAAGCAAAACTTAGATATTGTACCTTAAGAATCTTATTTAAATTAAAACACCTGATTGCATTGACCAATGGAGTACAAACAATATTATTTTTTCAATGAGAATTAAATTCAATGCAACTATGCATTCAAATTTAATTAGTAAACCTATGTAGTGCACCTAGGGTACTGTTCTGTACCTAAGTGTTAATCTTTAATAACATGATTTAGACATCGAATGTTTTTAGAGCTTAATAACAATCCAAATGACAAGCTGGTTAGAGAACAAGTTCAGCTCAATTACGTTTTTTTAGTAGAACCAGAAAGGTTATCCATCTAACAATTTGCATCAAACAACACAACCGAAAGATTGACAATGTCACAAAACCAATACCAAAGAATTCCACATAAATTGCCATTTAATCTTCATGTTTCTCCAGCTATTAACATATGAATAAAAATGAGTTTATCAAATGATTAAATTCACAAACAGTAGGAGCAACACAACCGAAAGATTGACAATGTCACAAAACCAATACCAAAGAATTCCACATAAATTACCACTTAATCTTCATGTTTCTCCAGCCATTAACATATGAATAAAAATGAGTTTTACAAATGATTAAATTCACAAACAGTAGGAGCCTCAAAATTCTTCTACTTTAACAGCATCACGAGTCATTTCATAGGCATCTTTGGGCCTTGATTTCTTCACACCAGCTGTGAACCATACTTTATCAGATTTGTAGCTTTCGACAGCCACACTGGTAACCTTGACCCAAACCAGAACCTTTGTCTTCATTCCATCTATTCCAGTGAGCTTTCCCCTTGATAATGTCCCTTTAACACGAGTGGCATACCTTACAATGGACGAGTCTTTGAAGCTCACCTCACATGCAGAGGGCAAATACACTATGAGCTTGGACCTTGATTCATCAAATTCATAACATGTTATGTTTCGAGGGAAGAGACCAGGAGGAAGGTTGTACTCTCGGAGAAGATCTGGCAAGGCTTTCGATGGCTTACCTGTAAGAAGGGTAAGCTTTATTTAATCTCTGAGAACATATTTGTGATGTAAATAATCTTAATACACTATGGCATCTTGTCCAAGTGTTAACCAATTATGTAGGGCCTTGATATCCTACATTTGTTTGAGTAATACCAAGTGTTAACCAAGTATTCATTTCATGTTAACCAAGTGACAGAAAATTATTATGGAGCAGAGGTAACTGCAAAGTATGTACACGTCATTAGGGCAATCACACCAATACATAGTTATCTTACCTTTCAGCTTGTTGAACACCCATTTTGCCTTCTCTTCAACAGTATTAGAAAGAGACTGATATTCAAAACAGCACAATTAGTTTAAAGTTGATATAGGAGTCATCTACATGTCACATCACCAAATAAATAGCAAAAAAATGTCATTTGCTTTCATTTTAGATATGCTCATACTTAAAATTAGATGGTAAATTTGAGGGTAGATTTGTTTCTTCAATGAAGCTGCTATTGCCAGATAATTTCCGCAGTTTTAGTTCACCTATTATGTAGAATATTCTGCTTCATTTGTCTCATAAAGGCACTGTCACGTGAATATATACCATGCTTTTGCAGAAATGGACTACAAAACCTTTTATATACAACCCAATCATGGAGCAAAAAATCTTTATGTACAACAAATTCAATATGCGAAGATTAATTCTTTATTTTAGAAATTTTTTGGATGCATATCAAAAGGAAGTATAACACTTTAAAAAATATGCATGTGATGATGAAAATTTTCACATGGCACCATGTGTGCTGTTTTGGATAGCAAATCTCAGGGCTGTAAGAGGGAAGGAAGCTAGGAAGCCTCCAATGCTTGGTACCTTGATTGGTTTACTTTCTGTGTGTGTGTATATATATATATATATTAATAGTTTAATACCTTCTTTATTGTCTACAAGAAGTCTTTCATAATTTCATTTATTTATTAAAAAAAAAAAAAGATTTCTAAGGAAAGAAGTATAGTTTCTTAGTTAATAAGCTTAATTATAGCATTAGCCATCCTCCTCCTCATATAATATTGGTAGGAAAGTTAAGATGAATACAATGATTTTGCAGAAAAATGAATGTTTCTCAAAAACAATAATCATAGCAATAAAAGATCAATATAGAGATATGGAATGGAATGTTATATGTAGAGTTTTGAGTATTGTCTTTATAACTGAGAAATTGAAGGACCTAAAAGTGGCAAAACGAGGAATGTGTATAAAAGAGTATCATTGAGATCATCAAAATTCACACTGCATAAACAAATTAGTAATGCATTACTCTGTTATTGACAAATGTGATCTCATTCTTTATTTTGATCCAAATTATTGATTAACCATTTTAAAAAAGAGAAAAATGGGAACCGACTAGAATTGTTTCTTTCTTTTCTTTTAAAATCACCAATAAGCTAATTAGCTAAACATTAAGCATGAGGATATGAATCGAGATAAAAGAAACTGTGGCAGGTGATGTTTCAATTATATTAAATGACATCCATTTTTTTGACTTCTTTTCAAATTTCAAAAAATCTTTTCAGCCTTTTTGGGTAGAAACTAGAAACATTCCAAAGATTGTTGTATTTCAGAAATATCAAACTATGCATTCAAGGAATTAACAAAGATTTTACCAAATAGGAATCAAGTGCAAGCACTAGTCCAAATGAAAACCAAGAATTTCCCTTCAATCTCAATCCACCAAACCATGTGATGTTTAGCTAGATCTTACAAATTATCAAGTGGGTACATTGTATCAAGCAGCATTATGCATATAAAGATTCAAAAAACCAGCCAAGAAAAGAAAAATATTGAGAAGAATGCAAATGGGTGATTAGTGAAACAGAATATAAAGAAGAATTAAAAGATAGAGCCAAAGAAAATGTGGAGAATTCAGGTGAAACATACAGAGAGGTCTTCAGTGATGTTGGAGATCTCTGCCTTGGCTTTCTTGGAAATCCAAAAGCTCCCAACTTTTGTCAGAGCTTTCTCCATTTCTGTCTCTCCCTTCCCAGTCCTCTCCTCTCTCAGTCTCACACTGATGAAAGAATAAGAAGCTGAAGTAGTTTCTTCACCAAAAACTCTCTCTCTCTCTCAATCTGAGACACACAGGATGTGTCACAAGTAACGACTCACAAGCCCACAAACGTAAAATAAAGATTATAAAGAAAATGAAGAGGAGGTAAATAAATTTGAAATTTTGAATGAGAATTAAAGTGTGTAGTAAGAAAAATTATGTAAGATAGAAAATTAGGAATTATATGATTTATCACAGTTTTTTTTTTTTTTTTTTTTTTGAGAAACCAAACTGGGTCTGGGAGTAGCCTGGATCACAGTTGTGTCAGTGTTTTGTAGTTTATCTGAATGACACATTTTTTTAACAGATACATTTAAGGTTTAATAATAAATACACTCACCCCAAACAATTTAATAATAAAATAAAATAAAATTCAAACTTCCAATAATTTCTGTAGATAATAATAAATACAGTCCCATCAAAAAAAAATAATTAATACAGTAAGTCATACTATCAAAAGTGCTTAAGTGGTTGTTTCTAATTTGCTCTAAATTTTTTTATTTTTTATTTTTAAAAAAGTGGTTGTTTGAATTTTGATGCTTTAAAGACAATTAAGCTACTAAACATGCTTAAAGTATTTTGCAAGATAACACAGACAAGGACAGCACACTTAAACATACTAGCTTCAATAATGACATTCTATCTCATTAGCAACACATATACGCATGCGCGTGTGTGTTGACATAACTTAATTGTTTGTTTATCTCGCTATATATAGTAGTTTATGCTTGATTATTCATATTAGTGTAGTGTATTGACGATTCATATGGGATCATCCTAGTTTACAAGATGGAAAATAAGATTTTGAGTAATTTTTTAAACTATATATATTGCTAAAAATTTAGCTTTGAATCAATTATAAATGATTTTAATATAACAAAAAATATAGATCACAATTTTGTCGAGTTAAAATTATTTATGAAATAATTTGTTTTACTTAATAACTTTATTGTATTTACTCTTTAACTTGGCACCTTGGAAAATATTTATAGCTCCGCTATTGATTAATCCTATAATTTATTTTTATCTTACTTGATGAGGAAAATTATGACATGTCACCTCGTCTAAAGATTAGTTTAATAATGTAGCCAAAGTGGCAGCTTGGGTTATTGAAGTGGTAGGTGGACAGGGCATGAAAAACTCCAATCATTAGGTATTTAATAAAAAATAAACATATCTGCGCTGGGAATGTCATGGAAGATATTAAACATCCTATTAGGAGTCTACTGTGGGTATCTATTTTTCACACAAGACGTAATGGTAATAAGGTGGCTCATGTGTTAGCGCAACATGCTAGAATTAGTATTGAGGATTTGTATTGGATAGAGGATTCCCCTCCTCCAGTCATTGAACAATTGTATCAAGATGCTTGCCTTTTATAAATGAATGAATGCTGTTTCTCTCTTTAAAAAACAAAAAAAGGAGTAGGATTAAAATTCTTCATAATTACATTTTCTTTTTATATTTTTTGTAATTACAAATTTTTAAAACGATAAAAAATTAATTGTTAGATCATCAATCAAATGTTTAAATTTTAAGTTTTTGTAGTTTAAAATGGTACATAAAAAATAAGTTTATTATAAAATACATACAATTTAACATTTAGATTTTCAAAATATATAACTATGTTAATTTTTTTAGTGGGAGTTATAGTCATTGATTACAATCAAGTTTATAGTCTAATTTTATTTTCAAAAAAAAAAAAAATTATAGCCTAATTTTGTCTTTAAAATTACACATAATTGACCACCTACATAACAAATTCGAAGAAAATAGTTCCAAATATGGTTTTGAGCTAAACTTTTTTTTTTTTTTAAGTAAATCAGACAAAACTACAACTTATAATATGTTTGCTTTAATAATTGCCCTTATCAGAACAATCCATCACTTAAATTTAAAAAATTGGTACACAAATTAAATAAATTAAAACTATAAAAAAAAAATCCCAACATCTAAAAAAAAGGTTGAAAAAGAAAAAGAAAATGGAGAGACAGCAATCAACGTTCAACAACCGCCACTAGTCAAAACACCAAACCCAATCTCCATATCTCCCTCTCTCTCATACACACAAACACAGAGCGAGAGAGACACTTTACACACACACACACACACACACACACACACGCAGAGAAACAATGCAATGGAGGTGGAGAGCCCTAAGCACCATAACCAGAACTTTTTCCTCCTCCTCAACTTCCACAACAACAACAACAGCGTCGCCACCTTCTGAATTCCCCAAAACCCTGGAGGGTCTTCGGGCTCGCTTGGCCCGAGAATCTCCGACCCTATCGGAATTCGCGTACTCCGTCGAAGTCGGCACCAAGAAGAACCCTCTGCCCAAGCCGAAGTGGATGAAGGAGGCCGTTCCCGGCGGCGAAAAGTACGTTCAAATCAAGAAGAAGCTCCGTGAACTCAAGCTCCACACCGTCTGCGAAGAGGCCAGGTGTCCTAACCTCGGCGAATGCTGGTCCGGCGGCGAAACTGGCACCGCCACCGCCACCATCATGATCCTCGGCGATACCTGCACTCGCGGTTGCCGGTATAAAATAAAATTATGCATTTCATGATTTTATCATTGTCTAAGCTTTCATGATTTTTAGTTCTGTAAATAGAATTTGATTTGCATTGCCAATATCTAATTTGAACTTTTTTTTAAAAAAAGTTCAATATCAAATCATTAGAATTCTTATTATGAGTTAAAAAACAGTGTAAAAGTAGAAGAGCCCAGAAAAATACAATAGTAAATTAGTAATCTTTTTGCTAAATATTAAATTAGTAATCTCATTACAATAATGGGTTCCAGTTATTAGCTTGACTGGCCCTTGTTGTCGAATAAGAGATTTGGGGTTCGAATTGGACCTTAGATGGTTGACAATTGCAATGTCATCTAAGCCATAGGATGAACTCTAGATATCTGGTGCCAAGTTGTTTCCTGTTTCATATTTCTTTGATTTTAATAGAGTTGGGTATGTTTGTGGAATTGATTCTATAAGTTAGTGAAGAGGGATGGGCGTAAGTATACTCTGTTTGATATTGTAATTCAAATTGTTAATTTTCTCAGGTTTTGTAACGTGAAGACGTCCCGTACACCTCCACTGCCTGATCCGAATGAACCGGGGAATGTGGCGGAGGCAATTGCTTCGTGGGGTTTGGAATATGTGGTGATTACAAGTGTGGACCGAGATGATTTGCCTGACCAGGGGAGTGGCCATTTTACTGAGACGGTGCAGAAGTTGAAGGCGCTGAAGCCAAATATGCTGATAGAAGCCTTGGGTATGAATGAGCTGTTACTTTTTTTTTTTTTTTTTCTATTAATTTTTTTTAAGTGTGAGAATTAATGAATGTGTATAAAGATGTCAGAATAATTGAAAGGTTTCCAAGTATAGCTAATTGTTATTAAGAAAAGCAATAGATTGCTTGGAAAATGTAGGCCAGTGGACACCACAACTAATGCTGCACATGTGGAAAATGTGTTGCTTTTCTATTATTGCCATTGAAGTCCATTTTCCTGGATTGCAGGAATTGGCATTTGATTTAGTGACCCTTTAAGCTCTGTTTGTTGGGTCTTTTCAAAGGAAGATTCTGCTTTAAAAAAGTGGAAGCTGCCTGCATCTTTTTTTGTAAGTCAAATATTAGTTATTTCACCAAATTTGTGGAGTGGCTTTTGAGAAATGCTGCTCAAAGCAGCCTAGCTTGTCATAGTTTAAAAACCTGCAGCACTTGATTGGGTGATTAAGCCTTTTGTTGTGTTCTGTAAATAGTGCAGCTCATATATGTTATAGGCAGATCCAAGCAAAGGCCCCTATGTCCTTGTATTATAATTAATTGTAAGCTTTACCTAGGCTGTGGATTGTATGGTTGAACTTGGATCTATTGTTATTATAAGGCTTTGATTATATATAGAAAGTTGGATTACGTTACCAATGAGTCTTGGTTCTTGCACTTTCTGTCACGTTGCTTGCACTTTTTTGGATTGTGCAGCTCCTGATTTTGAAAATGTGGTTCATAAGCCACGCAAGCTCTTTAATTGGCTGGTTGTGTAATCTCTTTTGGTGGTGCTGGAGATTCAACTAATTGAGCTGAATATTTTTTTATGTTGAATTTGTATATATGGACATGGAAGCTCATTCACAATACTAGTAGTTTTAGATAGAGGCATTCGGATACTTTTTTATGGGACTTACTGTAAAGTTCACCTAGACAGTGGAATGAATGGTTAAGCATGGTTTAAATCTGCTTATAAATAGGAAGTTGGAATACTTTACAATGACTCTTGTGTTCATTTCTGTCTATAGCTGTTTTAGATGCGTCTTTGTTCTTTCTGTGATGTTGCTTGTACTATTTTGATTGTTCAGTTCCTTGGAAAAGCAATAGATATCTTGGAATTTGATTGCAAATGTAGGCTACTAAACACCACGGCTAATGCTGCACAAGATGCAATGTGTTTACCATTTTCTGTTATTCCCGTTGAAGTCCATTTTCCTGGATTGCAGTAATTGACATTTAATTTAGTGGCCCTTTAGGCCCTGTTTGGTTGGTAAATAAAAAATTCTTTATCTTTTCACTAATTTTGTGGAGTGGCTTGTGCTTTTTAGGCGTCTTTTAAGAAATGCTGCTCAGAGAAGCTGAGCTTGTGGTAGTTTTAAAAACCTGCGGCCCTTAATTGTGTGTGATTAAGCTTTTTATTAAGATCCCTATATACTGCAGCATATGAACATTAGGCAGATACAAAGAAAGCCTTGTTTTAGAGCTAATGGTAAACTTTACTTAGGCTATGGATTGCACGGTTGAACTTGGATCAATTGCTATACGTGATACGGTTCAACTTATATATAGAAAATTTGGATTAAATTTTCAATGACTCTCTTTTTGTTCACATTTCTTGCCCTTCTATGTGCGTTTGGTTCTTTTTGTAATGTTGTTGGTGCATTATAAAACCAAAACTTGGTTTTTTTTTTTGATAAGTGACAAAACCAAAACTTGATGCAACACATAAATTAAAGAACAGAAACAATAAAATCCATCCAGGAGTTATCACCTAGGATTCTTGGAGTCATAACCATAGGGATAAAAACTTCCCGGAGTTGGGAGTGCTTTGAGTTAGCCCTAAGTGAGATAAAAGAAACTTCTAGGTGTTAGCACATAGGGTTGGCTGGAGTCAACACCTGACCATTGGAAAATTCCAAGAGATAGTTTATTCATATAAACTGTAATCTATAAGACCATCTTCATAGTAGTATGTTATTATGCTTAAATAGACTATTAGGACTAAGCCTAATTCTAACTGAAATAGGAACACCCGAATTTTAATTTATTTGGGAAATCTCAATTATTGAATTTAAAAAATAACCTTGACTCTAGGAATTAAATAAAATACGAATTTATATAATTTACTAATAATACCTAAATACACTTGACTTCCAAATTTAAATAAAACTGGAACTAAATAAATATTTCTCTACGCTTCCCTTAATTGGTTGCTTGCAATTTTTTGACTGTGCAGCTCCCGCTTTTTCAAAATTTGGTTCATCAGCCACGCAAACCCTTTAATTGGCTGTTTGTATAATCTTATTTTGGTGGTTCTGGAGCTTTGACTAGTTGTGCTGAATAATTTTTTAGGTTGGAATTTGTTTATAGGGAAGCTGATGTACACTAATGGCAGTTTTAGAGTGAGGCATTTGAATACTTGTTTTGGACTTATTATAAAGTTTACCTAGAGTGCGGAATGCATGGTTAAATTTGGATCCAAATATATACATGATTTAATTCTGCTTATAAATAGGAAGTTGGATGACTTTACAAGGACTCTTTTAGGTTGATTTATGCCCATAGTTGGTTTGGGGGAGTCCTTGTTCTTTCTGTAATGTTGCACTATTTTGATTCTGCAGTTCCTGATTTTCAAGGAGATGTTGGCTGTGTAGAGAAAGTTGCAAAATCAGGATTAGATGTCTTTGCTCATAATATTGAAACGGTTGAAGAGCTTCAGAGTTCTGTGCGTGATAACCGTGCTAATTTCAAGCAGTCTTTAGATGTTTTAGTGATGGCCAAGGACTATGCTCCTGCAGGAACACTTACCAAAACTTCAATAATGTTAGGATGTGGAGAAACACCCAAGCAAGTTGTCAAAACTATGGAGAAAGTGAGAGCAGCAGGTGTGGATGTGATGACATTTGGTCAATATATGAGACCGTCAAAGCGCCATATGCCAGTGTCTGAATACATTACACCTGAGGCTTTTGAGAAGTATCAAACTCTTGGCATGGAAATGGTATGCTTGAATATTTTATATTTTGATTATGGCACATTAATTGATTGTATTCTTACATGCATGGCTTGTTTAGTCAACTTTATTGTAGTCTGGGCAGATAGTCTGTCTTGGGCTATGAATGTGCGTGCGAGCGCCTATTCTATGTTGATTCGTTGCATGCTGGTGACTACAATTGGTAGTGCTACAGAATTTGCTCCCTCTCTCATTCTTCAACTCCCTTCCCTCTCTCAGTTCCCTTCCTTCAACATGATGGTAATAATAGTACTTTATTAGGACCTTTTATATCTTTCCAATTTCTACTTTCTCAATATTCACTTAGAATTACCTGATTGTAGTACCCTTTAATTGTGATGGCTTGTTCTCCTCTTTTACTTTACTGTTCTTACTTGGGAAGTCATTCTATATGTAAAATATATGATTTATACTTCCTCCTATGGAGGAGAGTGCCTTTAGTGACCAATCTTTTTCTCTTCCTAATTTTTTGATTTTTATTTATGCTTTAGGGTACCAGTGTAATAATGCATCAGATTGAACATCATCAGATTATCAATTTGGTTTTATGTTAGGGAGGTCTTAGATCTACCATAGAAGTATTTTTCTTACTTAGATGTCTAATGGAGAAATATAAAGATGTATGATAGAGGACCTAGAGATGTTATTTGGTGGATTTTATTAAAGAAAGGAGTTCAACTAATATATATTGTGGCGATTAAGGATGTGTAATGACAGAATTGTAACTAGTGTGAGAACAAGTTGAGGTATCTTACATCTTGCTCAGTCAAAACAAATACTGAAGAGCATTCAAATGTTAGGATTCCAAAGTCACAGTAGAACAACAATGAGACATTTGATTTCTTGCCTATCCCTGGTTAATGTAATACATTGTTTTGATGTACTTTACTTTGTATCAACCATATGTTGATTGTCAGTTGATCATGTCAAATGTATATTAATCATTCTCTCTCAACATGCATAAAGTTGACAATGAGTATTTTTTTCTCAATGTGAGTGCATGCATAATTATTATCAATCATGTGCTTTGGATGGACAGGGATTTCGATATGTTGCATCTGGTCCTATGGTTAGATCTTCATATAAAGCGGGTGAATTCTACATCAAATCCATGATTGAATCAGATCGTGCTGCTTCTTCACAGCTTCCTGTTTGTTGATGAGTATTTTTTTTCCTTCTTACATATAATATCATAAAATCATCACTTCCTGTGCATTGTTTAAGTGATAATTACTTGGGCTTAAGCTCAGCCAGCTTTAGTACTTCTTTAAAGTGGTCAAGAGCCTTGTAGCTCAGCTGACACCTATTGGATTTCTAAGGCTTTGCTCTTGAGTTTTGTTGGCAAAAATAGTTTTGAATTTATGAATATAGTGTTATGATCTATGTAAGGCAATATACCTGCTGATTTTCATACAAATTTGTGGTCTTTGGTGAATTGCGTTGGATTAGAGAAATGGAATCAAGTTAATGAAGACTATTTGGAGCTACAGCATATGTGATTTAAGCAAAGCTTTTATTGTGCTTTTGACCTTGTATTTTTAAGAACTGTAAGCTTTGATTTATCCAAGAAGCAACTTCATTTGGAAATCATGTTGAATTGCATTTTTTGAGGTTTGAAGTTACAAAATTAGACAAGGTTGACAGATAAATTTAAAAGAAAAAATAAAAATCAGATTATAGATAAATGTGAAGTAGGTATCCGAATATATTTTTTGCTAGGCTTACATCAAATTGACTTTTTTGTGACGGTGTTTTGAAATTACTTTATTTAGTCTTATAGAAGGTTGACTTTTTTATGAGGGAGTTTATTGCTTTGCTTTGAAATTCCACACGGTAGGTTTTTTTTGTTTTCTTTCTGTTTGAGATCTACTTATTTTGCTGAAGTTAAAAATTTTTTATTGAAATTGAAATTTTTTTGCTAAAAGTACCGTAGTTAAATGTAAAAATTACTTGAAATAATACAGTAGGACTCATGAATTGTATTAAAAAGTGCAGTGAAACCATGAATAGTAGTAAAAATAAGCTAGCTTTTTAATTTTGAGCCAAACACACATTTTGTTAGAATGTTTTCATAAACTCTGGGTTCGTGAAGTTTGTAAAAGTAATAGAATTATTCTTTTTCCCCTTGTTGGTATGTAGATGGAAATGTCTGCTAAGAGTCATGGATTGCATCTTTGTATATTTGAATTTTGATTTAAATTATGAAATATGGTTTTAGTAACTCCTCTTCTTTGTTAAATATGATCATGAAATGAGTCATGATTACTCTCACCTAAAGGGTTGCATTCATTTTTAATTAGGCGAAAATACATTTTTGGCAAATTCTCATTTTGGCCCCTACTTTTTGGATTTAAAAAAAAATAATTTATCAATTTTAACAACATAAAAAAACAAAAAAAGAAAATAAAAAACCAAAACACATAAAATAAGATATGGCTTCATCTTAAACATGAGCAAAAAAAGAACACAAACCCAAAACAAAACAAAAATGCAAAAACATAAACCCAAAACGCAATAAAAACCTCTTAATAGAAGAACACAAAATAAAACCCAAATTAAATCACTTATATATATCAAAACACATAGAGTCAAACTCCATTTTCTTAATAAAAAAAAAAAAATGACAACCACTGTACCCACCCCCTCCCTGTATTTAATGGGCTTAGGGTTGGGATATGTTTTTTTTTTTTTGGTAAACTGGGAATTTCATTCAACTAAAAAGAACCAGAAACATTAGGAAGAGGGCGGAACCTCATCTGAGACAGCCCATACAAATCAAAAAGAAAAGCATTCAAAATTCAAGGGAGAAGGGAATTGAGGTACATAAAATCAGGGACTTGGGAGCAACCTAATCTAGCTAGAGCATCGGCACATCGGTTAGCTTCACGATAGCAGTGGGACACTTTGACTTGAGAAAATTGGGAGATGAGAAGCCTATAGTTAGCCATAATAGAAGCATTATCAGTCTTCAAGGTTTCGACATTACACATCAAATCAGCAACTACTTTTGCATCCAAATCAATTTCAAGAGCACTAATTTGCATATTCAAACACATGTTGAGTCAATCCCTAAGAGCCCACAGCTCTGCAACAAAGCTAGTGGCTATCCCAATCTTCCTTGTAAAGGCTTTAGTCTAGGTACCCGACTCACTACGAAGAATGCCACCTCCACTAGCCATACCAGGTTACCTAGTAAAAGGCCATCCGTGTTCAGCTTATACCATATCTTATTTGGCCTTTCCCATCGAATATTCCTTTCAATTCGTGGCTGTCTGGTTATGGTATTCTAAGCAACAAGAGCATACTCTATTGCCCTATGAATAACATCTCTGTGTATGGCCTGACTAGCAGGCATATTCTTAAATAACACCCTGTTACGATGGTTCCATAGAGACCACATTCCAACGGCAAAAATAACACTCCAAGAGACTTGGAGGTGGTTTGAGGGCAAAAGTCGTTTTACAATTGTTTTCCAACCAACTACGAAGGTCCAAAGAGAAAAAATCAGAGCTTAAGACCCCTATTTCGAGGCTCTGCCAACAACTTACAGCTACATGGCAATCCCTTAGCAGATGGATAATAGTCTTTGGATGGAGGTTGCACATCGGGCAGACCATGTTCACTTGCAGCTCTCTAGAAGCTAGTCTTTCTCAAGTTGCTATGCTGTTATGAAAACACATCCAAATAAAGGATTGAATCTTCGGTAGCACCTTTAGCTTCCATATCCATTTATAGTTAAAAAATTGAGGAGCTTCCCTATTGGCAAGGATATATGTAGAGCTGAGATTAAAATTCCCATTGGTTGTTGCATTCCAAATGATTCTGTCTTCCTCATTAGCAAAATGTGAACGGGGCATCGCCTGAATTTCCAGGCAAATTTTTGGAGGAAGAATCAGAGAAAGCTTTCCCTAATCCCAGCCATCAAGTGAAGCAAGATCTTTAAACTTGATCTCTTCCTCTTCCCTAGTAAGAGGGTCGTGAATAATAGACCTGAGAGGACCATTCGAAGTCCAAGAGTCATACCAAAACCTTAAGTTGCTATCTCAGCCAAGACTCCATCTCGTACCCCTCTTGAAAACATCCATTCCTTTTTTCATTGCCTTCCAAGTTTGAGAGCTAGGGAGAGAGTTTTCATTACTAGAAGACATTCTTCTTTGGGTCATGTATTTTTTCCTTAAAACTCGGGCCCAAAGCAAGTCTTTTTCTGAATGGAACCTCCAATTCAGCTTTGAAAGATAGGCTAGATTTCTTCCTTTGGCAGTTTGGGGGCCAAGGCCACCTTTATCCAAAGGTTCGGTAATTTTTTCCCATCCAACCCAATGCATTTTTCTCTTTGGTTCACTAGATCCTCATAGAAAGTTCCTGTTGAGTCTATCCAAATTATCCAAAATTCTACTAGGAAGAAAAGTGGTTTGCATCACATAGAGGGAATAGCAAAAGTAGTTGCTTGGATGAGCACTTTACGGCCAGCAAAAGACAATAGGTTGGCTTTCCAGCCAGCAAGTTTTTGGTTAACATGGTCTAGAATGAAATTTAGGTCCTAGTTCGATGCTTTGGCATACCAAAGAGGAAAGCCAAGGTAAGAACCTAGCTTGGGAGTAGAGTTAAAGCCAAGAATCTCGCAAAAATCAGCCCTTTGCTCTTTGTTAATGTTGGGAGAGAAAAACACTTTAGATTTGGCAGAGTTAATTTTCTGACCCGAGATCATACAGAACCCCTCAATTGCATCCTTAACACTCTCACAATTCAAAGAATTAGACTTTGCAAAAAGAAGGAGGTCGTCAGCGAAGAAAAGGTGGGAGAATGTCGAGCCACCAGTAGAAGCTTTTACCAGGTTCCAGAGGTTGTTAGAGCATTTGGCGTCAATAATTCTATCAAGCACTTCTATACAAAGAATGAACAAGTAGGGAAAAAGGGTATCCCCTTGCCAAATACCCCTGGATGGGAGAAAAAGATCAAGAACACCCGCATTAAAGAGTATGGAGGTAGAGACTGTAGAAACACAACTCATTATGACCTGGATAAGGTCAGGAGGGAAATTGGCTGCAATGAGCACTTCCTTAATGAAGGACCACTCTAATCTATCATAAACTTTTTCTAGGTCGATCTTAATAAACATGTATCCCACATTACCTTTTTTCCTACTGATAGTATGAATTAGCTCCTGCGCAATAATGACACTATCCACACCTTTTCTACCTGGAACAAAAGGTGCTTGATACGGCGAGATGAGCTTATCAAGGAGCGGTCTAATTCTAGCTAAAATAATTTTAATTATTATTTTGTAAACAAAATTACAGAGACTAATAGGTCTGAAATTCCCAATGGATTCTAGACCTTTAATTTTGGGAATGAGAGCAATATGCGTTTGATTCAAGTCCGAAGGAATCTTTCTATCACTAAAGATTTTCTTAATCTCTTCTGACACTAATCTGCCAACCACCAACCAGAATCGTTGAAAAAATCCTACATGTAACCCATCAGGCCCAGGGGATTTGAAAGCCTTTTAGAGACCACAAAGCATTTTTAATTTCCTCATTAGTCACTGGTAAGGAGATGTTGTGACTTTCAGAGGAGGATAATTGAGTAGAGGCTATATCAACAGAGGGAGAAGAGAGAGGTGAGGACAAGAGTTCAATTGAGAAGAGCTTAGAGAAGCTATTTCGAACATGCTCCATAACTGCAATCAGGTCATTAATCCATTCACCCTGAGAATCTTATTATGCTTCCTTTTTATGAGCATAGAAACATGGTAGAAAGAAGTGTTCCTATCCCCCTACACCATTCAGTTAACACGAAATTTAAGGGACCACAATTCCTCTTCCTGATTCATCACATATAATAGCTTCGCTTGAAGTTGTTTTTCAAGATTAATGAGGAAGCTCGAGGGTCTTTTTACCATAGATTGTTGAATCCCACCAAGTAGAGCTAGAGTTCTTTTCTTTTTTGCAAAAATGTTCCTGAAGTGGACTCGGTTCCACTCAGAGGCATCCCTTTTGAATTTTGCGATAAAACCCTACAGACCAGATTCAGTGGACCAAACATTTTGAACAATTTTAGCAAATGAGTTATCTGAGAGCCAAAAACTATGAAATCTAAATGGCCTATTGAGTCTGATACTGGGTTGAGGCTCAAGCTCCATCAAAACAGGACATTGGTCTGATGAGCACCTTGGAAGATGAGTAACTTGGGCTTCGGGGTAGAGGACACACCAATCCAAATTAGTAAAGAATCTGTCAAGTCTTTCTTAAATGAGAGAGCATAAATCATGCTTGTTTGTCCATGTGTACCTAGGCCCTTGGAAACCGAGGTCGGCCATGTTGCAAGCATCAAGACATTCTTTGAAGATATTAGCTCTGTACAAGCTAATTGGCCTACCACCTAGCTTGTCATCACTAGACAACAATTCATTAAAATCACCAGCAATAATCCAAGGCAAGTTATGAGTGTTTGCAACAGTAGTTAAATTATTCCAAAGCATACACATTTCCCTATGTCTCGGACTAGCATACACAGCAGTTAGAATCCAGTTGAGAGAAGAAGATTTTACCTTCACAAGTGCATGGATTTCCTGCTCCGTGCTAGTGAGATTTGTGATATCAACTCTATCAGGATCCCAAAGAAACCAGAGGCTAGCGAAGTCAATTGTGTCAATGTGAATCGCTCCCTAAAATGGAAGCCTATCTGTGATTTCCTTCGCTTTATCCTTGCCAAGGCGAGTCTCCATAACAATTAGGATAGTTAGGTCGTGGATAGAAACCAAATCATGAACATTGGATTGAAAGGAGGGCTTCAGGGCCCCCCGACAGTTCCAAATAATAATATCCATCATTATTGATTGAGCAAAAGAAGGATAGACATTAGTGGGTAGCAGAAGTAGGGATGACAATTTATATCCGACTCATGGATACCCAGCCCGGCCCAACCCTAATGGGTCAGATTTTACCCGGCCCGATAAATTATAGGGTCAGGTTCGGGTTTTTGCAAAAACCCGGCCCGAACCCGAACTCAGACCCGTCCTGTTTATATATAAGTTAAAAATACTAAAATACCCCCTATATATAAGTTATAAAAAAAAAAAAAAAAAACCCTAAATCCCATTTCACACAACACAATCACTTAGCCACCTACTTACTTTCTCCTCTCCCATTTTCACTCACCCCCAACCTCAAACTCTAATTCTTACTCCAACCACCAAAACGTTGCTGCTTCGTCACCGAAGCCGACATTTTCCTTCAAATCACACTCTGTTCCACATCCCCTCCATCACTTTTAATTGCAACAGCTCATTTCGCAGACCCATCACAGTCTTGGACCGCTCCGATCAGGTTCGGCCTCCTCCAATTCCGTTTCTTTCAATTACTTTTTCTTATCTATTTGGTTAACAAGAAAATGTAGGAAAAAATAATATCAAATTTACAATTTCCATTCACTTCTGAAAATCAGTCAAGCAATTTGGTTTTGGAAGCATCTTTTGCATGTTGCCTAATTTTCTTGTTTTGGCAGTTTAGACTGAAATGTCACAAATTGGTTATGTGATCTTGTACTGTTGTTTAAAGGAATTTTGATTCATTTGTGCATTAGAGAGATGGTAATGGTTGAATCAAATTGGTTTTGGAATTTTGATTCAATCAACCCTCACCCAGTCATGAAGGAGCACGGATCTCGTGGGGGCTGCTATTTGTCATGGAGGAGCACGAGATTGTTAGATCAGATCTAAGAGAGATGAGTTTTTTTTTTTTTTTTTTTTGAGTAAAAAATTTGTATTAACAGAGAAGAGCCAAAAAAAGAAAAAAAAAAGAAAAAAAAAAAGCTAATTTGTATTTCTATTTATGTTTGGGATTGTGATTTGTATTTTTTTTTTTTTTTTTTTATGAGTGAAAAATTTATATTAACAAAGAAAAGCCACCCAAAAAAAAAAGGTTGATTTATGTTCTATATATGTTAGACAATCTAGTATAAGTATATGCATTATGGGTTCTTAATTATGCCATAGTGTAAAAATTTTCATCCCTCTTTTTTTTTTTTTTTTTCCTCTTCATATTTTAAGCTGATTGGGCCTATTTTTGGACTATTTTGGCATCTAGGCCTTAAAAAAAATAGATTGTGATTGGGCCATGATTTGGGCCAAGAATTAGGCCCAAATCTGGTCTACTTGGACAGGGCCCGTGGAGCCCGCGGGGCGGATCTGGAGCCCGAATAAAAAATTGGTTTATTAAATGGGCTGGGTTCAAGTCACAGGTTTCAACCTGTGGGACGGGTCTGGGTATAGTAAAACCCGGCCCGAACCTGACCCGTTGCCATTCCTAAGTAGAAGCCTCGCCTCCTTCCTCAAATTCCATCCAGTCCATTGAATTATCTCTTTAGGTTATCCCCTTCCTGGCATCAAAGTTACACAGTGCTGAAGCACTCCCATCATCAACTCCCTCACCCCCGAAAGTAAGTTGACCTTGCAAGTGGGGTGAACCACTTGAATCGGCTTCGTGATATTGGCATTCCCCATCACTGGAGTTGAGATCAAGTTGACTTGCAGTACCCTTCTCTCCATCAATTGAGGCCTGGGGTCGAAATTGCATGAGAGTGGTGTTGGATATGGCTGCAACAGCTTTCTCCATGCTACTACTCTGATCTCCAATCTTTCCTTGATGTCCGACTTGAACACCCACCACGATTGCTCCCTCTGTTGCAATGTCGGATCGGACACTGCTTCTGCTAGGATCGGATTAAACCATCCTATCTCTACTATCACAAAATCTAGAATCATGAGGATGCCGCCCTCCACTGTGATCACCCACTGTCTTACTGGATTCACTAGAAAACTTGAAGCTTCCATTAAAGTTAGGGAGTTGATCACCAAAACTAAAGCTTGAGGATTTGGGAACAAAGAGAGAACTTGGTTGAGTGGCAGCAGGTCTGTGTGTGTGGTCCTGAGCATTTACTTTAGGAAATGTCTTACGAGAATTACCTTTTTGTCCTTGGGAATGTCTAGTATTTCCTAAGCCTTGGTCAGGAAAAAATATTGGTCCAGAACTTGAAGGCTCTAGTTTATTGGGCTCCAAAGGCCCACTAGATCTCCTTTTACCTTCACTGGTGAGGCCCACAATGGTTTTGTGATAAGGATATTAAACTCTTTTGTGTTTCTAGACTCATTTGGCACTGTGTTGGGCGTGTCATCCCCGCTACTCCTCTTGTTGTACCTGGTCCCTTACTTTTTACTACAAGCCCAAAGGTCGTAACTGTCAGTGTCCTGCTATCCCGCTAAGGATTTGCCTCCATTCACTGATGCTTGTCCATTATCTGTAATATTTGTATTGTTGTCCTGCTCATTCTCATCGTCCTTGCTTGAAGGTATGATATTTTCTGACTTGCCACCCGTTGGAGTTTTAATCGTATAGTGGCAAGCCTTTCGGCGGTGACCAAATTGGCCACATGAGAAACAGAGATTGCTAATTTCCTCATAAACCACATCATGATGGAAGCCGCCGATCAAAATGGTATAGATTAACAGTTTGTTGACGTCGACTTGAACACAAAGTTTGGCGTAACGACCTCTAGTCTCTGACGCTGTGTGAGTGTCGATGCGAAAGACTGTGTCGATAGCTTGTCCTATTTCCTTGAGAGCTTTTGCATCATAATATTCAATAGGAAGTTTGGGAAGCCTCACCCAAACAATTACTAAAGCTATATTAGCAGTATCTGGCCTGAAATTAGGAACCCATAGTCTTATGGATAGAAAGTGCTCCCCTGTAAACTAGGGGTCTTTCTTCAAAACCGTATCATGGTCTTCTCTACAAGAAAAATGAATAAGGAAGAAGTCGTATTCTAGGTCTACATAGTCAATCCTCCCTGTGGGCTTCCACAAAGTATGTAGCTTAGACTAAAGGTAGTTGAAACCCACCGTTTTTCCAAACACCTTGATGATAAGTGCATTTGTCCACGGAGCTTGGATTCGTTGTTTAGTTTCTCCGGAGAGGTTGACAATAGCAAAACCTTCCCAAATAACGTCAATTGATGACTTCGAATCCATCTCATTTTCAATATATTCAAAAAAATCAAATGCCTGGATATAAGCTCCAGGTATTTGACCTATCAGCTTATCCTTGAAGGATTAGCTAGACACATTACCTCTAGGAGGAGTGAAGGAGCTATTCCCTTGCTATTTGGGTTCAGCAAGAGGTTCATTTGAGTGGTATTCCTTGACTTTCTTAGTACTACGACTTAGTTCTGCTTCTTCTTCACGAAAGAGCTCTAGAGAGCTCCTAAGGGGTAGCATTCTAGAGAGCTCTGCATATATGCTTTTTTTAGTTGAAACTAAAATTTTAGGGTTTGGATATGTTACTTTGCAAAGAAGGTAGGTATCTCACTGATGTACTGGATTAGTTCATAAGGCCCAGCCAATGAGAGATCTACTACTACCATTACATTGCTGTGAAAACGCTGAATCCATACAAGTTAGTATCATTGATTTGTTTTTTAGATAAAAAAAAATAGTTACCTTCTTTGCCAAGAGTAGAGATAAAGCCAAGACTTTAGAGTTAGGAGGGGAAAAGTGTAATTTTATATAATAAAATTGTTAAAATTAGTACCTATTTATATACTAATATTATGTCTACCTTCGTCTCTTGGCAAGAGCCTTATAACTTAATCGACATCTCCTCATGTACAAAGTACTCGGGTATAGAAAAGAGAGTTCAAGTGGTTTGTAGCATTTTGTAACCATCTCCAAAAAAAAAAAAAAAAAAAAAAAAAATACAATACAATACAATTTTTTTTAGAAACTAACAATAGTTACCTGATTATAAAAAACAACAGCGTTTACCTAAATCAAAAATCTAACTACAGTGACATATAATTTACCTTATGTTTTAAATGAGGGATATGGGGGAAAGATAACACAAATGTTTTAAATGGTATTATATTCTGGATACCTTTTCGACTCTCCATCTCCTAATGTGTCAAACATATCTTTAATATACATTTTTAATATTTTAAAATTTTAATAGAGATCATCAAATATATATATATATATATATATATAATTAAACTATTTATGAAATTAGTTCCTAAAAAAAATTGCCGGTCTTCCCTATCTGCATTACTCTACCATATGCAAGTTTTTCTAAGAAGGGACAAATCAGGTTTTGCTTACCATGCCTCAATTGTGTAAATAATTTTTCATTTAAAATATATTTAAATTATTTCCTAAAAATGTCCACTTTATAGCTTCAATTTTCAAATTTTGTAAACTAGAGGCTTTGGAATATAGTTCTAAAATCAAGTTTGTATTCAAAGGTTTACACTTTATTTTTTTTGTAAATTCTTTTTATTCTAAGTGAAAATTTGTCATTTAAGCATACCAAATCGAATTTTATCATAAAGAAACCTTTCCAAAGACTCCTCATTTAGGTTAATTGGTGGCCGTTTGATTATAATTCAATCAAGATTAAATGATAATCATGTTTAGGGCACTTGGCCAGAAATAGCCAAGTCTTTTGGGCAAAGTTTCACTATTTTTGCAAAATCTTGTCCCTTTAAACTCTAATTTGGGCCATTAAACTGTCTTTTTAAAAGAGATTTAATGTTCTTTCACATGAGCACAAATTTATCACGATTGAATGGTTGGCGTTTTGGTCAAATCTAGGTCATTCTTCAGCAAGAGTTAGACAAACTTGGTCAAATGGTTTTAAAAGGTGGACGAATTACAAAGGTTGGATAAATTTTGGGCTAGTTTGACTAGCTTGATCAAATTTGGCTGAAGTGGGCCCGAATAGGGTAATTTTGGGATTTTGGGCTTTTGATCCATTAATGTATCCAACATCCAATCAAAAAAAAAATTAATTTATATAATGTAAATCCACATTTTTCAAATGGATCATTAAATTTTTAAAAGAAATTTAATGATCTTTCACATGAGCACAAATTTATCATTGTTGAATGGTTGGAGTTTTGGTCAAATCTAAGTCAATCCTCGCCTAAAGTTAGACAAACTTGTTCAAGTGGTTTTAAAATGTGGACTAGGTTAAAATGAGGCGGATTATAGAGGTTGGATAAATTTTGGGCTAGCTTGACCGTTGATTAGCTTGGTCAAATTTGACCAAAGTGGGCACGAATAGGGTAATTTTGGGATTTTGATTCATTAATGTATCCAACATCTAGTCTGAAAAAATTAATTTATATCATGTAAATTCACAATTTTCAGACACATTATTAAATTTTTAAAAGAAATTTAACGATCTTTCACATGAGCACAAATTAATAACAATTGAATGCTTGGAGTTTTGGTATTATGTTATGAGCACAAATTTTAAAAAGAGATGTTTGTTATTAAGAATCAATAATTGAGAGTTACAACCATTGATGTAATCAGAGATTTTAGCATGTGAACTCATGATATTTTCTTAATTGATGATGTTTATTATGAATTGGGTAAAATATATTAGATGCTCTATTTATCAAGTAACGACAAAAAAAATGTTTTTGTTTATAGGTTTAGTTTGATTTGTGTTAATATTAAGCTTAGATTTGATATTAAAGGCTGGTCTTCGCCACAAATCTGAGAGTCTGGCTTGGGCTGTGACCATTTTGACACACAAACGTTAGGGATTAAAATGGTAATTAAAAATAAATCTATTCCTAAAAAAGGTCCTTATTCTTACAAGCAGACATAACAAAGCATCAATGCATCAGCGATAAAAATATCTTTACTATGTATATTATATCAATGTAGCTATTCTCAATAGATATTATAAATGACATGACAAACTTTAGAAGAATTTAAATATTATTGCAGCTGCATTCAAAACCACATGGTAATAGAAAATCCAAAGAAGCCAACAAAAGTTTTGCAGCCATATTTCGCACACGATTGATATCATGTCAATGAACAACTCAAAACATCATCTACAACATAGAAAAGAACCCCTCTCAACACATAAAGAGGGCCAGGGTTAAGCCTCTAGATCTTAATATTCAACTTACACACGATACTGTACAAGCTACTAGAAAGAGTTCGGAAACTACATAAAAAGGGCCACTGTTAAGCCTCTAGATCTTAATATTCAACTTACACACGATATTGTACAAGCTACTAGAAAGAGTTCGGAAACTACATAAAAAGGGCCACTGTCAAACCTCTAGATCTTCATATTCAACTTACACATGATGTTGTACAAGTCTACTAGAAAGAGTTCGGAAACTTGAGTAGCCAAAAGTTCAATAACTTCCCCATGTAAGTACTTCGGATCACCACGCCATCCATCTTTATAATGGACATGAAGGTTCCTAAGATACCGCAATAGCTCTTCCGGCGTTGTTGAATATGGTTTATTGCCGAAGTGCAACACCTTCTCAAGGGGAGTGTTTGGAGGAATTCTTTGTGTCCAGCCTTGTACTTCTTGAATATTGTTAAATTCTTGTCTCATAGAATTCTGAATAGATTGTTTAGCGTGCAAAAATTTCATCCGAACACGTTCAATGTAACTAAATCTTAACTTCCAATGCCACAAGGATGGGTGATTAACAATAAGTTTCCAACTGTGTGAACTCACATCTTCTTGTTTAAGTAGTTCATGTAGCTTCTGTAGATCTTTTGGGCATCTCAAGCTAGGCTCATATTTAATAATTTGATTAAAAATGACATCTAACACTGCAAACATGTCATTTTTCTTTCCCTCTTCTATTGATTCACTGTTAGGAGCAACAAAATTTTGATTCAATTCACAATTTGCATGTATGAGGAAGACACGTTTAATTTTCTTGTGATCACTTCCAATCACTGATTCATCATATATTGCAAAATTTTCAGGATGATATAAAAAACCATGAAAAGAATTATCGGTGTGAAGTTCATAAACCGCACGGAGTATGCCCTGTATAATTTGCCTAGCCTCCTCCTTTGGCCGATATACATTCCACCTCTGATAAATCGGACACCACTTATTTTTATTTTTTGTGTTCTTCAACCAATCCTTCAGCGTAACAGTATATTTTCTATGGATGAGAACAAAACACTCTTGGGGGTTATACCTAGAAATATTATGTGGACCGTGCCATTCAGAATCCAAATTATATTTCCACCCATTACCACAAAACTCTGGTTCCACCTTAAAATCAATATGCTTTGATGAATAAGGATGACTGCATTTAAGCATAATCGTGCGTGATAGCTTTAGAGGTGTAGTTTCATGAGATTGTCTCGCGTTCTCCTCTAACGATCTTTTTCTCTTCCCCATGGTCACTGCTACCTCATCATCATCATCAAAGATCAAACCAAAGCTTTCAATCACAATAATCAATCAATAAGCAATAATCTATTTATTAATATAAAGCAGAAATGTAACATTTATTGTTACTACACTTTTTTTTAGTCACGAAAACAGCAACATCATCCTCTTTCTCTCTCTTATTTTTAACTTCTTCTTTTTTTAATATTAATTCTCAACTTATTGTTACACTTTTTTCAATCTTATCCTTCCCTTTTATCTTTTCATCTCTCTACTACTATCTATTTTAATATCACTCTTCCTCTATGCTCTATCTCTTTATCTTCATCTGTTTTTGGCACTTCTTATTCCCCTTCTTTTACTTTAAAATTTGCAATTCTCTTTCCAATTCTATGCATAACTTTCCAATTCCCACATAAAAAGCTTATTTCTCTCTCTCTCTCTCTCTCTCTCTCTCTCTCTCTCATTTTTGGTGGATTTTTTTTTTTAAAATCTTGCATCTCTATTTTGGGTTGCTTAACTTTTGTGTTCTTTAGAACTTGTACATACAAGTTAGATTTGAGCTTATTTATGAGACTAAAATAAGTTATCTAACAATATATTTACATGAAAAAGCTCGATAAGATGCAAGCTTTGACATGACACTCAAGAAAATAAAGAAAGTGATAGTAAGACATGAAAAAGACACATTTAGAGAAGAAAAAGAAGAAGAAGAAGCAAACTATCAAAACAACACAAGATGTATGTATAAAACCCTAGAGAAGGGATAAAAAACCACGATTTGAGCAAGAACACAACATTCTTGCTCGGCTTAGCTTATATTATGTATCAGAAAGACATTAATTTACAATGAAGTTGCCATTTTCTTCCTACCAACTCTCCACTTTCATCTTAAAATATCTAGTTAAGTTCTTGCCTTAGAAGTTCAGCTGCATGTTCCTTTTATACTCTACGAAACATAGCTGACTACAAAGACAGGTGTCAAGTTATTATAATCTCTCTCTCAAGATCTTTTTACAGCTGTGAAGTTATTTGCTAACTAAGGGATAAGGATTGCGCCAACATGGCATTGGGACCCGTTGGTAGGTAGCCTTGCTATCATTTTAGTCCGCTAAGTTTAAAGTTTGCTATCTTAGTCTATTAACCTTAGTAGCCAAAGGTTATAGCCATGTGACACATTCTTAGAGAATAAAACAAATTTAAACAAAATTCAACAAAATTAATTTAATATAGTCAAGAATATAAAAAGAATAGTTAGGTTCTTAAATTATGAAATTAATTAAATATTTATCAATTTACCCGAACAATATTACAATATATTCATATTCTAACATCTATTAATTTAAAATTTTACATTTTCCCTTCTTCTAATGACATATAAATAATTGAAGCTCATTCCTCACATAATAATACTAAGTTTGTTTGGATAGGTTGTTTAGAAAACAGTGTTTTTTAAAAATAGCTTTTTTTAAAATGTGTGTTTTGAAGACACAATTTTGAAAGCCACAATTAAACATTTAGTAAAACTTGTAAAAATTGCATAAATTGCAGTTTGAAAATTACCAAGGACTTTTGTGCGGCTATGCCCCACTACAGAGCTAAAGATAGCTAATCAAAGTAATAGTATTATAATATATATATATATATATATATATATGTGTGTGTGTGTGTGTGTGTGCGCGCGCGCGTGTTTCTATTCACTTTCCCTTTCCCAAGTGCTAGTTAATATTAATATCAACCACAATAAAGAGAAGTTAAAAGTGGAGAGAGAGAGGGGAAAGAGTATCGGGTCTCTTTTCAACCAAATAATTTGCACAGTTCACCATTGAACTCATTCTTGCAATGTTTGGTGTGTGTTGCATGATCTTATTTGCTGAGAAGTTGTAGGCACTGGAAAGTCAAATTTGACACAGTTGAGGATTTTACGGATTGATAAATTTGTTATTAAGCAAATACTTGAGGGTATTTTAGGTATTGAGACCCCTAAAACATTTGTATTGCAAAAATGTGATAAGTTTGAAACTTGTGTTTTCATATAAGAGAAATGTTATGTTTACAATATTTTTACAATAAATCCTAAATGACAGGTTATTACTGGTTGTTATTATTTGGGGAAAAAAGTAATCTTAGTAGTAGGTTCAAATTTGAACCAATAACAACTAACCACCTATGATTTATTATGAAAATATTGTGAATGTAGCACTTTTCTTTCATAAAATGCTAGTCAGAGGAACGATTTTAAAACACAACTTCTTGGCATTTTGGAAAACGTATTTTCCTAAAAACACGAGGCCAAACGCATGTGTTTCACGTTTTCTTGTGGAACCGCACTTTTGCTTCACACAAACACTTATCCAAATGAGTTCTTAATTAGTATTATAAATTGGTTATAAAAATAATTTCTTATCAAATATTTGAAAACAAAATTATAGCATACACAAATCACACAGGACATTGGCTAGTAATTTATAAAAATCAAGATTCTAATCATAAACTCTCAATTAATCAAAATGAGAACATAAATAATCAAAATCCAATCAATTTGAGAGAAGAAATAGATAAATTGGAATAGATTATAAGGAATTTTAAGAATAATCCATCTAGATTCTCTACTAACACTTTGTTCATTTGGATAATATTTTAGCGTTTTACAAAGTTTGTATTGTTATAGAATGTTGGTTAATCTAAAAACATTTACAACTGACCATAAAATTTTGTAAAACTTTCACAAAAAAGAAAAACTTGATAAATATTTTACGAAAACACACATTGGCTCCTCTCATTTGGTGGTTGGGCATCGATACATTGGTTGGGGCTTCTGATGGTAGTTAGGAGGCATTTGTTTTGATGGTTTGTATTTGAAACTTTTTATGTCACACCAAACACCAAACACTTAAAAAAATATTTTAAATTGTAAAAGGACAAAGTTTCTCTCCAAATTAGTTTGGAGAGAAACCCTTCAAACTCCTCCTATATCTTTTTATTAGATGAGAATTTTGAAAATTTAACTGTTGGTTTATATGTTCTTTATGTTCTTTAACATGCAAGTCAAATTTTGTCCAAATTAGATTTTTTTTTTTTTTTTTTAACATAGGAGAACTTCACTCAGATTAGTTGCACGTCGCAGAGCATACTGTACAACAATCCTCACTGTTAAAAGTTAGTTGAGATTCCTATTTTGTTAGTTACAGCTAAGGGATAGACATGTGCAAGTATATAGAGAGTACTTGATGTATGAGGGAATTAAGCAATGAAATAATCTCTTATGTCAGTTACATTATATTCCTCTCTCTCTCTCTCTCTCTCTCACACTCTCTCTCTCTCCCCAGTTCTTGGAGGCTAGTTGCCCTCGAAGTCAGTTGCTCTATCATAGGTTCTAGTTTTGCAGAACCTTATCAAGTGGTATCAGAGCAATTCGATCCTGTCATTTCCACCATGACTGAGACTCGTTTCACTGCTGCAATGAATGAAGCAATTGCATCCTTGAGAACTACTTTAGATCATCATATCAAAGACATACAGGAAATTGATCAAACACTTAACGTGCATACTCGTACTCTGAACGAGATGAATCAGCAATTAGCACTGGTGTTGCAGAAGCTAAGTTCCAATGAAGATAATAGACCATGCAATTCCTTGAGCTCATACTCCACAACCCAGTTTTGCAATTGTTTGTGCCTCTCGCCCCATGAAATTGGAATTTCCAAGGTTTTGGGGAGAGAATCCCACAGCTTGGATTTACAAGGCAAACCAATACTTCAAGTATTACAATGTTTCACCTAATGAACAATTGGTATTGGCTTCCTTCCATATGGATGGGGAGGCTCTCATTTGATAGCAAGATTGTGAAGAATCTAGAATCTTTGATTGATAGGAAACACTGGTACAAGCTTTGTTGCTCAAGTTTGGTACCACTTCCTATAATGATCCAATGGAAGCTTTAACAACTTCAATTGTGGCAGCTTACAAGGGTGAGTTTGAGGCTTTGTCAAATAGAATCAGACTTATTTCCACAACATAAACTGAGTTGTTTCTTGAGTAGCCTTAAAGATGAAGTTAGACTACCAGTCCGAATGTTGAACCCTCCTACATTGAATGAAGCTTTTGGTCTAGCAAAGATCCAAGAAAAATAATTGATGGGGTGTAAGAAACCACCAAGGTGTGGCATGATTTAGGTAAGTCTTCTATACTTGGTATGCCTCCCAAAGTTACTGGTTTTATAGAAGAGAAAACAAGAATACCCATTAAAAGAATTTCACCCGCTCAAATTGAAGAAGGAAAGAAAAAAGGGACTTTGCTAGAACTGTGATGAAAAGTGGGTATTGGGGCATCGATGTAAGAATGCCACACTGTTTTTGTTAGTAGGTATTGAGGTGATTCAAGATCCCGTATCTGGGGTGCAAATTACTGAGTTGGGAGAAGGACCAGTAAATAATGTTGAAGTTGTGCAAGAAGAGAAGTTAGAAGCTGAAATAACCTTGTATCCTCTTGTTGGAAGTCCTTCACCTGGAACTATGAGAGTCAAGGACAAGATTCTTAGAGAATGTTTAATCATTCTCTTGGATTTTGGTAGCTCTCACAATTTCATTGATGCTACAATAGCAATCAAGTTGCAGATTCCAATAGATACATCACAAATTCTTGAAGTTAAAGCAGCTAATGGTGAGATTATCAAGACAAAGGGGCTGTGCAAAGATGTTCTTCTGGTAATACAGGGCTATAAGTTCTATGTGCAATTACATGTGTTATCTTTAGGAGGTTGTGATGTGGTACTTGGTACTCATTGGCTCAATATATTGGGGGTTATTAGCTGGGATTTTAAACGGTTGACTATGGGGTTTTTATATGAACGACAGCAAACTGTGTTACAAGGAATTAAGGCAGCAAGTACTAGCTTGCTAGATGCTTCCCAATTCCTCAAGGAACTTACTAAGAAAGGTCTACTTGTTCACATAGCAGTGTAGTCTGCTGCAGTTGATCAGTTTCAATGCCCAGCTGCTATTGAGTCTTTGTTGCAAGAGTTTGATGGGGTATTTGCTACACCAGCAGGTCTACCACCTCTAAGGGGTCATGAACACCAAATTAATCTCAAGGAGGGCAACCAACCAGTCTGCCAAAGACCCTACAGGTATCCCTATAAACAAAAAACTGAAATTGAAAAAATAGTAAAAGAATTATTGGAGGTGGGGTCTATTAGGAATAGCCAAAGTCCTTTTGCTTCCCCTGTCCTCTTAGTAAGAAAAGCATTGGCGTAGACTATAGGGCCTTGAATCAGGCTACAATTAAAGATAAATACTCAATTCTTGTCATTGATGAACTCTTAGATGAATTGCATGGAGCTAGCCTTTTTTCTAAACTTGATCTAAGATTAGGTTATCACCAAATTAGAATGAAAGGACATGATGTCCCTAAAACTGCTTTTAGAATCCATGAAGGACATTATGAGTTCTTTGTAATGCCATTTGGTTTGAACAATACCCCTTCCACATTTCAGTCCTTGATGAACAAGGTTTTTAAACCTTATTTAAGGAAGTTTGTGTTAGTATTTTTTGATGATATTCTGGTTTATAGTCAGTCCCTATTTGACCATGTTGAGCACTTGAGGATTGTATTGGGATTGCTGGCTAAGCATCACTTGTTTGCAAAATAATCCAAGTGCATGTTTGCTTGTGAGGAAGTGGAGTATCTAGACCATATTATCTCAAGGGATGGTGTTAAAACTGACCCTAGAAAGACAATTGCTATGCAATAGTGGCCTATTCCTAAGGATATTAAGGCTTTGAGGGGCTTCCTTAGTCTAATTGGCTACTACAGAAAATTCGTCAAGGGTTACGGTCAAATGGTAGCACCTTTAACTGCTCTGTTGAAGAAGAATTCTTTTTCATGGACTGACAAGGCTAAACAGGCTTTCAATCGTCTCAAGTTAGCTATTTCCAATCCTCCAGTGTTGGCTTTACCAAATTTTCTCAAACCTTCACAATGGAAAGTGATGCCTATGGTCTTGGGTTGGGTGCTGTCTTAATGCAAAATAGTAGGCCCATTGCTTTTCATAGCCAAGCTTTGAAGGGAAAGACGCTTACTCTCTCTACTTATGAAATGAAAGGGAACTCCTTGCTTTGGTGACAGCTGTAAAAAAAATGGAGGCCATATTTGGTGGGAAGGCCCTTTCTTATCAAGACTAATCAGGAGAGTCTTAAGTTCTTGCTGGATCAGAGGGTTGGCACTCCAGCTCAGCAGAAATGGATTTCCAAGCTTATGGGGTATGCTTTCATAGTTGAATACAAGAAGGGTAAGGACAACTTGGTAGTTGATGCATTGTCCAAGAAGGACGGTGAGGACGGTGCTTCCTCTAGTGCTTGTACTTTATGCATTATCTCTTTTCCTACTCCTACTTGGATAGTTGAACTTAAGGATAGTTATCAGTTTGATCCTGACCTATACCAACTGCTTCAAGCTTTTCAAACTGGGGGGGGGGGGGAAATTCCCAAAAGGTTCACATTGTAGAATGAACTCTTATTATAAAAGGGTCGAATCTATTTGGGGCCTAATAGCCATCTCAAATCTTCTATCTTGCACTATGTGCACAACAGTCCTTCAGGAGGGCATTCAAGCTATCTGAAGACCTCGCACAGAATTTAGCAAGACTTCCACAGGCATGGATTAAGGAAGGACTTAAGGCAGCATATCAGAGGGTGTGACACTTGTAAGCATGAGACTTGTAAGCTAGCTGGGTTCTTCAACCTTTGCCCATTCCTTCTACACCTTGATCAGATGTAAGTATGGATTTTATTGAGGGTCTTCCTAAATCCCACTTGAAACATGTGGTTTTGGTAGTTGTGGATAGGTTGACCAAATATGTTCATTTCATTCCTTTAGCACATCCTTACACAGCTTCCAAGGTGGCAGAATTGTATGTGCAAAATGTTCTTAAGTTACATGGAATACCAGCTTCAATTGTAAGTGACAGTAATCCTACTTTCACTTCACAATTCTGGAAGGAATTGATGCAGCTGCAAGGAATAGAACTAACCATGTCTTCAGCCTGTTATCCACAGACAGATGGGCAAACTGAAGTGGTGAACCAGAGCTTGGAGCAATATCTGAGGGCATTTGCAACTGATAGATCTACTGCTTGGGTTGATTGGTTGCCTTTAGCTGAATATTGGTTCAATACCAATTTTCACAATTCCACTAAAAAAACTCCTTTTGAAGCCTTATATGGTTATCCACCACCAAGATTAATGGATTATGTTCATAGAACTACTAGAGTGGAGACAGTTGGTATGCATCTTAGGTCTAGACAATAGATATTGTCATTGCTAAAGCATAATTTGGTTTTAGCTCAAGAAAGAATGAAGCTACAAACCGATAGGCATAGGTCTGAAAGGTCTTTTGAAGTGGGGGAGTGGGTGTATTTGAAGCTGCAACCTTATAGACAGAAGTCAATTAATCATAAAACTCTTGGCAAGATAGCTCCTAAGTACTATGGGTCATTCCAAGTTCTGCAAAAGATAGGTGAAGTAGCTTATGAGCTGAACCTATCCTCCAATGCCTTAATTCATCCACTATTTCATGCGTCCTGCCTTAAGGCCAAACTGAGACAACAAGTCATTCTCATTCCTACTTTACCAGATATTACTGTAGAAGGCATTGTTAACCCTGAACTTGTTGCAGTGCTGCAAGAGAGGTCTCACAGGATTTAAAACAAAACCATTGCTCAAGTATTAGTCTAGTGGCAAGGAAGCAATCAAGATGATGCACTTGGGAGAACTTATACAGTTTACAACAACAATTCCCTCACCTTGTAGGCAAGGTGCTTTAAAGGAGGGGATATTGTTTGGATCATTGGCTAAGTGAGTGAGTGCAGGAAATTATATAGTGAGCTGTTGTACCATATTACTGCTAAACCGTTAGTTGAGATTCCTATTTTGTTAGTTAGTTAGTTAGTTACAGCTAAGGGATAGACATGTACAAGTATATAGAGAGTACTTGATGTATGAGAGAATTAAGCAATGAAATAATCTCGTGTCAGATATATCCTATTCCTCTCTCTCTCCAATTCTTGGAGGCTAGCTGCCCTCGAAGTCAGCTGCTCTATCATAGGTTCTGGTTTTGTAGAACCTTATCAATTTACTATTCGATACATAAACTTATTTTTATGCATAATGTAATTTAGACATTTGATTGATAACATAGCTAATAATCTATGATATTTTTGAAAATTTTTCAAGTATAAAGGATATAATAAGATCATGTAATTAAACCGTTAGATTTTCAAAATTCACGTCTAATAAAAAAATATAGGAGTTTGAAAAGAAACTCTTCAAACTAGTTTGTAGAGAAATATTTTTCAATGTAAAATGCTTTCATTGCACTAAAACAAACATGAGTAAATCATCCACCACTTTGGCATCTATGGTATCTTATTGGACAAAAGTGGTGATATTGTTCCTCCATTGATCAAGAATTTTGATTTCAAGATTGATATTTGATAAGAGGTTAGACCACACTAATATCAATCCTATGGAAGTAAAAAAGGCTATCGCCCAGGCTTGGTCATTGCAACCCCTCTGTGAGAATGCACCCATCTTCCCAAAATTAAAGGGCTATTTTGCCGAGTCCCTATGTCTTTGATTGTTTGAAATTGTATGATATCTTAAAACAAACACAAAACTGAAAAACACCCCTTCCTTTTATATTCAATGAGAACTGATGATTTTGTATACCATTATATTGTGAATAAATGATCTTAGCATAAGTTGCAACTCACCTGCATGAAGCCAGAATTGCTACGGATAGATATTAATTCATTTAGTGAGATATCAATTTCATTCCTATTTTGAAAAACCATTTCATTGCATTCCATTTTTTAATGATCTAGTGTTCCATTCCATCTGCTCCCATCTTTAAAAACTCTCAAAGATTTAAGTGAAAAGCAGGAAAGAAAAAAAATATCATCAAAATACATCTATAATGGATTTAAGGGGGAAAAAATACTGACCAGGTTGAGATCCAGGACATTTGACGAGTTCAGCCTCCATTTCTTTCACGAACTCGTCCATGTCTTTCACGAGTACAGCGTCCATGTCTTTAGATAGAGGAGATTTGACGAGTTCAGCGTCCATTTCTTTAGCTCTTGATGAAAGGGGAGACTACTGACTAGAGTACTAGTCAATAACTGGGCTATCAAAATTCTAAACAATATGACCCACGATCACCGGGTTATCGAGCGTCCGTTTGGATTGAATATATTGTTACTGAAAATTAAAAATTAAAAATTAAAAATATTTTAACAAAATAATTTTTAAATGTGTAAATAATATCTTGATACTCACTTTTAATATTTTTTTATTGTGTAAACAGTGCATAAACAGCGCGTAAACAGTGCATATACTGTTCATGCACAGTATTTTTTATCTCCCAAGTCAAACAATGCGGTCAAGAAAAAAAAAAAAAAGAAGGGAAAACTCGTTTCAGCAAACGCGGACGCCGAATCCAAACTGCACCCTAGTGTGTGGTGGTGGTGGCATTTCATCGGACGGACGAGATATTGAAACACGCCACAACCCCACTCAAAAGCAATTATTAGACGTCGAGGTTTTGAGTTTCATTTAGGAAAATGGGTTGACCTTGCAGGCTCAACTTTCAATCAATCAGGTAAGGACACATCACTAAATTATTTTGGGGGAAATTTTTTTAATCAAAATTTAAAAATCTCTCTCACCTGCTGTACTACTATTTAAGCTTTAGAAGGTAAATTACGAGTTTCATCTTTAAAAATTGAAATATTTTCAAAGTATTCCTACAAATATGGGCATGTTTAGCAATGCTGTTTGAACAACAATTTTCGTTATTTAAACGATAGAACACATATCACTACAACACTTTTTCACCTATATATATTTTCACAACGCATAAACAACGTTACTAGAACAATGTTACCAAATGCGCATCATTCTATTATTTTGAGTTTTTTTTTTTTTAGAAACTTAGGTGTGTTTGATTGATATTATTCTTTTTAAAAATTGTCTATATTCTTTAAACTTTTGGTATAATGTGTTATATTTTTTGAAAGATGCTATAACAACCTTAGCAAATATTTAGAATCCTAAACCACGCAATGTTACTAGAACATTATTACCAAACGGGCATCATTCTATTATTTTGATTTTTTTTTTTATAGAAACTTAGGTGTGTTTGATTGATATTATTCTTTTTAAAAATGGCCTATATTCTTTATACTTTTGGTATAATGTGTTATATTTTTTGAAAGATGCTATAACAACCCTAGCAAATATAATGAGCTGTTTGGTACATATGTTTAGACAACAGATTTCAGTTTTTTTAGAAATATGTATGAGTAAAAAAATGTGTGAAAATGTGTGTAATATTAGTTAAAAACTCAAAACGTGTGTTTAAAGTAATGTACCAAACTACCCCTAAACCATGCTTTTTACGGCTTAATCATTTTTAAATTAATAGATCCTTAATGAAACAAACATCCGGTAGATAAAGTGTCAAATTTCAAAATTATGGGTAGGCCACTTAAATTTTGACATTGTAATTAGCCCTTACATTTATATGTAAAGTGTAAGGACTAGAGTTGAGTTCTTTAGCCCAAAGAGTGGATGGACTTAGGCCTAAAAAACTCAATACAATGAATTTATAGAGAGTAGGTTGGAAATCTAGGCCCTAAGGATTCAAACAACAAGTAAAGTAGATTTGATGACTAAAAAATAAATATAGACAAGTTTAAACTAAAGAAAATCGTCTTTGGCACAGTCCGAGGAGATCAGTTCTTATATATTGATTCCCAAGTTTGATTACAAGTTTAGTTCTTGATTGCTACAGTGTTTTTCTTTCTTTTTCTGATCTCCTTTTCCTTAGGGGTCTCTTACATTTTATATCTCTCTTTGAATGATCTTGGCCCTCCACTTGTCGATCGTCCAAATCACCACTTAAGTGCTTGTCCCATCGGACACCCTCATAGGCTCTCTGTGAGTTGGGGTGATCAAGGCAGCATTTTTTAGGGGTCTTTTCCACATAAATGCAGCTAGAGAGTTAGCTGCAGAGCATTCATTGTGGTGGTAGCAACTTTTTCTTAGATATTTCACAACTCTCACTTTGTCACGTACATTCATAGTGCATATCCTTATCAACAGAACTTCCTGGAATGTCACTCTGGATAATAGAACTCACCTTTTGACCCCTTCTTTGTTTAGCCGAGGATATACTCCTCCTCGGCTTACCTCTTCCAACCTTTACAGTCATAGCTTGCTCGTGAAATATTTGGTCTTATTCCTTCCTTACTATTAATCTATTCTCGGACCATTGTGCTTCCTCGGATAAGCCCAAGGCCTAATATATATTTGGGCCTGTGTCCCCACATTAAGCCATATAAAAGTGATGTTTATTATTTAATTTATTAGAAATTAATTGATTTGTATAATGTTTTCTAAAACTATTATTATATTTTAATGTGAATTTAGTAAACCAATGAATTTAGCGACTAGTTATTATTATTATTATTATTATGCTTTAGCCTCCAAAAAATAACTTTTTAGAAAAGAAATAGGACTCCTAAATTCAAATATTCATGAGATGGAACATTAAAAGAAAAAAAATTATCTAAAAAAAAAAAGAATACATAGACAAAATTAGTGACATAGTAAAAATAAATTTCAAAATAAACTTATATATTTAATCTCTTATAAACATACATGGCTCTGGTTGGATTGGGTCGAGTGGTTATACTTATATATGTTTAATCTCTTGCAAAGTTTGGACTTCCATTCACTATTTAAGCACTCCTTTTTCAACATATATTATTAGAATTCACATAATATGCCTAAATATTATTCCAAATGTCTAGATTCATCAAAACCAATTCTCAAAAGTGATAAAATTTAAAATTTAAATAAGGGTAACAAAATAAACTTTAAAATATGGTGGGTTGCTTTGGATCGGGCAAATTGAAAAAATTATCAATTCGAACTTGACACAACTTAAGACTTAGATTACATCCTTCCCATATATTTCTTTTACTTTGTCTTTAAATTGTAACTAGAAAAAAGAATCTTGCATTTTCTCTTATTTATGTTCATTTGTTTAACAAATAAGTCAAATTTAAGCTTGACTATTAAATGAGCTAAGCTCAAACATAATAATATATCTGTGAACAAGCTCGTGAACATGATAAAAAATTTATAGTTTATTATAACTAATAATTCCATTTCTAGTAAAATTCATTGATTTGTGAATGGGCTAAAAATAGGTAGTCAATGGTTTTACTATATATGAGAAAGGCTAAAGTGTAAAATACACCCCTAAAATCTGGGGTCTTTTATTTTTTTCTCCCTAAAGCAGGGCTACTTTAGTAAGACAACTAAGGTCATGCATTTTTCAGGATTGTAAGTAGGATTGGTAAAATCTAACTGATCCTACATTCATGAAAGATCCTACTAAAAATCTAAATTTGCTTTAGATTAGTTTTAAAAAAAAAAAAACAAAAGCCCAATCAACCTAATGGATAGAAATAATCCAATGGGCCTTAAACAATGTTGAAGTGTTGAAAATACCTCTATATAAACTAAAAATATCAAAAACAAATTTACTTTAAATTACAAACTTATTCCCTATGGTCTTAGTTATGTGGGATCAAAAAATGATTATTTTCCTATCTATTTATTTATTATATGTTAATGTTGTTAGAAATGAGATAATTATATTCTTTTAAGCTTAGCTATTGTGTGTCACTATATAATAAGCATTCAAATTTATTGATTTGTTTTGTTAGGATAGATGCATCAATTGATGGAATAGGAATTAAATCTTATTTATGCAAATTTTTGTTTTGTTTTGTTTTGTTTTTTTGTTATATATATATATATATATATATATATATATATTTTATGAATGAATTCATAATTTATGTAATTATTTAATAAGCAAACGCATTACTAGTGTGTGTGTTTGTTTTTTTTTTTTTTTTTTTTATAAATAATTTCTAAAAAATGTATGATCTTACTAACCACGATTCCACCAACCTCTCATAATCTGATGTAGGATTTTGGCTTTGACAACATTTCCTAGTATGTCCATGACATTTGGGTTTTAAATTCCCTCTCCCTTATTGTGACTCATGTGGGACCCGTAAAATAGCGCAGAAAATAAGCAATAAATTGGTTTATAAGTGCACCCCAAATGGGCACTTAATCTTTGTGGATATTCAAGCCTAAAATTCACAATGTATAACAAACAAAGGCTAATGATGCTTTGTGGAAAGAGAAATCAAAATAAGCTAAAATACAATAAAGTTTAGAAAATATACACAGGTCCAAAATTTCGACCCACTGATACTGAGAAGAGTAAATTAAGAGAGGTCCTGAGGAAAAGAGGGAAGATTCCTCTGTACTAGTACTTCCACCCCTAGGCTTTGGAATCATAAAAATTCTTGTTAGCTAATTGGGATTTTGTGTTAAAGTTTCAAGTCTAAGGGAAAAACACGATCCCCTTTTGTGGGCTGATGGTGAGTATTTATACTAAGTTTGGAAGATGCTTGTGACTGGATTTTTGGTTGAGAGAAAGGCTTTTATGCCTCATTTGGTTGGAGGTGAAATAGGGAGGATGAAAAAAAAAGAAAAGAAAAAAGAAAAGAAAAGAAAAGTGATAATAGGTGATAGAGGTATTTGGTTGGGAGGGGGAATGGAAGGAAATTTTGGTGGGGCCCAAGATGTTTTCTCCTCTAACTCACCAAAATCCTATCTCTCCAATTTGGAGAGAACTTGGGGGGGCTTTATTTCAACCAAGTCAATTACATTTTTTGCCCCTCTTTTTGTAACGTTAAACATGGAAATCTCTGGAAACTGTTGGCATTTGACTCTGTTTCAACAAACTTAATAATATTTTCTCTTTTTTTTTTGGTTCACGTTGTTCATAACTTTTTTCTTTTCATGTTTTTTTTTTTTTCCTTCTTCTTGTTTTCGCCCCACCTTTTGTCTTTTTCATCTTTTTATTTTTCTGTTTCTTCTATTCACTGTTCGTTCACTTCGTTGTCTGGGTTTTATTTATTTATTTATATTTGGGTTCTCATCTCACTTTTTGTCTTCTATCTTTTGTTTTTATCAATTTCTTCCATAGTTACCTTCTCATTCTTTTTTTTTTTTCACCAGTTTTGGATCTGGCTTCTGCCTTTTAAAATAATAACTTTAAAAAAAGTGGAGTGTCCATATATCATTTTTTAAATAAATAAGTGTATAAAAAATTGTGTTGTCTTTTGTTTTTTTTAATAGGCCATATAATTTTAAGTTTATATTAACTTCATTTTTTATAGTTTTCCATCTCTCTACTTTTCCATTATCCCAACCAAACACATATGAGAGAAAATAAAATTTTTTCTATTCTCTCACTTTTTTATCCCCTTCCCGTTTTCTATCCTACCACTTTTCCATCCCTCCAACTAAATAGATCATTTTAAGAATCGTCCCCCTTAACCCTTTTGCCTACCTCGCTCATGTTTGTATGAATAGTCAAGCACTCAAAAAGTTCTGCACACGTATGTTCCAAAAGAAAAAAGAAAAAAGAATACTTCTTGAATTTGTTATAATAATTTGAATGTGAATTGAATATTTGCTTTGTCTAGGGGTGAACTCCTTGACTTTTTAAATTTCTCCCCTTTATTTCTATAACTTCGATAGAATCATCCCTCTTCATATTTAAAAAAAAAAAAAATGCTAAAATGTAAAATTTACCCTCTATGTTTCACCAAAATTCATTTCAATCTTTTAATTTTGTTTTCGTTCATTTCAGTACTTTAACTTTTAAGTTTATTCAATTATGACTTTTCCATCAACTTTTGGTTATATGTTGTGGTTAATTTTCCAATTTTTAAAAAATTTTCTTCTAGTTTTTTAAATTAAAAAAAAATTCAATTGAATTAATGATTGAAGAATATTTTCTAGATTTTTTTTTCAAAAAATTTTAACAAAATTTGATAGAAAGTTATCAATTGAATAAATTTCAAACTTAGAGAGCTGAAATGAATAAATGAAAAGTTAGAGGACTGAAATAAATTTTGAAGAAATTTAGAGGGTGAGTTTTGTATTTTAACTTAAAAAAATTATACAAACAATCTCATTTTTTTGCTTTTAATATTTACTTTTCCCAACATATATAACAAAAGTTTTTCATTTTTGTTTTGTAATATACTTTATATATATATATATATATATTCTTCTTTTTTTCAATTTCATGAATAATTGAATTTAGAACATATAATTGACCACATTAAAAAATATTATAAAATTTGTTATGAAAAAATTGTTTTCATTATATTTTTGTTTTAAAAATAATGGGAGCATGGCATTACCCTTTAAAAAAAAAAGAAAAAAAGAAATGGGAATCTCTCCTCCCTTGTAAGGACAAAAAATTAAAAGTCAGTGAGAGCATCTTTATCAGTTGTGCTAAATGTGCCAAATGCCAAATATTTGACACATTTAGCACACCAAACACTCAAAACCTCCTTTTATTAGATGTTCCAATGCCATAAATTTTGCCACATATGAAAAGTACCGTGGCAAATATGCCACGGTACGGACGAAAATGGTATAAGTGAAAACACTTTTTTATTCTCTTTTCTCCTCTCTCTACAGTTTTTTTCTTTTCTCTTCTCTCTCACCTCTGTTCTCTCTCACTGATTCCCTCTCACCTCTGTTCTCTCTCACCGGTCCTTTGGGTTGAATCATGGGCATCTTCGGAGATCGGCGAAGCAGTAGTAGCTACAGCGACGATGGGTCAGGCGTTTGACGATGGGTCGAATCATGGGTCAGGCGTTGCTCTTTGGCCCGTGCTTGGTGTTCCAATTGCAACGATGATCGGAGTTTGAGGTCTGATGGTGGTGTTCCTACTGCAACGATGATCGGAGTTTGAGGTTTGAGGGTGGTGTTCTTCAGATTTTCAGTATGGGTATGTGTTTGTTTTGATTTGCTCCAAAATTTGGGTATGGGTATGTGTTTGTTCCGATTTGGGTGTGGTGATGCAGGTGTTTTGATTTGTTCCGATGGGTTTGTTGTTGTTCTATTTGGTTGATTAGGGAGTTTGGATGGTGGATGGATTGTGGCTGTTTCGATTTGTTGTTTGTTCCGATTTGTTGTTGTTCTATTTGGTTGATTAGGGAGTTTCGATGGGTTTCTGGTTTTTGTTGTTGTTGTTCTGATTTGTTCCGATGGATTGTGGTTGCCACGGTGGTGGTGGTGGCGGCAGCGGCAGCAGTGTTGTGGTTTTTATTTATTTTGTTAAATATATTATTTTATTGTGTTATTTATATTATTTTAATGCATAGGAAATATTATTTTAATGAATAGAATTGTAGTATAAAACATCTGATAAATGGAATGTTGTAAAATAATGTGGTAAAATAATAAAGTAGGGTTTTAATGTGGCAAAATGACATAATTTTTGCCACATTTGATGCGGATGCTTTGACTAAAGGCATAGAAGCTAATTGGTTGAAGGTACTGGAAAAAATTAAAGGGCATTTTGGTCTAATTGTAAAACGACTTGATTTTTCCATCAAAATCTGACACACACCTGTCACATGTTTAGCTTATTCCTACTCCCCATGAAATATGAGTATTTTATTGTAATTTTAATGTGGTGCCGTCCAGCACACATCTTTAAGGTGGTGTTGTTTCTTGATTTTCCAATTAAAGTAGGGCTAATTTAGTAAAATCAAGCCAACATAAATAGTACCTTTGTAGACTTAACGGTGCTATGCAGCACCTGTTAACAAAAGTCGAATGGATAAAATGGCTTAGAAGTTGTTTGGTTCACTAGTTTTCATGACTCAATTTTTTGTTTTCATAACTTAATTCTCAAAAATGGTGGGACCTATAGCAAAATACTTGTTTGCCTGCACAATTTCTTAGTTTTCATAACTCTGTTTTCAACACTTAATTCTCTATTTTTTGAGTTATGAGTTGTGGTAACTGAAAACAACTTTTGGCTGTTTTCTGTTTTCAATTCTCTATTTTTAATGGCAAACTTGTAAATAACACTGCATGAGGAACCCACTGTCAAACTTTTAGACGCAACTTTTGACCCTTTTTTTTTCTTCTTCTTTCTTTACTCGGTTCAGTGCGTGCCTTTTGATGTGCATGAAATATATACAATAAAGTACTCACATATCTACATACTTGACCTTACTTTTATGTTATTTTGTGACTAATTATGTAATATCTTTGTGTTGCAGGTAACAAGGGCTTTACATGCAAAGTGGGGCTAGGCCAATTGAATCAAGCCAACTTACATCCAGCCAGGCATGAATATTAAATTTAAGTCCAATTGGAGTAAGGAATCAAAGGAAATTTGCACCAAATCCAAGTCCAATTCGGATTAGGATTCCAGCTTGCACATCAGTTAGTATTTTTGGCATAACTTTCGGCTCAAATGTCCAATTGAGATGATTCAAGTTGGGCTGGAAAGTTAACTTAAAGGGCTACAACTTTGTAGTTTACAAGGAGCCCGAATTCTGAAGTTAAATGGGCCAAAATAGTCGGTTAAATGAAGCCTAAAAATCTGGGATTTTCTCCAAACGGGAATTCAACTTGTAATAGGATTCTTTGACCTATTTAAAGGCTTTTTAGGGCAAAATTCAGGAGGGAGTGCTAGGGTTGTGATGAAAAACAGAAAATTGGAGCAAGAGGCAGTGCCGTATGTAGCTTCTCTGTAACTTTTCTCCATGATAGCATTGTGACTATTTCTTTCTCTATTTTATTTGTCTAGTTTAATGTTTAGTATTTTATTCTTTTGTTTTATTTCAATTACCATGAGTAGCTAAATTTATAATTAGGGTTGAGGATGAAACCTTGTTAAGGATTACTAGTAATATTTATGTGATTTGATTTTTCCCACAATAGTTGTTCTTTAATGATTTAAATTGTTCTTGCTTCATATCAATTGACTAAGATGAGATTCTAGATATGAGTTCAATCATGTTTTTCTCATGATTTAGGATTTGACTTAATTAATTGAATGCTTGGTTTATTAATTCTTGATTATAAAATTGGATATTGTTTGTGATTTGTCTGTCAGTGGACACAAGTTATGATTTGATTTTTAGAATTGGATATATCTTGTGATTTGTTTGGCTACGAATACAATTGATGATTTGGTTTTATACTTAAGAAGTGAAGAAGAACAAGCGTTTGATTTTTAAAATAAGGATTTTAATGAGAATATTTTTCATGATAACAAGATTGATTTCTAGATTATCATGTAGTGAGTTGGGAAAAATTAATGATCATAAATATATGCTGGTATGACTTACAAGGCGGATTCCAAAACCTTAATTCCTTTCCCTTGATTGTTTACATCTTTTTATTGCTTTATATCTTTTGCTTAGTTTAACAGTTTGCTTAATTTTATTATTTGCTTAGTTTATTTAATTTCAAAACAACCAATTTTTAATTAAATTAGATTAGGATTAATTTGGTTAAGATTTGATTTAATTTTTCTACATTCATTCAAGTCCCTGTGGGTTCGACCTCATTTTTGTCAAACTATATTTCGGTACGGTTCGTACACTTGCGAGTATTTTAAAATTTCACAACACCTTTCTTTTTTTTTTTTTTTTTTTTTTTTTTTCACACTAGCTTCTTCTTCTTCTTCCTTCACTAGGTGGTTTTTTTTTCTTTCTTTACTAGGTTCAGTGCGTGCCTTTCTTCCTTTTTTTTTTTTTTTTTTTTTCCACATTAGCTTCTTCTTCTTCTTCCTTCACTGGGTGGGTTTCTTTTTTTTTTTTTTTTTTTTTTTTTTTTCTTTCTTTACTGGGTTCAGTGCGTGCCTTTCTTCTTCTTTTTTTTTTTTCTTTTTCCTTTCACACTAGCTTCTTGTTCTTCTTCCTTCACCGGGTTTGGTATTTTGATCTGAGTTTTTTTTTTCTTCTTCTTCTACTTTCACTGGGTTCGGTGATTTGATCTGGGTTTTTTTTTTTTTTTTTTTTTTTTTTTTTTTTTTTTTTTTTTTTCACTGGGTTCGGTGATACTGAAAAAAGAAAAGAAAAGAAAAAAAGTTGCACCAGTGACAGGTATGGGGCCTACAAATAGTGTGAAAAATATTGAGTGATGGCATTTTAGTGATAGGGGCCAAATGGGTATTAATTTTAGAGTGATGAATAATGAGTAATGAGTGATAGAAATTGAGTGATGAAAAATGGGGAGTCAAACTGCCTCTTATTTGGCACCAATGATGCTGATGCTTTAGTGGATTTCAAGTGGGCTTTTGATTTTTTTTTTTTTGAGAAAGAAGTGGGCTTTGATTAGTTTTATATGTGGTGGTGGCATTTCATCGGACGGACGAGATTTTGAGTTTCATTAGGGGATATGGGTCCGGGTTGAATTTATAGTCTCAAACTCTCAGGTAAGGACACATCACTAAATTATTTTAAGGGAATTTTTTTAATCAAAATTTAAAAATCTTTCACACCTACTGGGCTACTATTTAAACTTTAGTAGTTAAATTACGAGTTTCATTTTTAATTTTTACACTTTTAAGTTATTTGCAGAATCATGCAACACGTGAAAATATTTATAATTATTTTGAAATATGGTATAATTAATATACACTTTATTCTTTAAAATTTATTGAAGATAATTTGTTTTTCTTAAAAATTGAACTATTTTTAAAAGTATTTTTCATCTCGTTATCTCTACAAATATATTATTATATTATTTTGATTTTTTTTTTTTTTTTTTTTTTTGGTTTTTGAGAAACTTAATTGTGTTTGATTGATATTATTCTTCTTTAAAATGGTCTATATTCTTCAAACTTTGGTATAGTGTATTATGTTTTTTGAAAGATGCTATAACAACCCTAGCAAGTATTTAAAACCCTAAACTATGCTTTTTACGGCTTAATCACTTTTAAATAGGGACAAAACTAGATGGAGGCCCAAGGGAGCCCAGCCCCCCAATCCTAATAAATTATATATGTATATATATATATATATATATATATGTGGGGTCAGAAAATCGGGTAGCCTTGGCCTACTCAAAACCAGGCCTAAACGGCCCACGCCGAAGATGCCTAATAGGTTCGAGGATAAAGGAACAAAGACCAACCCCCGAGGAGTATGTCCGAGGATGGCCCTGTCCTCGAGCGTCCGAGACCTCGGGGGAACACAAGGACCACCCCACCAAAGGAGATTCCTTTGTCGTCTGAGGAGAGGAGGGCCCAGTGCCACGCGTTGGCAACAGAAGTGTGGAGAAGGGGCAAACCCTGGACGAACCGTCACCTCGGCATTGAATGCGCTCACCTAACCCTCCTGACCGCATTAATGAGGATGTAACCCCTCGATAGGGCAACATCGATCAGGGTGAGCCACTTGAGCACGGATAAGACCTCTGATGGGACGGACGGTCAGAAGAGAAGCCAATAGATGATCAACAGGAGGAGGAAGAGAGGGATATATAAGAAACGTGAGCAAAGTGTAAATGGGGGTTTTTTTTTTTGGGTTTCGGAGGGATTTGAGAATGTGAGTTTGGGAAGGGAAAACCCCCTCGGGCATAGGCCGAGGAGCATCCCTCAGTTGCAAAATCAGTCTTAGTATCTTCCAATAAAAAGAAAGTAGTTTATGCTTTGTTAAGGTCGGCGAGCACCTAAACCTTTGATTCACTCTCTACAAATTCATTGTTCTGGGTTCGTTGGGCCTTCGACCCACATCTTTTGGGTTTGGGCTACGAAAACGGTCCCTACAATTGGCGCCGTCTGTGGGGAGGATTAGTGCGCTGGCCGGCGCAACAGGCGATCGTGCTAAGTAATAATTCTACTGAAGATTGGTGGTGATAAAAAGAAAAGAAAAGAAAGAACTACCAAACAAACATTGCAGAAAGATAAAAGTGCGAAATAGAAGATTTAACAAAAATGGAAAGAAACTGCACATTACTTTATTAAACAAAAAGTTATAATGTACAATCAGAGGCTCAGGTAAGCGTGCTTTAAAGCACTACTATTACAAGCTAATTCTATGATTAGAGGCCCAGGTGGACCTATTCTAGAACTAGCTAGAGGAAAGGGGACTGGGGCTAGCCTGGTTCTAGGCTACCAACAACTCCTTGTCCGATGCGGCGGAGCTTGAACAAAGTAAGGAGCAGATGCAGGGGCACTGGGACGCCCTCCCTCGTGATGTTCCCTTGATTCTCTCCAGTCCTTACGAGCATTGGCCGTTGGAGACGGCAACACTCGGGCACCAGCCATGACATGAGTTTGTGCGCCTCCTCTGGCAGGGGTGCTCCCTGGGGAAGAGCGTTAGGTACTTCAGGGAAGTCCCTCTTGGCCACCGGGTATGGCACTGTCAATGTTACGCCTAGACTCTGCCGCGCCGAAAGCCTAGTGGGGGCTGTGGTCACAACGGCCCTTGGCTCGGGTGCCCTCACACCCGCCCAAAGCCGCCCCATATCCACCAACACCGGTCACAATCCTGGCAGGGTTATTGAAGGGGTTTGGGGAATTAAAGGGAAGTGTTTCTAGTTGCGTTAGGAAGTTCATGGAGTGTGGATAGACCTTTCCCACGGAAAACCTTATATAGAGGATGAAGGTTTGTGGGAATTAATCCACGCAGAATTCGAAAAGAGAATTATCAGCAGTGCTAATCACGAAGCTACCAAATCCTAAGAGGACCGTAGACCGCTGGATTTGTATCAATTTACGAGGATATTGATGAAGCCACGCCTCGCGCACTGAAACGTCAAGCACGGAACGCGAACGGCCAAGAGACACCTCGTAAATGAAAAAGACAGGGACTTGAATCGGAAGCGTTAGACAGAACCAAGGCATTGCATGGTCCTCGGACTCAAGCCTATGGGGAAACTAACCGCTCAGCTATACTTGGGTACAAGACAGAACCAAGGTATTGCATAGTCCTCGGACTCAAACCTATGGGCAAACTAGATACTTACAGAGAAATAGAAGCGTTAGACAGAACCAAGGCATTGCATGGTCCTCGAACTCAAGCCTATGGGGAAACTAATCACTCAGTTATACCTGGGTACTAGACAGAACCAAGGTATTGCATGGTCCTCGGACTCAAACCTATGGGGAAATTAGATACTTACAGAGAAATGGAAGCGTTAGACAGAACCAAAGCATTGCATGGTCCTCAGACTCAAGCCTATGAGGAAACTAACCGCTCAGCTATACCTGGGTACTAGACAGAACCAAGGTATTGCATGGTCCTCGGACTCAAAACTATGGGGAAACTAGATACTTACAGAGAAATGGAAGCATTAGACAGAACCAAGGCATTGCATGGTCCTCGGACTTAAGCCTATGGGGAAACTAGCCGCTCAGCTATACCTAGGTACTAGACAGAACTAAGGTATTGCATAGTCCTCAGACTCAAACCTATGGGGAAACTAGATACTTACAGAGAAATGGAAGCGTTAGACAGAACCAAGGCATTGCATGGTCCTCGGACTCAAGCTTATGGGGAAACTAACCGCTCAGCTATACCTAGGTACTAGACAGAACCAAGGTATTGCATGGTCCTCGGACTCAAACCTATGGGAAAACTAGATACTTACAGAGAAATGGAAGCGTTAGACAGAACCAAGGCATTGTATGGTCCTCGGACTCAAGCCTATGGGGAAACTAACCGCTCAGCTACACCTGGGTATTAGACAGAACTAAGGTATTGCATGGTCCTCGGACTCAAACCTATAGGGAAACTAGATACTTACATAGAAATGGAAACGTTAGACAGAACCAAGGCATTGCATGGTCCTCGGACTCAAGCCCATGGGGAAACTAACCGCTCAGCTACACCTGGGTACTAGACAGAACCAAGGTATTGCATGGTCTTCGGACTCAGACCTATGGGGAAACTAGATACTTACAGAGAAATGGAAGCGTTAGACAGAACTAAGGCATTGCATGGTCCTCGAATTCAAGCCTATGGGGAAACTAACCGCTCAACTATACTTGGGTACTAGACAGAACCAAGGTATTGCATGATCCTTGGACTCAAACCTATGGGAAAACTAGATACTTACAGAGAAATGGAAGCGTTAGACAGAACCAAGGCATTGCATAGTCCTCGGACTCAAGCCTATGGGGAAACTAACCGCTCAACTATACCTGGGTACTAGACAGAACCGAGGTATTGCATGGTCCTCGGACTCAACCTATGGGGAAACTAGATACTTACAGAGAAATGGGTGTTAGATAGAACCAAGGCATCGCATGGTCCTCGGACTCGAGCCTACGGGGAGACTAACTACTCTAAAATACCCTAAGTCAGGAAAGGGCCAAAATCTCGCCTAAACCTTGGGATGCAAGAAGGCTGCCTACGCATACGTTCTTTCCCCACTATCGTGATTCCTGGCACAGTTGGCCGAGATACAACTCATGCAAATAAAAAGAAAAGAAAGGAAGCAGATAGCATGCACACAAACAAACAACCCGAAGTAGATAAGTAGGGAAAGTAAATTCACATTACAATAACTAGTCCATAAAAGTTGCATGGCAAGAGCTACAGTACATAGAGGAGAAGCACAACAAAATAAGATAAAATGATATGGGAATGGGAAGAGCCGAGGCGCCAGAGAGTCTACTCCTTTTGCTCAGGCTGGACAGGGGCGACCTCTGACCCCTCCGAGCCCTAGCTTGAGGGGATGGCCTGCGAGGGTACGGCGAGAGCAGCTGTTTCCTCGGCGGTGGGGGTTGGATTATCGGAAGGGATCTCCACTATCTCCTGGGGCACCTCCTTGCTCGAATGCTCCCTTAGGTCAGCGGCCTCTACCTCCTCAACAACCTCCCTGGCCTCGGTGCCGTCAGGGGCGGCCTCGCGGATAGCGGGGGGGTAGTACATGCTCTCCGCCTTCCACGGGTCGGACGTGGCCGCCACCCCAGCTTGTTTGAGGGCCTCAGCCCAGACCTGGGAGCAGTATTGCCTACATACCCTCGGAACTTGAGCTTTATAGAGGGTTTCTACCACAGCCACCCCCTCAGCGTAGGCGGCGGTCTCATCCTCCTCCTTGGCAGTCAGGGCCATCTCCCTGCCAAAATTTGCCTCATCCTTAACTTGTTGAGCCTGGTCTCTGGCCCATTCTGCCTCCCTCTAGGCCACCTCGGCCGCTGTCACCTTAGCCTGTAGGTCCGCTATCAGGTCCCTCGCGATCTGCAGCTGCTCCTCCGCCTCGTCCAGGCGCCTTGTCTGCTCCTTGGCCTGGGTCTGGGTGCCCTCAAGACCAGACAGCGCACTGTCCTGCTCCCTGGTCACTGCCTTCAACTCCTCTCGGGCCTTGGCGAGGTCAGCCTCAAAATTTTTTAGAGCCTTGGTAGCTTGAAAGCGCCAGTCACGCTCCCGGCTGAAGGCTTTCTTCTGGTTGTTCGCCGCCCCCTCCAACCTAAAGATAGCCTGCCAGAATAACCAACGTGCAGTAAGCCCAATGAGAGAAAAAGAATAAGAGAAGAGTCGAAGTTATAGCCCTTACCATCCCCACATATCGCTTAAGGCTGAGGAAGACCTGCTCGCTCATCAAAGAATTAAGCTCGGCCATGTCCGCCGGGAGCAGTAGGCTCTTCTCCAGCGCATCAGCCACGCGCGCACCTTCGCCCTCGTTGAAGTCCCTGAGGGAGGCGTTATCCCTCAAGGGCTCCCCATGGAGCATCGGAGCTGGGAGCCAGGCCTGAGCCTCGGGCGAGGTGGTGTCAGTGACCTGCCTATCCTGACTCTTGCTGCCTATTTTAAGCTGCTTGGACGGCTGCAGAGTAGTGTCCTCCCCCTGCAAGAACACTATCTTATCCTCTATAGGCCTCTTGCCCTTATCTTTCTTCTTCTTGGGGTCGACAAACACGGACTCAGAGGGCGAGCGCGTCTGAGGAGGAGGAGGAGGAGGAGGGAGCTTCTGCTGAGCGAAAGTCGACCTAGTCTTCGGAGGAGTAGGAGGAAGTTTTTGTTGGGACTTCCCCGGCTGGCCCTCGATCAAGTCCAGCAAGTCAGTGGTAGGCTTCCTCTTGTAACCCATTGTTGGTGGAGGAGGGGCTTTAGAAGCAAGGAGGTCTGCTTTGCTCAAATTAGGGTCACCTAAATCCCCGAGAGGGTCCTCGGACTGATCAAGCTGAGCGAAAATGTCAAACGCGTCCCCTTCCCCTATGGATCTTCCTCGGTGGCCTCAGCGAATGGTTTGGAAAAGAAAGGAATGGCTAGCATGATAGTTTCTTGATCGGGGGACTCCTCTGGGAACGAAAATCCGTCCTCAGTAACAATACTCCTCTGAAGCCGAGGATCGTTGGCTAAGATGACGTACTTTGGAACCGGGAACGATTTCTGGGCAGGCGTATACCCCAAGATTATATGGGCGGCCCTGACTTGATTGTCGTCCTCGTTTACATAAACCAGCGCCCTCAGCACCGTCTACAAATCTTCTCGGTTGATCAAATGGAAGTGGTGCTCAAAAGCGTGCGGGTCTGCAAGGGAAAAACACCACCATGTTAGCAAAAGGGAAAAGGGAAAAAAAAAAGTGCAAAAGAACTCAAAACCCCTCCTACTCCTACTGCCCCACCTAGTATCCCTTCCATCGTTTGGCAGTGAAGGCCATCATGCCATTCCCTTGACACGATGAGAAAGTCCTCGCTTAGCCCCTTATTGGACTCAGGGAGGCACTAGATGAGCCGCACCCTGTCATCCCTCGTCTTCAGATAATAAGACTTGCCCTTAAGATGCTGAAGGTTGTAGCACCAATTCACGTCGTGGTGGGTCAACCTTAGCCCCATATTCTCATTCAGGGCGTCCACACAGCCCAGAATCCTAAAGACGTTTATCCCATACTGGGTAGGGCCCAACCGAAAGTGCGTAAGGTAGTCCCTCATCACCGGCCCCATGGGGATCGTCATTCCCCCTTCGAGGAAGGCGACAATGGGAATGACCACTTCACCCTTCTGCTTATGTAAGCGCAAATCCCCATCCTCACTATATCTCAGACCCACATTGGTGGGAATTCGGTAATCGGCGATGAATTTCTCCATCGCCGCCTCAGTGTGGACATATCTCTTAAACCTACCCATCCCAGTTGACACCTAAAGGAACTAAGAAGGAACAAATGAAGGAGAAAGAGTAACGAGAAAGAGAGCTCAGAGAGAGATAGAGTAACTTACTGAAAAAGGGAGGAGCTCCTTGGACAGGCTTTTTATGCTGGAGATGTAAGTGAGAGTGTGGCTAGACTCAAGAAGGACGCACGAGAATTCCTGATTACGAATGAGGAACAAGAAGAAGCAGTTCGTATGGGTATTTATACCCTAAATTGAGGAACGATGCGGGTTTTCTCGCCCATAAATGCGAGGTGAACCCCCACTGTTGGATTGGTAACACCTCATTAGACGTGGGGAGCACAGGGCCGCCTGAATTTAATGAGGGGCACATTACGCGCTCCGAAACGTTAGCAACGTGCCTTGGGCAGATGAATAGACCCCAATCCTGACGGGGGGTAAGGCCAAGGATGTCAAAATCCTACTCCCCGCCCGAGGATGCATGTAGCAAGATTTTGAGGGGCTATTGTGGGGTCAGAAAATCGGGTAGTCTTGGCCCATTCAAAGCCAGGCCTAAACGGCCCACGCCGAAGATGCCTGATGGGTCCGAGGATAAAGGCACAAAGACCAACCCTCGAGGAGCATGTCCGAGGATGGCCCTGTCCTCGGGCGTCCAAGACTTCGGGGGAACACAAGGACCACCCCACCAAAGGAGATTCCTTTGCCGTCCGAGGAGGGGAAGGCCCTGTGCCACGCGTTGGCAACAGAAGTATGGAGAAGGGGCACACCCTGGGTGAACCGTCACCTCTGCATTGAATGCGCTCACCTAACCCTCCTGACCGCATTAATGGGGATGTAACCCCTCGATAGGGCAACATCGATCAGGGTGAGTCACTTGAGCACGGATAAGACCTCTGATGGGACGGACGGTCAGAAGAGAAGCCAATAAATGATCAACAGGAAGAGGAAGAGAGGGATATATAAGAAACGTGAACAAAGTGTAAATGAGGGTTTTTTTTTGGGGGTTTCGGAGGGATTTGAGAATGTGAGTTTGGGAAGGGAAAACCCCCTCGGCCTTGGGCTGAGGACCATCCCTCAGTTGTAAATCAGTCTTAGTATCTTCCAATAAAAATAAAGTAGTTTATGCTCCGTTAAGGCCGGCGAGCGCCTAAACCTTTGATCCACTCTCTACAAATTCATTGTTCTGGGTTCGTTAGGCCTTCGACCCACATCTTTTAGGTTTGGGCTACGAAAACGGTCCCTACAATATATATTCTTTACAATTTTATATTTGAGCCCCCTTATCCACAATTTTATATTGATTTCATTGTAATAGCATTTGCATCAGTTGTAAAATAGCATAAGGCCTCAAATTTGTCTAATCAATTACAAAATACGCATATATCAATCTACGTATTATTGTACAAAAATTCACTTGTACTACAGTAACGGTGTAAATTTACACAATTATTGTAGCACAAATGTATTTTTTGCAAATTTACACAATTACTATAGCACAAATGTATATTTGTACAAAGATACATAGACTGATGTGAGTGTATTTTGGGGTTGATTGCAACATTTTTCACAATTATTGTAGCTATGCAAATGAATATATTATAAATTATTTAGATTGAGAGCAGTAGTTTTTGGTTGAGGAAAAGAGAGATGATTTAAGATAATAATAAAAAATTGATAAGAAAAGTAAGTATATAAAATAAAATAAAAAAGGTTATTATGCTAAAATAGACAAAAATATTTGCATGAGCTAATACAAATGCTCTAATGTGGTCAGAAACAATGGTGTTTTGTGTCTTTGTCTCTGTTAGTAGATAATTGCATTATAATGTATTATAAAACAATGATTTTGTGTATTTGTCTTTGTTGATAATTTGTTAATGCTAAATAAATGCTTATTTAAAATTTCTTAATTTTTTTTTTTTACTTGTACTCTGCCCCCATTGACTCGATATTCTGAGTCCATCCCTACTTTTAAACTAAACAAATGAAATTAGTCCAAGTGTAAATAGTTAACCAATTTCCATTGAACAAAAGCTATTCTAAACAAGGCATTACAAATATAAAGCACAATGGAAATAAGGGAAAAGCAAGCAAACCAAACAAAATATCAAGAAGTGTTTAGGAGAAGGAAAACCTGTAACACTAGGTGGAAAAACCTCTCCTCCGACCACCAGTTGGAAATCTCTACTAGACAAGATAGTTGCAGTATAGAAGAACACTATGAACCCTTTAAGCCCACAAGGCTATAAGTACTCAAGCCCTCTAAGCTTCAGCTAGTAATCGACTGCTTCGAGTCCTTTCTCTTTCTAGCTCACCAGAGAACCTCCATTGAGCACCAATGGCAACACCACCAAAATGAATTGGATTTTGAATGTGGCTTCTTAAGTTTTTGTGAACCTTCACTCACTCACAAGGATGAGAACAAAATCTCAATCAAAGATTGAAAAATATGGAAAAGAGATGGTGTAGACACCTTATTTTGTACTCCTTAAAACTTGAACCCCCGTTCACCAATGACGATAACACTAGAAGGTTTAGGGCTAGTCTAGGGCCTGGCTATGGAAACTCTTTAGTTGAAGGATGTTTTTGGAAGGAAGAAAACCTTGTAGAAACCTAAGGTTGCATACGCATCCTTAACCCATGCATACACTGCTACAAGCATGCATACGCACCTAGGGTTTCAGAAAGTTATGTAAGACAAGTTTTTATGGAAAATGTGGTAGAGTTAATCCCACATTGCTTGGGGAGAGCTCCGCCCCTTCTCTTGGAACACTATATAAAGGCCTTACGGCCCTTTTCCCTAAAAAACACATAATTGATTCCAAAAAAGTGATACAAGAGAAGCTTTTTACTTTGGAAAGAATCCTAAAATTAAAGTTTCTTGGGTTGAGACCTATTCCAATCTAAAGCCTTCTAGTTAAACTTACTAACCCTTTAAGTGTTTTTTTCTTTCTTTTTTTTTTTTTTTTTTGTTGTAGATTGATTGAGGGGAACGAACAGAATCAAGCACTAAAAGCTTTTATGTGAAGTACTTGTTTTTGCTTTTATCTATTTTCTTTCTTGTTTTTATTACTATCGTTATGCTTTAATCATCTTTTGTGTAGTTTAGGTTTACTATTTTATTGATTAGAAAGCATGATAGGTTGTTTAGATTAGGTTTTGATTCGTGTTACTTGTTGTGTTTTTGGGCAGGGATATGTACGCAGGCTTATGCATGTGTACACATCTCCCTACGTATGCATGGTTAATCCAGAAACCCAGAATTGTTTGTTTTTGCTTTCTTTCTATATATAAAAAGTACGTGCCAATGTGCAAATAGTGCCACTTTGGTTTGTTCAAGTGGCACTGTAGCTACAGTGTTTTTTTGTTTTTGTTTTTTCTTTTTCAGTTGTCTGTTTGTAATTTTTTTTTGCTTTAAATATTTATATGAACTGGCATATATATTGTTATACTAACATAACAAATTTCACGTTTATTGAGGTGTTAATTTCTTATAGGTTGAAATAAAATAATAAAATATGAGATTGTGACCATTTGTTGTATTCTTAGACTTCCTTTTTGGTTTAGTCAAATTTGGTGAGCAAAAATTCACTGTTTCATGCATAATTTTCTTTTGTTGATTTTTTGTTTGTTGTTTTTTTAATGCATAGTTTAAAGTGGTTGTCCCAATTAAAACTAATAACAATTTACCACCTAGGATTTGTTATGAAATTGTTGTGGATGTAGCATTACTCTAAAATAAAATTATAAAATATCATACTAGGGCCCACCATAGCTAAAATAAAGACATTGAGAAAATATTATAACATTTATTGTGTTTTTGACTTTTATTTTTTGGCTAATTTGTTGAGCCAAAATTCATAATTTTACGGAAAGTTTTCTTAGGTTGACTTTTTTTTTTTTTAACACGTTGTTTAAAGTAAAAAAACACATAGTTTTACCAACAAAAAAGTATTTTCCCCCTTTATGTTTTAGGTAGTTTCATCCCCTCCTGTTTTGAAGTTGAATAATTTCCTGCTTTATATTTCGTAGATAAGTATATAGTTCCTACTATTACTCTCTTAGTTAAACCCTAACAAATTCTTATGATTTATAGAATATTTCATTGTACAATAACTAAAATGCCTCATTAAATTTTAAGGTCCCAAAAATTTTCTTCAGGTATTTTGAGTTTTATGTGTTAGTCATACTTTGAAAGTAAAAATGATGATATATGGTATTCTATTTGTTACTTAGAGAACACTAATTTATTAGTGGTTTAAATCTTCTAGATTTATAATTTTATCTAATAAATACTTTAATGACATATGTTTTTTGTTATTTTTTTATTTGTTTTATTTCTTAAAAAGGTGTTCATTAAAAATTAAGTAAGCTAAGCATCGTAGTTAGGCTGATAAAATAAAATGATAAAGAAGGAAGTATGAATAATAAAATATTCATTGCAAACGGTTGTAGATATTTAATTTGATGAAGAGTTTTAATTGTAGCATATGTCATCATTTATTGTGAAAATTTAAATATTGTGACAATGTTTTATCAAAACTTAGTTGTCAATTGTTGAAAGATGACGACAATTGTTATCATTCTTAGTAATTTTTTTTTTTTTGTGAGTAGATATTGTCTTTAGTAAATAGGTTCTAAGAAATGAAAAAAGTATTTTGTATCAAATGAGACCACGTCATCCATATCAAAATTCAATAAACAAGAGACATATGTGCAAAAATAACTATCTACTAACACATGTCTTTCAATTATTAGTCGGTTAGTTATTTTTTGCTGACATGTCTCGTACTTATTAGATTTTGATACCGCTCACATGGTATCATTTGATATCAAATACTTTCTCCTAAGAAATTATCATACTAAATAGATAGTCATATGTTAAATAATCATTCTAAATTTAAATACATGGTTTGATATTATTTCCAAAAAAGATTCTATCTTAAATTTTCTCACTTAAGGGCAGCACATGCCTTGCACGTGCAACCCTTACTAGTTATGTTTAAATGCATGTCTTAACTTTTGTTTAGTTTATATCCCACATGATTAAGTCCTAGGTCAATAGAATAACTTCTTTACTTGATTTTGCTTAGGTTGAATGGTTAAGGTTTATGTTTGGATGAACACTATGAACTTGCATAAGAACATGAACATGCATTGATGCATATGTGATGTAATGCAGTAAGGTAAGTGAAGTAAGTTTTTCATAATCACATGAACATGCATTTGGTGTAACACCCCAAAATTTTGACACCAATTTAATTATTATACATAAATTATAAGGAGGCCTACAATTAAATGGATTAAATTGAATTGGGCCTATGATATTAAAAAATAAGATAAAGGCTATGGAATATGAAGCCCAAGTGAGGTGGCATAAGTAAATATATGGGCTTTGATAAGCTTTAAAAATAAAATAAAATAAAACCCTAACCTTTTTCCTCTTAAGCTACACGTGTATGTGTATAAGATGTTCCTTTTTGTTTTTCAGCCGCAACATACAAGTGAGCTGTTTCTTCCCTTCTCTGCGGCTGTGTAGGAGAATCAGGTCAGCTCTCCTCTTTATTTGGGGTTCTTTTATCTATGTGATATGTAACAAGAGTCTATCTAGCTTAAGGGCTATTGATATATCACACACCTAGGATGGAGAATTTTTGTGTATATAAGTCTTTGTGCTGCACAGAACATAGGGGTAGGTGTGGACTTGAAAATTCAATGTTGTCATCATGTTGATAAATAAAAATAAAATAAAACCTGATTATGACTAGAAAATCATCCCACGTTTCAGGGAGGAATTATGCATGAAATGGCTTTAGTAGCTAATGGGACAATAGGCATGACTTCATAAAGTCTAACCAATCAATATATTAAAGGAAAAAGGAGATTCTAAGCATATGTTCTGATCTCAACAACCCCACACTTATCCGTATTTTATGGGAAATGATGTCCTATGGTTATTAGTATATTAGATTAGGGTGATGGATATAGCTACATGGCAAGAAAGGATGTGAATTGTAGATTGATGAGATTTTTGCCGTTTTGAAGTCTTGAATATCCATGATTATATCAATGGAAAAATCAAATTAGGCAGCAGTGTTTTTCTGTCCAAAAATCTAATCAAGCTAAAAGTGTATTAAATAGTTAAGTGGATAAATAGAGGATTTTGGATAAATCAATATTGTCTAGGATAAAACTATTTAAGTGTGAAAATAGATTGCTAAGTGGGAAAATTTTGTATTGATGGACCTATTTTTGGTGTTGCTAGGTCCTAATTCTATTGACTTATTGTGACTAAAGGGAGGTTGGTTTAATATTTTTGCAACTAAGAGGTAAGTGGTGTTTGCTAATTTTGGAGGTTTTCCCAAAGCAGTGTTGATTATTAAACTATTTTTTATCAAAGAAATATGTTGATATTTTATATATGAATTGATATTTTATGAATGTTTGATGTGCACATTGACTATTTGTTTTATGAAAAACTTGTGGGACAACCTGAATTTATTTAAACTATTATGCGTGAATATATCTTTATATTTTTGAGAATTATGAATGAATTATTTTTTGTGAGCATATTGAAATGTGTTTTGGAAACCTATGGCAAGTCATGAATAGAAGCTCAGTATGATATCTAGTCCTTAGCAAGGGACAATCATACTACAGCTAGTCCTTAGCAAGGGACGGTCCCAAAAAAAGGGATAGTGCACATTTGATAGCTCCTTAGCAAGGAAGTATATTATTGAGGATCCAAAAAGGAAGCTCCTTAGCAAGGGAGTGCACCTTTAGGTTCCAAATGAACCATCCTTAAGAAAGGGGATGAAAAGGAGGTTCTAGTCCCAAAAAGGGGGACAGCACAACCCTGTCAACGGGGCGTAAACGTTGACCACGAGAAAAGCCTAGGAAATTGTTTATGTGATGATATTAATATATATATATTATAATGGCTCACAATATAAAGATATTTGTTTTTATATATATGAAGTATTTGATAATGAATATCGATGAGTTACAAGTTATGAAATTGTTGTAAAAATTATTTATTTGAAAGGTTTGTTCCCCACACTTCAATGTTAGTGAATTCCACTTATTGAGTTATCTCACCCCCCTTTATTTCCCATTACAGATACATTAGAGGGATTATTGGAGTAGAGATTCTTGGCAGATAGCAGTTACGAGCTATTTTGTTGAATTGAGGATTTTATCGTTATTTTATGGCATTGAACACTGTATTGGAGAATTAATTTGAGGATGTTTGTATTTGGTGAATTAGAGCTCTGACATTTGTGATGACATTTTAGATTGCTGGTTTCTTTCATTTAATATTTTTATGGATTATTCAGATTAAATTGACTTTTAATGCTTATGATTTTTGGGGCGTTACATTTGGCTTGTTTGTTTAAACATGATGTGATGTGATGAATATGCTAGACTAATGCCATATGTTTGGGTGATTGAATATGCACGTGATATTAAGTTGCTTGTTGTCTTTGGATATAAAGCATGAATTGCTTAGATGAATGTCAGGATCTTATGCAATGGGTTGAGATGCCATGTTTTTTATGTGTTGAGGCTCATTTTTATGAAGCCCAGCAAGCTTAAGCCCTAGAGTTGCGGGCAAACTGAAAGAAACAGCAAAAAGAAAAAGAAGGCATATGAATGGTTCAAGGGTCCATGAGATGGGTCCAGAAGAAGCAAATGGGCTTGAATAGGCTCAGAAAGAGAAAAGAAACAAATCCGTGGAAAGGATAAGGGAAACGGAAGAATGGGCCACAGCAGGCCCACTGCAATAAGAAAAAAAAGGAGAGTAACAGGTAAATGGAGAACCCATGAGCCCAAAGGATAAAGTTTATAGAGAAAATTGGGCCAAGAACGCGTAAAGTGAGTTAGCAAAAATCCATGTGTGAAACAAAACCAATGGGCCAAGGATGCCCATAAGAAAAATAAGGGACATTGGAGCTCACAAGAAATGAAAAAGAAGCCCAGTAAGCATACTGGGCTACTGAGAAGGAAAGTACACGGTAGGTTCGAAAGAGCCCAGCAAGATTGAGTTGAGTAGCAGGAATAACAAACTTGGCATGGCAGGAGGCGCAAAGCCACAAAGCAAAATGCCCAAACTAAAGGGAAGCCCACTACAGAGCTCAACCCTCCAAAGAAAGGGACAACACATGGGCATTGGCCTGCTGGAAAAACAATCCACGTCAGAAAATGCCAAAAAGTGCACGGCAGGATATGCGCACCCATTTTCAGACCTCGGTAAACGAATGAAACATCAATAAGGTAACACATGCGAACGACCTAGGCATCACCAGCCTATACCCAGCCACTATGGGAAAGGGTGACATCATGGGTGAGGGCATGGTCTAGCGGTGGGGAGAGGAGCGGGAACCCATTTTGCGTTTCTTGCCCAGACTCTTTCGGTGTGCACAGTCCTGCTGGGATGACATGCTACCCAAAAGAGGCAAGGGTGGGTAAGAACCGCTAGGTGCATGCCATGAGAGACCGAGAGAGAGAGGACACACTGGATGAAGTAGAAAAGGAAGCTTCGTTGTCTGAAAGCCACGGGTTCATGGTGGATTAGAACCATTTGACTCGGTAAGTGGATGGCAAAAGGCTACGATAGCAGAATAGGGCCATAGAAAGGCTAGAATAGTAAAATCGGCCACGACAAGCCTTATATAAGGGACCCGTGGTTGTGCGCAAAAAAAAAAAAAAAAAAAAAAAAAAAAAAAACTGGAAGGGGGATCAAAAAAAAAAAAGAGAAAACAATTGAAAGAGAGAAAACAGAGAGAAAAGAATCGAAAGAAAGAAAACAAAGAGAAGGAAATTCTAAGAAAGAAAAAACAGAGTGCTTATGGCAGGCATGCACCTAAATGGGTTAACTCCCCCTCTTTCCCTCAATAGCCTTGTCCTCAAAAGGCAATACAAAATCTATACCTGGGCATATGCCATTTGGGGCTGTCCTCTCAAAGCAATTAATTTCACCAAGTGAAGTTACTTGCGTTGAGGGAGTAGTTTTCCCTTCTGTGGTTGGAATCCTGCGGCAATACTAAATATGGCAAACTCGTTATTTTACTCTACTAATTTCGCTCTAATATTTTTGTTTAAGCGTTTTTCTTTAAAAGCAAGGCCTTTAAGTCATTTATCTCGTTCGTTGCAGAAGAAACAGTGAATGCATTTTTCTTTACGTTTTCCATTTTATGTCTGCCTGCCATAACTTTTAACAATAACTCTGCTTGCTGTGAGCTCTTAAATGGACTTTAGCAGACACGGCAAAGATTGTGCACAAGCCGGGCCAAGGTGTGCTCCAATTGGGCTGGTCCCAACTCCTCACCCAGAAACTACCTTGGCCTAGTGCGACAGGAGCTTGCTCAATACCCCAAGCCAGGCCCACCCCCTTATAATTGGCGACTCCGCTGGGGAGTTGGGAAAGAAGTTAGGGACAAAATACAAGATCCCTCGCAAATAATGCCACCAAAGTCTAGAGCGATGCGAAACATGAGCGCCGTGCCATCACAAGCAGAGTCCAGGCCAACCACACCTAGCCAACAGCTAGTTAACCAAGCAGAAGGCGCTAAAGGAATGGGGGCTGGTCCCTAGCCACCACCAAGGGATCCTGCTGATAACACAAATACTTTCATTGAAATGTTACAGTCGCTATAACATTCTCAGCAACAAATGATGGATAAAATCCGTCAACTAAAGGCAGAAAAGACAAAAGAGAAGGGGAGTCAGCGTGTTCCAGATCATGCGACAGATAAGAAGGAAACACTAGTCCCTCAGAATACAGAGCAACGCTTCATCACCATGGTAGAGGTGGCAACTCTCCTTGAGCAGAAGAGGGCTAGAGCGCCTAAAGAAAGGTTTTATGCACGCAGACCCCTTTATCCATTAAAGTTGCTCAGCAAGCCATATCCTGAAAGGTACGAGCCACGGGCTTTTGCCTAGTACGATGGCAAGAGAGGAAGTGCTGTTGAGCACGTAAGCAAGTTCATAGATACTCTAGGCCCCTACGCGGCAGACGAGGACTTGTGTCTGCGGGAATTTTCTAAATCACTATGCGACCGAGCGTATACCTGGTACATTGGCCTAAAACCAGGATTCATCCTAACCTGGGATGACATGGTGGATGTGTTTTGTACTAAGTACTTTCATGGAGAGGAAACAGTAACGCTTGCAACCTTGCAAGCAACCAAGCAAAAGAGCGGCAAAGATTTGATGGAATACATAAAAAGATTCAGGGACATAGCACTTGACTGCTATGACCATTGTGAAGAAAGGACCTTGGTAGAAATGTGTATGACTAACATGATATGGGAGTACAGAGCAGTCTTGGAGAATCTAGACATCTCGCAGTTTGCACAGTTATTACAAAAGGCCAGAAGGACAGCCCAGTCAGTAAAGCTAAGCGCTGACAAAAGAAATGCTCCACAAGCAATGACGGTGACTACCGGCGAGCGAAGAAGGAAGACAGAGGGGAAGGAATATGATACTCCCCCACCCATACCATGCACTCCAAAGGAACTAGACGTGCTGCTGGATAATGGATAGCAGACGGGGTCTTTAAGCCCAATCAGGTCTCGAAAGAGCCCACGGAGGAAGAACAAAAGGACCCACGCTTCTGCCGCTTGCACAACTATGTACAACATCCTACCGCAGAATGTTGGGCGCTTCGCAAACTGATACACCGCAGGATCAAAGAGGGGACCCTGGAGTTGTCCCAGTCAGAAGTCCAAACAAACTCACTCCCAAGCCATAAAGGGAAAGGTGTGGCAGCGGTCGTAATCTGCTCGAACCCAAGAGGGGATGAAGAAGAGAATCTAGCTCTGCCTGCCACGGTTATCACCACTCTACAATAGAGTACCAGGTTCAAGAATTTGTTTGACCAATTGGGGTTCACTATGAGAGAACGAAAGGTAGCCATAGAGGCTTTGGTAAGTATCGCCTCCGGAGCAGGGGTAGAATGTTTAACTACAGAAAGCACAGGGGACAGGGCCCTCTTACAAGAATCAAGTGAAATCGCCTTTAGCAATGAGGACGTGGAAGTGGAATATCCAGATCACAAAAGGCCGCCTTACTTAGCGGCATCTATAAATCAAGTCCCTGTAAAGAGAGCCTTGATGGACACGGGCGCTTCTGTGAATCTCACCCTGTTGAGCACTTTACAAGCAACGAGAATTTCGGAAAGAAAAATCCAAGGGTGCCCAATGGAAGTAACAGGCTTTGGCGAAAGGGGAGAGTATACCGCAGGATACATTCAGCTTTGGTTAAAAGTAGGCCCTATAGCTTCTCTGGCTCGATTCCATGTAATAAAGACAGAGGTTTCATACCATGTGCTGCTAGGGAGACCCTGGCTGCACAAGCACCAGTTAGTCCCATCCACCTATCACTAGTGTGTAAAAGGAAGGTTAAATGGTAAGATGATACGCATAACGGCAAACCAGTCATCGTTTGAGCGAGCAGAAGCCCATCTCGTGGAAACTATGTTCTTTGACCAATGGGCACCATTCGGAGAAAGTTCATTAGCAAGGCCACTTGGTATCTTTGTACCTAGGTGGGGAGACATTCAGAGTGATCTAGAGCCCGATTTGAGGGAGTTGTTAGAACGAAAGAAGAAAAGAAAAACAGCACCTATTGCAGGAACAGAAGATGCACCACAATGCGTCAGAATCCGAGGTTCTAATGGCAGAATTATTTACAAGTTATGAAGGCGCGCGGGGCCCACGAGTGAAACATGAGCGGGCCCTAGGCAAGAGTGGCAACACAAGAGTCTGGTGTGTTGCATAATTCAAGATAGTTCAAAAGAAAAAGGTAGCGAAGAAAGTCATGAAGAAGCTATGGCAGAAAAGGATCCTCAGGTTATTGCAGAAGAAGAATTAGAGGAAGTCAACCTGGAGTCTAACTCACAGGAACCAAGACCTATTTCAATTAGTTCGGGATTGACGGAAAAGGAAAAATCAGAGTTGGTACAATTGTTAAAAGAATTCAAGGATGTTTTCGCGTGGGACTACAGTGAAATGCCAGGACTTGATCCAGGGCTAGTAGTGCACACACTGAACGTTGATCCAGGAGCTAAGCCAGTAACCCAGCTTGCCAGGGTATTTCACACGGAAATCGAAGGGCAAATAGTTAAGGAGGTACAGAAATTGTTAGCCGCAGGATTTATTAAACCCATCCAACACCCGCGATGGCTATCCAATATAGTGCCAGTAAAGAAGAAGAATGGGCAGATAAGATGATGTGTGGACTTTAGAAATCTCAACAGAGCTTGCCCAAAGGATGAGTTCCCATTGCCAAACATGGACTTATTGATAGACTCTGCGGCAGGAAGTGCTATGTTCTTATTCATGGATGGATTCAGCAGGTATAATCAAATTAGGATGGCACCAAGGGATATGGAGAAAACTGCCTTCAGGACACCCATAGGCAATTTTTACTATACAATAATGCCATTTGGATTGAAAAATGCGGGTGCAACTTACCAACGGACAATGACAGCCATATTTCATGACATGATGCATGAGGACTTGGAGGACTATGTGGATGACATAGTACTGAAGTCAAAGAAAGAGAGGAACACTTTTACACATTGAAGTAGGTGTTTGAAAGATGCAGAACCTTCAAATTGAAAATGAATCCCCTCAAGTGTGCATTTGGGGTGTCCTCAGGAAAATTTTTGGGCTTTTTGGTCCATAGCAGGGGAATAAATGTGGATCTTGCCAAGGCCATAGCCATAGCAACTATGAAGCTGCCAGCCACAGTGAAAGAATTGAAAAGTTTCTTAGGAAAAGTCTCATATATTCGGAGATTTATCCTTGGATTGGCATCAATCACTTTCGCATTCACCAGACTACTCAAGAAAGGGGTAAGCTTTGATTGGGGAGAAGCACAACAAGCAGCCTTCAAAAGGCTACAGCAAATCATGATGAACCTCACCACTATGCATGCCCCAGTCCGCAAGAAGCTATTGCTGCTCTACCTAGCCACCAGTTCACATGCCGTTGGGGCGTTGATCGCTCAAGAAAACAAAATTAACATAGAACAGCCAATGTACTACAAGCTGCACTCTAAAAGATGCGAAAACTCGCTATCTAAGAGCAGAAAGGGCGTGCCTGGCCGTTGTATATGCCTCCCAAAGATTGCGCCATTACTTCTCAGCCTATGAGGTATGGTTGATGACCAAGTCCCACGCTATCAAAGCTTTGTTGCAACAACCAATCCTCTCTGGCAGGTTATCCCAATGGTTGTTGCATTTATCACAGTACGACTTGAGAATGGGGACACCCAGGGCAGTGAGAAGTCAAGCAATAGCGGATTTGTTGGCACAGTTTCCAGGAGAAGAATAATTCCTACTAGATGATGAAGTCCCATGAGAAGTAGTCATGGCAGAAGAAAGGAGAGAACAATGGATAATGAAATTTGATAGGTTCTCTACTACCCAGTCCAGAGGGGTGGGGGTAGTCTTGTATCATGAGGAAGACAAGGCAGTGGCACTGTCATTTAAACTAGAATTCCCTTGTTCAAACAATACAGCCGAATATGAGGCCTATTTGACTGGGCTAGCTACGGCTCTCGAAGTTGGGGTCAAACATTTAAGGGTACTAGGTGATTCGAACCTAGTGGTCTGTCAGGCCAAGGGAAGTTTCTCTCTAAAGGAACCCAACTTAGCTCCGTACAGAGTGATGGCCCAGAAGATGGAGGAAAAGTTCTCTACCTTTGAAATAGAACATGCCCCAAGGAATGAAAATCGATTTGCAGATGCGTTAGCAGCGTTGGGCTCGCAGATAACCTTTGAGGGAGATAGTGCCATGGTAGAAGTCAGTAAAAGAATAGAATCTATCATTGAAACCTTGAAGGAAAGGTTCTAGGAGAAACAGGACGAGAAAGACTGGTGGTTCCCCATAAGAGAAGCTTTGATGAAAGACAAAGATGTCGCAGAATTAAAAGTATTAAAAGACTATGCTTTGGTAAGAGGAGAATTGTACTGCAGGATGCCAGGAGGAGTCTTGTCTAGGTGCGTGGGGCAGGAAGAAGCCCAAAGAAAGTTAAAAGAAGTACACGACAGGACCCATGGATCCTGTGGAGAAATTAGTCTCTACCGCAGGCTCCAAAGAACGGGCTTTTATTGGCCAAGCATGGGCAAAGATGCAGACCAGATTCAAACTTAATGTGGGACCTGTCAGCTTGTGGCAGACAGAGGAGAAAGTTATGCTGTATTGACTAGTGAAGACTGGAGAAGCCCATTCAAACTATACCTAACAAAAGGCATCCTGCCACAAAAGCGTTCTGAAAGTTATAAACTCAAGAGATTGGCAACACATTATTTCTTGCATGAGGAAGTTCTTTTCAAGACAAGATGTGGTGGGGACCCATTAAGATGTTTGGGCCCCGAGGAAGCAAAGGAAATAATAAGAGAAGTGCACTCAGGGGAATGTGGGGAACACTAAGGGAAGAAAAAGCTATACAGGTGTCTGCTACAAATAGGGTATTACTGGCCTACCATGAAGAAGGATGCAGCATAATTTGTAAAAAAATGCCACAGCTGTCAAGTACAGGCTAATCTCATTCATACCCACCCACAAAGCTTGCATAGTATGGTTACTCCATGGCCCTTTCACACTTGGGGGTTGGACTTGGTGGGACCAATCAACCTTCTGTCTCGTGGATATATCTGGATTTGGTAGCCATTGAATACTTCACCAAATGGGTAGAGGCAATACCATTTTGTAAGGCCACAGGAGGAACAGTGGCAAACTTTATCAAGGAAAATATAATTATAAGGTTTGGGGTGCCTCACAGAATCATCAGTGATAACGATATGCCATTTGTCAATAGCGAAGTAAGGAAGATGTTGGAGTTTTACCAAATTAAATATCACCGTTCATCACCATATTATCCCCAAAGAAATGGGCAAGCAGAGGCAACTAACAAAGTTATCATAAAGATCATCAGTAAGATGAGTCAAGAGTATACGAGAGGATGGGCAATGCACTTGCCAGATGCCCTTTGGGCTTACCGAAAATCACCAAAGTCTGCCACAGGATTTTCACCTTTTTCCTTAGTATACGGAACAGAAGTTGTGAGTCCTGCAGAAATAATAATCCCATCACTAAGAGTCATGCAGATACAGGGGAAGGAAGAAGAAGAAATCTTTACGGCAGAAAGATGTGAGGATTTGGAAGGGCTGGACGAAAAAAGGGAGGAAGCCCAGGAATGTGGCAGCAGATACAGGCAAAAAATGGCAGAAGCCTATGGCAGGATCACTAAAGAAAGAATATTTACAGAAGGGCAACTCGTGTTAAAAGTAACGGACTATGTCAGAAGGGGTATGGTAGGACCATCCAAGTTTGCACCAAAATGGGAGGGACCCCTCGTGGTAAGAGAAACCTACCCAAATGGATACTACTGACTAACTCAAATGGATGAAAAAAACCTGGTGGATCCCATCAATGGGAAATAGCTGAAGCACTACTATGCTTAAAGTTGAGAACAAGTCATTACCCTCCTTCTACGTTGTGTTTCACAAATTCCAAGATTAGTTTGTTCCCTTTCCTGCTTTGCTATTTGCTTTCCTCCAAGTGACTATGTCACATGACAAGTCTATAATATGTTTTCATGAATTATGCAATGAAAAAAAAATATGCTAAGTATTATAAAAACTTTCCATGGCATAAATAGTAGCAAAAGGTGATTAAGTATAGCACATTAAGTTACAAACCCCAGATTGTATAAGTCTTACCAAAAAAAAAAAAAATAATAATAATAATAATAATAAGAGGGGAGCCTGCCATCATCAATAAAGTCCTAAGAGCAAAGACTGGTCTCCAAAACGGTTATGCCCACCAATACTGGCAATCAAGCGCTCACGACGGCCCTCTACATCTGCTATCTCTTTCGTCAAAGCTTCAATCCTTGTGTCCATGGCATCCACAGCAGGCCGAACCTTTCTCATAAAGAAGGCCCGAGCAATCTCACGAAGATGGTCTAAAAGGAACTCCACAGCAAAACCCACATTAACTAGCTCCTGCATTGCAGCTCTCCACTACAGAATCCTCTCAGAAGAAACAAAGTCAATAAAGTTGTGCTCAATATCGTTTAGCATGCTCCCCGGCATCTTCAGGAAGTGTTCCCTAGCAGAGCGACCCAAACGGAACCCTTGCATGAAGTCACCACGGCTGTTGTAAAATCCCTCTAAGTAAGGAACACACTCACTAGGAACTTGGAAGCCATGAAAGTTCGCATAAGGAAAACCTGCTCCCCAGAAATCTGCCGGGTCAAGATCATTCGTCTCAAGCTGATCAAAGTGGATAAAGAAAGTCGCGGCTTCGCTCACAGGGTCTGAGACTGCGGCAGAACTCCCTTCTGCTTCAAACTGAGAAAAGGTGGTGGGAGGCAAGCCTAATAAGAATTAGGAAATGCAATATGAGTATTTACGATGAGAAAATAATAAGTTTGTAAGAAAGCAATAAAGGTGAGAAAACTTACCAGAAACTGTAAAGATAGGAGTAACAGGGTTTGCGACTAAAACAGAGACTGGTGCTGTGGCTGAAGTAGAAACGGGGATGGCAGAAACAGGCATGGCAGGAGCAGCAAGAGGAATGGATGACTGTACCTACGTAGTTATTGCAGCCTCTGGTTCTTCGAAAGCCTCTGCAATTAAGAATGTGAATGCATCGAATGAAGGAAAGCAGCATAAGCAAAAAAAAAATAATAATAATAATAAAACCAGGAAGGGGGAAAGAGGCACGTACCCGCTAACTCAGCCTCACTCTCCTCCTCCTCCTCTAACTCCTTAGAAGACAAGTCTGCAACAGGCCCGCGGATGGTAAATTGGGGATGGAAGAGGAGGTAACTACTAAGGAAGAACCCTCATTCGCAACTTGAGAAAGGGCTGCAAAAGGATCACTAGTGGAAAGAATAAAAGGGGCGGCAGGAGAAGCAATCCCAGTCTGAACAGCAGGAGGAGTGGCCCCTTCTTGAGAAGTGGGTGTCTCGGTAGGAGTGGGGGTAGCCTCCCTAATCCCCTCAGTATGAGTGCCCTCCATGGGCACCAGCTCAGTAGAGAAGACTGGGGTCTCAGCAGAAGTCCCTTCAGCCATGGGACGGTATATGGAAAGGGGCTCAGGCTGATCTTGCAACAACAAAAAAAGAAAAAAAAAAAGAAAAAAAAGAAAAGAGAAAGTAAGGGTGATTAAGAAAATCGCAGTAACACAGAAAGAAGGAAAGAGCACAATTGAAGGCATATATATAAAATATATATATATATATATATACCACAAGTTCTGGTTCGTCAAGAAGTATAGGATGAACATCAGATACATCTTCTTTGTGCTTAGACTGTAAGAGAGATGAGGTCAACATGCACAAGTGTTAGTTGTAGGAAAACCCAGAAACAAGTAAAGAAAAGACTAGAGGAAATTAGAGACAACATACTCTCTGTTCAATGGCAGGGGCACGAGGGGGAGATGTCTTCCTTTTGCTACCTCGTGTCCTGCTAGAAGGAGGAGCATCTGTGGATGGCTGCGAAATGGTATGCTTTGGTTTGCTGGTGGTAGAACGTGTGCTAGGAAGAGTACGGGCTTTAGAAGGAGGAGAGTCCTGTAGAACTATGTGACCCATGGGAGGCAGATCACTCCCGGAAGACACTGCCTCACCTCTTTTCTTGGAGGACTTGAGTTTGACAGAACCTTCTTTGCCCAATGTAGGAGGGTTCAAGACCTTCACCCTTCTATCCCAACCAGGAGGGTAGTCACCCGTAAGCCAATTCCATCCTTTAGCCCCCTCATCCCATTCAAGAAGAGAAGATCGACCCTGTTTAGTAACATATGCTAATGCGGACCTGGAAGGAAGCACTAGTCGGGGGTTGGCAGAAACAACCATGCTAAGGCCATCAGGAGGAATCAAAGAAAAGCCACGGCTGCCCATTAAAGCCTGCTCAAAAGATGTCATTACAGCCCGCTAATATTCATGCATGGGAGGAGTGCAAATACCTTCCCTTGAAGAACTAGGGACAGTGACTGCGGTAAAGTGTCGCCTCCAGAAGTCAAAAGTAACAGGCCGCAGGAATGGCCTGGCAGAAGTGGGAGACTACGTAAGAAAAGAAAGATCATCTGGAATATCTTGGTCCAACCCAAACTGCCTTCTTACTCGATTGGCAGGATAATACACAAATCGAACCCCCTCATCAGCCAAATAAAGCAGCCACCCAGCATTAGTGGCTGCCAAGTAGGTGATCCCCCTCTCGTTAAAATCAACCAAGGGATGAGTAGTACCAACAGTGTTTGCAAACTAACCCATAACAAAATCCCCACGAGTGTAACCCGCACCCAAATGTCTATATGCTCGCCAAGAAAACCCAACACTCTTATCAAAGAACTCAACAGCAGGATGGTAAATAGGCTTCAAACTAGACCAACAGAAAGCCAAAGGAAACTCAGATTCAAACCTGCCACAAAAATCGGCAATCACCCTCAGACAGGAAACATACTTCTCTTTTGCAAAACGAACGAGTCTGAACTTAGTCAAGTGTTTTGCGTAGCGTTCGTACAATAGATGCTGCAGGATAGTGATGTGAACCGAAGAGGTAACTATACGGCAGAACCCTGCCTGGTCTTTATCAGTCCGCAGGATGTCCAATTGTACATACAAGTGCCCCAGAAACATAGGGGCTAATGGCAAACTTATCCCAGCAGCAATTTTAATAGCCAAACGAAAAAACAGAGGTTTAACTACGTAATAAGGACGTGCACCAAACACAAACTTATAGAGCCAAAAGGAGATGAAAGTCGCACGGCGAGCGGCGCCAGAAAACTTGGAAGAAGAACTAACCCAATGAGATAGCTTGGCGTTCTTAGCCATTCTTGTCCTCAACTCAGCCTCCATGGCCACTTCCTCCGAAGAGAGTTCCAAGGTACTCGGGTCCACGTCACCAAGAATAGGCAAAAGGAGTTGGTTCGCCACATCCTTCAATGTCACAGTGATCTTACTGTAGGAGAGAAAGAAAGTGTGGGTGGCAATGCACCATCGACGGACCAAGTGGCGAAGATTGAAAAGGTCCCTGTAGTTTGACAAGCAACGAAACAAAACAACGGCCTGCAACACACCGGCCTACCGTAGCAGACCCATGAAATCTACATCCGACAACTCTCGGTCCACCCATTCTTTCCAATCCAAGGCTTGGCCTGACCCATACTCAAAGTTAATGGGGACAGAGAGTGAAATACCCTGGTGGATGACAATATTAGGAATCGAAGAGGGTAACGGGGCCCAAGGAGCCTTGGTGCTACGGCGACAGAGAGCAAGCCACACCCGGCCCGGCGCTGGCGGAATATAATCGCCAGGAACCTTTGGGAAGTGGGTATGGACGTCATACCATGGATCTATCAGTGAAGCAACCTCGACGTCAAAAGGGCGGCGTGTCTCCTCCTCGTCGGAGGAACCTGGTTCAAAATACTCAACCTCCTCACCCTTGTCGTGAGCAGAGGAAGGATCAGAGGCAACCTCCTTTCCTTTACGGCGTGAGGAAGCTTGGCTCTTTAGCGGCGACATCACGGATCAGAGTGGGTAAAGGGAAGTGTTTGGAAGGAAGAGCACGATGGAAAAGAAAAAAAAAAGGGAAGAGGCACTTGTATGGAAAAGAGAAGAAGAAGTAGTTGGGAAAAGGAAGGAGACTCCTTAAATGCCACCATCATTAAAATCGAAGTGAAGGGAGGTGATGGGTCAGCCGCCAGATGGGGAATGGAATTAATGAAGCAATGTTGCTTTTCAAAATAACTGCCAAACTAGGAAATTTGAAGAAGCAACTCTGTTCGTGGCAAAAAGAGAATATATATATATATATATATATATATATATATATATAAATAGAATAATATACATGTGAAATGAAAATTACTGTTTGAAAAAGCCCGCAAAGGAAAAGAAGAAGAAAAAAGACAAAAATAGTCTTTATTCGCATATAAACCGCTGGAGCATTTCATATGCTCAGGGGGCTAATTGTTGAGGCTCATTTTTATGAAGCCCAGTAGGCCCAAGCCCCAGAGTTGCGGGCAAACTAAAAGAAACAACAAAAAGAAAAAGAAGGCATATGAATGGTTCAAGGGTCCATGAGATGGGTTTAGAAGAAGTAAATGGGCATGAATAGGCTCGGAAAGAGAAAAGAAACAAATCCATGGAAAGGATGAGGGAAAAGGAAGAATGGGCCACAGCAGGCCCACTGCAATAAGAAAAAAAAGGAGAGTAACAGGCAAATGGAGAACCCATGAGCCAAAAGGATAAAGTTTATAGAGAAAATTGGGCCAAGAAAGCCCAAAGTGAGTTAGCAAAAATCCATGTGTGAAACAAAACCAATGGGCCAGGGATGGCCACAAGAAAAACAAGGGACATTGAAGTTCGCAAGAAATGAAAAAGAAGCCCAGCAAGCATACTGGGCTACTGAGAAGGAAAGTACACGGCAGGTTCGAAAGAGCCCAGCAGGATTGAGTTGAGCAGCAGGAATAGCGAACCTGGCATGGCAGGAGGCGCAAAGCCACAAAGCAAAATGCCCAAACTAAAGGGAAGCCCATTACGGAGCTCAACCTTCCAAAGAAAGGGACAACACATGGGCGTTGGCCTGCCGGAAAAACAATCCACATCAGAAAATGCCAAAAAGCACACGGCAGGATATGCGCCCCCATACATGGTCTTACGACTTTGCAGAGACCTGTGTTTTTGGTAAACAGTCGCCCGGGTCTGGTCACTGCGACCCCCTTTGTGAGGAGGCACCCCTTCTCCCGAAGTTACGGGGCTATTTTGTCGAGACCTCAGCAAACGAATGAAATATCAATAAGGTAACGCATGCGAACGACCTAGGCATCACCAGCCTATACCTAGCCACTATGGGAAAGGGTGACGTCATGAGTGAGAGCATGGTTTGGCGGTGGGGAGAGGAGCGGGAACTCATTTTGCGTTTCTTGCCCAAACTCTTTCGGTGGGCACAGTCCTACTGGGATGACATGCCACCCAAAAGAGGTAAGGGTAGGTAAGAACCGCTGGGTGCATGCCATGAGAGACAGAAAGAGAGAGGACACACTGGATGAAGTAGAAAAGGAAGCTTCGTTGTCTGAGAGCCACGGGTCAATGGTGGATCAGAACCATTTGACTCGATAAGTGGATGGCAAAAGGCTACGATAGCAGAATAGGGCCATAGAAAGGCTAGAACAATAAAATCGGCCACGACAAGCCCTATATAAGGGACCCATGGCTGTGTGCAAAAAAAAAAAAAAACGGAAGGGGGATAAAAAAAAAAACAGGGAGAAAAGAATTGAAAAAGAGAAAATAGAGAGAAAAGAATCGGAAGAAAGAAAACAGAGAGAAGGAAATTCTAAGAAAGAAAAAATAGAGTGCTTATGGCAGGCATGCACCTAAATGGGTTAACCCCCCCTCTCTCCCTCAATAGCCTTGTCCTCAAAAGGCAATACAAAATCTATACTTGGGCATATACCATTTGGGGCTGTCCTCTCAAAACAATTAATTTCACCAAGTGAAGTTACTTGCGTTGAGGGAGTAGTTTTCCCTTTTGTGGTTGGAATACTATGGCAATACTAAACATGGCAAACTCGTTATTTTACTCTACTAATTTCGCTCTAATATTTTTGTTTAAGCGTTTTCTTTAAAAGCAAAGCCTTTAAGTGATTTATCTTGTTTGTTGCGGAAGAAATAGTGACTGCATTTTTCTTTACGTTTTCCATTTTATGTCTGCCTGCCATAACTTGTTAACAATAACTCTACCTACTGTGAGCTCTTAAGTGGAATTTGGCAGACGCGACAAAGATTGTGCACAAGCCGGGCCAAGGTGTGCTCCAATTGGGCCGGTCTCAACTCCTCACCCAGAAACTACCCGGGCCTAGTGCGGTAGGAGCTTGCCCAATACCCCAAGCAAGGCCCACCCCTTACAGTTTGTTAGATGCATGTTAGATGCCATGTTTTGTTTTTGTTTAGGTTATTTTTTTATTTTAATTTTTATTTTTGGTTTAAGGGGTGTAACACCCCATATTTTTTACACCAATTTAATTATTATTTGTAAATTAAAAGGAAGCCCACAATTAAATGGATTTAATTGATTTGGGCCTAAGATATTAAAAATAAGTAAATACTATAGAATATGAAGCCCAAGTGAGGTGGCATAAGTAAATATATGGACTTTGATAAGCTTAGAAATAAATAAATAAAAACCCTAGTCTTTTATCTCTTATGCTACACGTGCATAAACTTAGGAGGCTGCCTTTTTGCCTCAGCCGCATCACAACTTTGCCTTTTCTTCACTGTGGCATTGAGTTGGAATTGGAGTCTACAGGTATGATTTTCTCATGCTCTAGGTTTAAGAAGTTTGAATAGTCAATAGCTAGAAATTGTTATGAACCTATAATATCATTTTACTAATAGAAAAGGACTCCTATAAATTTATTATATTAGATAAGGGTGGTCAATATGTTAGGAAAGCCATAGACTTTGAAATTGAACCAAATAGAGTAATATAGGCTTGGACTTTGTCATCATGTGAAAGGGAAAAAGTTGCTTTGTGGGTTGATATGTATATATGTATATGGCCATCTTGGATCTAAACTATGACTATTTTAATGGGCAAAGGGTGCTTGTGGTTAATATGCATTCACACTTAGCCTCAATTGTTGACTGATTGACCATCACCTTTTAAGCCTCAATTGTTGACCGATTAATATGCATTCACACTAGTTTAGTCGTGTAATGGATTTTGGGGCTTTGGTTTGATGATTACAATATTATAATAGGAATTGTTTGTATAGCCGTATGGTCCAGGCTTAGAAATTGATTATGTATGAATAGTATGCATAGTCATATGGTCCTTTATTGGCTCTAAGATTGATTTGGCAGAACTATATTATTGCACTATCTATTTAAGTGTGAAAACTGATTTTAAGTTGGAAATTGTGTATTGATGGACCTATCTTTGGTGTTATTTAGGTTCTAGTTGACATCGTTTCGAACAATTGAAGTAAAGCTTGATCTAGCAATTAGAGGTAAGTGAACTACTGAACATGACGTCTCTCAAGACGTGTATACTTATATATATATATATATATATATATTTGGTGAAAATATATTTAAATATACATAATTGCAAAAGTGAAGTTTCAAAAACTTATATCATTGTAAATACATAATATATATACCAGAATTTTATTATTTATTGAACTGTATATGTCAAGAATGTTTTCAAATAGTCAGTTAGACAGTCTGCAACCTTTGCCAACACAGGGTTAAGTGTTGGCCTTCGGCCGATATAGTGTTATTGTGGTGTGGTGCAGTGTTATCGTTTGCTCTTCGGAGCCAGTGTTGCCTCTTTGAGGTTAGTGTTATTGTTTTCCATGGGAATCACCCATCGAGTGTTTAGCAGCTTATGTCTTTGTTTGACTAATGTTTTCCATATCGAACTACTGTTTTTTTGTTACTGATCTTTATAAGTGGAAAAAGATTAGTTATTGTCATAATATATTGTTTCTATCTATTTGGTGTATTTTGGCTAATTAAAGTGGTTATTATTATATTTAGTGATTACAGCGTTATAGTTTTATAGAATATATTGTATTACTGTTAAAACTATTTGTAAATGTTTTGTAAGGACTATATTTTGTCTATGATACTAATGTTTTGTTTTGAAAGACATCCTTATGTTATGTAGTCTCTTATTGGGCTTCTAGCTCACCCCCTTTTTCCACTCTTTCAAATTAGAGCAGTGGAATATCTTTTGGTGGTAGATCATTGGAGGCATAGATTGGAGACTTCTTTTGGAGTTATGTTAGTTGATGGATTGTTTTCAGTATTTTTTTTTTCCTTAGGATAGTAAATTTGGCAATTGTGGAACTCTTTGAGATTGTATTTGGAGAATTTATTGTTAAACTTTTTTATTTTATGGATTTCATAGGAAAAGATTTTGATTATTGGAAGTTTATTGTGAATATTTAATTACGCTCTGTTCTATTATATTAGTGCTGAGTATTATTAAGATAGGTTATGCATCTAAATCCTTGGTATGGGTTTGGGGCATTACAAGGGGTTAAGGATTATGTTTGATGGCCAAAATTATTTTTGAAGTAATACCGCATCTACAACATTTTAAAAACAAATCTTATGCAACAATTTATTATTCGTGGGTGAAAAGGTGATGTTAATATTGAGCCAAAATTAGAATTAGTTACACTTTCTGCTTATTACATAAGATTTGTTGTGAAATTATTATATAAATGTTGTAAATATAGTTCTACCCCATTTTTTATTGAATCAAAATTCTTATAATTTTCAAGTCAGGGTGGTCAATATAGGGTTATTCTACCATACCCCCTAACAAAAAATGTGAGAAAAGAAATTAGGTTACCACCGAAAGTGAAAAAAGTATAATCAATTGTGATGTTGATAAGAGTACAGTCACATTTGATGTTAGTACTGCTCAATGTGATAATGAAATTGTCAAATATGAGGAAAAAAAAAATTAAAGTACCATTGAATTTGACAAAAATACTACCAAATGTGATATTGATACTATTTACTGTGATAATGAAACTGTCAAATGTGAGAAAAATATTAAGGTATCATCGAATGTGACAAAAGTACGGCCAAATGTGACATTTGTACTTCTTAATGTGACAATAGAGTTATTAAATGTGAGAAAAAAATTAAGGTATTACCGAATGTGATAAAAATACAATCAAATATGATATTAATACTGCTTAATGTGATAATAAAACCGTCAATTGTAAGAAAAGAACTAAATAAACTATTGAATATGACAAAAGTATAATTATGTTTTTTTTTTTTTTGAGAAAATGTGACAAAAGTATAATCATGTGATGATACATAGGATGAAACTATTGAGTATTGAATATGATACTTTGGTAACCTGGCGTTACAGAGTGACCACTGGTGGTGGGTACCGTGGAAAAATTTTTTTTTTCCTAAAAATAAAAGGAAAAATTTGCAAGGATTTACGTACAATTATTTATTTATTATAGTATATACGTACTTTTTTTTTTTTTTTTGGCAAGTCAGGTCCCGTGACATTCCTGAGCTACTCTGTGAGGGTTTAAATAGAGCGATTAGTTGTGCCCTTTTTTCTGTGTGTTTTTTTATTTTTTTTTATTTTTAGCCTGCTTTTGCTGATTTTATGGGACAAAAAATATTGTTTATGACATTGCGTACATTGTTTATATACTGTTTATATATTGTTTATCAATTAAAAAATATTAAAAATAGATTCCACAATATTATTCATACATTTAAAAATTATTTTGATCTGATTGTCACAATGTAATTTGGTCCTATTTCTCAAAAAAAAAAAAAAAAAAAAAATCTGTTCTTAGAACTGAAAAAAAGAAAAGAAAAGAAAAATGAAAAAAGAAAAAAGAAAAATTGAATAGAATGGTGAATGGATATTGGGCGGGCTCTCCTGCCGTTACTCTCATGTTTTTTCCCAACAAATCCTAAGCCTAGAAATAGGCCACATAATTTTCTCTCTTTCAACCCTTTTCAGTTTTCAATAAATTTTTTCTGGGTTTGCTTCGTCGTCCTCCACTTCCGGTAAGCCGAATGCGTTGACTTCATTAATCGATTTCACTTCCACTTCCGGTCGCAAGCGAAAGAAAACCTCGACGATCTGGCGGCGGAGAAGGCTCGGTTGCGAACGGTGTCCCAGAAGGATCCAGAAGGCTGGGTCAGAAAGCAAACGCCTCTTGCCCTTGCAAATTACCCTAAAGACGCCCAACTCCACCGTGTTTCTTCTTCGAAACCTAATTTCTATTGTCCTAAAAATTGTCAGATCAAACCAGAGGTTTTCGTTTGTCGGAGAAGATGAATTCGAAAATGAAGGAAGCCCAGCCACGGCCGTCAGACGCACTGGAAGCGCCATTAGCAAAAAAATTGAGCAAGAGCTCACGTTTGTCTCTTGCAGATTCACCATCGAAATCCAAGTCAACGCTGCCACAATCGCATCTCGCAGATCCACCATCAACAGCAATAACGAACCAGGTTTATTTATTTTTCTGGCACGTATATAGTCCAGTCATGTATACCTTATATAAAATTGACATACCAAGAAGTCCACCACCTCCTCCAGCAAAAGCATCCCAAGACCTGAAGCTAAGCCCACTCAGCCCTATGCTCACACTTAAAACCGGCAGATACCCTGACCGCATGTGCTGTGTTCAATTAGGCTCCAAATTGTATTTTTTTGGTGGCGAATTCAATATCACTAACCCATACATTGATGAAGATGTAATAAAAGAACTCAAGAATGTAAAACGGGATGTTTTTCCGCCAGACGTCTATTTTTTAGACCTCGCCGACCGCCACTTATACTTTAATATTTGGGGTGGAGACAATGAAAATAAGTTGCGTTTCTGTGAACCGATGAACAGTGGAAAGGCCAGCCCCCAGGCCTTTGTGGCAGATGGGAAGATTTACGTGATTGGAAGCACCATCCAAATGAATATCATTGACAAATCTAAATTGAAGGACTTAGATCTCAAAAGCCTTGCTTACTTCGAGGTCTATGAACATGGTATGTGGACCATCTTGCCAAATCCCCCGATTCAAGACATGAACACTAAATGGGTGGGGCATGCTGTCGTGGAAAAGACAGCTCTTCTTGTAGCATGGCAGAGGGGAAAAGAGTGTGTATATTTTTTCGATCTAGGCACACATGAATGGAAAAAGTATGCGAGCCTCCCTTCCTACCCTGGAAATTTCTCAGGTAGGATTGAGTATGTAGAGGATACCGTTTATGGATGTTACGGTAACACAATAGCTGCAATTGCCCCATTAGCAGCAGAAGAGGAGGAGGAGGAGGAGGAGGAAGAAGAAGAAGAAGAAGAAGAGGAGAAGCATGAAGAAGAAGAGGAAATAGAGGAGGTTCAAAGGTTGCTTAAGCATCACGGCCTTCATTTAGTTTCAGTGGAGATGGGTATGGATGCCATTTTTAATGTTCCTCCGCAACTGCAATCCTCGTCAAGCCTGCTTCACTTGGAGAATAGGAACTTTTGCTATGTAAAGACCGGCATGCCTCCACAGATGAATGGCATTGATCACGCTATAGAAGATGACAAAAGACGATTTATTAGCATTGTAATTTTTCAGGCCCTTGGAAAGACGTACAAAGAAGATGCCACTAGACTTTTCAGTGCAAAATTCCTTCATTCGGCGCATTTTGTCGTCGATAACCCATTCCCAAGTGAAGGTTTCATTGATGGTTTCTTCTCTCCTGAATTGGTATAGCTTTCATGCCCTCTTGTTCTTTTCTTCATTATTCTTCTTTTACTGTATTTGTTATTTCTTATATTACATCACATGTAGGGCTAATTACAACTTGTGTTTGATCAAAATTTAAATTATCCCTTCCATGATCCTCCATTGGAAGAGAGAGAGCTCAGAATGTCTTGGGCAATTAATTTTGAACATTTATTTTTTCTTTTAACACCGAAAAGAAGGGATATTTGCAGATTTTGGAGCAGTCGAAATATATTCAGAGGAAATGAAGTCATCCATCAATTAGAAAATACAAACACTTTATTTGGGCTGCTGGATCTGTGTCGGACATAGGACATGCCTAGGATACTTTTGCACCCATGTCCCAGCCGTGTCTTCTCTTTTCTGTTGAAAAATTATGGGACACATCTGGGACTCTAGAGGGACACTTATTTTTTATTTCTTTATGGTTTTAATTTTGGAGACTTTTTTAGATGCCTTTTATTTACTCTTTTAGATTTTATTCTTGGTTTGAATTTATTTTATTTTATTTTTTTTGATAAGTAACTGAATATATATATATATATATTAAAGAAAAACACAGCCCCATACATAGGAAATGTACTAGACAAACAAAAATATCAAGAAACCAAATTACAATGATCAAACAAAACAGGAAGAGAGAAACAAGAAATGAAGAAAAAGATGAAATAGCTAAACACCATTGAGGGTCACGAACGGTCCATTCTTGGTTTGAATTCTAATTTCTAAAACATCATATATTAGTCACAAACTTTGGCTGTTTTCTTTCATCTAGAAAATTTGTGAAACGCCACAAGCTCCATCAAAACCAGTCATAGAATTGACATGCAATCAAAGTTCTCACTCTGTGGTGGAAGATCTTGATGATCTTTCAAGTCAGCCATCTCCTGGGTCAGTCGCTCTTCGCAAGCCAAGATTGAGATGGACACATGAGCTCCATGCATGTTTTGTGCATGCTGTCAACAGGCTTGACGGGGCCCGAAGTAAGCTAGCTACTTGTTCTATTCTATGATACAAATGGGGCTGATTTTTTTTTTTTTTTTTTTTCACGGAAGTATCTTTTATTTTTTTAGTAAGTGAAAGAATTTTCAATCTTATCTACTGTTATGAATAATTTGAAAGTCCTATTGTCTTTCTGTTACGTACGAGCCTGATTTGTTTGATTTGAAATGTAGAGGCTACTCCAAAGCGTGTATTGGAGCTTATGGATGTTAAAGGTTTGAGCCTCGCTCACGTGAAAGCCCACTTACAGGTACTTATTTGCATTTACATATATCTGCTGAATTAACTTTAAATTTTCAATAGGCTACAAGTCATAATTAAGCCTGTGTTATTTTATGTTTATGCAGTTTTACCGAGAAGTCCAAAAAGAAAGAAGGTAAAGGAATGTTAAATGGAAATAGAGCGATGCTTATGTTCGTCATTATTATAATCATCTTTCAGAAATGATCGAATCATTACAATATAAGCATCTAGATCTATTCATTCTTAGTGGTTTATTAAATCAAATGATAACATGTTTAGGTTTAAACATTTCTCAAATTTCAATTATTGAAAGCTAAATTGGCTCTAATATAAGATGAAACATGTAATATTATGAAGTAATATTAAAAATGAGATAAATACAAATATTATGAAGTAATATATTACAATAATCATAATGTGCTCTTATATTTGGTTTAATAAGTATTACAAAAGAACCAATAAATAGAATAAATATACAATTGTGCTTACATCTTCAAGCTTTATCCAATACTTTTCAAGAATGTATTTCCTCCCTTTCTTAGGCTCTTCTCTTTTCTCAACTTCTTCAAGCTACTTAATTTTTCACCAAATTAGTATCAAGTATAACACCAAATTATACCAATTCATCAAAGATTTACAATGTAAAACCAAACACTTTTAATGTCAATAAATTTCATAATAACCCCACCCCAACTATTGAATTATTAAAAAAGTTCAATATTTCTATAATCTTCATGAAAATAAGTATTCCATTGGTTTTCATTATGAAATTTAGAAATAAATAACAAAATAGATTATTCACACACAAAAAACTTCAATATATCCAAGTTATAAATAAAATACCAGAACGAATTGTGCTAAGGTGGAAAATGGTACTATCTTTTGCCATATATAAATACAACATGACCTGAGACCTCAAAAGCTGTGAAACATGTTTAAATTGTAATATATGGGTTTATTCAAACATTAAGAATACAAAAGCCAAAAATCTAGATATTTATGGCATTTGTTTCAAGTTTGTGCCAAACCAAAACTAAAGGCATGCCTAAGTGCAATTCATAAAGGCTTTGTGGCTTGGTAGTGTTGTCAAAATTTGTGCATTCTTCCAAACAAAAAAAAAAATCCGAAAGGAAAAAAAAAAAAGTCAAAATCTTGGGGATGATAAAGATGGGTATTTAATAAATAAAGATGTAGACATGGTTGTCAAATTCACGATCTGGATCGTACGATTTTACGATCCCACCTCACCAAAGCGTTTAGGATCGCACTAGGATCGTAAAAATAGTAGGATCGTATATAAGATTGTGTAGGATCGTAGGATCGTATGTAGGATTGTGTAGGATTATAGAATTGTATGGGATCCTACCGATTCTACCAAAAACATAAATTTTTTGTTTTTTTTTATGGAATACATTTTTTGTTTTGATGAAACTTTAAGGGTTTTTATTTTTTCATGTTATGATGGTATGTCCTTTTATTTTTTATTTTATAAAATTATGTTAACCTAAGCAAATGCTTTCTAATTTCTAGTTTACTTTCATTCTCACATGACTCAAGGGCTTTGGCATCTGTATCCCTAGACTCAAGTGCAAGTGTCACACTAATTGAGGAAAAGAAGGAAGCTGGTACAGTCCTCCCTTGATTTTTTGATATGCTTTCTAATTTCTAGTTTACTTTCATTCTCACATGACTCAAGGGCTTTGGCATCTGTATCCCTAGACTCGAGTGCAAGTGTCACACTAATTGAGGAAAAGAAGGAAGCTGGTACAGTCCTCCCTTGATTTTTTTGATCTGATTATTTAATAATGTATCCATTTCCCGCTACTTATCAATATATATATATATATAATATTACTAAAATATTTTTTTATATATAATTTTATCAGTTACGCTTGTATATTGATTGATTGATTTTTTTGAACATGCTTTTTAATTGTTGCTGAGCGGTATAACTTGAATAGTTGATTTTGTGTATTTATAATTTGCTAATACTATATGGATGCCTGATTGGAATTTTTTTCTTATACTTTGGCCCTCTCTAGTTTGAAGGAGAACAATTAGAAACGGGTTCAAGAATAAAGACGAAGTTGCTGATAGAGATCAATTAGAAAGAGAATAATTAAAAGCTTCTACTGACTGCTCATGAGGGATTTGGGAAGACCACATTGGTTAAAATTCTTGGTCATGACCCGAAAATTGAAGGTATTTGATTTTTTTTTTTTTTTGGTGTGTGTGTAATTTTGATTTATAATTGATAAGCATATGTATATTTTTCCAAAAACTATAGCTATTTTGTTGTGAACTAGGATAATTGAAAGACAGTGCATTCAATTCGAGATTACCAATCTCTTGAACTTGAGAAAAGAAATAGACATTTTTGGGTTAATTTTTTGCTTAATTCTCATTAATGAATTCAAGGTACAAAAATAGCTAAGGATGAGATAGCCTCATCAACAAATCCTAAAACATAGGAACCTATCCTATCCTAAAACATTGGAATTTATTTGAATACAAATAAATAACAATATTGATCTATCTAGGAAGCCTTATTCTATCACTTACCTAAATTAAAATAATTTATTTAGTACACAGGTTATAGCATTCCCTCTCCCTTCAAGATGAATCTTGTCCTCAAGACTCAAGGACATAGAGATTGAATCTTGCAAACATTGATTGGAGAATACTCGACCTCGGATTTTAAAGTGGTGAAGGATGAGAATTTTGGTGTTAAGCATGTCCTGCAATTCTTGAATTGCCTCTTGGAGCACCAAGGATAGAAAATTCCTGCATTCGTCAATATAAAATTTATTAGGAATTAAAAAATCGATGTGCATACTCATTGGTGTAGTTAAGGTTGTCTTTTCTTGAGTCATAGGAAGAATTGTAGTCTTAATCTTTCTAACTTCAATAAGCTCTCGTCGGTCATGCACCATGGAGGGTGGATCATAAAAGCAATCATCAAACTCAAACTTTTTAGCATGTGCACCAGCTAATGAATCACTTTCTTGTAGAACCTTCTCTTGTTCATACTCCTTTTTAGGTTCTTGTTGAACTAAGGCTGAAGCAACACTTGTTGTTGGCATCAGTACTTCTATTGAAAATTTTGGTGACTCCATAGTATTGGCTTGAATGTGTAAAGCACTGCCTTCAAATCGATCTACTACTGCACACAAGTTTTGAAAGGCATGCCTTAAATCCTTGAAGGATTGTTCATAAGTGCTGGCTGATTGTGCTAATGGGATATGGGTCAAGCATGTTGAGGCAATTTTTTTTTTCCTTTTTCTTTTGGGGTTATGAGTGGTGGCTAGATGGTGATTTGGAGGATGGATTTTCTGTGGTTTGCTGGAATGAGAAAGGCAGCAATTTTATTTATTTATTTTAACTAGATGGATCTGTTGGCTTGGATACCAAATGTTGTGAACTAGGATAATTGAAAAATAGTGCAGTCAATTCGAGATGACCAATCTCGTGAACTTGAGAGAGGAAATAAACATTTTGGGGTTAATTTTTTGCTAATTCTCATAAATGGATTCAACGTACGTAAATAGCCAAGGATGAGATAGTCTCATCAACAAATCTTAAAACATAGGAAGCTATCCTATTCTAAAACATTGGAATTTATTTGAATACAAATAAATAACAATATTGATCTATCTAGGAAGTCTTATTCTATTAGTTATTTAAATTCAAATAATTTATTTAGTACACAGGTCATAACATATATAAATAAGTTTTGATTTAACAATATAAACCCTAATAATTAGCAATCACAAAAAATTAAAGACGGAGTTAGAAAGATCTCACAAAGCTATAGAATCACACAATAGCGTTGTCCTTAAAGGTTGATTAGTGCCACCTAGAGTAGAAATCGGTGTATATTGGCCGAATAACCTCTCAAGATTAGACTATAGTAACAATCTTCGAGATGGACGCACACCTAATCATGAAGAACTAAGAACAACCTTTTATTTTGGCTTTCCGTAAACCCAAAAACAAGAGCTAAAATATCTGTGGGAGAATAAAAAAGGGTAGATCAGAGAGAGGCAGGAAGGCCAAAGGGAAAGAAGCAAGTGGGTCTCTAGAAAATAAACTGTCATTGGGTGCACATTAACTGCCCAATGGGTTTGAAAGAAAAAGAAAAGAAAAATATTAAAGGCCCAAGAAAAACTAATGGAATTTACGCGCGCATGACAAGCCGAGTGGGGCCAATTGTGCATGTGATAGACATAAGCCCAAATCCAACACTAGGCCCACTATCCTAATGTATCACTAAGTTGTTCATTGGCTTGGAAACACAAAAGATGGTTCACTCCTAACCAATGGGAGACACAAAGAAAAATGCTGAGCATTTGAAATACCAACCACACGAGCATATTCTAGCCTGACTAATTTGTTAAAAATGGATTTAGATCTTTTAGAGTTTCTAGGGTACTCTACGAAGTAGAATTCTTTAAATCCTCACATCTCATTAAAAATTAATGGTTTAAGATGATGCCACATCATCAATCCACTAACTTATTCTTTTAAAAACACAGAAAAAGGGATTAAGCACAAGAATGCCGTGAGCCTTAACATTAGAAAACAAATGAATCTAACTTTTTCTTTTTTGGATGGAACAAATCTCACTTGAAAAATTCATCAATCTGCAAATTACTCTTGCCATTTTCCTAATCTAAATCCAAAAAAAAAAAAAAAAAACACTCTAGGTATATCCATAGTTTTAAAGACCAGACCGGCTGGTTCGATCAGTTCAATCAGGAACTGGGAGCCAATTTGGTCCGATTAAAACCCCCAAAACTGGTCAACAACTAGAAAACCGGGGTTGAACTGAAATTTTTTTTTAAAACAGTTCGATGCTTGGTTCAATTTTTAAAACCATGGGTATATCAGCTATCTTAGTCTCTCTCTAGTCTTTGTTCTTTGTCTATTGTCTACTAGTTTCTTCCTTCCTTTATTTTTATTTTTATTTTTATTTTTCAGCCTTTGCTTGATACTAGATTTTTGTTGTTTTGCAATTTCACTATTGCGTCAATTTTTAATAATTGTTCAAGAAAGGCTTTTTTTTTTTTTGGGCTACCCTTTGCTTGCAAAGTGTTTGATAATTGTTCAAGATAAGAAACTGAAAGTTCAATATGTGTATAAAACACCCTTGAACGTTTAGACCCCAAATTATAAAATATCAATTCAAGCTTATAATCAAACAATTAATGTGCGGAATATGAACATAATCCAATCACAGAATTGATAACTAATCTAAGTCAAATATAAACACATCCACAGCAGTAAATATAAGGCAAAGATAAAGGGAATGAAGATGCAAATACACAGACAACACACAATGTGTTATCGAAGAGAAAACTGAAGTCGTTAGTGTAAAACCTCTCCGCTGCCCTCCAAGCGATAAATAATCCACTAAAGAATGTAGTTGGGATACATGAACAGTAGAAAACCCTCCAAGCCTAATCTACCCAAGTACCTAAGCTCTCCAAACTTCTTGCTCCAACGAGGTTACGCTGAACCTATTTCTTCTTTAGCTTCCTAGATTCCGCTACTATACCATAGCATCAAGCAATGTATATTGGTTCCTTCCAAACTGCTTCCCTTAGCACCAAATGAATCTTCTCACAGACGTGGGTGTGGTGAGATAAGGATTTGGTCAATGACCTCTTAAGGATGTGATAATAGAGAGGAAGAGAGTAGAATTTGTAGAGTCTCTAAGGTAAAGATTAGGGATGAGGCAATCTTGTTTTTCTCTTGGGTTTCTCTCACAAAATTCTTTCTGGAATACGAAAAGACAATTTTTGCCAAACAGGGCTGATTGGCGGCTGTCCAAGTCGCGAGTTCAAGTCGCGACGTAACGGCCTGGCCAGCCTAGGACTTTTGTCCTGTAGTGCGACAGCTGGCGCGGTCCTTCAGCTCCCCTGTGTGCATCTCATGTGCCAGCATTTGGCGGCTTGCCAATCGCGAGTAAGCCGCGAGTCCTAACTGCAAAACTCTGCCTTCTTGCACATACTTGAGCTTTTCTTCACACCTTCTCACATACTACTCTTACAATGATCCCACCTAAATACAGGGTTACTAAGTGCTTAAATTATAAGCAAATTGGCACAAAATAAAGCCAACAAGATGGTTGATAAATTTCAACCTTACAATCTCCTCCTTTGGCTATTCCGTGACAAAACCCTAAAACAAACTCTAGACTTAACGCGTGAGTTGGGAATAGTTGGAAAACTCACTCACACCTAACTCTAGAATCTGTGAAACTTTACAACCATAAGAACAAGTAACTTCTGAAACACAATAACACAATAAGTTTATTGTATGCAGAAAACTTGTGATGCAAATGGAGCAAGTATAATGCGATTAAGCACAATGGAGTAAAGCAATAAACCATGGCAAGACCAAAACATGCAATCACTATAACCAAGTGATCACAATGCTCATTCACACTTGGAATGAACATCCAGACATTCAAGTTGATAAACACAAGGCAAATCACTTGAATGACCAACACTCAACCAATGCACAATATATGAAGTATGTGCATCTAGAAAAAATCCTACACGGGCACAAGAGTGACAGTACTTCAAAAAGAATGCATAGCATTAGGTTAGAAGTACTGATTTAACAAAGTACAAAAGCTGCATAAAGCATGACACAAACCACAAAGGCCTACAATAGTGCACAAAACCAAACCCTTAAAGCTTACATAAGCAACATGGGTACAAAACAAATAAACCAGAACATATGCCGAATTAACTGAATAACATCATCAATATATACTTTAATAACTGTACCAGAGAGCCCACAAGTTTTCCAAAAGAATAAAACCATATTAATGAAGATAAAAGTTCTAAAACAACAAAGTATGAATAACAACTATAAAAACACTCCCCCTTTCAGTATGCGCCCTCTGTTTCCTGTTTAAGCTTCGCTCCCCCTTACTGTGCTGCTTTCCCCCTTTTTGGCACGAATAGCTAAAGGCTGTCTTCTAGCTTTTGTTGGATATTATCTAATTGTAACACAATGGTTTTGAGATTGTGAAAGGAGTTGAGAAGCCGTTCCAAATCAGAAATCCGCTGAAGTACATTTTCAATGAAGTATCTTTGCTTGGGAATTTGGAATCCAGGGGGAACAGATGGGGTGTTGGTTGATTGTACAGGAGTAGCTGCAGCATGAGCAGATGGAGATGCATGAGTGGACGGCTCATTCTTAGGTTTCTTGGAGGAGTGACTCTTGCTTGGAGAGAGTACTGAGATATTGGATGAGGATGAGACAGGAATTTCTCATCTGATGAAGGACTAACACCTTCACAAAGAACAATCTTCATGACCAGACTGCACAATGGAAGGATTGTTCGTGTTGCTGAATGAGCCGATGTTTTCCCAATGATTTGGAATATATGAGCACAGATGTCAATTGGGGCACCAGTAATGAGGTCACACAGAAATTGAGCCCTTCCAAGATTGATGAAGGTAGTATTTGACAGAGGGTAGAGATTGGAGAATATGATCAGCTTTAGAGTTGTCAGTTCGGGTGAAAACAATGCAGTACTTATAGACGACCCTGTGCTTCCCACTTCATGTTCTTTCCTAAGAACTTGAAGGATGTCTTGTACCTGAAGTACTCTGTCATTGTATGGAGTTCAACCCACATTATTTGGTCTGGAGATGCTAAGTACCTTAGCAATGTAGTTTGCATTTAGGGAAAATTCTGTTCCTCGTACCTAGCATTTTAACTCTACACCTGTGAATCTGGCATTGGAGTCGAATTCCTTGACCAGTTCTTCAATAGGATCCTTAAAGTTTCCAAAAAGGTCAGCCTAATCTCTTCCTTAAAAAATGTGAGGGATAAAAGTTGCCCCTAGGGTATCAAACTTGACGACTCGTTCCACAATGAGAGAAGACTCTTTGAAGATGTCTGTGTAGGTCTATGAGTCAGTAGGAGTCCTAAATCTCTCAATGGTAGAGTCCCTGGATGACTTAGACGATAATCGTGTCCGTTTAGCAATTGGGGTTGACGGATCATCGGTTACAATGCCTTTGCCTTTGGATGAACAACGAGTTAACTGCAACAAAACAAACACACAGAAACGAACCAAATACAATACCACAAGAAACAAACATTAGATTGATTAGTTTTAGTTATAAGTCAGTTAAAGGAAAATGCACCTAGAATAGACAGAAAGACAAAGAAACACGATATGATGAGTAGGAAATGAGCATGAACACCCCAATGCTAACCCCGCAATACTCATGTAAACTAAAACAACCCAAAAACCACATTCAGAGAAACCCACAGAAAACCCGAAGACCCATATGCCTAAAGAGAAATGACTCTATCAAAGACAATGCTCAGGACATAAACAAGCAATCAGAAGCATTAACAAAGTACTGAGTTAACTTATCAACTAGAGAACAACATTTCCCAAACAATCAAACCCAACATTTTGGGCAAACCCATGTTTGAACAAAATATATTGCAGAACACAAATGCAACTTACAAAACAAGAAACTAAACACCAAAACATTAAGAACAAAGTATTGGAAGGAAAAATCATACCTTTTTCTTGGTGTTTGATGAAGACATGATGCAAAAATGGAATTTTTTTCAGTGAGACTTGGAGTGTTTAAGTGAGAGAAATAAAGAAGACAATGAACAGTCACTAATATTCGAGGGAAAAACTGAAAATCCATTTAAAAACTGTCTTTAAAACTTAAAACACGCGTTTTTCGCGACTGGATCAAGTCGCCAGTAAGTTGCTATGGTAAGCCGCGAATCACTGTGAAACAAGGATTCTTGAAAAATCTTCTAAGTGTTTTTCGTGACTGGAAGATTTTCTCACGAGAGAGTCGCGAGCTGAGCCGCAAAAATCTTTGTGTCTTTCGCGATTGGACCTTCCACCTGTGAACAAGTTGCCATATTGAGCCACGAAAAATGCAAAAACTCAAATTTTGAAACATTTCTAAGTCTTTTTCGCGATAGCAGCCTTGACTCGCCAGTGACCTGCAAAAACTCTCGGAGCGAGCTTCGCGACTGGAGCATGCGACTGGGCCAACCCGCTACTTAGTCGCCAAAACAGGGCAACACTATTTTTGAAATTTTTGACTATTTTGTAAAACAAAACACTTTCCAAAAATAAACTAAAACACTCAAAAATCTTTTTGTGTTTGATCAACAAAGATTAAGTATGTGAAAACACATTTAATCAAGTACAATCACACAAATGAATATGACATTTATTGAACATAGACTTGTGTGTTGTGTGTAGATATAAAAAATGAGATAATCCTTAGTCTAAAGTGAAGTTTCAATAATCAATTCAATTAAGATATACACAACTAGCACTAGATGATGTGACCTATCTCAATTATAGAAATATGCATATATGACCTCCCACAAGCACTTGATAACAATTCTTTGAAGTTTTTCATTTGGCTTTATATTCAACATATCATTTGCATTTTTGAGCAAAGAGAATCTCATTTTGAAATAGATGCTTGAAATTTTTGATATTTCAATTGATGAGTTAGCCTTTGACTTTTTGGCCATCAAACATTTTATTTTGGTTGCTTTCTCTTTTTCCTAGTCGAATATTAGTATGTGCGACAAACTTTTGCAACTCTATATCTCTTTTTATTTGGAGATTTACATTTATAAATTTTTTTTTTAAGTATAAAAATAAAAAGTGGAAAGATATATAGGCATGAGTCTATGCATGTCTCAAGATCTATAAAACCATTCACTAATTATTCATGACAAGGTTGAAGATTTATTTACAATAGTCACATAGATTTCAGAATTTCTTCCACAATTATATGAGTGCATGAGAGACAAGTTAAGCTCATTAAATGCATAAAGCCATTAGTACAAAGGTACAAGACAAAACATGCTTTGAGACAAAACTCAACAAAGCCGATCAAACTTTTTTGGATTTTCTACTTTTTATGTATTTTTGGATTTTTGACATAAAAGCAGTAAATGAATGATCAAAAACATAACAAAAAAAATGTAAAAATTTTTTAAGACAAACAAACTTATAGACAAAAGCTTTAACTCAAAAAAGCAAAAAGCAAACAACCAAGCATATTCTCATACATGGGAAGTATTAATGCATGTAGATGTTATAATGCTTATGCATGAGTACCCTTCGTCATCCACACGTCACATGCATTTGGGGTGATATCCTTGACGGATCGGGTACGAGAGTTAGGACTGTTAAACCTTTGTGTGAAGCTTTCCAGGCAGTTGGTGAAGGCACCGATCATCTTTATCACATCCATCATTCCTAGATCACGGTTTTGACTTCTTGGTTGTTCACCACCCCAAGACCTTATGTCATTTCTCCTTTTCGTGACCGAGGTGCGCTTGCATTGTTGTCTGATCTCAGCTTTTGACAATTTGGTCTGATATGTCCTTGCAGTTCGCAATAATAACAGACATAATCCATTCTAGGACTCCGTTGTGATCTTGGGAGAGATCTTCCTCTAGCTTCATATCTAACATTTGACTGATTATGAGACTTATTAACCACCTGTTGATCAGTCATCTTCTTTTTCTTCTCAGCTTTAGCTTTCTCAGGAATATGCTCTTCTACAGCCATCTCTTTGGCCTTTTATAAACTTTGCTTCTTTGGTAACTTTGATTGATGAGCAACTTCCTCTGGTGTATCCCAACCCAGACTTGTCTGAGGAAGGTTTTTGAGATGATATAACATCTTCTAACTTCTGGGAGGAGACTTTCTCTATCTTGGCATAAGCTTGCACTATCTCTTGCCCAAGAAACCTCACCTTTGTATAGGCTTCAGACAGCTCACCATTTAGTGTCTTAATTTCACACTTCGCTTCCTTATATCGTGCCAGAAGGCTTTTGTAATCTTCCTCAGCCCTCTTCATCTTTTTAATGGCTGCATTAGCCACCTTAGCATATTCACCGGTCTTCTCAAGGAGTGAGTTGTAAGTCTCTTGCAATCCCAGTGCTTTTTCAACTTCCTCATCTTCAGACTCCTCAACTATTTCAATAGACTCCAAATCAGAATGTTCCCCAAGCTCCTTCACAAGTGAACCTAAATCATCCGAGGGTTCTACATGTGCAATGGTCATGAATGCGGAGTAATTTCCTTCTTTGTCACAGCTATCTTTAGAGTTAGAATTTGATGAATCAGTATCACTCAAGGTAGTGGTGTAGACCTTTCCTTTTGACTTCAAATAATTAGAACACTCTTTTTTGAAGTGTCCATGTCCATTACACTCAAAGCACACAATGTCGGCAGGAAATTAAGAATCCTTCCCTTCACTTTTCTTAAAGTCTTTCCTATCACCTCTTGAGGATGGAAGCTTTCCTCTGTTGAATGGTTTCCCATTGTTCTTCATTTTCAGAAATTTGCGAAAGTTTTTCACAAGATACGCTACTTCTTTCTCCACTCCATCTTCTTCGGAAGAATCATCCATTCTTTCGGTGATGGTTTTAAGAGCAAGCGATTTACTCGTCTTGTGGGAAGGCAGTCTTAGTTCATATGTTTGGAGAGACCCAATCAACTCCTGAATTTTGATCTTATCCAGGTCTTTGCTCTCTTCTATGGCTGTGACTTTTTACTCCAAAGCTTTCAGGCAAGGACCTCAAGATTTTTCTCACCACCTTAGTATTTTCGATCTTCTCTCTAAGATTGAGTTTAGCAATGACAATTTCGTTGAGCCTCCCATAGAATGAATCAAATGATTCATCTTCATCCATCTTGAGCTCTTCCAACTTGGTGGTAAGCATTTGGAACTTTGTGTCCTTCACCTTCTTGGTCCTCTCATATGTAGTCTCCAAAATCTCTCAAGCTTCCTTAGCCATTGTCATGTGAGATATCTTGTGGAATTCATCTGGAGACACACCACAGAATATAGCATTTAAGGCTTTACTGTTAGCATTAGCTGCTGCAAGAGCTGCCTTATCCCAGGTGGATTTTTCAGCCTCCAGCCTGGTCCTACCTATTTCAACTGCATCCCACACGGTGTCATCAATAGAGCATAGAAATGCCCTCATTCTAACTTTCCAGAAGGCATAATCATTACCATTAAAAAATGGTGGAATATTGAGAGATTGAGACCTATCCATCTCCATAAGGGGTCAAGGATCACACTCAGGTATTAAAACCACAACAAGTGTACCTGCTCTGATACCAATTGAAAGTTCAATATGTGTATAAAACACCTTTGAACGTTTAGACCCCAAATTATAAAATATCAATTCAAGCTTATAATCAAACAATTAATGTACGGAACATGAACATAAGCCAATCACAGAATTGATAACTAATCTAAGCCAAATATAAACACATCCACAGTAGTAAATATAAGGCAAAGATAAAGGGAAGGAAGATGCAAATACACGGACAACACACAATGTGTTATCGAAGAGGAAACCAAAGTCCTCGGCGTAAAACCTCTCCGCTGCCCTCCAAGTGGTAAATAATTCACTAAAGAATGTAGTTGGGATACATAAATAGCAGAAGACCCTTTAAGCCTAATCTACCTAAGTACTTAAGCCCTCCAAGCTTCTTGCTCCTACGAGGTTACGCCGAATCTATTTCTTCTTTAGGTTCCTGAATTCCGCTACTATACCATAGCATTAACCAATGTATATTGGTTCCTTCTAAACTACTTCCCTTAGCACCAAATGAACCTTCTCACAGACGTGGGTGTGGTGAGATAAGCATTTGGTTAATGACCTCTCAAGGACGTGACAATGGAGAGGAAGATAGTAGAGAAATTTGTATAGTCTCTAAGGTAAAGATTGGGGATGAGGCAATCTTATTTTTCTCTAGGGTTTCTCTTACAAAATTCTCTCTGGAAGCTCTCTCAATTTAGTGGGTATAAGGGTCTATATATAGTGGTGTGTGTTTGGAAGACAAAGAGACAGTTTTTGCCAAACAGGGCTAATTGGCAGCTTGTCCAAGTCGCGACGTAACGACCTTGCCAGCCTGGGACTTTTGTCCTGTAGTGCGACAGTTGGTGCGATCCTTCAGCTCCCCTGTGTGCATCTCACATGCCAGCATTTGGCAGCTTGCCAGTCGCGAGTAAGCCGTTAGTCCTAACCGCAAAACTCTGCCTTCTTGCACATACTTGAGCTTTTCTTCACATTTTCTCACATACTACCCTTACAATGATCTCACCTAAATACAAGGTTACTAAGTGCTTGAATTACAAACAAATTGGCATGGAATAAAGCTAACAAGATGGTTGATAAATTTCAACCTTACAGAAACAAAGGAACAAAAAAGATAATTGTGTTGGTTTGTTATCTTTAGTGTAATCTTAGACAAAGAGCAAGGCCACTATAATTAGAGAGAAGAAAAGAATGATTCTTATCTCATGACCAATTTCATGGATGACTTATACTTATTTAGATTATGGTCTGCATCCGACTTATGTAGTAATAATGGTTTTTTTTTTTTGGTAAAATTGATAAGGCACTTGTAGTGGGTTATGTGATATCCATAGTTGGACCATTGCCAAAGCCAGGTGGCCAATGGCATTCTTTGCAAGTTTTGGCAATTGGGACCCCTTTATGTATTGATGATTTTTGTGTTTGCCCCACTATGTTTATAATTAAAACCAATGCATGATTACTCATTCTTTTTACCCTTTATTATCACTCAAATGATATTTTGAGTCTTTTGCCCCTAGAAAAGAATTCGGATAAAGTCTGGTTTGTTTATAATCTCAATTTTAGGCAAGTGCATAATGTTGCAGCTTGCAATGTGACAATTTTTTTCCCTTTCTTGTTGAAATTTAATGTATCATATTGATCTTTACGTCCCACTTTGACACTTTTTTCTTTTTAATTTTTATTGCTTCTGGTTTCAAATTCACTTGAAAGCTTGGATGTTGATGATCTATGATTGCACACTAATTATGTGGGCGGCTATCACTAAGTAGCATCCACAGTGGCTTTAAGGATTTAGTTCATAGGAAAAAGGACAGTAGTAGAGATCAAAATATTTAAGAAGAATATGTATCAATAGTGGCAAAAATGCGTCATGTGTTACCAGTGTTTCAATAGTTATAGATATGTAATGAATAGTTATTGGTAATATGTTATATGTTTCAGATCTTTGGGACCCAATGGGTCATGCCAGGCTCTGTGGAAAGCTTGATGTATTGTTGGAGCTATTGGCTGGGTAAATTTAATTCAGACATTTGGAATATGGTTCCTGGTTGTTTGATGTGGATTGTTTGGACTGAAAGAAATTGGCGCTCTTTTGAGGATACCGAGAAATCCTTGACTCAATTACAAGCTCTATGCAAGAAGACTTTATTTGATTGGTCTCAGTGTTGGGGCTTCTTGGATTGTTCCACTATCTTGGAGTTTATTTCTTCTCTTAGTATTGCATTATAAGTTTTTTCTTGTTGTTTGTTGCTGTTTGTTTGTTGGTTGCATTTCCTTGTGTTCACCATCATGAACACCTTGTATTTGCTTTATTCTGTTTATAATGTGTTTAATAATACTCATTACCTATCAAAAAAAGAATAGTTATTGGCAATAATATCAATTTTATCACTCTTATCTCACTTTGATATTTCATAGATGCTTGTAAACTATGCATGTAATATAATGTAATTTATTGCTAAACATTCAAATTGCCAATAATATTGATTTAAAATCTAGACGTTTCAACTTTGCACAAGGTACAATTGTTTTAAAGAAGATAAAATGCTACATATCAAAGGCCTATCCCCCTATTTTGTAACAGGGATAATCTAAACAAGAGAAAAATGTGACACTGGCAGCATTAACAATGGTCTATCCCTCCTCTCTTTTACAACAAAGACAATCTTAACAAAAGAATAATATAATAGTGGCAGCATTGATACTAGCCTATACCCTCTTCTCTTTTACAATAGGGACAATCTTAATAAAAGAAAAATGTAACACTGGCAGCATTAACAAAGGCCTATCTCTTCTTCTCTTTTACAACGTCCATACCTTAATAAACTACCGGCTTCTCCATATATCAAGCTTCATTGTCGTCTAGTTTGAAGATAGTTTTTTTGATCAATTCTAGTGTAGCCAAGCTTAGCCCTTCCACTAGCCTCTCTTCTCATTAACTCATGTATCTCCTTAGGCTTAATTCCTGAAGCATAAGCTAAATCAATAGCAAAAGCTTGGACGTCAAACATCTTTTGTTCTGATTGCATCATGAAAGTAGTTGGTGCAACATGAAGAACATGGTTGTGCTTAGATACAAAATCATACACCTTGTACTTTTCAGTCTCACGAACTAATGAAACACCCAATCGTACTAGACAATTAGTCCTTGTTTCTTGTCGAGGTTGATTGGTTAGATGATCTCGTTTATCAGGCTTACGAGTACCCACTTTAGAACACAAAAATCTTCTCGATGTTATTTCTCCATCTATCTTACTTTTATTTGCATAATGCTTTCGAACACTAAACCCTATTTGTTTTCCATAATTTTTCCAAAATATCCAAGCTGCCTCTAACGTATAGTGTTTGAACACAAACTCCATACCAACCTCTGCAGTAAAATCAATCATAGTATCCTTGTTTTGACAATAATTGTCCATCATCCTATAAAAATTCAAAAAAAAAAAAAAAAAAAACTCAATTCCAATAAACTGAGACTAAATATTTCAAATATACCTAGTGTGAGTTTGGGACAAGCTCAAAATTTCAGCTTATTTGCAATTTCAGCTTATTTTTGCTACTATTCATAGGTCCTGCTGCACTTTTTTATTGTTGTGCAAATAGCACCCCAGGACTCAAATCAATAACAGTAAATAAGCAGAAAGTAAATAACAAGCATACACAGAGAATACAAGGATTTATGTGGTTCGGCAAACTGCCTACATCCATGGCGACGACAAAGAAATTTTACTATAAAAATAGGGAGATATAATAGTGCATAAGAACTCTCAAGAAACCCAAATCCCAATTACACCCTAGCACTCTCTCACAAAAAAATACAAGACTGAAGAACCCACAACTTTTTCTTTGATGTGGTTGTACTTCTCTTCTTATTTTATTCATATACAATTATATGGTTTAGGATTTCTTGGAATTACTCTTACTGCCACATATTATAAAAGCGCACGTGCACACAGATATATATATATATATATATATGTCACTTTATCAAGTCAGCTCCAGGACTCCAAATACAACTTGTATTTGGTCAATTACTATGACTGAATTGCGCTTGGTTGGGCTTTATGGGCTTGTGGCAATTCAAGCCACACACGTGGGCCCACTTCAATAAATCTCCACCTTGGCTTGAATTGATCAAGCTACACTAGCAAATTCCTCCATCACCTCCATCTTAGCCCTTAAGGGATCACAAGATGCAAACATCAACCAAGTCCAAGTAGCTCTTGAACTTGTTTGTTGGAACTGGCTTTGTCAGCATACTAGAGGCATTCTCTTTCTCCCTTTGTAAGTAATCCTTAGCCACTAACTGTGCCTTGAATTTTTCACCTTCATTTTCTAATAATGCTTATTTCTTGCGGTATACCCACTTGCAATCAATAGCCTCCTTTCTCTTTTGCAATTTTACTGATTCCCAACTCTTATTCTTCTGTAGTGACCCCAGCTTTTCTACATCCTTGTAAGATGATGGATCTCCACTGCTAGTTATGAGAGCAAAACTAACCATGTCTTCAAATAGGGATGGCAATTTAAATCCGACCTGCGGATACCCGGCCTGGCCCGATCCTTATGGGCCAGATTTTACTTGGCTCGATAAAGAATAGGGTCGGGTATGGGTTTTAAAAAAAAAAACCCGAAGCGGGTCTGGGTCGGGTTTGGGTTTTCAAAAAAAATTCGAAACCCGACCCGAAACCCGACCTAGATATAACCCGGTTGCCCTGAAGTTACATAAAAACCCCCCTTATATATATATATATATAGTTGTAATGTTAAACCCTCTGTTCCTAACCCAACCGCCTCTCATCATCTGATCTTATTGCAATTTACGCCCTCATCCCCTTATGCCCTCAGCCTTATGCCTCAGCCTCACATCTCCAGCTCACAATGTCACTCACTTTGTCTCAGCTCTCTCACTCACTGTCTCACACGGCCATAAGTAGTCAAGCATAGGCAGTCGCTGTTGCCGATCTCGTTGCCATTCCTACTCCCTCTCAAGCACTGCCGGCCCAAGTTCTCAGCCTCTCATCGCCGGTCCAAGCATTCACCACCGTCGGTCAAGCTCTCACTCACCCTTGATCTCATCGCCGGCCCAAGATCTCACCGCCTCTGTTCTATACTTCTCTTCAAATTTTTTTTTTTTTTTGAAATTTTCAGAGACTGAAAATTTCCAGTCTGAGTCTCTGTTCATTTTCGTTTTTATACTTTTGTGAAACTGCCCTGGCAGATCTGCCCTATATCTGAATGTTGATTTTCGTTTTTATGCTTTTGTAAATGGTATCTTGGGTAATGAATCTTTATCACTTAACACGAAGAAGCAAAGGGAATATATATATATATATATATATATATATTTTTTTTTTTTCGGCTGTAGATTTACCTGAAAACTCTCAAATACAAAAATTGGAGGTGTTTAGGTGCTAGATTAGTATGGGAAAAATAAAATTGGGTGTGTTCTGTGTTTAGTCAATGTTGTGCTTGCTGAATTACTTTTTTTATTTTATTTTTTATTTTATTTTTGTTGGGCCACGAATTGGGCCCAATCCCTTAACGGGGCTCGGCTGGGGTGGGCCTGGGCCCCGGGAAAAAAACCTGCTTAGTAAATGGGTTGGGTCTGGGCCATGGGTCTTGGTCCGCGGGTCGGGTCCGGGTATGAAAAAACTCGGCCCGAACCTGACCCGTTGCCATTCCTATCTTCAAAGCCATATCTCTATGGTGCTTTGTGAAGTTGCTTCTCTCTACCTTTAGCAATTAAATAAGGCTCTTCTTGTTACTATTGTGGATCAATATCGTTATCATCATCCTTATCACTGGGTGAACTATTCTCGTCAAAATCCACCTCAACAGTTAATTTCTCCTGTGAACTAACATCACATGTCTTTGCTTTATTTTGTTTCAACATAAAGGCTTCATCAAATATGACATCTCTGTTGGTCACCATTTTCTTTGAGATTGGATCCCAAAGCATGTCGCCTTTAACACTTTTTTCAAAACCAAGAAATGTGCATTTTCTTGACTTTGAAACCAATTTAGAATGCTTTCCACCTTGCACATGCACATAAGCTGGAAAATCAAAGATTTTTAGACTTGAATAATCAACTGGTTTACTTGACTAAACTTCTTTTGAAATCTTGAAATCAATGGCTGATGATGAAGATCTATTAATAATGAAGCTTGCTGTGTTAACTGTCTTTGCCCAGAACACCTTAGGCAACCCTGCATTCAATCTCATGCATCTGGCTCTTTCTACTAATGTTCTATTCATTCTCTCTGCAACCTCATTTGTTGTGGAGTCCCTTTAACTGTGAAGTGACGAGTAATACCTTCTAATTCACAAAATCTTATGTATTCTTTATCTTTATACTTTAGTTCATTATCTGTTCTAAGGTATTTTATTTTCCTGCCAGTCTGATTCTCAACCTATGCTTTTCACTTTTTAAATATGCCAAAAGCATCAGACTTATGCTTCATAAAATAAATCCATACCTTTCTAGAGTAGTGATCAATAAAACTGACGAAGTACTGGGCACCGCTATGAGAAGAAACTGATACTAGACCCCAAACATTTGAATGAATGTAGTCAAGAACAACCTTACTTGTATGAGAGCCTGTCTTGAAACTGACTCTATGTTGCTTCCCATACACACAATACTTGCAGAAGTCTAGCTTGCATGACTTAACTCCCTTCAATAAATTTCTATTGTGTAGCTCTAACATATACCACATTCACCAATATGGCCAAGTCGCATATGCCATAATTTTGTGTTGTCAGTGCTGGACTCTACTGGAGTGGTGACTGCGACTCTTCTTACAACTGTGTTTCCAATCAATCTGTGAAGTGTGCTTACTTTCTGTCCTTTCATCACCATCAAAGCACTTTTGGTAATCTTCATGATTCCACCATTTGATGAGTATAAATAGCCCAAATCATCCAATACTCCTAAAGAAATTAAATTTTTTCTAAGATCTGGAATATGTCTGACATTACTAAGAACTCTAACAACTCCATCAAACATCTTGATCTTCACAGTACCAATCCTAATTACCGGGCATCTAGCATCATTACCCATTTGGACCATACTACCGTTGTAGCAAATACGTGTCAAACCAATCTTTCTTTGGAGTCATGATATGAGCACGCTGAATCTAAAACCCAAGATTCCAATAGAACATTGTTACTTGATGAAAGTAAATCTGCACCAACTTCACTGTCATTTGATCTTTCTTCAACAACACTAGCTGATTCTAAGGGCTTTTTTTCATTCTTCTTCTCCTCTAAATGTTCTTTCAACTCTTTACATTGATTCTTGTAGTGCCCTTTCTTGTGACAATAAAAGCACTCTACATCTTTCTTTGCACGTGATTTAGACCGTGATCTATTCCCGTTGGATCTTGACTCACTTCTACCCAATTGCTCAACTTTGACTTTACAACAATTCCATCAGCTTGAGAACCATCACCATCTTGCTTCATCTTTACATGTGACGAGAGCACTAGTCACCTCATGTGACAACTTTTTCTTTGATGCAGCTATACTTCTCTTCTTATTTTATTCTAATATAGTTATACAGTACTAGGACTTCTTGGAATTACTCTTACTGCTGCATATCATAAAAGTGCCCACACACACACACACACACACACACACACATATATGTTACTTTATCAAGTCGGCTCCAGAACTCCAAATACATCTTGTATTTGGCCAATTACTATGGCTGAATTGGGCTTGGTTGGGCCTTATGGGCTTGTGGCAGTTCAAGCCACACATGCGGGCCCACTTCAACATTGATATTATTCATGAGTCTCACTGTAATGTTCAGTTAATTTTTTACCTTTAACTACAGTACTTTCAGCAAAAAGTTTTCAGTTTTAGCTAAATAAATTGTTTCCAAACAGACACCAAATATACCAAGGTCCCATTACTAATATACTCAAACTAAATAGACAAGTTTAAAACAATTATCGCAATAGCAAAACCCAATAACATGAAAGAAAAGCATCAAAGTTACCAAATCCAACAACTTACAAATCATCAGAAAAATTAGCAAAAACACAAAGCAAATTGATTACACTAGTACATATATATCGTTTTATGCAGTGAACCCTATCATATATTTTCAAACCAGTACAATTATCTTGAACCTACTAATATTATATATATATATTATATTATATTATATTAATATTGACTACAATTGAGTGATTCAAAGTAGATGCATGCTAATTAATATATAATTGATTCCAAGTGGTTAGAGGCATCATTGCTCTTTGTCTAAGATTATACTAAAGGTAACAAACCGGTACAATATCTTGTTTGTCTACTCTGTTTCTTATCTTGAACAATTGTCAAACACCTTATAGGCAAAGGGTAGCCCCAAAAAAACACAACCTTTCTTGAAAAATTATTAAACAGTTTTATAGTAGTGAAATTACAAAACAACAAAAATCTAATATCAAGCATAGGTAAGGAAGAGAGGAAGAAACTAGTAGTCAGTAGATAGACAGAGAACAAAGACTAAAGAGAAAGTAAGATAGCTGATATATTTGGCCTCCATTGGGCTTTCAATGGTCATCGATGGACAATTTGAAGGGGTTGGGCTGGATAGATCCATCATTTGTCATTGAAAATATTGAAAGTTTCAAGGATGTAGGAGAGTTGTAAAAGAAAGTCTAGTTTTCCTCTTGAACTGTTCTGCCCAGGAGTGTTTTTTGGATTTTGATGGGAAAAATGGTGGGAGTAATTTGCAGGTCGATGAATTTTTCAAGTTTGAGATTTGTTCCATAAAAAAAAAAAATTAGATCCGTTTGTTTTCTAACATTAAGGCTCACGGCATTCTTGGGCTTATTCCCTTTTTTTTTGTGTTTTAAAAGAGTAAGTTAGTGGATTGATGATGTGACAGCATCTTAAACCATTAATTTTAAATAAGGGGTGAGGATTTAAAGAAGTCTACTTGGTAGAGTACCTTAGGAATTCTAGAAGATCTGAATCTGTTAAAAATCTATAATTGACCCCACCAAACTTGGTTGTTTTTATTGTTACGTATTCTTCCAAGTTATTTATTGTGTTAGTTGGTGGATTCTTTATACAGTAAAAGCAAACCATTAGGAACTACCAAAAACAAAATACATAGAGAAGTAAATCGTTGTTGAATCTTAAATTGAACAATTGCTTGAATACTTTATACGACTTTCATTGGAATAAACAGGATTGCATTCACACATGAAGATTCATTGGTCTACAATTTAAATTGAACTAAGTTTGGAACAAATCTGTCTTATTTTGTTTTAGGCCTTTCTGCAGTAGTAGAAGAGTTTTTGACACATTTCATCTTTGGAAAGGCACACTTCTTGACTTCTTGGGATTGTTTTTTCACTTCATATGACTTTGCCACTATTATCTCTGCTTTGTGTTTACGGTGTTCTAAGAAATGAAATGTGCCCGGTGGCAACTTTTTAAGTAGATTGCTTTTGGATAGGAAAATTTAAGGACAATGTATTTTTTGTCCCCGATTCTAAAACTCTCAACCTGATGGGCATTGTGCAAAGACTATTTCATTATATAAGTGTTCAGGTGGCTGAGTTCCAAAGTTATGAAGATGCAATTTACCAGCTACGGATACTGCTGACACAAATTGGATCAAATCCAACATTATTGATCTTGGATGATGTCTGGTCTGGATTTGAAGTCTGTCTTGAGAAGCTTGAGTTGGGTATGCCAAATTGCAATATTCTGGTGACCTCAAGAACTACACTTCGTGGATTTCACTTTCACTTTAAATTTAACTTACAACCATTAAATGATGACAATACTACAACTCTGCTTCGTCACTCAGCATCTCTGCAAGATGGGAGGTCTAACATTCCAGTTGAAGTCATCAAAAAGGTGCTTTGTCAATCTGTCATATATCTATGGGTGAAATGTACTGAAATCTTATTTATATTTTTCACCATTGGGTAAGGTATATATGTATATATGCATACTTTTTGCCATTGGGTAAGGTATATATATGCATATGAATGAAGAAATACATTCTAGTTTTGGTCTTGATGAGTACATACTACATAATACCATATGTACGCTATTCCCAAAAAAAAAAAAAAAATGTACATGCCAAAATCATGCTTTCATACTTATGCATATATTTGAGCTTTCTTGTTTTGTTTTAAGCCACTTTTCCCCCGAACTTTAGTAAAAAATGAGAAAAAGGTGCTACAAAGCTTTGTTTTCATATTTCCAAACTAGTCATGTAATTATTACCCCTGTAGCCTCCAAACTAAAACTAATTTTACTTGGTTCCTTAAATTGCAGATAGTGAGAGGCTGTGGTGGGTTCCCACTGGCACTCGAACTGATTGGTGGATCACTCAACATGAAACCTGTGGAGGCCTGGCGCAATATGGCTGAGAATTGGTCTAATGATGATTCTATTTTCAATTTTGATAATGATATGCTTGATTGTCTTCAAAGAAGCTTAGAATTTTCAGATCATGAGGTCATCTTGATAGAATGTTCCATGGATCTAGGTTCATTTCCTGAAGACCAAAGGATCCCTGTTGTTGCCCTCATTGATATGTGGGCAGAATTACATAAACTGGATAAAGTTGGCAACGATGTCATTTGCAATTTACATAAACTCACCACCTGGAATCTAGCTAATCATGTAAGGGCAAGGTATGTGAACTCTTTATTTCTATGGTCTTATATCTTTGTAGCGTGCTCCCTTCATGCAATCATTGATAATTGCTAGTTGCTAGTTTTAATGTGTTATAACTCTGTACGTGGTCTAAGGCACACATTATTTTAATGTCTTATAACTTAATTAACTTCTTATGGAAATAGTATTTTATTATAGATTATATGAGATGTACTTTTTTTTTTTCATTTGAAGAAAGAATTTGAACCTTTTCTAACTTCTAATACTTTCCCATTCACCAGGAAAGATGCAAGTGATATTGACAATTATTATGATGAAGATTATGTCACACAACATGATCTTCTTAGAGAGCTAGCTGTGTATAAAAGCAACCAGGGTACAGTAGGACAAGGGCAAAGATAGATTATGGAAATAAGTGGAAACACCCTACCAAATTGGTGCACGGAACTGGATCAGCAACTAATTAATGCCCGCTTGTTATCTGTCTCTACTGGTTTGTTCATGTTATCTCTAACAGGGACTTGCATGGACACACACACACACAATACATATCAAGTGCACTCTCATATTTTATAGAATTCTTTTTGCAGATAAATAGTTCTTGTCAACTTGATGCGACATTCAAGCACACAAAGTTGAGGTTCTAGTTCTGAACCTCCGTACAAAGAATTACAGCTTACCTGAGTTTGTGGATAAAATGGATAAACTTAAGGTTTTGATAATCACTAATTATGGTTTCTTTCCTGCCGAATTACGAATTTTCAACTACTCAACTCTCTACCCCATTTAGAAACGATCAGATTGGAAAAGGTTTCAATTCCTTCCCTTTGCAAGGCCCTGGTATTGTTGAGGAGTTTGAAGAAAATATCCTTGGTTATGTGTAATATTGGTCAAGCTTTTGGGAATTGTACTATCCAAGTTTCAGAAGCATTGCCAAATCTAATGCAGATAAACATTGACTATTGCAATGATCTAGTGGAATTTCCTGCGGAACTGTGTGATGTTATCCTCCCAAAAAAACTCAGCATCAACCATTGTCATCAGTTATCTACACTGCCTGAAGGAATTGGAAAGCTAGTGAATTTTGAAGTGCTAAGGCTTAGGTCATGCACTGATCTATCAGAATTGCTAGAGTCAATCAAAAGCCTCCATCAGTTAAGCATTCTTGACACAGTTGACTGCCTAAACATTAAAAACTTGCCAAAACACATTGGCGAGTTATGTAATTTAAAAGAGCTCCACATGCAAGGGTGTTATAGCTTGTGTAAAAGAGTTGACATCATCAACTATAGATCTAAAGCAATTGAAGCTTGTGATATGTGATGAATAGAAGGTCAAGTTGTGGGAGCTTATTAAAGAAGTTCTCACCAATCTAAAGGTCAAGGTGGCTGCAAAAGACATCAACTTGAATTGGCTTCTCCAACTATGATTTTTGAGAATTGTTTCGTTTTGGAAAATTTTCTAGGTTTTGTTATGATGCATGCATTCTCTTCCTTTCTTTGCTTATTTTTTTTCCTTATGTTTCATTCAATAGTGTTGAAACATGAAATGAGTAATAACCTTGAATTATGACGAATTTTGTATTGATTTAAATTGTATACATATTGTTCAAGTGTGATGAATTCAACACCAAACTTGATAGACTCATGCACAATTGTGCTTGGTTTGAAACTTATGGTCAGTCCGTTATTGAATTCATGAGTCCTGGGATATCTGATCATTGTCCAACGCTCATAGCTTTTAGAGATAGGCCAAATTTTGGGTATAATCCTTAAATAATTTTCAACTTTTGGACTGTTAGGTTTTAAATCTATATAATTTTATTGGTAAACATGTGAACACAAACTTGTCTAGTTATAGCTTATAGAGTCTATAGGAATGGTTAGACAATGCTTAGGTACTGCTATTCAGTGTGCAAGAATAGGAAATCAACTGATTCAAGGAATAAGATTTTTAACAGTTTCGACCGATTGAATTGTGTATTTGTAGAATCAATTTTTTAGCACATCAGATGATTAGGGTTACACACCTACTTCACGAAGTATTTAAAGAAAACTCTAGGGTACATTTTTCAAGAATTTGGAGTAGCTCATTTTGATAATTAAAAGGTTTGTACCTATTTTCCTTTCAAGTCTCTACTAGTAATCACTCACATACTCTTTGAACCAGTTGATTCAAGTTGTTGATCTCTAGATATCAAGTGTACTTGATTCAAATCTTCAAGGGGACATTGAAGTCGCGGGCTAGAGGTTCACGTTGTAACTGATTACTATTAGAGATGTCTATGGGATTCAAAACTTAGTTTAGTAACTTTAGTTAGATTTACAACTATTAGAGTTATTTTGACCGCAAATCTCTATCTAATAGTGAATCTATTCACCTCGAGATTGATAAGGTCAAATTCCCCTAGGTTTTTCTTGTGAAACTATTTGTTTCATTGGTTTCCTAGGTCATCATATTGTGTCTCTTTTATTTTGCCGCACTTGCATGATTTTGATAATTATGTTTTGACCTAAAGCTTCCATAACAAATCTAATAATCAACTTGACTTTAAAACTGGTTAAATACAGTATTTTGACGGGAGTCTAAACCCAACAATTGGTATCAAAGCTGGTTAGCTCTTGTTTAGGTAGTTTTACCTTAAGTTGATACTTGTCCCCTGCTTTCATGGATCATGGTCACTTCCTAGTTATTCCACCCCATTTTGATCAGAACAACTATGCTTATTGGAAAGTGAGAATGAAAGCTTTCTTTAAGTCTTCAGATGAGAAAGTGTGTGAGTTTGTAGAAACTAGCGGGACAGAACTTGCAACTACTACAACTTAATGGACTGATACTTAAAAGGAAGTTGCTAGTCATAACTATAAAGCTTTGAATGTGATTTTCAATGCTGTTTCCTTAGAGGAATTCAAGAAAACATCAAATGTGGGAGTAGTTCGCATTGCTTGGAACATCATCCAAGCAGTGCATGAAGGAACTAAAGCAGTTAAAATCAGCAGTTAAAATCAACAAACTCAACAATTAACTAACAAATTTGGAAGCGTTAAAATGTCAAATGATGATTCATTGCAATCTTGTAATCTGATATTAAAGATTTGTTTCGATATCAATAATATTATTACTTTTTGTTTATGTTCCACTTTTCTTGTTTCTGTTCCTCTAGTTTCTCAATATTCACTTAGAATTACCTGATTGTAGTACCGCTTAATTGTGACGGTGTGTTCTACTCTTTTATTTATTTATTTATTTTATAAGTGTGTTCTCCTCTTTTACTCCACTGTGCTTACTTGGGAAGTCATTCTATATGTAAAATATATGATTTATACTTCCTCCTATGGAGGAGAGTGCCTGTAGTGACCAATCTTTTTCTCTTCCTTTTTATTATATTTTTATTTATGCTTTAGGGCACTAGTATAATAATGCAGCAGATTGAACATTATCGGATTATCAATTTGGTTTTATGCTAGGGAGGTCTACCATAGAAGTATTTTTCTATGGTAGAAGACGTATGATAGAGGACCTAGAGAGGTTATTTGGTGGATTTTATTAAAGAAATGAATTCTAATATATATTTTGGTGATTAAGGATATGTAATGACAGAATTGTAACTAGTGCGAAAACAAGTGGGGGTGTCTTATATCTTGCTCAATCAAAACAAATACTAAAAAGCATTCAAATGTTAGGATTCCAAAATCACAGTAGAACAACAATGAGATATTTGATTTCTTGCCCGCCCCTGGTTAAAAGTGATACATTGTTTTGATGTACTTTACTGTCATGTTGGTTTGCCTGTCTTTACTGTGTCATAAAAGGTTAAATATATGTTTAATATCATTTGACAACATCTTCTACAAATAAAGTAATGACTGTACTGGTATTATCTTCGGGCTTGCATCCTTTGATATCTCTTACAATTCGTTTCTTTTTCCTCTTTTAACATTCTTGTGTTGCCTTTTATGACGTAATACCATATTGGTCTAGGAACATACCACTGATTTGTAATGATACCATCTGATTGTATCAATCATATTTTGATTGTCAGTTGATAATGTCAAATGTATATAAGTCATTCTCTCTCTCAACATGCATAAAGTTGTCAATTAGTATTTTTCTCAATGTGAGTGCATGCATAATTCTTATTAATTGTGTGCTTTGGATAGACAGGGATTTCGATATGTAGCATCTGGTCCTATGGTTAGATCTTTGTATAAAGCAGGTGATCGAATTCTACATCAAATCCATGATTGAATCAGATCAGGCTGCTTCTTCACAGTTTCCTGTTTGTTAATGAGTGTTTTTTTCCCTCTTACATATAATATCATAAAATTATCACTTCTTGTGTATTGTTTCAGTGATAATTACCTGGGCTTAAGGTCAATCAGCTTTAGTTCTTTTTTAAAGTGGCCAGAACCTTATAGCTCAACTAACATCTCTTGGTGTTTCCAATAGAGACATTCAAGGTTTAATTCTACCCTCTTCCAAGGTAACTGTAGAGTCAGTTTTTGTAGCCCAAGTCCAAAAGATATGGGTTAAAGGCCCAACAAACCCAGGACAATGAATTTGTAAAGAGTGGGCGAAAGAGCTGGGCTGGTTATGAAGTAAACAAAGGTTGGCTAGGTTACTTGCAGTGATGATAACATGAAATAATGCTTGAACAACTCCATGAATGAATGTCTGAAGAGATGTTTTATTAAGTGAACAGTGATTACAACATTCAGAGTTACAGTAAAGCTTCTCTTTCTTTTTCTCTCGTCCCCCTCTTATCAGGGACCCTTCTTCTTTATATAACACCCTTTCCCATCATCTCCATCGTCCACCTGTTTTTCATCTACGTATCTACTTAAGTACATGTCATGTCATGTGTCCACTATAGTTCTTTAGGAGTGGTGGTAGCTGAGATTACACTGTTCAGGGTTTTCTCCACATAAATGCGGCCAGAAAAGCTATTGCAGTGCATTAAATACGGTAGTAGCAGCTTTTCCTTTAGATATTTCTTTGTTCTGATCATCTCCAGACCTACTCAGAACTTATCATTATCATTGGGATTGCTAGGAAGATTATTCGGACATTCCACACGTTTGTTTGATCAAGGCTATTTGTGGTTGAGGAGTAAGACATCTTCGGACCAACAGTGACCTCTTCGGACGGCACTCCCTCTCTACTTCTGGGCTTCCTGCATTCGGATGGACCGTCCCCACCCAACTATTGCTCCTCGAAAATATAATACTCCTTAACACGGTGCCCTAGGCTCATTAAGTAGTTCTGGGTTTTTACCCCCCACAATAGCCCCTCAAAATCTTAATTTTTCCCTCGCATCCGAAGAGAAAAAATGGGATTTTGACTTGTCACGGAGTAAAAGCTTGAAAACAGAAAAAAATTCGGCCTGGCACGTGTGTATTTATAGATGTGCGCGCTCCATCATTGCTGCCGTTGTTTTCCGTATTCCCAAAACGCTACATTAATTACTCCAAGGGGCGCCTTGTCCTTTGCATCCAACGGTGGGCTATTGATCTAATGGACGGGGTTCTTCCTTGGGATTTGGGTGAAATAACTTCTGCCCCTTCATTTGACCTCATATAAAATCTCAGAGGTAGACATTTCTTCCTCACTTTGCAACTCTCAAACCATCCCACAAGAACAAGCACACAAACGCTCCGAGCTCTTCCAATCGCCAATTTCAATCCTTCCCAGAGTTTTCAAGAATCCTTCTGCGAGTTCAGAGACCGGTCTCTAGTTCAGTTCCTGTAAGTTTTTATCATCTCAATCCTTCAGTTTTCTCTTTGGCTGTTCCTTTTTCCCTTTGAGCGACCATTTCCTCATTGCCACATCGTACCTCCGTTTTTTCGTTAAGGAGTGATAGGTAAACTCAAGTATTTGGTAGATAGTCCTGCCCAGTTGGAGAAGTTTAGGGCTACATACTGCATACCTTCAAACGTAGGTGTGAGGTATTGTCCTCCAGAGAAAATACTAATTGATCGAAAAACGGAGGAAATCGTGATTCCCGTCATTGCCTTCCTAGAAGGGGGAATGACAATTCCTATGGGCCCTATTACCACTAGCTACCTTCGAAACCATAGGATTACCCCTTGGCAATATGTGTCTAATATGTTTAGGATCTTAAGAGCAATTGAGGACCTTAACTGTCACCTAGGATTGGGGCTCACTTGGCTCGACGTGGTGCACATGTATGAGATCCACAGCCAGCAAGGGGCGGGATATTATTTAAAATCTCGGTTCGACAATGTTAGGCTTATTTCCTGCATCCCCAAATCCAATAAAGAATGAAGGATGACTATGTGATCATCTCGGGCGCGTGGCATGACGGCCCTCACTGTCTGACCAAGCCAGGAGAGCCGAGTGGGGCACGTTAGACTTAGGCACACTAACCATAGGCTCAAGATCTTCGTCTTTTAACAGTTTTTGATTCTTCTTGTGTTGCTGTTTTCCAGTTTCTAACAAAGCTTTGCTGTGACTTGTGACAGATAAAAGAAACATTTCTCCTCGGCTCAGCCTTACCAACGTCGTCGCGCTTAACTTTTTATTACGGTTAGAGATTTTTGTAAGCGAGGACGGATAACTCCGATCAGCTCCTCTCATCCTAGGGTACACAGCGAAGCCAAAAGACTTCCAACCGGTCGGCAATGCGATTACTCAGGGAGATCGCTGCCTCAACCGCATTGATGTCGCGTGGAAGGGTTTTTTGGCACCGCACGACCTTCCACCTGTACCACACCCAAACCCCCAGGGTATACCCCCTCTCGTCCAGCCACTTCAGCAAGTTCCCTTATGACCAGAGGTTGAGGGTGAAAAGGTTGGTTCTTCCACCTCCTCGCTAGAGGAGCAAATAGATAAGTTTCACTTTGGGGGGGAAGCTTCAGGGGCAAAACAAGTAGTAGAGGTCTCGGACGCTGAGGAAGAAGGTGACAGGCAGTCCAGCGTCCACCCACTTTTGATAATTGCCCTCCCTGACGATTCTTCGGACGAAGACATGGTGGATTTGAAACGCCTAATAAGGAATAGGGGCCAAAAGGCTGAGCAGAAAGGCACTGGGACTTCTCAACCAGTAGTGACCCTACCTCCAGTGCCTCCCCAGGCTCCTGAACTCGGCCTGAAGCCCATGCCGAACCTACAGAATAAAAGGCCCCTCGAGCCTGAAGAGAGGGAGGTGGGTGGGCCTCCAAAAACAAATAAGCAACAGAAGATGGCGAGAGACCGAGGCAAAAGGGCCTCTTCCACTAAAAGCCGCGACGAGAACGTCGGGGCTGAGGTCCGCCGAGGAGTAGGACCTTGCATATGGTCCCCAAGGCTGGAGCTGGATGGCGCTTCCATTCCTTGGGATACATCTCTTAGGAATTATGATGGAGGAAGGGCAAGATATGTTGTTGAGGCCCTACAGCAGCCACTCCTCCTCCTTCATGATATGGAGTCCTACAGGCGTTTTAACTAGCAGGAGTTCTTTTTATCCCTTAAGAGGGATATAACCATGGTAAATGAACTCACTCTCTTAATTCAGGTTCTGTTTTTAATTTGCTTTGCTTCCTTTCTTCACCTTATGCTGAAAATGTTGTCATGCAGATTACTCAGCAAATCTACGTTGCCGAGGAATGGAACAAAAAGTCCTACCTTGAGGCCCAAGAAGCAGCCTACTCTCAATTTGAGGCGGAGAAAGCTCTTGGCTAGCTGAAGGAGGAGTATGCACGCACGTCCGAGTAACTTAAAGCCGTGACCAGGCAGAGGGACAACCTCAAGGCCGGCCTTAAAAATGCCGAGACTAAGGTCGAGGAGCAGCGCAAACAATTGCACATGTCAGAGATCAACCTGGCGACCGAAAGGGAGCTAGTGAAGGGTTTCAAGGTTGAACTCCAAAAAGCCAGAGAGAGCACCCGAGTAGCCGAGCAGGAGGCTCAATTGGCCAAGGAGTCAGTTGAAGCTGAAAGAAAGGCGGCATATCAGCTGGGAGTGGATGAGACTGGGAAACAGCTTACGGAGCAATTTGCTTCGGTTGGTCGAGAATACTGCGACATAACCTGGCAAAAGGCACTGGATGCTGTTAGGGTCCCTTCAAACTCTCACCTGAGGCTACCTGGGAGCATATACTATGATCCAGACATCCGAGAGCTCCCAGAGACCGAATCCCCTCCTGCTCCATAGCTTTTTGAGGTTACGGAGCAAAGCTTAGTCAGTTAAGCTCCCCTATCCACCCTTGATGCACCTAGAGAGGCTAGTCAGCCAGGTGATAAGGGCCAGCCAGCTGAACCAGTCAAAGACAAAGGCCAAGGGTTGGACAAAGAGAAGACTCCTGCTGAGTCCCAGGGCCAAGCCCCAGAAGCTGCTGCTCGGATAGGCCAAGCTGCTGATCCTGTGGTCCCTCCAGCTCAAGAGTAGATACATAGGGCTTTTCCTCTTTTTTTATTTATTTTTTTTATTTTTTATAAGAGATTGTAAGCTACTCTTTTAATTAATGAAGTAGTTTCTCCTTCGCATTTATTTCCTTTGTTGTGTGTGATACAACTTACTATTATTATTAAGTCCTGTACTTTAACTTTATGGGGATGTGGGTGATCGTGATCCTAATATCATGTTAACAACGCGCATGACTAAGATTGGTATTAGAAAGGGGCAGAATGTATAAGAACTATTACTAAACAACAAAAACTACAGGGGTTATAGTAAAAAGCTTCACAAGCCTTTCCAAATGTGCACAAAAGAATAAGAGGCAATATAGGTTAGGGTTAATTTAAACACATTCAGGAATTTCAATCATGGCTCATCAGAGAGTGATACTTCAATAAAAAATATTACATTGGATTTAGATTCAAACATTCAGAGAGCTGTGATAGAGTGTTAACTAACTCAAGTCGTCTGGTCCGAGGACTATGGGCATGAATAGATTTAAGTTTAAACACTTAAAGAAATCATAACAGAGTGATAACTAACCCATATCATCTGGTCCGAGGACTACAGGCATGAATGGATTTAAGTTTAAACACTTAAAGGAATCGTAACAGAGTGCTAACTAACTAATATCATCTGGTCCGAGGACTACAGGCATGAATGGATTTAAGTTTAAACACTTAAAGTAATCGTAACAGAGTGCTAACTAACCCATATCATCTAGTCCGAGGACTACAGGCATGAATGGATTTAAGTTTAAACACTTAAAGGAATCGTAACAGAGTGCTAACTAACCCATATCATCTGGTCCGAGGACTACAGGCATGAATGGATTTAAGTTTAAGCACTTAATAGGAATCGTAACAGGTTGATATGCTGATTAAAAGAAAAGTTTGATTAATAATAATACCTTTTGAGATTATTTACATTCCATGGGCATGGTATCACGTGATTGTCCAGGTTTTCAAGGAAATATGCCCTAATGCCAGCTCTTGAAGTAATACGATATGGCAGTGCCAACCACCTGGGTTCTTTGCAGTGCCAACCACCTTTCTTAGTACCAGATCACCAGGTTCTAGGGGTTTGAGCCTTACGTTGGCGTCGTAGCCCCGTCTAAGCTTTTGTTGGTGATGCGCTAATCGGACCATTGCATTTTCCCTTCTTTCATCAATTATCCAAACTCTTCTCTGGCTGTTCATTGTTACCTGTCGGACTAAACGAGCTAGTTCTCAGTGTCGGGAATCCAATTTCCAAAGGTATGACAGCTTCAGCCCCGTAGGTCATTGAGAAGGGGGTCTCTCCAGTAGACTTGCGTGGAGTAGTTCTGTAAGCCCAAAGCACATGTGGCAATTCTTCTACCTATTTACCCTTCGCGTCATCTAATCTCTTTTTCAAGCCATTCACAATGACCTTGCTGACAGCTTCGGCTTGGCCATTACCCTGGGGATAAGCTGGGGTGGAGTACCTATTCATGATCCCCAATTCGCTACAATAACTCCTAAATGCTTTGCTATCAAACTGCAGGCCATTGTCCGAGATGAGAATACATAGGACTCCAAATCGAGTAACTATACTCTTCCACACAAACCTTTGCACGTCTACGTCTCGGATGTTGGCAAGAGGTTCTGCTTCGACCCACTTAGTGAAGTAGTCAGTGCCGACCATCAAATATTTCTTGTTTCCTGTAGCCTTAGGGAATGGTCCCACGATATCCAAGCCCCATTGGGCAAAAGGCCATGGGCTGGATAGCGAGTTGAGAGTCCCCCCTGGCTGATGAATGTATGGGGCAAATCGCTAACACTGATCACATTTTTTAACATAATCCAGGGCTTCTTTTTGCATGTTTGGCCACCAATAACCTTAAGTGATGGCTCTGTGAGCCAAGGATCTACCTCCAGTGTGGTTTCCACAGATTCCTTCATGCAGTTCCTCTAATAATAACTCAGCCTTTTCAGGGTGCATGCACAACAAGTACGGTCCTGAATAGGAACGTTTGTATAGTTTCTGATCTTTAGACAACCAGAACCTGGCTGCTTTCCTCCGAATTTTATCTGCTTCTCCCTTCTCTTCAGGCAAGATATCTTCCTTTAGAAACTTAACTAAAGGGTCCATCCAACTGGGTCCAGCCCTGACCTGATGTACTTGAACTACTTCTTTTCCTGCTTCGGTAGGTTTATGCAAGTCCTCGTCGAGAATAACTCTCAGTAAATCTTGTGCCGAAGAGGTGGCTAGAGTGGCCAAGGAGTCAGCATGTGAGTTACCATTCCTAGGAATATGTAGCAAGCTGAAAGATTCGAACCCTGACTGCAGATGTTTAACTTGGCTCAAGTATCCCTGCATTCTTTCATCCTTTGCCTCAAACTCCCCCTGTACTTGACCCACAATCAGTCTTGAATTCGAGAATAACTTTACTGCCTTTCCCCCCATCTTTTGGACCATACTTATCCCCATCAATAGGGTTTCGTATTCCGCCTCATTATTTGTTGCCGAGAAGCCTAGCCTTAATGCTTTTTCAATAATGATTCCCTCAGGGGATATCAGCACTAGCCTCACTCCAAAGCCTCTCTGGTTTGTAGCACCATTCATGTACGCCTCCTAATGGGAAGGGCGTTGTTGAGAGATCATACTAACTGATTTTTCATCCATGTCTGATGTCAGCTTTACTTCTTCTAATCGGGGCTCCGTGAACTTGGCTACCAAATCAACAAGCACTTGGCCCTTGACCGAGGTGCGTGGCATATACTTAATATCCAAAGCCCTTAGGATCGTCCCCCATCTTGCAATTCTTCCAGTGTAGTATGCACTTTGGAGTATAGCCCTGAGCGGAAGCTGGGTGAGAACGACGACTGTATGGGCTTGGAAATAATGTGAGAGCTTTCGTGTACCGAGCACCACTGCTAGAATAGCCTTTTCCAATGGTAAATAACAGACCTCGGCTTCATGCAGCGACTTGCTTACACAATAAATGGGTCTCTGCACACCGCCATCTGCTCGGATCAGTACCAAGCTTACAACATGGGTAGCTACAGCGATATACGCAAACGAGACCTCGTCGGGCTCAGGGCTGGAATGATTGGTGGTCGAGCTAGATAATCTTTTAACTGTTGGAAGGCCACAACACACTCTTCTGTCCACTCGAATCCTTTTCACTTGTTAATCAAGGAAAAGAAGGGCCGACACCTATCCACTAATCGAGAGATAAATCGATTTAGGGCTGCCGTCATCCCTGTCAGTTTCTGAACCTCCTTGGGATTCTGAGGAGCTTGCAGCTCATTGATGGCCCTTATCTGATCAGGGTTGACCTCAATTCCCTTGTGAGTCACCATATATCCTAGAAACTTGCCTGATCCCACGCCAAATGAGCACTTAGAAGCGTTTAAGGGTAGCTTGTATTTCCGGAGAACTTCAAAGGTATTTTCTAGGTCTTTCACATGCTCGGCCACCAATTTGCTCTTCACCACCATGTCATCTATGTAAATCTCAATATTTCTTCCCAACTGTGATTCAAACATCCTCGTCAACATCCTTTGGTAAGTAGAACCCGCATTTTTCAAACCGAATGGCATCACCTTATAGTGGTAGTTACCCATGGGAGTCACAAAAGCAGTCTTCTCCTGGTCTTTCAAGGCCAAGGGTATCTGATGATAGCCTTGGAATGCATCCAAGAAGCTCATTCGGGGGTGTCCAACAGTGGTATCTACCAACCGATTGATTTTTGGCATGGGAAATGGATCTTTAGGGCATGCCTTATTTAAGTCAGTGAAGTCCACACATACTCGCCATTTCCCATTCTTCTTCTTCATCACCACAGTATTTGCCAACCACTCTGGGTAGAAAACCTCTTTAATAGCTCCAGCTTGTTTGAGCTTTACTACTTCTTCTCTGACTGCTTCAGCGTGTTCCCTCGATGGATGCTGAGGAGGCTGCTTTTTAGGGGTAATCATGGGATTTACTTTCAAATGGTGGCATATAAATTCTGGATCCACCCATGGGGCTTCATAAGCGTTCCAGGTGAATACGTTGAGGTTCTCCTTAAGAAGTCACACTAACTCCTCTTTTTCCTGCAAAGGTAACTGGGATCCGACTTGAAAGAATTTTTCAGGGTTATCCCCAATGATGACTTTTGTCAAATCTTCGCACCCTGCGCCCTTGTCCGAATTTTCTGTGGGCGATAACCGGTGCTTTGGTTGCTATAAGCCCCTTTCGGCTCTAGTTGATGACTCGGCTCCTGGCTCATGCAGAATGACAGCCACTAAGCATTGTTTAGCTATGGATTGATCCCCCCGGATTTCGCAAACCTGGCCTTCAGATGGGTATTTGATTTTCTGATGTAAGGTGGAAGAAACCGCCCCTAGCACTTGCAACCAAGGTCTGGCTACAATCGCCGTATAGGGTGAAAAAACGTCCACAACTATGAAATCCACCTCCACCACCTCTGAGCCAGTCTGCATAGGTAGTCGTATTTGGCCCTTCGGGGTAACAACTCTTCCTTCGAAACTTATTAGCAGAGAACTATATGGTATTAAGTCACTAAGTTGGAGGTTTAGCCCCCTGGAGAGATCATGGTACATTATTTCTGCAGCGCTACCTTGGTCAACCATCACCCGTTTCACATCATATCCCCCAATTCTGAGGGTGACGACCAATGCATCATCATGAGGTTGGATAGTGCCCACCTTGTTCGCGTCCGAGAAACCTAAAACTAGTTGATCGTCTAGTTTACACCTCTTCGGACCCTGGCCAGATTCCTTTGCGGGTAACCGATCCATCGACATGACCTTGGATGGCCAGGATCCTGTTCTCCCTGGGGCTACAAAGATAACATTGATAGTTCCCAGAGTGGGTTTTAAATGATCATCCCTCCGGGACTCTGCACTCATCGGACCTCCTTGGCCACTGGTGTGATGTAAGAGATGTCGCAGTTTCCCTTCGCTGACTAGTTGGTTCAAATGAACCCACAAATTCTTGCAGTCCTCAGTCGTGTGTCCATGATCCTGGTGGTATTGGTAGTAGAGGTTGCGATTACGTCTATCAGGATTCCCTACTATCTTGTTTGGCCACTTGAAGAACGGCTTGTTCTTGACTTTTTCTAAAACTTGATGGACTGGATCTTTGAATACAGTGTTGACAGTCTGGGGGTTGGCTGCTCCTGATTGCGGAGGAAAATCTCTCCTCAATTTGCTGTTGGTGTATCGATCCGACCTGAAATCCCTCCTCTCTTAGGGGATAACCTTCTCCTTGCCTTTTCCTTGTTGTTGGTCTTCTTTAGCTTTCTTATACTTCTCAATGCGGTCCATTAGCTGACGCATGCTAGTAACGGGTTTACCAGACAAGGATGTCCTTAAACCATGATCAGTAGGGAGGTCGAGCTTAAACGTTTTTAGGGTTATTGCATCAAAATTGCCCTCCATGTCATTAAAAATCTCCTAATATCTGTCAGAATACATCTTCAGTGTTTCTCCTTCCTGCATGCTCAAAGACAGCAGAGAAGACAAAGGTCGGGCCACTCTTCTGCAGGTGACAAAACGTGAACCAAAAGCTTGGGTGAGCTCTTTGAAAAAGCTAATGGAATTTGGGTTTAGCCCATCGAACCACCTCATGGCAACTGGCCCAAGACTGGAAGGGAAAACCTTACACATCAGCGTTTCGTCCCTGGAGTAGACAGCCATCCTTTGGTTAAAATGACTCATGTGTTCCACGGGGTCTGTTTTACCGTTGTAGATGGTGAATGTTGGTTGGTTAAAGTGCTGAGGAAGTCTCACCTCTTCAATCCTGTGCGTGAAGGGTGACCTAGAAATCTGGTTTAGAGCCCTGCTCATGGCGTCGTTTCCCACGTCTCCACGTGATGGACTTCTGCGTTGCCCCTTGCGATGAGATTCTTTTTCATAGGTATAGGACTCGCTGGCTGGTGTCCTGGATTTATGTTGATAAATGACGTCTGGCTCGTCATCAGGGTCTTCATCAGAATACGAGGAAGCCCGTTTCCTCTTTGCATGGCGTAACTCCCTTTTTAGCTTTTCAATTTCCCGCTGCAAATCTCGGTTCTTCTCTGCATGGGACATGCGACTCCTGCCATGTGATTGGTTCTGACCAGGGGGCACGGTGTGTACGCTACCCTCGCGGTCTTGCCTTCGTTCTAGGTTAAGAAAAGGGTTCACATGCTGAGATGCCCTAGACTCCGCTTCTTGTTGACCATGTCCAGCCATCACCTACTGTATCTTCGCCCCTGCACAAGTTCTTCCCACAGACGACGCCAATTGTAGGGTCAGTTTTTGTAACCCAAGCCCAAAAGATACGGGTTAAAGGCCCAACGAACCCAGGACAATGAATTTGTAGAGAGTGGGCGAAAGAGCTGGGCTGGTTATGAAGTAAACAAAGGTTGGCTAGGTTACTTGTAGTGAGGATAACATGAAATAATGCTTGAACAACTCCATGAATGAATGTCCGAAGAGATGTTTTATTAAGTGAATAGTGATTACAATATTCAGAGCTACAGTAAAGCTTCTTTTTCTTTTTCTCTCGTCCCCCTCTTATCAGGGACCCTTCTTCTTTATATAACACCCTTTCCCATCATCTCCATCGTCCACCTGTTCTTCATCTACGTATCTACTTAAGTACATGTCACGTCATGTGTCTACTATAGTTCTTTGAGAGTGGCGGTAGCTGAGGTTACACTGTTCAAGGGTCTTCTCCACATAAATGCGGCTAGAAAAGCTGTTGCAGTGCATTAAATACAGTGGTAGCAGCTTTTCCTTTAGATATTTCTTCGTTCTGATCATCTCCAGACCTACTCAGAACTTATCATTATCATTGGGATTGCTAGGAAGATTATTCGGACCTTCCACATGTTTGTTTGATCAAGGGTATTTGTGGCCGAGGAGTAAGACATCTTCGGACCAGCAGTGACCTCTTCGGACGGTACTCTCCCTCTACTTCTGGGCTTCCTGCCTTCAGATGGACCATCCCCACCCAACTATTGCTCCTCGGAAATATAATACTTCTTAACACGGTGCCCCAGGCCCATTAAGTAGCTCTAGGTTTTTACCCCCCACAGTAACTATAAAAAATAAAAAAGTACTTTTCTAAAGAGAAATATGTTGGGTTTTGTGGAACCTAGTTATATTTTATTCGGTTGATGACCTAACCCAACTCGACTAATGTTGCATGGTTTTTTAATGGGAGATTTTCTGAGGCTTAGTCCATAGAGCGGAGGCTTGGGCCGATAGGCCTAAAATTTTTGGCTAGTTTTGTAGCCCTTTGTGAATTTTGTGCGTAGGATATAGAAATCATTTTTGGTGATTAGGGTTTTGTCTTGTTGTTTGTTTTGAGCGAGTGAAAACATTGTAGCCGCACTCTGTATTTTCCCCTGATAATAGTGAAATTCTTGCAACTCTGTGGACGTAGGCAAATTACCGAACCACGTAAATATTGTTTTGTGCATGTGATTGTTTTTCTTTGACGTGTGTTTTCTCTATTTTTGTTTCTCATAGGTTGGGAATTTCGAGTTGAATCTCCCTTTCAATCCTAATTTCTTTTGATAAATGATACATAAATTTATAAAATTTATATAATAAAATTTGTAATACTAATGACTATACACTACACATTAGCACCAATTTATTAACGCAACTATTCAATTCTATAATACCCCACATAAAATTAAACTAATTTACTAATAAACAACCAACTAGTAAGTTGTAAGTTAAAAAAAATAAAAAATAAAAATAAACATTTTAAGTTAAAAATTAATAGCCAAACACATCTGTCATCCCATCCCACACATTGATTAATGGCCACCCACGCACCCCACTCTTACTCACTACAAGTACATTAACTTGGTTTGTAATTTGTATTTACCTATCTTTCTTCTTTTTTTCTTTGCGTATTATTTTTTCTTTTTAGCAAAAATAGTCATTTTTTTTCACGAAAATTCAAATAGTCAATCTTAACACTCGTAAAAAAAATAGCTTGGATCTAAGAAGAAAGAGTAAGAAACAGCCAACATAATAACACAAATGTTGTAGTATAGTTGTTTGCCAGTTGGGTTTTATCATTTTCATGGGCCAATTTGTAACTTATTGGAAAGAGGGGAGCCAAAAATAATTATTTTGGGCTCAATTGTTAAACTATTCATTAAATGCGTATACTATTACTATTAAAAAAAAAAAAATTTAGGGGAGGGGAGGGGAGGGGAGGGGAGGGGGGGGAATGGCCCCCCTCTGCCCCTTACTAGTTCCGTCTCTGCCCTTTGCCAATTAGGAACATGCAAATATGCCGTAGATCTCAGTGGATAATTGCCCTTTGCCAATTAGGAACATGCAAATATGCCGTAGATCTCAGTGGATAATTTGCACATTTCCTTGTCTTCTCGATAGAAAATTGAAATTTGCTGTGAGGTACTATTCAATAGTTTCTAGATTGCTGCTCTCACTGACATTGTCTTAAATTTTTTATACTTGCCTTTGGGTCTACTTGATTTGAAATGGGATGCCAAAAGCGTATTAGCACCGCCAGAAAAATGTACTTGAAACCATATATAGTTTTCCTGTTGCAATCATACTGGTGGTGGCAGTGTTTAATAGCTTAAGGGTTTGTCAGGGGGACGTGATGCCGTAGCAGGGTGTGCAATGAAGGTAGAAATTTCCTCGCCAGGCATCAAAATCGATATGCCTTTGGCATACACTGTCATCTTCAAAACTTAATTAACAGAATTAATCACAAATATGGAGGCAATGCAAAGAAAAGTATGGAAGTATGAGTAAACAAAAACAATTAAACTGCAAAATAGGCAACCTAAGTAAGAACACAATGATGTGGAAAAGAGCTATAATAGCTTCACTTTTACTCATCCACTAAATAGACCAAAGCAAAATGTGTTTATAGGATCAACTCGATCAACACCCAACATGCCACATCATTATTCAGTTTCGGAGAGGATTTTGTGGAAAGGAAGGAAAAAAACTCATGAGAAAACTCTATAGCAATGATTGATCACCCTTGACACCACTAATAAGTAGGGTGATGAAATTGGTTGCCATCCCATGTCACATGGCTATTACAAATTCTATAATCACAAATAATGCTGGAAATGAATAACTGATTAATTACACTGCAAGAATGAAAATTATGATACAAAATATAAATATACAATATTATAGAGGACGCACTTGGAGCCTTCGATTGTGTATTTGATGCATCAGACATATCTACCAAGTTAAAGTGAGTAATGGTTGATCAAAGACTCACTTATCAGAAAATGTTCGATCTGAGTATGATCATCACTTAAAACAAACGGGGTCATATGCAAGTCCTGTGACATTCTTTTTTGGTAAATGATGAAAGGCTTATAAAGCATAGAAGTGTAAAGATTGGGAAAAAAAAGAAAAAGAAAAAAATTCTAAAGCAACCATTGGAATAATTCCGATACAAGTATTATACACCTTTTATTGTAATACACTTATACCTAGTCTGCAGATTTCATAACTGTTCTGTTTCAATAAATCATGGATTTCTTGCAGCATTCTGTGTCAGTGTCATGCTGATACTGCAGATTTGGCTAACTAAACCAAGATGAAATGGATATGTAACCATTTGAACCAGGAATTAGAGTTGGCAGGCCTTTCCTCCTAGGTTTAGAAAATGGTGGGCATTGGGCACGATCTGTAAGTTTCCTGAATAATATAATCTTCTTAGCACATACTGGGGGGATCCTATAGCATGTGATGAAAAATGCCAATAGTGTGCTTGTATATAAGCAAGAAGCCAAGCGTAATCTTGTCATGAACATAATGGATGTATGTATTCTTGGATGAAATTCTTTAGTAGATGTAAAATATTAAAGGTATTATCAGTTTTATTTTACTACTAAAGACTAACAAACTTATATGACAATAAATATTTGAATTACTTTTTTTTTTCTTTTGTGATTTGTGACACATTATTTTATAACTTTTACAATCAAAATCATTGCAAATGGTCCCTTAAAGGACATCCAGGTAGTGGGCTCAATGAACTTGAAGGACATGTTGTAACTTGTAACTATAGAGCTTTCAATTTCAAACCACCATATCATTGTTGGTCCATGAGGTTTTAAGGTGTCTCATGGAATCAAGGACTTGAATTTGCCCAAAAGAGACAAGTTTGAAACTTTTTTTTTTTTTTCAGAAAATGAGGGGGGTATTGGTGTTGAATGTAAGGAATTTAAATTAATGTTGTTCACAAGGCAAACAAGAACTGCATATTAATGATATGAGAAATAATGTTTAGATTAATTGAGAAACTTTTTTATTTTTTATTTTTTATGAACAGATTAAGTGAGAAGCTACAGTTTAAAAAGAGCGTAACTTTTATCATGTTACACCGGAAGAAATTTTAACTCATCTTCACATGATAATTGAAACGTACCCAACAGCCTAATACTCAGCTAGAACTTTTTTTTACAGTAAACTAGTGAAGCGGCGGGTCAAATACATATTTATGTCCGGGTCAAATACATGTCCATGTCCGGCTCAATTCAGCATTACAGCTACGGGAACAGCAAAGGCATCTTCAATTTATTCTGGTATCATTTTGAGTACTAGCTAACGCAATCACAAATTAGATGGACGAGCAATCACATAACTAGTAGTACTCTTGCATCTCAAAAGTAAGGGGGGAAAAAAAAGATTTTTAAATGAAAAAAATCAAAATATAAATATTATTTAATTAATATTTAAAAATAAGAGAAGGCCCGAGGCCCAAAATGTGTTAAAGTGGCCCCTAAACTAGGCCCTATTATTGCGGCCCGCAAATTTAAGTGAGATCTAAAATAATTCTATTTTGAAGTTGAATTAAGGCAATTGATAGAAATAACAACATTTAGAATTTAAAACTTTTTATTTTATATTTAAAATACTCAACCCATATGAAACATTTTCAAGCAATGTAACCATATTTTGCATGAAAGTCATTTAACATGCTTTATATTTCATGTTTTTTGTCATGGTCATCATTGTATTAGTACAAAGAAATTAGTTCAATTGAGGCTAAAGTTGTTAACAACACACAAATATTAAATTGATGATTTTACAAAGAAATATTTAGCGAATACCACTATTGGGATATTGGATGAAACTAACAATTATTCACTTTTGTCATCTTAGGATCAAAAGTGTGTTGAGCCTGCCATGATAGTTTCACAGTTTTTTTTTTTTTTTTTTAAATAATAATAATAATAATAATAATAACTATTGATGTTAAGAGAAGAAGTTTAAGGTGTTTGTTTACCGAAGTTTCTCATTGACTCACAAACAAAAACAATATCACTTTTATAGAAATAAAAGTGACACCAAAAAACAAGAGGAAAGATAAAAAAGAATAAAAATGCAAATGAAAAAAAGTGTGTTTATTTTAAAAACTGCATATATGTTTTTGTAGGGACTCAGTTTTTAGTCCAAACAATAAATTTGTAGAGAATGGGTTGAAGGTTTAGGCGCTGGCCGTCGCTCACTAAGCATGAACCTTCTTCCTTTATATATATAAAAAATACTTAGAACTATTTACAACCGGGGGATGCTCCTCGACCCCTGGCCGAGGAGACCTTTTTCTTCTGGCTTCCTTTCTTTTTCCTTTTTCTTCCCCCCCCCCCCCCCCCCCAGGGGCCGAGGAGACCTTTTTCTTCTGGCTTCCTTTCTTTTTCCTTTTTCTTCCCCCCCCCCCCCCCCTCCCAGCTTTACTTTACTAGCTTTTCTTATATAGTCTTCATCATCCTCTCTCGTTCTTCCATCTGTTGGTATTTATTCGCTTTTCTTCTGATTGCCCATCTCATTAGAGATCTTATCAGCACCCAAGTGGTTCACTCTGATCAACGTTGCCCTGCTAAGGGGTTGTATCACCATTAATGCGGCCAAAGGGGTTAGGTGAATGCATTAAGTGTGGAGGTGACAGCTTGCCCTGGGCTTGTCCCTTCTCAAAAATCATTCTTGGCATGCCGAGGACAAAGAGGTCCTCGGCCTAGACTCAAAAAAGATGCTTTCCCCAATTCAGCCTCGGATGGTCAGTCTTCCTTGGCATGGCCTTGGGCCTATTACTCGATGGGCTGAGGCTATCAGGCCCATGGACCCCACAATAGCCCCTCAAAACCCTGCTGCACGCTCCCTCGGACGGGGAGGAGGGTTTTGATATCCTTAGGCCCTCTAGACGCATCGCCCCACTTCGTTCTGCGATAATGCCGGCGACCTTTCGACTACTCGATGTGCGTTTTTGGCATTTCAAGACTTAACGTGTGCCCACATTAAATTTTGGCGGCACCACGTCTTCCACTATCAACGATGTGATGGTAATCGTTCGGTGGAGATTTCTTGCTTTTATGGGTAGGCGATTACATTTTGGGAGAACCTAAGGGGGAGTATAAGTACCTATTTGAACCGCCTAGTTTTCTCATTTTCGCGCTTACGACTATTGATGTGTATAATTTGAATCTGGTTCAACTTGCGCGCTACCTGAAGAGAATCGTCATATTTCTGTAAGTCTTCTTCTTCCGGGGACTCCAAATTTTTCTTGATTCTATTCCTTCTTTTCTTCTTTTAGAATTTTTAGTCGTCCTTGGAGAATGGGTAAGTTTAAGAAGCTGGTTGAGTCCGACGAGATGATGAACAAGTTCATTGTTGACTATGGAATACCCAATAATGTGAGTTTGAAGTACTGTGAAGAAGGGGAGTGGTACCTTAAGAGGAGAGAGGGTGAAGTCGTGATCCCGATAGTCGCTTTCGTAGAGGGAGGGATGAGAATCCCTATGAGGCTAGTGACTCTCAATTACCTTAGGCATTTCCGCCTGGCTCCTACTCAATGTGCCGTGAATGTATTTAGGATATTAGGGTGTGTAGATACTTTGAATGAGAAAATGGGGTTGAGACTGACTCACCATGATGTGAACTGGTGCTACAACCTTCATCATCTTAGGGGTAAGACATACTATATGAAGACGAGGGACGATAGGGTCCGACTCATCCAATGTCTTCCTGATTCTAATAAGGGGTTGACTCAAGATTTCCTTATAGTGTCGGGGGAGTGGCACAATGGCTTTCATTGCCCAACAGTAGAGGGGGAGCCAGGTAGGGTATCTGAAGTAGGGGTTTCAGTATTTTTATTTTTCATAGCCGTATATCCGTTTTGGTTGATTAACCACAGGATTTTCACTCTTCTTTTCGCAGATTCGCATGCTTTCGCACGTCGTTTCCACATGGTTAACAAAGCGGATTTGGAAACTGTTCTTAGGTCAGAACTTTTCCTGAACGAAACTGATAACCAGGTTAGAGCTGCTCACAAAATCCTCGGATGCGACCCAGCTCAGAAATCATTCCCAGTCCCGAAGCACGTAATTAAGGCTCGTGACCCTCGGCTTACTCAGATTACCATGGTGGAGGACGGTTTTGCATTTTTCGAAGGATCTCACATACCTGAAGGCATTCCGTTAGCAGGTCCTTCCTCATCTCAACAAGTAACGGTGGCCGAGGAAGGACAATCTAAGAAGGCGGGGGAGGTAGTTGAACTGAGCACTTCTGAGGACGAATATAGTGTGTTCAACCTAGCTGATCAGTCCGAGGATCCCTCTGGTGATCTAGGAGACCCTCGTTTGTCCGAAGCCGACCTCCGGTCCCTAAGAGTTGGCACTCAAGCTGAGATGAGTTTAAAAAGATAGCCCCAAACCAGTCTTTTTGACCTGCTTGAAGGCGATTCCAAGAAGGGTGCACTGGAAGAGTCGCAGCCTAAGCCCCCAACACCTCCGCCTCAGATATTAATTGTGCAAACCAGGTCATCCTCTGTCCCCATAGCATCAGACCCTCAAACCAAGTCTTATGACCTGAAAAGGAAAAGACTTTCTAAGGGTAAGGAGCCAATGGATGGGAATAAATCCTACTCCCTGCCCGAGGAGGGTAAATCTCGCAAGCCTCTGAAGCAACTGAAGCTCGGTGGTCAACGGAAAGGTAAGAAAATCGTCTAACAGTCTGAGGCCCAAGCTTGGCTGCCCGCTGCCATGCTTCATGATCAGCCCCTGATGGATGACGCATCGATACGGGAATCTCAAGGGGCTGAGGGGGCTCTCGTAGCCGATGCCCTAGAGAAGTCTCTCCTTCTTCCCACCGACATGGCCGAGCTTGAAAATATGAGTGGGTCAGAGGTTGTCCTTGACCTTAAGAAGTATCTGAGCATGGTGGGTCCTTTGGTACCTATTTACGTTATTCAAGTTTTGTTGCTTAGTGCCTTCCTTTTTCTTTACGGAGTTACATGTTTTTTATCGGCAGGCTATCTAGGCTCTTTTCAGGTTGGATGAGGAGGTCGATGGTCAAAGCAGTGCCTTGGCACAAGAGCGTGACAAGTTCTTGAAAGCTGCCAGTACCCTTAAGAAGTTTAAGGCCGACCTGAAAAAGGCGACCGAGGATTTGGAGGAGATAAGAAGGGCCAGGGACACTGCTGCCTCCGACCTGGCCGAGGCCAGGAAGCAAGCTGAGGACCAAACCACTTGCTTGCAAGATGTTGAGGGCCAGCTATAGACTGCCAAGGAAGACAATGTCTACTTGAAGAAAGAGTTGACTAAGGCAATCCATGAGAAAGGTATTGCCGAGTATGCCAGGGACAAGGCTGTGAGAGCCAAAGACGAGGTGATATTTGCAAAAATAGATGCTGAGCGCTTTGTAGAACAGGTGGAAGAGGAGGCCTTTGCAGATGGGGTGGCTAAGACTGAAGCCACTCTTTAGGCACAAGTTCCTGCAGTGTGCAGGCATTACTGTTCTCTGACCTGGCATGAAGCCCTCAACCAAGCAAGGGTTGATGCCTCATCCGACCTTAGAAGGGAGGACAGGGTATATTACCCTATTGCGATTTGTGAGACTACCCTTGATGCTCCCGAGGAGGGGTCCTCATTACCAGCAACTGAGAGTCGCAATAAGACTGCCGAAGATATACTTGCCGCTGACCAACCCCCCGAGGAAGTTGAACCCCCAAGAACGTTGGGGGGAGCTAGAACTGAGGGTCAGGAAATACCACAGGACGTGGTGAGGCCTCCTGCAAATCCTTCGAGACAAGACCCTTAGGCACTGGTTAAAGCCTTTTGATCTGTTTGTTGAATTAATTTGCCTACTAAGTTGAAGACACTGGTGTATGACCTAGGATAGTTTTGTTTACTTTCTCTTTCATTTCATTCTATTTCTTGCCTTAGTGGCGTTGTAAGGAGACTGTATATTTTCTGTTTAAACTAAATGCTCGATACCTTATTTCCAATTTATGGATATTTTCTTTTACTTGATTTTCTCTATTATTCTGCTCAATATTTGTATTATGTTCTGGAGTTAGTCTTATGAGACCATCTGCTATCCTTCAAATATAAATCTAAGGACCGTATTATAGCTTGAATCTAGGTAACACTCTGGTTTTTCTACAGATAGTTATTTTCTCCAAAGGCTCAAGTCCCTGGACCATGCAAAACCTTGGTTTCGTTTAGTATCTAGGTTTAATGGTGTGAATAGTTTCACTATATGCTTGGGTCCGAGGACCATGCAAAACCTTGGTTTCGTCTACCACTTCTATTTTTCTGTAAGTATCTAGTTTCCCCATAGGTTTGAGTTCGAGGACCATGCAATACCTTGGTTCTGTCTAGTACCCAGGTGTAACGGTATGAATAGTTTTATCATAGGCTTGGGTCCGAGGACCATGCAATGCCTTGGTTTTGTCTACCACTTCTATTTTTCTGTAAGTATCTAGTTTCTCCAGAGGTTTGAGTCCGAGGACCATGCAATACCTTGGTTCTGCCTAGTACCCAGGTGTAACGGTGTGAATAGTTTTACCATATGCTCGGGTCCGAGGACCATGCAATGCCTTGGCTCTGTCTACCACTTCTATTTTTCTGTAAGTATCTAGTTTCCCTATAGGTTTGAGTCTGAGGACCATGCAATACCTTGGTTCTGTCTAGTACCCAGGTGTAACGGTCTGAATAGTTTTACCATAGGCTTGGGTCTGAGAACTATGCAATGCCTTGGTTCTGTTTACCACTTCTATTTCTCTATAAGTATCTAGTTTCCCTATAGGTTTGAGTCCGAGGACCATGCAATACCTTGGTTCTGTCTAGTACCCAAGTGTAATGGTGTGAATAGTTTTACCATAGGCTTGGGTTCGAGGACCATGCAATGCTTTGGTTCTGTCTACCACTTCTATTTTTCTGTAAGTATCTAGTTTCCCCATAGGTTTGAGTCCGAGGACCATGCAATACCTTGGTTCTGTCTAGTACCCAGGTGTAACGGTGTGAATAGTTTTACCATAGGCTTGGGTCCGAGGACCATGCAATGCCTTGGTTCTGTCTACCACTTCTATTTTTCTGTAAGGAGGGGTTTATCTTCGGACTGCTTCACTGGAGACTATTCCTCTTCGAGTTAGGTTATGACCTTACACGTGGCGTTTTGTCTCGCCTCCAGTTCGAGTCCCACCCTTTTCATTTACAAGGCGTCCTTTGGCGGTTCGTTTTCCGCGCTTGACATTTCGGTGCGCGAAACGCGCCCTCATTAATGTCCTCGTGAATTAGCACACATCCAGCGGTCTACAGCCCCTCAGAATTTGATGGCTCCGTGATTTGCACTGTTGACAATTCTCCTTTCGAATTTTGCGCGAATTAATTCCCACCAACATTTATTCCCTATATAAGACTCCTTCAGGAGGAGGGCTTCTTCACATTCCATGAATTCCCAAACGCAAACAGAGAAAATACACACCCTTAGCTCCTTTAGCCCCTTGAATAACTTTGCCGAAGTTGGTAGTTATGGGGCAGCTTTGGGCGAGTGTAAGGACATCCGTGCCAAGAGCCGTCGTGGCCACAGCCCCCACTAGGTTTCCGGCACGGCAGAGTTTAGGCGTAACCCCGATGGTGCCATGCATGGTGGCCCGGAGGGAGGTTGTTGGAGTACCTAATGTCTCTCCTCGGAGCGCACCCCCGACGGAGGAGATATGTGAATTCACGTCATGGCTGGTGCCCGAGTGTTGCCGTCTCCAACGGCCAGCACTTGTGAGGGTTGGAGAGAATCAAGGGAACATCATGAGGAAGGGTGGCCGGTGCGCCTGCATCTGCGCCTCACTTTGTTCAAGCTTTAGTGCACCTGGCCCTCCTCATCTCCTGCTTTTATTGTCAAGCTCTCCCATTCTCTTAATGCCAATAAAAGCACGGGTTGACACTTCCTTCCGGCTAGTTTTGGAGCGGGTCCACCTGGGCCTCTGATTGTAGATCTAGCTGGTAGGGATAGTTGTAAAGTAAGCTTGCCTGAGCCTCTGATTGTAATCTGTAATTTTTTTATGAAACACTTCTGATTGTAATTTGTAATAATTTTTTTTTTTTTTGGAATAATATCAATCGTTCTCTTTTCGCTATCAATTTTTTTTTTTTTTTTTTTACTTTGCCAACTTACTGTAAAAAGACCACCTAGAGCAATCGCCTGGTGTGTCGGCCAGCGCACTAATCCTTCCCACAGATGGCGCCAATTGTAGGGACTCAGTTTTCAGTCCAAACAATAAATTTGTAGAGAATGGGTTGAAGGTTTAGGTGCTGGCCGTCGCTCACTAAGCATGAACCTTCTTCCTTTATATATATAAAAAATACTTAGAACTATTTACAACCGGGAGATGCTCCTCGGCCCCTGGCCGAGGAGACCCTTTTCTTCTGGCTTCCTTTCTTTTTCCTTTTTCTTTCCCCCCTCCCCCCCCCCCCCAGCTTTACTTTACTAGCTTTTCTTATATAGTCTTCATCATCCTCTCTCGTTCTTCCATCTGTTGGTCATCTATTCGCTTTTCTTCTGATTGCCCATCTCATTAGAGGTCTTATCAACACTCAAGTGGTTCACTCTGATCAACGTTGCCCTGCTAAGGGGTTGTATCACCATTAATGCGGCCAGAGGGGTTAGGTGAATGCATTAAATGTGGAGGTGACAGCTTGCCCTGGGCTTGTCCCTTCTCAAAAATCATTCTTGGCATGCCGAGGACAAAGAGGTCCTCGGCCTGGACCCAAAAAAGATGCTTTCCCCAATTCAGCCTTGGATGGTCAGTCTTCCTCGGCATGGGCCTTGGGCCTATTACGCAATGGGCTGAGGCTATCAGGCTCATGGACCCCACAGTTTTGAATTCTGAAAACTGTGATGCAAGTAATAAAAGAGACTAGGAAGCATATTAACCATAAGGAGGAAAATAATAATGTTATTATATGACTTTAACCTTGGCAATTTATGTTTGTATTTCTCATTTTATTGTGAATGTGAGATCGGATGGAAGCTCCGCCTTTTTCTCACACATTTTATAAACACTTTTTAATTTTTGTGTTTAAGAAATAAAATAATTATGCTTTTAATAAAAAAATAAAAAAGACAAAAAAATGGATCCGATGTTCCAATTTCATCAGGATGAAGCATCAAAATAACAAAATAAATTTAAAAACTTCAAATTTTAATTAATTCCCAAAATCCAAAATAAATTAAAACTAAAAAATTTAAAATATATATTCTATAATATTAATATTGTGAATCGGGCCAAGTTATCCTTATTGAAATTTTTGTAAATTTAAATTTGACTTAATCCAAGCTTTTGAAAAAAATATAGAACACAATCTTTACCTAACTCACCAACCCATGAATAAGTAACTCGAGATATCCTTATTGAAATTTTTAATTTTTTTTTTTAAAGTTACTGAATATCTAGTATAGTGCTAGCACTAATTATTAATCATACCCATGCTTCATTTTTGGTTTTTGAAAATCTCCTTTGCCAATTTGAAACATAAAAATATGCCGAAGATCTCAGTGGATAATTTGCCCATGTCCTTGTCTTCTCTATAGAAAATTGAAATTTTCCATGATGTACAATTCAATAGTTTCTAGATTGCTGCTCTCACTTAAATTATTTATACTTGCATTTGGGTGTACTTGATTTGAAATGGAATGCCTAAAGTGTATCAGCATATTCAGCACTGCCTGAAAAATTTACTTGAAACCATGTATAGTTTTTCTGTTGCAATCATATCGGTGGTGGGCCGGTGGCAGTGTCTAATAGCTTAAGGCTTTGTCAGGGGGACATGGTGCAGTAGCAGGGTGTGCAATGAAGGTAGGAATTTCCTCGCCAGGCATCAAAATCGATACGCTTTTGGCATTACATTGTCATCCGCGCAGCTTAATTAACAGAATTAATCACAAATATGGAGGCAATGCAACGAAAAATATGGAAGTATGAGTAAACAAAAACAATTTAACCACAAAATGATGTGGAAAGAGCTATATAGCTTCTCTTTTACTCATCCACTAAATGGACCAAAGCAAAAAATGTGTTTATTTATAGGATCAAGTCAACACCCAACGGGCCACATTATTCAGATTCGGTGAGGATTTTGTGGAAAGAAAGGAGAACAAAAACTAAAAAATTCTATAGCAATGATTGATCACCCTTGACACCACTAATAAGTAGGGTGATGAAATTGGTTGCAATCCCATGTCACATGACTACTACAAATTCTACTACAACAAATAATGCCGGCCTTGAATGACTGATTAATTACACTGCAAGAATGAAAACAGTGATACAATATTATAGAGGATACACTTGGAGCCTTGGATAATGCGTTTGATACCTCTGCAATATCTACCAAGTAAAGTGAGTAATTTTTTTGTCAAACACTCAGCTTATTAGAAAATGTTCGATCTGAGTATGACCATCACTTAAAACAAACAGCATATGCAAGTCCTGTGACATTCTATTATGGTAAATGATGAAAGGTTTATAAAGCATGGAAGTGTAATGGTTGGGAAAAAAATGAAAATTCTAATGCAGCCATTGGAATAATTGCTTAACAAGTATTATACTATTATACACCTTTTATTGTAGTACACTAATACCTAGTCTGTGGATTTCATAACTGTTTCCATAAAAATCATGGATTTCTTGCAGCATCGCCGTGTGTCAGCTTCATGCTGATACTGCAAAATTGGCTAACTAAGCCAAGATGAAATGGATATGTATCCATTTGAACCAGGAGATTAGAGTTGGCAGGCCTTTCCTAGGTTTAGAAAATGGCGGACACTGGGCACGATCTGTAAGTTTCCAAAATAATATATAATCTTCTAAGCACATATTGGGGGGAATCCTATAGCATGTGATGAAAAATGCCAATAGTGTGCTTGTATCTAAGCAAGAAGCCAAGCGTAATCTTGGGTCTAGACTTTAGACATAATGGATAGATGTATTCTTGGAAGAAATTCTTTAGTAGAAGTAAAATATGAAAGTTATTGTCAATTTTATTTTGCTACAAAAGACTTACAAGCTTACGTCACAATAAATACATTAATATCTTTTGCAACACAGTTTCTGACGCCTCAATATTTGAGGAAGATACATTAATATCTTCAGGTGGTTCCACTGGCTTGGCTTCACCTGACATATTTTCTCCCCTCGAGTCCTGTTCTTTCCTACTTGGCATTGTTGTTCCTCGTGAAGCTAGAGAGGCTTGCAGGAAATCTGAATTAACGCCTGCAGAGTAAGGGTCCCAACTTGAGGGGCCTCCTATGAAGTTCTTAGCATCTCCACCTATTTTGTTAGTTTGCTGTTGTTCAGATGATTGGCTTCACATTCTATGTCCATACTTTGATCAGCCACGCTCTTCTCAGATGTCAGATTTGATCTCTCACTGTCACCCTTCTGGGGAACAGGTTTGTTTTGGTTCTTCCCTATATTAACACCAACTCCACTGATGTCCAAAGCAACCGAAGAAGGGTGGCGCTTTATCTTCCGTAATGCTCTTTCTCTGTTGTATGATTCAACTGCATTTTTTATTTTGGTAGTGATATCTGTAAGAAATAGAAACTAACAGCGGAATATAACTAATCGGTTTTTCGGCATAACTCTCTTGGCCTAAACCGATGATCACACAGGAGCTTTGAGATTGTTCTACGCTGTTTAGAGCCAGCCTCCACGTAGACCAGCTGTTCAAACACGTTCTAAATTCCAGTTTGTATAATCCACAAACCAAAAAAACATTTTTTTTTTTACGGTGTTGCACACTACTAGAGTGATGCAAACATAACCCACAACCTAAGAGCCTCACAATACTCTGTAAACACTATGAGAAAATGTAGAATTCGTTCATGTCTCAATGGGTACCATTCTTGGTGTTTATATACGCACTACTCCATTAATATTGAGTGGGATAGTGGACTTAGTGGGGTAGTGTAATGGTCTAACACCATTACTCCATAACTTCTAGATGTTACAATCTGAGGCAAATAGAGAGACATGCTCACATTGGGTGTCTGTCCAAATTCTTTTATTTCTAACAATATTATAAGCCTTCTGACCAGCAATTCGCAAACATTGCATAATTACACTCTGCAAAACACCCTCACCTCCAGCTTTTTGAATAGCACAAATATCATTATTTGCATTAAGTGTGGCAGTCATTCGTCCCCCTATAACAACCTCTTCATAGTGGGTTGGGTCTATGACCATAGTGCTCTCATTACTGAAAAAGGCAAAGGTCATTGCTATAGGGAGGTGATGTATTATCAAAGGAAGTGGCTCCCGAACCTCAGGTGGGTGCAGTATCACTTGCTGACCATCTTCTCCTCCTAATGAACACTCTGGCCTCCGAAATGTCAAGAGAGCAGCCAAAGCAACAATATTGGCAGCATCAACAAGGTTTCCCCCATTATCAAGAATGTGACATTGGTTTATAACTTTTACACTAAGAATCATTACAAATGGTCACTTAGAAAACACCTGAGTGATGGGCTCAATGAACTTGAAGAACATATTGTAACCATAGAGCTCTAAAGTTCATACCATCATATTATATTGGTCCATGGGCTTTTAGGCGTGTCTCATGGAATCAAGAAATTGAATTTGCCTAAAGAGACAAGTTTGAAACTTTTTGAAAAAATGAGGGCCGGTATTGGTGTGGGAGGAGTGAAAGACAATTAAGAAGTGTGGGATGGTGAATGTGAGGAATATAAATTAATGTTGTTGACAAGGCAAACAAGAACTATATATTAATGATATGAGAAATAATGTTTAGATTAATCGAGAAACTACAATTTAAAAAGAGACCAGAAATTTTAACTCATCTTCACATGAAAAATGAAACGTACCTAATAGCCTAATACTCAGCTAGAACTCTTTTTAACAGTGAACTAGTGACGGGGCGGGTCAAATACATTTATGGCTTGTTTGGAAGTTTAGAGAGGGAGGAGAGTAGAAGGGAGTAGAGGGAAGGGGAGTAGTGGGGAGGAGAGTAGAGGAGAATGATTCACCTCCACCTTATTTGAATGTTTTTAAAATTAGTAAGGGGGAATGGAGTAATTAGCCCTTCCCCTTGTGTAATTTTGTTAATATAATAAGGGTAAATTAGGTAATTTACTTGGTCAATAGTTTATGTACTCTATTCCCCCTCCAAATCTCTCCAATTTGGGGGAATTAAAATTGGGGGGTTAGAGGGAGTCCAAACCCCTCCAAACTCCTCCAAACCCCTCCCCCTCATTCTTTAAAAAACTTCTAAACAAGGTAATTGCATTACTCTCCCTCCCTCTACTCTACTCCCCCTCCTTTTTTAAACATCCAAACATGCCATTAAGCATGGTCCCCAATCCCCACTGTTAGCCGACAAACAATTCTGAATCTTACAATGAATCATGTTCATGTCTGGGTCAAAAGCTACGGATGATTAATATTTTCCTTCCTATTGGAAAACCATGTGAGCCTCAATTCAGCATTACAGCTACGTGACCAGCAAAGGCATCTTCAATTTATTTTGGTATCATTTTGAGTACTAGCAAACGCAATCACATAACTAGTACGGAAGAGCGATACTACCGATTGGAACGGAAATTTTAGTGGAATTTGAATAAAAAAACATAACTAGTGGTACTATTGCATCTCAAAAGTAAGGGGAAAAAAGATTTTTAAATGAAAAAAAATCAAAATATAAATATAATTTAATTAATATTTAAAAATAAGACAAGGGCCGAGGCCCAAAATGTGTTGAAGTGGCCCCTAGACTAGGCCCTATTATTGTGAACTGCAAATTTGAGTGGGATTTAAAATAATTCCGTTTGAAGTTGAATTAAGGGAATTGACAAAAACGACACTATTTAGAATTTAAAACTTTTTATTTTATATTTAAAATACTCAATCCATATGAAACATTTTCAAGTGTAACCATATTTTGCATGAAAGTCATTTAACATGCCAATATCATGCTTTATATTTCATGTTTTTTGGCATGATCATCATTGTATTAGTACAAAGAAATTAGTTCAATTGAGGCTAAAGTTGTTAGCAACACACAAATATTAAATAGATGATTTTACAAAGAAGTATTCAACGAATACCACTATTGAGATATTGATGAGAAAGTATATTAACCATAAGGAGGAAAATAATGATGTATGATCTAATTTATGTTCGTATTTCTCATTTTATTGTGAATGTGAGATTGGGATGGAAGCCCACTTTTTTCTTACACATTGTATAAACACTTGTTAATTGTCGTGTTTAAGAAATAAAATAATTATGCTTTTAATAAAAAAAGGATCCAATATTCCAATTTCATTAGGATGAAGCATCAAAATAACAAGATAAATTTAAAAACTTCAAATTTTAAATAATTCCCAAAATCCAAAATAAATTTAAACTAAAAAATTAAGAATATATATTCTATAATATTAATAGTGTGAATCGGGCCAAGTTATCCTTATTGAAATTTTTGTCAATTCAAATTTGACCCAATCCAAGCTTTTGGAAAAAATATAGAACACAATCTTTACCTAACTCAATTTACTAAAAAAAAAAGAAAAAACTTTACCTAACTCACCAACCCATGAATAAGTAACTAGAGATATCAAGTTGGTTTTTTTTTTTTTTTTTTTTTTTTTTTTTCCTTTATTAGTTTGGATGGAGTTCATTCCACCAAACATTTTACAAATTTGTTAACTACTGATTTATCAGTTATTTGAATAATACCATATTGTTCTTTTTCTTAAAAAAAAAAAAAAAAAATCAGGTTGGGTTTTCAATTTTACATGCCTTGTTGGGTCTTTCCTTTGAAACAAGAAACTTTGATAGAAACCCCGCCAAAAAAAAGACAGAAAACAAACCGAACAAAACAAAAGAATGTGCAACAACAAGTACTAGAATTTGGCTGTTGTCGATCAGTACAAGGTACAGGTAACAGGTAACAGGTAACAGGGCCCCATTGATCGTTAGTAACTAACAGTTACCATCAAAGTTCAAACCTTGGCTCTTCGACTATGTCAAAACTCACCCCCTCGATTCCTCCAAAAACCCAAAAAACTCAAAGCTACAACTTCTCTACTTCACACAACCAAATGTTTCATCATAGTATCACAAGCTTCTCTCTTTTTCTCTGCTTCCTAATCCTTTGTTTTTCGACTTCCCGAAAATTAAGGTACAAAAATAAAACCATATATAACATGGTTTCATAGGATTTGATACAATTCAAAATTTTTAATTTTCATGTTATCTTCATCTTATAAGGTTTGTGTTACACCTTTGTGCTATTTTATGTATATCTTTATAGTGTTTGAAGTTGGTCAATCTTTAATTTACTTTTGGTTTTGTTATAAAAGTTTTACTTATGTGCAAAACCCAAGTCACTTTTTGATTACTTTAAGGAATTATTATAGTTTTTATGTGACATTTTAGGACCCTAAAATCAAATCTATGTCAGAATTGTACCGAAGCCAACATTGGACAACACCCATATTTAAAACTAGGATTTAATGGTTATGACATGAATTATTTTTAAATAATATTTTTGCTCATCTAAGGAGAAGAAATACATAATTCAGATAATATTGGTAGATACCCATCAGTTCCATGTGGTTAGGACTTAGGACAGACTTGTGAGATTTTAAAATGAAGCTTTCCAATTCAAATAGTAGGTTGGAAGTGGCCAACAATTCTCCAGTTAGTTCTGTCTGAGTGTACTCTTTATATCTTGCTCTGTGCATGCATTGGTTAAGACATACCATGCTTGAGAGTATGTTAATTGTGATTCACATCCACTGCAGATTGCTTTTTGGAATTTTTCAGGGTACTACCAGTTTTTTCAATATATTTAACATGGGTGAGGTTGATACCAAACCAATTGAACCAGTCCAAGTTGCTCTCTCCTTGTTCGGTGACAAAGGCGAACAGAGGAAATCCCGGCCTACCAGCAGTGATGTAAGATCAATATGTTCTGAAGTGTATAATAATTGATTATGTTAGGTGCTGAACTGATCATAAGTTCAATCGTACAAATTTAAGTTTGATTTTAAAATTTTTTTTTAACTGAATAAAACTCTTTTCTTTAACTAAATGCATAATACATGTGCTAATGTTCTTGTATGTCTATTATATATATATATATATATATATGTATCATTGCCTTATGGTAAAGTTCTTAGGATCTGAGTTTGCCACTGTATGCGGTTGCCTTATCTTTTTTTTTTTTTTTTTTGGGTGAAAGTTGCCTTATCTTGGTTATACCTGCACATTTGACATGAGTTTCATTAGGTCCATTGCAGTGGTGAGTCATTTAGTTTATATAGTATACATTTCTGATACTTATGGATATTGTATATTTAGTCATGCTGAAACACTACATGGAGTAGATCAACACTGAGATTGACTGTATTATGATACTATTTGATAGAGATTTACAGCATGACATATTATTTGGCAAATCAATTTCTTGCCCGTGCAATATACATGTCCTATGAGCTGATTTATCATTTATTCGAGGTTCATGAATCATGATGACTTCTCTTGTTTCTTCATTCTTTACAGAAGGAGCGTGAGAATGAGAAAGAGCTTGAAGGCTTATCAAAGGATTTGGCCAACTACAAGGTGCAACTGGATGCAAAGGATGCTGCCTACAAGCAAGCCCTTTTAAAGCCGGATTACTACCAGAAAACAGCTGATGAACTTTCCAACCTGCTCAAAATCTCAGAGACTGAAAGAGAATTGTGCATTGATGAATGTAGAGAGGCTGAAACTCGGATAAATGAACTTGAACCTAAGGTGAAGAAGATGGGTGATCAATTGGTAGAAACTGTAAAGATCTGAGAGCAACTTTCACATGTTCTGAGTGAGTTGAAGGCCACACAGTCAGAGCTGCTTAGCTTGGAAACAGAACTTGCTGTTGCCAGAGATTCTAACCTTAAGGCCATGACTAGAGCAGAACTGGTGGAAACTGCTTCCAACATGGAAAAGGAAAATACGGAAGAGCTTCTAAAACGCATCTCAGATCTCAGTGAAGATATTGCTAAATCAAAGCTTGCTGCTATTGAAGCAGAGAAAGAGAAGCTAGCGGTATTGTCTGAGAAAGATGCTGAGATTGAGTTAGCCAGGGCAGCAGCAGTTCAAGCACAAGATCAGCTGGAAGATATCAGGAAAAAAAATTGAAATTATGCAGGAATTGGAGATGCAGCTTATGGCTAAGTCTGTAATTATTGACACACTTCAGCTGGAAATTAAGCAATCAAATAAATTACTTAGGTCATCTGACAAATCTGCTTCTGATATCATAAACAGTTTGAATCAGCTTCAAGCCTTCAAGTAGATTATGACCCGAATCAAAATCTACCCGACCTGCTCAATTGCCACCTCTATTCATAATAAGCATATATCAACTTCATATTAATTGGGGTTCAAGTGATACCTTAGCAATAATGATGTCCTTTATAATGCTTCATGTCTATAGTTCCAACCATATCTCCCCTTTAAAAAAAAAAAAAAAAAAAAAACCCTGACATTAACCAATGTGAGACTTCTCCAACACTGAATAATTAATTAGCAACTATTATTCTTATTATAACTTTATACCATGCATGCAAAGTATGTCACTATCCTACTGGTAATACAAATTCGTATAAATTTGAGCTTGGTTGAAAAAAAAAAAAAAAAACAAAACAAAAAAACCTTCTACTCCACATGTCATATTGAAAGTGCGTGTGAAAGCTAATGATTATTGAAAGTGCGTGTGAAAGCTAATGATTATAAACTTCATGTAATCCACAATACTAATTTTGTGTAAGTTGTTTTAAACTTTGAATAAGATATGTTGAACTTAATTTAGTATAGGCAACCCAATTGTGGATTGAGGGTTGTGAGGAATTAATGTAGGGAAACTGGTCTTGCAAGAATATTGTACACCTTGAAGGCAATAATTTTGTATATTTGAAAACAACTCATTTTTATTTAAAATGAATTCATTTCTAATACAAATTTTCGATCTCTTTCAGTCTCAAAAATAAGATTTTCGATTTCATTTTTGTGTTTCACTTTATATACTATCAATTCTGATTTGTTAAGATTTATTTTATAGTTCACATTAAATAATACAAATACAAAAGTGTCTTGTGCTACATATATAAAATTTTAAATGATATGACATAACTATGTATATCATTAGATCTAAAAATTAGATTCTTTACCGTAATATAGAGAAATGGTTTTGTTGAGGTTAGCTGGACCCAGTTTCTCTTATGCTTTGTTGTGCTTAGCCCAGTCCATTAAACCAAACAAAACTTATTTGAACCTAATTACTTTTAGTAGGAATAATAATAATAAATTTAGAATATGACATTCTTATTCATGTTTAGTTACTTTGACAACAATTGTCACAAAAGTCATAAAAAAATTAAATATTTATGAATTCACTAAAATTAATCTTAATCTTTTAAATTTCCTAACTCCTTTGTGTGTGTGTGTGTGTGGAACTAACATTGTAGTATGTATTCTATGTAATTAGAAAGATTACTAATATAATAAATATGTTTATTTTGTTATATTAATTATTTTAAGCATAATGAAATTTTAATATAATTTTTCCAAGATTTATATAAGAAACAATTGATTTGAAATATGACATTTTTACTCAAATTTAGCTGTTTTTGCAACAATTGAAACTATGTCCAACAAAAAGGGAAATTTTTTTTTTAGTAACACACAATCAAAAATGTTAAAAAAAAAAAAAAATTAAAGGACATATGCATTTTTTAGTAGGCATGAAACATGTCTATCTATATTAGCTACTATATCATGCAATTTTCAATTTGTAAACACATATATAATATGATCAAATCACTATACTACTTTTAATGTATTTTATTTTGTCTATATATAAATTAACTAAAGATTACAATTTTTTATAATGAAATTTATTGAAATATCTTTTTTATACATCGATAGTTGAGGGTGGGGATTTGAATCCTGAATGTTTTTACTGGAAATTGAGGTGTCAATCAGTTAAGTTAACATTTTTTTGGTAAAACTTATTAAAATATTGGAGAAAACTAATAATAAGTTGCATCGCACATCGTGCAAGAACTCAACTAATTATTCAAAGGATAAGTTTTTCTAAAATGTATGGATGCTCTATTTAAAAAGCTATCAACTATACATACACGCGAATTTTATAATTCTTTGGTTCTACTCTTGTTGACACATGTGAGTGCACCACTTTTCTAGAGTCACTAGAAAATTACATTATAAGGGATGCTTTTTTAGAGTGCCCAACTTTTTCTAGAGTGCACAACTTTTTTTCCAAATGTTCATAACCCTAACCAATGTATTTAACTAAAAAAAACTATTTACTAGTCTTTTCCTGAAAGCCAACATTCTTTTTCAGATGTCACTATATATCCTTAAACAGCATTATGATCAAATTAAAAACTCTTCATTGAGTCAAAAGTCAATAAATCATATCTATTTTTTGTGATTCTCTTACAAAATGATCTAATATGGATTTCATGGATATCTAAATGTTGAAAATTATTATTAGAAGCATTGCTCCCTCCTCTCACATGAGGGATACTTGTAAATGTAGTAGTTGCAATTTGTTTGTAGTATTCTTCTCAGATTGATTAAAAATGGATTTTTAACACTACCCCATATTGGTAGAAGCCTATCATTAGCCAAGACAATATTGTTTCACGAATTAGGCCTATGTAACAACCCACCCAAATTGCTTGGCCCTACCACTCTTCACCGACCCATATGAATAAGATATTTATTTTCAAGCAGGTTAGGTAGGTTCAACTATTAAAGTGACGGGTCAGGTTGGATGGTGGGTTGAGATTTTTTAAACTACCAAGAATTATAACCCAATCTACCTTTATATATATTCATCTCTTGTTAGTCTATATCACATATCAAATTTAGCTTTTTTAATTTTTTTATTGACTTCATTTATTTACACATGTTAATATAAATAATGCACTTAAATTTTTTTTTTTTTTTTTTGTAAGCATACATAGTGACATGGATATGCTTAAAAGTTTTTTTTTGGTGGAGATAAAGTTAAAAAATACTCATGCCATAAGACCTGTGTACTTTTACCTATGAGAAAGTGATTTCCTTTAATGGTTGATAATATTGTTGCAAGTCCTTAAATGGTTTATAGGATTTCGAGGAAATATTTTTTAAATATCTTCATAAATGGTAAAATAAAAATTTGAAGTTTAGCATACAACACATAACTAACCTGCCCAATCCGTCAACTGACCTGCCATTTTGTAGGTTGGTTGATACAGTGATATGGTATTTTTCTAACTTGCCAATGGTGAATTGGCTAAAAAATTCGAAACTCATCAATCATTTTACTATTTAAGGTTGCTAACCTTAAAAATTTTAAATTTTCTTTTACCATATTAATAAATTTAGCATATATATATATATATATATATAAATATAAAATTTGCATTGGCTTCTCTTTTCTTTTAATAATATTTCATTCACTACTTGGCTCAAAATTGCTTGTAAATTAAATTTAAATTGTTTATGACTTCCGAAATGGTTTGCTTGACCATTGACATTGCATAAACACATCATCTTCTCTATTTTCTTTTGGCTCACACCAATAGAACAATATTATTAAAACAATAATTACATCTTAATTAATAACAACTTCTTAAATCTTAATTAAAAAAGTTCCCTTCTAAATATCTGCCTTGTGTATTTGAACCTTAAGCTTTCCTTCATCCCTCTCTCTCTCTCTCATACACACATTAACATTGATACAATGGCTTTAAAAAATGTGCTTATCTTAATGGCCCTTGCTTTAGTCTTAGAGAATGTAACAGCAACAAAGAACCTAGGAGTTATGCCAGGATACAACATAGTAGCAATGCTTCAAAACTCTGGAGAGCTTGCCAATTGTTTGATGTCGTGGAAGCCTGAAGAAAGTACACACGATACTCTCTTAACTCTCTTGATGGAACAGAAACCAAATTATTAGTTTTTGGTAGTAAACTTCAAATCTACGAGGGATTTCTCTGAATCCACAAGGAGATAAAAACTGGAATGAATTCACCAGAGAAATAATTTGACAAAAGTCTGTGTTTATTGATAATAGTTTCAAAACTGAATTGCCTTTGGAGGCTACAATGCGTTTAAATAGTAAAAACAAAACTTATGACAACTAGAAACCCTAAAGTGGCTATGAAAGCATATTAAAACCCTAATTTGACTAAACAACATTAAAAGCACCTAAAAAGAAGAAAGTAAATAACCTAACCTAAAATAACAAAAATGACATAAAAACACTAAAATTAAATAATTATAAAATTAAATACTAAATTGTGTCCTACATTGTTGGAACACACTCATGGACCTAAAATCCTACTCAAATGAGATTGTTTCTTTCTTCATTAACCGTTGAGGCGGTCTTGACCCTTGTTGTTGTCGCATAATTGCCACCATTAGCCATACTTGTTGGCTAGCCATCCTTTCTTCCTTTGGATTCACACATACACATGGTGTCATATTGCAAAGCCATTGTCATGCAGCATCTGGTTCTTCTGTTAAATCTTTGATTCTGCATAACAGTATACAACTATTAGATGATGAATGATTATATAAGATGAAATAAGTTGGAAGTTAAGCATCTTGTTAAAGAAGTCAATAATATTGGTGTGATAAATAAAAGCACAATTATGTGTTATACTTGGGAAGCTTTTGTTCTATTCCAAGAGTGGGTGCATCATTTTTATGTTTTCTGGTGTTGTTGTATTGTATCTAGTTATATAATATATGATCATTACGAATAAAGCATTTGCTTTCGTATGGTTGAGAGAATTTTAATTTGATTGTGGTCCCGAAACTTGTGCGAGTTGCTGTCCTGGACAAAGGAGTTGGGCTCCTAATTTCTTTATTTGTGGGCTTCTTCATAGTCCATGGGTAGTTGCTTCAAATGCAGCCTTGACAGTCCAATTTCCATCATCATTTTGATTTTAAGTCCAACACCCCTTTATCCTCCAATCTCTCATCTTCCCTTCTTTCCACTTTCTCCCTCTCACTCCTTAAGTTTTCTCTCCTCTTTTTCCCAAGATTTTCCAACCAACCTATTTTGTCTGCCCTCACTCCCTTTATATAGTCTCTCCTTAGTGGGGGTTCAAATCATTACATTTTCACTAGCTTCCATGCAATCCCAATTTTATCCGGAATCCCTAGAAACAATCATGTCTTCTGAAGATTCTATCAAAACTTACTCTAGACAACAAATGATGTTTGGCAGTGAACTCCCCATAGGCACTAACAGTACTCGGTAATCGACCTAAATTTATCAATTTCCTTGTAGATCTCCCACTGTCTTATCAGTTGATAGCGTGCCTAGCTCAGCCCAAACATTGTGGTATTCCTTGAATGATACTCTCTAGGTCCCGACGTACTTATCGTTGAGCTGGGCCTATTCCTACAAGGTTTGGGCCCAGCTCAATCTTCTGATCCAGTGTTGACTACTAAGGTCGATTTTGGGCCTAAGTTAAGTGGCCCGCTATTGATTACCCAAGCCTGAGCCCCCACACTAATGATTGCAACATTTTAATTATCTCATATATTTTCAATAATGTTACCACATGAAGAGATGTATGTATTGTTTCTACTTAGATCTAATGATTACAACATGATTATGCCAACAATATAGCATTAATGTTAAAAAGGATAATTTCCATATTTGAGATGAATTCATTTTACAATAGATCTACTAACATAACAAAAATTCACAACATTCATAAATAAGCTTACAACCTCACACATGGGCCCATCACAATATGTAATTTGAATTTTTATAATAGTCCATGTGTGAAGTGGATGTAAATTTGGTGGTATTGTGAATTTTTGTTGTGTTTTAAAAGGAATTAACTGTTAAAATATAAAGCAATACTGATTTGGAAACTCCACATATTTGGTACAGAGTGTTGGGAAATTATATACGGTCATATTTTTCCGGTGAAACACAACTATACCAAAACTTTTTATTGTGCAAATGATTTTAACATTTTTTTTACTTAGAAAAAGGTATATTGGGATTTCCGCTCCATTCAGTATCACAATCACAATTGGGTGGATATTGGTGGTGTACCTTCATCTTAATTCAGATTCAACAGCGGCCCACCCCATTTATTGGGTTCAAAGTTTTGATAGTGAAATTTTGTAACTTATGAAATTTAAGGCCCAAGAAGGATGGTTTCATAAAATTTTAATAATGAATTGGGCCAAAGATGATATAGACAAGAAGAAAAAAGTTTGATAGAGTTCAAGGTTTTTAAGCCCACTAAAAGCCCACATATTTGATGCGATCACGAATTTGTTTAAAACCAATTTTAGTTTAATCAAAATCTTTGACTGGCCAGTGATCCAGATTATGAAACTTTTGATACTTCTAATGATTGATCTAGGATCAACGTATCGGCATTGGTTGTAAACTCATTTGCTGTATAAGTTTACTTTTTACTTAATTTTTTTCAATGTGATGCTAATCAATTCATTCAGATAAAGGCATAAAGAATAAATGTAGATGATCTTTACATCTAATATAACGTCTTAAACTGTTAAAATTCCAATTCTCTTACGAGTTACTATATCTCTTGGCCTCCCTACTTGTGCACCCATTTAAGTCTTTTAGACTTTCCCATGCACAAACTTAATGTATATATATTGCAACCATCCTAACCCCATTTGAGTACATACCAATAGCAGCATTCTCTCATACCCAATCTATCTCTATCTCAATCTCATGGCCTACTCTTTCAACCTCTTTCTCACACTTTTCCTAACATTTTCGATGGCCTTCATAGCCATGGCAGGACCTCTTAACTCTCCCTCAACCCTTGCAACTCGTTTACAATTGGACAATCAAAATAACTGCTGGGAATCATTGTTTGAGCTCCAATCATGCAGTGGAGAAGCCATATTGTTCTTCCTCAATGGCGAGACCTATCTTGGATCCAACTGTTGTCGTGCTATAAGGATTATACAACGTGAGTGTTGGCCAGCTATGATGGGCTCCATTGGATTCACTGAGCAAGAGGGTGATATTTTATTTGGTTATTGTGACGCTTCTGATGAAGATGATAGTACCACTGCTCAAACATTGCCACTACCGTCACCAACACCAATTGAAGGCTAAAAAGACTAGTTTCTCTAAATTAGTCTCATAGTTTCCCGCCTTAATTTGATATCTCTAATAATAAAAATGTTGTTTTTACTGTCCTTGTTTGTTTGTTTGTTTTTTTTTTTTGAGTGACGATTGTAGTGTTTGAGGTGCTCAAATATGGATATGTAATATATCGAGCATCAATCTCGTCTCACCTATACAAACTAATAAGAGATGTTACCATATATCTTATATTAAGTTGATTCGTTAGTTTCAATCTCGTCTCACCCATTTGTTTTGACTTTAATATTTTCTAGAAATTGAGTTATTTTTCAAATAGCATTTTTAGGAAAACTACCTTATTTTCCTGTATTTGACAGTAACTTTTAAAATGAGCTTGAAAGTATTTCAGGTGTTTGGTATGCACTATATATTTTTAACATTTCTTGTATAATTCAAAGCATGTGTTGACACATATGTTGTGTAAGGTAACTAATGGAAACAAAATAAATTAAAAAACTAAGTATCAATTGGTTTTAACCGATGTTATAACTTTAAAGATAATTTGGCATGCTCAATATTAAACTAAAATAACATGACAGCATCTCTATCAAATTAATTATCAATAATTTTCATATTATCAAAAAAAAAAAAATTTCAATAATCTTCATAAATGCCGATAAAGAAAATTCCTTCAATGTTTATATAGTTACCTTTCCTAAAGCAACATCTTGCCCAGATTAATAGCTATAGTCATGAACTGATATCTTTGAGAGAATAGTTAAATAGGGTTCACAATTCGCACTAATGCTAGAGAGAATTGTCACCACATATGATTGGGTGATATTCACGGATTCACAATCAATTAGTTATCTGACCAATCACATGTATTGTGACAACAATTACCATGTCTAGCTATTCATCCAATCCATGCTGTCAGCACATCAACCAATATTAATCAAACAAGTACTAAAATTGGCCTATATTTTACCCTGATTGATTCTGACGGACATGTTCAAGAACAACGAGGTCAGAGAGAGAGAGACGTTTACTAAAAAAATTAGTGGAAAATAATCTCTAAAAATTAGTTATAATTTTTAATAGTTTTTCTTTTTTGTTGGCTAAAAATAGTTTCTTTTTGATCTATTTTTATTTATGCTACCAAATATAGGAAAACTATTTTTATATAAGGTTTTCCAACGAAAAAAAAAAGGGTTTAATGTATAAAACTAATAGGACTAGGAGACGTTGCCGTATGTCTCTATAACATGACAATTTGAGCCTTCTAAGTTAGAATGTTTTTTTACTCAAATTTTTCTATGCTTTGAATTTGGATTGGGAATTTAGAGGTGGCATCTTATTTAAAGTTTGGGATTCAAAACATTAATTTCTTTCTTTTGTTTAGGTCAAGAAGGGATTTATTTAAATAATTTGCCTATGAGATTTTCAATTTCAAGCATCCAATGCATCAATTCCCCAATTTAGTGCTCATAGGGAGCATGCTATTGCTACTGTACAACAAAATTTACCAACATAAACATTTCATACCATCACCATTGCTCAATTTTGTTTGAAACGAAGGATATCCATTTTAAGATGTTGATTTTATGCTGATACTTTTAGATGCATGAAAAACAAAAAATTTTAATATGAATTAACCATTTAGCAGAGAATAATGTGACAATTTTTCTCTTCTAATTAATATTAATATTAATATTTTTTTTAGAATACTAAATATTTTTAATATACACACAGGTAGAGAGGAGAATGTTTTTTAAAGAAACTTACCGTAGTGTGTATATTCAAAAGGCATAACTCCTCAAAGTCTGTGCTGTGTATCCAAAAGTTAGGTCATTTTAGATATATACTACTATAAATTTTTTTAAAAAACTTTCTCCACCTTTTTCATGTGTGTGTGTTAAAAAAATTTAGTATTTAAAAAAAAGAAAAGAAAAAAAGATTTAAACAGTATTGAAGTCCATAAGTCCTCCTCCAATAACCCTTCCTAAAGCCATTAAATGAAAGGAAAAAAAAAAGAAAAAGAAAAAGAAAAAGAAAAGAAAAAGGAAGGTGCGTTACAAGTTTAAGGGCTACATCTATGGTTGAAGAAGCTGTGCCTTGGCTTGTCACAAATGGACCGCCACTTGACATTAATTCCCAGAAATCTTGATGCACTTTCAGCTTCCTAAAATCTTACTGATCAATGACAGTTATTGAAACCCATCATCTACTATTAGCTCCTTTTGATTAACACAATTAAACCCCATTAAGATCAAAGCAAACAATTACAAGAACCAGCAGGTACAATTACAAACAGAATTACAAAGCAGACTCACATCAACTCTAACCTAACACAGCCTCACTGTGAACCTAAGATCTCAATTGGGTAGACTTTATCATTATTAGAACTCTCAAACAACAAATTGTAAATTCTAATTGGGATTGAATTTCTCAATATTCAAGCTAGTGTGTACTTAATACAATGATTTTTAAATTCATTAATAGCATCAGTATGCTAAAAGGTGTTCCCAAACGGACTCTAAAATGCAGTACAACCATGCTAGAGCTGGTACAAGCATGGGCAATGCCCCAGCACTGTTAAAATGCGGTAACACCTGTGTAAGGGAGAGAACACCCAGGAAAAAAAAAATCTTAAGAATTTATTGTTCAGAAAATCTTAGAGCAGTTGTTCATGCACTCTTTAGATTGTAGATCTTGCTTATGATTTTAAAAGAAGGGAGCAGATTCTGAATTCTTAGATTGCATGTTTTATTTTTGGTTAGTCATGTCTACCCTTGCATTCTTGGACTTGAGGAGCAATGATACTTGCACATCACCAGTTTCACACTCTCCATACACACTGGTCCAACTGTAAAAAAAAGGGTAAAATCTATTGCACACATGGCCGTACACACAGGTGAAAACAACTGAAATTGTGAGTTGAAGACATGTCCATACACCAGTTATTTATTTCTTATGTTCCGTTAATTGCAAGGAAATTTGGAGGTGGTTATAGAATTCTAAGTTGAGATCCAGGTGATGATACCCCACAAAATTGGAAGAATTGAAGCATTAAACAGGGCACATTGTAAGCTGTTGTTCACTAAGTACTGATGCTATCTAGTCTGATGTTAAGATGCAAGCTTGGTTATTATTGGAAGCTCATATTGTAATGGTGATCTTTGTTTGTTAAGGCTTGCAATTTTGTAGCTCTCTAGTCGTTCCTGCAGCAATGATCTGTTCTAAAATGGCTATGCAATTGGTTTGGTAAGTGCTTCAAAAATAACACTTACCAATTCACCAAAAAAGATCTTCTTCTTCTTCTTCTTCTTCTTTCAATTATTTTTTTAATGTCTATGTCTGATTTATTTAATCTTAATCATATATCTCATATTTACACTCTTTTAATGAAATATTTTTGCAGGTTTTAGAGCTTGAAATTGAGAGGGGCTTTTATTTTTTATTTTTTATTTTTAATGTACTAAATTATGTGCATTCTTTGAAAAATACAAGACTAAAATAAAAAAAAAAAAATGTAATTTTATCAAGAATCTACCAACATTACATTGAGAATGTGAAATAACTATTAATAAAGTAGCTTCTCTTTTTTCACAAACCTCTTCTCCAAAAGCACTACTGAAGTGGACCAAATGGACTGAAGTGGACCGAAATGGATTGAATGGATCAAAATAGACCGAATGGACTGAAGTGGATTGAATGGACTGAAGCGGACTGAAAGGGCTGAAGTGGACTGAAAGTAACTGAAAGGGCTGAAATAGACCGAAATGCTATGCTAATATGACTTAATAGGAGTGTAATAACTATGTGCGTTTGTTTCCACTTTCTTGAGCCAAAACATGCCTTTTGAAACTAAAATTTTAAAATGAGTATTTGGTAACGTATGCATGGTAGCATTTGGAAGAAAGTTACGTTTCGAAATCCAAAAGATTGTGCATTTCCTTGACCCTGGCCAGCCCCAACTTTTGCAAAAGCCACCGCTGTGTTTTAACATTACCGTTGGAAAGCCACCATCTATTTCCCAAATTGTCCATTGTGTTTTCTTAAAAACTCAATTTTACCCTTTGATAAATCAAGGCAGATCGCCATTTGCAGTCCCAAAACCCTTTGATAAATTAATCACTACAAAGACCACAAAAAATAGCATCTGGCATAGGTTCAATTCAATAATAAATTTCCAAATCCAAACACAAAAAAATCTATAACAAATTCCTAAATTAGCTAAGGAAAAAAAAAAAAAAAAAAGATCAATCCCTTGCAAATCAAGATTCCTCAAAATGCAAAACAAAAAAACAGCAGAATATAGCGAAATCTTTCCTTATGCAATATCTCCCTTTCTTTTGCTTTGCCCCGATCCAATCTTCAGTTAATGACCGGCGACTACCTCTCTCTCTTTGTTGTTGTTCTCTTTCTTTTTCTTTTTTTTTGGGGTTTGTTGAGATCTCTCTATTTTTCATTTTGATCTTTCTCACTCTCTCCCCTTTGATGAAGTAATAGTGTAGACTTTAGAGGATGGTATGATGCCACAAAGTGTACCACAATTCCAGATTGTACTTATTTTATATATATATATATATAATTTTTTTTTATTTATAAATTTGTGGTTCACAGCTTGCAGTTTTTAATGTTCTACTATTTTATGTCATATTTAAATTTAATAAAAGTAGTTTCCACTTTCCACTTTGATCGTTTGTTTATTTGAAAATGGTTTAAAATAATTAGTAATTTTTTTCTTTTAGTAATTTAATGAAGGAAATCATTCACAATTTATGCATATCATTCCATTGCTAATTCTATTTGGGGACAATAATTAATATATATATATATATATATATATATTTTATAATATCATGTTGTACAATTTAAACTTGGATTATTGGTATATATTTTATCATCTTTTTAGATTATCATTTTGTGCTCCATGATTATGAAAAATTTTGAGATTTAATTAATATTGATAAGAAGTCATTAATAGTTGTGGGGGGACGAGGATCCAAAGAGTTGATGAAGTTCATATGGGAGTAAACCTTGGACACTGTAGATGGGTTATCCTTGGAAGTTAGCTATGTAATTTGTACTTAGACTGAGCAACCATAATTGGCAAAGATGCTGAGTATGCTTTCCTAACCTCGGAAGGTCGAGGGACAGAGTCAAAGGGAGCATGGCTAAGTCCGAGGGGAGAAAAGGGTAATTTGGTGTTGAGCATGAAATAGAAGAAAAAGGAAGGACAACGTGGCCATCCCCTCCGTATTAAATACACTGCAACCACTTAGCTAGTCGCATTAATGGAGAAACAACCTTGAATAATGCTTTCATAGCTAATACCTTGGGGTAAAAACCTTCTAGCAAGGTTTGGATGGGACAAGTATCAGGGAAGTATGATCATGACCCTCTAAATTTAAGATCCAGATGCATCTTTGCTAAGATATATAAAGCCAAGAGCAGGGAAGTATGATCATGACCCTCTAAATATAAGATCCAGATGCATCTTTGCTGAGATATATAAAGCCAAGAAGTAGGGAAGTATGATCATGACCCTCTAAATGTAAGATTCAGATGCATCTTTGCTAAGATATATAAAGCCAAGAAGCATTCGTATCAAGAGGAAGTTTGATTAGGAAAAAGAGGGAAAGAGAGAAAGGCTATAAAACTGTAACATCCTCCTCAGACCAAACCTAAGGACGAACACTTAACTATTTCAAAGCTGTTTTCACATAAATATTATACATACAACTTTGAACGTCACTTTTTTTTTTTTTTTTTTGAATGGGTACTAACAGGTTGGTCTTGCATCCCATCTCTAAAAATTAATTGTGTGAGTACATAGTAATTGGAGTATAACATTTCATTTCTGTTAATTCCATTCTCTGCTTGCCACAATAGTAATAACAAATAATTATGACACTAAAAAAAAACTAACACAAACATTATTAAAACAATACCAATAATATATTTACTATCATCATCATCATCATCATTATTAAGCAATTGATTTGAGTATGAAATAAACTCCCTTATATATACATTGTCATTTTTGGTACTTTATAACTCAAACCGTCACTTTTATAAGTGCCAGCCAAATACTCAACTTTTTCAAAAAACTCTTTTTAACAACTTTACCAAACATTTAGCTTTTAAAAAAAAAAAACCAATTTTTATACTGCACTTTTTGAAACCACCAATTTTTCAAAAAACGTAGTATCAAAAAGTTGAACCAAACTCAGTAGTATAAATGCTACATTTCAACTTTTAGATATCATATAGATTACCAAATTGCATGTTACTATGTACTATCATACCCACATTTCACTACTACATGTCCATAATATTAAACATTATATCCAATATTTATAACATAAAAACCATTTCCATCAAAGAATATAAACAATTTAATAACAATGCACAAAATTTCATAATCATATTGGACCCTTAAGCATATTGGCTAAGAGGGTGTTTGGATTGAAGTGTTTTGAGTTATATAAGTCAAAACCCAAAATTCGTGGGATCCACTGAGTGAAAATTGGTTTGGCTTTGTTTTCATTCTTTGTTTCAAAAACTCGTTGATAGGTTCTAAAAAAAAAATGTTGATATAACTCAAATTTTAACAGAAGATTATAATAAATTTTAACCAAAATTTCAAAATTATTGCCAAACTAAAACATTTAAAACACACACACACACACACACACACACACACACCCCACAAATAGGCATGTTTCATTTTCCATTTCTTTCTTTATACCATTTCATCATAACCCAATATAGAATTTTCTCATAGTGGGTATAATAAACATTTTTTTTAGAAAGTTTCAACCTATGACGTCCACTCCTGGTGATAGCTCTTTATCATCAGGCAAAGACACTAATCAATTTTTGGTGTAAGCAAAGATTGAACTTCAGATCTTTTATTCAACTATTAGAAATTTTACCAGTTGAACTAACTAAAACCCACATAATGAGAGTACTAAACTAGCTAAACAAATTTGGAGACATATATAAACTAGTTGGCCAACACTCCAGGTTCAGATATAACACGACCCTCAACAATGGCAACAATGGTATCGGCACATTATAAGGAACAATATTTCCATTTTCAATTGTTGATCCCCGTATGGTGAATAGTTATGCAAAACAACACCCCACGGCCCAGTGCTAAAGATTTATTAATCTCATACAAGAACTCTAAAAAGCACACAATAAATTAAGAAATGTGCAATGATAGAAAACAAAAACATGTTATTTACCTATTGATAAATCCAAAAAGGAACCTCCTTTTCTATTTCGAAACTTCATTTCCAAATGGTGCACCGTACAAACTTCATTCCCAAACACCAAAAGGATTTAGCAACTGGATGTGCAATACCTAACTTGGAGGTTTTTGGTTATAGAGACATTGTGTGTGTGCGCATGCCTGTGCGCTATCAGGTGATGTTTGGTTACAGTGATAATGATGTGGCTAAACCTAAGTTATGTGGCGTTCCCACATAAGGTATGCATATAGATTAGAAAATCTATCATGTATCTAAACCTAAGTTATGTGGCGTTCCCGCATAAGGTATGCATATAGATTAGAAAATCTATCATGTATCCGATACATGTATGAGATCCATCTCATATAAAAGGGTAGATACATGTATCACATACATGCAATACCACCTTGTGTGCAGCAAATAGTTTACTTTTTACTTACATTTTTTAAATGTGATGCTAATCAATTTATTCATATAAAGGCAAAAAGCATAAATGTAGATGGTCTTTACATCTACTATAATGTCTTTAACTGTTAAAATTCCAATTATCTTATAAGTTACTATATCTCTTGGCCTCCACACTTGTGCACCCATTTAAGTCTTTTAGACTTTCCCATGCACAAACTTCATGTATATATATTGCAACCATCCTAACCCCATTTGAGTACGTACCAATAATACCATTCTCTCATACCTAATCTATCTCTCTCTGTCTCAATCTCATGGCCTACTCTTTCAACCTCTTTCTCACACTTTTCCTAACATTTTCGATGGCCTTCTTAGCCATGGCAGGACCTCTCAACTCTCCCTCAACCCTTGCAACTCGTTTAAAATTGGACAATCAAAATAACTGCTGGGAATCGTTGTTTGAGCTCCAATCATGCAGTGGAGAAGCCATATTGTTCTTCCTCAATGGTGAGACTTATCTTGGATCCAACTGTTGTCGTGCCATAAGGATTATACAACGTGAGTGTTGGCCAGCTATGATGGGCTCCCTTGGCTTCACTGAGCAAGAGGGTGATATTCTATTTGGTTATTGTGATGCTTCTGAAGAAGATGATAGTACTACTGCTCAAACATTGCCAATACCGTCACCAACACCAATTGAGGGCTAAAAAGACAAGTTTCTCTAAATTAGTCCCATAGTTCCCCTACCTTAATTTGATATCTCTAATAAATAAATGTTGTCCTTATTGTCCTTGTTTGTTTTTTATTTTTTGGGTTCCAAATATGGTTTGGGCTTTTTTGTTGAGTGACACTTGTAGCATTTGAGGTGCTTAAATATGGATATGTAATATGTCGAGCATCAATCTCTTCTCACCCATACAAACTAATATCATATATCTTATTAAGTCAACTTGTTAGTTTCAATCTTGTCTCACTTGTTTGTTTCGACATTAATATTTTCTAGAGAATGAGTTATTTTTCAAATAGCATTTTTAGGAAAACTATTTTATTTTTCTATATTTGGCAATAACCTTTAAAATAAACTTGAAAATATTTTCCAATGTTTAGTATGCATTATATATTTTTTAACATTTCTTGTATAATTCAAAACATGTGTTAACAGATATGTTGTGTAAACTAACTGTAAAGTTAATTTGGAATGCTCAATATTAAACTAAAATAACACGACAGCATCTCTATCAAATTAATCATCAACAATCTTCATCAATGCCAATAAAGAAAATTCCTTCAATGTTTGTATACCGTTCCTAAAGCAACAGCATGCCCAGATTAATATCTATAGTCATGAACTGATATCTTTGAGACAATAGTTAAATAGGTTTTACAATTCGCACTAATGCTAGAGATAATTGTCACCACATATGATTGGGTGATATTCACGGATTCACAATCAATTAGTTATCTGACCAATCACATGTATTGAGACAACAATTACCATGGCTAGCAATTCATCCATTTCATGCTGTCAACCCATCAACCAATATTAATTAAACAAGTATGAAAATTGGTCAATATATTGCACAGATTGATTCTGATTGACATGTGAGAGAGAGATGGTGTTTTCAAAAAAAAAATAAAAAATAAAATAAAAAATAGAAAAAACAATCTCTAAAAAATAAGTTATATTTTTAATAGAGTTTTTGTTGACCAAATATAGTTTTCTTTAGATCTATTTTTTTTTATGCTCTCAAACATAGGAAAACTATTTTCATATAAGGTTTTCCAATGAAAACAAACGGACTAATGTAACAAATTAATAGGAGATGTTACTGTATGTCTCTATAACGTGACAATTTGAGCCTTCTAAGTTAGAATGTTTATTACAAAAAAATTGCTATGTTTCGAATTTGGATTCGGGATTTAGAGGTGGGATCTTATTTAAAGTTTTGGGGATTCAAATAATTAATTTCTTTCTTTTGTTTAGGTCAAGAAGGGATTTATTTAAAAAAATTTGCCTATGAGATTTTCAATTTCAAATTCAAGCATCCCATGCATCAATTCCCCAATTCAATGTTCATATGGATATTCTTCGTTTCAAACAAAATTAAGAGGATCATTTCCCTTGAGCAATGGTGTTGATATGGTATAGTTGTGCCAGTAACAATAAAAACAACAATCTTAAATTATTAAAATTATTAAAAAAAATTTAATATTAAATAACCATTTTGCAGAGAATGTGACAATTTTTCTCCTAAAATGCTATTGCATCCAACCATGTTAGTGACTCTTCTAACCAAATATTCAAACTTCCATTTAGTCAAGATTGCAAAAATGAGATTATGGCAATATATGTAGTCACTGACGTAAGGGTTTTTTATTTTTATTTTTATTTTTTTTTATTGTGTGGAAGATAGGAAAATGGTTTTAAGTGTCTAATCAGTAATGATAACTCTTTATTTTTAGGCTAAGACACCAATTAGTTTTGGTGCAGGTGAGTTTGAGTTTCAGATCTTTTATTCAACAACAAGAGATTTTATCAATTGAAGTAATTGGAATTCACCAATTGGTTTTTGCCTTTTTGGTATGTCACTTATGCAAGTTTTGTTAATGGAAAAAGCCAAAATTTCCATTAAAAAAAAAAAAAACCAAGCAGTACAATGATGGAAAAAAAAAAAATGTACGTTACAAGTTTAAGGGCTACGGGATACATCTATGGTTGAAGAAGCTGTGCCTTGGCTTGTCACAAATGGGCCACCGTTTGATATTAATTCCCAGAAATCTTGATGCACTTTCAGCTTCCTAAAATCTCATTAATTTGATCAATGATAGGTATTGAAACCCATCATCTACTATTAACTCATTTTGATTAACACAATTAAACCCCATTATCATTACAATGGTTAAACATCACAGAGTCCTTTCCTCTTCCTCATCACTAGCTCTATATATTGCCTCCCACTTCTTAACTATTACATATCTCTTAGTCTCTCCCTTTCTCTTTCACACACACACACACGCGCGCGCGCCATTTTCCAATGGCTAGCCAAACTTTCTTTGTGTAACTATCCCTTGCATGCCTCTTGGCAGTGACAAATGTGACTGCAACCAGAGACTTGTACATTAAGCCTGGACACAGGCTTGCAACAAGGCTTGAAACCAGTAGTGAAGGCTTAGTCCCTTGCTGGAATGCGCTTTGGGAGCTCAAATCCTGCTCAAATGAGATTGTCGTTTTCTTCCTCAATGGCCAAACCGATATTGGCCCAGATTGTTGCCGCGCCATTTCTATCATAACACATCATTGCTGGCCTGCCATGCTCACTTCACTTGGTTTTGAAGAAATTCAAGCTTGAAGTATGATCAACAATGGAGGATGAGCAAAGTAACTAAAAGAGAAAGAATCCAAAGAGAGAGAGAGAGAGAGAGCAAAGCAGAAGAGAAAACAAAATGGAGAAAAATGATTTCTATTTTAACAAGCTTAACATTGATACATTAGTCCCTACTCTATTTATAGTGTTAAGTGTGATACAAGTTGAATCTTCCAGAATTACAACTGCTCATAACAAACTTATAACTGAATGCAGGTTTTACTCCACAAATCCTGGAATAACAGCTTGGCTTGGATTGACAGTTATTGCTGGAACTGACACTGAAACCCAGAGCTTTAAGAACCTTGTGTTCCCTATGCACAGAGGCCTGCTAGAGGAGATGACCTTAAACGACACCGTTGAGCACTCTTATAATAACAAACATAAAACGATATCGTTCTAATAAACATCAACGACACCGTTTCTTCAGCTTCACTTATAACAACATCTGAAACGGTACCGTTTGGTTAAAGAGACGTTAGACTCAAAAACTAGCCGTTATATTTCTTCTTCTTCAATTTTCAACTTATGATTCTGAGTCTCTGTGCTCTCTTTAACATCCCCCCTCAAAACCATGGGGTTAATGGACACTATGATTTTGGATTGAAGGAAGGCAAAACGGGAAGAAGGAAGACTCTTGGTAAACACATCAGCTAGTTGGTCTCCCGTGGCTATATACTTGATCTGAAGATCTCTTCGCAACACCTTTTCTCGAACAAAATGGTAGTTTACCTCGATATGTTTGGTGCACGCATGGAAAACGGGGTTTGAGGCAATGGCAAGGGCAGACACATTGTCACACCAGAGCTTGGGAGGAGCAGGAAGAAAAACCCCAAGGTCTCTCAACACCTGGCGAAGCCAATAGAGCTCAGCAGCAGTTGTGGCCAGTGCTCTATATTCAGACTCAGTGGATGATCTAGAGACAGTGTCCTGCTTCTTGGCACTCCAAGTTATAGGATTGTAACCCAGATAGACTATGTAGCCAGTGATGGAGTGTCTATCATACGGATCCCCTGCCCAATCTGAATCAGAGAAGGCAGAAAGAGAAAGAGGACCAGGCTGAAGGAAGAAACCATGATGTAAGGTACCATTCACATATCTCAGAATTCTCTTAGCAGCAATTAAATGTATATCAGTAGGATTTGACATAAACTGACACATTTGTTGGACTGCAAAACTGAGATCTGGCTTAGTGAAAGTTAAATAGTGTAAGGAACCCACCAAACTTCTAAATTCATGAGGGTTAGAAAGCAAGGTACCATCAGTAGGAGATAGTCTTGTATTAGGAGCACAAGGAGTACGAGCAGGTTTGGAGGTGTGCATATGAACCCTTAGAAGTAAGTCCTGAGCATACTTGGTCTGAGTCACAAATAAACCTTTAGAAGTTCTGGTGATTTGGAGGCCCAGAAAGTAACTGAGAGGTCCTAGATCCTTAAGCTCAAACACTGTACTGAGTTGTGCAATTAGAGAGTTGAGAAACTGAGGGCTATTGCCAGTGAGAACTATATCATCAACATAGACTAGAAGGAATACCACCAGGTTGCCATGTCTGAGAGTGAATAAGGAGGAGTTTGAGAGAGAAGCTTGAAACCCCATATGAAGCAATTGGGATGAAAACCTCTCAAACCATGCTCTAGGGGCCTGTTTGAGACCATAGAGAGACTTAAGAAGTTTACAAACATGATTAGGATGAGCTGAGTCAACATAGCCAGGGGGCTGGACCATATAAACATCCTCTCTTAGAAAGCCATGCAAAAAAGCATTACTCACATCAAGTTGCCTTAAAGGCCAGTCAAACTGAACTGCAAGTGAGAGAATCATTCTCATAGTAGGTGGCTTGATGACTGGACTGAAAGTCTCCTCAAAATCAACCCCAAATTGTTGATGAAAGCCCTTGGCCACCAATCTAGCCTTGTATCTACTGATTGAGCCATCACTGTTGTGTTTGAGCTTATAGACCCATTTTCAACCAACCAAATTTTGTAAAGGAGAGGGTGGTACCAAAACCCAAGTACCCTGCCTTTGAAGAGCCTTAAATTCATCATCCATGGCAGAGCACCATTGGGGATGCTGAGTTGCAATTCTATAAGTAGGAGGTTCTATAGTAGTGTAATCAGGTTTGGAAGATGAACCTGACTTGATGGACTTAGGCTGAGAACCCTTAGTAGCAGCTGGAGGGGCAGTAGATGTAGCAAGGAGTGCCTTAGGCTTATAGATGCCAGCCTTGGACCTTGTGATCATAGAGTGATCATTGACAGTAGCAGGGACTTGTGTAGCAGCTGTGGGAATAGGAGCCTGAACCTGTGAACCAATGACAGGACTGGAAGGAGATATAGGGAGAGGAGATGAGGCAGATGAGACAGAACTTGATTGTGACAGATCAGGAACAATTGGAAGAGATGATTGTGGAGTGGAATTAGGTGTAGAGGTAGGCATAGAGTTTGGAGAACCAGAATTGTGAGGCTGAGTGACAAAAGGGATAATGACAGGACATTGTGGGGAGGACTGAACAGGTGAGTCAGATGGAAGACCAGTGGTTAAAGACTGAGGATTAAAAAACTCAAGTTCATTGAAATGGACATGTCTGGAGATGTAAATCCGAGAAGTGTGGGGGTTTTGACAAATATAGCCCTTTGTATGTGCTGGATAACCAAGAAAGATGCAAGGTGTGGTGTGTGGTTGTAACTTGTGAGAATTGTAAGGCTTTAGGAGAGGAAAACAAACACAGCCAAAGGATCTGAGGTGTGTGATATCTGGTTTGGATTTGAACAGAAGTTCCCAAGGGGTAAGATTTTTAAGTAGAGGAGTAGGAAGCCTATTAATGACATGGATAGCTGTAGAGACAGCATAGGACCAGTAGGAGGGTGGTAAGTGAGAATGAGAAAGCATGGTAAGAGCACATTCAACAATGTGTCTATGCTTCCTCTCAGCCACCCCATTTTGTTGGGGTGTGTGAGGACAAGAAAATTGATGAATAAGGCCTTGTGTGGAACAAAATTGTTTGAAAGCATTAGAGGTGTATTCCCCACCATTGTCAGTCCTTAGAATCTTGATTTTAGAGTCAAGTTGAGTCTCAACAGTGGCTTTAAAACTTTTGAAAATAACAAGAACATCAGACTTGTGTTTAAGCAAATAAATCCAGCTGAATTTAGAGTACTCATCAACAAAAATAAGGTAATATTGAAAGTCATTAACAGAAGTAATAGGGGCTGGACCCCAAACATCAGAGTGCACTAACTCAAGAGGTTTAGAAGCATGAAAGGTAGACACAGGAAAAGAAAACTGCTGCATTTTTCCACTTAAACAATGCTTACAATGAGTGAGACTAATATCACTGTGTGATGAACAAGAAATGTTCAAAGAAGATAAGGCAACATCAAGAACTTTATTGCTTGGATGGCCCATTCTATGATGCCATAACAACCAATTATTGGCTTTATTTACAGTAAAAGCAGTAGAAAATGGAAGAACAGGAAAATAGGAATTCTGTTGTGGAGATGACTCAGGCTTGGTGTGTGGAAGAGAGTGGATGAAGTTCTTGGAGTAGATAGGGTAGAACCCATTCTCACTCAAGCCCTTGTAAAGGAGTTTCCCCGTAGGAATATCCTGGATTTTTATTTGATTGGCATCAAAATAGCATGAACAGTTGTTATGTAGGCAGAATTTATGAACTGAAAGTAAATTCCTTGCAATTCTTGGCACATGAAGAACATTTTTAAGAATGAAGTTATGGTTTGAAGTGTGTAAGGTAGTGTTACCTGTATGGTTGATAGGTAAGGACTGTCCATTTCCCACAGTGATCTGTTCAGGCCCCTTGTACTGAGACTGATTAGAGAGATTGTTGAGGTTTGCAATGAGGTGATCAGTTGTTCCAGAATCAACAAGCCAGGGATCTTGACTGCTGGTGATCACTGCATTAGATGCACTTGCCATGGCAGCAAGTTTAGTAGGAGGATTTTTGCCTTGATAAGCAAAATCCATCCTATGGTAGCAAGCTTTAAGCATGAACGTCCAAGCTGTCAGATCTGTGGAAAATCTGGCCATGGTGCATTGGATTGCTACCATAGGATGGATTTTGCTTAAAGCTTTGAGAGGAGTGTTGTGAAGAGAAATTCTGAGGAGTGAAGTGTGGAGGTCCTTGTGGAGAGAAATGAGGTGCCTGTGGTGAAGAAAAGTGTTGTTGTCCACCACCAAAATGTGGCTGTCCTCCAAAATTATTGTATCTACCACCTCCCATTCCTCTATTGAACTGATTTCTTCCTCTTCCTCTACCAGAATTATGACTTTGTGACTGATTCTGTGAGCTGCTACCAGCTTTACCATTAGAGGCAAACATTGCTAGTGAGTGAGAGACTGAATCAAGATGATCAGTCATAGCTTGTTCTTCACTTTGTAGCATAATAGCAAGTTGTTCGTATGATATAGGATCACTCCTAGTCCGAATTGCAGAACTGAAATGTGCAAATTCTCTAGGAAGTCCTCTGAGCACAATACAAATTAGCTCTTCATTAACAACAGCCACTCCCACAGCTAGGAGTTTATCACGTTCAACCTTGATCTTTTGAAGAAAAGAATTCACTGATTCATTCCCTTTCTTGATTCCTTGAAGTTCAAGTTTAAGATTCAAGATATTAGCTCTTGAAGTAGAAGTGAACCTCTATTCAAGAGTGTTCCAAACTTCTCTTGAGCTAGTCACACCAACCACTAGTGAAAACACTTGTGGAGTAAGAGTTGAGTTTATCAAGGAAAGGAGTGCCTTATCCCTGATTCTCCAAGATAGAAAATCTGGATTAACAACTGAAGTTGTATTTCCTGATGAATCAAGTACATACGGTGATGGCTTTGGTGCTGTGCCATCTATATGTTCAACTAAGGAATAAGCTTCAAGTATGGTAAGCAGTTGATGCTTCCATGGAATGTAGTTATTGTAATCGAGTTTGATTGACATGAGATTAGACATATTTGAGAGTAATAATAGTGGTGATTGAATGGAGGCTGAAGGAGCTGTGTGTGTGGAATGAGTAGTCTCTGTATTAGGTGTTGAAGCCATTGGCTCTGATACCATGAAGAAATTCAAGCTTGAAGTATGATCAACAATGGAGGATGAGCAAAGTAACTGAAAGAGAAAGAATCGAAAGAGAGAGAGAGAGAGAGAGAGAGCAAAGCAGAAGAGAAAACAAAATGGAGAAAAATGATTTCTATTTTAACAAGCTTAACACTGATACATTAGTCCCTACTCTATTTATAGTGTTAAGTGTGATACAAGTTGAATCTTCCAGAATTACAACTGCTCATAACAAACTTATAACTGAATGCAGGTTTTACTCCGCAAATCCTGGAATAACAGCCTGGCTTGGATTGACAGTTATTGCTGGAACTGACATTGAAACCCAGAGCTTTAAGAACCTTGCGTTCCCTGTGCACAGAGGCCTGCTAGAGGAGATGACCTTAAACGACACCGTTGAGCACTCTTATAATAACAAACATAAAACGATATCGTTCTAATAAACATCAACGACATCGTTTCTTCAGCTTCACTTATAACATCTGAAACGGTACCGTTTGGTTAAAGAGACGTTAGACTCAAAAACTAGCCGTTATATTTCTTCTTCTTCAATTTTCAACTTATGATTCTGAGTCTCTGTGCTCTCTTTAACAGGTTTCACAGCTGAGGAAGGCAATATTCTAAGAGGTTATTGTGATGCAGAAGCCTTAGTTCCTTCTACAGCTCCTCCTCTTGGCTTGCCACTGCCTCGGGCTTTAGACATTGGGGACAAATATCCAGTGCCCGAAGTTTTCGGTTAAAAAGCTTTTAGACAATTTATTACTTATTAGTCTTTTTTTTAGTTACTACGATGTCTGGGATGTTATGTCCTTCTCTTGCTTGGTTTTGGTTAGTTTTTTCGTGGAATATTTCCTGAGACAAATTGGGCGTATCTCTGTTTTGTTCCTTGGGTCCTTGTTGGGGTTTTTGATGTGGTCTAGTCTTCAATGTAATAATGAACCACAAAATAAACTTCTTTTTCTGTGTCAGCTATATATACATCTCATTTTTCCAAGTATGTTATCATGAACTAATATTTATGAACTTAAATTAGATTTTTGATAGTTCAGAAAATTTTTATTATGTCCAAAGCAAACAAGTACAAGCACCAGCAGGTACAATTACAAACAGAATTACAAGGCAGTCCCACATCAACTCTAACCTAACACATCCTCACAGTGAACCTAAGATCTCAATTGGGCAGACTTCATCATTATTAGTACTCTCAAACAACAAATTGTAAATTCTTATTGGGCTTGGATGTCTCAATATTCAGCCTAGTATGTACTTAATACAATGATTTTTAAATTTGTTAATAGTATTAGTATGCTCAAAAGCTGAAAATAGCTGTTCTCCATGTTTTAATTGAGTGTAGGAAATCTTATAGCAGTTATTCATGCACTCTTTAGATTGTAGACCTTGCTTATGATTTGAAAAGAAGGGAGCAGACTGAATTCTTAGATTGCATGTTTTATTATTGGTTAGTCTTACATTCTTGGACTTGAGGAGCAATGATACTCGCACATCTCAAATTTCACACTCTCTATACACACTAGTCTAACTGTAAAATAAAAAGGGTAAAATCTGTTGCACACATGGCCGTACACACAGGTGAAAACAATTGAAATCGTGAGTTGAAGATATGTCCGTACACCAGTTTGTTATTTCTTATGTCCTGTTAATTGCAAGGAAATTTGGAGGTGGTTATAGAATTCTAAGTTAGATCAAGGTGATGATAGCCCACAAAATTGGAAGAATTGAAGCATTAAACATGGCACATTGTAAGCTGTTGTTCACTAAGTACTGATGTTATCTAGTCTGATTTCAAGATGCAAACTTGGTTATTATTGGAAGCTCATATTGCATTGGTGATCTTTGTTTGTTGAGGCTTGCAATTTTGTAGCTCCCTAGTTGTTCCTGCAGCAATGCTCTATATGGCTATGCAATTGGTTTAGTAAGTGTTGCAAAAATAACACTTACAAATTCACTAAAAAAGATATTCTTCTTCTTCTTCCCCTTTTTTCGGTCCTTTCCTTTTTCTTAACTCATAAACCTCGAAACAATTTTCTAGTATACTAGTTATTAACTCTTTAATTTTTTTATTTTTTTATTTTTATTTTTTTTGTCTATGTCTGATTTATTTAATCTTAATCATATATCTCATATTTACACTATTAATGAAAATATTTTGGCAGGTTTTAGAGCTTGATATTGGGAAGGGTATTTTATTTTTATTTTTAATGAAAATATTAAAGCAAAGCTGGAAAGACGCTGCTTTGATATTTTCATTAAAATATCAATTTTGAAAACACTAGAGCTTGTTTACATCAAGATCATTATCCTTGTAGGCATTAAGGAACTGCAAAACACAGAAAGCAACTAAATGCCCATGGCATTGCTCATCCTGCTTGAAGAGATCCTGGGCCTGAACAACAATACCAGCTTCAACTAGTGCTTAGAACAGTACCATGTGCAATTCTAGCCAAAATGATGGTGCATGTCACCGTATCAAGATTCATTTTAGTTCAATTGTAGTAAAGCAACTGGGCGTTAACGTTAAGGGTAAGACTTAGGTATAGCACTTAGGTACTGTTTGTTAGGTTCCCCTTTTAAGATTCTGCTATGTGGATTTTCTCTCATAAGATGAATCTTTATTTTTTAGTTAAGTATCCACATGTAAAAATCTTAAGAGTTGAACCTAAGAAATTGCACTTACGGTATTATACCTAAGTTTTGTCCTAACGTTAAATACATGTAATTATACAACATTATGTACCTTCTTTGAAAAAATGTGTGCAATGATGTGTACAATGAATGTACAAAATTGTGTATATTTTTTAAATGTACATTAAATATACAGAATTGTGTGCATTCTTTGAAAAATTATGTAAGTTAAATTTACAAAATTATGTACATTTTTGAAAAAATGTGTACGTTGAATATACATAATTGTGTACCTTTTTTTTTTTTTTTTTTTTTTTTGAAAAATTGCATAGGTTGAATGAATAGAATACTGTGCATTTTTTGAAAAATTGTGTACATTAATATGCAAAATTGTGTACATTATTTGAGAAATGATGTATGTAAATATACAAAATTTGGTACATTTTTTGAAAAATTATGTATAGAATTGTTGTGTACATTTTTTTTTTTTTGGAAAAAAACACGTATGTTGAATGTACAAAAGTGCTTACTTTCTTTGAAAAATTGTGTGTTGAATGTACAGAATTGTGTGCATGTTTTGAAAAATTGTGTATGTTAAATATACAAAATTGTGTACGTTGAATACACAAAATTGGGTACATTCTTTGAAAAATTATGTACATTGAATGTATAGAACTGTTACATTTTTTGAAAAATTGTGACTTTAAATATACAAAATTGTGTGAATTTAAAAAAAAAAATTTGTGTCGTTAAATATATAGAATTGTGTACATCCTTTCAAAAATTGTGTAACTTGAATGTACCGAAGTCTGTGCATTTTTTAAAAAATTGAGTATATTTTTTTTTATACAAAAAATTGAGTATATTGAATATACTTAATTGTATACATTATTAGAAAATTTGTGTACATTCTTTGAAAGTTTGTGTATTTTCTTTTAAAAAAATGTGTACATTGAATATACAATATTTTCCTCATTTTATAGAAAAATGTGTACGTAATATGTACCAAATTTTGTCTAATTTTTGAAAACTCATGTGGATTGAATGTATAGAAGTGTGTATATTGTTTGAAAAATTGTGTACATTGATTGTACAAAATTGTGTGTATTTTTTGAAAAACCGTGTACAATCTTTGGAAAAATTTGTACGTTGAATATATAGATTTGTGTACATTTTTTGAATTATGTATGTTAAATATACACAGCTGTGTGCATTTTTTGAAATATTATGTACGTTAAATATGCAAAATTGTGTCCATTTTCTTTTGAAAAATTATTTACTTTTTTTTTTTGAAAAAATGTACGTTGAATGTATGGAATTGTGTGTGTTCATTGAAAGATTGTGTATATTGAATATACAAAATTGTGTGTATTTTTTGAAAATTATGTATGTTGAATATACAAAATTGTATACATTCTTTGATAAGTTGTGTACATTCTTTGAATAAATATGTACATGGAATGTACATAATTGTGTACATTATTTGAAAATTTGTGTACGTTGAATCTATTGAATTATGTGAATTCTTTGAAAAATCAAGACCTTAATAAAATAAGGAAAATGTAATTTTATCAAGAATCAACTAACATTTCGCTGAGAATGTGACATAATTATTAATGAAGTATCTCCTCTTTCTACACAAACATTTCCCCCTAAAGCACCATTGAAGTGGATCAAATGGACTGAAGCAGACCGAAATGGACCAAATAGACCGAATGGACTGAATGGGCCAAAGTAGACTGAAATGGATTGAATGGATTGTAGCGGACCGAAAGGACCAAAGTAGACTAAAAGAACTAAAGTAGACCGAATGGACTGAAGTGGTTGGGTGTAACGATTGGGCTTTAAACAGTGTAATGATCAGGCTTTTGGTTGGGTTTAACTGTTAATGTGACAGAATTTTAAGTAGGTTCTTACGTGAAATAACAACCTTAATTGTAGAACTCAACTTTCTCTCAACTTCTACTATTATATATAGTATATGATATAGATTATCAAATTGATTGTTCCTACTATTGTACCCACATTTCGCTACTACATGTCCATAATATTAAACATTATATCCAATGTTTACAACATAAAATCCATTTCCATAAAAGGATATAAACAATTCAATAACAATCCACAAAATTTCATAATCATATTGTACCCCTAAGCATAATGGCTAAGTATTGCAAAATCAAGATTTAATGTTGATATAATTATAACTCAAATTTTAACAGAAAATTATAATGAATTTTAACGAAAATTTCAAAATCACTGCCAAACTAAAACATTAAAAAACGCACACACACACACACACACACACCATCACACAAGTATGTTTCATTTTCCATTTCTTTCTTTATACCATTTCATCCTAACCCACTATAGAATCTTCTCATAATCCACTATAGAATCTTCTCATAGTGGGTATACTAAACTTGCTAAACGAATTTGGAGACATAAACTAGTTGGCCAACACTCCAGGATCAGATATAACACATGACACTCAACAATGGCAACAATGGTATCGGCTCATTACAAAAACTCCATAAAGGAACAATATTTCCATTTTCAAATGTTGATCCCCGTATGGTGAATAGTATATGCAAAACAACACCCTACGGCCTAGTGCTACAGATTTACTAATCTCATACAAGAACTCCAAAAAAAAAAAAAAAAAAAAAAAACTCAATAAATTAAGAAATGTGCAATGTCAGAAAACAAAAACATGTTTTATTTAGTTATTGATATATCCAAAAAGGAACCTCCTTTTCTAGTATCAGGTGTACAATACCTGACTTGGAGCTGGAGGTGTTTGGTTATAGAGACATTGTGTGTGCACCACTTTGTGGTGATGTTTGGTTACGATGATAATAATGTGACAATGATGTGGCTGAACTTAAGTTATGTGGCGAGAAAATCTATCACATATTCGATATATGTATCTATGCTTTATAGGGGTGGATCCTACAAGTGTAGGATTCACCCCATATGAAAGGGCTGATACATGAATATCATACATGTAATACCTCGAGTGCAAATAGTGTTAAAGATTAAATGTATATGACTCGGAAAAATTTCTTCGTGAGTGTTTGAAAAAAAGGGAGGGGAGGAAAGAGAAATGAAGGGAGGAGGAAAATGAATGGAAAATTATAAATGGGCATGACTCGGAAGTTGGTGAAGGTGTATGATTTTTCAAAAAGGGTTTGCGCGTCAAATGCCTTGTCAAGGATAATACACCACTTTTGTTCCCTTGTCAGGTAGACAAATATGTAGTATATATTGCATAACGCTTACGTTGTTTTAGTTGTAGGTCAAAAGCAGAAATGTTTAGATGAAGTAGTATTTCCTACGGAACTTCATGAGGCCACCAAAGTTAAAAAAAAAAAACAAAAAGTCTATATTCCATACATCACATCACATGCACTTCTGTATTAGTGCTGCAATGCTGGACTAAGACCAGAAGCCATGTTATTGGTGGGAACTAGCAGCTTGTATAACCTTGCCATAAAGAGAAAGGTTTGGAGATATTTAGAAGAGCTGCAATTCAATAATTCATATATGCATTCTATGACCTAAGAAAGACTCATTTGTTGCAATAAAGCATTCACATTGGTTTGTGCAAAAATTCATATCGATTTTAATATAAGAATCTACTTTTTTTATTTTATATAACAACGTTTCAAAAATACTTATATCAAATTATCTATTTTACCATACATTTCAGTAATATATATATATATATATATATATATATATATATATTTATTTGTTTATCAATTTTATTTCTATCTCTCTCTATGAGTAAATAAGTATTAAAATATAAATTTGTATGTGAATAGCAGCCGTGTATATATATTTACATGATTATTGTAGCTCACATCTTATTTTACACAAATTTACATGCGCTAATGTGAGTGATTTTTTAAGTTGGATGTGCAAAATTTACCCCTTATGCTATTATACATTGATTGATGTGAGTGCAGAGGAGCTAATGATCTTAAAATGCTATTACATGAACCAATTGGAAAGGAGGTGATTCAGGTTGGCCACGCCATTGTACTACAAATTTTAAATTTATTATTATAGGCATCATGTGTATAATAAATAATCTTTGAGTATGCTTGGCTCAAGAAATTATATTTTGAGATTTAAGACCCAAAAAAATTTGAGTAAATCTTTTTTGAAAACAAGCAATGAAAAAAAAAAAGCTATATATATATATATATATATATATATTTATATGTGCCAAAATTGGGTTTTACCTCTTTCAGCCAAACTTTTCAACAAAATGCCCTCTGTTAAAAACTATTTAAGAAAATACCCATATTTTGAAACTCGATTTTTAGAAAATCGAGTTTCAAAGCCAAAAATCAAGTTTCTTGAAAAAATTTGCATGGAACTCGGCAAATCAAGTTTTTCATTGAAATTCGATTTTTAGAAATCGAGCCTAAAACAGGAGCATATCTCTAAATAGTTTCAGACATTGGGCATTTTGCTGGAAAGTTTGACTGAAAGGAGTATATTCCCATTTTGGCATTATATATATATATATATATTTCACATGTTGTAAAAATTAGGGGTGCCAAAGAGGTGGATGTGTGTGGGTAATAAATGGATTGGGTGCTTTAAATACTCATTCATCTCTTTATTACTCATTTAACAAAATAGATATTTCTCATACTCATTCCAACTCAATTATTTTTAAAGTACTACTGTGCACCTTTGGTGCGGTAGTCACTCTACAAATATAAGTGCTTGTGGGATGTGGAGGGTAAGAACTAAAGTTCAAGTTTTTAAGAGGGAGTTTCACATAGATATACACATAAATTAGGCTAATGTAGATTTTCTATTTTGTAAAAAAGAAATTATTTTTAAAGTAAAACACAACCCAACGATTTACCCAATAATTATTGTGTATATATTTATTCAAACTACAAAAACAAAATCTCTCTCTCTCTCTCTCTCTCTCTTTCTCTCTCAAATACCTCTATAAAAACCAAAATTACAAAAAATTAATAAAAAACCAACACACTCAAAATAATTAAAATGACAAAAATTCTATGTTAGTTCACTACTGTTAGATTTGCATATTTTCTCTTGTAATAATTTGTTCCTTAGGAGATTATCTCATGGTTTCATGGGGTTTTAGAAGGTGTTCATACTTATAAGTGCTTCATTGTAATCTTGTACTTATTAACCTCGTTCGTATAAGTTTATTGAACTTTGATTCAAGTTCCCCGTCGTTAATTTAGTTTAATTTAAAAGATGTTTACTTCGAACCAATTTATTGTTAAGCATTATAGGATATTTTTAGGAAAATGGTTGCTTGTAAGTAATATTTTAAAAACCAAACTGACCAATTAAACCAGTTCAATTGAAAATCGGATCTGGTCAAAATTGGGAAAAATCTGTTAAGAATTGGTAAAAACCAAGAACTGGTCTATTTTTCGATTATTTAACTGTTCTGGTTTTTAAAACCATGCTTGTAGGTATTTGAGAGGTCATTTTTTCCCTAAAAATATCCTATCATGCCCAGAGGTAGAGGGAGGGTTTCAAAACTCCCCCCTTCCTCTTGTATTTTTGGTAAAAGAAATAATTTTTGACATAAATTTCAATAATGCCCCTTTTAGATTTTTACTAAATTAAAGTGTATTTAATACATACCATATGTAATTTAATTATATTTTATTTTTATTAAATTAACTTGGATATTTTTAGACATGTCAAGACTTTTATTTTTTATTTTTTATTTTTTTGCAAAGACGTAAATACTTATTTGATGTAAATATTTTTGTTTAAGTAAAAAAATATCATATATGTTAAATCAAAATTAAATTACAAACATTCCATGTATAAGTAATAAATAAAAATTCCAATGAATAACACACATATAATTGCCTTCTCTTAATGGCAATTACATAATAAAGCCAGCTCTAAAAAATCCTCAGGGAAAATTAGTGACAAACTAAAACATGATGAAACTCTAAAAAACTGTAATATAATAAATAATAAAATATTCAGAAGCAACAAACCAACAACATGCGTACAATGAGATTTAGTCAATGATGTATATTCATTTGAAAACATCACATATATAAATGCCTTCCATTAGTGTGACTTACTGACTAGTTTTATATATACGTGCATTTCGAAGACTTGAATGGTCTTCTTGCTAAAATATAGGAAGACTATGATGTTTTAAATTTGTACACGTGTTTAGGGTGGAGACAGAAGAAGCCTACGGCCTAACCATTAAGAACACAATTTTTTACTTATTTAAAATAAAAATTACTCAAGAAGAAAATTTTGATATAATAATTAAACGTGAAATTTGAACGAGAGTGTTCAATCAGATACACCTCATGCATCACGAGCACCAATTCCAAACATGTGAATATTGTTTTTTTGGGTTATCTAAAACATGTCAATCACGTACTCTATCTAGCTAAACTCTAAAGTCTAAACAGGTTTTTATTACAATGGGCTATGGTGATTGTGGTTTTGGTTTACAAAGAGCTTGGCTTAATTAGTTTATTCATTTTATTAATCTTCTTTTTGATGAGTCATCAACCGTTTTAACTTGGCTTAACTAGCTTTTTTTTTTTTTTTTGAGTTGAATTATATATCTAACTTAACTTAAGCTCCACAAAAACTATGTTAACAGTGTGCATGTTAGCTTATGGAAATAGGAATAATATATCAAACACATAGCTAGGTCATGATTAACTATACTTGTTAGCTCAACAACTTAACTGTCCTATTTTCTTGAGAAACGATCAATGGCCTAATGCTCATAATATGGTAGAAAATCTTCTATGGGTATTGTGAACTGAATCATAAAGATGTATTTACACCCCACCACCCCACCCCCCCCCCCCCCCCCCCAAAAAAAAAAATCATAAAGATGTATCAAATTTGTATTATAGTTCTTTTAAAAAATAGCAAAACAATGGGTGTCACTGAGATCAACAATGAGAGTGTGATGCAGTCTTTTGTCCACAGAAGGGACACAAAAGAAAAAAGATCCCGGAAATAATGTGTGATTTAAGTCAAAAAGTAACTATGAATTGCTTTAAAATTAGTCTTTTTTTGGTTCTCATTCAATTTCGTTTATTTGGTCCAAGTCTACGGGTAATTTTAGAAAATTTTATTGCAAGAAGCACGTTAACGCATAGCTAGGGATTATGATGGTTGGAGATGGATGACAAATTTGTCACTTCTGCAAGAGTAATCAGCTAGTCAGCTTAATTAGTTGCCAATCTTAGCCTTCAGTCAAAAAACTTGTTCTAGATTACAGTTGGCCGGCTAATCAAAAATGAAGAAAGAAGAAATGAAGACTAAGATTTTATTATGTATTAGTAAATTAGTAAGCCAATTGTTTTGGGTTTAATGACATATGTCACATATCTCCTCACGATCAAAGCCTTTGCAGGCGTGTGAGTATGCGAGAAGGTTTATCTTACTTTTTGATATTTTAATAGTTGGGTTACTAAATGTCTTCATTGAAAACATTAGGAAGTGACAATTGAAATACAAAATTCTTGGTGTAAAAAAGTTTATCTTATAAAGATGAACAAAGGGAAGACCTATAGAAACCAAACACACACCAAGAACCGGAAAGAATGAGAACACCTTTAACAAGAAACTATAATTTATGATGATTCAGCGAGTGATTTATTAATGGCTAAACCTTTTACAAATTCATTGTTGCGCACGCTCCTTTGAAATTGTGTTTTCAATAATGAGTGTCTTAACTCATTAAAATGGCACCTTGTTTCAAATTTCAGCTAAGCCTGCTTGATGAGATGCCTATACTTTAAAATATTTTCTAGGCCTATGAACAAAGAGATTTATATGGAAACAAGAAGCAACATCCTTTTCATGTTTCTAATAAATTTATTATCTATTTGACCCTCTTTTGCTTGAAAGTTTCTGTTTTGGCCACAGCCTATTAGATTGAAGGCTTCTTACTTCTTAAAGGTTCAATGAAAATAAAATAAGAATTCTAATTTGATTGGTGGTGTCATTTTTAATGTAGAGCAGATAACAACATACCTACTAGAAATCTTTGCTACACCACACCCATAAAATCTTATTGCACAAAAGTTGACAAAGAGAGCCTCCATTTTGGGTTTGATTATCTTAAAACATGATTACTACATTTGAAGGTGACAACAACCACACGGGTGGTGGAATAGTATTATAGTACAGCTTAATTTGCCATGAAGCTAAAATCCAAGGATGTGACTGATGGCCGGCATGTATGGCATTTTGGGCCTTGGTCTAAATTAAGGTGTATAACAAAATTGACCATTCATAAAGCTCTTTTGCGAAAGAGACAAAGTACTTGTAAGTTCCCCTGTCTTGTCTTAGGAATTTAACAAAGAATAAGGAGCGTAACTGTTCTATCAACTTTGAGTATAGTAGGATGTAGGAAACGTCTTTTAATATGACCATCAAAAACAGATGATGGTAATTGAGTGTGCTTGCATATTAAAGGAAAACTAATAAATGGCCAATTGGAGATAATATTGGTGTGACTTTTAGATCATGGACATGGTTAAAATAACACGACGTGTGACGAAGCTAGAAATTTTTGTTTGAAGCCGACCTCAAGACCAAAATGATATTGTATAACCCCATATCACATAATGAAAATCTATGTATTTACACACACACATGCTCATAAGTTTTGTTTATATACTAATTTCCTACGTATAAAATGAATAAGTCACATGATTTCAAGTAGTTTGTAAGTTTATATGTATAACAAAATGAAATATAAATTGAGCACTTTCTTTGTATTTGTTATATGTTTTTAGTTTTATTCATGTATTATGAGATACATGTTACTTTAGTGAAAATTTTAAATTTTTAAACATTTGAATTTTTACTTCAAAAAATAATTTTATTTTTCACTCACAATGCTAACAAATTTGTGAAATACACTAGATGAGTAGCATATAACAATTATTAATATTATTATTATTTTGGTAAACATATAACAATTATTTGACCTACAGATAACAAAGCAATACATCAATCAAGATCATTTTAGGAAACTATCATTCCAACTCATTTCTCAAATAGTTCAATTTTCTTTACAATTGACATCTCATGTAACTTTGCACTCTTTCTTATTCCAAAGATCAAAAAATTAATTGCTAAAATAAAATATTGACCAATCATAAAGCTCTTTAGCGAAAGAGAAAAAGTACCTGTAAGTTCCCCCGTCTTGTCTTAGGAATTTAACAAAGAATAAGGAGCATAATTGTCCTTGTCAAAAAAATGAAAAAAAAAAAAAAAAAAAGGAGCATAATTGTCCTATCAACTTTGGAGTATAGTAGGATGTATGAAACGTCATTTCGGATATGAGCATCAAAAACAGTTGAGGGTGATTGAGTGTGCTTGCCTATTAAGGAAAACTAAATGGCCATTTGGACATTGGTGTGACTTTGAGATCATGGACATGGTTAAAGTAACAGAGACACGTGATAGAGCCAGAAATTTTATTTTGGAGCCGACCTCAGGACTAAAATGATACTGTATAAACTCATATCACATAATGAAAATATTTGTGTTTACACACACACATGCTGAGCACTAGTATTAGTAGTGCTAAAAAGCTATATTGTTATTTTTTAGAGCATTTGTAGTGGCTGTGGCAAAAATTATACCATTTTACCATACTAAAAGCCTATTTTATTATTTTACAACATCCTATTTATTAGATGTTCTATCATTCAATTCTATACATTAAAATAATATTTACTGCACATTAAAATAATATAATATTTCCTATCATCAACAACAGCAACAACATCAACGGCACAACCACCAGCCACCAATATCCATTGCCTCAACAACACCTCTACTGCAAACCAACCACCACAATTACTCACCAATATGGCAATATCAGACCAACCCAAATTGCAGCAAAAAAAAAAAAAAAAAAACCACAAATTGAACAGATTGCAGCAAAAAAACCCTAATTTCAAGCTCACACCGCCAAGCACCACCTTCAACCACCAAATCCACCAACCACTGGTTGCTGTTAAAACCCACCACTAAAGACTAAACCCATAACCCCCGGTGGCAAACTCCATTGGTGACACCCATTTCGCCATGATATATGAAACCAACCCATCAATATCAAAAACCTAGCAACAACTCAACTCATAACCCCAACCAAATTGATCCTCCCAGCCTCCCCAACGGTCTCGCACTCAACCCCACCATCCTTCACATTGACACAAGACACAGTCCTAATGTGCAGCTCCTTCGTCGACATCGAGCACTCAAACTCGAGCGAGGCATCGATGACAATGTATTTGGTTTGTGGGAATTTGTGGATTTGAGGTGGATCTCAGAGAATGGAAGAGAATAGAGCAAAAGGGAAGAGGGAAGAAGAAATAGTATGGGAGAGTGGAGATGGAGGCGGTGAATGTGGCTGAAGGAGAAGATGAAAGTGATATTTTAATTCGGATGAGAGAGAAAGATGAATAAAAATAATAATAAATCATATGCCATTGTTTGTCTGTACCATGCCAAAATTGCGAGGGTACTGTACAATGGTGCAAAAGTTTGACACATTTAGCACATCTGATAAAGCTCTGTTTTTGTGTTTGGTGTGCCAAATGTGCCAAATATTTGGCATTTGGCACAAACACCATCAAATACCAAAATGCGGCTACATTGGTGGAGCCAAAGCCTTTTTTTTTTTTTTTTTTTGCTCCACAGCTACCATGCATAATTACTTTTGGCTGTGCATTGTAGCTTATAGGTATATATATATATATATATATTATTAAATTGTTGTGTTCACACTGCTTTTTAATAAAAATTCTCTTTTGGTTGTATTCACATAGCTTTTTAATGAATTTTTTATATTATTTCAATAAAAAAAAATCTATTGATGTTGAGTGTATTGGAAAGTGAGAAGGTAAAATAGAAAAACTTTTTATGTTTACTTGAAAAGGTGAGCAAAACTTTTTATGTTTTGTGAGACAACTAAGCTAAGTGTAGGAAAAAAGTTTTGATTTAATTTCTAATTTAGATTTTTTTAACACCATAAATTTTATTTATATACTAATTTCTTTCATATAAAATGATAAGTCACATGTTTTCAAGTAGTTGAAAGATCTATAAGTTATATATATATATATATATATATATATATATAAATGAACTTAAATTGAGCATTTACGTTGTATTTGTAATATATTTTTAGTTTAATTCATGCATTATGAGATACTTGTTGCTTTAGTGAAACTTTTAAAATTGTAATCATTTGAATTTTTACTTTTAAAAAATAATATTACTTATTACTCATAATACTAACAAATTTGTGGAATACACTAAATGCTTAGCATATATAAAAATTGATGAAGCTGAAAATGTGCCTCGTCAGAATGATGGACGACCTCCGGGACCTGTTGTCTACATAAGAAGAAAGCAAAAAGGGTACCTTCGCCAGTGTGAGGCCAAGTAATGCTTAAGTCAGATTACACAATCCCAGACTTAACTTGCGCATAGTTCACTTTTTTCTAGTGTTTTTTTTTTTTTTTTTTTCTTTTTTCTGTTGCCTTTTTCTTCGCACTGGGCTCACCTTTTATATCATTCTCCAAGTCAATGCAGTTATGTTCGTTAAATGCTAGGTTAAGCGTTTCTCTCCTGACCATTTCATTTAATGGGCAATGATAGCCTCAGTTATGGAGTAACGGACGACCGTTGTGCCGCTCCTGTTCTTGTAACTACCCCTGACGTAATTATGGAAGGCTAACTGTCTAGCGGATGTTCAGCTATGCTATTAATGCACATATTCTTTGCTAATTGTGATGACAGGGTCTTGCCCCTATGTTCGTCTCTACAAGGACGCAGAGTAGATTATTATCTTCGCTGATGATTAATCGCAGGTATCTGTCAGTCTGAAGTCAGAGACAATGCTTCACAGAGGATGATGCTGTATCAAGAGAGGATGATGAAGTACTACAATCAGAGAGTTAAGTTGAAGTGGTTCAACCCAAAAGACATGGTCCTACGGAAGGTTTCGCAAGCCTCCAAAGATCCAAACGACGAAAAGCTAGGTCCTAACTGGGAAGGCCAATACAAGGTCGTCCGTTACTCAAGAAGGGGTAGTTACTACCTAGAAGACGAGAAGGGGAAGCCTTTGCCTTGTCCATGGAATGAAGAACATCTCAAGAAGTATCATTAGTAAGGAGAACGAAGATTCAGCCTTAATAAGTTTTGGGATTCGAGACATCTCGTTTATTTACATACAGATAAGTGAGAAATTAATTTTTCATTATGCACATTTTTTATTTTCTATTCAGTATTGATTTACTATTCAGTACTTTACATGTAGCACTTTTGTGTTTCCATAAGTTTATGTCCTTGTAACTCATCTCTATGAGCAAGGACAAATAAAACAGACCAGATGTTTTCAGAATTACTTTCATTGTATATCATGACAAACACCTCAAGGTAAACAACTTCCTTTAAACCAAAAAGAGGGGGAAAGGATAAAAATCCCGTCAATAAGAATGACAAGATTAAAATCCAAACTTAAGTGATAAAAACTATAAGTTTAAATCACAAGGATAAAAATCCCGTCAATAATAATGACAATATTAAAATCCAAACTTAAATGATAAAAACTATAAGTTTAAATCACAAGGATAAAAATCCCGGCAATAAGAATGACAAGATTAAAATCCGAACTTAAGTGATAAAAACTATAAGTTTAAATCACAAGGATAAAAATCTCGTCAATAAGAATGACGAGATTAAAATCCAAACTTAGGTGATAAAAACTATAAGTTTAAATCACAAGGATGAAAATCCCGTCAATAAGAATGACGAGATTAAAATCCAAGCTTAAGTGATGAAAACTCTAAGTTTAAATCACAAGGTTAAAGAAACTCTGTCAGAATTAATGACAAGGTTAGAAATCCAAGCGGTAAAAACTCTAAGTTTAAATCACAAGGATAGAAATCCCGTTAGTAATAATGACGAGATTAAAATCTAGACCTAAGTTGTGAAAACTTAAAGTTTAAGTCACAAGGTTAAAAACCCTCGACAAGGTAAAAAAATCCCAATATAGCGATAAAGTTCATAAGTACAATCACAGGATAAAAATCCCTCAATGGTGAAATTCACCTCATGCGACGAAATCAAAGAAATTGATAGAAGTACTAACTCTATGACCAAATCAAGCATAGACTTCAACTGGTATCAAAAAGGTTGCAAGAACAAAAGATTCAGCAGGAGAAGCAATAACATGTGATGGCATAGATAAAGTAATGAGCAGTTTAATAGACAGCCCCAAAACCAAGGGGAAACCAGTCACTTCCAAAAAGAAATAACTACCTCAAAACAGGAGGTAACCAATATTTGTTAGCAAAAGAAACCCACAAACATAGAAGAGGAAAATATATTATTTTCAAAACAGACAGTTATAAAGGAAGGGTTGGAGGTTCGTCAGCAACCTTGTCTCCAGCCGATTTGTCTTCCTCCCTTTCTTCAGCTGCTTTATCCTTCTTCGGCACACCAGATTCAGCTTCCTTAAATTCCTTCGCTTTGTCTTCCAGGACTTCAGTGTCAATTTTTTCAAAGTCTAGACTAGAAAAATCCACAGCCGAGTTGTGATGCTTCATGGTCCAGCGACGTAAAAGTTTAAATCCCTTGAAGTATTGCAAGAATTAGAGGTTTGAGAATTCTTCTGATTGCTTGAATTTTTGAATAACTTTCTCCTTTTCCTCTTCAGTGCAGCTTGGATCTCCTCATCTTTTTGAATGACGAGAGCCTTCTCCACATGCAGGGATTCAGTAAGCTCCTTTACTCTCTGATTAGCTTCGTTCCTTTCGTTCATTGCAACGATCAGATCTTTCTTCAGCTAAGAACGTTCAGCCTCAACAGATTTTTCTTTTGATGAGGCCATCACAACCTTCTCCTCCACATTCAAATAGTCTGTTGTGATGTGCAAAGACTCTCCAAGTACCTAAAAAGAGGGAAAAGAAAGTTGTACACATTCCACAGCAAATAAGTAAGACAAGGAGATCGAGGTGACATACCTGCACCAACTTATGAATATGCCGACTGACGAGCTTATGCGAAGGAACGAACGGCAAACTCTTCAGCTCGTCACTTATGATGACATTATGCGCACGGCCTAAGGCTGTGGCAGGATCGTCCCATATACTCATCCCAATTTTGCTTTTGCCCCTGGCATGAATCACCAGGGGAGTGGCAACAGTCACTTCCAAAGATGGAGTTGGAGAGGGAGGAGTAACATGAACGGAAGGATTTGGAAAAGAAACTTTAGCCTTCTCATCACCTAACTTCTTCTTCTTTGAGCCCGAAGTCAGGTTGGCTAGAGGTTCATTCTTCAAGTCCTTAATGTGAGCATATTTGTCTTTGCTGTATCGAGTTGCCATTTCTGCTAAAAGAGAAAGACAATATGGAAAGAAGTCACTCTCGATTAGACAACAGATGAAGTTAGAAGAAATGAAGTAGTTGACAGACAAACTTTCTTATCTCTTCTTGATGAATTTTTTCTAGAACGTATTGTGACGGCTCAGGAGCTAAATAGCAATCATATAAGTGACGAGGATCGAGTAGATCATCAAAATCCTCTATTTCAAGGGCATAAGCAAGAGCAGCTCGAACTCGGTGACGATATTGGTCTTCGAGATCAGGACGATCAAGATTTGCAGACCAAAACATGAACGATGTCAGATAAGCATTCAAGGCATGGAAAAGAGCAGAAGGAGATCACAATAATATGCACCAAGCGCTGGAACCTCCCATTTTCGGAGTAATCTTGGGACTTCCCCCCACAAATTGTCAAATAAGGTTTCCCAACCATATCCAGAGACGAAAAAGTACCTTGATTTCCAATCACGGAAGGATGAAGGAAAATCCCCCACTATTCTAAATTTCCTATCCCAGGATAGAAGCTCAAAATACCCATAATGGGTATACGACTTTAAACGGTACAAAAACAAAAACTCATTTACTGTAATCATTTCTCCATCACAGGCAGATACCTAGATAACCATACAACTTATTACCGTCCTCCAAGCATTGGGGGCAAACTGACTAGGGGCAATCTGAAGGGCGTTCAAAAGGTGCAAAATGAATGGGTGAACTAGGAATCGAAGGCCACACAAAAACTGAGCCTCATAAAAACAAACCTCCCCGTGAGCAAAGTTGCAAGCTTTCTCACCCAGACAAGGTAACTTGACAGAAGTGCTTTTGGGAAACTGAAACCTCTTCCTAAAACCCTTCAAATAACTCGCCTTCAAGCAACAAGACTTAGAAAGGGCATGTAAGGGACGAGAAGAAGAAGATAAGGGTAGCTTAGAAACTGCTATAGCAATCACTTGATTCAGAGGCTCAGCGTTAGAAGACAACCCAGTCTCCAATTCGTTGGACCCAACATCTCTACCCTATACTCGATTGGATCCATCTCTAAGTGATACCTAACTAAAGACTAGTGTATTAAAGGATAGAGAGTGACCAAAACAGGCCTAATAGCAGAGTCATGAGACATAAACAGACCTAATGGAGGACGTAGACCAGAAGAATGCTCAAGAAAAACTCCCAACTTGGCAAAGAAAAAAGAGACCGAAGGGCACTCTTAATTAAGATGCTCAAAACCAACCATTAAAGCAAAAGTAAAGAAACCTTACCAGGATTTTTGAAGGTGAAAATCACTTGGCGCTTCGAGAGGCAGGTAAAATAGGAGGAGGGCAGGGGAACGGTTTCCTTAAAAAGAAAACCCAAAATTAAAGTGCGCCAAAAACGATGAAAATTCGCACACACCTCCAACCAAGAATCAACACGTGCCCATTTCCCGAGGGGGCAGTCACTTCACATTTAAATCGGAATGATTGACATTGGAAATTGCAGAAAACTGAATCATCGCGTCCAATCGCATTTTGAATATCGTCCAAACTCATGACAATTATGGAATGGGAGGGCAACTGACAGATACCTGCGATTGATCGTCAATGAAGATAATAATCTACTCTGCGTCCTTGTAGAGACGAACATAGGGGCAAGACCCCGTCATCACAATTAGCAAAGAATATGTGCATTAATAGCATAGTTGAACACTCGCCGGACAGCTAGCCTTCCATAATTACATTAGGGGCAGTTACAAGAACAGGAGCGGCACAACGATCGTCTGTTACTCCATAACTAAGACTATCATTGCCCATTAAATGCAATGGTCAAGAGAGAAATGCTCAACCCAGCATTTAACGAACATAACTACACCGACTCAGGGAAGTATATAAAAGGTGAGCCCAGTGTGAAGAAAAAGGTAACAGAAAAAAACATTTGAAAAAAGTGAACTGTGAGCAAGTTAAGTTTGGGATTGTGTAATCTGACTTAAGCATCGGAGTATTCCCAGTTGGCCTCACGCCGGCGAAGATACCCTTTTTGCTTTCTTCTTATGTAGACAATAGGTCCCGGAGGTCATCCATCATTCTGTCAAGGAACATACTGACGAGGCATTTTCAGCTCCATCAACAATTATTTGACCTATAAATAACAAAGCAATACATCAATCAAGAATCATTTTAGGAAACTATCATTCCAGCGAATTTCTCAAACAACTTGATTTTCTTGACAATTGACGTCTTGTGTAACTTTACACTCTTTCTTATTCCAAAGATCAATTACTAAAAAAAGGGAAAAAAAAGTTGAAGGAAAAAAAAAACTTAAGTACTCAAGAAAAATAATAAAATCAAATAACTAAGCATATTAAATAGCCCAAAAAGTGAATGATTGGAACTAGATGAACAAAACTTAAACCTGTTATAGACAATATTTTATTACTCATACCTAATTGGTATTTTATTTTAGATTTGATAATGAACAGTTATGTATTATTTTCATAAAAATAATGAATTTGAGTGGGATTTTTTATACCACTTGTATAAGTTATTTATAATTTTGTTATTTTGATGAGATACTATAATTTTGTCGCCTTTCTTAAGTTCCATAAAATATTAGCGTTTTTTTAGGAGGAGCCAATTCATAATTTTTAGGAGATCAAATTATTAAAAATTTTAATTTTTTAACAAAAGAAACATAATGAGCTCTGTCTCTGTGTGTGTGTGAACATAGATGCTTTTATTAACTAATGTTCAGTGATCACCCACAATGTGAAGAATACCCACACGTGATTGGAATTCAAGGTCCAGTTTCAACTTTCAAGTATGAATTTATAACATTATAATTACATTTTATAAATCACAATGGTCTAGATTCTAGAATTTGTGCACATTGGTGGTTTGGGCGAAGTGGTTATGCGGGGAAAAACTGTTAACAAAGTTTAATTATGGCACTAACTTATCCTTAAATAAATAAATTTGACTGGATTATCAAAATAAATAAATTTGACTGATCCTATCAAAATAAAATAAATTTGACTTAAAAAATCTTAGAAGGCATTCTTGAACACGGCACTCAACTTATTTATTAAACATGTGAATCATTAATTCGTAGTAAGGTTTATTTCTTTATTTATTTTTTAGGGGCTGTATTTTTTTTTTTTTTACTGAGAAGGGGATTGTAATTTATTGATAGTTGATAACTTCCTTGTGGTATATTTTTAAATATGAAGCTATAGTATGTTTTATTTCCATGACACTTACCTCCTTGTGATTAGCTTTATGAAGTATTTAATCATAGGCATAGCCAAATAGCAATGGCGCGGTATTTACCAACATCACTTATTGTGAAATAATTGAACGGAAAGACCGTTCTATTTTAAAGTTTATGCTGTTTGAATAGATATAAATCCAGATAAGGATTTTTTTTAAAAAAAAAAAACGGCTTTTTTGGGTGATAATGACACTTGCACATCATCAGATTCCTTTAAAGTAGATAGATATGTCTCACTAAATTAACCAATAGATAGGCAATTAATGTCCCAAAGAAAACCCAAAATAGTTCTATAGTTTTTATTTTATTTTTATTGAATAGTTCTTTAGTTTAAGAGTATAGTATATACATGGATTGTATGTGTAGTTTCACACCTTCTTCTTTTATCGGCTTTTGATTACATAAACCTGAAAAGGTCTAGGATGGGCCACGACTATAAGATCGTGGATCTCGTGTTAAAATCGGGTTAGGCACATAGTCATTGCCTACTCAATTTCTTTAATTGTTCAGACTTTGCCTTTGACTAAATGGCTTAAAGCCTTAAACCTCTCTTAAGTCTTGAATTTAGTTTTAAAAAACTAATACTGTGTTTCCTCCTTTATGACTTTTATGAGGGTTAGCTAAAAGTTGTGAGAATTCTGTAGGAATATGAACATATTATGGCAATTACTCTGAACGTCCTCTCTTTTAAACTTTTTAGAGAAGGATCATTCATGTAATAATAATTATAACAAATATATATATATATATATATATATATATATTTTACAAAAAAAAAAAAAAAACCCAGAAAAGATCAACGTACAGCTTAAAATTCCTGATTTAAGTCATATTTCAAAAAAAAAAAAAAAAAAAAAAAAAAACAACGACAACAACAACAACTTAAGAACTTGATATTAAAATTCCTGATTTATTAAGCCATATTAATTTTTTTTTTTTAAAAATTTACTACTATAGCGTTAAGGTCCTTATAGCCGGATGATCAAAGTTATCAAACTCAGTGTTTTACCTAGTAACCAAATCCACCAAGATGTATATTGCCATATTGTGCATTGCAGGAGAAGGTATCTCCTGTATCCATTGTATGTAGTGGATCTCTCATAATATATGCGTCTCATCAGTGTGTGGAGTCCACATGTTGTGAGGGGGCCAGCTGCATATTTATATATATATATATATATATAAATAAATAAAAAATCTATCGTGTATTGGAAACATATATCCACCATTTCACATGGGGTGGATCCCACATTTGTAAGAAAATGGATACATTTAATTTCACATCGCATATACTAGGAACAAAATCGAAAATCCTTTTTGGCTCTATATTACCGTTTTTGCTAGTTCATCAATTAGGAAAATGAACATACAGAATACCTTCTTACATGGCACTTTATTGAAAAAAGAAATTTCATGTCAGAGAATTAAGAATACAAGAAAAATTATTTAATAAAACGGTCTTATAATTATAAGACAGTCCTCTCACAACCTATATGAGTTTTATGTATGTGTGCCTTACATGCTATGAAAGAGAGATCTCACAAGATATCTTCCATTTTTTTTTTCAAATCAAGTTCCATGAGCTTGGTTTTCAAGATTGAGCAACAAGTTAGTGGCACTTGGTTTCAATGGGCGTTGTTTGAATACCTCTCTTCGTATTTACAAAAATGAACTATTCATGATGTACATTTTGATATATGTCATTATATATGTATATCTTCTTCTTCTTCTTCTTTTCCTTTTTTTCTTTTTTTTTGGGTAATAAAATTTATTAACATATTTGACTCTCTTCCTCTATGAAGTTTATTGTAGTATCTAGATCCTCTTAATTTAAATGCTTATTATATTAGCATGACGATTTAACAGAAACCAGTTTGATTAGTTGGATTAATCTTATGAAGGTGTTAGGAGCAGTGAAAACAACATCCCAACAAGAACTAGGCTAGCTCACCCATAAAATCAGAAATTACACAATAGTTGACATGTAGAATTAGAGAGTATATGGTCCTTCATTTTGACTTTGATTTGTTCTTTGTTTTTTTTTGAAACAGACTTTGATTTGTTCTTAAAACGTGACTATTACACATTTGAGTGTGACAACCTCGTGTGTGTGATGGACTAAGCTACCTTTGCCGTGAAGACAAATCCAAGAATGAGACTTGATGAAAGACACGTGTGTCTAAACTCAACAAACCCTATTTGTCTTTGCTCAACATTTTTCGCAAAGGCAATTAGGAAAGAAGACCAATTTAGCTAGAGATTCCTTATCTTGTCTTCGGGGATAAACAATAGGAGAAAATGAGTGCAACAACTCTTGGAGGAAAACATCATTTTCCTTTGACCATTAGAGGATTTTAATTACACAAAATAATTAAAAGACACGATAAAATAGAGTTTGTCATGTCTTTTTCTTACTAAACTTTGTGTTAACTTTTGTTAGGTACTTTTGCCATGTTTTATTATGGTGCTATTTGTATTATTCTGAACCCTATAAGTTAACTCATATATGAACAAATAAGATATGTGATATTGACTAGTTCGTTTTGATTCACAATGATATTTTGGGGCCATTGGTGTGTACTTGCATAAATATTGATGGATTTCTTTTTTTCTTTTTTTGAGAATCATTTTCACCAATGATCAAGATTTTTTTTACACTTAGCTAATATAAATATGAATTGAGTGTTATTTGCTATACTATTATAGTTTGCCTGAGAGGGGAAAATGAATGAAATTGTATTGTAATGAATTGTTTTTAAAGTATATTCCATATATTCCCCTATTTGGAAGATTTTTTGGAAGTTTAATAGTAAGAAATGAAATTACTATGAGGGAAGGTGAGCATTCCTTCAAAAAGTGGAGGAACACTTATTCCTTTTCTAAGAAGGGGAAAAAAGGGTAGAAGGTGAAAGAATGATATAATAGTAAAATTATATATTATTTCCTTTCCATTCCTTTTTGTATAAACTTCCAAACACTCTAGAGAAAATACATCATGTGTTTCACTTCATTCCATTTTTAAGAAAAAGACTCCCAAACAGAGTCTTAATTGAGTGATACCAATGTTGTGTTCTTTTTTATTTTTCTAACTCTATAAATAATATTAATGTGAGTGCATGCGTACGTGATGATAAAAAAGAAACCCTAAAAATCTACTTAATTGGTTTGATACAAAACCCTCCTAGCTAGGAGAAACATCTGTTATATATATATATATATATATATAATAACATGACAAAAGTAAATATTCTCACATTATTTCAAACAGGAAAAAAAAAAAAAACATATGGACACTGCACGCTTGAGACTTGTTTTAGACAATGGTACAAATAGGACCATTGAAACTTGCAGAAGAAAAATTTGAAGGAAATTGATAAGAAAAAGGGAAATCAAGAAAAGGAAGCTTCGTCTTTGAATGATGAAACCAAAGATAGGGAATTTATTATTAGTAAATGAAGTTTCGATCACCTGCTGAGTAGGATGTTGTCATTCTAATCTCTCTAATTGGATTAATTATAACATCTTTTGACTTAATTTACCAATTCCCCAAAACCATTCAGTGTCTCCTGGGTTTTATTTTCCCGGAAAAGAAAAAAGAAAATCTTAGATATGACATATGAGCACACGTGCAAGCTCATTTGCTTCATCTAAGATAGGGAGACCCCACTTGATAAAAAATGTTGGGAAAACCTATAAATATATATATATATATATTGGTTTGTTATAAAGTCTTAATCATGAATTTATTTTATTTTTTCATCGCTTTCTTTAAAGCATGCATGTAAGAACAAGGTTTCTATCTAAATTAGTTTGGAGAGAAACTTTCCAAATTACTCCTATTGCTGGATTACGTGTTCTTTATATTTTTAACCGTATGTCAAATTTTGTTTAAATCTGATATTATTTACTATTCAATCAATAAACTTATTTTTTATGCATAATTTTTTATTACAAAAACTTGAAATTTAAATATTTGATTGATGACATAGTTATTGATCTTTGACCTTCTTAAAATTTTGCAAGAATGGAGAATATAATAAAAACATGCAATTTAACGGTTAAATTTTCAATATTCATATTTAATAAAAAAAAATATAGGAAGAGTTTGAAGAGTTTCGAGAAGCATTTTCCTACTTGTAAATGAGGTCCCAACAAATCCTATTAGAGACCTATGTACACCACCATGATGCTTGGATGAGCAAAGAGAAGCTTGTTTCCTTTATTTTGTATTTAATCTATGATTTTTAATTTTGATTGTGGATTTTTTATTATTTTTTTTATAATAGATACAATAGAGATCCAACTTATGGCGTCTGCTTACAAATTGCTTTTTTGTATAGGTGGAAATTAAATCATAATTCTCTTATTCAACGACAAGAAACTTTACCAGTTGATCTAATTTATAAAAAAAAAATTTATTGAGAATTGGCATAGCAAACCATCAGCACTTTATATAAATCAGTTACACATGACAAAAGTGTGGTGTTGAATTGTAAAACATTTGTATTTTACTTTTCAAAACTTGGATATACAAATATTCTATTCTAAAATAAAGGGGTAAAAAAACAGTAAACTTTGATTTTTCACCATTTTAGGGGCTGCAGGAGATTCTGATTATGACAAAATTGGCTTGATCATGAATCCGGAGATGATGTTAATTGCTGGAAATGTGAGTATGACATTATTTTGGGTTTTGCTTTTACAATAATATTGACAGGTTAGCTAAAAGTCCCAATCTAAATTGAGATCACTTTTCAAGCTCTAACCAAATTTACTCGAGCAATAGCTTTCTCTTTACTTATAGACCTCCATAGTCGTAATATTATACATTCCTTTCACATAAAAATGAAATCCACCAATGTACGGAATATTTTCTCCTATAGTGGCTAGATTTATTAGCCATGACATTAATAAGGAAGAAGGGTTGTAGTCCATGTGCATCTAAACCCCCAAACAAGACAAAACTGACCTAACCAAACCTAACTTGATGCATTATGTTGGTTTGAGTTATAATTTTATTTTGATCCTTCAATTGGGTCGGATTCGAGTTGACAATTTTTTCAGCTCATTTGACCCAATCCAACCCACCATATATATAAGTTTATTTAATTACCGTAAATTTAATTATTTTAGTTTGAGAATTATTTTAGAAGAATTTGGGATTTTAGAATATAATTTTAGAATATTATATGAATTGTATTTTATTGAAAAAATGTTTAAATAGTTGATGAAAGAAAATACAAATTTTTACAAGAGATGAAACATCTATGTACAATCCATGAAAATATAATCCAACTTATGCACAATCCTTGATTTTAGGTTTTTTTTTTTAATATTTTATTATTATTATAATTATAATCGAATTTCAAACCTATGACGTACTCCATGATGATTGCTCTATATCATCTTGCCGCAAGATACCAATTGATTATTGGTGTAAACAGACTTCTAATTCTAACCCTAGACTTCTTATCTAACGATAAGAGATTTTATCAATTAAACTAATTGAAAGTTTGAAACCTACCCTAATTATAGATTTGATTCTTACTAGTTGGTTTTGACCAAAAAGACCAAACCACATTCTCAACACAGAATCCACGATAATCATATATATCGGATTGTATGGCTAGTATCCACTATCCACTGTCCATTATCTTAAAAGAGCTCATGAAACAAATTTGGCAATTGAATAAAGATTTTGGATATCCCAGTCTCACCAAACCCATTGAAATTGCTAGTCCATTATATATTTTTGGATTTAATGGTTTTCGTTAGGCAAGTCCCCACCATAACCAAAAATGTAATAATTTTCTCAACCAATTCTTACCCTCACTTCCAAGCTTTCTATGTGATTCTTGGCACGCGAGGGATTTGCAATATCTAACGCTTTCCACATTCTTTGAAGCCTTGGAGGCCCATTGTGAAGATCATGAAAACTCATTGCATGGAAACAATGAAAATTTCTCTTCCAATAAAACAAAAATAATTTAAATAAAAGGCAAAGAAACAATGAACAATCAAAATAAATCCTGAGAGAGATAGTGAGAGGTATTACCTTTCAAATCTTTAGGGGTTAAAAAAATTAAAAAAAGAAGAAGAAAGTAATTGGCAGTTTGGCATTTGACAGCAAACTTGTTGTTAAGAGACTAAATAAAGAAGTTTCTAATGCAAACAATTCAAATAACAATAGTTAATTACTTAATTGAAAGTGGTTCAACTTAGTTTTATATTTTTATTAATTTTATTGAGCACCAATAGAATGATGGGAGTCCAGAAACTTACGAATTATGATAGCAAATTCTAAAACCGTGGGTTTCCTTCTCCAGCTTCCTAACCCTTTGTTTATATTTCCTTATTTGGTAAAGGGGTTAGGTTCAAGATGGAGGTGAAATAACTTTTGTAAACATTTTTTTTTTTTTTTTTTTTTTTTTTTTTTTTTTTTTTTTTTTTTTTTTTTTTTATAACAAATATGCAGTTAAATTATGAAGATGAATAGATATAAATATTTTATCTATAAAATATTTATATTTCAAATACTTATTATGTACTGTGATAATAAATAATATTCAACTAATACAAAATTTGATGTATATGTTAAAATGAAAGAGAGAGTGTCAAATAATGTTATCTTCATAATATTAATTCTATACTATAAAAAAAAATTAATATTAATAAATATTTACAATAAATGTAATTGATCCTATTTTATTATGGTATTATTATTACATAAATTCACACAAATGATTAAAGCAACATACCACTTTAGGCTCTAGAGTTATGTAGCTCAAATGACACCTCCTATTGTTTTTTATGGAGATGTGTATATATATATATATTTTAAATTTACCAGGTTAAAAAAATAAATTAGTAGAGCAACTTACCAACCCACAAACTGGCAGGACTATAATTGAGCCGAGTAATAAAAGTTCAATCTTTCTTATTTAATTTTATTTTGAACACAAACCAAACTCAATTTTATTATCAAACAAAATTACATGTTCAATTTTGTTTTTAAAGTATTTTTCTTTGACATATAGTAAAACAATTATTGAAATCTTTTACCCCATTCAGAAATCAACAAATTTTTACTACAAATATTGTTGAATTATGATTATCAATAAATTAAAAATAATAATTTGATATCATATAGACTCATTTATAAAGATATATCATTCAATTTCAAGCCTATATAATTAAGTATATTTTTCCAAAAAATATACATATAATTTATAGTTCCATGTTTAAAAGTTTGTTTACAAATACATTATTATTATTATTTTTTGAAACTAAATAAATTATTTATTTTTAAACTTAGATCATTTAATGATCGAATCTAAAGATTCTAAACTAGTCTTTTTCTGATTTGAGCTCGTTTTGTTCATAAATATCATTAATAGCGCTACGAAATGGTGAGTTTGTTTTTCGTTTTTATTGATCGTGCAGTTTGATTTATTTGTTCAAATTCAAAGCTTTGTCTTTAAAAAATAATAATTAAAAAAAAAAAAAAAAAAATCTACAATCAGCGTCAACGTGAGGACATATATGGAGTCATAGTCAAACCCAGAGCCGAAGTATGGTCAACATGGGCGGCTCACCAGCTCCTAGCTTGTAATCTCCGTCTTTTCTAGAAGGATGGACCTTCTTATTATTTGGTTTAATTTTTTAAACTTCTTCTTCCTAATTTTTTTTTTTTTTTTTTTTTTGAAGAGTCCTAATTTTTCTTTTTAATATTACACTAATAATTTTATTTTATATATAATAAAAATTTCATAATTTTTTTTATTTTTTTATTTATTTTTATTCAAGAAACCGTGTCTAAGTGTGACTATAACAACACACTTATCTAATGAAGAATCATATTGAGAGACCTATAGAGTTCATGAAAATTGAAATAATTTTTTTTTTCTATAAAAGAATCAATATATTATAAATAAATAAAAAAAAGGTGAGAAGTTAATTCTCAATTATCTTTCTAAAAGACTTATCTTATTGTTTCCATTTTTTTAAAAAAATAATAAAAGACTGCTTGATTCTATTAAGGAATGGTCCTTAAGTGATATTAATAGAGATTCAATATTTATTTTGGACCAAAAAGGTCGTAATATTTTATTATAAAAAATTTTTAATCAAAAAAGCAAAACAAGTTTTGAAAGCATTAGTTTGCAAGTTTGGTTTGGTCTATCTGCTGGCGGTGTCCTTCAACGACATTGGAATAGCATTCTCATATTGAGAAAATTCGCAACACTTCAAATTTTTGGTTCTTTGATTTTATTCATGGAATTATAGGAAGCTAGTCTTTATCCTCAAAATTCTACAAAGAAATCGAAGACAAAAGACTAAGAAGAAGAAGAAGAAGAAGAAGAAGAAGTTCATATTAGAACTAGCATGTCAGACGAGGAAACTGATTCATGGCCGGTTGCTTTATTTGTTTTCTTAATCTTGATCACAGGTACTAATTGAATCTGTATTTTTGTTTCTATAACTTGATTCTTTTGGTTCTTTTTACTCTGAATTCAGCTTTTTAACATGAAAGTTTAGTACTTTCCAATACCATATATCTTGCCCAAGTTCGTCTTTCATGGCACCCAGAACCTTAATATGTCTCAAAATATATTCAAACTTCCAAAAAGTTTAATGGGTATTGTTTTGTTAACATTAAATAATAGAATTCTCACCTTTACCAAGGATGTTTTCTTGTATGATAAAACCAGAACATGTGTTAGTTGTTCGAGGATGATTCTGTCTCAATCATATTTTTAATTATGAGAATCTAATAAATCAATGAATTTTGCAGCTACGTTTGTTGCTGGAGATTCTCTGGACACAGACAAAGAAGTCCTGCTAAATCTGAAAGCATTCTTCGAAGGAAACAATCAAATAAACAGAGGAAAATACTCACAGTGGAACAAGCAGAGCAATAACCCTTGTGAATGGCCTGGAATAAATTGCAGTACTACTACCACAATAGCAAGGGTCACTAGCATCAACCTCTCAGACAACGAAATCTCCGGCAAGTTATTCGGAAACTTCTCGTTGCTAACCGAGCTCTCTTTCCTCGACCTCTCCAGGAACACTCTCAGTGGAGTGATTCCTGAGGACTTAAACCGGTGCCAAAACCTTGTGCATCTCAATCTCTCACATAACATGCTTGACGGCCACCTGAACTTGACAGGGTTGAATAAGCTTGAGAAGCTTGATATTTCTGTCAATAGGATATGTGGGAAGGTCCAGTTGAGCCTCCCAACAATTTGTGACAAGTTGGTTGTGTTGAATATATCGGCAAATAACTTCACGGGCGTGATCAATGGCGGTTTTAATACATGCCAGAATTTGCGGTTCTTGGATTTGAGCACAAACAAGTTAAGTGGGGAATTATGGATTGGTTTTGAAAGGCTGCTTGAGTTTTCTGCCTCAGAAAACAATTTCAACGGGCCTATTTCGTCGCCAATGTTTGGTACTAACTGCAACCTGAAAGTTTTAGACCTGTCTGAAAATGGTTTTACTGGTCAGGTTCCAGGGAATATATCAAATTGTCGAAGTTTGGTTATTTTAAATCTGTCGAGTAATAAGTTTACAGGAAAAATACCAGCTGAGATGGGATCAATTACTAGTCTTCAAGCTTTGTACTTGGGGAACAACAGCTTTTCCAAAGACATTCCTGATTCACTTCCCAGCTTGAATAAGTTAACCTTCTTGGATTTGAGTAGGAACAATTTTGGAGGAAATATGCAAGAGATTTTTGGGAAATTCACTCAGATTAAGTTTCTTGTATTGCACACCAATTCGTATACCGATGGGATATATACATCAGGAATCCTCAAGCTTCCTAACATTTCCAGGTTAGACCTGAGCTTCAACAATTTTTCAGGTCCACTTCCAGTTGAAATCTCTGAAATGCCAAGCTTGAAGTTCTTGATCCTTGCTTACAATGAATTTTCTGGAACTATACCATCAGAATATGGAAACCTGTCCCGCCTGCAAGCACTTGACCTCTCTTTTAACAGGCTAAATGGATCAATACCTCCCACCTTTGGAAAATTGAGGTCACTCTTATGGTTGATGCTTGCAAATAATTCCCTATCAGGGGAGATTCCGCCGGATTTGGGAAATTGTACAAGCTTGTTGTGGTTGAACCTTGCCAACAACCAGCTTTCTGGGAAAATCCCACCTCAATTGACAAATATTGGTACAAATGCCTCCGCAACTTTCGAGTCTAATCGCCGGGATAATGACCTGATTGTTGCTGGCTCAGGGGAGTGCTTGGCGATGCGGAGGTGGATTCCTGCAAACTACCCTCCTTTCAGTTTTGTGTATGACATCCTCACAAGGAAGAGTTGTAGAAGCATATGGGATAGGATACTTCAAGGAAATGGCATTCTCCCAATATGTAGAGCTGGTTCATCAGTCAGGACCTCTCAAATCTCCGGTTATGTTCAACTAAGTGGGAATCGGTTTTCAGGCGAGGTCCCTCCAGATATTGGTAAGATGCAGAATTTCAGTATGTTGCATTTGGGCTTCAATGAATTCTTTGGGAAACTCCCTCCTCAAATTGGAGAAATGCCACTTGTAAATCTAAACATTTCCAATAACAAGTTTTCTGGTGAAATTCCTGGGGAGATTGGTAACATTAAGTGCCTGCAGAATTTGGACTTGTCCTGCAACAATTTTTCTGGCATGTTCCCAGCAAGCTTTAACAACCTGAGTGAGCTAAACAAGTTCAATATCTCATACAATCCACTGATATATGGTGTAATTCCAATAACCGGGCAATTTTTAACGTTTGAGAAGTCCTATCTCGGTGACCCCCACTTGGAATTTCCAAATTCCATTGACAACACCACAGATAAGTCTCCACATAGAAACAATCATGATGGGAAGACAAACAGGGGTAGTTTTGCTGCATTCTTGGTGTTCCTAGCTTTGACACTGATTTTCTTAATATTTGGGGTATTGTCACTCATAGTCTGCATGATGATGAAGAGCCCATCAGAATCACCAGGGTATCTATTGCAGGACATAAAGTACCAGCATGATCTTGCATCAAGTTCTAGCTATTCATCACCATGGTTGTCAGATACGATTAAGGTCATTCGTTTGGACAAAACAGCTTTCACACATGCAGACATTTTAAAAGCGACTGGTAACTTTTCAGAGGAGAGGATTATTGGAAAGGGGGGATTTGGCACAGTCTACCGAGGAGTATTGCCCGATGGGAGAGAAGTGGCAGTTAAAAAGCTTCAAAGAGAAGGAATAGAGGGTGAAAGGGAATTCCGAGCTGAAATGGAGGTTCTAAGTGGCAATGGATTTGGTTGGCCACATCCAAACCTTGTGACACTTTATGGTTGGTGCTTGGATGGCACACAGAAAATTCTAGTTTATGAGTACATGGAAGGTGGAAGCTTGGAGGACCTCATATCAGACAGAATAAAGCTTACATGGAGGAGAAGAATTGATGTGGCACTTGATGTAGCTCGTGCATTAATGTTTCTACACCATGAATGCTACCCTGCCATTGTGCATCGTGATGTGAAGGCTAGCAATGTCCTACTTGATAAGGATGGGAAAGCACGGGTTACTGATTTTGGTCTAGCTAGAGTTGTTGATGCTGGGGATAGTCATGTTAGTACAGTGGTGGCTGGGACAATTGGTTATGTTGCTCCTGAATATGGGCAAACATGGCATGCTACTACAAAAGGGGATGTGTATAGTTTTGGGGTATTGACAATGGAACTAGCAACTGGGAGGAGAGCTTTGGATGGAGGGGAAGAGTGTCTGGTGGAATGGGCGAAACGGGTGATGGGAAATGGGAGGCAAGGATTGTGCAGATCAGTCATACCAGTTGTGCTTTTGGGGTCCGGGCTGGCTGAGGGGGCAGAGGAAATGAGTGAGCTTCTTCGGGTTGGGGTGAAGTGCACAGCCGAGTCACCACAAGCTAGACCAAACATGAAGGAAGTGCTAGCTATGCTAATAAAGATTTCCTGCATCAGAGGGGAGTTCAATTATGACCACTCTCCTCCTTTATAATTTTTTGAAGTTTTGAGAAAGATGTCCATAGTTTTAGGATGTTGGATAGTTTTCACACATATAATACACATAGTTTTTACTGATGTAATTCTTCTTGTACACAAATCATTCATCATTCATTATGTCAAAGAAAGGTTTCTCAATTTTGTAATGTGACTCCTCAAAGCAGTTTTAGGGCAAATGCTATTTATAATAATCTTCATTTGAGCATAAGATTATGTTCTACTCCCAAGCAACTTTTCGAGTGACCATAGTGCTCGAGAATGCATTTTCAATTATATTTTTCTGCAACAGATAAACACAAAGGCGTCTAATCCATCTAAGAATGCAGCTGGGGCATGATTTTTCTAGTGGAGTGGCTAACCATTCAAGCATTTATATATTATTATCACTCATTAAAAAATGTAATAATTATTAATGGTTCATGATCGTTTGGTGGACTGCACAGAAACTCCAAGGAGTTATTGGAGGCAATGCGTTCTTTAAAGGAAGCGACAAGTTTTCGACATTTGATTGAATTAGGAATTATGCATAAGGGTATACTTCATATTACAGTAACTCTGTTCCTTTTGTTTTATTGGGAGAACTTGTGTTGATTAGCCACAAAAGGGCCAGTTTTCAACATCATAGAATGGATGCTTTTCCAGCATGAACAATAGGTGCCAATCAATTTTCAGCAGCCCAAGAAATGGCACCACCGCGAATTGTCATTTGTCCATTTGAAAATAACTAATAGTGCAAATCACAATCAAAACATAATGTTCAAGAAACCTACACAGAGTGGAAAGGGAGGCCAATATGATTTTTTTTTTTTTTTTTTTTTTAAAAAAAAACAAAATCTCATAGTTGAAGTATTTATGCTTAGCAAAAAGTTTGCCCTGCTTCTTTTCCTGAATAAATTTGATTTTATTGTCAACAAAAAAACTAGGTCTTGAATTTCTTTGCCCTTCCTAAAAACAACCTTTCTAAGAAAATAAGAGAAGCTCAAAGAACTAGTTTTGTTTTCAAGAGTTTTGTCACTCAGTGTACTGTGCTTTCCTATATTAGGAGAACTAAAGTCTGAATCTTCCTTTTCTATTATTATAGCTATCGGGAAGGGTTTTTGGGGGGTGGGTGGGGGAGAAGAAAATTTTTGTTGGACCGAGATGTCTAATTAGTAGACTTTGTAAAATTGGACCCGTTAACTTGCCAAAAAAACACAAAAAAAAAATAGAATGAGTAATATGGCAATCTGTGGGGGGAGAAGAACCAAATTTGTTAGGCCAAGGTGTCTAATTAGTAGACCTTGTAAAATTTGATCCAAAAAAAAAAAAAACTAGTATGAGTAATATGGCAATCTGTTTTACCTGCTTTTGACTTTATCCGGTCTGGTTGAACTCTAAGCAGACATGACATGTTTATCAAGCTTCTATTACAAATTTAAAAGTTTTTTTTTCTTTTTTATTGATTCATTTTCAATGCACATTTGTAGATTAAAAGTATATCGGTTTTTCTATATTGTAAATGAAAATACTAATGACTCTATTTGTCAACTTGACACGCAATTTTCAAATATAAATATTTTTAGTGTCAAATCTATTACAAACATTGAGTTGTTTTTTTTTATAAGTTCATTATATATATTCTTCCTAATTATATATTTTCTTTTCCTTTACGTAACATGTTATGCTTTATTCTTAAAACTTTATATATTTGTGAGTTTGAATTAATTTTTTTCTTTTAGTTCTTTTAAGGTTATTTTCTTATGTATAACTTTTCGAAACCTCAACTTTTTTTTTAAGGTACCACTATATTTTTGCCAACTTTAGGCAAATAAACAAATAAGTTTTTAGTAAAACACTAAACCAAATGCATACTTAGTTACCTTTATAGATAATTCAATTTTATTTCATTTTCTTATATAAAATGTATACATGATTTGTTTTCTTCTTTTGTGAAACTATTGGCCTAGTAGACTAATAGAATTAATTATTGAAATATAAACTCAAGGATTTATGTATAACTTCCATTTTTAAGTATTTCTTTGTTCTTTTATCTTTATTGAAAGAAATAATAATAATAATAAGTTAGAAAGTATGTGAAAGGAACTTGAAAAAAAATTCAATTCATACCAAATTGATCCAACCTATCAAAAAAATCAAGTAAAAGGTAGAGGAATAACAACTTATTTTAGTTAGGACAAAACTTATGTACAGTATTTTAGGTGCTGTTTTTTAGGCTTTTCTTCTTAAGATCCTGCCATATGGCTACTTAACTTAAAAAATACACTTCCATTCATGAGAAAAAAGTCACATGGCAAAATCTTAAGAGATGAATCTAAAGAATAGCACATAAGTACTGTACTTAAATCTTGCTCAGTTAAATAAGTTTTTAATTTATACTTAATTTGACATGTACCTATTTTAAACAAGTCTACCACATAGCTAGGTTGTGAGCAGTAAAGTTTTGCACCTCTCCAAATAACAGATACGGACCAACAATTGAAGTTATACAATCATTTAATATAGCTGCATTTTCTCACAAATATATATATATTTATTTATTTATATTTATAGCTACAATAAATAGTGCAATCTGGCCTTGAGTTGAGACTGGGTCAAAACAGTCAAAAAGCTTGACCCAATCACAAAAATTAAATTGCACTTCACAACCAGAAAAATATATCAAATTCTAAAAGAGATCTTCTAAAATCACAAACTAACTCACAATTTTTGTTACAATCCCTCTTGTTGTGCTAGACTGTGTATTGCTTTTATATTTGTAGGGTCCGTTTTTGTAGCCCAAGCCCAAAGAATGTGGGCTAAAGGCCCAACGAACCCAGAACAATGAATTTGTAGAGAGTGGATCGAAGGTTTAGGCGCTCGCCAGCGTGCATGAGGCATGAACTACTTTCCTTTTATTGAAAAATACTAAGAACAATTTACAACTGGGGGATTCTCCTCGGCTGAGGAGGTTTTTCCTCCAGTTGTAAATTGTTCTTAGTATTTTTCAATAAAAGGAAAGTAGTTCATGCCTCATGCACGCCGGCGAGCGCCTAAACATTTGATCCAATCTCTACAAATTTATTGTTCTGGGTTCGTTGGGCCTTTAACCCACATTCTTTGGGCTTGAGCTACAAAAACAGACCCTACAATATTCATCCACCATTTTTTTTTTCCCACCAATTACAATTAAACAAATAAAAAGTTGTAGCAAAAATTATACACATTTTTGTTGCAGTAGATTTTATTTTTAATTCTAAAATTCCACAATCCCTTGTCAGTAGTAAAGGTGTGTATTTTTTTTTTTCTTTTTCTTTTTTGGAGCAAATAAAGGAGTGTACTTAGGTATTAAAGAATCAAATTATTTTCACCTGAAAAAGGACTTGGACCCAAAGTTTCATTATTTGTACACGTAAGTGACCATAATACCCCTGTTTACTCGTTTCCTAATGACCAATCTCTCCTTAGAATTTCCCAAAATTAGTATCCTGCTAGCTTTTCCCAACCAACATTTGGCCATTGCATTGCATGTAGGAGTGAGTTTGGGTCGGGTCGGGTCGGGTCGGGTCGGATTTATTGTGACTCGAAACTCGACCCGATATAAATTGGATTTGGCTGCCTGAAACCCAACCCAAACCGAAAAAAGAGGTCTGTAATCAGGTCAATTTTTTGAGTCTCGAGTCGGGTATCAGGTTGGACTCCCCCAATAAATAAAACAAAAAGAAAACCCCAGCAAGCCAAACCCACGTACCTTCCTTCCAAGCCATCCAAAGCACCCATTTCACTTCACAACTCAATAGTACACAAGCACAAGCACAAAGCAAAGAGTAGTATAACCCAAGAAACGCTAAATTCCTCTCTTTTCACACAAACAAACTCCAATTCCATTCCAAACCCACAACTCAAATAAACCCCAAAACTCCAATTCCATTCTGTGCTTCGCAGTATGCGCGATTCTACGTGGAGATCTCTTTCCACTTCGAGAGCTCCGTTATTCCCTTCGTCGGCATAATCGCTCCCTCCGATACGTACAAGATCTGGAAATGTGACGGCAATCTCGGAGATCTTCTAAAGTACATGACAAATTTCACCCATTTTTTTAAGCTTCCAACTCTGTGCAACAATGTTATCCAAAACATGAAAGCAAAGTAAGAGAAAAATCTAAGTGGCCCAAAATTGTATCTTGGTGAGTCTAATTTCTCTATCATCCTCAACAGAGTTAGTAACTCCCAACCCCAGATGACATTTCCTTTCTCCTTTCCAGTTTTTTCCCAGGAAATTGTTTTGCAAGAAAATGGGCTTCATTTTTCAACTCTTATCTAGGTGTTTGATTTGTGCATTCTAGTGAAAACTCTACAAGTTTTGCCTAATATGTCTTCCAGTTTCTTTTTTCTCCTTTTCCGAATTTATTGTGTAACTGTTTCCAGGAAAAAAAAAAAAAAAAGAGTTGTCTTTTAACTGTGTAACGTGGTTTTACACACTATCTGGATGAAATAATTGATGGGTTATGTTTCATTTGTGTTCTTTCAATGACTTTTATATAGATTTTGGTTAGATATAGAAGATTAAGATTCAGAGATTGCTTTCCCCTTATATTGGCATTTGTGCAGTATTGTAGCTATTAAGAGAATAGCAAATCAATGTTAGTTTTTTTATGCCAAAAACAAAAAGAACCCTTCAATAAATATATATATATATATATATATATTTATTTATTTATTTATTTATCTCTTCAAGGAGTTTGATTTGAAATTGTGATTAAAAAAGTGGCCTTGCTTGTTTGTGAAGTGTAATTTGCTAATGGGTATGCTTGGTTTTCACTTCAGATCTGCCATTAGCTCTACAAGCAATTCTGTTACTAAGGTACTCTACTACTAATGTTAACCTCCAAATTAATATAGAGGCCTTATTTAGGAGCCCATTCGGCTTAAACTTGGAGTAATGGAGTTGGAGCCTGTTGGGCTCATCCTGCATTGGATTAAAAGTGGCATAGTCTCTTCCAGACTTAAATACGTGTTTGAAGTAAACCGCACACTTTTAGAAATAATGTAATTAGTTTAAAATTAATTATTAATACTAATCAAGTAATCATATAAAAACAAAATATAAAATTTTGTATAATTCTTGTACCTTACAAAATATACACAAAGATTATATTTGATAGTCATGATCAAAATAAAGACATTAAATATATATGGTTGAATCATAGAATCTCTAAAAGGCTTTTAGATAAAAGAGAAAAAATCACTAGAATATTAAGTAATAATTTTTTTTATGCCTAACAAAAGCAATGCAATCCTATTATCCTAAAGTATATAATCGTCATCTTCATTAAGCATACGACCATTGTCATCACAAGATTTTAAGTCCTCATTATTTTCCTCATCTATTTCATGTAAACTAATGGTTTCTTCTCAGTATCTTCCTCATCTATCTCATGTAAATTAAGAGAAGGTATCATGTGAGATGGGCGCATGCGCCCATTGTCTCACTGACATGTGGGTCTCATGCATGTGGGACCTGATTTTTTCCTAAATTGATACTCTCTCACGAGAGGAGTGTGTTTTTAACAAGAACTTGAATTTATTGCCCCCTCTAGCGACCTCACTCTTGACTTGTACTTGTACTCAGCTTGACTTGTACCTAACTTAAACCCATTCAATTTGACTGGATCCATTTGCCATGTCAACCACGTAGCTAAGTTGTGAGCAGAAAAGATTGCACCTCTCCAAATAACAGATATGCACCTGATCAATTTGTTTCTTCTTCTTCTTCTTCTTTTTTTTTTTTTTTTTTTTTCTCAAAGCTTGAGTGGAACTTAAAAGTTTTTCTTTTGTCATGGAGCTGTTATATTTTGTTGTTCGTTTTAATAGAAGTTTGTTTGGAATAAAAAATAAGACAAAAGATTATGGAGATTTAAAGTAAAAGTAAAACTAGGATGGCAATATAAGAATAAGAAATGGTGAAAAAAGAGTTTGAGGAACTTTTGAATCAATCTATAAAAGGAAGTTAAGTTTTTGTTCTTTCATTAGTAATCCTTGCAGTTATTATGATTTGTTATTAAGTACTTGGCTGGCGCCCTTCAGCTTTCTTAATGAAATTTTACTTATAAAAATAAAAATTAGCTGTTGGTAATTTTCATTAGAAATATATGATTTTGTTGTTCGTGGAATGTGGGAACATTAAGGATTAATTTAATTTAACTAGAAGGCAACATTTTATCCAAATCCATCAAGGTTTCATTGTCCAATGTTTCCCCATATTTTCTAGCATCATAATTTTAATTCACGTTGTTTTATAATTATTGTCCTGAGTTATGTCTATGTTGGAGCATTTTAATATTAAATAAATAAAATGAATAAATATAATAACATAAATGAAAAGATATGGGAGTGAATATGGAAGATGAGGAGTTAGTGAAAATGTTTAATCCCACATTGAAAAGGAGAGAGATTATTTTATTCTTTTTAATTGTGGTGATTAATGGGCTAAAATGTATTGACTCAGATATTGGGCTAGATACGTGCGCAAGGGGGAGGTGAAGAGTGGAGGCATCAAAATTGGAAATGGATCAGCCTCTTAGATCCTCCTACTTAGACTCATTCAGATCCAAGTTAAAATTAGAGAGATTCTTGGCAAGGAAGTGTCGCGCCTTAGTCCAAATAGTGTTGTGTAATTTCTCTTTACGTTAATAATATTCAAAAGTATTTTCAGTTTCTCTTTATGTTATTTCTATTACCATTGTATTTGCACCAACAGTCTAAAATCATCATATTATATATGAAATTTGTAAATATTTTCTTATGGTGCAAGGTATATCTACAAATGTAGGTTGTCATGTTGCTGAAATTTGAATATTATATATGAAATTTGAATTTAGTTGTTGAATTGCTTATAGGTTGTCATGTTGCTATTTCTTCAAATAAATAAATATTTTGGAGACACCTATACAAGTTATGCTCAAGCTTGGTGGAAAATATGCATATGTAGATGTGGATGATTCCTTTGTTTCATCTCATAAAAAAAAGGAAAAAATTTTCTCTCCAAACTTAAACTCATCTTATATATTATTATTGGATATAATTTTAAAAATCCAACTGTTAGATTACATGTTTTTATTATATCATTTATGTTTGCAAAATTTTAAGAAGATCAAGCATCAATATCTATGTAATCAATTAAATGTTTAAATTTCAAGTTTATTATTATTTATTTTTTGGTTTAAAATTATGCATAAAAAATAAGTTTATTGATCAAATAGTAAATAACATCTGATTTGAATGAAATTTTACATACATGTTAAGAACTTAAAAGATATGTAATTTAACGGTTAAATTTTCAAATTTTACATAAAATAAAAAGATAAAGGATAAGTTTGAGTTTAGAGAGAAACCTTATCCATAAAAAAGACACAATATGGTTATTTCTCAAGGTATGTATTTTTTTGTCTTTAAAATATTAACTTTTTAACTACTTATAGTATTAAGCAAAGTCAAAATATTTAACATTGGCTAACTATGCTTTCTTCATAGGGTTAGCCACTACTTTTTTAATTGTTAGAGCATTTGTATCAGACAATGCAAAATAAAAAATAACTCAATTTTAGATACTCAACCTCTAAAAATTGCATACATTAGTCAAGTTAAAAATATGTAAATTTCAGTAAAAAAAAATATGTGAATTTGCAAAGTTACTATCGTAACTATGTAAATTTATATTGACATTATTCATTTTGCATTTAGTTTTTATTCTTTTTTTTACATGAAGAAATAAAATATATGGTGGTTGTTGTATGTGAAAGCAGAAAAACAATATAAAAAATCAAGAAAATTGATATTTTGTTGAAATAGAGTTTAGAATAAATAATTTGGTAAATTGCAAATCACACCTCTAACATTTGGGGTGTTTGAATTTTACAACCTGAAGTATTAGAATTTGAAATTCACCCTCTAAAGTTTGGGAAGCTTGGTTTTTATACCTTGACGTTTTATAATTTAGATTTTACCCCATAAAATTTTTGGATGTTTGGATTTTACACCTCAAATTTTGAAATTTTAAAGTGTAAAATCCAAATACTTCCGAATTTTATAAAGTAAAATCTAAACACCCCTAAAATTTAAATGGTAAAATTCAAATTTTGAAACGTTAGAGTGTAAAATTCTAACACCTTTAAATTTTAGGTAGTAAAATCCAAGTTTTGAAACTTAAGGTGTAAAATCTAGACATATTTAAACTTTAGGAGTGTAATTTATCATTTATCCTAATTAATTTAATGTGAGTATTTATAAATAAAAAATAAATAGCTAAGTAAAAAGTAGAAAAAGTCGGATTTTTATTTTTATTTTTATTAATCTAAAATAAATATAAATTTTTGCATGATGATTTGAATGTTCAAACTTCAAAGATCAGTTCAACTTCAACGTTCAACCGTGCGCTATACGTGGATGTCTTTCTTGCGTGCAACGCAGCCACGCAGGAACTTCATCCTCAATTTCCTTCTCTCAGCGGCGAAGGTGCTCTAATCATGTTTGTCCCATCTTTTCCCCTCTCTCTCAATTTGGTTCACCAGATTGGAGTAGCTTGTTGGACAAGTGCTGAGAAGTCAGCAAAGTGAATTGGCTTTGCTGGAGTAGCTTGACCAAAAGAGAAAAATTGGATTCATCTTTTTTTCTCTATAACTAGATGATGTCTTGCGCAATGCATGGACTATTTTACAATTTCATTTAAAATAATTTATATATATATTAAGACTTACATATAATATTTATTTTGTTCTATAATATTTATGTTTGCCCAAAATATTATTGAATACTTTACAACATGATTTTCTTAATTCATATTTTATTTTAAAAAAATTTGTATAACACTTTAAGACTATAACATATTATAATATCTACTGTTAAAAGTAAATTTTATTTTTTAAACTGATTTAATGATTTTGAAACCTATAAATAAAAATTTAAAGCATAAAATACTTTTATATCCTAAACTTATATAAATTTAAGTAACCTCCCAAACACTTCCTCAATCATATTTGTAGGGACAAGGTGCCCAAATATATTTTTGGGCCTTGGGCCTTGTCCGAGGAAGCTCAGTGGTCCAAGAGTAGATCAGTAGTAAGGAAAACTTATGATTGTAAGCTTCACGAGCAAGTTATGACTGTAAAGGCTAGGGAAGGTGGTCCGAGGAGAAATATCCCTTCGGCTAAATGAAGTAAAGATCAAAATGTGTGTCCTATCATCCAAAATGACATACAAGGAGGTTTTATTGATAAGGATATGCACTATGAATGTATAGGACATGTGGGAGCTAAGAAATATCTAGGAGAAAGCTGCTACTACCATATTGAATGCTCTGTAACTGACTCTCTAGCCGCATTAATGAGGAAGTGATATCTGAACAGTGTTTTCCTACCTTACAGCTACCCCCAAAGGCTTCAAAAGGGTGTTGATAGGACAAGAATCAATACAAGCAATCTGTTGTCCACATGGAGGGTAGAGACGAAAGGGGAGACATAGTATAAATTAGAAGGGAGGCCCTAAGAGGAAGGGATGAAGAATTAGAAGAAAAAACATAGTAGTCCATCTGCATCTTCTTGTCATCTAAATCCACTTTATTTGTTGACTGATTCATTCAAGCTCAGTTTCCCAACCCACTCTTTACAAATTCATTGTATTAGACTTTTTGGGTCTAAGTTCATTTATCATTTGGGCTAGGGACTCAAATTGTGTCCTTACAACATTATTCTCACAATCAAATATAGAGACCTCAATCGCAAAATTATCTTAATGAAATTAAGGAAATCATTTGTAATTATCAACATAAAGATAACATGAATAAACAAAGAGAAATTAGCTAAAATCATATCCATTTATCAAAATTAAATTGTTTTTAGTTGGGCTTCTATATTTTTTTTAAAAAAAAGTAGAAAATACTTTGAAATCATCATTGATTTTTATTTTTATCACAATATGGTCCATATTGCATAAAATAGCATTAAAAAAAATAAAAAACCTACAAAAAAAAAAATCCTACAAATTATGAGTTTTAGCTCAAAATTTCAAAAAAAAAAAAAAAAAAGAAGAAGAAAAAGCCAACTTCATAAATAATCAATTCTTTAGTTCTAAAACAAAAATATTTATGACTTTTTCAAACCAAAATTCCAAACACTCAAGACTCAAAGCAAATCATGACCTTCACAAAATCCACAACATCTGACTGTAATATCAAAATTATAAGCTACCATCATTGAATAAAAAATGCAAGCCTTCTTTCTTGGTTATAGCTTACTCATACGGGTTAGGATCAAATGGTATTGCAATATTGGAGTTATGTAGGTATCGTTGAAAAATTGATGGTAGATGACATTGTTTTTGGTCTGAGTGTATTTGAGATGGGATGACATAAAGGGCTCTAGACATGTATATATAAAGGATTAGAAGTGAAAAGGGTGAATGTAAATGTAAAGAGATTTTTGTGTGTAAGAGAGAGGAAAAGTCCTAGAATATTGAACCAAATGAAACAAATACTAGTGTAAAAACATTGAATAAAAAATATAATAAAAAGTTGTCTTAAAACATTGAACCAAAAGAAATAAAGAATCTATTTTTAAATTTATTCTTATCTTTAATATGGCTTAAGAGTATTTCAATTCTCTTGATAGAGTGTGCCACATGACAGAACCTTATACTTTTCTGCATGAATCTCTATTTATATATATATATATATATATTGATTGATTGATAATTATGTACAAAAGTTCACCACCATTTATAAAGGGATGTACAAAATTCAAGGTTAAGTGGCTTGCAACTTGATGTGAAGAGTGTGGAAGGAAGAAAAGAAGAAAAATGTAAAGAAATAAAAGGAAAGACCACCATGAATTCTCTGCTTTTATATATAGATATATGTATATAGTGTGGAAGGAAGAAAAGAAGAAAAAGGTAATTTTATATATAGATATATGTATATAGTGTGGAAGGAAGAAAAGAAGAAAAAGGTAAAGAAATAAAAGGAAAGACCACCATGAATTCTCTGCTTTTATGACTTGCTTTTATTGTGACTTGATGCAAAGAGTGTGGAAGGAAGAAAAGAAGAAAAAGGTGAAGAAATAAAAGGAAAGGCCATTTGGCCATTTGGTGCATAAGAAAAAAGAGTGAGAAGTGCCAAAGAAAGTGAGGACCAAGTGCAGTATTGAAGAGAGCAAGCAAAAGAGAGGAGAAAAATATAAAGAGCAAGGGAAAATTGTGAGAGATACACAACGAAGAAGAGAGTAGTGAGTGAAAAGAAAAAGAGTTTTTTTTTTTTTTTTTTTGGCTTAAGTTGTATCTCTAAGGGTTGTAATCTGAAATTATTCGAAGTTTGTCTTATGGTTTTTCCCTTCAAGAAGAAATGATTTTCTCATAAATCTTTGTATTCTTGTGTGATTATGCTTCCATTGTACTTACTGAAATTTATTCATAGGTATATAGAATTTTTCCCAAAATTTATAGCTTTCTTATTTCTGGGGAATACAACAATTAGATTCTGACTCAGAGGAAACCATATTATAAATAGGCTAGCGTGAATACAAATTACAGGATCTGCTGCTAAAGTTGCGTGAGGTACTATTTTATATTCAATTCTTTTATTAAATTTAGTCAGCTAAACAAAGAACAAACACTATTGCAAATGCATAATAAACTTTAGGGGTGAAATTTGCTTATCCCCATACCTATTGTCATGTTGTTGTGCATGTCATATTTCTGCCTATACCCATACCTATGCCGGTGCTTCTTAGGTTTTAAAGTTTTTGTTGCTTGCTTAGGTGGTGCTTATTGGGGGTGTATTTTTTTTTTTTTTTTGGGTAAATTTTGTGTTTGGCTCTTATCATTTGCACTATATTTCAATTTAGTTTATAACCTTTCAATTATATTAATTTGACCATTAACCTTTCAGTGTTATATCAATTTAGTTTTTGCCGTTATCTTTTAAATAAAAATTGCTGACATGTCAAACAGCCGAAATAAAAATTAGTTTTTGGCAATAAAAAAAAAACTAATTTTTTATTTTGGTCATTTGTCACATCATCAATTTCCTTCAAAGGGATAACGACATTGGCTAAATTGACAAGATACTGAAATATTAGGAATCAAATTAATACAATTGAAAGGTTATTGATCAAATTGAAATACGTTATAAAGGATAGAGACTAAATATATAATTTACTCTTTTTTTTTTTTCCTTATTCTAAGAATAAGGACACAGGTGTCGTTTTAGGCTAATGGGTACTTTTGGCTGCTATATAATTGCAGGATTTTGTTTGAATATTTAGGTATTTCTGTAGAAAACACTGCTAGGATTTTATTTATTTGATTTCTTAATTAATTAGATCTATGTTTGTTCTTTATTATGAATATTTTATTTAATTAATTTTTTCAATAATTTAGAATACAGATAGCTCCTAGCATTGAACTCATATTGGTTTTATCTTATTCTTCTTGTGCAATTTTTTTCTTAGTGCTATTTGATTACCTTTCTTAGTTGAGAAAAAAGGGTTGATGGTCTGATTGTATAAGATTTGAGTTGTATTGCTGGGTGATGCAATGCCCTAAGCTTTCGGTTTTTTGGCAATGTAGTTGCTGTTTTGGTACTCTTATACTGATGCTCTTAGTACTATTGTGGTGTAAAAGAATTTTGATACAGAATGGAATTCTAAATCTTTCTCTTTTTCCGTGGCTGTAGTTCAGATTTATGTGATACACTTCAATTGTTGGGCTAAATTTTTCTCAAGATTATATAAGATAGTTTTCATCTTTCTTAGCATTTATCAAGATATTGTGTCTGTGTAATGTGCAATGGGCATTGATTTTATTGTGTTTTTGTTGAGTTTGCAGCATCCTACGTGTTTGATAAAATGTCTTATGGGTTTGCAATTGCATCATGTTTTTTTATGTTCCCAAATGTGAGGCTTTGGAGTGCAATTTGTAGGGACTAAATTTTCTGAATTATTTGATTAGTTGCAATTAATGTCATCTGAGCTTGCCGAAATCTTTGCAGATAAGCTTTGTGTATGCAAAAATTCTTCAATATATGGATGCTTATTTACCTATGGTGATTTAGAGAGGAGGGTGGTGCTAACAAGCTTTTACTTCCTATCTGGTCAGTATCTTTTGTTTTTAGTAAGTTTGATCTTTTTAGAATATTTGTACGGATCTTTGTGAAAATGAACAAATTGCTAAAATCTTAAATCTGGGTTTACCGGTATGTATCTCTCTCTTTGCTTTTCAGTTTTTGCCTTTTTTTAAAAAAAAAAAAATTTGCATTACTTTATTTTTCCCTTCCATTACTATGTTCACATCAATCCTTTCTTGATCTTCTATTTAAATATGCTACTAGAGAATATATTTGGTACTTGAGAATTTCATTTCTCTTGTTGTATACTATCATTACATAGTTTCTCCATTGTCTAGATTGACATAAAATAATATTTGTACTCTAGAAGTTCATTCTCATGTTGTTCTCGTTAGACTTATAGTTAAGTGATTAAATTCACCATTTCCTAACAACTTAAGATTTTGGAAGAAACGGTAGTTTAACATAGTATTAGAGCAAGAGATCCTGAGTTCAATCTCTAGCTTTACTTTACCTCCCATTTAAAATGTTAAATTCCCACTTGTTGAGCCCCCACTTATTAAGGAGAAGTTTAGGCCCACAAGTGAGAGGGAGTGTTAGACTTATGGTTAAGTGATTAAATTCATCATTTCCTAATAGCTTAGAATCGGTAATTTAACAATACTTGAGAGCTTCATTTTTTCAATGGTGGCATTAAAATTCAAAAGTTATTTGCCTATTCATTTGTAGTCTTTGATGTTGATATTCTAATTCTCTTTAATCTGATGTTTTTCCATTTTGGTTATAAGATAGTAAAGAACAATGTAGTTAGTGGTTAGAGAATTGAAACAATAAAGCCAAATTCCTACCATGAGCTAATAAATATTTGTAATTTTTATTTTAATATCTCATCTATTGCATGAGTTAGCGACTAGTTTTATTTAATATAAAAGCGTACAAAATTAGAAGGCATTATTAGTTGCAAATTTTTTTTGGTCTATCTGCAGGCGGTGTGTGTTAACAACACTGGAATAACATTCTCATATTGAGAATCCATAACTTCAATTTTAGTTCAATTTTATTCATCGGATTCTATGAAGCTAATCTTTAACTACAAATTCTATAAAGAGAACCAAGACAAAGACCAAGAGGAAGAAGAAGAAGAAGGCCACATTTGAACTAGCATGTCAGACGAGGAAACTAATTCATGGCCGGTTGCGTTAATTGTTTTCTTAATCTTGATCATAGGTACCAATTCAAACTGTGTTTTTTTAATAAAAAAAATTATTAAAAAAGAATAAGAAAAAAAGGAGAGAGACTCTTTTGGTTCATAACTCTGAATTCTGCCTTTTTAACACGAAAGTTTAGCACTTTGCAATACCATACCAAGTTCATCTTTCATGACATCCTGAATCTCAATACTAGTATGAACTATATCTGTCTAATGAAATATTCAAACTTACAAAAAGGTTTAACGGGTCTTTCTCTGTTTTTGTTTTTGTCAACATTTAATAATAAAATTCACATTCATTACAGATGTTTCCTGTTTCTTAGAACCAAAACATGTTTTAATTTTTAAAGGACGAATCTGTCTCTCAAATATGTTTTAAGTTATGGGAATCTAATTCATTAAATTTTGCAGGTACGCTTGTTGCTGGAGATTCTCTGCACACAGACAAAGAAGTCCTGCTAAATCTGAAAGCATTCTTTGAAGGAAACAATCAAATAAACAGAGGAAAATACTCAGAGTGGAACAAGCAGAGCAATAACCCATGTGAATGGCCTGGAATAAATTGCAGTAATACTACCAGAACAGCAAGAGTCACTAGCATCAATCTCTCAGACAACAAAATATCCGGCAAGTTATTCGGAAACTTCTCGTTGCTAACCGAGCTCTCTTTCCTCGACCTCTCCAAGAACACTCTCAGTGGAGTGATTCCTGAGGACTTAAACCGGTGCCAAAACCTTGTGCATCTCAATCTCTCACATAACATTCTTGACGGCCACCTGAACTTGACAGGATTGAATAAGCTTGAGAACCTTGATATTTCTGTCAATAGAATATTTGGGGAGGTCCAGTTGAGCCTCCCAACAATTTGTGACAAGTTGGTTGTGTTGAATATATCGGCGAATAACTTCATGGGCATGATCAATGGCAGTTTTGATACATGCCAGAATTTGCAGTTCTTGGATTTGAGCTCAAACAAGTTAAGTGGGGAATTATGGATTGGTTTTGAAAGGCTGCTTGAGTTTTCTGCCTCAGAAAACAATTTCAACAGGCCTATTTTGTCGTCAATGTTTGGTACCAACTGTAACCTGCAAGTTTTAGAACTGTGTGAAAATGGTTTTACTGGTCAGATTCCAGGGAATATATCAAATTGTCGAAATTTGGTTATTTTGAATCTGTTGAGTAATAATTTTACAGGAAAAATACCAACCGAGATGGGATCAATTTCTAGTCTTCAAACTTTGTACTTGGGGAACAACAGCTTTTCCAATGACATTCCTGATTCACTTCTCAGTTTGAATAATTTAACCTTCTTGGATTTGAGTAGGAACAATTTTGGAGGAAATATACAAGAGATTTTTGGGAAATTCACTCAGGTTAAGTTTCTTGTATTGCACAGCAATTTGTATATCGGTGGGATATATACATCGGGAATTCTCAAGCTTCCTAACATTTCTATATTAGACCTGAGCTTCAACAAATTTTCAGGTCCACTTCCAGTTGAAATCTCTGAAATGCCAAGTTTGAAGTTCTTGATCCTTGCTTACAATGAATTTTCTGCAACTATACCATCAGAATATGGAAACCTGTCCCGCCTGCAAGCACTTGACCTGTCTTTTAACAGGCTAAATGGATCAATACCTCCCACCTTTGGAAAATTGAGGTCACTCTTATGGTTGATGCTTGCAAATAATTCCCTATCAGGGGAGATTCCGCCGGATTTGGGAAATTGTACAAGCTTGTTGTGGTTGAACCTTGCCAACAACCAGCTTTCTGGGAAAATCCCACCTCAATTGACTAATATTGGTACAAATCCCTCTGCAACTTTCGAGTCTAATCGCCGGGAAAATGACAGGATTGTTGGTGGCTCAGGGGAGTGTTTGGCGATGCAGAGGTGGATTCCTGCAAACTACCCTCCTCTCAGTTTTGTGTATGAAATCCTCACAAGGAAGAGTTGTAGAAGCATGTGGGGTTGGATAATTCAAGGAAATGGCATTTTCCCAATATGTGCAGCTGTTTCGTCAGTCAGGACCTTTCAAATCCCCGGTTATGTTCAACTAAGTGGGAATCGGCTTTCAGGTGAGGTCCCTCCAGATATTGGTAAGATGCAGAAGTTCAGTATGTTGCATTTGGGCTTCAATGAATTCTATGGGAAGCTCCCACCTCAAATTGAAGAAATGCCACTTGTAGTCCTAAACATTTCCAATAACAAGTTTTCTGGTGAAATTCCTGGGGAGATTGGTAACATTAAGTGCCTGCAGAATCTGGACTTGTCCTGCAACAATTTTTCTGGCATGTTCCCAGCAAGCTTTAACAACCTGAGTGAGCTAAGCAAGTTCAATATCTCATACAATCCACTGATGTCTGGTGTAATTCCAAAAACCGGGCAATTGTCAACGTTTGAGAAGTCGTCCTATCTCGGTGACCCCCTTTTGGAACTTCCAAAGTTCATTGACAACACCTCAGATAAGTTAGTACGTAGTACCAATCATAATGGGAAGACAAAAAGGCCTAATAGCTTTTCTGCATTCTTGGTGCTCCTAGCTTTGGCAGTGACTTTCTTAACATTTGGGTTATTCTCACTCATAATCGGCATACCTGGCCCCAAAATTTGGGAGTAAGGCTTTTCTTCTTCTTCTTCTTGTCGCTCATAGTCTGCTTGACAGTGAAGAGTCCATCAGAATCACTGTGGTATCTATTAGAGGATACAAAGTACTAGCATGAAACTGAAAACCTTTGGTTAAAAGAAATGTAGATAAAAGTAAAAGTTAGTTGAAATTGTACAATGGGACTCATTAATAATACCAAAAAGTGTAGTAGGTCCCATGAATAGTAACAAAAATAAGCTAAATAATAAAATAAGTTGAATTTTTAATTCGGAGCCAAATGCACTATAAGAGATGCTAAAAGAACGAATTTTGTTTGCAAGAGTTTTGTCATTTAATGTGGTACAACGTGCTTTCCTTTATTAGGAGAACTAAAGTTTGAATCTTCCTTTTCTATTATTGTAGCTATTGGGAAGGGTTGGGCGGGAGGGGGAGAAGAAAAAAAATTGTTAGGCCAAGATGTTTAATTAGTAAACCTTGTAAAATTACATTAAAAAAAAAAAAAAAAACACTAGAATGAGTAATATGGCAATCTTGTTTTTTTTTGGGGGGGTGGGGGGGGAGCCAAATTTGTACGGCCAAGATATCTAATTAGTAGAACTTGTAAATGGCAATCTGTTTTTGTCTAATTTGCTTTTGTAAATAAAAATACTAATGACTTTATTTGTCAACTTGATACGCAATTCTCAAATATAATATTTTCAGAGTCAAATCTATTACAAACATTGAGTAGTTTTTTTTATAAGTTCATTATATATATTCTTCCTAATTATATATTTTCTTTTCCTTTACATAACATGTTATATTTTATTCTTAAAACTTTATATATGTGTGAGTTTGAATTAATTTTTTTTTTCATTTATATTTTAAGGTTATTTTCTGATGTATAACTTTTTGAAGCCTTTTTTTTTTTTAAGGTAAAACTATATTTTTACCAACTTTAGGCAAATAAACAAATAAGTTTTTAGTAAAACACTAATCCAAATGCATACTTAATTACTTTTATAGATAATTCAACTTTATTTCATTTTCTTATATAAAATGTATACATGATTTGTTTTCTTCTTTTGTGAAACTATTGGCCTAGTAGACTAGTAGAATTAATTATCGAAATATAAACTCAATGATTTATGTATAACTTCCATTTTTAAGTATTTCTTTGTTCTTTTATCTTTATTGATGACAATAATAATAACAATAAGTGTACTTTATTAAGGAATCACGTTATTTTCACCTGAAAAAATGACCTGGACCCAAAGTTTCATTATTTGTTCAACTAAGTGACCATAATACCCCTGTTTACTCATTTCCTAATGACCAATCCCTCCTTAGAATTTCCCAAAATTAGCATCCTGCTAGCTTTTTCCAACCACCATTTGGCCATTGCATTGCATGTGCTTCCCCTGCTCTCTCATACCATGCTCTCTCTCTCTCTCTCTCTCTTCAATGGAAAATTTCACCCATTTTTTTTAGCTTCCAACTCTGAGAGCAACAATGTTATCCAAAACATGAAAGCAAAGTAAGAGAAAAATCTTAGTGGCCCAAAATTGTATCTTGGTGAGTCTAATTTCTCTATCATCCTCAACAGAGTTAGTAACTCCCAACCCCAGGTGATATTTCCTTTCCCCTTTCCAGTTTTTTCCCAGGAAATTGTTTTCCAAGAAAATAGGCTTCATTTTTCAACTCTTATCTAGGTGTTTGATTTGTGCATTCTAGTGAAAACTCTACAAGTTTTGCATAATGTGTCTTCCAGTTTCTTTTTTTCTTTTTCCAAATTTATTAAGTATTTGTTTCCTGAAAAAAAATGAGCTGTCTTTTAACTGTTGAATGTGATTATACACACTATCTAGATGAAATAATTGATGGGTTATGTTTCATGTGTTCTTTCAATGACTTTTATATAGATTTTGGTTAGATATAGAAGATTAAGATTCAGAGTTTGCTTTTCCCTTATATTGGCATTTGGGCAGTATTTTATATTTATATTTATATTTATATTTATATTTATCTCTCTCTCTCTCTCTCTCTCTCTTTTCAAGGAGTTTGATTTGAAATTGTGAGTAAAAAAGTGGCCTTGCTTGTTTTGTGGAGTGTAATTTGTTAATGGGTATGCTTGGGTTTCTCATCTATATGATGGATGAGGATCACAAATTCACAATCTTATAGCCCTTGACGGCAATGCAATGGCTTTAGTATCATGATTGTTTACTGTTTCATTGTTTAAGATCTGTCTTACATTTTTCTCATTCATTGCACTAAGAATAATGTCACATGTTTGTTGCTTTCCTCTTCATAGAAATTCTAATAGGCAAATTTTGAGCTACTGCATATCAGAGTTTTCTATGATTACTATGGTGTTAATTATAATGGCTCTTTGGCCAATCTTCTTGATAGGGTATAAGGACTGATTGACTGAGTATATTGATGAATAAATTGTAAGCAACATGTTGCGGAGGACAACTGAATATAAAATGGTAGGGGAGAGAAGGGAGAACATTATGCTTGCGGAGCTAGCAATCCAAAGAGAGCTAGCATATAGGAGGAAGATAGCTATGTTGCAGTTCACATTAGATGAAGATTTGAAAGATCTTATGCCTTTACAGGTGAGGATTCAAATAGAAGATTGCTTGAATTTGTCTCACTGGCAATGATTTATATCCCTTTGCTTCAACTAAAGTTTTTTCTTTTATAGCCTTTCTCTTGTCTTTCAGACGCCTTAAACTTTAACCAAGATACTTTTGAGGCTCTGCTGTGAATATCTTTTTTTCCTTATTCAAGTGCAACTTTTGTTCAAAGGCATAAATGACTTGCATATAAATCAAGGCCTGTAGTTGGATTTGAAGATACAGTCCATAGCTAGTTGATGTCAAACCCAACTTACATTTTCTCTTTCCTCTCTCTCACTTGGAAAGTTTAATTAGTCTGCTTTGTCAGAGAATGCATGAGAATTCGAAGGAAGGTTTATTAGGCACTAAAAATTAATATCTCAGTTAATTATAATGTTTCTTATGGCCCAGATTATTAGATGATGTCATATGTTTATTGGTCTTCATTGAAGACTGACCAGATCTGCAATTGTTCTATCTTAGAATGGCACCCATCACATAAGAAGCAGAGATATTTCACAATGAAAATATAAATTATGAAATGCATATAAAATTTTTGTGGTAGATTCTAAATTGAGTTTCGGAATCTAGCTATACAATATGCTTAGTGAAAATTTCATGTGCATACAATTGATCTGGTTATCAGTAATTTCGTTTTCGAGCACATTTTGCTATGATATAATGGTGTAAATTACTCGAAGTTGCCTAGTGTCTTCAAAGTTTTTGATTTTTACACAATAGGTTTCTTCAGTAGATGCATTGCTAGGGTATAGTTCTTCAGCTAAGTTGTTTGTAATGGGAACTTCACACCCCCTTCCAACACCCCCCCCCCCCCTTTTTTTTCAGGTGCTATCTTCACATTCAAGTCCCATTCACAGCCCAAGACCATTGGAACGGCCAAGTGCAAGTGCAAGTGCAAATCCAAGTCCGGTTCCTAGCACAAATCATTCAGTGCTATCTTCACTTTCAAGTCCCAGCCACAGCCCAAGACCATTGGAAGGGCCAAGTTCAAGTCCAAGTCCAAGTTCAAGTCCGGTTCCAAGCACAAATCTTTCAGGGATAAAGCGAAAAGAGCTGACCAACTGCCTTCAATACCTGCAACCTGAGCGGCCTGGGCTATCTCATGGTAGTGTCATGCTTAAGGATCAAATAGATAACTTATTTTGCAAGATTTGCCAAGTGCAGTGCTCAAGTGCCTTTAATCTCAAGCAACACTTTGAAGGAAGAAAACACAAGGCGAAAGTAGAAGAGTTGGAACTTAATAGGAAATATGGAGGAGAGAAAGCAAACCAGCTTCAATGTTGTGAATTGTGTAAAGTAACATGCATGAATGAAACTTTGTTGAAGCTGCATTTACAAGGAAAAAAGCACAAGGAGAAACTACAACAACTGGAATCATTACAACATGGAGAAGAAATCCCAAACCAGCCACAATGGTGTGAATTGTGTAAAGTAACATGCATGAATGTAACTTTGCTGAAGCAGCATTGTCAAGGAAAAAAGCACAAGGACAAACTGCAAGAACTGGAATCATTAAAGCATGGAGAAGAAATCCCAAACCAACCGAAGTGGTGTGGATTGTGTAAAATTTGGTGCATGGGTGATCATAATTTCAAGGAGCACCTTGAAGGTCAAAAGCATATCGTTCAGCTACATGCTTTTCAGAAGGAAAAGAGGGCCAAACAGATAATTGAGATTGGCTAAAGTCATGACAGATAATTTTATTTTTGCCATGAAATCAGTGAAAATCTGTTTGAACTTAGTGCATATGACTCCTAGTCTCTAGAGTTAGTTTCTCCCCTTCCTCATATATAGGCAACTATAAATACAAAGAAAAAAAGCCAAGAGCCTTGTATTTCAACTAATATCTTTTGGCGTGTCTAACAGAGACATGTAGGATTCAAATCCTCCCTCCCTATTGTAAATATCAATTTATCAAAAAAAAAAAAAAAATTCATTGCGAAAAAAAGTAATTTTGAACCAATATGTATATTTTTGTGATTAAATAGTACTTGTGTTATGCCTAATACATCTTATAGACAAAACTAGCCCTGTTTTCCTAAAACCCCCTATATATGAGCAAATATTTTGAAACTTGTAGCATTCAGTATTGCAGCAATGCCTACTTGAACTACTCTTTTTCAGAACTTGTTGGGAGAGCTAAGACAATCGCATCTTGCAGTCATCATGGTAATACCCATTTATTCCAAAATACGTTTCAAGCAACTAATAAATCATTTTAAATTAACGCTGGAAATTAAAGTTTTAGAACAGTTTTAGAATAGACCAAGACTTGCTTGTTTCTATGGTTGAGATGGATATAGGCATTACAGAATTCACCCATACTTGTTAAACCCGGTCTCTTAGTCAAGTTAAGGTTTTTTATTTGTAATTAACTAGTCAAATTTGGTGGCTGGATTTGTAAGAAACACAAGGGAATGAAAGAAAGTGAGCGAAGAAATCTTTAATGAATATCAAGAGTGAATTGCTTCATTATCATTACAAAACGAGCTATGTTTCTTTTATAGCAGAGCAGACTCAGCAGAGTAATAGTCTATTGCAACTGCTAGCCGTTGCATAAGTAATTCTACTAATAAACTGCTCTAATTGACTCCACCAACTTATCTTCAAAACACACTGTTTCATTAATAGTATGTTACAGTGCTAAGACCTTGACTTGTAGTACAGAGGCTTTTGACAATACAACATGCAATATGTGATCCTAATAGAAAACAACACTTGAGTTGAGCTGCATGCTGTTTTGCATGAGAGCTTGCTTAACAAGCATAAACCTTTCAAACTAGGCTCTGCCACGGGCTTGTTTAAGGTCAGATTATTTTTGTAATTTGTAGACATGGTGAGGGAATTGAGGATCAACATAAGTTGGAGGTTATGCAATGTAAACATCTTCTCAGACCAATCCATTTAGGAAAGCATTACTAACATACAACTGTTTGATAGGCCAATGAATTAAACTGCCAAGGTAGAATTAGTCGAATTGTTGGGGGTTTAACAATTGGATTGATTGTGTCTTCAAAGTCTATGCCTTCTTGTTCATAGAATCCCTTTGCTATCAAACTGGCCTTGTACCTAGCTATGGATCCATCACTATTATGTTTAAGCTTATAGACCCATTTTTATACCACAATATTTTCTATCAACTAGTGAAAATACAAGAGTTCATGTATGTTGTCTTTGTAAAGCTGAGTATTCATCTGACATGGCTTGGCACCACTGTGGAAACTGCTGATAGGAAATCTTAAATGAAAGTAGCTCCATTAAAGTGTAATCAATGTGAGATATAAGGCATTGCTTTGGCTTAAACATACCACTCTTAGACCTACTTGGCATAGCATGAATGTTAGGAGAATACTGTGGCTAAGTTTGAGGTATTATTGGAGTAGGGATTGGTTGAGTAGTAGAGAGGTTGAAATGAGCTGTGGATTAGAAGTAAAAAGTGAAGAGGGTGAAGAACTTAAGAGAAAGAATGAAGGTATAGAAGAGATGGTAAGTAACAGACATATTGCAAAGTTGAGAAATACAAGCTCATTAAACAAGGTATATATGTCTCTAGACAAAGATATGATCAATTTGTAGTTCCAAGCAAAGATGCAAGCTCATTAAGTTAGATAACCTAAGAAGATGCTTTTCTTTTTTTTTTTGGGTGCTTGTTTCAAGTTTGTGGTGGAGATTTTGGGCTTTTGCCCTTATTTTGCAAAAATAACAGCAATATGTCCCTATTTTGAAACTATTTAGGTCTATATCCTTGTTTTTTTAAACTTGATTTTAACAACATCGAGTTTGGTATAAAACTCGATATCCTCAAAATCAAGTTATATATAAATTTTTAATTGAAACTCGACTTTAGCAAAGTCGAATTTCACTTTAATTTTTTAAAAAAATTAAGTGCAAAATATGCATAGAAGTTCCACTTGTAACTTGATTTTTTAAAAATTGAGTACTAAAACAGGGACACAGGCCTAAATGGTTTCAAAATAAAGACATTGTGCTAAATTTTTTTAAAAATAGAGGCAAAAGCCTAGTATCTCCGTTTGTGATTGTTGTATTGTCTAAAGTAAAGGAAAACACTTTAATAAAAACAGTAAAGGAAAGCATTGACAACCAAAGGTTTTGAGTTAAGACAAATTAGGTTTGGGCTGAAAAAGTTTCCACCAAGGTGAAATAAATTGAGTTCAAATGAGAGAAGTCAATTAATCAAAAACACAACAAAATACGCAAGATGTGATCAACATGAAACTCTAGAGCCTAGAGTGACAATTTGACTTGTAAAATCAAAGTTAGGGTAATCTCAACAAGTCTAGATGTTAATGCATACATTTAGATAAGTAAGTAAAACCATATAATTTAAGGCTCTTTAGATTTTATATATTGAAGTTTCAAAATTTGAATTTCACCTCCTAGAAGATATATTTCATTTGCATAAGCAGCTCTTCCATTCATAATTTTTATTATAAATGCCACATAAGCTTGTCATAAGTGTTTACCGTTCGTTTGAAAATTGCCTATTTTTAGTAGCTTATCTGCATAATGTAAGACAAAAATTTTTTTTAAAAAAATAAAAAATCTAAAAACTAGCTCATTTTCAAAAGCTGAAAGTTAGATTAATTATTTAAATAAAAAGCTAGTTTATGATTATTCCCAAAACACCCACCTTTTATCTAATAAAACAATTTCATGTCATTTTTATTATACGGCCTCATTTTTGTTTTAAAATTTTTATTCAATAGTTATTTAAAGTCTACTATTTTTGGGACTAAAAAAACAGTCATTTTTGGTTTTTTACTTTGCAGAGAAAGTAGGACACACTATTTCAATGTGCCACTGCACACTCTCTCTTCAGTAAGAGTGAGAGATTCCGACTCCTGAACTTCAACCAAATGGTAACAAATGTGACTCTGATGATCACCTCGCTGCTCCAAACAAATTACTAGTCCTACTCCTTCCTTATTTCTCACTCTGCATGTATCATGTATGACCATATTTTTACATTTTCCCACTTTTTATTGGATTTGATTTTTCCTGGAAACTGAGCTTCAATCTAATGCTCTCACTCTCATTTATTGATAGATAAATTCTTGTAAGAGATTATTATCAAGTTGCCTTTTTTTTTTGTTTTTCTTGGGTGTCTTTTGGCTGTGTTACTGTTAACTTGTGCTTGGTTTTGTATTCTTTCATGGCTACACAACTTTTGGCTATGTGGGTGTTTTGTTTTTTTTTGAAAGCCATATATTTTATAATCCAATGCACATTATGGTTAAGGGCTTCATTTTGTGTTTTCCTATATTAGGGCTAGGGAAAATTACATTTTATGTTCTATAATTTAAGAGTGTAACAAATTAAACCCTATAGTTTCAAAAGTTACAAATTAAGTCCTGGGGTTTTCAAAAAGTAACAAATTAAACCCTCAGGTCTAAACCCATATTAAATTCCAAACACTTTGTAATTCAACTCAAATGGGGGGGATTTAATTTGTTACTTTTTGAAACTATAGGGTTAAATTTGTTATACCTACTAAATTATAGGGTTTAAAATGTAATTTACCCATAATGTTATTGTTTATGTACAGTGGTAGTTAGTAATTACTAGTGAACAAGTTCTGCACAAAGAGGATATGATTTTTGACTTGTATGCTTGTTTCTCTCTTAGGTTTAATGATACTTAAGTATGAAGAAAAAAATAGTATACCCTCTGTTTACTAATTTATGAGATGCCCATACATATATAATTCCTCATTTCAAGTTGGATTTATTGTGTGATTTCAATCAACTGTGTTCTGTACCTAGGATTATCTTTTGATTAAGTAACATCATTTTCTGATACAACCTTCAACTCAGTGAATCTTAAAGTATAATCATTTGAAACACTTCCTAGCTTGGTTTTAAATATCAAATTTAGGTAATTTAAATTGCTGTTTTTTTTTCTTTTTTTCTTTTTTTCCATATTCAAATTTGGAGCTGTGCTACTTGGACACCATCCTAAGTTTGAATCTATAATGTGAGTGTGCAAATAGGGAACTTACAGGTCAAACATTGCAGAGGTTACAACTAAAAAGGAAAATGGGTGATGAGAGAAGGGAAGACATAATGCCAGTGGAACTAGCGATCAAACGGGAACTGGCATATCAGAGGAAGACTGGTATTGATCCATTTCTGGTGAGGATATGTCATATTTTCATCGATGCAGTATGTTGTAATTGATGACAACAATGATGGCCTAATGAGTTCTTAGTATCATGTTTCACTAAATTTGGATATTTTTGTGTGAAATTCTGTGTTTTATTCCGTATTCCTTTCAGTTCATAGAATCTTTTTTATAAGTAGTAGTTGCTTACAAACTTAATTGTGACCCAATATTGTGTTTCAATCTCATAAAACAAATTCAATTAACAAAGTGTGCATGCCTAGTAAACTTTTGTCAAATGGGTGTTGTTAATTGTAGTCTGATGTTTGAGCATTGATGACTAGATTGCATGCAAAACCAAGTGTGTTTTGTTGTCAGACCAATATGTTGACAGCTCCTGTGATTTCTCAAATAGCACTTACTTTTTTTAAGAGGTCTCAAATAACACTTACTTACCTTCACAAGTCTCTGATTTGACTTTCACGTTCCCTTCCCACGAGCAGTTTATGTGATAATTGTGTTTGTCTGACTTTTTGCCTTGGACAAGTTGAAGGCTTGAGGAATGTGTGGCATGCATGTTCATCACAGGTTTTAATCAACTTTTACTGTCAGTGATGCATGACACAACTAAAAGAATTAGAGTAGGGTGGATAAGGTGGAAGTGTATTGGGAGTACTATATGACTTTAGAATACCTATTAAGTTAATGGTAAAATTTTGTAGATTACTATAAGACCAGTTATGCTTTATGGTATAGAATTTTGGTTGTTGAAGAAGCAACATGTTCATAAAATTAATGAAGCCAAAATGAGATTGTAAAGTTGGATAAATGAAAATATTAGGAAAAGGAATTTAGTAATCTCCAACATTCTCCCTTTTATATTTTACATCTAACGCTTAATCCCTTGGTGACTTTTTAATGAAAAACTTTCTGGACATGACAAATGAAGTTGAAGTGCAGACACACAAGTTTTAATAAATGCTGTTCTTTTCTCTTGGTTGACATATACGAGGAAAGTTATTTTTGTTAGGAGGATTCCCAGGGTCAGTGATAGTGATAACCAGCCAGATGGTTGATGGAACAGCATCAAAATTTCGTAGCCAAGTGGAGAGAGTCTCGATACTTCTTCTGGTTTGGTTAATATTGAGAAGGGAGGTTATATGTGTTATAGACTGGAAAGGGGTGAGTATACTGGTAACCAGCCAAAGGCTGAGGTAAGAGAATCGCTTATTTCTTGTTAGGCAGGTAACACAATATAATTGATTATTTATTGTAACTAGAGAAGTATCCAAGTGATTAATAATTAGCTTGGATTTCTTCATTTATAACACTGACCGTCTGACCCCTTGTGGTTTTTGCATCTTGATTTTATTGATTGAATATACTTAATGGTAGTTACATTCACCCTTTAAACTTATCATTCTTGTGATACAACAACAAAGCTTTTATCATTTGGGGTTATGATTATAAATTTCTAAGCTAGGATTATAGTAGTCCTTTTGAGGCGGGCTTGGGATTCATACCATTAAAGTCTTTCAGCCCTTCATACTCAATTGATTAATTAGCAAAAAAATGTAATAAAAAAAGGTTTTTCCCCCTCCTTTCCCCCTCTTGTGTGAACTTTAGTCTCATTTTGTTAAGAAATGAGAAGGATGTTGGCTTCATAAATGCCTACACTACCTTGATGGTTAGAGTATTCCTTTTGAGTTGGATTTGGGACGCACACACCCATATGGAAGATAGTCTGTGAGCATTTCAGTGTTTTCTCTTCTTTTTTTTTTTTTCTTTTTTTTTAAATGAGGTTAATTGCCATAGCCATTGGAATGCAGCACCCATTCTTTTCTGTATTCAGAATCTTGTATATATTGATGGACCAACCGCTGGTGCTTCATTCACTGGCTCTGTTCTTCATTGGTATCTGCTGACCTATAATATTTCCTCAAACCAGGTACAGGCTTCAAGTTCGAGTCCAAGTACAAGGCTTAATAGAAGTCCAAGTCCTGGTCTATCAGGATTGAAGCAGCTTGAACCAACTAGCAGCAAAGAATTCCTACCACATCAACAGCCACGGCCAATTCCGAGTCTATCAGGATTTAAACGGCTTGCACCAACTTTCAGCAAACAATGCCTGCCACATCAACAGCAGCACCCAATTTACATTAGTCATCCACTTGAAAATCCGACAGATCCCTTTTTTAGCAAGATCTGCCAAGTGCCCTGCTCTAGTGCTGTCACTTATAAATCGCACATAAGAGGTTACAAGCATAGGGCTATAGTAGGAGAATTGAAATTTGGCAGGAAGGATGGTGCTGAGGTAGCTGAGGTAAGGAGCGAGCGAAAGAAGTGTGAATTTTGTAATGTTTGGTGCATGGATGATGATGCACTCCAGCAACACTTAGAAGGTAAGCAGCACATGTCTAAGCTACAAAAGTTGGAGCTTGCAAGGGAAGTTGGAGGGCAAATTGTAAAGCAAAGAAAGTGGTACAAGGTGTGTAATATTTGGTGCATAGATGAGTCTTCATTTAAGATGCATCTCAAAGGCCAAAAGCATCTCTTAATACTCCATGGTTTTCCTGGGAATAGAGGGCCGTAAAGGAAGAGGCCAGGAGGGCTGAGGTGGCAAAGCTTGACTGGCAAGAACAAAAAACTACTATATATTTTTGCACCACATAAACACAGCTAGTGCATGACTTTTCTAGTGGAGTTGCGAATCATTCAAAAAATTGTAAATTTTTATGGGTTCGTGGTCGTTTGGTAGACTGCAATGAAGTTCAATGGCCTTTTGGAGGCAATGCTTTCTTTAAAGGAAGCCACAAGTTTTGGCAATTTGATTTTGGTAGGAAGTAAGCATAAGCACATTCTTCATTTAGAGTACCTGCAGGCCAAGACTGTCACACATGCATTTTTACATTAAAAAAAAATTAAAAAAAAAAAAAAAAACAACCTCATGGGTATGGACTCTCTCACATCCACTTTTTTATGAGAATCTTCTCTCATATCCGCTTAAGTGTTTTAAATGTGAATATTTGCGCATCAAATATGAATATTGTGTAAAACAGTAAATATATAATGAGTGTGAAACAATATTTTTCCATGACCGATAGTGCCACTCACAATGAAAACCTAATGTGCAGCAAGCCTAAAACGATAATAAGGAATCCAATATGAATTTTCAACTACTAAAAAGTGAAAATACTTCCACCATTCAAGTGTTAAAGAACACTTCCATATGGGATGTTATGTAGCACCCTTGCTAAAAAGTAATCTTGTGTATAAAAATTACTGAAGTTCCCATTTACATTTAGAAAAAAATTAGCCATTTTTTCCTTGTTAAGGTTGCGTTTGGCATGACTTAAAAAGTTAACTTATTTTACCATTTAGTTTATTTTTAGTACTATTTATGAGTCTCATGGCACTTTTTAGTACTATTCATAAGTTTTAATTTATTATTTTAACTATCTTTATCTCTTAGAGTACTTTTAACAAAAAAAAAAAAAAAATTGAATTTTAAGAAAATTAGCTGTATCAAACGGACAGTAAGTGTCAAAGAAATCTTTCCCTTATCACAGAAATCAACTCCAGCTCCTTGGCTTGACTTGGCTTTAGAGGGACTGGGTTACGACTCCTCTAACTAGCAACCAATAGAAAGAGCAGACCCCTGCGAGGATACCTTGTAATCCATCAAATAAACGAGAAAAGCATATCAAATATCTTCTAGATTTGCAATCCATGATCCGGATCAAAAAGTACAGATTCAGCCAAAAAAATAAAAGATCAAAAAGTACAGAATCATTTATACGGCTTCTTTCTCCAGAGTATATCTAGACACCTGTACATGGACAAAGAAAATTAAGTCCCATCTATTGTAGGTGGTATATGTTGTTTGAACTTGTGGGGTCTACTCTCATATAAAAGGGAGGATGCATGTATTGAAAATACCATATATTTTTTTCATCCATTGTACTTATTAATGTAGTGTACGTTTAGATTGAAATGAAAAATTAAAATTATTTCACCATACTATTATTCATGGGCCTTACTGTAATTTTTGGCATTATTTATGAGTCCTATTGTACTATTTCAACTAATTTTTATCTTTATGTACAATACTTTCTGCAATAATTTTTCAGATTTAGCAAAATAAGCTGTTCAATTAAAAAAAAATCACAATTATAAGATTCAAATTATATATTCTTTTTAGAAGATATTCAATTCTACATGGCATTAGTTTAGACATTTTTTAAACTATATATTTCTAAAGTTTGTAATGGTTTATCATTATATATATATATATATATATATATATATATATATATATATATATTTATGATTTAGAATTTGATTGAATATAGACTCTTCAGTTTTTGCACCAAATAATTCATTTTCCACAAAAATTAAAAAATTATATGGACATATGACGCAAATTTGAACTCCAATTGAAATCTAATTAGATTTGGACTTTTCAATTTTTACATCCAATAATTCACTTGGCAAAAAAAAAAAAAAAAAAAAAGATGGGACTTGCGGCACAAAATTAAGACTTTGATTAAAATCTAATTGGATTTTCTTTGACTTTTGGCTTTATATATATATATATATATATATGGGATTGTGTTTAAGTTACATCAAGTGTAATTTAAGCAATGTTACACCACTCAATATAGGATTTGATTCAAGTTACACCAAAAGCAACTTTAATCAATGTTACACCACTCAATATTTTTTAATTGAATGCGAATTATAACAAATAAATAATTGGATTATTATCTTTGTGCATTTTTCATGCTTGCAAAATTTTAAAATGATAAAATATCAATAGTCATGTCATCAATCAATTGTTTAAATTCAAGTTTTTGTAGTTCAAAATAATGGAGGAAAGATGAGTTTAAGGATTAAATGGTAAATAATAACTAATTGGCATGAATATTGGTATGCATGTTCAAAACATATAGAACATGCAATCCAAAGGTGAAATTTTCAAAATATGAATTTAATAACAAGTTGTTGAATTCATATTTTAATATATATATATATATACACACACGCACACATGCACATTACTTGCCTTATCACACGTGCTTGCGATGAGGCTCTTTTTTTATTTTTTATTTTTATTTTGGATTTAGTGTCGTAATGTTTAAAAGTGAGACAAAGATACTATCCTAATTTTTAGGATTCTTCTCTACTTGAGAGTATATAAAATTTTGAAATTTTGAATTTAAAATAAAAGGTGGTAATTCAGATTAGAGAAGAGAAAAGAAAAGGCTTAAAACTTAGGAAGTTTTTTTAGAAATAGTAAATTACTTTTTTAACCAATTTGTGTTTTTAAATTTAAAATCATTTAACTAAAAAATAGGGTTATTTTAAAGAGTTTAAGAATTTGTGTGAAGATATTTTAGTATGCAAAATTATAAAACCCAAACAGGGAATCCTATTATTAAGATTAAATATTATTGATTTTTAATTTTTTATACCTTTTACTGGTATTCATTATTCAATATTGCAGCAATGCCTACTTGAAATGTGGTTTTTTGGGATTGGACCTATTGGTTAAGCTTGATAAGAACAAGTGTATTTAATCTAGGGATGCAACAAAATGCTACAATATTGTCACAACATCCTTATTTTTGGGATGGGACTCAATTTAATATTTTATTTTGACCTTTGAGAGACTAACATCTCAGCTGTTGTGAAAATATTGTGATGACAACTTGTTGTGACTATAGAACTTCTCTTTTTAGTATTTCATTGTAATCTTGGATGGTATTTTTTTTAACTGGGATTTTATTCTTGTATTGGGTTTTGTGGACTGTCAAAAGGAAAGTTTTGGGTTTTGACATTGACTGCCAAAAGGAAAGTTTGTGAGGTTCAATAAGTTAGGTGTTAGCAAACCATGATAGATTGTAAGTTTTGATAAATTGTCATATACATTTTCAAGTCCAAAATAAAGATCCAAAATCAGCTCAAGGAAAAGGAAGTAGTTTCTGCATTCCTAACATACCACTCAATCAATCGTGGAAACTTATTATAAAAAGGCCTATTTATTAAGTTGGCTAATGATGTATTTTATGTGCCTTACTTGCTAGACTATGTAAAGGCTCGCTAAGGTTCACTAAGATAGAGAGAGGGATAGCACTTGGCCATAGATCAAAAGTCCAAAACTCTAATTCTATATTGTTCACCATAATATTGGATTCAAGAAGTAGATATGAAAACGATATTCTTGGAGTTGATGATCAAGGTTGAAGCTACATGGCTATCCCAGTGTTACTGCTATGTAGTTCAAATCTTCAAGAGTTTCTTGGAGTTGACTAGAGGTTCCGGTCAAGAAGCGCGAGTGAGTCATATGTGGAACATCCAAATAATTAAAATGTGTTGGATATTGATAACGCCTTAAAATATATATATTTGTTATATATTTATGTGAGCGTTATCTTCTTATTACTATGCTTAATTTATGTAATTAAGCTATGATTTACATTAGCCTCTATTATTTATCTTTACATAATTTCTTAAATAAGATGTCATTCATTGTGCGTAATTTTCTACTTTTAGAAAATCATGTGAAAAAATGAGCTTATAAGAGCTTGTGAGAGAATGGAGGTTGAGAAGTAAAGAGGAGCTAAGGGACCATGATTAAATGTCTAAGGAGGTGCAACTAGAGTGCTTGGGTCATTTACCATGTTTGGAAGTTTCAAATAAGGAAAGAAATCAAAGAAGCATAATCGGAAAATGAAAAATCAAATTTGAGCACTGATTAATATTTTGAGCGTATCTCTCTCCTCAAAAATCCAATTGACTCAATACTAGATGGGCTAGAACCGCGACTTAAATATCTACAACTTTCCAGTTTTGAGTTTTTCGAAATTCACAATTTTTGAAAGCTGAAATTAACTCATAAGTTGCTATTGAAAATCTAGACAAAAATTAAATAGTAAAAGTTTTATTTTCTTTGTACACTTTTGACGTTAGGATTTTTGAAGGGAGGCTGTGGATAACGAATTTTGCAGAGAAAAACTTGTATTTTCTTTTCTTTAATGGCAGCCTAAACTCTTAGTTAAGGCTAGAGGTTATGCTTCTTCTATACGGTATTAATATTCAATGTGATTCTTTTTAAGATTTTAAACAACAACATATTTGATTGTTCAATTAGATTTCTTTTGATGCATTAGTTATTCCAAGCTTTCAATAAGTTCAATCATGTTTTTCTTGTTGTTTAGATGAATTTCTAATAGTTTCAAATAGAAATCAGGTTTTAAAGTGAATGGATTTTTCTGAAAACTATTCTAACTGCATTATTAATCTAAGTTATCATGCGTTCTTGAATTATCCCAGTTCAATTGAATCATAGGTTTTTCATTGTCTAAGAACAATCAATTATGAAATATATATTTTCTTAGATCACAAAAAATTTCATATCAATATAGGGAAATACCCTAGTGCCCTAGTATTTAAAGTATTTAAACCAGTCGTTATTTAATTGTTAACAATCACTAAGAAAAATTATTTTTCATCTTCACCAAAAGTGTTGTTTAATTACATTGTCTTTGAATTTACCCTGCTCCTTGTGGTTTGATCTCGATACTCCGAAAATTATATTACTACGATCTCCCGCACTTGGGAGTGAGCAAGCAGATATATTTCAACAATTTACTTTTGTGATTAAGCAAATATGAATAACATACAGATCTAATTATAAGCAATAATACAAATAGATGTGATAGGCAAAAACAATAAATAGATATTGTATATATAAGAAGAAATCTACAAAATAATTACAAAATCACAGACCAAATGTGTGAAAGATGAATGATACAGATCAAGTTTTGTGTTCATAATCTCCTTAAACAGATTTCGCCCCTTACATAATCTGTGGTACTTAGAGACTCATGGATGTCTGTCTCTCGAGATAAAATGATCTATAGTATGGAAAAGCAACACTACAAGGTCCGTGTTCTACGAACAAAAATGTCTCTTTCTCTCTCTTTGACTCTATGTTTATGCACAAAATATTTTCTCTCTAGAAAAGTTTCTCAAGAAGTGATTTTTATGAATGAGAGGCTATGAATATATACATTAATGAACAAACACATTGTTCAAAAATAACTAGTATATAAAGACTTACTAATTCAAAAAATAAAATAATAAATATTATTTTTGTTTAAACAAAAGGGCCCAATCTACACATGCTCAAAGTCTAACCCAATGTCGAACCCATGAGAACATAAACTCATATACTCTATCATTTCTTATGTTGGATTCAAAGATTTTCACTAATTCAATATCATGTTTAAGTTGACACATTAGAAATCAATTTCTTATTCACTCCATAATATTTTTTCTAACAAAATGTTCAAAGGTTTTGAATCAGAAAGTTTTTATAATAAGTTCATCTATGGGGTGGAATTTAGGTAAAGGTTTTTACTCCAAATTGTAAACTTCTATTGATTATAGCGGATTGTTTGTTGGGGAAGGTTTTCCTTGTAATGGATATCTCTTTTCCTTGTGTTTTTCACTAGATCACTATATCCTGTGTTATGTGCTTTGTTGTATGTTGCTTGATATATGGTGACTTGCATGCTTGTGGTAATTAACCTATGATTTATTGAATACATAATTGCTTAATTGACTAATCTCAAATAATCCCTTGCGTATATAACATACAACTGAAGTCTAAACAAACCTTTCATCCTCAAATTTCACTCAAAATTTTAACTTTTTGTTCCTTTCATTGATCTCCTCGGACATTTAAGCACCAAGAAGGAAGAGTAAAAGTTATCCCCCAAAATTTGTTATGTTATGTGTACGTATATGTGCGTAAGAGAGAGAGAGAGAAATATCGTACACGTTTTCTCAGAAAAATATATGAAGCATATATGCCTACTGTTTGTTAAACGTGGCAATACACGCTGTGTGTGTCAAGGACATGAGTGCTGTTATATATATGTTTCCTAGCTTGTAGATTTGATCACACTACATATTGTTGCAGATAGTCCACGTTGGAATCGCAAAATTTGGCCATACATTCAGTCATGCTTATCGGATTATGTATGTTTGTCCATTTTTATATCAAATCTATAGGCAAACAAAAGGAAATCTTGCATGGTATTAAATCAACTCTCTCATACTTTTCTAGATTTTATCATTCTTCAAATTGGATGAAGACGAATCCAAATTGCTGAGGAAGAAAAAGCTAGATTCCTCATTCCAGTAAGGGATTGGAGCCTTGCTAGCTAGTAGCTACTACCTATATTCCAACAAAAGAATTTGCGGGTGGGGTTAACCAGTGTTTAGTGATTTCATGTCACAAAATGGAAAGATAGAGACATCTTTTGCATACTTCACGTGATCAGTTTGGTGTTCTGATCAGGAAACACTCAAGTGCTTCTCCACTATACCCAACAATGCATTTTAGTTAGGAGATAGAATCATAGTACTTTAAGAAAAGAAAAAAATGGCCAAGAAAATGAAAGAGCCAATCAAAATCTCTCTCTCTCTCTTTTTCTTCTATAAATTTGGAGTGACTTGGAAATGCATGAGCTCAGGAGAAGCATACAGAAAAGAATCTATAGGAGAGATGGAGAACACTTACGGCTGTTCATCAAAGACAACAAAGGATGTTTCTCTTCAAGAAATTAGAGATAGGCTTGCTGAGTTTGCTGAAGTAAGAGGATGGGTTCAATATCACAGTCCTAGAAATCTCCTTCTAGCACTAGTAAGCCCTTATTACACACAAACTATTATTACGATTTCAATTACTTTTTGAGATGTGTATAAAACTATGTAAAATAGTTTATATACAACAAGTTTAACCCTATTATCATAGTCATTTCACACTTTCAGTGTATGACGATTTCAAACAATTTTTACCCTTTTTTCTTGCTTTCATTTTGATGAAATATTTGGATTGGTTTGTGCAGGTGGGAGAGGTGGGAGAGCTATCTGAGATATTCCAATGGAAGGGAGAAGTTGCAAGAGGACTACCCAACTGGAGTTCTGATGATAAGGAGCATCTAGAAGAGGAACTCTCGGATGTTTTGCTCTATCTAGTACAACTTGCTGATATCTGTGGGCTTGATCTTGGACAAGCGGCTCTGACAAAAATAGTCAAGAATGCTAAGAAGTACCCTGTTATGAATCAGACTTCTACCTAGCTACAACTAGAAGCACCCTCATCAACCAGCTTTACTATGTATTTTCAATTGTTGAGCTGATCGAGCTTATCATCAACAATAAGTCTAGCTTCAAAAAAAACAGTGCGTCTTTCTATCTCTCTCTCTCTCTCTCTCTCGTTAATGTTGGAGAGTAGGTCTAGTTTGTTACTAAAAACCATACATGCGACTCTTATCTTTGTATCATGTATGGAGAGCATGTTGTTGTGGTGTTGTAATTTTTTGTTTCTTTTCTTCTTCTGGCTGAATGTATGGAGAGCATGTTAAGCGTAAAGAGTTCGAAGCTAGTGTGCGTTTGGATATGTAACTTTTTTGTTAAGAAATTATTTTCTTATTTGCTAAAAATCAGTTAAAATATAAATGTATCTAGAAAAAAAAAAATGAATCTTGAAAAAGTTATACATAAATAAATCAACTAAAATGAAAGGAATGCCTTAACCCCATAGTTGATTTTATAGCGAAATTAAGTAACTTTCTAAATTAACCAATTGTGTAATATCAATTAGCATGTGTTAATTCCTATCAAAAAAAAAATTAGCATGTGTTAATAATTAATAATAAGGATTAGCAATCACAAGTAATACTATAGCCAAAATTATTTTACAATATTTTTACAAACTGTTATTGTGATCAATTTCTCGTTAGTTTTTATCTAGGCCCACCATTTACATTATTTTTTTTCATTTACCAATAATCATTCACTACATCAGCATTTTGCAAAATTTGTTGTAAAAAAGTTTGTATCTCTAGCATTACTGTAACAATCACATATGTAAAGCAATAATAATAAAGTAACATAAATGAATATATATGTGTGTGTGTGGAGCAAAAGTTGAAAGGATAGATTAGTACAAGCGATATTTTATCAAGACAATCCACTAGAATTAGACAAGTTTTATAATATAATAAAATATATAACCTTTATACCTAACTTCTAGAATGTCTAAATGTCTAAACTCTTTAATATATGGATGTCTTCGCAAATGACACTCTTGTTCATGACTAAAACCCCTTATTAACTCCAAGAATCTCTTAAAGATTTGCTACACCACAGTGACACAGTGAATATGTGGAGTCAACTTCTTAATCAATCAATACGCATTAGGAGCAGTGGCAGCTCCACATGCAAGCCAAGGTGGTCACAGGACCACCCTACTTGCAAAAAAAATTGTATATATTCACCTACCCAAAAAATTATATGCTAAACTAACATATTATGAGCAGCCTAATAAAAATGTTGAACACCTTACCCTAACTTGAGAATTACAAAATTTTGGATTTAACAAAATAAGAGTAATGTTACATTCACAACATTTTTACAATAATTTCATAACAAATCTAACATGGTAAGTTGTTACTGAATTTGAGCTCAATACTAATATTATTATTTTACCTATCAATAATAGCTTTTTTGCATAAGATTTACTGTAAAAATACTATGGATGTAACATTACTCCAAAATTAATTATGTCCCCAAACATAATCCTTAATCCCTTCAAAAAAAATGCTTAAATAACAACAATAAATATTAACCCAAATAACAACAAACATAAACCAAACAAAACGAGAACAAACAACAATTGAACAAATTATTCAACAAGCCTATTATAAAACAAAAAGATAAAAATTGTCAATCATTCAAATTTGTAGCTCATTCAACCTATTCAATAAAAATAATCTCTAATTTCTTTTTTTCTTAAAAAGTTGTACCAAGAAAAATATTTTGGTTGTACGTTTTTCTTGATAGTGACGACAATTATGCTTTTTTTGGCTTTGTAGTCACAACAATTTTACTCTCCTTAGTTACTCGACTTAAGGTTGTAGCAAATATTTGAATTATCATATTTTTATTAAATTTTGTATAATTTAAAATTTTTAGTAACCACCCTAAAAAAAAATTCGTAAAACCGCCACTGATTAGAAATATAACTTTCAAACTCATGAGTACACAAGATGGGGCTTGGCTTTTCTCTCTGCATAGCCCAAGGTTTCTGCCCCTCAAAGCCTCCCAAAAATTGTGTTTATGAGGACTATATCCTAGACTTATGTAGGGTTTAAAATAAGACACCAAAACCTAATTGGAAAAAGTTTCACATAAAACAGGTTTCCCGAGTCTTGATCAATCGCGAGTCAATCAAAATTTAGTGCATCTTAGAGTCAACATTCTTGTAGAAGATTACGCCATCTAAAAATTAATTGACCATGGGATGAAAAAAAAAAAATATATATATATATATATATATATTGTTGTGTTACTAATGCAGAAGATTACGCCATCTAAAAATTAATTGACCATGGGATGAAAAATTTTCTCCAACAGAGACGTATTTTGAAGTTTGGTCCTACAGGATATGGACCCTGGTTATTTGCAAAAGCAGGTCCCCCAACTGGTTTGAATTCTTTGAAGCTGAAATTCTAGAAGCAGAAAAAGAAGACAAAGTGATGTGAAAGAGAGGCAAGAAAGAACGTGGGTAAAACTAGAAGCAGAAGGATATGTCCTACCATCATGATTTGACCACTTTGGCTTATAGAGGTTGGTTTTGACATAACATCATGATTAATGAGGAAAGCGGAAAGAGGCTTGAGGAAGAGTCAAACATGGTAGAAGTTTAGTTTGGAAACCACAAAACTTGTAAGCAAACATCAACTAAAGTCTTGCTAGGTAGTTTCTTATACAAATGAAAAGTATTAAAAAAATTTGTTTTTATTAACCTAGCATCCTTGTTAAACAAGAAAAACCCCCCCAAAAACTATTCAGATGTAAACAATACAAATGAGAAAGAATGGAATCCTAGGCCTTTGCCCATCGCAATCCTGAGTAGTCAATTGGATGACTTTCAAAAATTCATCATAAAACAAAGAGCCCATCTCTAGACTTAATGTTGTTGAAGACTTTTTAGAAAGTACAGATTGCAAAGAAGATTATGAATAGAAAAGTGCAGTTTCCTCAATTTTTTGGAGTGATTGATGATGAATAGTGAAAGAAAAATAATGATAAGTTGATATAAAAGTGATTGTTTATCAACCATAATATATCACTTAGTAAACTATATTAAAAGTTGTGTCAATACAAAGAACCATTTGTTGTTAAGCCCTTTTGGAGTTGTAACATGGACACTAACACTGATGTTTTAATTTCATATTACTAGGAGTTAAAAATAAATAAAAAATAACTCCGTATTAATAGCATCTCAATTCTCAATCTTGCTAATAATTTGAACAGTTGGACCTTACTTGTAACACAAATGGGCCTATCTTCATCTCTTCCAATCTAGGCAAATTAAAAACAGGACATACATGACATTGTAATTAAACCCAGCCCAGACTAGCCCAGTTGAAATCCAATGACCCAGCGTTGGTTACTTGGTTAGGTAGGCTCGGTTGACACTTCCTTGATATTTCCTTCATCGTTGTCTAATTCAATTACAACATTTTTTTTTTTTTTTTTAAGAAACAAACATACAAAAAGGAAAGGGAAATTCTAACACAAATTTTACTTAAAATTATGGTAACTTTTAAGTGAGGTTAAGACAAATTTAACTACAATACAAACAACACATTATCTTAAACAATATTGAACAATTACAACATTTTGAATATTCAAAAGTTTGGGGTAGAAAGCTATCTTATGAGAAATGAAATAGCAGCCACAACATTAAATAAAGCTGAATCTGCTATGAAGTGCCTTAAATTGAACCTAAAAACACCACCTGAAGGTTGCAGCACCAATACTTTAAAAGGAAAGTTTCACATATTAACTTCAAACCAATTTTTTAGGAGGAGCAGTTCATGATTGAGAATGTCTATAGTGCTGGACTGTTGGGTTGAGGTACTAGCTTTGCCAGTTGATAATCATTGTACTATGCTGAAAAGGATCACAACTAATTTTACATTCATTTTCACAATTATCCTATGTTGTAGACCGTAATTAACTATCTATTATTTTCACATGAACCTACTTTTTTTCTTACTGGTTACAGTCAAGTGCATTAGATAATGATAAAAATGGGTGTGAAATTGTTCGTGGTCCTATACTTTTTTTTTCAGAACTTTGGCTAGTGTATACCAGGTATCGGGCCCAAATTCTCAAAAGCTTAGAGTTCTGTGCTTTCCAAATAGACCAGCAAATGCAAGCTAAAGTGGAGGACAAAGAACTGCTACAAATTAACCCTGGAACACCTGGTCAGACACTTTCTTTTAATAACAAATTGAAGTGGAGATCTATACCGTATCAATCTGGTCCAAGGGCATAACAACACAACACCATACGCTCAACAGTTCTTGGTTCCTATTTGCAAAATGTGACGGAAAGGATCTTTTCTAGTTTCTTCTTGTAATGATTTGATTCAGACAAGTACTGCATTTTGGCATGAAGTCCAAAGAAAAAAGTTTCATTTTTTGTGCGACTTAAAATTAACTTTTCAAAGAGCTGGCCAACAAAATATACAAAGCTTTCAAAACTCTAATGAAGGATTTATTATTTCGGAATAATGCTACAACAACAAAACTCACAACTTTGTCACAATTTGCTTATGTGGCAAGTTGTGAGTGACAAGAGTAAGAGTGGTGATTTATGTGGTTCTACAACTTCTTCACTCACAACACACGTGAATAAATTATGACAAAATTATGACACTAACATTATTCATTATTTCGGGACAAAGTTTAGTGAATAGGTTACAGGATGCTGACACATTCAATTGTAGACATCGTGTTGCGTTCAGTGTACTAGACACAATCACAAGAGGTTCCCATAAGTGAGATCCACCCCATGTGAAAGGATTCTTATCATACCACCTCAGGAGTGGTATAGGATGAACTACTTCTACCTTAGACTGGTCTATGATGTTTGACTAGGTTGCATTGATTAAACCACTCCTAATCGTGTACGGATGAACTTCACATTGTATGAGTCCATACAATGAATCTTCACCCATTCCATAGCTAATTAATTGGGTTGCTGAACTACGCTATAATGGCGTGCTGGTTACAAAATTGTCACAGTTTACTCATTATCCCGACATTTTGAAATGAGCTCAATAAGGTTTTTTCTTAGTGAGCATTGATTGGTATGTTTAGACTCTAGAGTAGGGATGGTGGCAAGAATCCACACTTGTTTTGTCATTTTTCAGCACTTTCCACAAGCAATGGATTTTGAGTTATGAGGAATTATCACCCTCCAAACTCCAATTATGCTCCAGATTCTGTGTCGTAGATTCATAGCCAGTGTAACATTCATTGATCCAGTAGAGAAGTAGAAGGTCGAAAGCATTTTTAGTTTTTAACAAATTGATGGCCCATGGCCCACGAGTCTGAATGGTCTAGGCAAATTGCTGTTGCAGCTGAAATAAGGTCAAAAATATGATTTGGTGGATTGAATTGAGATTCAGTGTAATACCTGGTATTGCATTGCACCTAATTAATGCAATTGCAATTGTTGAAATTGTCAATCAAAAAAATAATAATAATAATTGTTGAAATTGAGAGCTTAAAAAAAAAACTTTCAATTTCAATCATTAAATTAAAAATATTAAAAAGAAGTAAGAAAGTTAAAGTTATAAAATTAAAAATGTAAAAAAAAAAAAAAAAATTGTGAGAGAAAAGTGGGTAATAGTATCAAGTGCAATGCCCTATTCTACCTTATCTCAATCCCAATGGATTATAAACCAATAAACCAAAATGGATTTCAACAATGACAAAGTTTGACTATAAATTTAGTTGTAGTTAATGGCTGCAAGTTGGATTGCTTTTTTTTTTTTCTTTTTTTTTTTTTTTTTTTTATGTTATTAACATGTATGTCAAATCTCGTGCTAATTGGATGTTATTTACTATTCGATTCATAAATTTATTTTTCATTTATAATTTTTTATTACAAAAATTTGGAATTTAAACATTTAGTTGATGACATAGTTATTGATCTTTGATCTTCTTTAAATTTTGCAAACATGAAACATATAAGAAAAAAATGTAATTCCACGTTGGATTTCTCAAAATTCATCTCTAATAAAAAGATATTAAGTGAAGTTATAGTACAACCAAGTTTGTTACTAAACTTTGTCCTTTCAACAATAATGTCATGACCCTTATAGCTCAACTAGATGGCACTTTCAGGAGTTTCTAAGGGAGACATCTAAGGCCCTACCTTCTGTTTTAATTTTATAGGATTATATAAAATAAAATAAATAAATAAAAAACAATTGTCCAAAAATAGATAATACTAACTTAGGTGCAGCATATTAATTCCCCAATAACCTCTAGTTGCATTAAAATTAATTTTCTTTAGAAAGACATTTGAAAAAAAATTAAAATAAAAAATTGCCCTTGAAAAAGATTATATTATTTGTATTTTATTTGGCCAATGCAACTAAACATTTGAATTTAATTAGGAATCTAATATACTACACCTAAAATAATGTATCTGATTACATACAAAGATCCTTGTAGTTCAGTGACCCCCATATCCATCACACACATGCGCGCGCACAGAGAGAGAGAGAGAGAGAGAGAGAGAGAGAGAGAGAGAGAGAGAGAGAGAGAGAGAGAGAGAGAGAGAGAGAGAGAGAGAGAGATGAGTTTCTATTAAAATTTTGGCTAGCCAATTGCTAATTTTTTTAGTGGACTATATTTTATATTTTAGTTTTGCTTCTTTTTTTTTTTTTTTTTCACTTTTAACAATCATTGGCTGGAATAAGGCATTATTGCAATATCACAAGGATTAGTATTTGGTGTGCTAAAACAATTGTAATTTTAGTGTACCAAAATTTAACTTTTTCTATTTTAACACAATATTTAACAATATATCTTACACTGTAGATTCTATTTTAACATATAACACATTAAAATAACCTAAAATAACTCTTATGGTAAAAAGCACTGTTTTAAAAAATCGGATTAGATTGGCTAGTTGAATCGATTCAACTAAAGACCAGTCTAGTAAAAATTGACAATTGAATCGTGAAAACCAATGGTTTAACTAGGAACCAAATATATTTTTGGTTCATTGACAGTTGCAATTTTTTCTTTTTTGGGGGGGGGGGGGGGGGGGTGATAAACTTCAATCTTTACCGAAAGAGGAAAAGACTAACAAAGACAGCCATCTTCCATACAAACCTCCAAGAGAGTTTCAAGTAGGTTGTGGTGATGAAAGCAAAAAGACATAGACAAAAAATACATCCTAGCTACTTTGTGAGCAACATGGTTACAAAGCCTAATAGTCCAACAAAAGGAACAAGAAACAAAAGACTCTTTCAAACTTAAAATATTACAAATCACATTACTAATAGTCTATTTAGGAGTGCATTTAGGCGAGGAGAAGGGGCCAAAGCAGGTTTTAGTGTCACCCTCAAAGTTAATATGACTACAATTTAATAATCATTACGATTTTTAAAGGCAAAATTACAATGTTGATCTCTCAATTTTATCCTGTGTGCACAATTGTTCTCTCAAGTTTGAAACGAGCACAATTAGGGGTCGTTTGGATTTGGGTGCTTTCGGGCCCGTTTGGTTTAGACACAACTCAGTTTTCATAACTCAATACTCATAATTCAGAACTCTAACTCAAATCTCATAACTCATAACCCAAACCCCACTATCACTCAAAAACTCCAAAATTGTTGTTTGGTTACAAAACTCAGTCACATATCTCAACTTTTAAGTCCTCTTTTTGCCAAAATGGTGGAACCCACGCCATTGACACTACACAGGGGTTATGGTTGCTATCCATCACCACCATCAATGGCAAATTCAGAACCCACCACTGTCAACACCACCAACAACCACAAAACGGAAAAAAAATAATAAATAATAAAAAAAATCTTAACCAAAAGAAAATCCAACCATCAGCTACACTCACAAAAAGAAAAAATTTCCAATCATCAATACCACCACTAATCACAAAACCCACCTCCATCACAACCCAAGCTTCAAACCATAACTACAAACATAAAAAACCCAAACACACCAACACAAAATCTTCAGATCAGTGATCCAAAATTGCCAACGCAAACCCCAAACACAGAAAACCCAAACCCAAACCTAGGAATCCTTAGATCAAAGACTAAAATTATGAAAATGAGGAGTGGGTTTTTGTTTCTGGTATATATTTATGCGTGGATGAACATGGTGAGTGGGTCTAAAGAAGAAAGAAAGAAAGACAAAACTAGGAAGAAGAGGAAAAAAAAAAACCATGTTGGTGGTGGAGTGGGTTTGATTAAGAAAGAAAGAAAAAGAAAGAATGAAAAAAAAAAAAAAAAAAAAAAAAAGGCTGTTGGTGGTGTAGTGGGTATGAAGAAGAAAGAAAGAAGGACAAAGAAAAAGTAGTATGACACTGTTTCTTAACAGTGACAAGTCAAGAGAATAGGTCCCACAAGTTTGATTTTTTTACCATTTTGCCACTATCACTCATAATCCATAATCTGAAAACACCAAACTTGTGTTTTCAAATTCCATTATCCAAATTCAAAATTTTGAGTTTTTGAGTGATGGAAATAAACATCCAAAACCAAGCCAAACATTGCATCATTTGTGAGACCCACGAGTTTTGGATGATGGATCATGAAAACTGAGCGATATCACTTAGTTTTTAGACTATCCAAACAAGCTCTTCATCACTTATCACTGATTTTTCATCATCCATCACTCAAAACTAGTGGGTCCCACAAAGCAAACACTTGTTTGGATTTGTTCTGAGTTTTTGTTTTCATCACTCAATTCTCACTAAATTGAGTGATAAGTTATGAAAACTAGAAACAAGTTTTAGGTGTTTTTGAGTTATTGAAACTGAGTAATGATGGCATGATTATAAATTTTGACACACTATGGACCCCATAGTCAATGCTGTCCCAACACCCACATAAAATCACCAACAACTTTATTTCCAAAGCCTTATACCATATACACTTCTTCACTTCATTACCCATTCACTATTTCTTCATCTCTTCAAGCTCCACGAACTAGAATCCATACCCACCACTCCCTCCCACTCCAATCTAGCACTCCAGCAGCTTGAGAAGACGTCAACAGCTATAGCTAGCTGATCCATAGCCTTTGCAAGAGAGAGTTGCTTCCCTCATCACTGTCGATCTCCTTCATCCGACAGTGGGCAAGCTAAAAGAGGGCCAAGTAAGAGCACGGGTCAAGTACAACAGGTGGTGAATCACGAACTATGGTCTCCCAATATACCCAATGTCCTTAATAAACTTAGAAATCAAAATGAACAAGAGTAGAACTCAAGAAACAAAAAATCACCAACAACTTTATTTCCAAAGCCTCATACCATATACACTTCTTCACTTCATTACCCATCCACTATTTCTTCATCTCTTCAAGCTCCACGAACTATAATCCATACCCACCACTCCCTCCTACTCCAGTCTAGCACTCCAGCGGCTTGAGAAGACATCAACAGCTATAGCTAGCTGATCCGTAGCCTTAGCAAGAGAGAGCCGCTTCCCTCATCATTGCCGATCTCCTTCTTTCGACAGTGGGCAAGCTAAATAAGGGTCAAGTAGGAGCACGAGTCAAGTACAGCAGGTAGTGAAGCACGAACTATGGTCTCCCAATATACCCAATGTCATCAATAACTTAGAAATCAAAATGAACAAGAGTAGAACTCTAGAAACAAAAAAGTACCTAAACATGTCAATGGGTCCCACATAAAGGTGAGTATTTTGAGTTATGAGAATGAAAAAGCTAGTGCCAAACATGCTAGGGATGTAACTTGGGAATTTTTAAGTGATAAGTGATGAGTTATAAAGTGATGAGTGCGCATTTTTTTTCACCCAACACAGCCCCTTAGTCTCTCAAGTTTTAAAATTGAGTTATATTAGTTCTTTTATAAACTATCATTAGTGGTATTATTTACATAGATAACGGAACAATGACTTGACATTTTTTTTTAATGATGTAGCATTTTTTTATATTAAAAATCACAAAATAATTTCTCTAGCATGTGCAAGTATAAGAGTTACTCGACAGATAAAAAAATAAAATAAAATTTTAAAAAAATTAAAAAAAAGGAGAAAGTAGAAGATACAAAAACCCCCTCTCAAGATTTTCTGTTTGTTTATTCGTAGCAAAAACCCAAAAGAATCCACCTCACTTTGCCTAACCTACCTGCTTCTCTTCTCTCATATTTGTCCTCTTTCGCATCTCTCTCTTTCTCTCTCTCTTTAAAAATATAAAGCCTTTTTTTTAGGGACTTAAAAATATGGGTTGTGTTAACGGGCATTGTAAGGTGCCCGTTAACAACTTGTTTGCAACCTTTTGTCTACTTTTTGTCATTTTTTACAATTTTTTAGCAGTTTTTTTTTTTTTTTTAATCTTTTTTGACAATCCTTTTAATAACTTTTTTTCCTTTTTATTAAATGGGACCTATATAGGGAAATATTAGCAAGTGTTGCACAGTGCTTGTTAACATTTCTCTAAAAATATAAAAGTTGAATTGGACATATAACAAGTCAACAAAAGTCATCTCATCATAAACAAAGTCATTCTATTCCATTGGTATTCGAAGATGGAGGAGGTAAGCGCAAGGGCAGGAATAGAGCTAGAACTTTGAATTAGGGGGGGAGGGGGGGGGGGGGGGTTTTACTATTGGCTGTGTGCAATGATTTTAACATCTAATTCTAATACTTAGTTGCTAAGATTTTTTTTTTTTTTTGGTAGGTAAGAACAAAATTATTTTTGTTTAAAATTTTTTTTAAAAGGCAAAGTTATTTATTTTGGATAAAATTAGTTAATTAAGATTATTTTTGTTTTTAGTTTTACTGGTAATTTTTGTTGTTAAGCTTCTTTTTTTTCTTTTTTTTGGCTTGTATATTTTGTTTTAGATTTTAGATCTATAATTTTTTTTATGATCACTAAAATGAGAAAAATATTAGACCTACAATTTTTTTTTATAAATTACTTCTGTAATAAGTGGTTAGTAGTAGGTAAAAAAAAAATGATGTAAATGATGTGCTCATATACGAACCAATAAGAATTTGCTACAAAAAAAGTTTGTAAAAATGTTATAAAAAAATTTGTGGGTATAGCACATTGATATTGTTAAAGAAAAATAAAATGTAATTTTATAAAACAAAATTGCTAAAATTAATACACATACATAAATATATATATATATATATATAAATAATATTTTAAAAAAAATTTAGGCCCCCCCGCCCCCTCTCCCGTGGTCCAAGGGTAGTTCCGCCCCTAGCAGGGAGTCATTCCATCTCATAATAACAAAGTCATTCCATCTCTTAATAAACAACAAAGTCAACATCAACAATAACAGCAACAACACCGTCCTTCTTGTTGCTCCCTTGGAATCTCCCTCTCTTGTCGGCACTCTCGCCCAGTTCCTCAAGCTTTTCACTACCTGGTCTGTTTAAACAAACTCTCTCTCTCTCTCTCTCTCTCTCTCTCTCGTTTGATGGCTTCCCTCATTAATTGCAATTGGTACCAGGTTGTTAATCAAATTGCCTTAATTTATTTTGTAATTTTTTAATAAAAAAATGCCACATTATTAAAAAAATTCAAGTTATTGTTTCGTTAGCCACATAAGTAACACCAATTAACGACAGTTAGTAAAAGGATTAATAAAACTCAGTTTTAAAATTTGAGGGACTAATTAATTCATAAAATAAACTTGAGAAACTAACATTATAGTTTCACCATTTTTAAAATCATAGTCAAAGATAATAATAATAAAGGTCTAGTTAATAGACACTCTTAATCATCTATTTTAATAAAGTTTTTATGAAAAATTAAAAACACTATCAAAATAATTAGTTACTTTTACATTTTTCTATAAAAAATTTATTATTATATTTGTAAAATTCTAATAATAAGAATGTGTTTGGATACTACTTATTTTGCTAAAACTAAAAAATTATTGCTAAAAATACTATAAATAAACGTAAAAATTAATTGAAATAATATAGTGAAGTCTATAAATAGTCAAAAAATGCAATAAAACTCATAAATAATAGTAAAAATAAAATATATGGTGAAATAATTTTAATTTTTCATCAATAAGGGTTTTACTAAAATACGGTAATAGATGTTAAGGCCATGGAAGACGATTTTGTACCGTATCAGCTGATAACGCCAGAATATTTAGTTCCAGTATCTTAACAGGTACCGAAGCAAGGTTGAATTGTACCGCCCCAATTACCGGGGTGTACCGGCTCGTTTCAACTGTTCCGGCGGATTTCGGAACTTTTTGGCGATATTTGCATTTCCGGCCGGTACAAATTTAAATGGGTTTTTTTTAAAAAAAAAACTTTATACTTACAGCAACCAGTGGCCATCATTGAAGCATCAGCGTGCCAGATCATCAACAAAATCATCTTCTTCTTCACTTTAGCCACTTAGATCTTCTTTTGAGCCACTGATATCCCTTCGTCTGCTTCGCTTGTTTTCTTTCTCTACACAATTCACAGGTTTTGAATGTTTTAAATTTTACATTGATGTTGCACTTGTACTAGCCAAGCTGTGGTGCTGTACCCACATTCACCTCATTTTCTCTTGGTTTCTCCGACAAAAGCTTAGTAGGCTTTTATTTTATTTGCTTTTTCCAAAGCACACGTGACTCCTTGGTCCTTATCTCTTCTCTTTAATGCTTATTATGCTTTTTTTTTCTTTGTCTTTTTGGCTGAATGCTATTTTTGCTCTTTCAAATTTTCAATTACTTTCTTTTTGTCAATTGCTAAGATGGGCAAGTGTCAACTCCTAGTGGCATTTAGTTTTAATTTACTCTATTCAATAAATTACATGGGTCATAGATGAAAATTTAGTTATTCTTAAAATGTATTAACATATTCTGTAAGTCCTAAACAACATAAAAGGGATAGGCTCTAAAAAAATTATTATTATTATAAATAGCGATAAATCTAAATAAGTACATTATTACGGACCAATATTAAAATATTTCATTCTAATAATCAACCCAAAACAACCTCCCGTATTAATTCTATTAATTAGATTATAATAAAATACGGTAATACATGTTTGTGTGTTTTAGCTCACCTTGATCAGTACATTCGTACATTACACTTGACACTAAGTTGTACTTGTACACAGCAGCAGTTGTATAAAGTATATGCATGTACCTTAAAACAGTAGTTGTACTTGTATAGTCACAGCAAAAAAAAAAAAAGTTGTACTGAGTATAAAGGTTGATTTTCAGTGCCTAGATTTGTGGCTATTTATATAGACAGTGATTAGACGTGGTTGATAGGCATCAGGATGCGGAGAAGTTAGACACTGACACTCCCATTCCCGGACCCCTCCTAGCTTTGAGAAATTATTGGGACCTGGAGGACCACTGAACGCCACATAGATATATTTTCTTACTTAACTCCACGTCACCACTGATGCCATTAACTTTAACTATGGTTAGAAAATAAAACTAAAGTTAAAAACTCAGCTCTACTACCCACTTACTAACAGCCGGATTTAACCCAAAAACAACTAAACAGATTCAAAAATTTTCTCAAACACAACTCTCTCCGCCTCTCTCTCTAACCCTATTTTCCCAATATCTCTCAAGATATTGGGCAAACCCAGCCGAAAACTCACTATTACAGTGTTCCTATCCTCAAATTTTTTTTTTTTTTTCAATATATCTATATATAAATAGATGCCATTGTCTGTGGAGGAGTCAGTCTTCCTCTCCCGGGTTAAAACTTAAACTTGAAAATAAAAATTGTTCTCCATATGAATAGGTTACGATTTTAGTATTTGCTTTCTTTCATTTTATATCATAAGCTGAAGCTGCTACTGAGTTGAGGTTATTATCTGAGCTGAGGAATTTGGTGGTGGTTGTTGGGTTATGGGCAACTGCTGCTCATCTCACAACCCCAATGCTCCAAACGAAGCCATCGATCAATTCCTCAAGTCTCGCGGCTACCACGGCCTCTTCTCTCAGATCAAGGGCAGCAATGGCTTCAACTTGACTTTTCAAAATTTCCATTTATAATATTGATAAAATGGGAAAAAAGGATAATTTTATGGAAATTCAAATACTGGACCCCCTAGGATTTTGATATTAGAAAATATCCAAAAAAAAAAAATCATTTGAAACAACCCAATGAAATAAAAGTTTTGGCCTATCCGCCTATAACAAATTCCCAAATCTAACTCCTTAAAAAGCTCCATAATTAAAAATGAAAAAAAAATAGTAAATAAAAAAAAAAGAAGAAGAAACCCAAATCAACAAGGAAAAAGAAAAAAAAAAAAAAAAAAAATATATATATATATATATATATTTCTAATACATATCCGCAGTTACTTGAAAAGAAAAAGAAAAAGAAAAAATCCTCTTACGCCGTTGCCATTGTCTCCGCATCTCCCGCATAATCACAAAGCTTGCCCAGAAGATTAAAATTTTATATTTTCGTTTCTTTTCTTGCATTTTCTTAGCATCTAAACCCATAAATCACTCAGATTTACAAAATAAAAAGACATGCCCATAAAAATTTACAAAACATAAAGACATTTAACAATTACACTTAAGACATTCAACAAGATTTTCTTATGCTTTGAAACCAAACACACAAACACAAAACTCAAAGCCGATTCATCAATAAACTACACCAAAACGCAAGGCAATTCTCATCAATTTCAGATCTGGTCAGCCACTACGTCAAAGTTCCACGTCTGCAGACCCACTAACCAGAAATCTTTCCTCCGGATCTATGTCTATCTTGTCTGGAGAGAGAAAATTTTTGAATCTGTTTAGTTGTTTGTGGGTTGATCCGGCTGTTAATAAGTCGGTAAGTAGAGCTGAATTTTTAACTTTGGTGTGATTTTCTAATCATAGTTAAAGTTAATGGCCTCAGTGGTGATGTGGCGCTGAGTTAAAAAATATGGCTAGGTGGCGTTTTTTAATTGAGAATTGGGACCCGGGAGGTCCCAATAATTTCTCCCTAGCTTTGGCTCCTTGCGGCGACAACCTCTGCTTCTGGATCTTGTGGATTTGAATGATGAAGACCTACACTAACTCTTCCAATTTCAAACAATTTGTTCTTTTTTTTTTTTTTTTTTTGGGTAAACATAATTTCAAACAATTTGTTCACTTCTTCACTTTCGTGCCATTTTCGAGTTGTCGTTGCCAAACCCTTTAGTGAAGTCCAGTGGTAAAGCCACATTGACACATTGTGGCCAAACTCTGTGGTTCCCATGGGGTATTTTTTGAGTCATCTCTCACCGCGAGAGAGCGACCAGACACTACAGACCCTTAAAATTTTAGAAATCTCTTTATCATGACGATATATTCCACAAGGATTTATCATATCATATCATATCATATCATATTTTAATTTTCAAAATACAATGATCAAAGAAAACATTAATCCTGATGGTTTTTTTTTTTTTTTTTTAATTATCATATCAAACCATTTAACTCTTTGTATTCTTGTATTCTTTATTTCTTATTATTGCACATCTACTTTAACATATCTAACTTTAACATATTTAACATGGTATATATTATAGCTAATATTCAAACATATATATATATATATATATATATATACATTGATAAGATAAAAACCAAAAATATTAGATAGGTAATAATTGGTGAATGCAAATATAAAGGATGTGCACGCATGGCATAAACAATACCTCTACAAGCACAATTGAGTACACCTATAATTGTCGTGCATGAATCTTCCCGACCACTCAGAAACTTACTCATAGGCAAAAATAACCCTTCTATGAGTATGATTCCATCATTGGGGCATATACCAAGATACCGTGCATCAAACATTATCGACTTTCTCTCACATCACCATTTATTGTATCTTACTAATCATCAATCGCATTAAATAAAATTAAACTTGTTCCATCTGCTTGTAGATTTTTGGGACTACAGTTCTATAGCATATGTGTCTCTCAGCTGAAATTAGGGGGAAAAATCGACTAAACAAACCTATCATATGAGTTCAGGGGGAATTCTAGCAATTTCACTCCTTCCATATAACTCCAACACAAAGGTATGCACACTAGAATTAGTGTTACTATACATTTTTTTTATTTTTTGTGAATAGATTGTGGGGGAGAGAAAGTGGAGCTTAAAGTTACTTTGCACTAGTTGATCTTGGACGTATTCAAGCCCTTCACTTCTTCTTTTTCTTTTTCTTTTTCTCTTTTTAAGTAGGATATCAGTCTGTCTATGCAAGTCCATTTGCGCATGGTTCTTGTCCAAATACTTTCCTCCTTTCGATCTACCCACTCACAAGAATGACATACATTTAGATTTGTAAAAATAATAATAATAATAAAAAATTAAAAAAAAATTAAAAAAAAATTCACTATGAAATAGCTAGTCTTTGCCGCTTTAAAAATAAACAAAGAAGATCCAAGTATGAAAGGAAAGCATACTAGAAGCATCCAAGATTTTACAAGTTTTGGAATAGAAGTAGAAGAAAAATGGAAAATCTTAAACATGAATTCCTTTCATTTGCTCCTACTAACCAAAAGAATAATTCTAGGAACACATACAATTACACCCAATTTCATAACCTATTAACTTATGAGATTGTGACTAATTGACATGACACTTTTCTAACACTATTGATTATATGGCCCATTACTTTTCATTATTCAATCTTGGTACAAGCTAACAAATTGTGGAATTGATGCTAAATGCATGCATTGAATGGTGACTAGAATTCAATTTATTTCATATTTCAAATCTATTTTTAACATTATAAATCCACACTAAACTAAGATGTGAATTTGAGCATAAAATAAGAAACAAAAACAAAAACGGAACTGAAGAGGATCTTTGTCCATGGACACCTAGGTGCTTGCTTACGTGGAAAGCTTCATGTTGTGTGCAGTCAACAAACACGTTTTCTCTACAAAATTGAGGCATTGTTATGTGTATTGTTTGGCTGGGGCTAATACATGTGGATAATTTTTCTGGAATACACTGAATTCCAAAGTGTTGTTATCAGTAGAATTCCATGGCAGAGCCTAGCCAACATGTTGATTGTCTCATAGAGACATCATTGCTTGTTTCCTATATTATATATGTTTAATGAGTTTGTGGATTTGATTAACACTTTATGTCGTAAAGCTGTCCACACTGGAATCCAATTCTCTAGTTACACAAAGCGACAAAAAAGATAACTATTTCTTTTCACCATATCAAATCAAGAAGCAAACAAAAACAGAATCCCTCTAGGGTTCTTCAATTATAAGTCTAAAATTCTCTTTTTATCCAAATTTCAGTGGAGCAAAGCTAGGTTCTAATGAAGGATTTGAAATTAGATTTCTAGAAAAAAGGTAGATTACTATAGGTGTGATCTAACATATAGCCATTTTTGGTATAGGCAAAATGCTGGCAGTATTCCTAGAAAAGAATTTGCAGGCCAATAAGTGATTTCAAGTCATGGATGAAAAGAAAATATGGAGACATCCTTGCCATACTTCACATGATTACTGTTCTGTAGGAGCACTCAAGTGCTTCTCCACTATACCCAACAATACATTTAAATTACAAAGAGTAAAATAAATAAATAAATAAAAACAAAAGGAAAGAAAATAAAGAAAGGAGGCCCCCTCTCCATGTCTTTATATTTGGACACATGCATGAACTAGGCTAAAGTGTAAAACTAAGAGAAAACTCTAGCTAGGAGATGGAGAACTCTAACGGGTGTTCAAGAAAATCAAAGGATGTTTCTCTTCAAGAGCTTAGAGATAGGCTTGCTGAGTTTGCTGAAGTACGAGGATGGGATCAATATCACAGTCCTAGAAATCTCCTTCTAGCACTAGTAAGCACTTAGTATATATCTAAACCAAGTTCGAATTATCATTATCGAATGCAATGATACACTAAATAACCATTTCAATTCATTTTTTCTTATACAATCTCTCTCCCCCCTCCCTCTCTCCCTCTTCTTTTTCCTTTTTTCATCGTTTTGATGAACAATAAGTTTTTAAATTGGTTTCACGTGACAAGTTATTATTAGTAGTACAATAAAAGTAGTGTATGTGGTTGTATCATGTAAAAATAATGTTTTTATTAACCACAATTTGATCACCTCAAGAACATTTGAAAAAAGTTGTGTATGTAAGATTGTTTTTTGATGAATATTTGGATTGGTTAGTGCAGGTGGGAGAGGTGGGAGAGCTATCAGAGATATTTCAGTGGAAGGGAGAGGTTGCAAAAGGACTACCCAACTGGAGTTCTGATGATAAGGAGCATTTAGAAGAGGAGATCTCAGACGTTCTGCTCTATCTAGTACGTCTTGCTGATGTTTGTGGGCTAGATCTTGGACAAGCTGCTCTAACAAAAATAGTCAAGAATGCTAAGAAGTACCCTGTTGTGAATCACAACTAGGAGCTTTCCTTCTGGCCTTTTCATATACTATATGTGCTTAGGTTTATTGCACTTCCTTTATGTTTTTCTCTCTTCCCTTCTAAGTATTAGAAGTTTAGAACTATGAGGTCTAATGTGTGGGAGAAAACAGTGCAACAAATTTATCCAGCATGTTGGGAGTGAATCTCTGCTTGAATATCTTCGTTGTACTCTCTCCTAGCTTGTCGAGCTACGAGTTTTGTTGTTCAGTTAGGATTATGATATTATCCGGTGAAATTATTCAGTGCACTTAGTCAGTGTATTATGCCTTCCTCTTGCGTATAGATTGACCCTACTTATGGGTCCACATATGAGACACATTACTATTTAAGATGGAAGGATAATATATCAGATGTATAAAATAATTTCTCTATACTTTGTGGTTTGGCTTAATGACCTAAAATCTTATCAACTAGCCAGATATCAATACCAAGTGGTGAGAGCCTAGGTTCGAGTTTCTTTCTCCCCACTTATTATTAAGGGGAAAAAAAGAGAAATAGCGATTTTTGTCATTTAGTTCATGACTTATGTCGAACATTTTTCAAGATTCAATGATATTAATAAGTAGAATTTGGATACCCTGTTAATTGGTGGTAAATTGCTAAAAACATCTAGATGATTCCCACAAAATTTCTCATTTGTCAAAAAAAAAAAAAAATTGATATACATATCTATGAAGAATATAAAAGTTCAATTGTTAATAATTATCAGTATTAACCTCATTTAATGAATAGAGAAAAGAGAGAAGCAAAATTGAATTAAGGCTTTGTTTGTTTTGGCATAAAACCTTTTCTATTGGAAACATTCTAAAAATACTTAATTATTTCCTATGTTTTGGTTGTATTCCTGAAAGTGTTCTAAAAAATATTTTCCAACTTTTAGTTCGTACAAAAAATCACAAATTTTCCTTTGTAGATATTAAATAACAACTTTTAATTCATCATCTTAAAACATTAATATAGATCAACAAAATTTAACTTAAAAATAAGCTAAATAAAAATAAAACTATTGAAAATTGTACAAATAAGCACAATGAAAGTGAAACCCGATAAATTACTAAAACAATTAATAAAAACTATCAATGAAGCATAATAAAAGTAAAAGAAAAAAAAAACTACCATCAAATTATTAATTTTTAATTCCAATAAAAAATTGAAAAAAAAATCTAGTTGTAAGTTAGGTTTGTGCAACTTTTAAATATTTGGGATGATTTCTAAAGTTTTGAGGTATATTGTGGTCAATTTGGAGAGTTTGGGAGGTATTTAATCATTCATTTTTGGGGGATATTTTTTGTTATTTTGGTGGTTTTTGGAGTGTTTCAATTATATTTTGAGATCTTGAAGGTATTTGAGTCATTTTGGAAGTTTCAATGTTATTTTAGTCATTTTGGAAGTTTTGAAAGTATTTTGATCATTCTAGAGATTTAGGGAGAGGGGGAGTTATCTATTTAAGAGCTCTTAGGTATTTTGGTTATTTAATTTAGAGATTTTCAGGAGTATTTATTCATTTTAAAGATTTTTCATTTTTGTCATTTTAAAGGTTTTTAGGGGTATTTTTGGAGTTTTTGATGGTATTTGGATCATTCTGGAGATTTTAGGGTATTATGTCATTTTGGTGCCTTTTAGGGAGTATTTTGGTCATTTAAAATGTTTTGTAGTATTTCTATCATTTAAGAGGTTTTTAAGGGCATTTTGGTCATTTTGAAGTGTCTTTCTATTATTTTGAAGGTTATTGTGGTATTTTAGTCATTTTGGAGATTTTGAGAGTATTTTTGTCATTTTGAAAGTTATTAGGCAAATTTTCTATTTTATAGGTTTTAGGGGTTTTATTCTCTTAGGGTGTATTTGGATGGATTTGGAGGGGAGTGGAGTAAGAGAAAAGGGGTAAGGTTGGGGTGTTTTATTTACCCTATTTGAATGTCTTTTAAAGGGAAGAGAAAAGGGCATGGGGGATTTTATTTACTCATCCAAATCCCATATTTTATTTACTCATCCAAATCCATTATGAATTCTTTGTGCAAGATAGAAATACGGTTGTTTTAGATTAGGGTTTGGTGTGTTGTTTTGAGATGAAAATTTTTTTATTGCTGCATCTTTATTTTTCCCTATAAATAGTGAAATCAACGCAACTCTGTGTATGTAATTATATTGTCTAACCATGTAAATATTGTATTTTGTGATTGTTTTCTTTGGCACATATTTTTCTCTATTTTTGCATCTCATAGATCTGAGAATTTCATGTATATTTTCTTCAATCCTCCCCTTTCATTCTCCCTTATACCCTCTACTCTCTCCAAAGACATGCCTTTCAGGGCATTTATACTTTCTTGTACAATTAGAAGGTTGCTAGCTAGTGTTAAAAGCCTTATAGTTTAAATGGTACTTTCTAGTGTTTTCAAGTGACGTTTAGAGTTTAAATTCCCTCTCTCCTATATATCAAATTATATAAAGGGTTTGGTTAACGGGTGTCCTTATGGTATTTGTTAATGGACTATTTAAAAAAAAATTAATACCACTTTCATAGGAAAATATTAAAAGCTATAAAAAAAAAAAATTAGTTACTTCTTTTCTTTTTCTATAAAATGTTTCTAAAAATAATTTCTAAACCTATACCCTTAGTGCATCCATTAACTTTTCCCTTACATAAATAATTATATCCTTTTAGGTGCCTTGGAGCTAGCATATCCGCATGCTAACTTATCAATCTGGATCTTCCTGCCATGGTAATGTCTGGTAATCCATTTCTCCTTGTCATTGAATCCCTACCGTTTATGGTTGTTGATGTCTTTATCCTCCCAATCATCATCATTCATAACCATCATCAAGTTACAATGATTCGAAATGGAACATCATAATAATTGTTAAAGGGTTGTTGATTAATGTTAATGGCCTTTCCTTATCTACATGGTCATTGACTAAGTTTAATTGTAATCGTTTAAACTGGCCACTAATCCCTAGATACGGTTTTGAAGTTGTAATGGCCCAAAACGCATTTGAAATTATGAAGATAATAATTATCCAAAAAGTGTGTTTGGTGGGGATGATTTACTTTGGAGATCTTGCCGGAACTCATCATTTGAAACTGGGAAATATACATGGGAATGTTCCTAATAATGGTTTGGCATACCACAAAGAATGATCAGGGTTCATTTGTTCAATTTTGTACAACTTAGATTCAGCAGTTCATAATTATATTTCATCATAATCGCCATTAGCCTTCATTGTCGTCATTAATATCATCATAATCCCCATTGTAATGTCATCCTAAAATCATTATTATCCCGCAATTAGCGATAATCACAACTTCATCGAACATTTTCTATTCTATTTTAACTTTCGAAAAATGTTAACAGATGCCCTCTTAACATCTTTTTATATTTTTCATAAAAATGATACAAAAAATTTCTTAAAATTATCTTTTAATAAATACTCTAAGAACACCTATTAATAGGCCCTTTTAACTTGAACATTTTCTATAATTAAAAAAAAACAAACAAACAAACAAACTTATACCTTGGAACTTTAGTCTGTGCTGATGTCGGCATTAGCAATGATATGATAGGTAATCCGTAGTTAACTTTGCATAAGGAAAAATGAAACGTTTGCCAATGAAATGAAGAAAGTTTAGGAAAAAGCCAATATAATGGCATTGGTCTACTTGACTAGCTTTCCATCATTAGAGTAGCTAGGACTGTGATTCTGGCAATATGTATTCTGATTTTATTACAATAATAATAATACATCAAAGACTACTTTTCCCCTTTTGTGAAGGGGAAAAAAAACAAAGAAAATAAAGACAAGTAAAAACAAACATGTTATTTAAAAAAAAAAAAAATGCAGAAAGGTCGGTTGCCAAACATTATGCACTTCTTCATAAAAAAAAATACAAAGAATGATATAGAAACTTAGATATTGACTCTATTCTTGCTTTATCTTGGCTAACTTCTTTTTTTTTTTTTCTTTTTTTTTTGATGGGATTGGCTAACTTCTTTTGGTGTGATAGAGCCATTTTTTGGCACCTCTTATTTTTTATTGCAGGCCCTTATTGGAGTCTGATTGAACCGTCCATCTACATCACGTCTTCTAAAAGGCTAACGAAGTGGAGATGGCCTGACTAAGAGCAAGTGTATAGACTAAAAGAATATAATCACTGCCCAATTTTTGTATTATCCAGTTATATATGGAATCTTACCATATGGTCCCTTTTGTAACTAGCCATCTATCTGATACGGCTCTTGGATAGCTATACTTGCTCTTATTATATATAAATAAACCCTTCTTTTCACACAAAAAAAAAATTAAAAACAAAGAATAAAATAGATGTATCAAAGAAAATAATGACAAGAAAACAAACATGTTATTTTTGAAAATTGCAGAAATATCGGATTCTTCTTCATAAAAGTGCACAGAATAAAATCTCAAAGAGTGGACGGATAAGGAGAGTTTTCATTGTGAGAGGATAACATGAAGTCAACATAAGGAGAGAATCGGATTCTAAAATGATATATTTATGTTTAAAGCCCAAATTCCAGGCCCAGGAGGAGTCCATAAACAACAACAGCCCATTGCTCCACTAGAATACTTTTTCTCACTCCGACAATGATTAGAGAGAAAGTCACAATAGCCACAAACCCAATGTCCACTTCATCCCTAATGAGGCCTCCAGCCCCTGCTTCTCCTGGGCTACCTTGGGGAACTGAGTTAATAAAAGGCTTTGTTGTTGCTAAAACAAAACTAGTTGTCCTGTGTTTGAGAAAATAATCTATATTCCTTCTCATTTTATTTCAATAACTCTATATTTGTTTCACTGAAAATTTTTCTATAAAAATAATTTTTCACATTTTTTGTTGTTTGGTAGCACACAAAAAAAAAAAAAAAATTTGGTCAACGGAAAACTATTTTTAGTCAAAGGAAAATCCTAATAAAAATAAGGTTTATTTTCTATAGGTTGTTTCAATAATTTGTTTTTGGAAAACAATCTCTCTCTCTCACACATTGCATACTTGCATCTCCTATAAATATTATTTTCATCTGTAGCTACAGGAAACAAAATTTTTTGGTGCCCTCTCTCTCTCTCTCTCTCTCTCTCTTCCCTTTACTTTTTCTCTCCTCACACCCTCATCATCACTAGCTCTTGTCTCTCTTCTTCCCATAGATCTCTCTCTCTCTCTCTCTCTCTCCATAAGATATTTTTCTAAAAAATTCGTTTTGAAAAATAAATCATTTTCCAAAAAATGTTAATTCTGAAACAAACTAAGCATAAGTCTAATGCCACAACAAGTTTCACAAATCACAATATTAACCGGTTAGTAATGTTACACTAAGGCTACTGCTTTAAAAAAAAATATGTAAAGTAAATTGAATTTTTTTGTGTTAATTCTTAGTATAGTTGATTTTATTTTATTTCTGAAAACCAATTATTTCAGCTGTTGACAAGAGGTGATTGATGATCTTGTCAAATGGGCCTTCAGATTTCTTGGGTCATTCTGCCGAAAGCTAATTCCAAGTTATATGTGATCAAAGTTCCAGCTTTTCGGATTTTTGTTTCCTCTCTCTCTCTCTCTCTCTCTCTCTCTCAATGACAATGTTGGTCCTAAAGTGCCCAAAGAGTATATAAATAAAGCCCCTACTTTCTTTCTTTCTTTGGAGAAAAAATAAAGCCCCCACTTTTTTTTTTAAATGGTAATAAAGCCACCACTTAATGGATGATCTTAGAACACTTGTTAATGGACCATTTTATAAAAGTTTTAATGCAACTTTCTAAGGAAATATAAAAAGCTATAAAAAAATTTAATTTTTTTCTTTTTCCATAAAAGGTTTTTAAAAAGTCATAAATGTATGAAAAATAGAGAATGAAACTTCTTTTTATATATAGGTATAATAGAACTTCAACATATGGTCAGTCTTTCTCTTCATTATTATGTCAAGTTACCAATTGGTTTTTGGTATAGGCAGGATTTAAACACCAAATCTCTTGCTCGATAACAAGAAACTTTATTTATTGAACCAAAAAAAAAAAAAAAAACTAAAATGCAAATTGCACCTTCTGTTTGACTAAAATTCATTATAGTCTTCTAACTTTACTTTAATTCAATTAAGTTCTCTAAATTTCAAATCTATTCAATTCAAGTCTTTCATCTAATTTCATTTTAAAAAAATGCCATTAAAAAAAAATATTTTTCTCACATAAAAAAAATCCATAAAATTAATAAAAATATCTTATAGATTTTTATGTGAGATTTTTTTTTAATAAATATTTTTTATTAGTTAATTGCATACTTAATGGTAATATTTTAATAGAATTGGATAAAAGACTTAAATTGAATAAAATTGAAATTTACAAGAAGTAAAGTTAGAGCAAGGGTGCAATTTGCTTTTTTTTTTTCTTTTTTTTTTTTAACTTTAATTTTATTTTATTTTGATAAACTATCTTCATTAAAGACTAAAGAGAAGAGAAAAAGGCAGGACAGCCAATAAGCTTCCAAGATAGGAGGAGGCAGATTACACTTATTACAAGGGAATCCTATTTTTAAGAGCAACAATGTATTTAGCAGCAGAATGAGCTGCTAAGTTTAGAAATCTCTTAACCCAGCATAACTCACAACTAACAAAAAATACACTTAAATTAAAAGCATTACAAATGATAGAAAAGATAGAACAATCAGTTGGTTCTTCCTCTTTAGACAAGACATCAAAACATATTTTTACATCCCCTTCAATTATAATAATGCACAAATTTTCAAAAATAGCAAAGTTTAATGCCCATAAAATCGCAACTACTTCAACTTGAGTAGGAGCACATAAGTCATGAATTTTAGTCCATACCTTTAATACCTCTCCAAACTCATTTCTAGCCACCACAACTGAGGAGGTAAAATCTTGTGAGATAGCAGCATCAATATTCAATTTTATATAGTTTTTAATTATATTTGAAAATTTGTTATTTATAGTTACTATTATTAAAGTAGATGGGGTCCTCTAACCCTATGGTGCTTGGTTGCAATAAATTCTTGAACATCCATGAGCCAACCAAAGAGTGACAAAGAAAGGCTTGTCCACCACATTAATATATACTTGTCTCCACACCCAATTACACCCCTCATAGAAAATGCAATATTCTGTCTGTCAAGTGGGGGCCCACAAGGCCCAAGGGGTAGAAGATCTAGAAAAGTGAGTGAGACTTAGCCAGGTCACAGGAATATGATGATTGAGAGGGCAAAACAGTAATCTAACACAAACAATGGCATTCATGTAATTTTGTGTAGATTTGATGTCTAGTTATTTTTGAAAAGCTAGTCCACGAAGGTCCTACATTGGGATTGGAAATGGTGGGCCCAGGTTGGAATTTTCGGGCCGCAATACGTAAAAACTAGAAGGAAAAATGGTACGAAGTACTACGAACTAACTATTAATATTCTTTTTTTGGTAAACAACTAACTATTAATATTCATTGTTCTGTTCCCTCGGGATTGTCTGAATTTAACAAAAGATCATAAAAATGTGGAATGTAGTGAAAATTTTTCACAATGCTTTTTCAAGGAAATCAAAGTTTTTTTTTTTTTTTTTTTTTTTTTTTTTTTTTTTTTTTTTTTTTTTTTTTTTTTTTTTTTTTAAGCTCATTGAGGAAAATTTACTCGGAAGTTGGTTTTGGAAAGCACAAAGAACTTATTTTTTGAAACCCATTTTTGAGAACTTACTTTGGAAACAATTTGTTAAACATCTTTTGAAAATAAGTTCTAAATCTCTTGAGAAATCCATCTTTGGAAATAGGATTTGAAAAGCATTTTGAAAAGTTCTTTGTAAAACATTTTTTTAGAGAGTTCTAGCTCAAGCCTTTACACTAACTAGAAAGTTGCCCACATGAGAATCTTCACGTAGAACACATAAATCTTTTTTCCTTTTTTTTTGAGCAAAACATGGAACACATAAATCTAAGCAAATAAGCATGGAAAATTAATAGAATCTATCACATATTTATCTATCATAACACACTAATTTAAAATCTATCATTTTCAAGCTATTTACACGTATCAAACATAGATATATGAATTAATCATGTACATAAATAAATATGGATAGCTTTATTTGCAAGTTGCAACTAAGCAAGCACTAGCTCAAGCATTATTTGGCTTCATACCTGCCTTCACACATACAGATAGATCAATGAATGTAAGGACCAAAGTATTTATATGACAATAGATATAACCATAATCATCCAAGTACTAATTATCTCATACCCATCAATTTCACAAGCATATCAACATGTATTCCAAGCAAATCTCACAAATACATGTCTAATCTAATGAGCAAGAGACTAATTGCATACTTTCACCATATCCAAAACCATGTAAAAAAGCTATACAAAACATCATGGAAGTGTAAATCTAGAAATGCTAAAAGGGGAATGCATGTTGTTGCATATGCAAGCATGTAGCCATGTATGCAAGCTTGTGATTTAACAAATATAATCAAAGCATGTAATTAATGTATTGATCTAAGCATTGAATCAGGGAAATAACACATTAATCACACAAACATAAGCATCTATATATGCTAATCACAATAACAAAGCATGTCCTTATTTAATTAGAAAGCATTAACTAGTTCTAGTTAATTTAATTAGTAAAGTCTCTTATGGTTAAATAAAATATTTGAGGTTTGATTCCTATTTACAACAAAAACTAATTAGTACTTTAATCTAATGATAAAAAAAAATTATCAAAAGTGAATGTTATATGTTAAAACTATCTCTAGAGGGGAAAAAAAACCTAGAAAGCATTAAAACTAATAGAGAAATAATGAGACTAAGAAGCTTACTTAAGATGGTGATTAGGAGGCTAATGGAGGCATTAATTAAGGGCTGGAATTTTTAGGGAGAGAATTTTTGGATCTAGGTCTCAGGTTAAAATTGATGAGAATTGATGGCGGAATGATGATTTATTTGAAGGGAAAATGGGCTAAGATCTTGCTCATCCCCACCATTAGCCAGGTGCATGATGGGGATGGGCAAAATCTTCAGCCCAAGTTTCTACAACCTTCCACGATATTCCAGCCAATTTTAGTCTCATTTTTCCCATTTTCAAGTCTCATCGTTGAGCACTCTTTTAAAGGCACTCAAGAACTCCAATTTTTGAGTTCTTGTTGCCATTGGAAAGGTCTTGCATCCTACTTTCCAAAGCTAATTGATTTATTCCCTTTGGGGCAGCGGTTGTAGAGATATTTTAGTAGAAAATACGGTGGTTCAATATATAAATTTGCAATGATAACTTTTTGTCTATCTTATGCATGCAATACCTTCTAATTCAAAGATAATCTTGATGAGCCGTTTGTTCCAAGATGTAAATAATTGATCATACTCCATGAAAGTACCATCTTTTCGGATCATCCATGGCTGAAACACAAACAGATTTTTGCACAAAGATACCCTAAAAAGCCAATTTTGGACCCGAAAAACGGGTTTTGTTCAATTTGTTCTAACTTTGCGAACTTATTTTATGGCCTATCAAACCTCCATTTTTGTCAATTAATGTGTCACTAGAAAGGTTGTGATGTCTATTTTATAAAAATATCCACTTTATAGCTCAAATTTTAAGATTTGGCAAGTTGGAGGATTTAGAAAATAGTTTTAAACACAAGTTTTTATTTGAAAGTTTCCACTTTAATATTTTTGTAAATTCTATATCATTCATGTGGAATTTTTGCCGTATAAGCATGTCAAATCAAAGACATTGTGGGACCTTTTAAACAATTCATCATTTGGGTCAATTGGTGGTTGTTTGATTATAATTTAATCAAGATTAAATTGTAATCAAGTTTATGACATATGCAAAAATCACTAGGTCTTTTTGGCAAAGTTTTAATATTTGAGTGATATCTTGTTTGATTTGACTCCAATCTAGGCCTGTAAGCTGTCATTTTAAAGGAAATTAATTTGATTTTTCTCATAAGCACAAATCTATTCTAATGGTCAGATTTTTGGTTAAACCTTGGTCAAAGATTGATTAGAGATTGGTTAAATTTGGTCTAAATTGGTCAAATAGTTTTACATGAAGAGACAAAATTTGGAGGTTGGATGATTTTTGGGCTATATTAACTATTAATTAGCTTGGTCAAACTTTCTTGAAAGTGTAATTTTTGGCCTTTTAGTGTTTAAATTGACATTTTGGCACACAAATCGATACTAAACAAAATATGAATATATGATATCAACAAGATGTACATGCAAATGCACAACGCCACTAGATTTTTCATTTTTGTGGTGAAAATAATGTGAGATTCAATAGGATTTTTGCAATTGAAATTTTGCTTGGATACCACATGACCGATAGTAATACCCTCAAACAAACTAGGAACCAACCTACCACACAACGGACCTCATTATTTTTGTGAGGTCCCATATACTTCCCAAGAATAATGAAAACTTAATTATGTTTTGGATTAAATATGGTTAGTTTCTTTGGGCAACATTGAGATTTCCAATATATTATACTTTGCTGCTAACTAACCAGAATCTTGCAAAACCCTTAAAATATTTATAAAAAAAAAATGATTGAACCAATTGATTTTACACCAACTCCTTATCAAAACTATTAATTAGTGTGATTACACATGCACCATTATTGATGTATACACAACACCATTGAGAGATTTGGTGGAGGACTTTCCACAAAGATTAAAAAAAAAAAAGATGATAGCAGAACAAAGCCAACTCTATCAATACAAAACTTTATAGTACACAAGATATTTATTTTTTTAGTAAAAACTAATCATACCCTATTAATTAATTAATTAATCCTTAAAACCAAAAGATATAATGGAAATTACTATGTTAGCCCCCAATATTATCACATCATGGACGTAAAGACTACCCTACAACTAGAAGGCTACAATAGATTAGGAGGATCACAAAACTTTGCTATAAAATTTAGGCCAAGTAAAAAATATATAATACTTGAAAAAAGGAAAGATTCCCACACTTTGTACCAACCATACAACCAATTTGGGCTAAAAGTCTATAGAAAATGTAAGTGTGAAGGAATAGGTCAATTCAAAACCTGTTTTTTGTAGAGTGATATGAAAAGCTTCTTTGTTAAACAAAAAAAGTTCGATTTGAGAATATATATCTTTTTCTGGAAGCAGATTTGGGCATATCTTGGTCATCAAGTACTAGAGCTTCTTTCTTTGTTTGCAAGTTTATAAAAAATTTATCACATAATGTAAAAAAAGAAAAAAAAAAGAAAAAAAATTGGTAAATAATATATATATATATATATATATATAGTATTCCAAATATGTTGACCTCAAATATGTGAAATTTGGTGTTGGTCTTGTCTTATCTTCTTTTGTATTCTTTTCTTTGTCATGTACTGCCTTCGACGTGGACTCATTTTTTATTCCTTCTTGCCAATTTCATTGCATATTGAATTCTAGCTCTAGCTCTTTATTTGTTTTTTTCTTACTATTATTATACCAATTTTTAACTTGTAACTAGTTGAAGTAACAAATTAACAACTCTACAGCATTCATCTCATTGTCCCGTTTAATCTTTTTACTTTATTCTTAGTAGACATATGACATCAATAGATATGATTAGTCACTAAAATAACTTATCTATTAAAAATGACATCACTAGTACTGTTAATTGGCCGACTGCTTTTGGCTGATTAGTCACAAAATTGTTGGTAATCAATCGTTGTAATCTTCTTTCTCACTACTTGGTTTAATTTGAAATATCCATCTAGATATCTAAACTGTAGGATCCACCGTTATGCGAAAAGTCAAAAAATAATGTAGAATAGATTATAGAAACGTAATTCACATCAAATGCTAATAACAAGAATATTATATGGACAAAAAAACAGTGTAATTATATTCTAATAGCTGTAACATGGCTTATTCTTTTCATTAACATGAGAAGATATTCGTAATTATCTACATAATGTTTTTTTATTATTACATTGATGCAAAAGAATTTTGTTATATCTTTGCACGAAGAGTAGATATATGGATATATAGGGCAATATTGTTTAACTTTTCTTGCAGGGCAAGCTTAGTTTTCGGATTAAAATTTGGGGAATGTTGACAGTCAAAGCATGCAAGTGGTCTCTTATCTAAAGTGGAATATTTTCTAAATAGGAAGAAGACAATAATATAATGATGTATTTAGAGATATATACGCAAGGCGGAAACAAGATAATTAATATCGTTCGGCTTGATAGTATAGTCTATAGCAAAATACCTCGATAGTTACAAATTGAACAAACAATTCAATGTAATATAAATGCATGCAACGGTTAAGTTCGAGCTCTATGCATGATAGACACATTGATGGTATTTTTTGGGGGTAGTTACTCACTTTGATATTTGGACCCAAAAGCTTAATTAAAATTTATTAAAGATAAAAATAAAAATAAAAGAATCATTTAATCAATATTCTAACGTCCACTCTTATTAGCGGGTTTAAAAAAAAAAAAAACTGAATTTTCTAAAGATCAAATCTTCATTTGAAAAATAGCACAACGATAAGAAATCTTTTGTTCGTCTAGCTTTTTGTCTATTGTTTCACCTTAGTTTTTTTCTAATAAGTAACTAAACTCAAATAAATAAATAAAAAGCTAACTTTTTTTTTTTTGGTCTCACCATTAACAAATATACTAACGAAAATTACCAAATGCCAAATAGGTATTTTTAGTGCAACATTAAAAAAAAAAAAATGTGCAGACAAAGTCTTAGAATTATGAACATCGCAAAAGCTAAGGGTTTAATGGTTGAAGTCGCTATAACGTGTTCTATACTCCTTCAAATTCGTGAATGCTTGTTCTAATCAATGCATAAGTGTAGTTGTAACTAACTTCTTTCTTCTTCTTCTTTTTTCTTTTTCCTTCTTTTTTCTTCTTCTTCTTCCAATTATTCCAATTATTGAGATGATAATCATGATATTCTATGATGATGTACCATAAAATGATAACATATCTTCCTCTTCTTCCATTATTTTTTTTTTTATTTTTTTATATATCAACTTTGAGTAATATTAGAGACATAATTCTTTTCTTTTTTTAAAAAAAAATAGAGACATAATTTTATCACAATTATTTAAATATGTAAGTGATAAAACATCACTTGCACATGACCCATAGGCCACAGCTAATATTATTTTTATTATATTTAAATTGTGTGAAGTTGTCAAGATTCAAGAAAAATATTGTAAAATTTTTTATGTTACTAATTTATTATTGGGTTCTATTAAAGTGTCTCTTTAGGATATTTGGTAATAAACCATTTTTTTTTAAATTAATATTATTTTCACGGAAAATATAAAAATATGTAAAAAAAAGTCAATTTTTTTTCCATAAAATTTTCTATAAATATTTACTAAAACAATGTCCTTTAACCTTTTTTTTCCTTTATTATTTAGTAATATTTACTAAAAAAAAATGGGATGCTGACCAAAATTTGATGCGATAATTTAGAATGGTGAGATTTCATTCTATTTTATTTTTGCTGAATAGAAATTATTGAATTGACTAGCCAGCAGTACTTTCAATTATAATTTGTTAAAGAAAGAGTGAAGAATCATTTAATCAATATTGATAAGTTTTAAGGTTACTCATAAATGAGGTGATTAGAATAGGTCACCTTCCATTTAATGCTAACAACAAGATACGTCGCTTTTATTAGTTCTTTTTACTTCTTTTCTTTTTGTTTATTGAAAAAAGGAAATTCTCAGATAATGCCCAAATTGTCCACTACTTATTTCTGAAATAAAAGTTATAAAACTCTTTAACAAAAAAAAAAAAAAAAAAAGGTTATAAGACTCAAAATTACAGGGTCAATTAAGTAATTCTCAGGTATTGAAAATGGAAATTCACAAAATCAGCATGCTTTGCTTGATTCTTTGAAACTCGTAAAAGGGCCCCATTGCTGACTACTATAGTATTTGTTTATTAATGTTTTTATTATTAAAAAAAAGAGAGCATTATTATAATAAAATATTACTAAAATTCAATTGAACTAGATATTAAAATTGTCTAAGGAATGAGATTGGTTTTTATGTCTAAATTGGCGTGTATTGCAAAGTTGTCTTATTTTATTTATTTCTATTTTTATTTTTATCTTATATAAGAAAGTGGTGTATCAGTTTTTTTATTAGAATATTTCACTGTTTATTTACGATATATTCCAAATACATCATTTACTTAAACCGGAATAGATTCAACCTAAAATTTCTGGATTTACATTGAGTTTTAGACCAATGAGTACACTATTAAAGCATATGTGAACTTATCTTTAGAGAAATGTTAAAGACACACATTTTTACATCTAATTTCACACTCCGTTTACATGTCAACTTTAAATTTTTGTTCATGGGATGGACTATGTGAAAATATTAAAATCTAACAAAGAGTTGACATATAAACAATACGTGAATTTGGGTGTAAAAATTGGTATGTCCTTAACATTTCTTTTTATCTAAGTTTAATTTTAATTTTCTCATTATTAATATATTTATTATTATTATTTTATATTTTACAAAATAAAATATTATAAATGATTTTTTTAATTGGGTACCAGAAACAAAAGTGATAGATAGAATCTAGAGCCTAGTCACATACCTCAATTTACTCACACACACAGTGTGCCTGAAAAATCCAAAAAACAAAACATAAATGAGCAGGAGATGAAAAAGAAGGGTGTTGACAACTTCCATGTCCCTTCTCATGTAAGTTTCGTTTGTTTCTGTGGATTTTCTTATCTGGGATTTCTCTCTCTCTCTCTCTCTCTCTCTCTCTCTAAATCTTCCTACAGAGAATGGCCCAGTAGATCCAAATCCCCATTTTTATGTAGCTTTTCATGGCCAATTGAATGACACCCTTTTATTATTAAATCTTTTTGGATTCTTAAGCTCTTTTGGGTTGCTGTGTTTTTTTTTGCTTCCTGATTAATGGGTTTCTTTTGGTTTTGCTAGCTTTTTTTTGTGCTGCAGAGCTAAGTTATGACTTGTGGAATGAGTGAACCCAATGATGGGTTTTTTAAGATGAGATGGCAGAGAATTGTTTTTTTCACTTTTTTCTAAGGTAAGTTTTAAGATTTTAACTGATTTTATGCTTCAAGATCATTTTTTTTCCAATGGGTTTGTTCAAGATTTTTTCTTTTTATTTGATCATGGACTGTTCTTAAAAAAAAAAGAAAAAAAAGAAAAGTGGATTGTGGTATTTTTGATGGTTTTGACAATTGGGTTGTGCAGTTAACTTTGTTTCTTTGAACTCATTATTAATTTTAGTGTTGCTTTAATGAAACTCTGTTGAAGGGGATTGGTTTTTATTAGTTAATATACTTTACCTTTCCTATTTAATAATCTCTGGAATTGTTTGAATTTGTATTCCAATGGAATTCTTGTCTGTTATAATATTTTATTAATATTCATATGTGATTTTCCTGCACTGACTCCACTCTTTTAGTACATGAAAAAAAAAATCCAAATAAACAGTTTTGATTGGTGCTTTATTTGATTCTGGGGGGTGGAGACCATATTACCTAGTCCTACACTGTTTGATTTTGGATATTAGTATTAGCTTTTTTGCCCATTGTATTATGCAATTGATTCTTTGATTTGTGGAGGCTCTGATTCTGATTGCATTGGATGGTTTTCAAATTTCAAGTACATTTCATTGTACCAAGATTATTCTGAGGGCTTGATGATGTGTGGCCCTAGTTTCTACTCCTGATGAATATGTTGAATTATCAGAGGTTGTGATATGGACTTGAGTCTTCTTAAGATGAGAATTGAGAACTTTTTATTCTTCCCTCTCAATCTGCATTGGTTGCTGTGTCAAGTTTATTCTAATATAAAACTGTTCTGATTTGGCTATCCATTCTGAATTCTTGTAGTTGAACGGCTGTGAAATGTAGGAACTTCGCTATGCTAATTTTTGGCTATTTTTCATGAAACCTATCTTTTGATCAGTTTTTATGTTTGTATGAAGATATTTCATGGCATTAAGCAATTACTTGGTCATATGATATCTACTTAAACTTGTGCAACCTGTAGATTGCTTCTCTAGTGGTATTAGCATCACTTGGAGGGTTTGCTCTAGATCATTTGTGCTTAGGGGATGCTTGTAAGAAAATTCTTTAGATTCTTTTTCTTTTTTTGACAATGTGGTCAAACTTTTGGCTGTGAACTCTATCCTGTGATGTAGAACTTTTCAGTTGAGCCTACACTAATCAAGGAGTTCTATTCTCTCTTCTTACTTGTACAACTCACATGAAAAGCCTAGAGAAAAGGAAATTCATTGCTCAAATATTAGGATTTTCATCATCTTAGTGCAGCTTTGTGAGTGATTAGGTTGTAACTTATGAGTGCTTATAGTGCTAAGAGAAATGGACTTCATTAGTTGTAATATCATGCTACTTTATTCTAAATCGAGGATATGTTGGAGGTGCAAGATACTTTGATTTATAAAGCAGGTTAACTATATCAGGGTTGTACATGATACAATATTTGTTCAATTAAGTGGAATATGAAGATGAGTTTGGGGATCATTCTATTTTCTAATTACCTATGAGGTTTGTTTGGAACTTTGAGAATATCCGTACAGATAGCCAGTATTAGGGAACATTTTTATAGAAACATTACCTAAATGGATAAATTAAATCTGCAGATTCTTTTATCCCCGTCCATCTTCTTATTATCTTGATCAACAATATTTAAATGGTTGAATTAAATCCAGATTTCATTTCTTTTCCTTACTTTTCTCTTTTGTTTATTTTTTTGGTGCTAGTGATGTATAAACGAAGACATAAGTTTACAAATTCACTTGAGTCTAGTAATTTTTTTTTTTTTTTTTTCAAACATAAAAATAGGGAGAATGAAGAAAGGTTTCAGTTGGGTATTCCTGTATTCTTTATGCAAATCAAGTTAACCAACTAACTTAATTTGTTCTATTGCAGGTTGCTTTTTCTAACTGAAGTTGTACTTCATCTTTAAATACACTTCTGTTCTATTGTTTATGGCACTGCTGGGAATGGGAGCAAATATGCAGTATAATGGCAATTTCCCAGGATATTGCTCCAGAATAAATCTTAATATGGAGGCTAATAGCAGCACATGGCCTATAAACAATATGGATAAAATGTTTGATTGTGGACCCTTCTACAATGGTGTTTTGTCATCTTTTCCTCTTGATCCGGTTTTGGGGTACCACAAGGAAGAATTAAAGCAGAAGATGCTCAATCATGAAACCATATTTAGGGATCAGGTAAGTTTTATCTCTACTTTTGGTGTTAATAGAAATAGAAATAATCTTAGGTATCATTTTTCTGATTTTAATAAAACCATTGTTCCTTGAATCATCCATATGGATCACAATTGCATTCCTTTGGCATGTCATACTAGTTGTTTAATCCTTGATAGTTTTTAGTTCCTATTTATGGTTTTCAAACACTTGTTTGTTCAAAATGTTTCTGTGTCCAGATCCATGAGCTTCATCGCCTTTACAGTCGACAGAGGGCATTGATGGATGAAATGAGAAGGAATGAATTGTATAAACCTGAACTAAGGTTGGAGACATCAAAGTCAAATTCTGTTCTGTCTCACGTCTCAAGTGAATATGCTCAAAAGACATGTCATGCCCCTAGCTTGCCTTGGGTAAACCCTACTTGTGGTGGATTATCAGTTTCAGGTGCTGAAAATGTCCAATTTCCTTTGAGTTCTATTCAAGGAAAGAGCACTCAAGCATGTCCTGATCCTGCTCAAACTGAAGATTGTTTAAAAGACTTTGAGCTATTGGAATCCAAGTGCAAGAAAATTGGGAAAAAAGTATTGGATCTTCAACTTCCAGCTTATGTGTACGTTGACAGTGAAGAAGAGGAATCATTGGAAGATGGAAAGGTTCCTAAAGTGCTTGATCTGTCAAATTATACTTCAAAAGGAATTACTCAGGCTGTGTGCAATGGTGATGTAAATCCATTTCATGGCAGCAAAGAACTTAAGGATGTTTTTTGTGAGGAAGCCTCCACTTCAGTATTGAAGAAATCCACTGCTCTGGCTGACTTAAATGAGCCTGTTAAGTTTGAGGAAGAAGCCGCTTCTAAATCTGATTTTGTTGGCCCTACCAGTTGCAGGGAGAGTCCATGCCTTGATGTTTCCCAAAAGACAAAATCAACCTTCCAGATTTCTTCTGAGGAAAATATCCAAAATACCTGTACCAGATGGGATTTTGAATCTCGCTCAGATGTTGTACTGTCTGAAAAGAAAGAAAGAAAACGAGAGTGGTCATCCTTCAGTGATGAAGCTGGTGAGAATCTTTTTTCAATGTTGCACTAATTTAATACTTCTTCAATTTCATTGTTAATTTGCCTATTTCTATGCAATTGATATTCTTTGAGTTTTTAAGCTAGTTCATATGTCTCTTATAATGGTGTGTAGTATTTCTTATTAATTGGTATCATGATAACTGTTAATTTTATATTGTATGAACATCTATCGTCAGGTAAGAGTTTTAACTTGAATTCTTTTCCTCAAGGTTTTTTTGCAGAAAACTTATCCATGTTGCCTGAATCATCAAAAGAAGAGCTTCAGCAAGCTCATCAGCCACCAACATTTCATTTATTAAATAAGAATTACCAAGAAGGGCAGACTAAAAGAACAATTTTTAGTGTTGAGAGCTTTGGAAGGAATCATGGTTCCCTCAATGATAGCCAACCTGGACCAAGCAGTGCTTCTTACATGTGCACTTCACGTGAGCTTGTTCCTCATGCTGATGTGGCTATTTCTGGGTCATCTCCAGCTGCATCTTGTAGAAAACCTGTATGTGACATGGTGCGAAATCCCATTGCTGTTCAAGCATTACCCTGTTTTAACACCTCTGTATCACTGGGTTGTTCTAAATTGTCAATTGGGAGGCCTGGGCTTACTGGAGACATATCTCATTCTGTTCAGGATAGCTTTTGCAACAGCTACCAATCAGAGTCCAAGAGATTTAGGGTTCACCCACCATCCTTCAGTTTTGATAATGTGAACAACAATAACAACCATGAGTTAACATCTGAACACCAAGGCCTTTCAAACTATGTTCAGGGTTCAACGGACATGAAGTCTTCTAAGAGCATAAACTTGAATTTTATGCCTAATTTCTGTTCTTCAGATGTGGAAGTTTCACCGAGTATCCAGAGTATAGATGGAATAGAGAAGCTTGAAGAATTAACAGGGGGTTTGGCGCTGCTTAAAGTGAAGCAAGTACATGATGGGAGACCCGAAAAAGGAAGTGAAGATTCAAACCAGGTGGAATCTGTCCTTTTAAAAGCTTATTCAGAATGTATCCCTGATGTTGATCCAAAGAAATTTGAGGCAAGTGACTCCCCTAGTAATAGAACAATCCTTGGTCTTCCCACTTATGAAAAGCCTCATATATCAAGTGATCAGTGTTCTTCTCATGCCTCCCAGTCAGAAACCCATCAGAATGGAGATGAATATATAGAGAATACTCAGAAAGATGTACTTGACATAAACTTGACTTGCGACTCTCTGCCTGACTCAGGAAAATGTCTTACTGCAAGTGAGCTTGTACTAGAGAATGGACTTGACAAAAAACATGAAGGTTTTGGAAGTCACATTGACCTGAACTCATGTATTAATGAGGATGAATCTTCTCCAATGCACTCTCTCTCAACAGATGTTGATCTTCAGGCGCCTGCCAGTCCAGAGAACAAGGAGTGTTCCCCACCCAGAGGAGAGTCTAATGAAACCTTACTTGAGACACCTTCTCAATCATCAAGACAGGAAGATGCAGATCTTCTAGGGGAACTAATGAGGATTGCTGCAGAGGCTATAATTTCCATTTCATCATCAGAGGTTCAAATTTGTATTGAGAAGACCACTTGCAAGATGTCTGAAGCTCCTTCAAGTGACTCCTTACATTGGTTTGCTGGGATAGTTTCTTCTGTGGTAGGTGAACCAGAGAATGAGTCTGGAAAGGTTTTAAGTAGTAAGTATAGTAATCATGATGATGATGAGTTTCTGCCTGACGGAATTGATTACTTTGAGGCCATGACATTGAGGCTTACCGAGACAAAAGAGGAAGAGTGCTGCTGTAAGTGTAATGTCCAAAAAGAGGAAGAAAGAGGTGCGATTTTATTACAAAGTCAGCCAAGGAAGGGCCGGACAAGGAGGGGGAGGCAGCGTAAGGACTTCCAAAGTGAAATTCTACCAAGCCTTGCCTCTTTGTCGAGGTATGAAGTGACTGAGGATCTCCAAACAATAGGAGGACTAATGGAAGCTGCTGGTAGTCATTGGGAAACAGGTTCTTTGAGAAATGCAGGTAGAAGTGGGTCAACAAGGGGGAGGAGACGGTCTTGTGCCCCTTCTTCCAGCATTGCAGAGAACACGGTGGGCTCACTGTTAAAGCAGCAAACTGCCAACAGCGAAAAGGGCATTGAGGAGAGGAACCTAATAGGCTGGGGAAAGATCACTAGGCGGCGTAGGGGGCAGAGACATCCAGTTAGTAACCCACAGCTTATTTTAGGCCAAGTATAGCAAGAGTGATTTTTATCTCTCTTTGTTTTAATGGTTTTTGGGTGAGGTGTTTTGTGGACCATCGGATTTCTTGTAAATGTCTTCTAAGCCATGGTATATGAAACAACATTACTGGTGGATAAGAAAATGGACCCCTTGATATTTATATGTATATGCAGGTTTAAGCTTTTTTTAAGAATGAAATTTGCTCTCCTAATGGACTTGATAACTCAAGTAGTCTAGTTACAAGTGAAATGAATTTTATGTCTTTTAGAGAATCAGACATGGTTAATGAAATTGCTTGTGATTGAAAATGGCAAACCTCATGTAATAAATCACATGCTCATGAAGATGTCACTTGATACTTATTTTCTATTGGATCAAAAATTGTAAATGATCTTGAATATAATTTGATGTTCTTGTATGCATCAATGTGAACACAAACACCTTAAGAGCAACTTTAAGGTCCTTTTTTTTGTGTGGGAAAAATACACCTAGATTAATTTAGGCTTCGTTTAGGAGTTAATAAAGAAATGGAATGAAATGATCATAAAGGAATGGAATAAAATGTATTTAAGCTAGGAAAAAGAATGGAAAATATAGGAATGGAATAGAATTAAGTAACATTATTTGGATATTTTAAAATAAAGGAATAGAAAGAAATGTAAATGAATGGAATGTAAGTAATCTTGTTGGAGTGCTCATAAACATATAGAAATTTAAAAAATAATTAATATTACCCATAAATGATGTATTGGGTTGTTATGGTGACCTGTGTGACAAATAATTTCTAGGAAAAATATTTTGTAGTACTTTTGGAGTTGTAGAGTCAAATATTTGGCAGTTTAACAAAAAAGAGTCAAATATTAGTACATAGCAATGTTCAAGCCATTGGTTGAAGGCCATTACTTTCGGAGTTGTAGATGAATTCACGTAACTTGCCAAGATTTTGAGGGGGGGATGGGGTGGTGTGGGGGAATGATTGGCACAATAAACCATACTTCCATGTTCTACAGTTCATATGCAAAGAAAAAGATTAAATTATATTATTCTCGTTTGAAGTTTGGGGATATTCCATAAACCTATTTGACGTAGGACAATAAGCTTAATATATAATTGTAGTATTAATACCAAAATTGATGTATAGCACAAAATTCTTCAAAGAAATTTGCAGGAAATAGTAAAATAGAAAAATTAGATAAACCTAGAAATTTATATATAGGGCTGCTTTGAATTTGCGCTAAGGAAGACAGAATTTTTAGTAATTAGCACCTAAAGTTGGATGGAATTAGCACCAAGCCATTGTAAAATTCTAATTGAAATTTTATTCCTTATGTAATTGTCTCTATAAGAATATACAATAGCATCCTTATATAGACAATAGGTTTAAATCCTAATTTAAATAGACTTGAGTCAAAGCCCAATTATTAAATTACTAAAAGAACTTTGACTATAGTGAATCAAAGAAAATACTAATAATATAATTAGCTATAATAAGACCTAAAATAAAATCCAGTGGGCCTATACTTAAAAAATACAATTGACTTCTAAACAAATAGTTTCTCATAAAAGAAAAAAGAAAAAAAAAAAAAAAAAAGACTTCTAAACAAATACGTCAAACAACCATTTACATGCCACTACAAATCGAGTCAAACTATATATTTTTTAGATTAAATCCCATCCACAAATAACCTCATATATTTTTACTAACCAAATTTATTATAGGATAAGGAAATTTAACAAACTTAAGTATTAAATTGTCATTTTTGAAAATAAAAGTTGATTTCCGACTTTTCTCCAAATGTTAACAAACTTAAGTAATTTGTGCACATGAGAGCATATCAATGAAGTAGGGATGGACCTAAGGAGGCCCAGGTCCCACATGGCCCTAAGAAATTTCTTTTAATTAGTTATATTTTTTATTATTGCAGTTGGGCCTCCTTCTCCCAAAGCCTTAGGTTTCCCTTCCCTCCTATCAGCCTAGCCAGTCCAGTATTAAGAAATAATATATATATATATATATATATTCCTGTATCTTCGTTGGTAAATGATTTTATCTTAATGATTAATGTATTTGTCTTAGTTGATTGTTTATTGACACTATATAGATTTTTTATTTTTATTTATTTTTTATTTTTACCTTCAACCCTTTAGCTTGAAATTCTAAATCTGTCATTATATCGAAGAATGGGGCTCAATTGATGTCATGTCATAATTTTTTTTCTTTTTTTTCCTTTTCTTTCTTTCTTCTTTGGGTAGTCAATATTTTATGTCATATTTAAACATCCTAACTTTGGACTTATTATGCTATCACTTTTATTTTTATTTTATTTTTTATTATGCTATCACTTCATTTAACGTAAAATATATGGAGTTATTATTATGCTACCTAGGTTGGTGGATTGTCAAATTATTAGCTTGGTCCTGTTTTTGGGCTGTCGATCAAGGTGGGTGGATTGGATTCCCTTATAATTTCGAGAGCAAAGTGTAGAAGTGACATGAAAAGCATGTAAGTCTAAGTCTTAATTCTTAACCCAGCGACCTACCACCCGATCCATGATGAACGTCCAACCTGTCTGATTTTCAATGCCCTCCTGACTAAGCTTGACAATATGCCATCACTGTTATAACTACTGATTTTGTTTTTGCTTTCAATTATTCATAAATATTTAGATTGTTTCTTCTAACAATGGTAGGACCATAACTATTTACACGTATAATTTCTACCGCAACTTTTCACGCGATGAATTGTGGTAAATATTTAGATTTCTTTCTCTTCAATTCTTATTGCTCGTCAATTAATTTATGTACACAATATAATTTATGCACTTTTTGTAACTCGATGAAAAAGTGATGATCGTTGTGAGTACATAAATCACAAAGTTAATTATTGTTACACACAGTCAATTACATATAACCGCAGAGCGTTTGAAATCATGTTTACAAAACATGATCTCAGCCTGTGTGTTCATACACGCTGTATGATCTCTAATCACAATTCACGTCTGGTACCTAGAAGTAGTGAAATTTTTGGACCACATAATTTTTGGGCCACATGCCTTTCGCCTGATATGGTTGAAAATTGAAAGAGAGAGAGAATATCAATTATGCATTGAAAGAAGAGCGTGAAGTATAAGCTCATGAAAAGGATGTTTTTTCAGCTAATGTTATTGCCATATATTTATAAATTTTCAGTTGCCTTTTTATTTGTTTTTTGTTTTTAAGTCCATGTCATATCATTTTTTTTATGATTGTTGCATTATTTAATTTTCCAGACAAGTCAGACCGATTTCAACACATAATGGTTAGAAGTTAGAACTTTAAGAAATAGGGAAGGACCTATATAATAAAGCACAGATAATTCTATGCTGGGAAGTTCTGATTCAAGTCAACATCTCTTATTCAATTTTATAGCTAAACTATACTGTGCTTAAGGCTTTTTTGTACCAATTTTACTAACGTGTTCCCTAATTAATTTTTATTTTTGGAAAAAATTTTCTCGAGAATTAAAAAAGTAATGACAGCTTTTTCAATTCCCGAAAAAATGTTGCCAAAAATAGAAAGTTTAATAAAATAAAAAGTTTAATGTGCATATCTAACTTCACAGCAATTAATGTTAACATACATCTTGATGTGCTTCCAGGTTTGGTACATCCCAGGAAAAAAACAAAAATCTTTTATAATAAAGCCAGAAAAAGTGGCTATTGAAAACATGACAGAACAGGCAAGGATTAAAGTTGGTGTAGTGTGTGTGACATTCAATTATTCAAAAGATAATGTGAAGCATTATGGCTAGCTAACAGCATATTCCTAGGGATTAGATATGAGATTCTGCCTCAAATAAGTTAGCATATGTTTTTTCCTTTTTTTAAAAAAATTGCATGTGTTTTACTCAAGAAAATCATAAAACCAATTATGTCAAATGGGAACCACGATTACTCTGTAATTTTTCACCTATATCCAACTTGATGCATTATTATTTTTTAATAGGTGTATGACTTGCAGGAAGTTGTCTCTAAGGTACGTTTGTTTCCCAATAAATTCAGGAAAATCATATGGTGTTCAATAATGGTAAAGTTGATGAGTGATTGGGTGTTTAAAATAGAGAAAAGAGAGAAGCGGAAGCAAGAATTTAATGTGTTTTGGCCTAGTGATTTATGTCCACACCATGGAAAGCCCTTGGTAGCTGCGTTATGTTTATTTTGATAGCAGTGAATCTATAGTAAGGTTTATATATGGGAGAACTTTGGGCTAATCATAGACTAACCGTAATGCTAGTTTTCTTGTTCTACAAGTACATAACCTACGGTAAGTTTAGACCTCTTGCGTCCTAATATCTCTAACACCCTCCCACGAATGTAAGGTGGGATAGATGAGAAATATGTGTATAGAGTGGTTTTTGTACTGACTATTTTGTAGACAACGAAAAGTGTCTCTTTGGTAGAGTTTTGAAATCAACCACTTGTATAGAGTTGGTTTGAGTTATACACCGTTTCAATTGGGATATTGTATCAAGGATAAGTCACAAAATAGATATTTCTGGCTGGTTTTAATTTTTCTTATTTATGTATTTCAAATTGATTTCATTATAATTTTGATTTGTTGTAAATTTTTATTATATTATCACTAACAAATGGAAAATAAAGCAATATTTGTTTTCATTGACATGAGAAATAAACTAATGCTAACAAGTAACACTTTAAGTATCTTAAGCATCTAAAATCTCATCAAGTTGTTTCATTGAATAGAATGATTTAAATTAAATATTTGATCAAAAAATTATATTTGATCAAAATAATAAAGAAACACAAAACAAAAAAAAAGGAAGTTTCATACTCTCCTCTTCTTTTAGAACTTTTATAAACCATAATAGTAGTTCTTTCCTCTCTCCCACTCCCCCCCAAAAAAAAAAATCCCAAAACGACAATATACTAGTACTTAAATTGTGTGGTCCAAGCAAAACCAATAGGCTTTTTTCACAGAGTAAAATCTTCAGTCCCAAGTTGAGTGAAATGAGGACTTTGAAGAGCCTCTTGAAGTAGCTCATGATCATTATCCCACGAATCACGATATGTTTCTAAGTTTACATCAGCATTTACTAAGGTTGAAATGCATAGCTGTTTCCTCCATTCTTCTAAATGTGGGAATTCAACATGATCTCCATATCTATTACAATACTGCAGCAAAAAGCAATTAGGATTACGTACATATATTACAGCTTAGAGTGCAAGCCATGTTTTGGTGGGTGTCCAATTTAACAAATGTATTTAAACCATCTACTTTTTGATAGAATTTGCTTATATTATATGCATATATACCTAGTTTTACTATTGGTAGTTTGTTACAATACATAAAAACCATGCACCAATTCCTTACAACATATTTTTTTAAAGTAAGAAACTTAAATACAATTCTTTAGATATTTTATTTAATGATGTTGCTGTATTGACCGATACAACATAAAAAATATTATGTTTACCAAAGAAGTTAGCACAATTAAATTCAATTATTTTGTTCATTTACCATCGTAGATACACGATTGAATTTAATTGAAAAATCTAAGATATACAATCTCTAAGAAACTTTACAGAAGATAACCATTTTTCTAACCTCAAACTCTGCTATATCGTGGGTGTAATGCTTTGGAACACCAGCAAGATCCCTAGAGTGATAGAAATCCGTAATGGATTGCATCATGTCATCACATGATGGCAATGTTCTTTTCCCAGACAGAAGCTGAGCTATCCATATTGCTTGGGACTCAAAGAAAGGGAACCCTATAATCTGCATCACATTCGCATCATCACACACATATTAAAATGAAAGGAAAAAAAAAAACCCATAAGTAATACTTACAAATTAATAAATGTGGAAATAGGTATAAGATATAAAATATTAGATCTTTACCTTTCTAGGAATACCCATGAAAGAGAGAGAAGGCGCAAGAGAAGGAGGGAATGTATGCTCATACAAAGGACCCACTCTGTCATCATCCACAGCTACTATCCCTTTGGTGTCAAGAAATGGGAACGTATATGAATACCTACACATAGCACACCAATTATTATTATAACTGATAGAGAGTGAACCAAGCTTTTTTAATTTATTAATAATCATAGTGGATATGGACCATATGTTGGATCAATATATTTACAAACACCTAGATATTGTAAACTTAAGGGTCCCACATTAGATATCTCCCAGTCAATATAGCCATTATCAGCCAATCAGTCCACAACCTTTTTGATTTGGGAAATGTTCTTTGTTTGGAGCCACTAAGTGAATATAATAAGGTCAAAATCGAATGGTAATTTACTATGTAAAATTAGATTTTAACTCATTTGGTCATGGGTGTCTTACCCTGTGCAGTGTATGATAGTATCAGCAATAACCCAAGTGCCATCTACAAATAGAACCCGTCCATCTTCATGAAGAGACTCTATCTGCATGATATTGCATTTTAAATTTAGTTTGGTTTATTATAATTGTAGTAAAAATTATTTGCTTTTATGTATTTTAAAATTACTGTAAGTAAAAACTTGAAAAATGAGGAATTGATACCTGTGGACGAAGATGCAAGGTGTCATGTTTGGAGAGAATTTTTGATAGACCTTCGGAAATGTTTAGAGATTTGGAGCTGAGGTAAACTTCCTTTGCCACTTCCACAAGTTCCATTGATATATCTTGTCCACTTAAGGAGTTTCCAACCACCACAACAACCTGTACAATGAGATGCTTAATTATGGTCATTTATTTAACTATTAAACTAATTGGAATGTGTTGGTAAACTATAATTTTTTAATCAGATCGAATTCTTAATCCTGAAGCTTTTGCATTATTAATGATATATAGTACTCTACCATTTGAAAGTGTTCTATCATTCTATTACATTACCTCATTGTCAAATGGCTCGGCAACCCTGTAGATATGACTATGCATTTGCTTCCTTTTCCATGCATCCATGCCTAATGACATTGATAAAAGCACGTAAAAGCATTAGTCATAATAATTATCACAAAATATTTTACAATAAAGTGAGGTAAGTGATGAGTCTAATCAATAACCAATAAAAATCTGCAAATTCAACTGTGGTGGAAAGTTTTGTAAAAATTGTTGTAACTATAATATTACTCAAAAGTGAAATAAGATTCCATACATGCAACTATCTATAAGATTAATGAAGTCATGTGTCTTTCCTTTTACTGTGCCTAGACATGACATGAACCTGAAGAAAATTCATGAATAGAGTTGCTTTACATAGGGACTCATTCTTTGACTATTTTGAACTTGTTCAAAAGTACATATGTAAATGTGCTTAACTTTTAGAAAGATGTGAATGTGCTTTTTTTTTTTTTTTTTTTTTTACAAAGATGTAAATGTGATTGTGTAAGAAAAGAAAAAAAAAGTCATTTTATTGCTTTCACATACCTTTAATGGAAGGCAACCTAGGCTGAGAGTAATGACCAGTGGCTACAACCACTGCATCAAAAACTTCTTCCACTACTTTCTCAGTCTTCTTCTCTTTACTCCTAACAACCCATCTCAAATCTTTGCCAATGGCTTCAGAATCCAACAAACCCACATACTCCACCCTTGTGTTGAACCTTATCATCTCCCTTAACCCAAACCACTCACAAAAATCTTTTAGGTACAGAAAAAGTTCTTTGTGGCCAGGGAACCTTCTCATGTCCCTACCTTTCTTGACCAAAAATGGAAAATCAGTGAACCCCATGATCTCCCTAGGAGATGTGAGCCTCAAAGAGTTATAAATACTACTATGTACCTTTAGAAAAGTGTTCCTTCCTAGAGGATCCTCAACCTCAACATTTGGATCATATAGCCATTGGCCTCCAACATCATGGTTTTGTTCCAAAACCACCACACTATGGCCTTCTTTCCTCAACTCCCTTGCAGCTACTAGCCCTGATGGTCCAGCCCCGATCACACACACATGCTTAGATTGGGTCCTCACAGAGACCATTGTTGTTGGATTTTTTGTATACTTAGCAAGGGAGAGAGAGAGAGAGAGAGAGAGAGAGAGAGATCTATAAGTTTAAGTCTTTCAAATTGAAAATGTATTTTGTTGGTGTTGGAGAGATTGTGAGGATTAAAAGTGTGATGTGGGGGTTTATATAGTTGAATTTCTACACGCAAACAAAGAGAAATAATTTTAAGAAATAGGGATGGTTTGCTAGCTAGGAGACACACGTGACATATTAAAATGATGGTTTTTGGATTTGTCTGCGTTCTACTAAAAGCTACATGTGGTTGAACCCCTCAAAAAAGAAGAAGATACATTTGGAATTAATAATTAATTAGTGTTTAATTTTTATTTTTATTTTTATTTTTTAGGAAATAATTAGTGTTTAATTTGATTAGAAACTTTCAAATCTTTTAAAACTTTTTTGAATACTTATTATTAATCTCCTGCAAGAATCAAATGATTCAAATCTCTGAACTGGCACTCTTATCTGCATGCATGGGCTGGGATCAATATCATGATGCCTCAGTATAGGTAGGAGCCCATAATAGAAAATGTTAGTCCCTCTTGAAGGGATTTGGATACGTGGCAATTGCCTAATAGTTCAAGTTGTGAGTTGTGAGGACCAAGTGACCCTACCTGTTCTAAGAACTTCTTTTTTACTAGTGAAATATATATGGATATACACACACATATAAATATATATATATATATATATATTATTTTTGAGAGATAATAAGTTAATGACTTATTATTACATTATTTTAGAACTTGTTTTTAACTAAATAAATGATTATTATTATATAGATTCATCACATGGGTTTTGCATGTGTAATAATGCTCTTTTTTATTTATTTATTTTTTTGATTTAGTGTTATAATATTTAAAAGTGATATATAAATTTAACCCTTTTTTTTTTTTAAGAAAGAGGTAAGGTAATGTGGAATAATGTTTAAAAATGAGATTGAGATAGTATCCTAAGTTTTAGGCTGAATGAAGAAAATAAAGGAAAAAACCTAAAACTTAGGAACAATAAATTACTCTTTTAACCAGTTTGTGTTTTTTAATTTAAAATTATTTAACTAAAAGATATGGATATTTTAGAGAGTTTAAGAATTGTGTGAAGGTATTTTAGTGTGCAAAATGTTGTAACCCAAACAGGAAATCATGTTATTAATAGTATAGATAAAATGCATAATTTTTTATATATTTGTTTTTATATATAACTAGTCGCTAACCCGTGTAATGCATAAGAAAATTACTAAAAATGAAATCTAATGAATGCTAAGCAATTATGCAAAATACCATTTAAATTAAAAAACAAATATTAGTGAATGTTATCCTTAGTTGTTTGTGTTACATCTAGAGTTTCATATCTAAGTTACTACAATACTACTTGTAGCAACTAAAACTCACAATATAAGTATATTACATGAGGCCAAAACTTATATTATCTTCAAGCTTCCCTTAGCCTTACAAAGTCTCTAACAAAATTTCTTTTGTATTGAATTTGATTTCAAAGGACTTATTCAAAATTATTTGAATTAAACCTCACAAATTAGAAAGAAAAAATAAGTAACATTACAACTTTGTAGCTGATTAATATACAAATAAACTACCAATTTAACATGATAAATCACTATTAGTAATTTAGAAAGAAAAAATTAACAAATTAAGGTTGTTACCCATTTAACCTAAAACTTTTCATTTTCTAAAGTTGTCAAACACCTATTAACAAATAGCTATTTATATAAAATATTCAATAATTCATTCAATACTGCAAGTTGTTCATGCTATAAAAAATTTGAGAGAATAACACAGTAAGCATCTTAAACTCTTTTTGGCTTGGATCCTACAAGACAATATATATATATATATATATATATATATATATGAGTTGGTTCAAGTTATACTTGGTATAACTTTAAGCAATGTTACACCACTCAATATATTTTAATTGAATGTAAATTTTGAAAAATCCACCGTTAAATTACATTACCTTCATATATTCTCCATACTTGCCAAATTTCAAGGTGATTAAAGATTAATAGTCATGTCATCAATCAATTGTTTAAATTCAAGTTTTTGTAGTTTAAAATAATGCATAAAAGATGAGTTTATAAATCAAATGGTAAATAACATCTAATTGGCATGAAAATTGACATGAACATTAAGAACATATAGAACATGTAATTCAACAGTGGGTCTTTCAAAACATGAATTCTATAATAAGTTATGGCTAGTGTAACATTACTTAAGGTTATACTAGGTGTAACTTGAACCCAACCATATATATATATATATATATAGAGAGAGAGAGAGAGAGAGAGAACCAATTATAATAGTGTTGGAGACAACGTAAAAGATTAAAAAAAACTGAAGAAGCAAACAGTTTGGCTAGCATACCAGCTAGTTAATTTATATCAAAAGACATAAAAATCTTACAATCAAATAGAATCCATCTTAAAAGTAAATAAATACATGTGGTACAATCAAATAAATAAAAAGTTTGTCAAGATGACCAAGTTTGGCAATGAAGAAGACGTAGTAGCTATTGATGAGGGTAATCTCTATCTTAAACTAGTGATAATGATGAATATGCAACAACAACTAATTATGCAAATCTAGCATAATCTTATTTTGATTCAACTACAACAAAAATGATGGTAATTACTGATGATGCAAAAAATCAGCAGTTGAGCTCCTTGTTGTAATGGATGGACGAAGCTGTGATTGTGGTCGTCTCTATTGGAGGAAAACTTGCAAAAATGAACTAGGTGGAAGAGTAACATGCCAGTGTGGAGTTAACCAAACCACCTTCGATGCTTAAGTCAGTAAGGGAGAAAGATTTTAGAGAGAATTGACTGGAGAGTGATTTTCGTAGAGTATTTTTTTGTGTACCTTTAACTTCTATTGCCTTTTCTTTTTATAGTTGTGTACCTTATTAATCGGCAATGAATTGCTGTATTTATGCTTAACGGTTAGTGCATTACAAAATTTTTGTCTGAAGTTCACAACTCACTCTGTGATCGTTGCTCTGTCCATTACACTTTGTCATTAATGAGTGTAATAAATGTGTAATGTCTTCTCTTGTTTAATGACGATCTCAGATTAATGACTATCATAGATTTCTGACTCATCAATTGCCCCCTTGTTTGAATTTTTTTCAGTTAGATGAGATGAAAACATATTTGTCTGATAACATATCCGTTTGAAGGCAGAATCAAAACAAACAAAAATTAGGGTTTTCTGGATAATGGCATCATGCACACTAGAACAAGACTGCGTACGCATAAGTTCAACCTGCGTGCGTAAGCTAGATTCTGCGTACGCAGATCCTTACCTAAAAAAACCCTAATCAACACAAAAACAAAGTAGAAACTCAAAACGTACAATCTAACAACCTATCATACTTAAAGACATAAAGAAAACCTAAAACTAACCTAGAAAAACGTAAGCAAACATAAACTAAACAAAAGAAGCAAATTAAAACAAAGATTAAGGTAGAAAAGGAGAAAAAAAAAAGGGTTTTAAAGCTTACCTTAAAGCAAAAACTCCTAGGCTTGATTTTTGACTATTTCTCTCAGTCAAATCTATTACAATTCAATGAAAGAGTGATTAGTAATCTTAAATTCAAAAGATTGGAGCCAAAAAAGGTCCTGATCAAATAAAAAGAGACTTAAGGGTGTTTTGTGAAAATGTACCATGTAAGGCCTTTTATAGTTGAAAAAAATGGGATTTGGAATAGCTCCTAGATGATGTGGCATTCATTCCAAACCTCAGCCATTATTGTACAAAACTTGCCTTTCTTATACTTCTGAAACCTTAGCAATGTACGCAAGAATGTGCCTGCGTTTGCATGCTTTAGCTTGCATATGTAGGCCGTAACCCACGTACGCAGGCCGATGGTTGTTTTGGTTATATTATTTCCAAAAATAGATTTTTGCTCATTTCAAAAGGTTATATTTTCCATTTTAATACTCCTCAAGTCAATTAAATGTCTGATTAGGCTCTAAACTGGCCTTGAGCCTTAGAATTCGAGCATCATTAGGGAATGAGGGCCTGAGTTGTAAGAGGTTCAAAATGTGGTGTCTACACCTCGGTCTAGGTTTTGTTGTTTTCTTGGCTATGGTGAAACTCAAAAGGGGTATCGTTGTTATGATCCTGTCTCTCAGCGTCTTCGTATCTCTCACAATGTTGTCTTTTAGAAACATCGCTCCTTTGTCGAGCTCTCTCACTTCCGTACCTCCCTATCTACCTCCTCTGTCTTATATCTTTTTCTAGATGAGCCACATATTCCTTCTATAGTTGCTCTCTATCCTCCTATAGATTTTTTTGTCCAACCATCAGATATTTTTTATGTCTCTCCTGGATCACCCTTTAATGAATAAGTGGAAGATGAACAGGTCAAAGATGAGCTACCCAACCTTCAGCTTGGGTTCTTTGCTCTTGCTCCATCTGAAGATTATGCACAAGACATTCCACCTCGCCATTTAACTCGAGTAAGATCCATTCCTGCACATTTACTTTATTATCATTGTTACACTGCCCTTACTACACTACACAAGCCTCAGACCTATCGTGAGTCCTCCATTAACCCTTTATGGCCGATTGCAATGAAAGAGTAACTTGATGCAATATCTAAAAACCATACTTGGGATTTGGTGACTCTCCCCCCTGGGAAATCTGTGGTTAGTTGTAAGTGAATCTACAAGATCAAGACTCGCTCTGATGGGTCCATTGGGCGCTATAAAGGTCATCTTGTTGTAAAAGGTTTTACACAGGAGTATGAGATTGATTATAAAGAGACCTTTGCTTCGGTTGCTCAAATCTCATATGTTCGTGCCCTTTTAGCTGTTGCTGCTGCCAGTAAATGGAACATTTTTCAGATGGATGTCAAAAATGCTTTCCTTAATGGGAATTTAAATGAAGAATTCTATATACAACCACCTTCTAGTTTCTCTATTGAACCAAACAAGGTTTGTCATCTTCAACGTACTCTTTATGGTCTTAAACAAGCTCCACGAGCTTGGTTTGCCAAGTTCAATTCTACTATCTCTCGCTTGGGTTACATTGCCAATCATTATGATTCTGCCTTGTTTCTTCGTCGCATTGACAAAGGCACTATTTTACTTCTCCTATATATGGATGATATGATCATAATTAGTGATGACTTCAGTGGCATTCAAGAACTCAAGAATTTTCTCAGTCAGTGGTTTGAGATGAAAGATGTTGGACATCTCAACTACTTCTTAGGTCTTGAAATCACTCATTCTACAGATGGACTTTATATTACTCAAGCCAAGTATGCTTCTGAACTTTTGTCTTGAACTAGACTCATTGATAGCAAGACTATTGACACTCCAGTTGAATTTAATGTACATCTGATTCCCTCAGGGGGGAAACCATTGTCTAATCTTTCTCTTTACAAACGCTTGGTTGGCAGCCTAGTTTATCTCACTTTTACTCGTCTAGACATTTCCTATGCTGTTCACCAAGTGAGCTAGTATTTGTCTACTCCACAATTGATTCACTATGTTGCTGTTCTGCACATTCTTGGATACCTGAAGGGCACTCTCTTCTATGACCTTTTCTACTCTGCTCAGTCTCCTCTCGTTCTCCATGCATTCTCTAATGCTGATTGGACAAGAAATCCCACTGATCGCAAGTCCACCACTATTTATTGCTTTCTTCTTGGTTTTTCTCTGATTTCTTGGTAAAGCAAGAAACAAACCCTTGTGGCTCGCTCTAGTATTGAAGTTGCTGATGCCACATTTGAGCTCATTTTGGCTACGATGGTTTCTTAAGGACTTATGTGTGTCCACATCCTCTGCTACTTCTCTTTATTGTGACAACCAGAGTGTCATTCATATTACTCACAATGATGTCTTCCATGAACGAACTAAACACATCGAGATCGATTATTACTTTATCTGTTATCATCTTGTCTATGGTGCTCTCAAGCTGTTCTCGATCTCTTCTAAAGATCAACTTGTAAATATTTTCACCAAGCCACATCTTAAGGGACACCTTCATACTTTGGTTGACAACCTTAAGTTGGTCTCACACCCATCTTGAGTTTGAGGGGGGCTGTTAACGTATAATAGGTTGTGGGCTTTACGCCCACCTTGTTTACTTGTATAGTACACATACTTGTACTATACACTCTGTCTCCTATATAAAGGCACTCATGTATATTTTATTACTTGAGAAATACAATACATTCATTTAGTATTTTCAATAATAATTTCTAAAAGAAAAGTCTCCGTTTAGAAGAGACCAATCACAAATTAATAGTAAACACATATAAAAATTTCTATCACAATTTATCCTCCTGAAAATTGCAAAATAATAATAATAATAATAAAAATTTGAGAAAATTGGTATATTTGTAATTGCCAAAAGAAAAGTCTCTGTTTAGAAGAGGCCGATCATAAATAACAAATAAGTAGAGGGTCTATACGTATATTGGCATAAATGGATCTACTTTGAAACATTCATTTTCTCCCCTTTTTCCATATTGCTCTTAAGTTAATTACTAGTCGGTGTAGTCCAACCCACACCATAACAATTAATTGAATTAGAATGAGAAAAAAGAAATAGATTGTAGTTGTAATTTTACAATGTCATCGATCAAATTAATGAAAGAAAAAAAAAATAGGCTTGAAAAGATGAAGTTTAATTCACATTTAATAATGTAGTTGGCCGAAAGGAGAGCTGTAAATTGTACCAAAAAAAGGAGAACCTTAACATATTTAGGACAATAAAATGGGGTTTCCAATTTTCTTTTTTCCGTTTAATTTTAGTCTTGCCCAAATAGTGAAAAGGAGAACAAAAAACGAAGGGTCCATGTATATAAAATTAAATAAACTGTTGCAAAAAAGTTGAATATGCCTAGAAATCCAAGCTCTCATCCAATTTTATAACTATTTATTAGGAGTTCACAATTGCCTTGAGACCCCCAAAATATTATTTCCTAGAGACTCATGTATACTTTAGATTTATTTAATTCTTTTGCTTTGTCATGGAAGTTTATAAGGTTATCTTATATGAACTTTAAACGTAAAGTAGGTTTAATTAATTTATATATATAGCTGATCCACCATTTCTTCTTCTTCTTTTTTCATGAAAGTGTGCCATGGAAGAGGTGTAGGGTACTAGGTTGTAGAAACAAGAACAAAAAAGAAAGTATGATTGTGGTTTCTACTTTTTGCCCACTGTTTAGGTCCCCACAATGGAAGAATGCCCCTTCTTCAAGCCATGGGAACATGAACAATCATGGAACATTGATCATTTTCATTCAACACATTTTCCTGTTATCATCTTGACTTTTAACTATGGTCAAGTAACCTCCTTTTCCTTCCTTTACCGACTTTGTTGCTTCTTTATTACAACAACTAGAAAAGGCTGTCAAAAGAATCAAAAGGAAAAAAGAAAAGATTGCAGTCTTTAGTTTGGCTTTCATTATATGTTTACTACTTTATTGTTTGAGCAAGATCAGGTCTTCTTTTCTTTTCTTTTTCTTTCTCCAAATAATTTTTTAAGAAAAAGGTTGCTTGAAGCAATAAGGTTACAAATATAGCATTTTTTTACAACTATTAATCTGAATTGTTATGATTAGAGTAACATCACATTCATCTAGATCCAGAATTATTGACAATTTTTTTATTATACACCAACCAATTTTAACAGCTAATATTAGCAATTGTGAAAAATGTTGTGCTACACAGTAGTCAAAGACTAAGACAAAATTCTTGTTTATTTAGCGAAGAAATGATGAGTTAGCGCATGTGTGACTAGCTTGCGATTAATAGCCAATTGAATGTGTTTATAGGATGGTAAACTTGCAAGACAAAACAAATTGATGATATGATGATCGTTCAAGGCCTCAAAAAGTAGGTTTTTTTTTTTAACCCCTCTCTCGTAAGGTTCACACTTATTATTTGTTGGTTAAGCATATAATAGTACATTTTGGAGGGTGGTTTATATATTTCAGAAGACGTGTATGTAATAATGGAAGCGTAATTATACGTTATTTTAGGCGAGGTTTTATAGGGCATTTATAGTGTTTAATGCATTATAAGACACACGTAGGAATGAATTAAATTTTGTTGATTTTCCAAATTGGTGAACCTGTCAACAATAAGTTTCTCCAAGCTTTAAAATTTTTACCAAATGAGACAAGAATACAAGAGTACAATTTGGCTTTAATCCCAACAACCAAAAATGATTGAGAATCTCAATAGCATGTGAGTGAAGTTTAATCATGTTTTCTTCTCTTATCCTTAAATGGGTTCTTGCTGATTCATCTTTCCAAAAGTAATGCTAACAAAATCTTGACATATTGTTAGAACTACGTAAGCAAAAACTGTTAATTAAGATAAAGAGATCCAAATCTATGCATAAACTACGTGACTCATTAAAATTAAGTATGATTAATTAACCCTACTGCATGCCATGATTTGAGAAGCTCCCTACGTCTTCATCAATATTGATAAGTTTTTGTCTAAAACTAGTCCCCATTGGACTTTCTAATCACTATTAATACAAAATTTAAGATAAAAAATCTGTAAGTTTCTAAAATAAACGTCAAGTATGAACCAAGCAATGATTTTTGTCACTATCTGAAAAGATACAATTTTCATGATATGTACTAGTGGATTAGGTGTTGCTTGCTTGCCCAATCACGTTTACCAAACATGCGGGTTTCAGTGATTAGCTGCAGAAGCAATCTATACACTTTAATTGCTTAAGCAGGAAAGGCAATATTTCTCTTTGGAGCTCTTTTGTATAGCACATTTTTGTGTATCACATGTCCTTGCTTGGTTTAGATCTTGTTCAAAAGGCAAGCAAGGATTCATTTTAAAGTTGATTAATTATTAAGAATTGTGAATAGTACACATGCATGTGTTAGGTCAAAATTAAATTTTCTGTAATTGCACAGTTACAATATCCTTAGAGTGATCAGGAGGGTCATTTTCTTAAGTGAAAAGTCCTGAATCCACAAGTATAATAAGGACATGGTTTTCTAATTGGTCAATCTCATAGTTATACCAAAGATTATACTGTAAATGTCATTATCATCCTCTAATTAAATCACCAAATCATAGTGCCATGTCTCTATCCAAGTTGCCCCCAAAAAATTGATGAATATAAATTGCCAATGATCTTCTATCTAAGAGAGATTTGATTTGACCCTATAACCTTAAATCGAATAGTTCATGAACCATACAATTTATTTTATATTTTTTTTGAAGCATAATATATATTGTTGACCATGTATAAAAACCAAGAGTAAAAAAAAAGAACCATATATATATATATATATATATATATAACTTGAAGGAGAAATTGATACAATTACAATGTTAGTCGTGATGTTCTCTTTTAAGCTTTCAAATAGGAGAAATACAAAGATATACAAGTAATTGTTGTTAATACACTGCTTTCTCTGAGTATGCTTACAAGCAATATCATGTAATAATACATTTTTTTTACTTTACGATTAATCAGTATACGTCGTCCCATTCAAAGGTAAATTAGACTCTATTTGTGCAATAAAATCTTTGGTTATACTTTCCCATCAAAAAAAAAAAAAAAAAACTTCGGTTATACCAATAATTGAAGCTATGTATTTTACTATTGTCTGCCAACAAAATATACAAAAGTGAAAACGAATTATGTCACACTTCATCAACTGTAGCTGTAGACTATAGTACATTTCTCTGCATTGGATTTGGACATGGCGTACGTTCTTGTTGAGCCACTGAGTGAAAGAAAGCAGTACATATATATATAGAGTAGTACTTGAAAAGGAATAGTGATTCTTTACATACTTTTACCTACCAATTTTATTATGGATGGAAAACTTAAAGGGAAACATTGGAGCTTGAAAGTGAGAGAAAGTAAGTAATTCATTATTTGTTCCTACATGCCTGGCCACAATCATTTTTCTTTTGTTATCATAGTAGCTTTTTTCCTTCTAAAAAACATGGTCAATTTGGTAGCTAGGCCCTAGGGGTCTTCCCAATGGTTATATGTACATAGCAAGTAACCAAGGATTCCCCTGAATCATGGGCATGCTTATTTGTATATATTAAGTTGATTTCTGTATATGGGAACCTTTCAGCTGCCAACTATTGAAATTGGACTTCCCAATTACCAAAACACAATCCTAATCTATTTGGACAGATAAAATGCATGCAATCATTAATCATATGGATTGTGATAAAGATATACCAACTGAAAAAGTTTACCTATAAAATTGGTTGTTGCATAAGACTATAACCTTATTTAATATCTTTTTACTGGTGGTGAATTTTGACAAATCTACCATTTGATTATATATTCTTTTTATATTCTTAATGCTTACAAAATTTCTAAAAATTTAAATATCAATAGCTATATCATTAATAAATTGTTTAAATTGCAAGTTTTTGTAGTTTAAAATTATGTATAAATTATAAGCTTATAGATCATATAGTAAATAATATCCAATTAATACAAAATTTGACATATGTATTAAAAGCATAAAGAACATGCAATTCAATAATTAAAATTTCAAAATATGTAGTAATGTTTATTTTATTGAGTAAAGTTTTTTTTTTTTAAAAAAATATTTTATTGAGTAAAGTTATAGACTAATACTACATCTAATTTTGTAGCTAAACTTTATCCTACAATTAATCTAGTAGTCTTTTTTTTTTTTTTTGGATAAATCTAAACTTTCATTAAGGGAAGAAAGAAACATAGTCTTTCCTTCAAGCATTCTGAAATAAAGAGAAACCATTCAGTCTTTCAGGAAGACCACGTTAGCTACATATGCCCAATAATGGTCCTCCCTTCCAATAAAAACTTGTCACATCTGATATTTAATTGAGTCAATATCTTAGTTAGATATGCCCAAAATGCTGATTTTCTTTAATGCCAATTTGACATTAGGGATTAAAAAATTGCTTTTTGTTTAAGAAATGTTTTGTTTCCTTACTTAGCCGGATCCGGATCATAAAGAATTTCACATTAGGAGGATCTCACAATCTCATGGCAATTGATCAAGGTATTGCTCAAGATCAATTGAACGATCTTTGCGATTATGAGAGTAATCTATTTTTGGACGGGATAATTTGATTTGTTATTTGAACGACGTCAACTGGCATTTCATGTTTTGGAATTGTACTATTAGGATTTTACTTAGCTAATTAACTATGATCTACTCATATAAAGACATACTTATTTTATGTTTTGGAATTGTGTTATTAGGATTTACTCAGCTAACTATGATATACTCATATAAAGACATACTTAATGTAAGGACCCTTTTTTGGCCTTCAAGCCCAACAGGGGTGTGGACTTTAACCCAAAAAACCCAAAACAATAAATTTGTAGAGGATGGGTTAAAAAACTGGGCTTTAGTGAATCAAGTGACGAGCTAATAGATTTTAATGACAAAGAAGGAAAGGCAATAGACGCATCCTTAAGGAAAATTGTCCTTGACCAAGTCCGAGGAGATTGATTCTTAGGTATTTCCCTTAAAACTTTATTACAAGTCTGGTTCTAGATTGCCACAGGGTTTCTTTCTTGATTTTCTGATCCCATTCCTCATGGAGGGTTTCTTAGATTATATAGCTCTCTTTAGACTATCTTGATCCTACACTTGTTGATCATCTGAGCCCTCACTTAAGTGCTTGTATCATCAGACACCCCCTTTGACTCTTTGTGAGTTGTAGTAGCTAAGACAGGACTATTCAGGGGTCTTTTCCACATAAATGCGGCCAAAAAAGTAGCTGATGTGCATTCAATGCGGTGATAGCAGCTTTTCTCTTAGATTCTGTTGAACTCCCATCCCTTTTACACGATCATATCGCCTGTCTCTATTAGTAAATCATCCTGAAAAGTTATCTTAAATGATAAGGTATACGTTCGATCCATGCCTTGCTTGTCCGAGGAGATGTTCCTCCTTAGACCAACTTTCTCAGCCCTTTCATTTGTATTTTACTGATGGGGTTCTAAGCTTAACACCCTCGTTGCTGTTTATCTTCCTTGGACAGACAAAGTCCTCAGCCAAGTCTAAGGCCTAGTACATGAATTTGGGCTCTTATGCCTACAATAACCCCTCAAAATTTCGGTTTTTTACCTCGCATTCAAGGAGGAAAAACGGGGTTTTGATCTGTTAAAGGTTAAGAACATCAAATCCCTGTTTTTACACATGCAGGAGCATCGTTTTATGTGCCTCATAATTGCTACTGACGTTTCGGAGCCCGCGATGCGTCATTAATTGCTCCAGGCAACATTATATCCCCCGCATCCAAGGTGAGGCGCTAATCCAACAATTGATCTTTCTCTTGAATTTTTGAGCAGGATAACTCCCACTTACTTCCACCCCCTATATAAAGCCTTGAGGGAAATTATTTTCCCCTCATTTTATAAACTCTTAAGCTCTCCAGAAATCCCAGGTGTTCAAACTCATAAAGCTTTCTAAATTACTAAACTCCTCGCACCTTTTTCCCTGAGAAGTCTTTGAAAATTTTTCTGAAGTTTTCAGGGACTATCATACATCTTAGTTCTCGTAAGTTTCTATTTCTTTAAACTTTTCTTTTTCTCCTCTGTCAGTTTCCTCGGCCTTCCATTTCTTATTCTTTCATCCACCAACTTTAGTTGTTCCTCCTTACCTAGTCCAGATGAGTAGATTTAAGTATCTAGTAGATACTCCTACCAAAATAGAGGCGTTTAGGGACAAATACCACATACCATAGGGAGTAGCCCCGTGATACTGCTCCTCAGAACAAGTAGTGACACACAAGGAGGAGGGAGAAGTCATCATCCCCATGATAGCTTTCATAGAAGGGAGGATGACTCTCCCTATAGGTAGGATAACACAGGACTACCTTCTCAACTATAGGATCTGCCCACACCAGTGTGCACCCAATTTATTTAGGGTATTAGGTTGTGTTAATGCTCTCAATGAGTATCTGGGCTTGGGGCTTACCTGGCATGACGTGGTCCATATGTACGAGTGCCACAACCTTAAGGGGGTGGGATTTTACCTCAAATCCCGATCTGACATTGTTAGACTCATCTTGTGTCTCCCTAAATCTAACAAGGGGGTGAAAAATGACTATCTAATTGCTTCGGGGGCATGGCATGATGGGCTTCATTGCCCAGTCCAAAAGGGAGAGCCAGGTGGGATGCCTTAGAGTTAGGTTCCTTAGTGAGAAATTTAGATTTTTTTTAACCCGAACCATGCCATTATTGCTCTTTCACTTTGCTTTCTTTTGATGGTGAATTTTAATTTTCTAACCGTGTCTTGCTCCTCAGCTACTTTTGCAGACAAGAATTACATGGCACCCCGACTCAGTCTGACCAATGTCAAGGCTCTCAATTATTTGCTAAGGTTCGAGATCTTTGTAAGCGAAGACGAGCAATTGAGAGCAGTCCATTTAATTTTGGACTTCCATCCCATCTCAAAAATATACCAAGAAGTAGGCAATGCCATAAGAGTGGGTGATCAGCAGCTGGCCCAGATTAACGTGTTAAAATTGAATTTCCTAGCCCAAGACGATCTTCCACCGGTCATATTGCCACTTCGACAGAACCCTCCTTTACTGGTACAACCAGTCCAACAAGTTCTACCTAAAGCAGCAGCAAGAAAAGAGATTGCCACCTCAAACTCCTCGCTCGAAGAAGAAATCGACAAGTTTCTTTTTGAGGAGGGAGAAACTCAGGGAGTGCAGGTGATTTCTGTCTCGGATGCCGAGGACGAGCCCGATAGGCATTCTAATGCCCATGTTCCGATCCTTGTGACTTTTCGTCAAGAAGCTACCTCTAAAGAAGAGAAGGACAAGTTGGCTTTGAATAAGGGAAACAAAAGCTTAAGGGACCTTATGGCTGTAATGAGCAAAGTGCCAACTTCGAAAGAGATCCCCAAGCCTCAAGTTTCGCACACACTCCCCCTTCCTCCTCCAATTCCCACCAACCTCGGCTTGAAAACCATTCCGGATTTGAAGAAGAAAAGGCCATTAAAGGAGTAGGAAGAAGGAGAGGTAGGCCCTTAAAACGGTTCTAAGCAGCAAAAGGTGGCCAAGGACCCATGTGATAAGAGGTCCACCTTTGTGGATAGCCGAGAGGAGGAGAATAAGGCCTAAGAGTGGGTTATATCACCAAAGCCTCAGTTATGGACTTCTAAAGGGGGCGCGCAAGTTATATCATCGAAGCCTTGGAGCAACCTCTTCTCCTCCCCCGATACATAGAGGCTTATAGGCGTTTCAAGCCGAACAACCTTTTATTGTCCCAAAAGAGGAACCTTGCTATGGTAAGCATTCTATCATGCCCTTGAATTCAAATGTCAAGATGTATTTTTGTCTTCTCCCTACTTTTTATTCATGTAATTCTTTTGTTGCTTTTATGCAAGTCACCCAATAAGTTTTTATGGCCAAGGAGTAGGTCCGCGACGCCTGTAATGAGGCCAATGTCAAGGCTCTCTCTCGTGCTGAAGTTGAGAAATTCATGGGGCCCTTAAGCAAGAGTAGGCAGAATTGTCTGAGCAGCTGAAGGAACTGGTCCAGGCTTGGAAGAGTGCCAAGGAAGGTCTAAAGACTGCGAAGAGGCAAGCCAAGGACTAGCACCAAAAGCTGCACGTAACAGAGATAGACTTGGCCATTGAGAGGCAGCTGGTCAGAGATTTGAAGGCTGAGCTGCAGAAGGTAAAAGAGGCAGCCCAATTAGCCAAGGAGGCAGCTGAGGCCAAGAAACAAGCGTCCTACTTGCTCAGTGTGGAAGAAATGCAAGTTAGACTCACTAAGAGCTTTCCGAGGTCTATAGGGACTATTGCAATGTATCATGGAATAGGGCCCTTGATGTTGTAGGCATCCCAGCAGATTAGGAATGAAGGCAACCTGGGAGCATCTACTACCACCTAGACATACGTAAGATCCTAGGAGCCGTCCTTTCTTCCTTTGCCCTTGCTTCAGAGGTCTCTGAGCAGCAACTGACTACCCAAGTTGCTCTTCCCCCTTTTAAAGGGGTTGAGGGGGTTTAAAGGGCCAAGGACAAGGGTAAGGAGAAGAAGACCTCCTTAGAAGCTAAGGATGATGCCAAGACCAAGGAAGATGCAATTAAAGCAAAGGAGGCAGAGGCCAAAACTGGAAAAGCTGATCTGAAGGCCAAGGATGCCCCTACCTTTTAGCCAAGCCAGCGGGAAGACCATCTTGCTCCCAAGACCAAGGCTTAGCTCTTAGGATTCTTTTGTAGTAGTAGTATTTTTTTTTTTTTTTTTACATATTTTTTGTAATGGCAATCTGCCATCAAACATATTGTATCCTTTCTTCTGCTTAATGAAAATTGTTTTCCTTTTATCCCTTGTATTTTCACTTTATATGCTTTGAAGTTTATTATCATTGCTAATAGCATTAAAATGCTGCTACCCTGCCTTCAACAAAACCTTAATAATAGGGTACTGCTATCAATCTAAGTAATTTGGTTAAGTACCAACAATAAAAAGGTTCAACACACATTTGTATTTGAGAATTAAACATATACTTTTGTGGAAAAAGAATTGGAGAAATAAACACCATCCTGCTCACCTACTGAACGAAGACTTCAACTTATTCAAGACCATTAATCCAAAGGGTTTGAACACAATTCTAAGTTTGTTTTGACACTTGGTAAAAGACCAATAGATATCACAATATTAATTTTTCCCAAGTGCACGATCTAGGATTCTATCAAATGCTTAGAAGGGGTTGAATAGGTGTATTAGAGTGTCAATTTTACCAAAGTATGTGGTTCGGGGAACTAGGCATATCTAAGGTTCAGTTTAATATCTTATAAAAGATGTCATAGTGTATTAATTTACCCAAAGCATCTGATTCGAGGACTGAGGCATGACTAAGGTTTTGTTTAATCACTTATAAAAGATGTCATAGTGTATTAATTTCCCCAAAGTATTTGGTCTGAGGATTTTAGGCATGACTAAGGTTCTATTTAAGCACTTATAAAAGATGTCATAGTGTATTAATTTCCCCAAAGTATCTGATCCAAGGATCGAGGAATGACTAAGGTTCTGTTTAATCACTTACAAAAGATGTCATAGTCTATTAATTTTCCCAAAGCATCTGGTCTGAGGACCGAGGCATGACTAAGGTTCTGTTTAATTACTTATAAAAGATGTCATAGTGTATTAATTTCCCCCAAACATCTGGTCCAAGGACTGAGGCATGACTAAGGTTCTGTTTAATCACTTATAAAAGATGTCATAGTGTATTAATTTCCCCAAAGCATTTGGTCCAAGAACTTCAGGCATGACTAAGGTTCTATTTAAACACTTATAAAAGATGTCATAGTGTATGAATTTCCCCCAAAGCATCTGGTCCAAGGATTGAGGCATGGCTAAGGTTCTGTTTAATCACTTATAAAAGATGTCATAGTGTATTAATTTCCCTAAAGCATTTGATCCGAGGACTTCAGGCATAACTAAGGTTCTGTTTAATCACTTATAGAAGATGTCATAGTGTATTAATTTTCCCAAAGCATCCGATCCAAGGACTTTAGGCATGACTAAGGTTTTGTTTAAACACTTATCAAAAGAAAGAATAATAGGAAGTACAATACCTCTACTCAACAAATGAACATTTTGATAAAGAAAACTTATATTAATAATAATACCTCTTCAGGTTGTTTACATTCCAAGGGCGTGGTATTACATGCTCATCTAAGTGTTTCAAAAAATATGCCCCTATACCAGCCACCAAGGTGATGCGATACGGTCCTTTCTAGTTAGGCCCTAGCTTTCCCCACGTTGGGTTCTTCGCAATACCTAGAACCTTTTTTAGTACCAAGTCACCAAGCACTAATGGCCTTAGCTTTACATTGGCATCACAACCTTGCTTGAGTTTGTGTTGGTAGTATGCTAATTGAACCATCACATTCTCTCTTCTTTCTTCAATAAAGTCTAAGTTCTTTTCCAGCAGCTCATCATTACTGCTCAAATTAGAGGAACTAGTCCTCAGTGTAGGGAAGCCAGTTTCCAACGAGATAATAGCCTCAACCCCATATGTCATTGAAAAAGGGGTTTCCCTGGTTGATCTTCGAGGCGTGGTCCGGTATGTCCAGAGGACATATGGGAGATCTTCAACTCATTTTTCCTTCACATCATTCAACCTCTTCTTGAGTCCATTTACTATGACCTTGTTAACGGCCTTGGCTTGTCCATTCTCCTGAGGATAAGCTGGGGTAGAGTATCTATTTGTAATTCCCAGGTCACAACAATATCTCTTGAAGGACTTGCTATCAAATTGGAGGTCGTTGTCCAAGATGAGGGTACAAAGGACCCCAAATCAGGTGACAATATTTTTCCAGATGAATTTCTAGGAGTCCATGTCCCTAATGTTCGCTAAGGGCTCAGCCTCAACCCATTTAGTGAAGTAGTCCATGCCGACTAGTAGATACCTCTTGTTCCCTATTACTTTGGAGAAAGGGCTTACAATATCCAGGCCCTATTAAGCGAATAGCCAAGGGCTAGACAGGGGATTAAGGACGCCTCCTGGTTAGTGTATATTTGATGCAAACCTTTGACATTGGTCGCATTTCCTCACATATTCATATGCCTCCTTTTGCATGTTCGGCCACCAATAGCTTTGAGTAACAGCTATGTGTGCCAATGACCTACCCTTAGTGTAGCTTCCATAAATCCCCTCATGTAACTCCTCAAAGAGTAATTCTGTTGTTTTGGGGTGTATGCATAATAGGTATGGCCCAGAAAATGAGCGTTTGTACAACTTCTAATCCTCATACAGCCAGAACCGTGGTGCCTTCCTTCATATTTTATCAGCTTCTGTCTTCTCCTCAGGTAAGGCATCCTTCTTTAAGAATAATACTATGGGGTCCATCCAGCTAGGTCCTACTCTAATTTGGTGAATATGAACCACCTCCCTATTCACCTCTGTGGGTTTGCATAAGTCTTCTATAAGGATGACTCGGGGTAAGCTTTGCACCGAGGAGGTTACAAGTGTGGCTAGGGAATCAACATGAGTGTTTCTGCTTCTAGGGATATGTAATAGGCTGAAAGATTCAAAACCTAACTGCAAATGTCTAACATGTCCTAAATACCCTCGCATTCTTTCATCTTTGGCTTCAAACTCTCATTTCAGTTGGCTGACGACCAATCTTGAGTCCGAAAACACCTCCATGGTCTTTCCTCCCATTTTCTGAACTATGACCATTTCCATCAGTAAAGCCTCATATTCGGTTTCGTTATTTGTGGCCGAGAATCCTAATCTTAATGATTTCTCAATGGTGATTTTTTCAGGTGAGACCAAGACTAGCCCCACCCCGGACCCTCTTTAGTTTGCCGCACCATCAACAAATACCTTCCAGATCGAGGATTCTTGCAATGTGATTACGTCAACCAATTTTTCATCTATGTGCTACGCTTTGGCCTCTTTCTCGAAAGGGGACTCGGTGAATTCTGCTACTAAATCTGTAAGAACTTGACCCTTAACAAAGGTTCGTGACATGTATTTGATGTCAAAATCCCCCAGCATTGTCCCCCATTAACAACCCTTCCCTTGTAATCACTACTTCGGAGCAGAGTTCTAAGAGGGAGCTAAGTTAGGACAACTTCTGTGTATGCTTGGAAGTAGTGGGGGAGCCTACATGTAGCGTGCACTACCGCTAAAATGGCCTTCTCCAGAGGTAGGTAACGGATCTCAGTCTCATGCAGTGATTTGCTCACATAATAAACTGGTCTTTGGATGCCCCCATCAACCCGTATCAACACCAGGCTCACAGCATAGGGAGCTACCGCGATATAGGCAAACAAGACCTCGTCCCTTTCAGGGCTAGACATGATAGGCGGCCGAGAGAGATATTCCTTAAGCTGATTGAAGGCCAAAGCACATTCCTCTGTCCACTCAAATCTTTTCCACTTATTCATCAACAGGAAGAAAGGCTTGCATCTATCTATTGACCGAGAAATAAACCGATTCAAGGTGGCAATCATTCCGGTCAGTTTTTGGACTTCCTTAGGATTCCCAAGAGGCTATAAACTATTAATTGCTTTAATTTGGTCAGGGTTGACTTCAATTCCTTGGTGAGTCACCATGTAGCCCAGAAATTTGCCTGATCCCACACCGAAAAAGCATTTAGAAGCGTTAAGGTGTAATTTGTGTTTCCTTAGAATTTCAAAAATGCTCCTGAGATCCCCTACATGCTCGGATACTACCTTACTCTTCACTACCATGTCGTCTATATAAACCTTAATACTCCTGCCCAATTATGGTTCGAACATTCTGGTCATCATCCTTTGGTAGATAGACCCGGCATTTTTCAAACCAAACGACATCACTTTGTAGTGGTAGTTTTCAATGCGAGTGGCAAAAGCTATTTTTTCCTAATCGTCCAAAACTAGTGGTATCTGGTGGTATCCCTGAAAGGTGTCTAAGAAACTCATCCAAGGATGGCCCACGGTGACGCCTACCAGCTAGTCTACTTTGGGTAAGGGAAAAGGATTCTTCGGGCACGCCCTATTTACATTTGTGAAGTCTACACACACTCGCCATTTCCCACTCTTCTTTTTCACCACCACAATATTGGCCAATCACTTTGGGTAAAACACCTCCTTGATAGCCCCCGCCTGCTTAAGTTTTGTCACCTCGTCTCTAACAGCATCAGCATGATCCTTGGATGCATGCCGAGGTGGTTGCTCTTTAGGGGTGACAAAGGGATTAACATTTAGATAATGACAGATGAAGTTCAGGTCCACCCATGGGGCCTCATAAGCATTCCGGGCGAACACATTAATGTTTCTTTTAAGAAACTCTAACAGCTCTTCCTTCTCTGGAGTGGGCAACTAGGCCCCTACTAAAAGAACTTCTCCGGATTGTTACCAATAACAACCTTTACCAAATCCTCGCATTTCGCCTCCTCAATTGACACATCACTAGGCAACGCTGGAGCTCCTAACTGCTATAAGCCTCCTTTAGCATAGGCCAAGGACTCGATCTCGGGCGGATGCCGGATGGCAGCCACCAGGCATTGTCTAGCCATAGATTGACTCTCAACGATTTCTTCAATCCAGTCCCCTGATGGGTATTTCACCTTCTGGTGCAGGGTAGAAGAGACAGCCCTTAGGGCATGAAGCCAAGTCTTACCCACAATGGTTGTGTAGGGGGAATAAGTGCCCACCATGATGAAGTCCACCTCCACCACTTTTAAGCCCGTCTGTATGGGTAGTCTGATCTGACCCCTAGGAGTGACAACCTTCCCATTAAAGCTTACTAGAGGAGAACTGTAGGCCATTAGGTCCTCGGGTCTCAGGTTTAGCCCCTTGTATTAGTCAGGGTACATGATCTCGACGCCACTACCTTAATCCACCATTACCCTCTTCACGTCATAGCCTTCAATCCTAAGTGTTACCACTAGAGCATCATCGTGGGGCTGTATGGTTCCAACCTTATCTTCCTCTGTAAAGCTCAACGCTGGTCAGGCGTTCATTTTAGCCCTCTTTGGCTCAAAATTTGAGTTATCGATAGATAGCCGAGTAACGTCATTACCTTGAAAGGGCAGGACCCGGTCCTTTTTGGAGCGGTGAAGATAACGTTTATCGTGCCCAATGGAGGTCTCGTAAGAGCATCTCTCCATGGTTCTGGGTCAGTCTGGTTTCCCTGGCCATTGGAATGATATAAGAGGTGCTTCAATTTCCCTTATTGGACCAACTGGTCCAAGTAGTCCCATAAGTTTCTATAGTCCTTTGTAGTATGCCCCTAGTTCTGGTGATACCAGCAATAGAGGTTCTGGTTGCACCTCATAGGATTTCCCGCCATCTTATTTGGCCATTTGAAGAATGGCTCATTCTTAATCTTATCCAAAACCTGATGCATCGGTTCTCGGAACACGACATTGACCGCTTGAGTGCTAGTAAATCTTGACTGCCTAGCAAAATCTCTATGCTGCCGGTTGTTGTTGTATTGGTCTGACCTAAAATCCTTCCTCTCCTAAAGGATAACCTTATCCTTTCCTTTCCCCCACTACTGGTCTTCCCCAACCCTTTGTACTTGTCAATTTGGTCCATGAGTTGGCACACATTGGTGACAGGTTTTCCCATTAAGGACTTCCTTAAACTGTGCTCGATTAGGAGGCCACTCTTGAAAGTACTGATGGCGACGTCATCAAAGTCACCATCTATCTCATTGTACATTTCTCAATATCTGTCCAAGTACGTTTTCAGGGTTTCTCCCATCTCGTATGGACAAGGACAGTAGAGAGTCTAAGGGTCGAGAAACCCTGCTACTAGTAATGAAACGAGAGCTAAATGCCTAGGTGAGCCCCTTGAAGGAATCTATGGAACTTGCCCTCAAGCCATCGAACCATCTCATGGCCATGGGTCCAAGACTGGAGGGGAACACCTTACACATCAAGGCTTCGTCCTTAGAGTGGACAGCCATTCTCTGGTTGAAATGGCTCACATGTTCCACAGGATCTGTTTGACCATCGTAGATGGTGAACGTTGGTTGATTGAATCGTCGGGGAAGTCTCGCATCTTTAATCTTGCACGTGAATGGTGACCTGGAAATCTGGTTTAACGCCCTGCTCATAGCGTCATTTCCCAGGCCTCTGCATGGCGGGCTCTTGTGCCTGCATTTGTGGTAGTGCTCCTTCTCGTAGGAGAAAGACTCACTATGTGGGGTCCTTGACCTCTGTCTGTAACTGGCATCATCTTCCTCATCAGGGGAATCGTCAGGCTAGAGGGGGCTCGCTCTCACTGTGCATGGCACAGCTTTCTCTTAAGCTAGTCAACTTACCGTTGCAAGGCTCTAGTATTCTCCTCCTGAGGGAGGTGACCCTTTCCTCGGGACTAACTTCTACCCATCTGGACAGTATGCACACTCCCTTCTCGATCTCCTCTTTGCTCAAGGTTTACAAAAGGATTTTCACATTGGGATCCTATAGACTCTACCTGTTGTGGACCTGAACCTACCATGGTTGAATGTTGCACTCACTATCACTCAAGTATTCTTCCCACAGATGGCACCAATTGTAAAGACCCTTTTTTGGTTTTCAAACCCAACAAGGGTGTGGACTTTAACCCAAAAAGCCCAAAACAATAAATTTGTAGATGATGGGTTAGAAAACTATGCTTTAGTGAATCAAGTGACGAGCTAGTAGATTTTAATGACAATGAAGGAAAGATAATAGACATATCCTTAAGGAAAATCGTCATCGGCCAAGTCCGAGGAGATTGATTCTTAGGTATTTCCCTTAAAGCTTTATTACAACTCTGGTTCTAGATTGCTACAGGGTTTCTTTCTTGATTTTTTGATCCCCTTCCTCATGGAGGGTCTTTTATATTATATAGCTCCCTTTAGACCATCTTGATCCTACACTTGTTGATCATTTGGGCCCTCACTTGAGTGTCTATCCCGTCAGATGCCCCCTTTTGCTCTCTGTGAGTTGTGGTAGCCAAGATAGCACTGTTTAGGAGTCTTCTCTACATAAATGCGGCTAAAAAAGTAGTTGTTGCATTCAATGCGATGGTAGCAACTTTTTCTTAGATTCCTCTGAACTCTCATCCCTTTTACACTATCATATTTCCTGTCTCTATTAGTAGATTGTCCTGGAAAGTTACCTTGAATGATAAGGTATACGTTCGATCCATGCCTTACTTGTCTGAGAAGATGTTCCTCCTCATACCAACTTTCTCAACCCTTTCATTTGTATTTTACTTATAGGATTCTGAGTTTAACACCCTCGCTGTTGTTTATCCTCTTCGGACAGACAAAGTCCTCGGCCAAGTCTAAGGGCCAGTACATGAATTTGGGCCCTTATCCCTGCACTTAATATCATAAATAATTAATGCAATAATAATTATAGAACGCTCTTTGTATAAGTTATTAAAGAGCTCAATAGTTTTTTATTATAAAATTTCTAATGATAGAATATTTAATTTATACTATATAAATAAAAAGTCCATATTCAAATAAATAACTTGATGATAAATCATAAATAATTAATTTATTAAGAAAATATATAATTAAAAATACAATTATGAAAGAAAAATCAGACATATATTGAAATGTCAACACAAATGTATGTAGAAATAATTTAATAAAATTAATCATTGTTCTTATATGACCTTTTCTAATACGAAATGAGCCACTTCAAATAGGTTCATTGCTCTTACTCGGAATACAATTAATTTAGTATGGGTTACATACTTACATATATAAGCTCATAGTAATTTACCGAACAAATTGATTAGTGGGCATTCCTGGCCCACCAAGCGAAACCAATGGTTTCTTGGTCACGACCAACTAATACCAAAGTTCCATTAAAAATTGTTTCTACAGGTAGAACCTCCTCAAGGAATATAAGGTTTTTATGAAGCTGATCTTGAGTTGCCATCCAAGCACAAATACCTTCATTAAAATAATATTTTTGGTGTAGAACATCTCAAATTCAAGATCTTCTAATGCATGGATTTCCTAAGAAACAAAGTCATAACGCGTACGTTCAAAACCAAGCCGACTACTGCAAGAGCACTCGTCCATAAACCAATTACTTCCCTCTCAAGTTTGGAAAATACAATAGTCGAGCTTGATTCAGCCCCAATAGGTGACATCATACTACCAAAGGAGGGTGCGGCTCCGATGCAAAGGAGGACCCTAATAGCAAAAAGAATATCTAAGGCTGGACCCTTGAAGTAGCCCATTTTTAAGAACCCATTTGAGTTGAAAGGGTTACAAAAACTTATTGGATTAAGTAGCTTCCCCTATTTGGAATCCTCATTTTTTTTTTTCAAAAATGCCCGTACACCCATATGTTTAAGTAGAGACAGAATTAAAGGACAATCCAGTAAAAATACAACTCTAACTCCCACTAAAAAATAGGGCCACCCTCTTGATTTTTTTTTTTTTTAAACTACTCTCTTGTTGATTTTTAAATTACTTTATTTACTTATAAATTAGATTCTTAAAATAAAAACATAGGTTTTTTTTTTTTTTGGCTACAAAAAAAGTCTAATCACATGCGCGAAGCCTATGTAATAAGGCTAGTATGTTCAAATGGTCTAAAAATAAAACCAAACTAAATACTACATCACCTAGTTCTTTGGCCCAACCGACCGGTTTGATTAAGGTTGAATATAGTTTATCTAAATGCAAAAATCACAAGCAAAGGAATACCAAACAGTTGGAACCTTACTTCAAAGGGAAAAGGGAAAGTGATTTTTTTTTCAGGTTTTCAAGGGCACGTAAAAAAAAAATATGACTTTTCCGGGATTTCTCTTTTCCAATTTGGTTTTCATCTTTGTACCCTTGTCACTCTTAACATTGTAGTACCAGGAATGCATGCCAGAAGTTGCTGTTAATTTTCCTAGTAATTAATAGCATTCTTGGCTTTCAATGCACATCGAGTGAAGTTGATAGCATACGTGGGGGCACCAACAATTAACTTAAATTGCATTTTATCAGAGTCCTATTATTTTCAGCTCTCTGTTTGCTAATGCCGGTACAAAACAACAAAGGCCCTACTTGCTTCACGCAAGTGCAAATGGTGAATGGTCCTCTGTTTGGCCAGCTGGAAAGGGTTTTGCACATAATTTATCTGCAATAGGTGAAGATGGGAATCAACTATTGTGAATGGGGTCCAAAGGATGCTATATAAGACATCATTATTCAACAAGAGAGAAGGAAGTTCATCATGGTACTCAAATTCCAATGAAAAAAGATTTCTTTAGGTGGTTGATATGGAAGAATTTCCATGCAAATAGTATGTTGTTGCCTTTTAGTTTCTACTACTTGAAGGAAAGTGAAATAGAGAATTTAAAGGACAGATTCTTATTATAGAAAATGAAGCTAATTGATGGATGGAGTGTCATCTAACAAAGTAGATGGAGTTTCAAAGCCCTTAATTTATTGTTAGTATTGTGGTCAGCACTTGATTAGAAGAGGATTAGCACTTGTAATGACATAATTACATTGGAAGCACACGATATCAATGTGCAAGAAGAGAGAGAGAGAGAGAGAGAGAGAGAGAGAGAGAATCCAAAGTTCTATCAATTTTGAAAACTCTCTAGAATTCTTTTCTGGTCTAACTTTTTACCTATTTTTACGGCTACCTTTCTTTTTATTTGTAGACCACAAACGAGTGCAAAAAGCCTAAAACCACGATAAACTGCGTTTTTGAAGCCTTTTTTTTTTTTTTTCTTCTTTTGGGTCCCAAAGCCTTTGAAAAAAAATCCTCACCCTTTGAAGCAAAGTTCAACTTACAGACCAAACAGAGGTCGAGTCAGAATTATTTAAGAGACAAGTAAAATATATTGGGATTAGCATTTGACAAATTCCATGATATTTTTGTTTGAGTTGTAAAAGTCAAATGACAAGTACATGATCAAGTGTTCAAGAATCATCTCAAGAGAAAGAAGTCTTCGGAATATTGACTCACCTTCAATTGAGGCTTGATCAATTGAGACTAGTCCTCTTGTCACGGAAATTTCTATGCAAACCGTGGGTAAATAAGTAAATAGAGAAGATATTCTACGATGTTGTCACTATCATATATAGTATAGATTAAGGTTGAAGCAATAGAGTCATCCCAATGCTATTGCAATGATATCTCCTAGTGGTCCTTTGTGTCACAGACTTGATTAGTAGAAGAATTTTAGTTTAGAAGAGTCCAAGCAACTTGGAACAGAAAGTGGGGTAGCGTTTGTAAGTTTTTTTACGTGGTAGAGGCTATGGATATGAGTATATCTCAATTGTAAACTTCAGGACTAAATAGAGAAAATCTTCTTGGGTTAGGATTATCCCTCGTAGTGATTTTTTTTTTCTCTTGTAATTATGTTCATAGGTTTTTTCCACTTCCTCAAACAATAACTTGCGTTATTTGTTTTCTTTCTTTATAATCTATATACACATATAAAACCGAAGCCGTAGAAGCTCCCACAATTTTCCACGTTATCATTATTTTTAAAACATTAGCATTACAAAACAAAAATTCTGATTTTAATAACTATTTCTCCCCGATACTCCTCCTTCCTTATAAAAACCCAATCAACTCTTTCTTCTCCCATCTTCCTCTATATCACAAGCACAGCACAATCCAAAAACAAACCAAAACAATAAACATGAGCACAAAACCAAAGCACAAACCCAAACCAAAAGTTTCTCCCAAAAAAAAAAAAAAAAAAAAAAACCAAAATAATCTCATCTCCCTCTTCATCATGTTCCTTCTTATTCCATCCACCGAGAAACTCTATTAAAACGCCTCTGAAATTCCAACCACCCAGAAACACCCAGTAACAGCAAAACCCATGGCCATCCATGGCTACCCACAACCCCACGGCTACCCACGCCCCCATGGCCACCCACAGCCCCACGCCAAGCTGAAGCCACCCACATCGATCTGGAGCCACCTATGTTGATCTAAAGCCCACCCAACCAAAGCCGATCTTGAGAAGGGAGAGGCTTCACCATGAGCCGTGAGAGGAAGAGAGTAGAGAGTGTGAGAAAAAGAGATGAGAAAAAAAAGAAGAAAAAGGAAAAGAGAGGTCAGAGGAGTTTGAAGTGAGAGGAAGAGAGAAGGTAGAGAGAAGGCATAACACAGAGAGAGAGAGAAACAATGAGAGAGTTATGACATTTATGACACCATCACATGCCTTTTTATTCACAAAATTGCCATTACATCATTTTATTATTACCAAAAAAAAAAAAAAATGCATAGGTGATAGCTTTAACTCTTCATTCATTGTTTTTTCTTTTTCTTTTTTCTTTTTTTTTTTTAAGTAATAGCTTAAATTCTTCATTCATTATTGGATTTTTTTTCATAATCAATAATTTTCTCGTGCATCGCACGGGTTAGCGACTAGTTTATACTAGTGTGTAATCTCGTACATATGCACGGATACATTTAAAAACAATCACAATTACAAAAATTTAAAAGTTAAATGACACGTGACACAAAATTAGACTACAATTTAGGATTTAATTAAATTTTCTCTCTACTTTAGCTATTAATATATATATATATATGACTTATAAATTTGAATTTTTTTAGTTATATGATTATGTTTTTTATGATTTATTATATTGGACTCCTCATTTTCTACATTGAATTAACAAATTTGATACAAAAATTTAAAAATTTAGATTAAATGGAACACGATGCATAAAAATAAACTCTATTTGAAATTCAATTTTTACCTAAATTAACTCATTTGGCACAAAATTCTAAAATTTAGTTTACACGTGGCATAAAATTAGACACTAATTGAATTCTAATTTGAAATTTAATTATATTTTCTCTCTGCTTTACCTATTATTATATATATAGATATATAGATTTGAATGTGGTAATTAATTGATAATCGAATTGATTTACATAAATGGTTAATTGGTTAAAGTTGATTAATTCAACGTATAATCTACCAAGGGCCTAAATAATCTTTTCAATTGGTATTAGAGCATAAGTACACTCTAAATATAGGATTCATTTCTTAGTATGATTATTAATATTTATTTGTCATGGATAAACTTCTGTATCATAAAATACATAAACATGATGACTTAATTCAAGATCACTCTAATGAAGATGATAACCTTTTAACTATAATTAGTAAACTCCTTAGGGATTAATATTAAAAAAAATTACTAAAAATCCCAAGAAAAATTAAATAAGGTCAAACTTTAAAATAATATTGATTGTTAACTTAAATGAGGCCAACAAGCTGAATGAAACTTACACAAAACATTATTGTTTGAGTACTGAAAGATGAAAAATGCACGGCAATAGAACCTAGTGTAACGGACCGGGCTGTTCATTGTTTATGGGCTGTAAAACAGACGAGCCTATTGTGTGCAAGACCTGTTGAAGATGGATCCGTAATGAACGGATGAAGTATAGACGAATTGATTGACCGTGGGTGAGTCAAAAACTATTGATAGGAATACTTGCGGCACACACCATAGAATCCTAAACAGAATCCTAATGCAAGGAGGATTCTAGAGATTGCATATATTGATGAAGATCTTCTTTGTAAGGAAAAGACTTGTCCACCACATTTTGGACTCCTAAAGAGGATTTTTACAAGGAAAGGACTTCGACTCCAAGTAAAAGAGGTCAACTTTCGACCACTATAAAAACCCTGATACCCTCACAAGTTAAGGTACGCAAAATCAACCCTCTCTAGTACTCTAGAGTTGAAAAGGATTCTAGCTTGACCTTCGAAAGGTATTTGGCCGGCACCACACCGGTGCTCTCTGTAAGTTTTCTCTTTCTTGCTATGCAGGTGACTTTCTGAGCGTGTGAGCGACGTGTAATTCATTGGTGATTTTTTAGACTTCATCAGTTGGCGCCGTCTGTGGGAAAGAATAAGTGATCAGTCGTTGCTTTATCCCTGAGATAGAAGAGTTGCATGGTGCTCACTCGCTCGATGGCAACCACCAACGACATCCAAGGAAAGGAACCACCCACAACCGCCTTCGAGAGACAGGTCCGAACTCTCACCGCGACCGTGAAACGTCTCACTAAACAAAACCACGACCTAGAAGAACAGCTGCATCAAAAAAACTCAGCACCCAACAACCAGAGGGAGGACCAAGAAGGCACCAGTGCCATTCGAAGAGATCGAGAAGGGCCTGAAGGCAACATTGCCCCAAGCAAGCCAGAATGGCAAAACATGAGCCTCCCATCCCTCATGGATACAGCTCCACCTTCTATTTTCGCGGAGACGCAGGCGATGAAGGAACAGATGGAGATCATGATGAACGCCTTTAAGGGACGAGTGTCCAGCAATCTTGACGACCTAGTCAACCGAACTGACTCTCCATTCACCACCCCCGTCAATTCCTTTCCCCTACCGCATAAAATCCAGATGCCACAGATAGAGAGTTACGATGGAGTCAAGGATCCTCTAGATCACCTGGAGACCTTCAAGACCATGATACATCTTCAAGAGGTACCGGACGAAATCATGTGCAAGGCCTTCCCTACAACACTAAAGGGTCCCGCGAGAATATGGTTCAATCGGCTAACACCAAACTCCATCAACACTTTCAAAGAGTTAAGCGCTTAGTTCACTTCACACTTCATAGGGGGCACAGGTATAAGAAATCCACGGCATGATTGATGAGCATCAGACAGAGAGAGGACGAGACATTGAGATCCTACATAACCCGCTTCAATAAGGAAGCGCTTTCGATCGATGAAGCCGATGACAAGATATTGGTAGCAGCCTTCACAAACGAGTTATGAAAGGGTAAGTTTTTTTTCTCACTATACAAAAACGACCCCAAAACCATGTCAGAGGTACTCTACAGGGCCACATGAACGCAGAAGACACGCTATTGGCCCGAGAGGAAAAATCTAGGAAGAGAAAGCGACAGGGAGATGCACGACAGGATCAAGGGTAGAAGAGACCAAGGATAGGAGACAGAAGAGATGAAAGGCGCCCTAAACCCCAAGGAGGAAGGTTCACAAGCTTCACACCACTGAACGCCCCAATAGACCAAGTCCTAATGCAAATCAAGGATGAGGGGGCACTAATGTTTCTAGGGAAGCTAAAGAGCGATCCAAACAAGCGACCTAGAGACAAGTATTGCCGCTTCCACCGTGATCACGATCATGACACAACCGATTGCTATGACTTAAAGCAACAGATTGAGGCCTTCATCAAACAAAGGAAGTTGTAGAAATTCGTTAGCAAAGAGAGCGTGGATCCCAATCACCAAGAGCAGGCCCCCCGACGAGATAATAAGCGTCCTAAACCCCTCATCGGAGACATAAGGATGATTGTAGGGGGAACTGACTACTGGCTCCTCCAAAAAATGCTCGAAAGAAGTACCTTAGGATGGTCAAGAACGTCTAGCTAACAGGCTCTGTACCTAAGATAGCACGAAGGGAAAGCCCCATCATTAGGTTCTCCGAGGAAGATGCTAGAAGACTCCACCACCCACACGACGACGCGCTAGTTGTCAACGTATGTGTGGGGGACTATAATGTTTATCGAGTGTTGGTCAACAATGGCAGCTCAGCTGATATCCTATACTATCCAGTGTTCTAGCAAATGGGGATTGACAGAATGCGATTGATACCAATGAACGCTTCGCTGGTCGGTTTTGGAGGAACAAGGGTATTCCCGTTAGGCTCGATCACACTATCGGTGACGGTGGTCGATTATCCATGACAGATCACAAAGGACGTAACATTCCTTGTAGTGGACTACTCGTCTGCTTACAATGGTATTCTCGGACGACCCACACTTAACTCGTGGAAAGCAGCAACATCGACATATCACCTAATGATCAAGTTCCTTACGGATTATGGGATTGGGGAGTTGCGAGGAGACCAAGTGGCCGTCCAGGAATGCTACATTGCCATGCTAGAAATGGAAGATCACCAGCAGACCATGTGTAGAGAAGAACAACGGACCGTAGCAAAGCCGGTTAAAGAATTGGAAGAGATAGCACTCGATGAATCAAAGCCTGAATGGACGACTAGGATAGGGACATTAGCCAGCCAGCAAATACGTCAAGCCCTCATAGCATTCCTTAAGAGGAACTAAGACGTATTCGCGTGGAGCCACAAGGACATGCCCGGGATTGATCCCTTAGTCATGGTTCACAAGCTTAACGTGAACCCTACATCCTCACCCGTCCAGCAGAAAAAGCGAGTGTGCACTCAGGAACGAGACAGAGCGATAGCAGAAGAGGTTAGGAAACTACTAGAGGTGGATTTCATTCGGGAAATATTACCTAGACTGGTTGGCGAATGTAGTCATGGTCAAGAAGGCTAACGGGAAGTGGCGAATGTGCGTCGATTTCACGGACCTCAACAAGGCATGCCCGGAGGATAGTTACCCCCTCCCGCGGATAGATACTCTAGTCAACTCAACAGCCAGACACCAGCTCTTAAGCTTCATGGACACCTTTTTGGGTTACAATCAAATCAAGATGAAGGAAGCTGATCAAGAGAAAACTTATTTTGTCACCAGCAAAGGACTTTTTTGCTACAAGGTGATGCCATTCGAACTCAAGAACGCGAGGGCGACATACCAGAGACTAATGAACAAAATGTTCGCGCATCAGATTGGGAGGAACGTACAAGTCTACGTTGATGACATGTTGGTCAAGAGCTTGCACGAAAATGACCACCTAAATGACCTCCAAGAGACGTTCGACACACTTCGGTCATACAACATGAAGCTAAATCCAAGCAAGTGCGTGTTCGGAGTAATGGCGGGGAAATTCTTAGGATTCATGGTATCCCAAAGAGGTATAAAGGTCAACCTAGAAAAGATACGGGCTATCATGAAGTTAGAACCACCAAGGATGGTGAAATAGGTGCAAAGCTTGAATGGCAAAATTGCAGTCTTGAACAGGTTCGTCTTTAAAGCAACAAACAAATGTCTACCATTCTTCCACACCTTGAGGAAATCATTCGAGTGGACAAACGAGTGTCAGAAGGCATTTGAAGACCTGAAAAAATACCTCGCCTCTCCACCATTGCTCAACCCATCCAAACCAGGGGAAGAACTCCACCTGTACCTAGCAGTTTCGCAAGCAGCGATAAGCGTAGCCATTGTAAGAGAAGAGGAAGGATCTCAATGACCCGTCTATTTCATAAGTAGGGGTTTCCGGGGGGCAAAAGAAAGGTACCCCCAAATGGAGAAGTTGGCCTTCGCACTGGTAACTGCAGCTCGAAAACTCAAGTTGTATTTTCAAGCCCATACCATCATAGTCTTGATGGATCAGCCCCTAAAAAGAGCCATAAGCAGCCCTGAAGCTACCGAACGAATGGCTCTATGGGCAATAGAGCTGAGTGAGTTTGATGTACAGTACCGCTCGCGAACTGCAATAAAAGGGCAAGTAGTAGTAGACTTCATTGCCGAATACACGCAATTAGAAGGCAAGGGGGCAGACGCCCTCAGACAATGGAGCATCCACACAGACGGATCTTTAAACAGGCAAGATGAAGGTACCGATGTGGTAATCCGAACCCCTGACGGAGATAAAATCGAATGCATGATTCGGCTGGACTTCCCAACGACCAACAACGAGGCCGAGTATGAAGCATTGGTGGCAGGATTAGACCTCGCAAAGGCAGCAAGTGCCGAGAACATAGTCGTACATTGTGATTCTCAGGTAATAATAAGTCAAATTAATGGCGTCTACGAGTGCAAAAATGAAAGGATGAAGAAGTCAAGAATCAGATCAGCAATCTCAAAGTCAGATTCATCCAAATCCCAAGGGAAGAGAACAAATGCACCGACCGTGTGGCAAAAGCAGCCTCAGCAGAATTTATGATAGTCCCCGATTAGGTATTGTCGTTGGTCTAAATTTCCTCAATTATTGACGACGAAACAAAAGTACAAAAGGTGAATTCTAAGAACAATTGGACTACGCCATTCATAGCATACCTGAAGACGAGCACACTACCAAATGGAAAAGACGCAGCCAGGAAACTGAAAGTCCAAGCCTCGCGATTTGTACTGCTCAATGATGTCTTATACAAAAGGAGATTCTCACGACTGTACCTGAGGTGTTTGGGTCACAAGAAAGTAGACTACGTAATGAGAGAAGTTCACAAGGGTATCTATGAAAACCATTCAGGGGCACGGTCCTTAGCACACAAATTGATCCGAGCAGGGTACTATTAGCCCACAATGCAAAAGGACGCACAAGCTTACGTCAAGACTTGCGACAAATGTCAGAGGTTCAGTAATCTGATCAAGCAACCAACCGAGGAGCTGACACCCATGACGGCCCCTTGGCCATTCGCCTAATGGGGACTAGATATTATAGGCCCCTTCCCGACGGAAGTAAGGCAGCTTAAATTTCTGGTAGTTGGCATCAACTACTTCACTAAGTGAGTGGAAGCAGAAGCCCTAGCCACTATCACGGAGAAAAACATTCGAAACTTTGTATGGAGGAATATTATCTACAGGTACGAGATACCAAGAGTGCTTATCTCTGACAATGGAAAACAGTTCGACAACAGTGCATTTAGGGACTTCTGTTCAGAGCTGGGTATCAAGAATCATTACTCCTCGCCCGCACACCCACAGACCAACGGACAAGTCAAGGTCACAAACCAGTCCCTGCTCAAGATAATCAAGACCCGGCTCAAAAGGGCAAAAGGCATCTGGCCTGACGAACTACCAAGCGTCTTGTGGGCATATCGTACTACGGTAAGAACACCTACAGGAGAAACGCCGTTCCAGCTAACATATGGAAGTGATGCTATCATCCCAGCAGAGGTAGGGCTTACGAGCTATTAGGTGGAGAACTACAACGAGGATAAGAACGAATAGGCCTTGCGGCTTCAGCTAGACTTAGTGGATGAGGTCCGGGCTACAACAGAGCAGAGGTTAGCACGATAACAGAACCTTATAGCAAAGTACTACAACTCCAATGTCAGACATAGAGACTTTCGGATTGGAGATCTTGTGCTACGTAAGGTAATGGGAGCTGATAGAGATCCTTCGCAAGGAAAGCTTGGCCCAAACTGGAAAGGACCATACAGGATCTCATCATGGCAAAGGAAAGGGACCTACCACCTCGAAACTCTGGATGGACAGAAACTTCAACGCCCATGGAACGCGGAGCATCTGCGAAAATACTACCAGTAGAGGCAACCTAAAAAGCGTTGATGTTCCCCCAGCCTCTAGTTTATTGCTGAATTTTTAAGTTAAACAATTATTTCTATTATTTAGTTTTGCTATCACTAGCTTTTACTTCGAACATTTCTTTTTACAAGTGCCTATTTAAGCCCAAGGGAGGCAGGTACTTTTTTAGAAAAAACGCATGGTTTTCTTTTTAATTTATAAGAGGAATATTTAGACACGACTATGTTTTTTCTACTAAAAATTTCTAAGTCCCATGGAGGACGGATATAATTTAGTCCCCAAGATGGACGAATCATCCCAAGAGGATGAAAATTTCTAAGTCCAATGGAGGACGGATATAATTTAGTCCCCAAGATGGACAGATCATCCCAAGAGGATGAAAATTTCCAAGTCCCAAGGAGGACGGATATAATTTAGTCCCCAAGATGGACGGATCATCCCAAGAGGATGAAAATTTCTAAGTCTGAAGGAAGACGGATATAATTTAGTCCCCAAGATGGACGAATAATCCCAAGAGGATGAAAATTTCTAAGTCCCATGGAGGACGGATATAATTTAGTCCCCAAGATGGATGGACCATCCCAAGAGGATGAAAACTTCTAAGTCCCATGGAGGACGAATATAAGTAAGTCCACAAAATGGACAGACCATCCCAAGGGGATGAGTTAACAATGTCCAAAAATGGTCGAATATAAGTACACAAGATGGATAGACCATCCCAAGAAGACGAGTATAACTAAATACTCAATGTAGACGGACCATCCCAAGAGGATGAAAACCCAAATTTCAAAAATGAACGGAAATGAATAAAGATCCACCAAGTGGACAATCCATCACATAAAATAAACAAATATATCCAAAAAGTGGACAGAGCTCCACGAAGGAAGTATCAAACGAGTAAACGGATTAATCAAAACAAAGACAAGTATTAATAATAATAAAAAGAGCCCGTGAAGGGAAGATGTCTACATGATCCAAAAAACACATGACGGAATAATAACATATTGTCCTCCAAATATTCTTACATACATTAAAAAAAAAAAAAAAAAAAACTAAGTTATTACAAATTATCAACAGGCATATCTTTCTCCTCGTCATAACGGGCCTGATCATCCTTAGGATCACTTTCAACGACCATCTGGTCAACAGGAGCTTCACAGATAGGGGGTTCTCACCAAAAAGATTGTATGTATCATCTGATTGGACGGGTTGGACGGATGTTTGCTTGGGGGCAGTAATAGCGACGGTTGACAAGTCCACCTCTGGATTCAAGGTCTTCACCTGACGAATGGCATCATCAAAACCGTTGTTATATGAAAGGCTCAGCTCTATAATTAGGGCGTCCTTAGCCTGACGGACCTCCTTGTCCTTTTCCTCCAAAGCTTTCTTCAGACGCTCTGTCAGCTTGATACATTCGTCCCTAGCCGTCTCAGCCATTTTAAGTTTCTGCTCTTGGACAACCTTCCAGGTCTTTAACTCAAGCAACCCATCCTCCGTCACCTTGGCCTTCTCACGTACACAGTCTAAGGTCGTCTCATGGTTAAGACACCGTCCCATCATCCCCTTCATCATAATCATGGCCTGGAAGAAAATATAAGTTAAACTTGAAAGGAAAAAGAGAAGGGGGAAAGGGCGGACTATATGACGACGGATGAGTTACCTATGTAATACTGAAAAGGGCCATCTCTCCCATCGCCTTCGTCGAGTGGTTACCCAAGTCCTCATAGTCCTCGGTGGTTATGATGGACGAGAGCCTCTCAAGGGCGTACTTGGAGTCCTCGCGGAGTAGGACAGTTAGTTTCTTTTGACTTGCGAACGGACCTATCATTAGGCCCTTATCGGCCCCATGCTTCACAGGGGTGATCGTCTTAGCCCCCCCCCCCCCCCCCCCCGGCCATCAAGCCAACAACGGGCTCCAGAGGAACCTTGGGCTTTTTGGGTACACGGTTAGCCTTTGACGGTTGCTTCCTTTTAAGTAGTTGCTTGCTGGAGCCCATCCCCATAGGATTCGCTACAGCTTCTTTATTTTTAGCAGCCTGTAATCTGATAGCCGCTCTCCTTTTGGCGTCGTCCATCTTTGAAGAGGTAGATGGGTGTCAAAAAAAAATTTTGAACAAAGAAGAACGACGAACTTACATTGACAGGTGCGCTCTTCGTACTTAATTGCCACTGGATTTGGCTCGGGCCAGTCACAATACCAATGGATGGTGTTAAAGTTAATGAGTTTGGCCCAAGTTCGCTCCTTTGGTTTAAACTTAGCAAAAATTTTCTCAAGGAAACTGAACTCCTCAAGAGTGACTTATGGACACCGTCGGACTGTGCAAAAGAAGACGGACATTCAAAACACAATAAGTATTAAATAAACTGAGAATAATTGCTATATGACGGGTTTATACCAGATGGGTTTAATACACCCTAAATATTGTCGACGAGCATGTGATCCATTTCCCCTGGATAACACATCCAATCGTCTCCCTCAATGAAAAAATAACAGCTCTTCCAATCTCTATTAGAATCTGGGGTTTCGTAGATCACTTTCAGGACGGGGCTCCTATGAACGAAACTATACATCCCTCTTGATTTATCTATCTCATCTGGACGGTAGCAGTGGAGGAATTCTCGTACCGTTAGCCTTTTTCTACCGTCCGTCATTACTTCGTACAGGATCTTTATTGCTATGAAGACCCTCCAGGAATTTGGGGATATCTGGCTGACGGATAAACCTAGGTATTTAAGGAGTTCACGGTGTAGGGAACTTAAAGGAAACCTGAGGCCTGCCTTGAGCATCTGTTCATACACCCCGATACCGTCCACTCCTTCATAGTAGCATTTTTCTAACTTGTAGGGCAGACGGATAGGGATATAGTCTGGGATTTGGTAACGGGCCCTAAGGGTATTAAAATGTGGTTCTTTAATGGTGGATATAAAGGCATTCACCGTCTATTCTGGAAACATGATGAACTCCCTAAGTCCATCAGTTCCCACGATGGATCTAACTATTTGATCTTCTTCATCAGCGGAACCCTCCTCTATCTCAATCATCTTCGTATCCTCATTTGTTGAGGACGGGGAAGATGAAGACGGACTACTCTCCTCGCTCAAATCGTCTTAGTCTTTGCGACCTGATAGATATACCTCTTTGTAGTCCGCCCTGTCACGGACGACTGACTGGTTACTTGACGCCCTAGACATGGCCTACATGTAATGACAAAACCTAAGACTCTGACAGGTTTGGAAAGAGTGACGGGGGTATAAAGTCTAAGAAAATATATATAACACCAAAAAGTAAATGAGAATTAAAAAGAGGACGGATAAAAAATTACTTACCAAGATTACAGAATAAGCAAACGAAATTACAGACGACGGGTTCAGGAGCTGAACAGAGTGGTCTCTAACAAGTGTGACGGACGTGCTCTAACAATATTTTTCAGTAGAAAGTAGAAAAATGAGAGGCGAAGGGGGTGTTATTTATAGAAGAGGTGCACAGAAGATGAAGCAACACCTCGTTCTAAAACAACAGCCATTTAAAGAGTAACACGCGACACAGGTCATAAATAGATTCCTACTAAACCTGTCAGGGTATAGGAATAAGTTCACGGAGTAATGTATCATGGCCATTTACCTGAGACTTTGAACCGTCACCCCATGGGTTCGTTTGCTTATGAATGACAGACCCATTGGGTGAGGGGGCAACTGAAAGAGGAAAAATGTACGGCGACAAAACCTAGTGTAACGAACTGGGCTATTCATTGTTTATAGGCTGTAAAATAGACGAGCCTATTATTTGCAAGACCTATTGAAGATGGATCCGTAATGAACGGATGGAGTATAGACGGATTGATTGACCATGGGTCAGTCAAAAACTCTTGATAGGAATACTTGCGGCACACACCATAGAATCCTAAACAGAATCCTAATGCAAGGAGGATTTCAAAGATTGCGTATATTAATGAAGATCTTCTCTATAAGGAAAAGACTTGTCCACCACGTTTTGGACTCCTAAAGAGGATTTCTACAAGGAAACGACTTCAACTCCAAGTAAAAGAGATCAACTTTCGACCACTATAAAAACCCCAATACCCTCACAAGTTAAGGTACACATAATCAACCCTTTCTAGCACTTTGGAGTTGAAAAAGATTCTAACTTGACCTTCGGAGGGTATTTGGCTGGCACCACACTGGTGCTCTCTGTAGTTTTTCTCTTTCTTGCTGTGCATGTGACTTTCTGAGCGTGTGAGCGATGTGTAATTCATTGGTGATTTTTCAGACTTCATCAAGTACAAACCAGATTTTTCTTACGCGAGGTATGATTAGAAACTACTCAAGAATAATTATTTGACTTCAATAAAGATGATATGGGTTAATGAGTTCGGTAACGCCTAACTTAATAGAACTTTTCAAAAAATGCTTTAGTTCACGAAAAAAAATGAGAAAATTCAAGCGCACAAATAATCAAGCAAGCTAAATGTAAAATATTACAACTCACTTGATTAAATAAGAATGCAAGTACAAAGGAGATTAAAAGTCTAAATTAACAAGCTTAATGACCACTTTTTTTTTTTTTTTGGTAAAGGCTTAATGACCACTTGCCTACATTGGTTAGCCTACATTGATGGATAGGACTCTCTTGATAGAGGTCTAAAATTTTTTATTTGTCTTGGATGTTGGATTGTAAAGGTGTGTTTTCTTGTAGAATCAAGTCTTCAATTAATTTGTAGGCAATAGATGTTAGTTATTTCCTGCCAAAAACTACCTCACAAATCAAGAGAGTGGTGGTTATATGTAGTAAATAACTTCCATACTTCTCTTGTATTGAAAAAGTGGCATCCTTTGTTTTACATATGGCATAATTAAATATAAAAATGCATTTTCATATAAACACCCCCTACTGATTATATGGACCCTCTGCTTTTTGTCAATCGCTCACATTTACACAAGTCAACATACATGTCGTGAATCGACTGTGAGAATGGGTGTGTCCATAGGCGGACAATATAAGATTAATATTTTGAAAATCCATACGTCTAATTACACTTTTGCTTTATTCCTCACAAGCATGCCAAATTTCATATTAATAAGATGTAATTTATTATTTGTCCCATAAATTCAAGTTTTGTTGATGATTTTTATGGCATATTATAATACTAGTCAATAACATGTGCAAAGTACCTAAAAATTTAATGAAATATAATTTTATCTATAAAAAGAAATTTATTTTCTCTCTCTCTTTTTTTTTTTTTTTTTTTTATAAATATGAAATTTGATAATTATGATAGTTACTAATAGATATTTATTATGATTGTATATTTGTATATGAAATTTAATAATTATTGTAGTTATTAATAGGTATATCATTTTATTATTATGTTTGTAAATGAAAATAAAAAAATTTATATTGGTATTTATTTATAGTAGATATTTACTATAATTGTGTTTGTGTAAGGAACCATCTTGATGCGGGATGCAAAAGCATCAAGAAGCAAAACGCGTTAAGAAGCAAAACACGTCTACTTCTAAAAAACAAGAAACAAAACACGTTTGCTTCCAAAAATAACCTCGAATCCACGAGAGTTCCTTGAATCCACAAGAAGAAAGAGTTTCGAAATCCACAAGAGAAACAATAGACAAAAATCTGAATTTTATTTATTGAATAATTCTTTAAAAAACATGTACAGACTTACAGGCCTATTAAAAGGCTATGTAAAACTTAATAGACAATAAAATATATTCTAAAATAGCTTCTAATTGATACCTAACCATAACAAGAACCAAATTTGACCTAAAAAACATTAAAAGCACCTAAAAATAAGGAAATAATAACCCTAAACCTAAAATAACAAAAATTACAAATTAAATATATAAATTAATAAATTATAATAATTAAATTGTGGATTCTATCCTACATCACATCTTCTATAAATATGATGTGACAAGATTCTAATTGAGGGTTTTTTTTTTTCAATTTTTTTTTGTAAACAATTTTGTTTTTTTGATATTCAAAAGAATTTCAATGTATTGATTCGGTTGAACTAATTAAAACTTACAAAATGATAGTTTTTTTTTTTTTTAACAATAAATTAAGGGTTTAAATATAGAATAGAATTTAATCCCACTAAAAATGTATATCTATACTATATATAAGAGGATTCCCCTCTTTGAACTGGACTTTTATGTGGTTCAAAAATACTTTCATTAATGAAGGGTAACTTCATTTAGAAATAAGGTCATTAATGTCAAATAAAAATTTTTATTTTGAATTAAAAGAGAAAATTTGTAAAATTTAGAATTTTTTTTCCCTTCATGTTCAAAAAAGAAATTACAATTACTACATATCTTTAAAGTTTATCTTTTTTATTTGTTTGAAAAATAAAAAATATATTTCCAAATTATAATAGATGCAAATTATTAACATTTACCCAAAAAAATAAAAGAAACTATGAGCATGCGAAATGTGCATGTTTAGAGGTTAGTATATATATATATATATATATAAATGCTATATCCATAATACTTTCACAATAAATTCTAAGTAGTGGGTTATTACAAGTTGTTATTAGTGGGATAAAATAACAATAATTTTAGTTGTAGGTTCAAATTAGAACCAATAATAATTAATCATTTATGATATATTGTGAAAATATTATGAACGTAACATTTCTCTTGTATTTATGTATATATTTTTTTTTGCTAAGATGTATTTATATTTATATACATGTATTGTTTTTATAACCATTTATATACATTTACAAAGAAGTGGGTTTCATATTTAGTATCGTCAACTTTGAGAGAAACAAACATGTGATGTGCCAAATACTGAAGGCATGAAGGTAGAAAACTGAAATTCCTTTTTAGTAGAAGATAGTCAAAACTTAACCTTTTTAAGGTCACGTGTTTTCTGGGTCTAGTCAAATGAATTACTGGTGGTGATGCAGTCATTCGCTAGCTTGATAAAGTTTTGCTGACAAAGATAGTTTCTCTCTTTGATTCTCTTTCCACTCTTTTCTCTGTTTCTTTGAGAGGAATATTCTTTTTGACGTTGGTGTTTGGTTTGGGAGGGAAATGCCCAATAAGGAGCTTTTGTTTTGTTTTTTATTTTATTTTTTATTTTTTTGAGAATACTAAGAAGAGTTTTTGTTAATTTGTTGTAAAACCGAGTTGTTGAGGAGAGTCTATTTTCGGTGCCAACACAGCAAACTCAAAACCAAAGCCAGCCAGTGCCACGCAAAACCTGCATTTTCTGTTTGTATTGCAACCAACCATTTTTTTGAACTATTAGTGCCAAATTTATGTTGAGTGGAGACCCTTTTCAGGGTCTCTTCTTGCTTGCTTTCTTGTTGACAACAAACAAAGAAAACAAGGTATGATCTTAAATCCCATTTGTCTTATTATAATGTCTTTTGTTAGCACTTGAGAAATGGGTTTGTTTCAGTTTTGCTTTTGCATGTGTTAGTTGATGGAAATGCATGATTTAAATTTTTTTTTTTTTTTTTTTTTTGAACTTTCTACCAAAATGGGCATATATTATTGAAGCAAATTGTAAATGGGTTAGTGTCTGTTTTGATCATGAATGAATGGTTGATGACATATCGGGCTTTTGATGAGGAACTATGATCTTTGTTCCCATTGTCTTATTAAAATGTCTTTTGTTAGCACTAGAGAAATGGGTTTGTTTTAGTTTTGCTTATGGATGTGTTAATTGATGGAAATGCACGATTTTATTTTTATTTTTTTTAATTTGAACTTTCTCTCAAAATGGACATTATTGAAGCAAATTGTAAATGGGCTAGTATCTGTTTTGATCAAAAGTGAATGGATAAGGAAATTTGATCTTGAGTGTTTTAGAATTGAATAGATAAAATGATATCTTTTTAATTGAAATGGTGAATGTATAAACTTTTGCATATAATGAAATGATGATTGTATAAGGGGTTGCTACAGTTTGAAATTTTCAGTATCAGTTTTATTATGGCTACCAATTTACATATCAAGATTATCAATTTGTGGAAAAGATTATGAATGGTAATATATATATATATATATATTTCTCTGGGATTTTCAAACGCATTGTAAATGTATGAATTTATTGCCATTCAAGAATTCATTTTATTGAATTAAAGGACTTACTTGTCCATTTATCTCTCTTCTCTGATTCCAAGTTTAAAATGGTTTTCTTGTTTTTGCTCTGGCTCTTTCTGAATTGGTAGAAGCAGGTAAATGTTGTTTTAAACTTAAAAGCTCAAGGATTCATTTGACTAGAGCAGATGAATCCCTTTCTATCTAATGATATTGGCTGGTGAGTAGGTTGTTTATTCTTTTGTCCCTTGATTTTGATTATACTTTTTCCTAAAGCTTTACAGGTTCTGCACAGGCACTCAAAACATCTGAAATGGATCCTCGGGAGCAGACTACTCACGGTAATTGTTATGATAATATAGTTTTGTACTTTTCTCCTCCCTTAAAAAAAAATAAATAAATAAAAATTATAATAAGGTGTTGTGTTGTTTCACTGGTAATTGTGTATTTAAATCTTGGAATTAGAAGCCTTCACACTAAGTTCTGAAAATATTTCTCACCCTTGAAAGAAAAATTAAGCTAGTGTTTGGATATGAATTGAAGTAATGAGTTGGTTGATTGCATAGATATTTCAGAAATACAGACAAACACAGAGGCACATGCACACCCACTGGTAAAACCACAGGGCTTCCTTTCTGACCGCAGTTTTTGAGGTTGGATGCAAAGTTCTTACTTGTATCCAGAAAAAGAAAAGATCGAATGTTAAAAATAACTCTGATGAAAACTAACAAGCCCTTAAATTAAATTTATGGCAGAATCAGATTAGTTAATCTAAACCTTTTGAAAACATAGCAAACTTGTTCAATGTAAATGGTGTATGGATCAGTCAATCAACATTTTCAAGCATTCATGCAATCTATCAGAAAAGTCTTTATAAAATTTTGTTGCAAGGAAGCTTTTGTGTGTGTCTATATATATATATATATAAAAATTTTAATAGGACTTTTAGTGATATGTCAGAAAAGTTCATTTGTTCATGTTTTGGCTCAGGCAAAAAATCTTAAGAAGATTTCGAAGCTCAAGATAATCTCTACTTAATATGCTATCTTTGTGAGCACCTTGATTTGAATTTTTGTGAAATATTATAATGTAAAAAAGTAATTTAAAAAGTTTGGATGACTGTGTAGTGCTTCTACTCCCTCTTTCATTCTCCCACCTTTCCCTCTCTAATGAAATTCTCATATGCTGCAGGGTTGTGAGTTTGCCAGTTAATTCAGTAAATAATGGCTGAGGAGAGCACTGAGACTCCACTGACTCCTGAAAAAACTGAGGCTGAACGTGGCCGTGAAAGGAGGAGGAATTCTACTGGGAGGTTGGATAACCCAATTGGTGACATAAAGATTCGTTCCCGTTATCTCAATGCTTCAACAGGTTCCTGCCATGACGCTTGCAAATATGGAACAAAACCTGCATTAAAGCCGTGGAGTTCATTTCCAAAGAGGGTAACAACTTTGGAAGGTGAAAGCCAGTCTCCTGAAAAGGCTGCTACTTCAGTTGAGGGGAAGAAGAAATCAGCAATTGGTCCTAGGCCTTCTTTAGATTCCAAAGTGCAGAAACCTAGTAATCCTGTTGTCATCAAGGGAGAAGTCTCCTCATCAACAAAAAAGGAGACTGCCACTTTAGAAAAGGTTCCAACATCCTCCAAGGAAATAGATGTTTCTATAGAAAATGCTAGCAATCAAAAGCCGAAGCATAGGAAGTCAAAGTCATATTCTCACCCAATGGATTGGAGTTTCAGCTTTCAAAGAAACAACGAAATCAGAATAAGCAAGGAACCACAAGGAGAATCAGCCAGCCCAAGAAAAAGCAAAATCTTAAGCAAAGAGTTGAGCACCTCCAAAATGGGTGAGAAAAAGGCTTCAATTCCACACACCGTTAACTTGTTTCCCAAACATTCTGTCAAGGGAGTTTCAAACATGAAGACCAAGAACGAAAACAGTGTTACAAAGGTCAAACCCAACCAACCCAGCAATGTGGATGTTCCTGAGAAGACTTTGTACGTCATTGAAGCAGGTACAGAGAACAAAACTGTGGAACCCTCTCAAAATAGTGTTTCCTCATCTCCATCCTCTGTGGACAAAAGCCTGAAGCAAGCTCAAAAGGGTATCCTTAGCTCACAATTGCCTTATTCTTCTAAGAAGAATAACTTGAGACACACTGGAACTGGATTTAATGCCAACAAATTACGTGTATCCTCTTCTCCTACCTTTGGGAAAAAAAGCTTGACACACACACAATATGGAACTCATAGTGCTGAATCATCCTCATCTCCATCCTTGTCTTCCCATAGCAAAGAAAATGGTGCCAAAATAACTGGAAGTGAGAACCAAAAGGTGGAATTCAGGAGTAGGTCTCTAAGGGATGGAATGGTTTGCTCGGAAGTTAAAGGTTCCCCAGCTCAACAGCCGAAATTTAGGAGAGGAAAGGTGGTTGAACTTCAATCTGAGAACAGTAATTCAAGGAGACTCAAATTTAAGCGAGTAAGATCGGTTGGTGAGATCCAATATGGTAAAGATCATACCAGAAATTGGAGCAAGGAAGTTGATGATGGTAAATTGGAGAAAGATTTTGAGAGAGACCAAAATCTGGAGGGTACAAGAAGGAGAAACTCCAAGAGCAAGGAAGTTGGTGACAGTGAGGATGGTACTGAAATCAAGTCCGAAGAAGTTGTTCTCAGACACCAAAATGTGGAAGAAAAGAAAGATACCCAAAGTCTGTATAATAATGTGATTGAAGAGACTGCAAGTAAGCTGGTTATGGCCAGGAAGAGTAAGGTCAAGGCTTTGGTTGGTGCTTTTGAAACTGTTATATCTCTTCAGGATACCTGCACTCAGTCCTCAGTTAGTGGAGAGATATCTGATTGAGGAAGGTATTTCAGAGATAGAAGCTTCTTCTATTGCATGTCCTGCTACTTATTGGTTTGATCAAGAGTAATATACTCTTTTTGTTTCATATTCTTCTGCTTGTGTCGGATATTTTATTCTTCCTTTTTAAACCTTATGAGCATAGTAGATTTGTGATTGAATGTGGACTATTGTGCTTAAACGAGTCAAGTATCTCTGAATGATCTGCATTATTACTTCTTCCCTTCATTTGTGGAATGACTCTTGTATACTGGCAAAGTTAGTCAGTTATTCCTGTTTCTATTCAATCAGAATTTCTTTGTCTCTTACTACGGCTTTTGAGTGGAGTTTGTGGTGTGCTTTTCTATTAGAACCTTATTTCCTCTCTCTTGTATGTGTGTGTTTCTCAAAAAACAAAATTGTGTATCTGTAATATAAATTGTTCTATGTTATATTCAATCTCTGACATTTTTACCCTGTTCTAATACAGGCATCATAAATCATGGCTTTGGCTCATCCAAGTTAAAGGCATTGAAAGAAAAATTAGCATGAGTACCCCAGCATTTGGCACGTTGCCATGAATCTGGAATATTCACATAGGTGTCATAGACATAAGAGTTGGATGTTTTCAATTCTAGCTGTAAGTGTTCTTGCTTTCTGTAGTTAGGGTGGCTACAAGGAGACTTATAAGTGGCTTATATAAATAAAAAATAAGTGGCTTATATAAATAAAAAGGTTCCAAACTGAAGTGAAAAATAATTGGGTGGGAAATTTATGCTAAGAACAAGTTAAAAGTCTTAAGCTGTTCAAAATCTAGCCTTTGACAAGATAAAAACAGACATAGACATAGTTGCGTGGTGGAATTACAGATGTGATAATAATCGTAGTAACTTATAAGCAGCCCTCCTCGTTTAAAATCCATATTTACATCCCATATATCTATTATTCTATGTGCTTCACATATATCCTTTAACTCCTTCGTTTCAACATGTTGTCAAAGTTTCCTCATTTTCTACATGTCCTGTTTTCATCTTTAAAATTTAAGTTATATTTTCATCCATGAAGAGAGTGTCACTCATTTTGTCTTTATATTCACTTATGTTAACAGCATATTTGATAAAAATATATATCTTTAGGGACAAAAAGAATCTTAAATATAATTTAGGGATAAAAAGTATATATTTTAGGTTCTATTTTTTTCCTTGAAAAGTGAAATATCAATCAGATTTTATTTTGTCCCTAAAACTTAATAGGAGTAAACCCCTTGACCTGGTAAAAAAGTTTTTATAAAAATATATATTTTGATCCCCAAAAATAAAAATTTGATTATCCTAAATTTTTTTAAGCTTAACTAAAATAACTATGATTATTAACATTTTAGTACTACTTTCACAATATTTTCACAATATAGATTGAATGACGAGTTGTAGCTGATTTTTATTTGGACTCATAACTGACATTACTTTTTTACTTACCGTTAATAACTTGCCACCTAAATTTTGTTTTGAAAGTGAACATTGTGCAAAATCCCCTAGAATGGTTTGTAATAAGGTGGCTAGAAGAGTTAGATGGGAGAAACCCAACTATTGGTGGGTTAGACTCAATTCAGATGGATCTTCTCTGGGTAACCATGGGCCAGCAAGAGGTGGAGGTCTCTTTAGAAATGAAACGGGCAAGTGAATTAGCAGATATGCAAGAAAATATGAGTTACAACCAGCTTTATAGCTGAGCTGTGGAGCCTTAGAGATAGACTTTTTCAATGTCATAACTTCCATATACCTGCTGTAGAAATAGAAATATATTTGAAAGCTGTAGTTGATCTGCTGGACAATCCGAACCATGCTAACAATGTTGTCTCTCCTTTGGTGGATGATTGCAGGCACTTAATTTCCCAGAATCCCCGAGTCCGGATCAAGCATTGCTTTCGGGAAGCCAATAGGTGATGCCTTAGCAAGACGGGGAACAAATCAAGTTAATGATTTCATTTTGTTTAATAGTCCACTTGTGGACATTATAGAGATTCTAAACTCTAATGTTAATGGCTTGAATTTAATCAGGCTTTGTCCTGAACCGGTTTTAGTTCTTTAGCTTTCTTAATATATGATGTTTACCCAAAAAAATAAACTCTTAAAATATTTTATTTTATATGAAAAACAAATGTTTCAAATTTTGCTGCATGCGTTAAAAAATAAAATAAAATAAAATAAAATCTTCTCACAAGAGCTCTAGCTTACTTTCGCATTGACAGTAGAATGAAGTTATTTTTCCCTACACTTTTCTTTTTCATCAACAAAAAAATTACACCACCAATACAACCAACATATCTTTTTATATCTGTAATTCTTTCCTCATTCTCTTTATCTCTCTCTTACACCACCAATAGAACTAACATATTTTTCTATATCTATAATTCTTTTCTCGTTTTCTTTATCTCTCTTTCTCCCTTTTATATTTTCTTGGTTTTTTTTTTTTCTCCTAATCAAGTAGTTTAATAAGTGCTATACAAATTTTCAAGTTCAAGAAATCTTTTACTGTTTGTTCAAATTCCAAAAGAGTGACCACATATATGGTTAAAAAGACACTTTAAAAAGTAAAAACTTATATTATTTAGTATTTCTTTTCTTAGTTTCAAGTTTACTCCTAGTTTGACAAAAATGTATGATTAGTTATTTAATTCTATTTGTTCATACATTCAACGGTTGTTTTTTTACCCGTCTTTAAACTATAAATAATTTTTTTAAACTATTTTACAATATAGTTGTATTGTATACTGAATACTAAATTGTATTTTGAATACTATTTTAGATTATTATATATAATATGGAATTGCATTTTAAATTATTATTATAATATATATATATATATATATATATATATATGTAGGGTATATTTTAGTGGCCCAAGCCCAAAAGGTTTGGATTATGAGCCCAATGAACTCAAAACAATGAATTTGTAAAGAATGGGTGAAAGAGTTAGGCTGATTATGGACTAAGCAATAGTTAACTACGATGCTAAGAAGGAACTGATAAAAAACACACTTCAAAGTCTTTTAATTTAATGTCCAAAGAGGAATATTATTCAATAAAAAATCAATACAACTCTCCAAAAAGTCCTTTCTTCTCTAGAAGCTTTTTCTTTATATAGTATCCTCCCTCATCATCTTCACCGTCCACTTGTTCTTCATCTAAGTGTCCACTTGAGTATGTATCACGTCAGATTTTTTCCTTGTCTTTTTGTGAGTGGTGGTAGCTGGATTGACACTGTTCATGGGTCTTTTCCACATTAACGCGGCCAGAAAAGCAGATGCAGTGTATTTAATGTGTTGGTGGCAACTTTTCCTTTTAGATATTTCTCCATTCTTCTTATTTCCAAGCATGTCCAAAACTTATCCAGATCGCTGAAGTCATTAGTAAGATCACTCAAACCCCCCAGATATTTGCTTGACCAAGAATCTTTACATCCGAGGAGAATGATCTCTTTGGAATGCTAGTGCTCTCTTCGGACGGATCTTCTTCACTCCCAGGTATCTTTCTTTCATGCGTAATACTCCTCAACAATTTTCGCTTCTTCAGACACATAGTAACGTTCATATATATAGGGTTTTGGGCTCAATACATAAGCTTATAAAGTTTCTACCCCCACAATATATATTATGGAAGTTGTATATATAAAAAAGAAAAATTAATCTTTTTATTTTTTACTGACAAATTATGTATAGGGATAATTGATAAGGATTTTATTTTTTGTGCCTGGCCAACATACAAAGAAAATAAAGAAAAAAGGCTTAGTAGTTGAATACGATTTGGCGATTAATAGCTTCAGCTTCATCTAAACTTCCAGTGTTTTTCTGGTAACTTCCTTCTTGTAATTCAGAAGAAAAAAAAAATGATTATGATCGTTGAAAATTTGAAATAACACTCACATAAAATTATATTTTATGAATTTATTTTCGGGTATTTATATTTATATATATATATATATATATGGTTAGATTCAAATTACACTTGAGCTTTATTTGGATCGTTTCTGCATTTTGCCTTTTTTTTTTTTTTTTTTTTTTGGCTAGCATCTCTTGCACTGTTCATTGGACATGAATAGTGCATTAAGGCAAAGCTACAATGTTGAACAGTGTTTTTTAGTAGTGAACAATAATTAGAAATTATTTTTTTACTATTTTTAGTAATAATTTTTCAGTTTTCAGCAAAATAAGTGATATCCAATCACACACTTGGTGTAACTTTAAGTAATAGTACACCACTCAATAACTTGTTATAGAATTCATATTTTGAAAATTCCACCATTGAATTACATATTCTATATGTTCTTAACAATCATGCCAATTTTCATGTCAATTAGATGTTATTTACCATTTGATCCATAAACTCATCTTTTAAGCATTATTTTAAACTATAAAAACTTGAATTTAAGAAATTGATTGATGACATGGTTATTAATTTTTTATTACCTTGAAATTTTGCACGCATGGAGAATATATGAAAATAATATAATCTAACGGTAGATTTATCAATATTTTCATTTAATTAAAAAATATTGAGTAATGTAATATTATTTAAAATTACACTAGGTATAACTTGAACCAAACTCATATATATGTGTATATATATATATATATAAATGAGGTTAAACTCTAAAATAATTTTATATATATATTAATGAACTAATTATATATTATTTCATCATAGACTTGTAATATAAGTAGAAAACTTTGTTTGTACACCAAGTATAATTGATCTTGAACCTTTAAGTCCTTGACTTGAATTGAGCAGTTGAGCTAATATTATAGAATATTCATATTATTTTGCCCATGACAATATTCATTATTTTGCACATTCAAACTTCATGTACCAAAAAAAAAAAAAAAAGGGTATTTTAGCTTTATGATAAGAAAAATCATCATGGTGTTACTGGTGTAGAAGTTATAGATTTAAATTCTACCGTACTTAAGAAAAAAAAAAATCTATTCTTAATATTTGTTGACAAATATATTAAAATATAGGAGTTGTAGAATAACATTAAACTGGGACACTGATTTTATTATACGCGGAAAACGAGGTCCAAGAGTGAGATCGATTCCTTCTAGCCAGGAAACTCTCTCATTAATTCTTAATATAAAAATGAAAAGAAGAATGTGACACGAACCCATAACAATAAATTAAAAATATATATTTATAGAATCTAGTTGCTTCTCTAATTGAACTTGATTATTTTGAATTTAATTTTCTTTAAAAAATATATATATATATATATATAACGCTATTTATGGGTTAATGCAATCAAGTGTTTGTTTGTTTGTTTTTTTTTTTTTTTAAATATATTAAGTGTTTGAATTTAATTAAAAAACTTAATATAGTATACCTAAGTTTCACTCAAATTCAGGGGTGGCTGCACATACATTTCAGGAGTTCAAATGAACCCCTAACTTGAATATATATATATATATATATATATATATAATATTGCTTTACTAATTTAAATCATGTTTTAAATCTTACACATTCTGATCACATATCAACTTATCCCACAATCAAATAACAATTTAGTGTATTATTTATGTATGGATGAGTGTGGTTGTGTGAATTAATAATTGTATAGTACAAGTGGAGTTGAGTTTTTTCTTTTAGTTTAAAATATTTTTATAAAAAAATGACAAATATATAACCACAATTTCATAAAAACAAAACTACTATACAAACTTAACAAAATAAAATGGTCATACTTACATTGACAATAGATAATTAAACTGATAATAAATTATCATGAGCTGATTTCAAAATATGAAAACTCGTAAAAAGAAATTGTAAAATTTCATGCATGGGTGTTTTTTTTTTTTTTTTTTGATAACTTAATGTATTAAGTTTTTTTTGTTTAATTAAACTTTTGTTTAATTTAAGTTTCTTAATGATCCCCTAGAAAAAAAATTTAGAGCCACCACTGCTCAAATTTAATTAAAAAAATATGTTTCTATCAATTGTCACAGTCACACTGTATGAACATATACATATATATATATATATATATATAACATAAGAACTTAATTAATGAAAGAAAAAAAAAATCATATTAATTGCCAAATGTTGTGCAAGACTTCTACATATATTGTAATCCAATAAATAAAAAATAAATAAAAAACTTCTAACTCCACTAAGATGACCCAATTGAAAACCTCATGCCTTTGTTGTTACTGTTGTTGTTGACCTTGTGGTTGTTGTTCTCCACCATCATCAATGGCATTGGCACTAGGGTTATTCCTAATCCACGTTGAAAGAAAAGAATAACCAGCTCGCAAAAGTTCATAATGTAATTGAGCTTCACGTTGTTTATATTGCCCTTTAGAAAGTCGAAGCAGTTGTTCATATTGTTGCATGAGTCCACCATAATATTCTTCTGCTGATTGGTTCATGTGATAGATTCGACCAATCTTCTGTTGTTGCTGCTGCTCGGAGTGATCATCATCAGCCTTCTTCATCTTTTTCTTCATCTTTTTTATCTCAGTGCTTTCCTTAGAGTTTGAGTCTTCCATATTCAACAATGCCTTTTCACACACACAACTCACGTGTGTATATATATATATAGTATTGTTTACAGTTTATATTAAACAAGACTTATAGTACAATGCTAACTCTGTAACAATAAATATTATATAGATAAGATTATAAAAGTTTAATCTCATTAATAATTACAGAATTTACGTTTTCAACTTGAACTAGACTCTAGAAATATTAAGTCGGTGTAGTGTGTCATTAATATTAACATCCTAATAATATATTTTTCTTCAACCAGGACTCCATAGAAGACTAGAACCCCGCGTTTATAATCATTTTGAAAAATCAGAATATTTTTACTGTTCATATACCCTCCTCGTTATTTTGGCATTGGCACTAATTTTCCAATTACCCCACAAATTATCAACTTTAAAAGAATGATAATGTTGCTCTCCAGGACAAGAAAATGTATTTGGTATTAAATAATACCCTGTGAGCGGTATCAAAATTCAATAAGTATAAGATATATCAGCAAAAAATAACTAACTCACTAACAATTAAAAAACATGTGTTAGTAGGTAGTTATTTTTTTACACATGTCTCTCGTTTATTAGGTTTTATTACAGATGATATGGTATCATATAATACAAAATATTTTTTCCTAGAACAAAGGTGGCTCAAGCCATTTATTAGGCAATGGCTTAATGCGATCTCAAATAGAAAAGACACCTTAAAATATAATATATCTATTTGTCTTATAGTATTGAAAATACTATAATAAAAATGTAAGACCTCTCTCTTAGGAAAAAAATTTATAAAAAGGAAAAAAAAAAAAAAAAAGAAACAAGACATCTTCTATTGTATGGTAGAATGTCTTGTCTATTTGTCATAGGATGTAAAAAATTTTAATTAAGGACCAAAAATTGTTTTTAAAATATTATACTCTTTTTAAATAGTCAACATTTTATTAATATGTTATACTATATTTTCAGTAGTTTAAGATTGTACAAATTTTTAATCTCCCAAAAATTTCACTCCTCCTTTCTCACTCTATCAAAATTAATATTAGAATTAATAATTCTCAAGTCAAATTCATTATTGAAATCAATTGTTCAATAACTTAAATCAAACATTATTAAGAGGGATAGTGACCATTTAAAATATAATATTTGTTCTAATATTGATTGTCTCAATATTCTCAGAATTAAAAGTTTTAAAATTCGTTTTATAAATATATGAAAATAGTCTGATCAATGTATTAAATTATATAAAAATGTTGGATTTTTATTTTCTAATATGCTTATAAAATATTAAATAATAATACATTTTACATTTGCATCTGACCCCAAAATGTGTCGAGTTTTCCCTAGACTAATTAAGCCCTATTTTTGGGATCGTGAATTTGAGTAAGGGTCGAAAAGAATATGTTTGAAACTCAATTAAGGTTAATTAAAATATTCATATTTTGCATATTTAACATGCCAATATCATAGTTAATATTTCATGATTTTGGCATGATTGTAGCGGTATTAGTTTAAATAAACCAATTCATTCGATGATAAAGTTAAAAAAAAAAAAAAAAAAAAAAACAAATATCAAATTGATGGCATTGCAAAGAAGTGTTCAATGATACCACTGTTGAGATATTGAAAGAAACTAATAACTTTTATGCCTTGCTATAGAACATTAACAAGAATGTTCTTGAAATTTTTGCGTGCAATGTTCTTTCGGAGACATTGTGTGAGAAGAGCAAAACTTGTCGTGCAAACTAATTAGAAATACATACAATTGTATCTAGAAGTTATGCACAAACAACTGTTATTGTACATTTTTAGACCCTTTAAACACAAACAGATTAACTTAGTTATTCAGCCAAGTAATTACTTAGGTAACTTATTCAAATCTAGGTTAACACAAGTAAATCATATCATTGAAACAGTGCGGAAAATTGATATGATAACCTAGGAAAACCAAACCGGTAAAAAACCTAGGGAGGATTTAATCTAGCTATCCTCAAGGTAAAACAGATCCTCTATGAAAGAATTAAAATTTTACAATAGCGACTTAGATCACTAACATTCTATTGCTACCTCGAGTAGAAAACTTACTACCACGACCACGTGATGACTCCGAGTCCATGAACTACTTCTTTCTTGGATTCACAGCAACCACAAGTACTCCTACTTGTGTTTTCTTTAAACTCTTTATGCAGCAACTGAAGCAATCACTAAGCTCTCAACATCGATCTTGAGATTGGAAACCCTAGGTATATACGAAAGCAAATACCTCTATATCTCACAAGAGATTCATACACACAACATAAACAACTACTCTAAAATGTGGCCAGGGTTTTTCCTTTTATACTTAAGGCAAAACATAAAATCCTACGCGTCATACGAGCTTAGGCTGAATTAGAAATTCTGCGAAAAAACAATCTGCATGAGCTTTGATCGATCGAGTCTAATTTTCAATCGATCGAGCCTTGCAAATTTACACAATAAATCCTGCAATACACTCGATTCCAACTTTACACATAAACACACATTGAGCAACCTAATTCTAGACTCTAAGTGTTGATCATGGTTTGCCAACATTACACATTGAAATTCTAATACATTTAGATCCTAAATCCTTAGAACCTAACAAACTCTAAGGATACTGTTACACCAGTAGTAAGACTAGAATCCATTAGGATATTATTGACCAGAGCAAGTCATTTGAATTTCAACCTATATCAAATGGATGTCAAGAGTGTTTTTTTGAATGGGGTGTTGCTAGAAGAGGTATATGTTGAACAATCAAAGGGTTTTGTTGATCCTCACAGACCGAATGATGTCTACAAGTTTAAGATAGCCTTCTATGGTTTGAAACAAGCTCCTAGGGTATGGTATGATAGGTTAACCGCATATCTCATTAAGCATGGATTCAAAAGAAGATTTGTAGATACTACTCTCTTCATACGAAAGGATAAGAATTATTTTGTAGTAGCTCAAATTTATGTTGATGATATTGTTTTTAGTGCTACAAATGATTGTCTTGTTCAATCCTTTGTAGATGAAATGAAGAAGATGTTTGAAATGAGTATGGTTAGTGAACTAACTTATTTCTTGGGATTGTAGGTGAAACAAACGGATTCTGGAATTTATATCAACCAAGCAAAGTATGCTAGAAATCTAGTCAAGAGATTTGGACTTGACAAGGCTACACATGCTAAAACACCAATGGTTGCTAATGCAAAGCTAACCAATGACCTTTTAGGTGAGTCTGTTGATGTTACATTATATAGAAGCATGATTAGTTACCTTTTGTATTTAATTGCAAGCCGTCCAGATATTGATTTTAGTGTTGGTGTATGTTCTAAATTTCAATCTAATCCTAAAGTTTCACATTTGAATATTGTTAAAAGAATCATAAAATATGTTAGTGGAACTTGTGATTATGGTTTGTTCTATAGCAAAGAGTCAAATATGTCTCTTGCTAGATTTTCTTATTCAGATTGGGCCAGCAATGTCGATGATAAAAAAAAGCACCACTGGTGGGTGTTTTTATGTAGGAGCCAATCTTATTGCTTAGATGAGCCAAAAAAAAAAATTTTATCTCTCTGTCTATTGCAGAAACAAAATATATTGCTGCTGGAAGTTGTTCACAGCTTCTTTGGATGAAAAAACTTTTGAGTGATTATGAGATAACACAAAACACCATAGTTGTTTATTGTGATAATTTTAGTGCTATCAATATCTCTAAGAACTATGTTCAACACTCTAAGACTAAACACATAGAGATCAGATATCATTTTATTAGGGATCTTGTTGAAAGAAAGATTATGGTTCTTAAGTATATCCCAACTGAACGCCAGAATGCTGACATCTTTACCAAACATCTTGATAGAAGTAAGTTTAAAACACTTCGTCAAGTAATTGGATGATAGAAAAAACACCACTGGTGGATGTTTTTATGTAGGAGCCAATCTTGTTACTTAGATGAGTAAAAAAAAAATTTATCTCTCTGTCTATTGCAGAAACAGAATATATTGCTGCTGGAAGTTGTTGTTCACAGCTTCTTTGAATGAAAAAACTTTTGAGTGATTATGAGATAACACAAGACACCATAGTTGTTTATTGTGATAATTCTAGTGCTATCAATATCTCTAAGAACCATGTTCAACACTCTAAGCCTAAACACATAGAGATCAAATATCACTTTATTAGGGATCTTGTTGAAAGAAAGATTGTGGTTCTTAAGTATATCCCAACTGAACATCAAAATGCTGACATCTTTACCAAACCTCTTGATAGAAGTAAGTTTGAGACACTTCGTCAAGTAATTGGTGTGATTTTGTGTCCCTGATCATCTTTGGCTTTCTTAGTCCTTATGTTTCATCTCTTTATTCTTTGTGACCATTCCTCTTTGTTGTTTTTGCTTTCTTTGTTCCTTTCTAGAATTTGTATTGCATAACATTCATTTATTTCATGCTAGGTTGTTTTTGTAATTCTTTTCAAAAATTATAAAATTAAAATAAATAAATAAAAAAAGAAAAGGAGGAAAATGGAAGAAAAATATGTTTTGCATTACTTTTCTTGGATTTGAAATCTTGGTTGGCCATATTATCTTTACATAACATGTTTATGTATCTTATTTAGCTTGGATAAGCGTATTTAATTGCACTTTACTAGTTTGAGCTTTGTAGTGCATGTTGTGTGGGAGTTGTTTATAGTTTTTGGATCACATGATATTGATCTTGAAGTCACATGCCTTTAATTATTGGACTTGAACCTAATGAGAAAGACATAAATAATCATCTCACTACTTTTTACTAGCCAATCATGAACACCTTAATACATATCATAAGATTTTGTACTCAAGAAAGTGTAGCACATGCACAAAAAGAACATAAAATGTGACCTTGGATTAAATGCTAAAATTGGTGTGTGCATTATTAGGTTATAATAACTTCATAATCAAATAAAATTGGTGTGTACATCTTGGCTATTTTAATAAGTTTCAAATCAAAGAAAATTGGTGTGTATATTATAAGGAAAATAATAAAAAAAAACTTACATGATTGCAAGCTTTTATTCTAGGAGATTTAAGAGTTATATGATGTAACTCTTTAGGTGATAGTCTCTTTCAAACTTATGTGATGGTCTCTTTCAAACTTATGTAATGAATTTTGTAGAAATTGTGATTGATCACTATTTACTTATCATCTCATATGTATCTCAAGTTCTTACTAGTTGCACACATTACACAAGTTACTCTTTCGCTCTTTGCTAAGTTTGGTACATTGTATTGTATGTAATCTTGTTGTGGTCATCCAAGATTAAAAGTTCCTTGATTTTAATGCAAAGTATGTTTTATGTTTGAGTCTTTGAGGACAAATTAATTAAAAATCTTGTTTTTAGAAGATCTGGTTTAAATTCAAGGGTTTTTGAAAAACTTTTCATCTTATACTCATGTATTTTATTCATAAAATATTGTGCTTTGAGAAGTTTCTGCATTAAATTGCTCTGTTTTTTAAAATTTTGATTTTTTCAGATTTTCGATCGATTGAATCTGTTGCTTAACCGATCGAAATTGCAATTAAAAATTTGGTTTGAATCTGCCTGGCTCAATTGGTGCTGGATTGATCGAAATAGATTTTTGATCGATTAAACCTATTTTTTGACCAATCGAAAATCGTTCAGAGATTTTTTTAAAACATAAGTTTTTCACGTGTTCTTCACTATTTCAAAAGTTTCAAAAAGCTATTCTCTCTCTCTCTCTCTTTCTCTCTCTCTCTCTCTCTCTCTCTCTCTCTCTGATCAAGATTCAAAGACAATTTTTTTGTTGTTTTCCCTCAATCTTTCTCAAAGGTTTTTGTCGTCTAGCACCAGTAAGACTATTTTGCCCTTTCTTTTTTGGTTTAATCACATTTTTCATGCATTTAAGGGAAAATTTCAAACCTATAGAAATTTGGGGTTTTGGGTATTTTTGATGATTTCTTTTAAAATTGATCAATGGGTTTTTGTTGGTGGATGATATTAACATGTTCTTCATGGTTTAATTTGATCAATTTGATGAATTGGAAAAAATTGAAATTTCTAGGGCTTGAAATTACCCGAATTAGGGATTTATTTAATTAAGCATAAATTGATGAAATTGGCTTATGTTATTGATTCATTTTGTCATTATATACTGTTATCTAACTTGTATAATGATAAATTGATCAATTTGTTGGGATTTTGAAAGTGGGTTTTCAAAATTTGGGATTTTTGATATAAACTCTATGTTCAAGCCAAATTCTGTGTTTTTAAAGTAAAATTGAACTATTCTCACTGCATTAAAGCATGCATCATATGTTAATACAGTTCATGCATCATCTAGATTGTTATTTTCAATATTATGTTTGCTCTAACTGTGTCTGATGCAGTCTGCCATTGGGTTTTTATTTTTTCTGTTTTGACTCTTTTCTGTCTATCCTTTCTAATCTTTAAAATCATTCTTAGGAAGACTAGAGCCTATAGGACATCCACTTCTTCTTCTACTCCATCTTTTGATAGTAAGAAATTTCTGAGTGAGAAAAACCAAGAGACGTATGAGAAGCTGAACCTTCTTAGATCTGTGTGGGTTGAGAGAAAAGTTATTTTAAATGAGCTTGACCCAGAGATTAGGAGAAATTTTGAGCGTAGGGGCTGGTTGCCTCTGATGGATATTGACCATCCTCCTTCAGCTACCTTGATCAGAGAGTTTTACTCAAACCTTTCTATCCACTCAAATGATTCCAACACTCAATTTGTAAAAAGTTGGATACGGGGTGAAGAGTATGTCATTACTCCTTTAGTAGTGGCCTCTGCTCTTGGGGTGCCTAAGGTCCAGCATCCTATCTATCCTTATGATGAATCTCCTTCACTCAATGACATTATGTCATATCTAACTGGTACTTCCATTTAGTGGGGTACTGATTTTTAGATCACTTCTCATTAGTTGACCGAGATTCATTATCTGTTTTTCTGGATTTCTTGCCATTCTATCTAGCCTATCTCTCATTTGCACACTATTCCTATCGAGAGAGATGCATTTTTGTATGCTCTTGTGATAAATGCTCCTATAAGTTTTCCTCATCTTTTCATTCGTTCTTTGGTTGAGGTTCATAGGAGTAGCTCTTCTGCTCATACTTTTTTTTCCCAGTTTTTATTCATCGGTTTTTATTACATTTAGGTTTAGATGAGTTTCCTACTTCTGAGCCCATACACGTTATAGCTCCCATAGGTGCCATCTTCTTTAGGCAGAGGGCTGCTCAAATGCGAGCTAGCTCTAAACACCCTAGAGTTGAGTCTTCTTTGGGTGTTGCACCTCCTCCTCCTCCTCCTCCTCCTCCTTTTTCAGGTGATCTAGTTGTTGATGTGTATGTTAATCCGACTGCTGCTGTGCTCCTCCACCTTCTACTTCGGATGATTCTAGCATTCGTTGTATGTTGGACACTGTCATGACCATTCAGGCGGCTTATGATTAGTTTTTGGTGAACGTTCTCATAGAGCTTCAAGCTTTGTGTGTAGAGTTGGCAAGTTTTGACGATCACCTCCGCCACCTCCTTTTGATAATGAGTCTTGATTGCCCTTTGGCAATTCGTCACAAAAAGGGGGAGTACATATGGATGGAGATATGGCGAGATTTTTGTTGTTTTGGAGTTTTGGAGCTTTAGATTGTATCTAGTTGCTTCACTTTGTACTTATTTTTTGGCTCATGATGTATTTATTTTGTTGTCTTTATTTTTTATGAGTTGTATATGATAGGGGAAGACATTATTGTTTTATTTATGTTTCTTGTTTCACATTGTGCTATAGTGATTATTTTTATATTTATGAGATTATTCATGATATATGTCTTTTATTTTGTGTTATGTGAAATCAAGAATTTATTTTGTTTTACTTATATTTTCCACACATGTGTTTATGTGTTTGTTAAGTGTTACAAGAATATACAGGTTGATTTAGTCGTACTGCTGTCTATACTTGCAACTGATAGATAGTAGTTAGATTGAATTATTTTTGTTGGGCAATTTTTATTGTAATGGGCTGTCTTTGTAACTTTGAGCATTTTGTTTTATTATGTGTTTTGTCACAGATTACCAAAGAGGGAGTTTGTTAGATTCTAAGGATTTAAGATCTAAATGTATTAGAACCTCAATGTGTAATGTTGGCAAACCATGATCAAAACTTAGAGTCTAGAATTAGGCTGCTCAAAGTGTGTTTATGTGTAAAGTTGGAATTGAGTGTACTGTAGAATTTATTGTGTAAATCTTATCAAAACTTAGAGTCTAGAATTAGGCTGCTCAAAGTGTGTTTATGTGTAAAGTTGGAATCGAGTGTACTGCAGGATTTATTGTGTAAATCTGCAAGGCTCGATCGATCGAAAATTAGACTCGATTGATCGAAACTCGTGTAGATTTACATAATAAATCCTGCAGTACACTCAATTCTAACTTTACACATAAACACACTTTGAGTAGCCTAATTCTAGACTCTAAGTTTTGATCATGGTTTGCCAACATTACACATTGAAGTTCTAATACATTTATATCCTAAATCCTTAGAACCTAACTGTTATCATTGTATGAATTTTAGTTCTACTAAACTAAACAAAACCAAAAAAAAAAAAAAAATCATAGACTATACATTTAACTTTGTTTTTGTAGTTTTATTGCTACATATATCTTGTATTACATGATGCCATATATTTTGCTATCTTCCACATTAACTCTTACATATCTTAATATGGGTAGCTACACCACAAAGATGACAGTTTATAGACTTAAACACGTCTTCACCATATAACTATTTTAATGAATCTAATGAACATATTGTAGGAAAAAGAAAAAGGGGCCCCAATAAAGCGTTCAGTGTTTTATGAAAAAGTATATAGCCACAAAGAATGGGACTCAATTACTGCCCATGCGGGACAAAACATTGTAGGTATTATCTATAGTTACATTTATCCTTCTTGCTTTACTTATATTCACAAACAACTAGGTAATTGTTAACTATAAATACACAGAACTCTTTGTATCATCTGTAGAAAGTAATATGTTATTTGGTTTAACAGTGAAAAAAGGTCATGATGCAAGAACTTTTGAATGTTCCTGGAACACAATTACATGGAGAGACCAGTGGTGGAGGAATCCTATGGGCAATATATGACGCATATGCTCAGGTAATGGGTCTAGAGTGCCTGGATGTGTACGTGGGGTGGGTTTTGGAGGAACCCCATTTGGTAGAAAAACATTCAATAGTATACCATGACTCCACCGCCATCCAATGAAATGGAACAAAGGTTAAGGATTTGGAGATTGGGTTAGCATCTCTGAGGAAACAATTAACTGAACAAAGAAATGAATGGTGGGAAGAAATGCTGCAAATGAAACAAATGATGTCCAAATTAGGCAATATATGTGTTCTTTATTTCAAATTCAGTAAAAAAATTTACCGTAATTAAAATTAATTTAATGCATTGAGTTGGAAAAAAAATTAGTCGTATTGTGTTTTTTTTTTTTTTTTTTTTTGCTAGAAAGTGGTTTGATGTTACTTAATTAGCAACATTGTTGTTAAATTATCTTATAACGTTGTCAATATGACACTTGTGGTAATTTTTGGGTTTGAGGAGTACAGTTATTTACTTCTCTATTCAATGTATAAAGTAGGATACTTAACTTTTTACGAGTCATTTCTAGACATTTTGATTGTTTTCTTTAATTTGGCATAACAATTATATATTATATCATGTTATTGTATTAATTTGATAGTTTGGAATGTCCAATTCTTTGTTTAGTATTGAATTTTGTGGAGTTACAAATAGGGTGACAAAACTGCCCAAGAATTTTGTTGAATGACCAGTTCTTTAACTGTCTAGGAGGGAGAAGAAAATAAATAAATAAAGAAGAACTCTATCCCGGCATTTTAAAGCACCGTTATAGGTTAAAGACATATTAATGCGCCACTACAGGTTACAATCTGAGAAATATCTATAGCAATGTTTTAAAACCCCATTAAAGCTAATTTTAAAATAAATAAATAACCTTTAGTGGGGTTTTTAAAACGCAAGGATAGGTTTTTTGGGCTGTTACAATAGTTGTGAAAAGCGCCAGTATAGGTTCACAAAACCGCCTGGACCTATATTGGTGCTTTTCAAATGCCAGTATAACCCAGCTGAGTCTATTGCAACGATTCAATACCAATGCTATAAAGCGACATAGTCTAAATGAACCTATGCCAGCGCTTTTAAGAGCTATTGCGGCATTTTTGAAGCGAGCGTATAGATCTGTTTTTTTGTAGTGAGTGGGTATAAACACGGCTCTTTATATAATTATATAATAAATAAATAAATTATGCATGCCTTTGTGGTGGGTATATATACGTGCATGAGTTGGATCGATAATACAAAGAGTATCCCCTTTCGGTCTCCTACTACACGACATATAGATGGAGCAAACAAAATATTGAGTTTGCAATTAGATACCAACAGTTCTTACACAATAAGCATGCCGACATAAAATATCAAGCCATGCGCTGTTTGAGAATGACTTCTAGCGCATTTTTCACTAAAGAAATCAAGAAGCTCATAATTCATGATGAAAATGTGTCTTATATATGATGTTGTGCAATCACTAGCTAGCTTCAGTAGTACCAGCTTAGAATAAAACATTTAACCACTGATTAAAGAACTTCATGGACTTTTCTAGCTATCAGTAATAAGTTTGGCCATGTTACTTTCACGCCATCTCTTCCATGCACATTATAAAAAAGAATTGACCCCTATAAAACATATGGATAAAAAGCTTGGAATTTGTCAACAGTCTGATCCCCGGAACTATTTTCTGAAGTTTATTTATCTGCACCATAATGTTTACCTTGTCTTTTATTTTCCCTTGCCTACCAAACCAATTTGACCTTCTTGCATTCTTCCAATGCATATCGATTCATGTTACTATTGAGTTGGACTTAATATTAACACGTCGGTGATGCTTACAAATTTGAAATTCGAGTTTGGGACGTGACAATTCTCCACTCCCCACCCTTCTCTTTCTCTCTCCATATACCCCATTTTCATATTTTTAATACTTTTTTATGTAATGAGTAGGGATGGGGTATTTGAACCTGATTTCTTTATATAGGAGAAATCAAACAATAGTGTTAAATTATAAGACTCTTAACTTATCTTTGAAATTGGTTCATAATACATTTTATATATGTAAAGTTGAATTTATTCAACTATTTGTTGGCTTTATTCCGTGTTAAATTTGCTTATAATTCAGCATTTAGAAACTCTGTATTTAAGTGGGAATAATGTAAGGCCTGTGTGTAAGAGAGTGTGAAGAATTGATCAAGTGTGTGCATCAAAAAACTTTTCACGACTAGACATCGTGACTAACTCGCGAGTGGTGACTCGTCAAAATCCAACATACGTGTGAAGCATGCAGAAAGTTGAAGGGTCGACAGCTGAATCACTACAAGAAAAAAAATATATAGTCTGGCCATTCTGTTAATTGGTGACTGGAACTCGCGACTTGTCCTAGTCGTGCGTGACTAGCCAGTGCACCCTGATTTACAAAAAAATGACTTTTCACATTCCTTCTCATACCCTACTATAAATACCCTCGTACCCACGAAATGTTGAGAGCTTCTAGAGAAAATTTTGAAAGATAAACCCTAGAGAACAACAAGATTGATTCATCCACAATTTTATACCTTTGATTATCCAAATTCTTCTACTCTCACCCTTTCCATTATTATACCCTTGAGATGATTTTAAGCCAAATCCTTACCTCACCACATTCAGAGCAGTGAGAAGATTATTGGTGTTTGGGAAGTAGTTTAAGAGAGAACCAATTCATTTTAGTTGATGCAATGGGCTAATTGCGGGATTCGGTAAGCTAGAGAAAACAAGGTTAAGCGTAACCTTGTTGGAGCAAGAAATTTGGGGGGCTTAGGTGTATCGAGTAAATTAGGTTTGGAGGATCTATTGCTATTCATGTATCCAAACTGATTTTCTAATGGATCATTTTATGGCTTGGAGGGGGGCAGAGAGGTTTTTCGCTGAATTTTTCAGTTTCTTCTTCGATAACACATGTCGGTGTTATCTTGCATTTGCTTCTCTCTATCCCCTTACTCTTTGCTTTTAACTACTGCTGTGATGTGATTAAATTATGACTTAAAGTAGTTTGCATGTTTGGATATAGCTTATATTTATCATTCTGTACATATATTGTTTGAGTATAAGCTTGTGTTGGTTATTTTGTAATTTGGTGTCTGAACATTCACTAGTGTTTTACACATTAAGTGAGCTTTCAATATACAAAATATACAAAAGAATAATAATAAGTTAGACCTAATTATATCAACAAGGGCAATTACTCAAGATTGTCAAGGGTATGTTTAGATAAAATTCGAAGTTAAATATATAAAAATTGAAGGATAATAAAGCCTTGTACAATCTAGCTAGAATAAATTTTTTTTTTTTTTTTAATGAATAATTCATTTCTTGCTCAGCCACTTTGAACATGGTGCGACTGTGATGGGCAACTAGTTGACTGTGTAGTGTCTGTGGTCTGATTGACTGCTGCTATCTTGTTATAGAGGTCTATATTCATTGACTGCAGTCAAAAAAATTTCTTCAACTAATTAATAAAGAAAATTCTTATAAAGAAAGTAATAAATAAAAGCACAACTAAAGAATCTCATTTGCAAACACAATAGATAATGACATAGACATAGTAATGTTGAAGGGTGTATTCGTAGGAAAGATTCACTTCTTATTCTCAAAATGTCTGGTTATATCTTGGGAATGGTTCACGAAAACATAAGTCTTTGTGCAAACTACATTTTGTGAGAAACTTTGGGTGAAATGCTTCTCCAAAGGATCGCATTAATCATGATCTCCAATCCAAAATTTTAGGGTTCCTACACTTGCTAATCACTCAACTCTTTATTCGACAAGTGTTTTTAGCTTAGTGGCATTGCCCAGTTCTTACACACATTTCCAACGGCTTGTTGAAAGCATTTAAATTTAAATCTTTCTTCGCGTTAATTGCTTATAAAACTATTAATAGTATATTGGAAAATCTTGTTACACACCCATTACTAATTGCACACTCTATACATCCTCACTTTTAAATTGTGTCAAGTAAGTGTATACGAAGTGTACATCATCACTTTTAATGTGTGATAATCATTACCCTATTGTATTCAACTTACTTGTGCTAGTAATGCACAATATGGATCAGGCAATGGAACTGCGGCATTGGTTCCGGAATTAGGCTTCGGCTGAGCTGAAGTATCAGTTGGAGTCATGGAGGTCAGCACAAATGGAGGCGAAACTAGTGTAGGAGCTGTGGCAGAAACTGAAGCTGGATTGATAAGTGAAGCAAGAGTTTGAGGTGCACTGTGTGACATGGTAGTCATGTCACGCATACCCATACCCATACCCATCCCTAGCCCAACGCCCATGCCCATGCCCATACGTGCTAATAGAGACATTTGAAGATGTTGCTGCATGCCCAAAGGCATCATCATCTGGGGCATACTTCTCATACTCATCAGTTGATGAACTTGTGCTTGAAGTAGTTTTAAGTACTCAATCACTTCATCAAGCATTGAAGCTTTATCTGTCTGCATTTTTGAAAGCCAAAAAAATTTACAAAGTCTAGAAATAGCATAAATATACATTCTTGACCTTTTAATATCCAAGAAGGTATTAGAAAAGAAAACCTTTAAAATACAATTAATCAAGTCTTATTTAAAATTGCATATTTGATCCTTGACCTTTGGCAATTGCTTATTATCTTGATGCTTTAAAAGGTTTCACTTTAATCCCTATATATACTTTCAAATTTATTTTAAAAGGAACTCATCATCATCTAATGGATGAAAAATGTAGATATAACAAGCAGAATTCATGCCACACCATCACAATGATCTTGATTTCATGAATTTCTTTTGCAATATCAACATTTTTTTCGTCCATGATGTGATACTGGGGATTTTTTTTGAAACATTTTAATGTATAAGCATGATTTTAAAACAAACGTCAAAGGCTGGGATCAAATAAAGAAATTTAACCTCTCTCTCTTTTGTTTCCGACACAGATGTAGCCTAGAGGATGGTTTTCTGACCTTATTTGCATTTGGCACCATCCTCTGCAGGGTTTTCATCTTCTGATTAATCTTTTCTCTTCTTCTCTACACCAAGGATACCAATGATAATGCTACCATTAGTTATAGTTTCATCATAATACACTTGAATTCAAATATGTATTTTTCTAATCAAGTAAAATTCAATGAAAAATACTCATCGTAAATGTTACTAAAAACACTATTATAATGGTCAAAATTTTATTTTTATCACTAATAATTCTAGGATGGAGAGCTTAAATTGTTACCCTTTCAGACTGATTATGGATAGCAGCGGCTCTAGTTTTTCTTGTTGAGTGCGAGCGGCCCATTTCAATATTATTGGTCTCATGCTCTTCATCATCATCTCTGTTTCCCTATTAGAAGTAAAACCAAAATTATTATTGTGCAAACTGAAACACATACATAGTTCATCATGATACATGATATAAGAAAAAGGTATGTTACACAACAAAAGTAAATTAGCATACAGAACCCCCAAAACCACCATTTTTTTTCCTGACAAATTAAAGCTTCACAATAAGACTTTCTTTGAACTTGTAATACAAAAAATGTAAGAGTCTGAACAACTATGTATTAAATTGTATGTAATAACGGTCTGCCTTATATATAGGTAAATAAGGTGTGTTGTATAAATGACCTACAACTATGGGCTTAAGCCTGTTAGGCTTATATTCTATCATGAAAAAACTTCAACTTCTAATTATGTGAAATTTGAAATTGGAGTCTTTTTATTTAAGATGACTTCAACTTCTAATTACTCTCTCCCTTCATTTCTTGTGAGTCCTTAATATCATCTCATATATATGCTACCTGAGTTTAGCTAGGAAGAAGATAATTTGATACATATCTTTTAAGATTTAAGGAAAAGCTGGTCTCAAATTGTCAAGAAATGTTCAATTTACCTTTGAAAAACTTATATTCTAAAGGCATGCCATTTGTTGAAAATGTATTCATGATTTATTAGTGAATTTTTTGTTCTAAACCTCCAATGTTTCACATTAATTGACCATTACAGTAGTGCTTAATGAATTTGTACCAATCCATCGTGACAAGACGAGTCCATTTCAGTGGTTCTGGTCTTCAAGCTCCGAGGAGATTCAAAGGAAGCCCATGACTTGTCCCTACAAAATGTTGCACTTGCACTAGTATGATCAGCACTATCTTCATTCATACTACCACAAATTTTTCTTCCATGACATTGCCCTGAATCCAAACGTGTCCTCTTCCTCACCAGTGTCGTCGGCGCCACCTGTACCAGGCCTGAACTCTCAGTCTCAGCCCATGTCCCACCGGTGGAAACAGTATCAATAGGGACTATATTGGCTGCTGGGGCATGATCATGTTGGAGTACATTTGAGATTTGCTTGTGGCATGTAGCTTGGTGGACTATTGATTCTAGTGTATCACCAGCCCTACCCCATGTGGGCTTTGTAGGAGTAGTGGGAATGAGCCCACGAAGCCTATGCATGGCTAGCTGACCATTTTCCCATGTTAGCTCTGCAACTTCATAGCTAGACCTGAATTTCAAGCACACATGGGAATTTTAAAACAAATTTTAGATGAAAGCTAAACCAAAAGTATAAGATAATTGATTAATTTTCTTAAATATTGTCAATAATAATTGGAAATTTTCTGTAGCAAAATATTAATTCCTGGTCCAATATTTTAAATAAGAAATATTATATATAGTTTAATGTGAATTATTAAAGCAAATTAAGAAATAAGCAAGTCTTATATATTCTACCCTAATGAAAGGCTAAAACATGTTTTGGAATTTTTGAAATCCTTCATCAATTCCAAATGATTTAGTATGAAAGGCCTTCTGATTTTAAGTCTTGACCCATGATGAATATTCAAGACCCATTTTCTCAGTTCTTCCAATTAGTACAGTTACTCCTATAAAGAGTGGTACAAGTTGGGCTACTTCTTTCTATTTTTAGCAATTCATTCGTATGGTTACTCTCCAAGGCCCAAAATATAAAATACTGAATGTTTGCTTAAAAAATTGTAGTAATAAACTAATTAATTGAAAGAAGAGTTAGGTAAGAAGTAACCCAATGATTGATGCCTTGATTGTTTTCTTACCAAAATTATTATAGATCATAAAAAAGGAATAATGGCCAATGTGGGCTATCTCAAATAGTACCTCCTCTCTCATAAATTTTAGGTGTAACTTACCAATTAGAGAAGGAATAAACAAACAAATATATATATATATATATATATATATGAAATGATTTGGACCAAAGTGAAACTTTTTTTTTTTTGAGGGGGGACCAAAGTGAAACTTAAAAAGAGGAAGTAAGATGTATATATGGAGACAACCCTACCAAAAAAATAATGTACGAACAATGGAGGAAATGAAAAAAACACACACACAAGAAGATGGAAAATTAAAATAATAATAATTTGAAGATATATTCAAAATTTGACAATGGTTTCCCGCAAGGTAAAAACATGAAAAAGAGAATTAATGGAGAAGAGAAAACCAGATGTGGCTTTCCAAGCTGAAAACATGTTTGGGCTTTGTATTCACCAGACAATTATAGAAACTACTTTAACCAAACGAGAATGAAGAAAACGAAACTAGAGAAAAGTAATGTGGCTCTCAAGATGCAATTCAAGTTTCTTTTCTTGAAACAGAAACTCATTAGAATGGTACAGAAAAACCACAAGTAGAATATATAAACAACAAACTAGCTAGAGGGTCTCTCTCAAATGAAGCTGTAATAACTCCATAACCACAAGAAAGAAAGAAAACATAGTAACACAAGAAAGGTGGTGCATACATATTGGGGACAAGAGGAGAAGTGCTACTGGGGTGGTTCTGCTGCTGGTTGTGCACGTGAGAAGATCTGTTTCCCTCTTCTCCTTCGACTTGGTCTTGTCTTTGGTGCTTTAGGTTCCAGTTTGGTACTATATACTGACTCATTTTATGACTCTTCTCGGTTCTCTCTCTCAATGACCAAGAGCTTCAGTTTGGATTCACCCTTTTGGAATTTGCTTATTGGGTCCCTTTTTAATTGATATGGAGATCTTACAAAAAACATGTGGTGCCTAAAAAAAGTATCTATGGCAATTGGATATGCTTTGACTCCTATCTCAACTATGTCCATGCATTTATATGCCAGGGTCATTTATGCCATAAGACTATGATATATATGTGACATGGTTCATGGGTAAACCCAATCATATTGCCCATTAATAGTCTAGCTAAATGAGGCATCTATAATCTAACCCTAAATTTTCTAGTTTAGTTAAGGGCCTTAAGGCTCATCCCTTCCCAAAAGAAAAAATATATATTTTTAATGAGATATATCTTTCGCATGTATTGGTTTCATGTATGTGGATTCCACATATTGTAAGAGAATATTCTCATGATACCGTCTCATAAAATATCCTTTGGTCTCACTTTTACGCGACTACACTTCACTTGTCCTATGCTCAAGCCTTACTTGAATGAGCTTACTTAAGCATTGATATGTCCATCTAATTTTTCCAAATTGCACTCACAATGTAAAGCAACTTCACTTGAGCAAGCCTTGTTCTCATTAGTGTTGTAGGCATTGAATAAGCTAGAGCCGTTGATTCTGGTTTTTTTTTTTTTTTTTTTTTTTTTTTTTTTTTTTTTTTACTTCCAAGATAAAATGACTTACATATTATAAAGGATAGGTACCTTTAAGGCATTTGTTAATAAATTATTTTTAAAAAATTTTAATACTATTTTTATAAAATAAAAAAAAAAACCATCAAAAAAATTAATTACTTTTCTTTTTTCCATAAAAAAAATTTATAAACAAATATTTTTTGAGTATCTAATAACTTGTTCTTATTATTTACAAATATACAACAAGTTTTGGCAAGTCAGGAAGTCAAAATTTTACTTCTTATCATGTATATTCAATATGTATATAACCATAAATCAACTTGATTCCAAGAGGTCTGAGAATTGAGGCAGGCCAGGAGGAAAAAATTTTACTCGCTGTACTATTGCAATAAATGTCGGCCAAAATTCTCCAAAAGTAAGGTCGGTGAAAGTGAAGAAATTGTCTTCCCAATCCAACTACAGTTGTATTCAGTTCTCAATCCAACTACATTTATTGGTTTTACTACATTTCTTTCACATGACGGCAAGCAAAATTTTTCACGAATGTAAATTTCACATTCTGTTAGAGGATAATCTTGTGATACCAAGGGTCTGAGCATTGAGGCAGGCCAGGAAGTCAAAAATTTTACTTGCCGTCATAGACTATTGCAGTAAATGTCGGCCAAAAGGCCCCTTAATGTTAGTGACACTGAAGAAATTTTCTTCCCAATCAAACTATAATTGGATTCAGTTCCCAATCCAATCCATTGCTATATTTATGTCATATATGGGGACGTGGATTAGGCCTACTGCCTGGTAGGTTAGGTAAGTAAGGATATTTCACATGTATCAGCATTTCAACGAGTTTATTATTTTTTGCATTAAATTAAAGCTGGATTTTCATTTGAATTTAGCTTAGGTCATAGATATAGTCCAATCTCATATCGACAAGTAGTCACGGGTTATGCCTACTGCCTACTAGGTTAGACAAGTAAAGATATTTCACATATGTCAGCATTTCAACGAGTTTATTATTTTTTGCATTAAATTAAAGCTGGATTTTCATTTGAATTTAGCTTAGGTCATAGATATAGTCCAATCTCATATCGGCAAGTAGTCACGGGTTATGCCTACTGCCTACTAGGTTAGGCAAGTAAAGATATTTCACATATGTTCCTACTAGGTTAGGTAAGTAAGGATATTTCACATGTGTCAGCATTTCAACGAGTTTATTATTTTTTGCATTAAATTAAAGTTGGATTTTCATTTGAATTTAACTTAGGTCATAGATATAGTCCAATCTCATATCGGCAAGTAGTCATATCAAAATAGGGGAGATTAAAAGTTTAGGTTGAAAATTGTACCAGTTTTGGCACCTCACTTAGCTGCTTATCTGCTCTTAATTGGGTCTATTTTTCAATTTTTTTTTTTGGTACAATATCTAACTTATTTTTTCTATCTCCAATTTCATGATATGTGATATACCAAATTTCCTAAACTGTCCTGCAATGAAATAGATAATGACTATAATGTCCATGGCAGATATAACGTTTCCAATCATATAGATGTCACATCCACCATAAGAGATTCGTATCTAAATTGTGGCCCTTCAATTTAACAGTTCTTTCTGAACCAGACATGGGGACTATGAATTTCTGCATCAGCCGTGCACACGTTGATACAGTGATCCCTTGCCATGTTGGAACTTCCCATAGTGCTGTACATTGTCCTTATTGATCACCACTTGTCAGCAATCAATTTCTGTCATTAGGTTTATTATTTACAGCCTATTTACAATCCCATCTCCCACTTGTTTTCTAGGGTCCATTTGACAGGGAAATGGAAAACACTAGAAAAGAGAGAAAATATATCATGTAAAAAAAAAAGTCTAGGAACACAAAAAAAATTTGCAACTTCTTACCACTACTATACTGTTAGAGATTGTGATTGGTAAAGAAAAAATTGCGAGTTTATATGTAAGTAATGATCAACTACTTATAATTTTCCACGACAAAGTTGTGACAAAAATTTTGTAAAATAATTTGTGATTTTAAAACTATTGTTTTTTTATCATATGCGTTTAATAAAAGGTATAAAAATAGAATATTATATATTTCTTTTGTTTGGGAATAAGCAAGTAGCCCCTGTTGTTACTAAATTTGTGTAAATATTTTTAATAGAAAATGTAATTTAAATTTGAAATGTCTATTAGTTCTTCATAACACACAAAATTTAAAATAAATTGAAAAAAATAAAAATAAAAATAAAGATAGATAATGCTTGAAATCCCTCAGCATCTTTTAAATTCTCTTCAACGTGTTTTACTCTGCACAATCATGCGTAAAGTGTACACCGTAGCACTAGGGGTGTTCACCAAACTGCATGAATCGCACAAATCGCAAAAATAACACAAGAACCACCCGCAAAATGACATAACTGCACCACACTACAAGTAATAGTGCACCGCACCACACCACACCACATGGTGCAATGCGGTTTGCAGTTTTATAGTAAGAAAACCACACAAACCGCACCGCACCGCACCCTCTCTATATATTAATATATTTAATTATTTTCAATATTAAATATATTATTAATAGTTTAATAACCCTAGTTTAAAAAAAAAAAATAGTTTGATAACCCTAGCAAGTGTTGATTAGGAAAGCCAGTGCAAAATAAAGAAAAATTAGCTCAATAGGTTAAAACTTGGACCAAAACAAAGGGAAAAATTAGTTTTGGGCTTAGTAGAAAAAGCCTAGAATTTGAAAAATATACAAATTTCAAATCATTCAAGTTGCATCTTATACACCGCACCGTATATGTAACCGTAAAAATGAGGTGTGGTGCGATGCGGTTATGATTTTGGCTAAACTTTAAACCGCACTGCATCACACCGCACCGCACAAGTAACCATAAAAATAAGGTGTAGTGCAGTTATGATTTTAGCTAAACCGCACCGCAAAGTATGGTGCTAAAAATAGCCCAAAACCGTACCGCACCGCGAACACTCCTACGTAGCACATACACAACACACATCAATGCATCATCATAGTCATACACAATTGCCCCTCTCAACCCCCTAGCTCCGCCTATGCTCACTTAACAAGATCCCATACACATTGGCACAAATACGTTAATGCTCTGTTTGGATTGAGGGGGAGGAAAAGAAGTAGAGTAAAGTAGATTTGGCTCAAAATTAGTTTATTTTTAACAAACTTTACTCTACTTCCCTCAACTCCCTCCTCTTTCCCCTCAATCCAAACGTGCCATAAATATACACACAATCAGTCACTTCTATAGACATAGTGGATCTATAAACACACATAAATGCATTTTAATTAGATGGGTTATGAGTTAAGAATTGAGTCATTTGGACTTGGAAGTAAATTTTTATTGAGAAAGTTTAGGGATACATCTAATTCTACACCCAAATTCATAGCATGCTTCAGTGTCATCTCGTGATTGGTGCACTCAAAATATTTTTTAATCAAATTTTAGTGTGGGTCTTGTGTACAAGTGTTGAAATCCAATCACAAAATAACACCTAAGTTGTGACATTGGGTGTGGTCGTAGGCATTTTGATTTTTATTAGAGCTCATGTCTTAGAACACTCTCAGTTGCTATTATAGCAACCAATAAGCCAAAACCCACCCACGTTTGGGTTTTTACTTTTTTTACAAACTGTGAACAGTTGGTTCTCATTTAATGAGGAAATTGGTTCTCATTTAATGAGGAAATAGAGGGAAAAAAAAGGTAGAGAGGAAAGAGAGAAGAGAGAGAAATTAAATGTTTATATTATTTATTGGTTTAGTTTATATTATTTTAATGAGTTATATGAAATAATAGAAATCGAAATGTTAAGTGAGTTGTAAAATGGGATGGTAAGATAAATATAATATGTTTTGACGGTAAAAATTAGACACTTTTTTTACATTATGGATGCTAGTGCTCTATCTATTTCTCAGAAAAAAAAAAAAAAGTTAAGCTGTGGAACATTTTAGGAAATGGAAGGCTGACCCAGATTTTATTAAAAAATAACTATAAATCTCAAACTATATTATTAGTTAGGTAAGGTTTGAAACATATTTGGTTTATAACAATTCGACTTTTCTAAAGTTGATTTCGCCCTTTGAAAATCCACTGGAAAATTGACTCCAGAAAAGTTGAAGGGCGAAATCGACTCTAGAAAAGTCGATTTCCCAGTGGATTTTCAAAGGGTGAAATCGACTCAAGAAAAGTCGAATTGTTATAAACTAAATATGTTCCAAATCTTGCCTAACTAATAATATAGTTTGAGATTTATAGTTATTTTAAAAAAAAATCCGGCTGACCCCAAGGCCAACTTTTTTTTTTGATAAGAGCAACTTCCATTAAACCAACACAGAAAACAGAGAACAACAGAACAGACACATCACAACCGATACTGAAGGATCAAGTGACTCACAATGGGCAGAGAACACCCCTCCTAGACCTGATTCACTTCTTTACACTTTGCATAGTGGGCAAGTTCATGCGCCACCCTATTGAACTCCCTCTTAACATGCTGAACTTTCCAACTGCCAAAACAGTCCAGCTAACACAAAAATTCCTTGAACAATATGCCCTGTTTCACCACTGATTATCTTTTCTGATATGCTCTGAGCCGCTAATAGAGAGTCAGATTCAATAATAATCTGTTGGAAGTGCGATATGAAATGAGCAGTGCATATTATTACAACCACAGAAACTTTCCTCACTCGTCAAAGTATTTATCTATTTTAAATTCTATTCCTGCTTACTACGCATTAGAATCATTTGTGGATTGAATTGCTTGCAAAGCAGTAAATACTGATGGCTGTGAGTATCTGTGATGTGTACTTGTTATTGAAAATTGAATGTACTGTGCTATATATATATATATATGGGATGTTCTAGCTACAAACTTGAGGTTTACAACCTACGAAACACAAACACAAGCATGGGTACAAGTATGACATGGTAATACAAGATTATAACATGATACGACAGGTACAACAACTAATGAAGTGTCTGTACTTCCCAGTTTACAACTCATTCAAGGTTAAAGAATGATAGAATAGAGAGAGAAATCAGGAAATAATCAAGCTAGAAGAGTAATAATTTAGAGGAAAAATATTCTTTCACACTTGTTCACATTCACTATTTCACACTCATATCCACAATTGATACGAGAATGTTCACATTTTTAAAATAATAAACAAAAAATTGCAGATGTGTGAGATGTGAAATAGTAGATGTGTGAGTGAGAATCAAAACCATAAATTAGAAACAGAAAACAGGAAAGAACACAGAAATTCTTCGCATAGGCTAATGTCTGTCACAACATTCATTGAATTAATGAATGACTAATACAGTGTCATAACTTAGACGTCCCTGATTGGCTGGTACATGCGCAGCTTTTGCGGCTCATGATGAAGTTTGAACTGAGAAAAAGGCAAAATTTTCCAGTTCATGATTTTCTTCCTTTTCCTTCTTCTTTTTTTATCTGTTGTCCAGATTCCATTATCTTTATCTGGCATCATATTTTCGTGAATTTGACTGCATGAGTGTGTTAAGGATAGCTTATTTTGTTCAAAATGTTTATTGTGTAAAAGTATCTAGAAAAGTATAGCACTTCCAATAAATTATACCTAAGAAATAAGCTTGTTTATATTCATTTTTAAGCTTAATCAAACAGGCATGTATGATGTATCAGACACGTAACTATCATGTCTTGTCAAGGTTTGGCCAAGATGGTTCCCTGCACAGCTAGGCCTTGCATGTGGTATAACAGTTCAACACCATGGCGGCTGGGGTAACTTTGTTCTATGTGGTTGCAGACCATTTCTGTTGTGCTGGCATGCATTTAGAGCTGGTCTCCTTATGTTGAGTTGTGTGGGCGCCTCAATCTTGTGGACTTATTGTGTTCTCACTTCAATTGGCTTTGCAATGAATTTTGTGGTCAAGGAGATTTGTTGCCCAACCCCTGATTTTGGGTTGCTAGAATTTCAAAAAAAGCTGCTATTCCTGCATGTTCTTTGTTGTTCTAATGGTTCTTACTTATCTGCTGACATTTAATCAAGAGGGTCTGTATCTGTCTATTTCAAAAAAGCCATTCTCCCAAGCTTTGCAATGAATTCTGTGTTGGAATTCTCATTGTTTTTATTGTCTTCACGATGATAGAGCAAAGTAATTCTGGTTGTACTGAGTGCAATGAATTATAATAGTTCTATGCAGAATAAAAAAAAATAGAGCAAATAATCACAAATTGAATAAAAAGATTTAAGTAATTAACATGACACAATTTCCTAGCTGACTTGATCAACATTTTGTCCCTACAATTTACTGTTACATTCCTGAGTGAATACTATTGAATCCAAATGCCTTGCATTCCATTTTGTTTTTTGGTCTGTGTGCGCATTACATTCCTAGTGACAATAGAAGCAGAAACATTTGACAGGAACCTTGTCTGTTGACCTGATCTTATTTGCCTTTTCTTTCACCTTAGAGACTTGATTTCTTCTTTTCTCTTCCAACTGTTGTCTTGCTTCTCCTGCTCTCTGATCAATCCTTGCTACCTTTTCTTGGTAGTGTCGTAAGTTTAAAGCACTTCGCTGCTCCAACTCACCCTGAAATTTCAACAATTAGGGAACTTGTTGTAAGGTCATGCCTCTTTAAACCTGCATATGTCGAACAAGTAACATAATCCTCTAGGTTAAGGTTAGGCTAGGTTTTTCTATAATTACTCTATCAACTCGAAAGTGTGCAGCTTGCTTGTTAAAGGGGTGTTTCCTCTGCTCTGGTGTGGGATAGTTGTTCCCTATTTTAAATTTGAGTTGGACAAGTTTTGTGTTGTGAATATTACTTCAAAAACTTAGCAAGTAAACATCAAAGGTTGAGGCAAAACCTTATTTTTTTCCATGTTAAATTTGGCTTGTGTCTTCTTCTCATCCTCCCAAGTAAGTATTTTGGAATTCATATTCTCATACCTGAAATTTGTGCTTATTATTGAAAATAATTTTGAAAAAAATGAAACTAAAATCCATATTTTTTTGATGTGGGATTATAAGCCACTTGTTGACTATGAAAAGACTAGGTATTAACTTTTTGGAATCGATACATACTAATTAACTTGGATTCCAAGAAAGTGAACCATCTCAAAGTATAATCATTTACCGCTTTTTTATCTTTGTCATCTCAGCTTTCTCCCAAGCATCTGCTTTGGTTTCCACATCATTGCGTCGCGATGAATCTCTCATCTGGTTCTGATATCTATCTGCTGAGGGTGTAGGTGTTATTGGGGATGTATGACTTGGATTCGGAATTGGAAAAGCCCTATCTTGTGCCTCCCTTTCCTGCCCTATTGACTTATTTAATGAAACTGTGCCTGATACATACAATCTGTTAATTATTGGACAATGTTTACCATGGTTTATTTTTTAAACCGTAACATTTACCAGCACTCTTCATTTCTGTGTTTGAGAATATCCTGGTTGCTCTACCAGCACTTGAGCTATCATCTTTTCTGCTCTTAATCTTGTTCCGTGACGTTTCAAGATCCTCTCTCCTCTTCTTCTGAATTTCTAATTCAGCTTCTTCAAGTGAGTTAATAGCAAATGCAGCTGCTGCAACAGCAGCTGCAAACTCAGTGTCTCCTGAATCATTATCCTCACTCACTTGACCCCAAAGCCGCCTCTTGTACAAGCCCTGCTCATCATTATCTAGAAAAGCTAGCAAATGAGATTTAAAAATAAATAAATAAATTCACCAATGAAGCATTTTCATTTGTCTGTGCTACATTGATTGGCCACCGAAAAAATTGGAATCTGCTTTCACACACGTCATTGATGAAAAAAAAAAAAAAAGTATCTTGACAGAGAAAGCATAAGATTTTGAACTCATGCTCCACATTTATGGTGTAGAATTACACAAAATTTGCGCATGTGTATTTTGATGATGTGAAAACACTAGTACCTTCATTGAAGGAATCTGTTTGTTGAGATAGATGTAGTGGTGCTCTTACTCCAGTGCCACTGAACTCTTCCTGCTTTTCTTTTCTTTGGCCAGAAAATTTCACTCTAACAAGAACAAAGTGGTTAATAATTCTTCAACCACGATTGATGCAAAAGGTATGGAAGAGATTAAGTCTACCCTATTATGTACATTTCAATTGCTACATTAAAAGATTAAATTCACAATTTCCTAATAGTTTAACCTTTTGAGACAATTGATCATTTTTCAAGGTATCAAAGCAAGTTGTCCTGGGTTCAAACCCTATTTCCGCCTTAGGCCCAAACGTGAAGGGCGGGTGTTAGATCTTAAATGATTAAATCAGTCATTTATCATCAATGAAGACTTACATGCCATATTTTTTCTAGTTATTATATATGTTCTATATTTCTTTTTATTTCTAAGTTCAAGAAAATTTCACAGAGACTTGCCAAGAAAATACAGATTTTGGGTTGGGTTAGAGGTTACCTCCTTTGCTTAACCAAAAGATCCATTGTCCAAAAACTCTTCTTGTTGATTTCCCAATCTGATTTGCCTGATTATTCAATGGTGTCTGTCTGTGAAGAAGACTAGAAGCAAGAGTTGGTCACAAATTCACAATGTAGGTTGTACTGATTTTAGCTTGGTGAACAGGATAGGCGGCAAGCAAGGTAAAATATGCTTTGCATTCAATTGTTGAAGGAAGCAAAGCATTTTCTTCCCTCTAATGGAAGATGCACATGCACACATAAACCTGTGTTTGCACGTTGTTTCCATTTTTTAAGTCCTTTGGCACACAGACATCTTTCTATTAAAGACATCTTTGACGCACAGACATCTTTTTATATATACATATTCTATGTGTTTAAGTGATGCTGAAGTTTGCAATGAACTTGAATGGAACCTATTCATCATATTCCCCACTTAGACATTTCATGCAGTTATTCCATTTGAATGGTAAGGGTATAATGTTGTACACCCAGTTAAGCCGAAAGATAGATTCTTGTGTGGCCCACCTGAGGAAGCAAATTCTTGGCTAACCCTCAGTCTCTTCACTGCTAATGCTATTGCTTTGTAAGGCGGGAAACAGTTCATTGGGCTCATTGTTTAATTTGAAGCATCTTTGGGTTGCTTGGCTTTGAGGTTTTTAACTCTTTTATATATAGGCTGCAGTTTTGACAAGGTGGTCTACTTGAAGTGATTCCCACTCTTGCTAAACAATGTCCCTCTCTCTCTCTCTAAAGATATAATACTACAATAGGAAATTGGAATTGACTATGTGTTATGAAATAGGAACAATGGTTTTATAAGTTAAAAACAAAAACAAAAAGGAAGACTAAAATACACTTTTAGGCTTTTAGCCCTTAAAAGTTTAAGATTGTTTTTTATTTTGACCCTTTATGTTTGATTCTATTTTCATACTAGCCATGTCATTTATTTCCGTTAATAATTTGACTATCTATAATATGTTTTTCTACTTACAACAACAAAATTCCTTCATTGTACAAAATTTTAAACCAGTATTTTATGAAATAGTTAAACATGAAAGACACTTATCAATCAAATTACTAATGAATATGAAAACATAATCAAACATAAACAAACAAAATGAAAACAACCTCAAATTTAAGGCCCAAATGTATACTTCAATCTTAAGAAAAGAAAAGAAAAAGAAAGCTAATGTGAACAACATTAGTTTTATTTTATTTTTAGTAAGAAATTTTTTTTTTTCCTTAACTCTTAAAAAAAAAAAAAAAAAAATTCTGTACGATACCGAGCCCAACACAAATGGCCATTGTTTGGGCTTGAGCTTTAGGCACACTCCCTCAACAAAGTTCAAATTGCAGCCCAGCCCACACTCCTCCACACTGATTAGCGCGTGTATATACGAGCCAAAATCCGCACGTGCAAAAAAAAAAACCTCTTTTCCCTCTTTTGTTTCCCCGCCCAATTTTGCGATCGTACCTTCACTTCAAAACTCTCTCTTCTTCTTCTCTCTACTCTGTGAAATGAAACCAAAACCCTAACAACCAAACCAAAACCAAGAAATGGAGGTCACGGAGGAGCAGCGAAAGCGAGCGGAGTCGAACCGCCTCGCCGCCCTAGCCAAACGCAAGGCCCTTCTAGAATCTTCCTCTCACCACCACCACCACCACCAACAACAACCGCCGCCGCAAAATCCGTGGAAGCTCTTCAAGTGCCGAAAGCTCTCCCCCAAACTCGCTTCCAATACCACTACCAAGACCGACGCTGCCGAATTCTCCAAACCAAGGCCCGAACCTACTGTTCTATCCAACCCGGTTCCGCCTCCGCCGCCCCGCCCGCCCGATAAGTTCCGGGTCAGGCTCGAGATATGCTCGCCCGACTCGTTCTCCGCCACGCCCGAATCACTGCGGGACTTTGCGTATCCCGGAGACGACCAGTGCTTGCAGAGACTCACCGATTGCTTGTCCAATGTATGTGCTTTTTTTTTTTTTCCCCGATTTTCTTTTGTACAAAATCGAATTCTAGGTTTTCTAGTTCCATTTGAATATATATGATTCGGAATTTATCTTCTTTACTCGCATTTCCTTTGCAACGAAATAAACAATGCGTCAAGATGACATTTTGGTCCCTAAAGTTTGCATGAATTTCGTTTTTCATCGCTAAACTTTAAAAAAGTTTATCTTTTGTCACTAATCTATTGAAAATGTTACACTTTTTGTCTTTAAACTTTGAAATATATATATATATATATATATATATATATATATATATATTTTGTTCCTAAATTATTGAAGAAAAAAAAAGGTTATTTTTTCATTCATATTTTTGCTGCTAAACTATTAACAAAGGGTTCTTTATATAGTTTGAAGACGAAAAATGAAACAATATTCATTGCTTATGTATAGTCCTTGTTCACATTTGGTCTTCCTTAGCAATGTCATTTCATGTTTATACTTTTAAAAAGTTTGCATGAATTTCGTTTTTTGTCACTAAACTTTAAAAAGTTTTTTTCTTTGTCAGTAATTTATTGAAAATGCAACATTTGTGTCCATTTGGGAACAGCTAGCTAGCTTATAAACTAATCCCAAACAGATATGTCTTTAAACTTTAAAAAAAAAAAAAGTTTTTTTTTTTTTTTCATCCATATTTTCACCACTAGAAGTTTGCAAAAAGTTCTTTAAAAAGTTCAAAGACAAAAAACAAAATTTATGCAAAGATGGAAACAATATTTTTGTTAAAAAAAAAAAAAAACAATATCATTGCTTATGTATAGTCCTTGTTCACATTTGTTCTTCCTTAGCACTGTCATTTCATGTTTATACTTTAAATTTTCTTTTACATATTTGGTTATTTGGCCTTCTCTTAGGTCATGCCATCGCACTACACACAAAATCACAGTGGTGGGAAGGCGTGTGTTTATAAGCTAGGGGATTATTATTCTATTTTGAGATGTTTAAAGAGTTGGAAAAGCGTTGAGGTTGAAGAGATACCTTGGGGGACATTTAATGTTATCGAGAGGCTTTCTCATTCCTTTATTGCTGGAAGGTGGTTACCGTGCAGGCCGGAACACTTGTCTGATGAGCAGGTTGAGGAGTTGATTGGGAAGATGCCAAAGACGTTGCAAGATACGCTCTTGCCCTTCCAATTTGATGGTGTGAGATTTGCTTTGCGGAGGGGTGGTCGGTGCCTTATTGCAGATGAAATGGGCCTTGGAAAGACACTGCAGGTATGTATTGAATGGATAACATGACTTTATGTATGCACTCACATTGATTTGGAAGAAATATTTGAACATTGATTTAACAATGAGTAAGTAAATTAGAGATTACATGTGTAATTGATTTGAAATTTTCTTAGAAGAGTGCATGATACTTCAACATTTTTATATGCCTGATCTCTTTGCAGGCTATTGCTATTGCAAGCTGTTTCATGAATGAAGGTTCTATACTTGTTGTTTGCCCAGCTATTTTGCGCATTCCATGGGCAGAAGAATTGGAACGCTGGCTTCCCTTATGTTCAACTTCTGATATTCATCTTGGTAATATTCTCTCACCATATGTTTCCTTTTTTTTGGGAGAGGGGGGGGGGGGGGGGGTGTTGGAGGTGGAGGTTGAAGTTTAGGGTCCATGGAAGACAAGAGTGATATTTTAAGACAACCATGATATTTCTGTAGTCATGTTACAAACCCTAATGTTCTGTTTCTATCAATCTGTGGAGTTTAAGTACTAAAAATCTTTGTCGAGTAATTAATAATGGAGAACAGAAAAATCTTGGTCTTTCGTAAATTCAAATGTTTATAACTATTGTAATCATTGCACTTATGTGTATGACTCTTGTGGGGTAGAGAAAAAACAATATAAAAGCTAGTCTCCCATTTGGTCCATTATTCAGATCATCAAATGGGAATATTTTGTTATATTTAGTGACTAGTGCTTACATGTTCCTCCTGACTCCAGTTTTTGGTCATCGAGATAATCCTGCCCATTTAAAGAGATGCCCTAGAGTTGTGGTTATATCTTACAAAATGCTTCACCATTTGCGGAAAAGCATGCTTGATCGAGAATGGGCTTTTTTAATAATTGATGAATCTCACCATGTTCGGTGTTCTAAGAAAGCGTCTGAACCAGAAGAGGTACAATCACTCTCCTATGTCTTGACATGTGAAAGCATTTGGGTGGATATAATTATGCCTCAATAACATCTAATTCTCAAATGAGACTTCCATTGGATCAAAGAGTTACTGTGATATTCCAGAGCATTTATTTTGCTGCTTAAGTTTTTTGACTTCTTGTTGTTAAAATTTAATACATCCAAACATGGAACCTCCCCTGCAGTGGAAAATATATTGCCTAAATATTCATATATGATTGTTTCTAATTTATATAGGTTCTAAACCTGCTGTGCATGCACCATAGGACCATATTTTGTTGCTATTATATGCAGAAATTATGTATGAAAAAAAATAGTGGAACTTTATGCATGAAAAGTTGGAATGCATGATAAAAAATATACTTTCATGTAGGATCTATTGCCTCCTAAAAATGGCCAATAAGACTGTTGAAACTTGGGGGCATTTCACAAAATAATTGAAATATACAAACACAGCATATATATATATGTGTGTGTGTGCGCGTGTGTGTGTGTGTGTGTGTATGTATATATATTTGTTTTTTTTGTGTTGTGTTGGTCTGCAGTACGATAGATATAATTTTACTTTGGATGCCTCCCTGTTCTTCTTGATCATTGTAATTTGGGTTACTAATTTCTGCCATACATTTCCAGTGTATTTGGGCTGGCTATTCTTTAATAAAAAGCTCTTATGTTATTTATTTTAAAAAAAATGTTTTACTTTGGATGCACATGATCTATTATTAGGTTGAACAAGTATGATAAGTGATGGAAATATATACTCCTTTTACTCAACAGAAGCAACTTTCATTGTTCTTTACTTCCTGAAAGTCAAATTCAATTTTGTCAAGACTTGAGTATGAATGTGAGGTTGAAATTTTGGCAACTGTATTGTACAAACTTCATTGAATATGAAAGCATATAGTTTGAGGTGGGAATTGGGACAAAGGTAAAATTTTGTCATGACTTATGGTGTGGTGACCTTTCATTGATGGAGGATTCCCGAACCATTTTCCATTACACGCAACATGGAAGCTGCATTAGTAGATCTTATGACGTTTATTGGGATCTGAATTTTTTCAAGAATTGTGTGTTAACGGGAGTTAAAGTTTTTGTCACTTTTATGGATTTAATTTATTCTATCTTAGTGAGGGAGAGTGGGGAGGACAAGCTTTGTTGGAAGGCAGTTTAGAGAAGGAGTTTTGAGGTCAATTGCTATTATCAAACTTTGATTTTTCAGAAGATGACCTCTTTTTATTTTTTTGGAAAAATATCTGGAAGGCTAAAGTGACACCTTGAGTTGCTTTTTTTCCTGGACTATAGTGTTGGGAAAATCTTGACAATTGATAATTTGAGATAGAAATCTTATTGTGATCGGTTGGTTTTGTATTTGTAAAAGAAGTGGGGAGATTGTGGGTCATTTACTTCATTGTTCTTTGGCTGGTGAGTTGTGGACTATGCTCTTTGGCCTGTTCAGGGTTTTGTGGGTTATGCTGAAAAGCGTTCTAGGGCTGTTGGCTTTTAGGCAAGGGCATTTTGGACGACATTAAAATATAGAAATTCGGAGGGTGGAACCCCATTGTTTAATGTGGTGTCTTTGGCAGGAAAGTAATGCTTGTGGCTTTGAGGGACGTGAAAGGACTATTTTGGATCTGAAACTATTGTTTTTTCAGATCTTTGTATGAATGGTTGCTAGCTTTAGGCTCATTTTCCTTTTCCACCCAATTAAATTTTTTTGATCATTGTGGGTGACTTGTTTTTTTCTGATTTATATAATTTTTATAACTTATCAAAAAAAAAGAAATCTTGAACATTGTACTTTTAAGAGTTTGATTTTGATGTACCCATAGTGTACTCCCTGCATACTTGGGCTATACTTTTTTATTAATAATTTTTTTTTTTTTACTTAAAAAAAAAAAGAGTATGAAAACATTTTTTTTAAAAGGGTAGTCCTCACTATTGCTGTTTATCCATACTATCATCTCTTCCACAAGACATTATAAAAGGAAAAAATGGTGAGTATGAACCAAAGGGTAGTCCTCATTTTCATGAACAGTCACTTTCGTAATTTGCTTTCATATTCAATTTTTTATTGTTATGGTTAGTTAATTGTACTATCATCTGCAAGGATCCTTTTGCCATATGTTAATTTTTTCCTTTGTTCTTTTTTGGTGTATTGACAGATAAAAGCTGTCCTTGATGTGGCTATGAAGATCAAGCGAATAGTTCTACTATCTGGGACACCTTCTTTGTCAAGGTTGTGGCACATTTAAACAATGCGACCATTCCTTTTTAATTGATACTCTATCTTGCTTGGCTTTCTAATGTTTTGTGTGGGTTTATTTTTCAATTTTTGTTAAATGAATTCTAATATCTTAGTTGTATATTTCCTAGGTGATCATAGGCCATATGACATTTTTCATCAGATAAACATGCTATGGCAAGTTTCTTTACACCTTTATGTCTTACAAGATTGATTTTCTTTTACACAGTTTGTTAATTTAATCTATTTTTTCTTGGCAATTCTGTTGGTAATAGGCCTGGTCTACTGGGAATGAACAAATATGAGTTTGCAAAAACTTACTGTGCTGTTAGAGTTGTCCGTGATTCTCAAGGGAAATTTTTTCAGGTAGTCTTTAGAATTGTGTCAGAATGGCACTGTGGTTTGGATAAATTACTTTTCATACTGCCTTGTGGTTAAGTTGGTGTTTTGACAACCCATTAATAAGCAAAAAACAAAAAGCATCATGCTGAGCATGCTTTTTGTGAAGATGATGAAAGACCATGTGGCTAACTCTATTTCTTGGGTGATAGAGTTGACCACTTTGTGGATTCTTATCCTATAAGGGATATTTATATAGACATTGGTAATAGGTATGCCGTGTGGTTGGCAAACAGAGAGGCCATATCTTTTATCTAGAGAATTGTGTAATGATATCTATAAGTGTTCTGATCATAAGCTTTTTCTCATATTTTGCTGTTGCAAAGAACCTTTTAAAACATTTCATGTTGTTCTTGTAGGATTTCTCAAAGGGAATTCGCTTGGAAGAGTTGAATGTGTTACTTAGGCAAACTATTATGGTTTGTGCTCTTGTTCTCAATATGCTTAAGTGTGTGTTTGGATGAACTTATTTTGGTTTGCTTATTTTGTTTATTGTGTAAAAGTAAGTTGTACCATGAAAAATGAGATGTCTCAAAAAGCTGTATATTCCTTATTATGATGAAAATAATCTGAACCAAACAGACCAATTAGTGTGATGCTCATTTTAGCAATATTTTTTTGTGACAGGTTATTTACATTATTCTTTTATTGAAAATCCATGCCACCATCAAGGTTTTAAGATCGACTACCAATTGGAATAGTGACATCAGTCCTTGATTCTCTTTATTTAGAAAATAGAACTGCTATAATTATGGCTATTTTTTATTGTACTTTCAGAGCTTAAGCGTTCCATTCATTTAGTATACTTTATGTTTTCTTTTGAATCAATAAAACTTTATTACTTATAAAAAAAAATGGCTATTTATAACTACTTCCTGTTTTAGACTTCATTTTAGCTTTTCATCAATATTTTAGGGTACTGTATAGTAGAGACTAATAGTAATAATGTAAAAACATATTAATTATCAGGCTTTAATTTGTTTTCATCAAATTAACCGTCATGGCTCAAACCCATTAGAGTTTAGTGCATGAGAAATCTATCAACTAACGAAAGCTGTAAGAAATCAATTAGTAAAACCAGTAATAAATTTTCCAAGGCCAATTTACTTTTCCATAAAATGTAAAATATTATTATGCTAAAATCTCCTCAATACAATTTAGAACTCTATAAACTGTTATAATTATTATAAACTACAAATAATACATCTCCATATAGGTCTATACATAACGTTAAATCCTTCTTCAATAACATACAACTTATCACAATCAATTTCTATGAAGTTTATTACTTATCAAAAAAAAAAAAAAAAAACATACAACTTATCAAAAGATATCAAATTCAATAAATGTCTTAATGTCAAGATCCTCCCCAGGATATAGGACACCGGCAGTAATTTTAAGTATCACACATTGGGGCCTACAAACTTCAAAAGTTTAATTTTCAACATAATCAACTAACTACAACTTAATAATACATAATGGGTCATGCGTAGCAACCCCAACTACCAATAATATATAAATCATTTTCCAACATAGCTTTTCTTTCAAATTTTAACTAATAAGAGGAGTCTTTAGCTCCAAATGATCTGAAAACCACAGATAAATAACATTAATGAGCCAAGTGTAGAGGAAAAAGCTGGCCTTTGTTGGAAATTTAGGCCTCTGTAGATTCTTTCAAGGAAAGGATTGATGAGATGTTGAGTGTTATCACTGAAAACCGGACAGTGGAAATACATGTGAATATCAATTTCGTCCGTCAAGAACTGTACCTGCATCGTTTGAGCATATAAATGAGAAAATTTTAGTGTACATGGTCATAAGCTTTCTCCAAGTTTAGCTTGCACAACACCCCTGGCATAACTGATTTCATTCAAATATCTATGTATTCATTGACAATGAGTAGAATCCAAAATCTGTCTCCCTCTTGTTGGGGGGATAAACACCTTGGGGAGCTTCCTTGAGTAATTAATATAACATATAGAGACACACTTTAACCCAAAAGGCCTAAACCCAATGGGTATGTGCTCAATTATGTTATATTAACCACTCATTCTTCTCATCTTTATTCAATGTGGGACTTCACTCACACGTGTAACCTAACACCTCTAACAAAAGCATTTTGGGGTACAGACAATACCTCTTCTAGCACCGCTTTTTCAACCTATTAGACAGTACTTTGGCTATGATCTTGTAAACCCTAGTGACTAGATTGATTGATTGAAATTTCTTGACATCCACTTCTAAGCGATGAAGATAGCTATTAAATTACTGATTCTCCAAAAAGCTTAAACTATTAGGAAATTGTTAATTTAATAACTTAACCATAATTCTAACACTCTCCTCATGTGTGGGCCCAAAATCCCCTCTAATAAGTGAGACCCAACACGTGGAATTTTTAACATTTTAAATGAGAGGTAGAGTAAAGTCAAGAATTGAATTTAGGATCTCCTGTTTTGATACTATATTAAATTACTGATTCTCTCAAAAACTTAAACTATTAGGAAATGGTTAATTTAATCACTTACTCATAATTCTAACAGTAGCATTGATACTTTCATAAAATGAACCATGTTCATGGAAATAATTAAATACCTTCTGATGTCATCCTTTAGAATCCTCTGCTTGGAAAAGCCATTATGAAATAATTAAATACCTTCATGGTCCTCCTTTAGTGACAGTGGGAATATTACAGAGTTTTCTAATTCGATTTTTTTGGCTTGTAATTCTGTGGCTACATCTAGACTATCTTGTGCTTTGTATTGCTCATGAGGTAGTTTCAATGCGATAAAATCTTTTATGTATAAAAAAATGATTGGATTTTGAATGAGTTTGATGGCTGTTTGGGATTAAAAAAATGAATAGAACAAGAAACAAAGAAGGATAAATCTGACAATTACACCTAGAATCCTTAAGCAATCAAACATAGAAAGGAGAAGCCTATCACACCCTCAAAGTTTAAAATAATTTTCTAGAATTTTATTGAATTCAATCTCATCATTTCTATCTTTTATTGAATACATAAACACTCTTAGCTATTGCCATTAGTACTCCTAGAAGGAGTAGGATTTAACCTTTTCTTAGAAAGACTACGACTCCTAATTATAGTGAAAAGTAATTAAGAATTTGTGAACCAAATAGAAAAATGATTCAATAGATAAAATAAGACTTATGGGCCTCTTGAACAACCCACTGCAGTACATCCTAGAAAATTTATTAGAACTGAACCATTACTTTCTAATATAAAAACCTAATATTATGACTAAATAATAACTAAATTAGCTTATGAAAGGTGCCAAGAAGGAACCACATTGAACTAGACCACGATGCTTGAATTTTTTGGTACTTAATCTTGTTTTTCCTGGAACTCTTTACTGTCTACAATAATCTCCCTGGTTGGAGAAAACTCATACACAAATTTTAAAATGTTGAAGTAGAATAATTTCTAGCCTTTTGAATAGCATGCTTGACATAGGATAAAAAGCCTGAGTTTGAGTCTTCTTTATTTTCTTTGTTGCTTGAAACCATGATGACAATGGATTATCCTTGTCTCCAATGGGAACATAAAACTTTTTGGGAGTTACATAATCAATAATGGGAACTATCATCGCAAGGGACACGTCCTTAGCATGATTATCCTGTTAAAGTATTGAAACAAGCTTCTCCGTTTCGTTTCTGTTCTTTCATCATACTATCTTCTTTTATTTCAATTTTGGCTTCTTGTATAATAATACACATAGCTGGCTGAGATGTAATTGGCTTAACAATAGGCTGAATGGTAGTTGGTTTGTCGATTTCTTGTCCTGCAATAGTAGATTCAACCTTTTTTTCTTGGCCCTCATGTTTTTGCTCAAAATTCTCCTCATGCAATTCAAGAGTTCCCTTTTATCATAAGTTTCCTACATGAACTTTCAGGTTCATCTTCAGGTCATCTAGGTGTCATGACTAGCTGATTAGGGCCATTAGGTTCTTTTGCTTGTTTTTCTGACCATCCGGAATTTGTTGCATAATTTTTGACTATTGAACATGCTGTTTAGATCTACTTCTTGTTCCTTTGGCTATTCTACCTTTATAGCAAGCTGTTTTGATTTGTCAGCATCCTGTTCTGGTGTTTCAGTTTCCCTTTGTGGTGCTTTACCTCACTGTTTCGGAGTTGTTACTGGCAGCTTCTGTTGTGCAGTTTTTTTTACATGCAATCTTGGCAATTTTAGCATTATGTTTAGTCTTGAAACAAAAAACTTTAACTGAATAGTCATTCTATATCATCTTCAAGATTTCTTAATATACATAGGCCATCTATTTTTTAATTTAGTACTTCAGCCCACTCTTGAATTGAGCAATAGTCATAGGTTCACTTTCTACTACTTGAGACTCAGTATATAGTTCTTTATATTTCCTTCCATCATCAATCACATCTTTCTCAAGAGTATTTAACTGATCATTAAGAGGATGTTGAAGATTTTGTAGAAGAATTTTTTCTCCAAGAGGCGCCTTACCATGTTACCAAGTCAATCCACTTGTGTAGGATCTCCCATGATGTGGAAACATTGTGGTGAAGATAATAAGCTTTGGATCTAAGTCAGTTACTGTGAATGTGAATCTAGGTCCATGACTTTTGGATGCTTATTTGTCACTTGGCATGCAAGAGCAATTAATTGTGGTTCAGTGTTCTCTCATTTTCTTGGTTATACATAATCCACTATTTAAGAGTGTGTTTAGCATATGTGTAGGTTTTTAAATAGTTTGATACTTGACATTAATTTAGCATGAAGTACTAGTAGATGTTGCTATCCTGAGGGATAGTGTTAGTGTAGTTCTGTTGCAATAAACATTCAAGTACGCATTATCTCACCCTTATTTTTAATAAAAATTCTGATTCTTTGATGCTTGTTTCTCTATTGTAGATAAGACGTCTCTCATTTTCTTGGTTATACATAATCCACTATTTAAGAGTGTGTTTAGCATATGTGTAGGTTTTTAAATAGTTTGATACTTGACATTAATTTAGCATGAAGTACTAGTAGATGTTGCTATCCTGAGGGATAGTGTTAGTGTAGTTCTGTTGCAATAAACATTCAAGTACGCATTATCTCACCCTTATTTTTAATAAAAATTCTGATTCTTTGATGCTTGTTTCTCTATTGTAGATAAGACGTCTGAAGCAACATCTACTAGTACAGTTACCACCTCTACGCCGGCAAATTGTAAGATTGTTGTTGAAGAGTTCAGATATAGTTTCAGCCAAGGCTGCTGTTGCTGAAAAAAAAGTGGTGAATAGGGATACTGATGCTTCTGAAAAAAGTGTTGCTGAAGATATGACTTCAGAAATTCTAGTTGAAGGTAATGGTAATTTATACACTTTTTATGCGTCTACTCTGCCAAAGTTTATGTCAAGGAGTCCTGTTTGATAACAGATTGGATCAAAAAATATGGGCAAGAGGAGTTGGTTTGAAAATAAATCCCATGTCATTCACAATAGCTTATTAATTGACCATGTATTCATTTGAGACCTTCTATTCCACACATTGATTACATTGTTTATGTAATGGGTGTTGATTCATCCAATTTGATTTATGCTCTGACTTTTAGTTCATAGATTAAGTAAAGTGACATTATGGTGTAGTATAGTGGAAGATTTTGTTATATAGGTGCATGTCAAGTCACTATTGGTTCCTGTTTTTCTTTTGGGCTGACTCCTATCATTTGAATTAGGCTCTGAGTAGTGAATTTCTAAACATTCAATCATGTCATCGATGCTAATATATTGATTGCAATCTTTGTGATTCGGTTGACTGATATAGTATTGTGTCCCCAAGATTTCTGTTGTATTGTTGCTTACGTGATCTGTTTAAAATGCATACATCTTATTTAGCTTTGCAAAGGATACTATTTAATTATATTTTTATTTCTCATTTGTGAATTTTAAAAGAAATTGATAGAAGTAAACTACCACCAAAAATGGGGCTAAAGTTTAGTTTAGTTTAATTAAGTTAACATCTGAAGATATTGCACTGTGGTGTTTGTGGATATTCCCTTCTGGTTCAAACTTTGGGATTCCAATCTCAAAGTAAGCATATCACAATTGATTGCTTTATGTTGAAGACAATGGGAAGAGTGCCTGAAAGCTCTGTTTTGCACACTTAGTTAAAATGCACTGTGAGAAAGATTTTCTAAGAAATGGAGAATCTTCTTACAAGAGGAATTCCTTGTGGGTTGGCAAGGGAGACAATTCAATCAGTTGGTGGATTGATATATGGTTTGTACTCCAATTGTTAATGGGCGCTTGGGTGTTAGAAAGCCAGCTACCTTCAACCAGGTCCCTTTGGGAAAATGGCAATGGCATTTTGGAATGGAGGAAATGTGCTTAGGGTGGCATGTGGTAGGTGGTAAAGTATGGTGAGGACTGGGGTTGAGGGAGTATGAATCTTGTTTGGGGTACTCATGGATGTAGTTTATGCAAAAGCATAATGATGGGATTGGATAGGTTCTTACAGTACATTCATCTTGGTGTTGGGAATGGCAGTCGGCTTCGGTTCTGGCATGCAAATAGTATAATGATCAAAGTTTGAGGGTTGCTTTCCTCATCTATTTCTCTTTAAAGAAGAGTCGGTGGGATCCATGCTGGTGAGACAAAATGTGAGGGGAGGACGACCTGGTATATGAGATTTCTTTGAGATTTAATGACTGGGATAACTTGCTTTCTCAACCTTCTTGGTTCCATTATCCCACTTTGCCTTAAGGTGGATGTACATTAGCATTTCCCTGGAAGAGTATTTAGAGTGTTAAGGCCTCACGGAGGGTCTCTTTCTTTGTCTGGACTGCGGCATGGGGAAAAATCTTCATGTGTGATAATCTCATTAAATGCAGTTACATGCTACTAGGATGGTGTTGTGTGTGTTGGTGTAGCAGGGAGACAATGGATCATCTATTTTTACTTTGTACTGCTGTTTTTGATGTGTGGAGTTTTGCCCTTAGGTCTTTTGGGATTCAATGGGTGCTACTGGAGAAAGTAATTTACTCGGATACATGTGGATACTTGGACTCACCCACAAACACGCTCTCTGCCTGTCTTTCCTCACAAACATACAGACACACTTAAGTTTATAAAGATGTTATTTCTATATATAGGACGTGATGACTTCTTCTAGTATCTGGAAATGACATTATTTTCCAAACTGGTTCATCTTCTAAAAATGAACACAATTAGGATTTGATAGGTTTATGAGATGCCTAGTTCTCAATGCTTTCATCGGATTTTTACTTAGTAATAAATTGTTTTTGGGTTTCTCCTTGAAAAGTAACTATTGATTGTTGGGTGAACTAGCCAGTCTTGACTTCACAATTTATCCACATTTACTTATCTCCTTTTCCCTTTGCTTTCAGATAGTGGGAATCATTGCAGATCAGTGAAGCTCTCCGGTGAAGAAATTGGTGTTGCCAAGCTCTCTGGGTTTCGTGAATGGCTTTCCCTCCATCCACTTCTTGCAGAGTCAGATGGTGTGGAAGATTTTGATTTACACCCCAGTTCTCAGAGGATGATAATTTTTGCACATCATCATAGTGTCCTTGATGGAATACAGGTTTGTTTCTTTCTCAGTTGGTGGTTCCTTTTTACTTATTTAAAATGGCCTGAATCCACTTTTGATTACTGCTTGTTTGAACGTTACTGGGGTATATAGCTTAAACCCTGGGGATTAACAAGATCTAAGATAATATTTTATCCTCTAATACTTTTGTCTGTCCCCCACCTTTGCCCCATGTGCTCTCAAAGTAGGAGCATCAGTACTTAGGGCTTTGTAAAAGAACTAAGAAAATATCATAGTCCTGCTATGTTTTTCCTATGATATTTGGTAAAGGACACTCAGAGTTTTATTTATTTATTTATTGTCTTAGTATCTAAGGCTGGTGAGATTTTGGCAACTTTTTTGGGTATAGGAAACTATCATCAGTTAACAATCTTCAAATTCTGGAGGAGATGGTGAGAGTCTCAATCCATTATAATTTCCTGTATTAACAATACCCCCAACTATGCTCTTACATATTAAACTAACAAAAAAGGAATAATTTGTGATTGCTTGAGTCGAACTGTAATGATGCAGCAAGCAGGTGTAGTAGAAGCTTTTATGAATTTACTAATAATATCACTCATTCAGTTATATTCTATTTTAAGCATATTACAAACATAGAGAAAATATGCCTTTTCTTTGAGATAACGTTGGGCAATGGCATGTAAAAGAAGTTAATTGCGTGAGAATCTATATATAATGTTTTATAATTTTCAATCTGTATTTCGTTCATTCAGCTGCTCAGTTTTTCCTAGTAATCAATGTAATTTTTTTATGAAATTTTTGTTTGCCAAAGACATTTCTCAGTAAGGGATCATCTACACAGTTATTCATGTGTGATAATAGACAAAGTGACAGTTGAAGAAACGGACAATAGAGAGAGTTTACTAGTTTTCTCCAGTTGCTTTTGAGACAGAAATCAACATGTGAATCTACTTTGGCTTGTTTCTTTACATCAACTTATAGGCGTTTATATATACTCATTTCTTATGTTATAGATTTAATATTTTACTCATTTTTATATTTTGAAAACTTAATATGAATTCTATGTACAAGTAATGGAAAATGGAATCAAATGGAAGTGTGAAAGCATTGAAGCTAGTTAGATCCTCCCTCACTTGTACAAATTCGGCCAATAAGTTCTAGCCCACACTTCCTCCTCCTATAAAAGGTGAGGTCCTATGTTATAATCCAAGTGTCCCACATGGCTTAAATGCAAGCTTAACCACGTGTATATAAGCTCTTGGGTACCTCCCCTTGCAAACCATTTTTCTAGGGTGAGTTCTACCCATGGGTTTATATCATTTGGTATTAAAACCAACCACCACATCAAATAATCAAACTTAGTTTGTTGAGTATGGGATCAAATGTTTTGCAGCTTTGCAATTGGATCTCAAAGGGGGGCGACTTAAAAGCTAGATTAAAATGTCTTGCTAAGTCATTGAATAACTACTAGGTGAGTGGAACTGCCAAAAAAGAAGAAGAAAGGGCTACTAATAGGTCAGTGTCAATAGAGTGAGCCATTATGGATGTCAGCTGTTGAGTGTGGTGGCATGTTACAATCCAAGTGTCTCACATGACTTAATTGCAAGCTTAACCATGTGTATATAAGTTCTTAGGTGCCCTCCCTTGCAAGCTAGTTTTCTAGGGTGACTTTTACCCTTGGGTTTGTGTCATCCTAGATTCAAAACATGTTGGTTGTGTGTGTAATATACTATGAAAAAAAATTTATAATGTGGAAGTGGAACTCATTTGAAGCAATATGGAAATCTACTGAACCCTTAGGTCTCTATAACTCAAGGCTTCTGGCATCATTGGGATATGATTTCTTGATACAACTCCTGCACAAAAGTTACTTTAAAGTTTAACCAGATTTCAAGATCTAAAGAAGACTGTTGATACCCGATATGTTGTTCTACACATATCCTATATCCAGGGAGGGGAATGAAGGGTGAGATCATGGATTCCAAAACCATGTGGATTTGTGAGTTGTGTTTTCCTGTCCAAAAAAAAAAAAAAAAAAAAAACCTATCCAAGACAGATTTACTTAAATCTGATCAATAATACGTTAAAAATGAAACCAAACATCTCAAAACCATCTGTTTATAGTAGATGCTCCATTTTGTAGTTGTGATTTATTGTTATTATATTTGTAATATAGTGGGTTTCTTGACTTTGAATTGGAAGAAAATATTAGGTTTGATACCACAAAGCTTCAGTTACTATGATTTTTAAAGAGAAATTAAATATTTTGGTTCTTATTAGTATTTGTTGCTCATTGTAATGGTTGTATTTTCGTATTTATCTGCTTTCTCTGGGTTAGTATTATTTAATTCTGTTTATCTGGGAATCTGATGGCCTCATTAGTGCTCATCAAGATTTGGTTGTAACTACTTTTGTTAATTCTGAATTGTCAGGAGTTCATATGTGAGAAGGGGATCAGTTTTGTCCGCATTGATGGAAAGACACTTGACAAAGATAGGCAAACTGCTGTACAGTCTTTCCAATCATCAGCTGAGGCTCGTATATTTTCCTTATCAGCTTCATTTATCTGATTTGAATACAATTTCTGCTGTGTTTCTTAGCTTTTCGGTTGTTTGTTGGACTTCAAGGTTTTCTGGCTTCCCCAACTCCCCCACCCCCGCCCCCTCCCAAAAAAAATAAAATAAATAAAGTGTAAATGCTTTGAAAGGACTGATTGTGTGGAGCATTTCAAGCATAACTTATCTGTCTCACTATTCACAGCTTGGTTCAGTCTCAGAAGAGCTTGTATTTAAAACTATGATAGATTCTCTGTTTTTGAAGTTTATCAAAACTTTGATTGAGTGAACTTTTGAACTTCAGGAATGGAAAAGGAAATGGTGGACAGTTCTTTTATGTGCTTTATCTTTGTTGATTTTAATTTTTTCTTTTGTGGAAGTTTGTATATTGTCTACTATTATAGACTCTAGCCTTTAATTTCTTCTCTTAAAAATTTTAATTTTTATCAGAAAATGAACTGACGCCCATTTTGATTAAGTGACTTCTGCACAATTTTTGATCTAGTGACCTGAAAACTTTACTTATGTTTCTAGTTTTTTGGTTAGATGACTAATAAGAGCTAATTTATCAAATCTTTTCTTTAGAAAAATTATCTTTATATTTATTTCATTCTTTCTTTATTTTTCACTTGCTGTTTTTCCTACATATACCACAAGCACATATAAATTTCTTTCCTATGTGAATTTTTAAACACTGCATTGTTCTCATGTCTTGGGGAGTTTAGATCTACATCTTGTGTAAATGCAGTTGAGCCACTTCCCCATATTTTAGCCTGGATATAATTATTTATCCTAATGCATCAATTATCCTTCTTCTTCAGATTAAGATTGCAATAATTGGTTTAACTGCTGGAGGTGCTGGACTTGATTTGTCATCAGCGCGAAATGTTGTGTTCTTGGAGTTGCCTCAGAACCCATCATGGATGAATCAGGTCCATTAATATTGAATAACTTCCCCTAATGTGAACTCTAGTAATTTAATAAGAAAGTAAGAATTGATTACATCATTCTTCTGATTTTATGCTCTCTAGTATTTTCTTTGATGAAGAATATTTTGGTGTCATGAAAGGCACAGACAGTTTATATCTAGTTAGTTGAATTTGAATAATACTAGTTCAACAAAATGTTTATTTGCTCTCCGTCTTGCCTCTAATGGCTTCTGTTGAGTTGAATTTCTCTTATTGTTGCACCCATTATCAAGCATGTTTTCTATTCTTTATGCAATTTTTAGGGGTTTCTTAGTTATATAGCATTTCTGCATATTGGAAATATATTTTAGAAAAAATATAATAAAAAGTTGATAGTCATCAAAACAAAGGGGGAGCGTTATAAGGTTGCTTTAAGGTTGGGATGCTTTTGAGTTAATGATAAGTAACTTAGAATCTACCTGTCCATAAATGGAGCAAAACCTAAAGTTGTATGTCAAGATGAATGTGTGAAGAGACTAGAAGTAACGAGTTTTCTGCTGATGGTCTTTGGACAAAGTGACATTATCTCCTCTTCCAAAAGAGGGGGGGGGGGGGGGGGGGGGGTGAGGTCAAGGGTTAAATCTGATACAGTTGTGGGAATTATATTTTTAAATTTAAAGTAAGACATAAAAAAGAAGAAGAAAGGTCCGGACTATGGGCTATTCTGAAATTAGAAAATGATGAGGGAATTTCTTTATCCATATGTGTATTCAATAATCTGTGGTAAATTAGAATATTTAATGCAGCTTGGTTACACCCATGAACATGTACTAGATAAACAAATTAGTTATTTTACAGTGTTACATAATAATAATAATACTAAAAGTAGTAATAATTTCAAATTAAAATGTTGTTTTTAATATTATTGGTTACCATTACTAATTTAATTTTTGAGGAAAAGAAACGTGCTCTTTAGTATCCTTTTCTATTGGTGTGTTACACAAGCACCCAATGGGTCTTGAACCCATGACCTTACCCTTCAACCAAGTAATATGAGAAAAGGAAGTTTCAGTATCCTATTTTATTCCTTTTTCCCACTAATCAGTGAGATTGTTTGTGGTTTTCCCTGACATTATATCAGAGACTGATGCTTAAACTTTCTTTGAACTAATTCTGTTAGGGTGAGTCTAGAGCTCACAGGCGAGGGCAAACAAGAGCAGTCAACGTGTACATTTTTTGTGCAAAGGTTCTCATTTGTTTTTCAGTAGATTTTTTAGACATTTATCTTCTATATAAACCAATGGGTTGTTCACATTGCAGGACACCACAGATGAGTCACATTGGCAAAATTTAAACACGAGTTTACGTCGTGTTTCATCTACAACAGATGGAAAATATGATGCCATACAAGAGATACTGGTATGCCCCCACCCCCCTCCAAAAAAAACTTTCTTCCTTCCCCTCTTGCCTTTATATTTACGTGGAGTAGCAACATTGCTGGAAATGCTCATTTCAAAGTAACAGTTTTCTTAACCTCTTTACTTCCTTAAGTTAGTCCCTCTGCCTTAAGATGTAGTTGAAGTTCTGAGTCCCCAATTTACTCTCTGGAAACAAAAATATTTGTTAGCTTTGGCATGTCATTATACATGAGATGAGGCCAAGAATATGAGGTGGAGTGTACTAGGTATAGACTTTTTATTTTCTGCTGAATGTGTACTAGTGAGTTGAGTTGTCTTGGAATAATGGTTAAATGATTAAATCGCTAGAGCCTAATAGTTTAAGCTTTTGGGACAAGTGGTAATTTATCATGGAATCATAGTAGGTGGTCATGAGTTTGAACCTTGTATCCACTATACCTCCCATATAAAAAGTTAAAAAGTCACACGTGTTGGGCCTACTTAAGGGGGAGTGTTGGAATAATGGTTAAGTGATTGGATTCGTCATTTCTTAATAGCTTAAACTTTTGGGATAAGAGATAATTTTTTTTTAATAAGAGGATAAGTGGCAATTTATAAGTTTTTAGATATTAGCTTTAAAAGGGAAAAAAAGAGAAAAGAAGAAGGGTGAGAGAGATTTGAGAAAAGGTCTAGGGCTACATTAATCAGTCCCTCACTTTAGCACATATTTGTATAATGGTTTATGGCATGATTACTAGAATACCCTTATGCTAATTTACATTAACATGCTAATATAAAAAATAAAAAAAAATAAAGTAGGCGTTAGTATGGGGTATTCATATAGGAGAGCAATGCTGCATTATAATGATAATGGAAACTGGAGCAAGCATCTGCTTTTTGTTATTTAAGTTTGTGTGGCCCTTATCTTGCATCATACTCTGGTGTGAGCACGGGAGCTTGGTGATGTTTTGGAACTTGGTTTTCCTTCTGCATGATTGGCTACTGCTTTTGGCTTATGTCAATATTCCTGAATAGAAATCATTTGTTCTCTGCTTAGCATGTTAATCATTGTTGCTATGAAATGCAAATTTTTAACTTCCTTAGATGGTTCATTTGTTTTGCTTTCATTATTAACGTTTGTCGTTTCTTATTTCTGTATGATCAGCATCATGTTTTGGTTGGCAGGTTGAAAATATCTCTTTTTTGGAAACATCTGGTAAGACTGATAGAAGTTGTGAAGATCAGATTTTGGGGAAAGCAGTATGTGATACACTCTCTGCAGAGACAATGAAGTTGCCAGACTCTGGCTCAGCTAAGGATTTGCAGCCATTTGAAGCATCTGGTGAAGTAGCTCCAAAAATAAATGATAGATTTGAAGAACTTTGCATATCTGATGCTGGCAGTTCAGGCAAAAAGGATGACCTCCACAATAATGTAAAGCTTTAACATTTAAGGTTTTTTTTTTATTATTATTATTGTACAATTTATAGGTTTCCTTGTATCTTTGCACTTCCATTTTTGCTATAAGTATTTTCCTGTAGTAGCCTGTAATAGACAAATTTTATTGGTAGAACAGGCTCATATGGTTTCTGCTACGGCTATAACTAAAGGTCCAGTTTCAAAGGGAACATCGGAAGAAAATGATTCTGACACTGAAATTGGAAGTACTGGCAAAGTCTCTCCTTCTAAGCTGAATGAGGGCAGCGAAGATAAATGGAGACAGGAAAAGGTACAACTTGAGTAATTGTTGTGTTTGAACTACTAAAACAGTATACTTTTTTCGCTCTTTCTTCTTTAAAAAAAAAATTGAAGGACACTGTTATATATAGTTGATAATGCAGGAATTCACATTCCACCCTCAAACAATAGTAGATGATGTTAGACCTCTTCAGCAAATTGAACCTGATGAAAGCTGCTTTGACCAAGTAGGTTTTTTACGGTTTGAGGTAAGGCATTGATACCTGGCTATGAGATTCCTTTTGCATACAATTATGATTAAGATGTTATAAATTATTGTAACCTTTAATATGTCATGAATACAATGTGTGGTAGCTGTTAGTCAATTCACATTTCTATAGATAGCACGTTAAAGTTGCTAAAATTAATGTCTCTGCGATTCATTTTCATTTTTTTATCTACACAAATCTTTTTGGTGGAGCCATAAACCAATGAATCTTGCAGAGCTCAGAGATCAATAGTAAACAAACTCCTAATTGAATTGGACCACACATAAAAGCCCATAATCTAAATAAAACTTACCTAATAATAATAATAATAAACATCAAGGCTCACATATAAGACTGACAACCAACAGTAACAGAATTACAAAAATACCCTTGACTTTTGGAAAACCAAATAAAATATTAATGACCTCATTAATTGTCATAGATACTTATTCTAGGGCTTTGCTTAATCTAAAGCTTCCAAAGAGGATATTTTTTCTTTGGCCGCACAATGGTTGCACCATCAATTCAGGCTTGTACAACCCTGTGGTTTGTTGTATCTTGATACCGAGCATTCAGGTTTATAATGTGAGATTGCAGTTTTCTTCATTGCAGAACATTATCCATGCTTTTTTTGTCCTGGATTAATTTTGGCTCGCACACAGCATCTGTGTTGAAAAAAAAAATAGTTTAATCTTATTGATGCAGCATAGATTATGACTTTTATATCCTCTCTCAATGTAGCAAAGGTCCTAGAACAATTTATAACTGCGTAGTCATCTAATGATCCTCAAATTCCCTTGAAACTTGCAGTTTAAGTGAAATTTTTTGTGATAGAGTAAGGTCATTTACTCCTAGGGAAAACTCATCTCAAGCTAGTGGTGAAAACTGCATTTATCCATTACTAGAATTTCGGTTGTGACAATCAATGTAACCAATGGTGAAAGGCAACCTTAAGGGGCCAAGTCCTTGCGTTGCTTGGGGCATGAGGGGCCAAAAGGCTTTCACTTGAGTGGAGGGAGGCCAAATAGTTATTTTGTATATAATGAATTGAAATTAAATCAAACTAATAAGTTATCCAAGCGATGCACGGATAATGTTGTAATGTTTTATGTAAAATAGTTTTTGAGAATGTTGTATAAATATTATAACATAATTGTTAGAGAACTTTATTTGTAATGAATTCATCATAAAAAGCAACAATTATAAATTGTACACACGTATCTATTATAATTATTTGATTGAAGTGATGAGAAATAAAAAATAAAATAAAAAAACTTTGGAAGAATATTATTGAATAAAAGTTTATACGAAATTTGTCTTTCTCTTTCTCCTTAATTCTAAAACAAAATACACATTCTAAACCCCCAAAGTCAATCACATCATTTACAAAACTCATAAATCTACAATGTCTGACCTTAACATCAAAATAGTAATTGTCGTTGTCACTCAATATAAAATACAAGCCCTCCAACTCATATAGGGTAGGATTAGATGAAATAACAATGTTAGAGCTGTATTTGACATGGGATGGTATGAAGGGTTATGGGTAGGTATATATATAAAGGGATAGAGGTGAAGATGGTGAATTAAAATGCAAAGAGGTTTGTGGTATATGTGATGGATGAAAAGTCTTGAAACATTGAACCAAAGGATACAAAGAATATTTAGAAAAGTCTTGAAACATTGAACCAAATGAAACAAAAAGTCAATATTTAATTTGTTCTTATCTTGAGAATATTTCAATTTTCTTTACATAGATTACGCCACTTGGTGAAACCTCATGTGTGTATATATATATATATATATATTGATGTATCTAATGCAAGAACTGAGTTTTTGAAACTAGTAAGAGGCTTAATTAATTAATCTAAGAATAGGCTTTACAATAAGCTTATATATATATATATGAGAGAGAGAGAGAGAGAGAGAGAGAGAGAGAAACTCTTAGCTAAAATATTAGATGATTGATTTTGTTTTATTTTAAATCTATTTCTAAATTGATTAGGGGAAAAAACTATAATAGTTCACTTAATTCTTGTGTCCGTTATTTTTTTTAGAGCGAGAAAGTTGTCTAGGAGAGAGAGAGGGAGAAGTATAAAAACTGGTGGCTGGTAGACCCTAACATCATAGAAGAAAGCTTGTTTGTCATGTTTTGTGAGCCTACCATCTTTTCTTTTTGGTTCTTTTTTTTACTTTTTTGCTCGTCTCTTAGCTGTTTGTGATCAGCAGTTTACACCCATCTACTTTAATCAAATTGCAAAACTGCCCTCTTATTTGACTAAAGACTGTGTTAGGAAAGCTAGAGTCAAAGTATGAGAATGCATTTGTGGGAGGGGGAAAAACAGTAGACTTGGTTCTTATATCTAATGAATGCCTTCAGAGTAGGCTCAGAGACAGGGTACACAGAGTTATTTGTGAGCTAGATATAGAGATAGCTTATAATCAATTGGAACTACCTTCTCTATTTGTTGGAACTAGTTAGAACCCATGCAATGCACAAGAAAGTTCGTAAGAAAGTTTTTTTTTTAATAATTTTTTTTCTATTTATGAAATTTGATAATTTATTGTGATTGTATTTGAATATGGAACTATCTAGTCTACCATTTGAAGAAAATATAATTTTAATAATTATAGTAGTTATTAACTGGTAGTTATTATAATTGTGTTTGTATATGAAACTATCTATTCCACCATTTTAAAAAAATATGATGTGGTAAGATTCTAATGAAAGGTTTAAATATAGAATAGAATTTAAACTCAAGTAAAAGATATATATTATTAAACTAAAGATGCCTTGCCTCAAAGCTTCAAAGGCACCTGGCCTCACTTAATGCCTTGGCAAGTGCTCAGCTTGCCTTTGACTACACTGGCAAAAATCAAGTCTGATTGGATAAATATTAGCTATATACCTATACTTTCTCTATTTCTGAGTTTCTTGGTTGCCTGAACAATTTGCACTCTGTAAGTTACAAGTGCTTCTAAGAGTACATATGAAATCAGTTGTATGGGCTTAAATAAATTATGATCAGCTTTTCTTTCTTTTCAGGTGAGCCAATATACTGGGAGGATCCACTTGTATTCTTGCGTTCCTGGGACAGATCTGAGACCAAGGCCACTTTTTGAGAATTTCCGACAGGAGGAACTTGATTCACTTAATTCTCAAGCAGCTGAGAATAAAAAAGGAGCAACGTTCAAGGGCAACCCAGCATATAGGCAGATTCTTCTTGCGTTTGTTAATGAGTGGAATAGCTTAAGGCCTATCGACCGAAGAAAGTTAGTTGGGAAGCCTTTGCAGCTTCCCCTGGCTGTTGAGTTGGGCTACTTGAGTGAAGGCATTAACCACAACAATGGGGTCTGTCAAATTGAGTTTGAACTCTGATCCTTTTGTGGATTTTATAGCATATATGAATTGGTAACAATTCTATAATTTTCTCTCCCAGGGACTGCTCAAGGGTGGAAGCAATCGACGGAATACACCTTTATATGAGATTAGTCAGCCTTTACCATCAAATGCTGTGTGGAAAAAGGTTAATTTATGTAGCAGCTATGGCAAAAAGGAGAAGGAATACACCCAGGGGTGGACACTGACAGATGAACCTCTCTGTAAACTCTGTCAGGAACCATGCATGTAAGTTCACATAAATTTTCTTGCTATAATCATATGGGTTATTTCAGTGATTTCTTTACTTTCAGGGGCAACAATGCCAAGACGCCAGAATTTTTTGAGGATCTTTTTTGTAATCTAGGCTGCTATGAAGAATATCGATTAAGAACTAGCAACCAATCCATCCGTCAGGTTAGAACATGAATTATATCATACATTAAAATGAATTTGAACCTATTGTTGTTTCCAATTCCTTTTTTTTTTTTTTTTTTTTTGCTCACGTGTCATATTTTCAAGAAAATTTTGGGTCTCTCTCAATATTTCTCACTTCTTTTCTTCTCATTGTTCTCAATCATATTTGTTTCAAATAACATATTTAAAATTTTCAGGGCCTTTTTGAAATAGAACATGGTGTCTGTACACATTGCCAGTTAGACTGTCATAAGCTTGTGAAGCACATAAGACCTTTATCGTTGGCAAGACGACAAGAGTACATTGAGAAAGTAGCACCAAATGTGGCTAGGCGAAAGAACTTGTAAGTTGCTGAAAGGAAAATGCCAGTGTTACTTTTAAATTTTGCAGAACACAATAGTGCTGTGTACACTATCACATACAAGTTGAATCTTGTGTTTGTCCAGCTGCATGCATTGAGGTCAATAAATATTCTTGTTAATGCTTAGTATGCTCCCATCTCTAGAAAAAATAGCGTTGTCCATGTATTAAGTGTATTTACTAGACTTTCCACCAGACATGGGAAGAACTAACCAATTAGGCTGTCGTTACAGAACAATGAGCTTGTGATACTTGCAAATAGGCTGAGATTGGTTCTTTCCAAATGGCAGTAATCATTGATAGCCTAACAATGTCTGTTTCATATCCTGCAGGCTTGATAAGCTTGTTAATGATCCCAATGAGGGCAACGCATGGCATGCAGACCACATTGTTCCTGTCTACCGAGGAGGAGGTATAATGCTGTTTTATCTTGAGATTAATATTTAAGAACTTTCTCCCTGGAGGAGTGATCTGTCTCCTTGATGTCTGTTGTACTGGTTACTATTTGGATTTGAGACTTGCCCCATCTTGTCCTCCTGAATTAGTTGTAAACCATTCAACACATGGACAATATATAATGGTCTCAGTCATCATATCAATGGGCTCCAACATAATTTATTATCATCACAATGACTTGGTGATGACAATACAACTCTATGGCGGTTGATCCTGTCAATATGCAAAACAATATCTAGGCAATTAAATAAGATAGAAAACTTTAAGTATAGCTATAGACACACAATAAGACAATGTTGAAACAATTCAATGCTTCAGAGATGTCAAATATATGGAAAACCCCTTAAAATGGTACCATGTAAAAAAAAGTATTGAAAAGTGCTTTCTCTTTTCTAACAACATTCCGATTATAAAACAGCTACTACTGATTATAATATATGGAATTTTTTGTAGTAACTGGCTGTTTTGACTTTTAACATGTCAAGATAAGCAAATGTAATGTAACCCTCCCCATGCCCCATCCTCTTCTTCAACCCAAGTTATAACAAGCTGGATACCTGTTAAGAATCAGTGTACAAGTTAAAATCATTATGTATTGGCTAGCCACATTCTTAATTCTAATAATCTTGGTATCTTTGGATCTTTTTGGCGGTTTTTCCCTTCTTTTAGGGGCTGCTTAGGAAATCAAAGTATGAGGTTAGCTGAAAAAAAGTCTGACTACATTCTTAATTTATAGTATTTGGTCAAATTATGTTACTAACTAGATATAGAGATCAGATATTTGCTCCACCTGCTATAACTTATAAGCCAACCATGTACTTGATATCCCCTGATCCACTCAAAGAAGACAGTTAAGCTCGTGGATTTGTGTACAGGAATCGAATTCTGATTGGACCATACTAATACTGATATGTCTCAGATGACATCGGCCATAATGTAGACCATAATCAGCTAGAATCGTACCGTTGCTGCTCCAATCTTTTTTAACTCTTAGCATAACTTTGGTAGGGTTAGTACATTATTGAAGGCTCCTTTCGTCTTGGCAATACAAATCTTGTGTGTATGTGTTTTTTTTTTTTCACTATATAGGCAGAAAAATTTAAGATTTTTTTTTTCCTTTCCCTTTTTCCCCACAAAATTCATACAGGTGAGTGCAGGCTAGAGAACATGAGGACTCTTTGTGTTGCATGTCATTCTGAAGTTACAGCAGCACAATGTGCTGAACGACGCTCAACAAGGGCCAAAGCTAAGAAACAACTCAAAGTTATTCTGAGTGAACTCAGAAATGTTCAGAGCACCGAAGGGGCAAATACTAATTCTGAGGTATGTTCTGAGAGTACAGGTCTCCTGTTCTCATGAAGGTTTCCATCTAGAGAAAAAGTAGCTGAATTTGTTGTGTCTTGAATGCATTTTGCTAACCTAGGATGCCTTATATGCATATGACTATCAATATTGGGGCATTCTGGAACACCTGTTATGGAATAATATACTGTAGTTATGTTAAATCATTGTTGATCAAATGTTTTAGAATTCAATTTTTTCTTTTATATGGCCATATACTATATTCTAAGGGGAACATCTAATTGAAAGTGGATTTTATGAAAGAAATTTGTGATTTATTCTTTTCATTGTGGTTAAAACATTGTAGCTTGTTTCTTGTCTTCATTCTAGCTGGCTAAAGATTCTTGTAAAATAGCCCGCTACTTCATGATCTCTTTTTATTATGACTTTTAAGATTGAAAATGTACGTGAAGAGCTTTTTTTTTTTTTTTTTTTTTTTTTATCTGCAAGTTTAAATGAGTGGTTATTTGTCTGAATTGGTTAAAGCTGACTGCGCCTTCAGCAATGTTTGGATATGTAAGAAAATTAATAATTATTTACTTCACATTAAAGCCTGATTGGAATTATGTCAGGGCCACGGGCATTTACAGAAACAGGAGAACATTTTGGAGGATGAGCTTTTGGTTAATGTTCCTGGCAGTGCCTATTCTGGAGAGAAACGTACAATTACTGGAAATGAAGTCTTGGAAGAGTACAAATCTCAGTAATCCCTATGATGTAGAAGCTCCTGCAAGTAGTATCCCAGATGTCTAGTGTATCGTTGTACCACAGTTTCAACTCAAATATTTATTTTGTATTGGCTTCTCTGGAGGATGGGTACTGGAAGTGAGACTTAAAAGTGTCCCAAAGAAGGATGGTATGCATATCCTAACAGTGAAGCATCTGCAAGCAAGATTCAGTTCATACATTCTCCAACTCATCATGCCTTTCCATAGTATTATTGTACAAATAGTTCTAAATGTAAGTTTGAGAGAATTATTTGTAGGTTTAACAATCACTGATACTTGAGCAGATAGGGTTGTGTTCAGTTGCTGTGGCTTGATTTGTTCCTATTTTTTGGATAGAGCTATTAATATCAGATGATTTTGAAAACTTAAAGAGAACTAGTTACAGAAATTATGACTGCATGTAATTCAATTCTTGAGAGGAAAACACAAGACATTGTTACTTTTGAGTTTTTATCAAGTAAGACAGAACTCTCGTCCACTATTAAGTTTTAAAGAAGGTTGAGAAAAATAGATGATTTATTGCCAGTCCTCATCTAGGTAGGCTTAGGCTTATCCTTTAGGCCCAACAGTCCTGTTGGGCTTAAGACCAGTCCTAATTAAAGTTTTTGTGAAGGCTAGATTTTCAAAGCCCAATTCTTTCACACCCAAGAAACTAGCCACCAGATGCTTGAAGATCTGGAGACTGGAGAGAAAGAACCATAGCTGTTTATGGGGTATAGACTGCTACAAGTCGTTGAAGCAGAAAAAAATAACTGAGTCCTTTATGTGGGCAATAATATTCGCTAGATATGGCCAGGAGTTAAAAACTAAAAAGTCATCAAATACTGCAATTGGTGAGTCCACATGCAGACAGAAAACTACTGGTTATGAGTCATTACCTAACTCCCATCTACAAGTCGTTTTCTCTAGCAGTCATTTGCAAAGCGGCTGATTTTTTTATTATTATTTATTTTAATGTACCTCAGAAAAATAAATAGTGAAGAGTATACAAGTTAGAGGGAATAGGGAGTTATAACCTTATACAGGCTCATACATGAACAAAAGGCTTGCCTGTATCTTTCCAACCCTGATAGTGTCCTTCGGACACTCAGTTGCGCTAAATAAAAGAGAATTTTTGAATCCAATGCAACTGAATTACACAACACTGGATTCTCACCTATAATTCAGTACTCTTTCATGATCATCAAAATCCATCTTGAATAATTACTTTCAATACATAATTATCACATAGCCTTAGCTATCCCAGAAAAAGCTCTCCTTGGTCAGTGATGCTTAAGACTCGGTGGCAAAATTGAACACCTGCCTCTAGCAGTTTCAGTGGAAACTTCCGTGTAATAATTTCAGATTGAAATGTCAAAAGTTAACGACAAAGCAGATGTCTGTCGACATTGTATTGTATTGTATCGCTGTTGAACTCATGCTTCATCACCCAATTTCGGGATGCCAGCTGAAAAGAACTGCTCTGCTCTATCAATGAAGCTGCTAGGGAATCTGCAGTATAACATTACGGTAGACGTTTCTGAAGCCAGCAGATTTTGCTTCAGAGCCATTTCTTCACTAGCCTTAATTGTTTTGCCATCTCTTTGGTTTCTCATCTTGCCATTCCTTATGCTGTTTCCCAAACTTCCAGCTTTTCCCAAACAAACCTTAGTGCTTCTGGCATTGTATCGGCTAGATCTTAGGGAACTCTCAACTTGAGGCTTTTTAAATTCAGGACCCAGCTGATTATTTTCACTAGAATTATCTTTTATGGAATTGTCTACATTTAAATTGGATTGAAGAGAAGGAAAAACATTTCTGCACGAACTTAACAAGGAAAGTTGCATATCTATACTGATTTCTTGCTGAACCACACCCTTGTTCTGCTCACACCCATAACAGGCAGCAACAAGTGTTCCAGCCAAGACAGGCATCAAATCAGGGTCACTGAAGAATACAAAAGGCAGATCGCACACCTGTCCTCAAGCTCAATTGATTAGGTTTTGTCAATATAATCTTTAGATACAAGAATAGTTCCATAAAAAATTTCACTTACCTTGTGAAGGATGGTAGGACTCTTTCCCCATCGGAGGACAGCTTGATTCCCCAGGTGGAACAAAGCAAAGTGACTAAGAAGCAATAGAGATTCAAGCAGAAGCAAACCAACCTGAAAGACATTACAGAAAATGCACAAGCACTTGGTAAGGGCTGCCCTAAATGGTCCACAAATAAATTAATTCATCTACAGTCATTAAAAAATGCAATTGAAATTCCATATATACTCAGTTCAACCTAACAAAGCCCACTCTGTCCCAGCTAATGGTAGTTAAGAACAAATTACAATAACTAAGAGGAAATTGACTTATAAAATAGCACAAAGTGACCTTGTAATTGACAGTCACCAATTGCACTCAGTATTGGAGCCAGCTCTCTAAAACCATTAAAGATGCAGAAAAAAGAGGATAGAAACAGTGACTATACCCATTCAAATAAGCTTTTTGCTTTCTGCTTTTTGTCTCACCTTTCACCAAATAAGCAACAAAACTAGCTTTTTTGAAAATTAGCTAACTTTTATATTTTTGTGTCGCCTTTAACAAAAGAGCTACCAAAAACTATGGGATGCCAAATTCACTTGGGTCCCATACAAAACGTATGCTCATGGATCAATAAAGTAGCCCTTGAAAATACAAGGATTTAAAATAAAATTAAAAAAAAAAAAAAAGGTCTAAATTTTTCTTGGGTGTCTTACATCCCTGTATTCAAAAATAGTGGCATGCAGAAAGTTACCTGATCTGTGGCTACTTTCCACTTGCTTGTGCAATGGGAAAGAAGGAAACTCATTAAATGGAAAAACTCCATTTTCAGGTCAGGCCTCGCCTGTGAGCAAAGCGAGGACAAAAATAAGAGTCAGTTCAGTGCAAGAGCTTAGTGATGAATATTGCAAAATAAAAATGAATATATAGAATCATAAAAGTGTAACTTTGGGATGTCACCATCACCAAAACACATCTCCAAAGGTAATAAGTGATATTAACTAACTTACTAGCATCTTTTGCATAAATTTAAGGTCCAAAAGAGCCAAATTGTTTAACACCTTCAGCACTCCAGTTGCCACTTCTTCAAAATTAGATGGAAGGACATATGAGGCCTGAAACAGAATATAAGTTATCTCAACATAATTTGCTTACAGATAACTTGAGATAGAAGTTCTAGGGGCCATGTTCTGGTACAATTGTAAAAGGCTTGGGTGAGTGTGCATGGATTTAAGCCTTGAAAATGACCACTTCATGAAAATGAAATTAATAATAATAAAAAAATAAATTGAAGGGTAGGGCAGTATCCAAGCCACCCCTCCTTGGACTCCATTTAGGTAAAACTAACACAGGGTGTTGAAATTTTGAACTTGAGAAAGAAGATTCTCATAATGCTAATTGGTCAAAAGTTATCTACGGGAATTTTCATGTCACAAATAAAGAGGAGCCTTCCAAGAAAAACATTAAATCAGCATTTAGAAACTGAAATAAAAAATTTGAAGAAAAATCTATAACAGTACATAACAACTTAATCATGATAGCTACTGAACTCAAGAATCATGTTCATAATACTTACTCACAACAACCTGGACATAAAATTTAAAAAAGAACCCACGACCAAAGAAAAAGGGGGGGGGGGGGGGGGGGGGGGGGGGGGGGGGGGGGTGTTGTATTCAACAATAACAACATGTGCAGTTGTAGCAACTTTCCCAAACCAGCATAGTTACCTGTTCCGAAGACAATCTATTGTTTGCCTGCAGCAACACAGCTGTCAACAAAGAAGGGAGACTGACAAGACCTGTTTCAGATATAGCAGAAAGAAGACGAGCTACTGGCTGCTCCAAGTTCAAAATTTTTTCCTTCTTTTGTTCTGCTGCAACCAAGTGTTTCTCGCCCTTCTGAGCTACAAAAGGCTCCACAATATCAATTTTTTGAGGTTCTTCTGGAACATCTGTCTTGGAATTATTTGCCTCAACTAAACTACCAGTCTGCTCCTTTTCACCATCCTTGCTCATGGATACTGAATCAGATTTTTTATTTATCTCACATGATTCATCTAATGGTCTATCCTCTGGTACATCTGGTAGATGTATAACTGTGCTACCATTTAACACTGATAATGGAGGTCTATAGTCTCCACAGGAATCAGTTACAGCGGAATATCCAGAATCAGCAAGTTTAGCTTCTTGACTTTCATTTCCCAGCACTGTTTCACTAGGACAAGATTCCCAGTCAATGGAACTATTGGTCTGAGGTCTGGATGTTAAGACCACCAATAGATGTATACTTAAGAGAATAGAAGAAGGAAATGGTGACCCTTCCACTTGAGGCCGATCATAAAGTGCAAAGAGATCTCGCAGCCGGTGAATAACTTGGTAGGCAATCAATAACTCTAGCAAGCCATCCCGCATTTGGAGTTGTCGTTCATCAGAGCTTATATGACCAATTATTGTTGTAACAGTCCATAAAAAGCCATCTAGTACTTCAGAGATTGATTCAAAGTTTTCTGCTGATGTTTTACTTGATGACAAGTTAATATTACTAGGGGCATTTAAGGAGGCTGCAATCTTTATGTAGTTCTCAAGGGCTGCTGATAGCATTGGGATGATTGGGGGTAAAAGATTTTGTGCAAGAAAATAGCTCCTGTTTGCAGTCACAGATAGAACCACCCTGAGAAGCTTCAAAAGGTGTATTGTCACCTGGCAAGCTTCAGGTTTTGATGTATGAGAAGCTGGCAGGGCAGAAGCAATAAAATCAAGTAAGCCAGCTTGGCGAGAAGCTTGCAGCTCAGGGTCCTTTCCCACCAAATACTAATCACATAGAAATATCAGATGCATTAAGTTAGAAAATCAACAGAACCTTACAAAATTGAATTAAAGGCAAAAAACTGCAATGTGTATTTATAACACCTCCATATTTAATGGGAATTAAAGTATACATTGATCAGATGGAAAATCATGAGTGATATCCTATCACCAATGGATGGACAACTTTTGTCAACTATAAACGTGAATAAACTTCAATAAAAGGAGCTCCTCAAGTAACTTAATAACTTTTTAGAATTTTTCATCTAGTATAGACCTGACCATATTGGACAATCTTATGTCCAGGCCACAGTCAACCTACAATAGATATATCAAAATGTTTACATCTGTAAGAGTAGAAAAGAATTCGATCTCAAAACCACTTACTAACAGAGCCATCAATTCATCAAATGCAATTTGAGAAGTAATAGACAGCTAGAAAGAGTTGATGTTTTGATATCATGGACATATCAGATAATTTTCACCACTAAAATCTGACCAACAATTTAGTGTACCCAACTTGGAAACATCATAACCATCACACGTATATTGTGTTAAAAAAAGTGTTAATCCTTAAAATAATGGTTTCAACTGGTACCTTTATCATTTCTGCAATTATTAACCCTATACTCACAGCCCCTTCTTTTCTAGCTTGCCGAAGTTTTTGAAGTTCTTGAAGCCACCTCCCAATTTTCATTCTTGCAGTTCCCACAGCCGTTCTATATCCAATACCAGCATTTTCAGCACCAAGAGGAGGCTCAGAAAATTCATATTTGAGAGCCATAAGCCTTTGTCTAATTCTTTTAATCTTTCGCTTCAATGAATGTTGCAATGTAACATTGCCCATTGCAAGAGCAGAACCGCCTAAGCCTGAGACACTGTCTGCTTGATAATCTTCACCATTGTTGGTTGGTGTAGATCTACCCTGTCCATCCTTGTTCGTAGATCGGCGCAATAAAGGTGAAGATTGATCCCTGAAATCCATAGAAGCTCTCTCTCGTATTTGCTCCAGGTAAAACTTGCGACGTTGTTCACTTTCACTAAGTCGCTCAGCTAATTTCTGGGCCAGAAGTTCAGCTTCCTCTTGCTGGGCTTTCGCTCTTTCTTCCTTTCTACGAAGCTGTTCCATGGCCCTTGCTTCACGTGCTGCACTGGATGCTTTGCGTTCCTCTTCTCTTCTAATTTGAGCTTCTTCTTTTTTCCGCTGTGTTTCTGCAAGGCGCTGTAATTTTTCAGCTTCAAGGAGTTTCCTGCGTTCTATAACAGCCTCTTCTCTAGCCATATCCTCTTTTTGTTTAGTTCTTATCACTTGAAGTTTTTCGGCTCTCCTCAACTCTGAATCATGAAGTTTCTGTCGCAAAATTAGCTTTTTATTTTCTTCATTTAAGGAAGTAATAAATCGAACCTCATTAACTTTACTGCTTTCATCGCCAGCTCTCTTCGCAACTTGAGCTAGAAAAGCCTCATGCCGAGATTCACCACGTTGGTGGCGAGCATGCATTCCCTCTCGTAGCTTAATACTGCGGACAGCCTGCCACTCATTAACCCGATTTAATTTTTCAGAGTTACGCTGAAGCTTTTGAACTCTTTCATTCTCCAGCTCACTTCTGATTCTCATTGCCCGGGCATGCTTTTCTTCTGCTTCCTTTTTCAGATCCGTAGAAGTTTTCTTCTTCTTCTCAGGAGACATGAGTTTATCATGCAATACACGTGCACGCTCAGCACTTTTTCTGCTCATACCTGGCGAATGTGAAACACGAGAAGAGACACGAAAAGGAGATGAAAGTATGTCCTCCCAGTTCCTCTTATCTTTCCAAGCATCCATCGATTTCCATGGAGCTGAATTCCTCTTTTCCTTATCCCTTTCTTTTTCAGATGGAGGAATTTGCCTCTTTAAATGCTCTGTAGATTTAGGATTTTTCTCAACACCACTTTCTGCCAACATTTTGTCTTTCTTAGGAAACAGCCTATCTGCTTCAGATCCAGGTTGTTCTCTCTTAGTCTTTCCAGCAGAAGAACTATCCCTAAAAGGTGTCCTAGATGATGAACCAACTTCAGAAGAGGATGAATTCTGGGGAGGGACACGTCCATTTTGTCCTAAGTTTACTTTGCAGGACCTGCCAGACTCAATAATCCGCTTTTCTCCACCCAGGTTCCCTTGAATGAGATCTGAATTTCCATTCTGTTTTCTTGACTTTATTTGTGATTCTTTAGCATTGAGCATTACATTGCTTTTCCCAGCTGATTTATCAACAGACTGAAAATTAGGACATGCAGACCCCAGGATTTTCACGTCATTAGCTGTACACATGCTAGCTCTTTCTTGTTGAATTTTCTTAAAAGCCTCAAGAGATGAAGACAGTATCTCTGCTTTGTGTGCTGAAGTTGTCATTCTTCGCACCTGCACTCAACAATAAGAGACTAACCCTTTTTATATTAGAGAGAAAGGTGATTAAAACTAATGTTTATCCTCACAAAGTTGTATAATGGAACTTACTCCAACAAAAGGGGCACAAGAGATCACAAATGATATATGAAAGTAGATGGTTAAAAGCATCACTCTTTTATAAACCTTCTTTTTTTATATAGGTATCACTCTTTTATAAACCTTCACTGAATGAACTTTAATAAGGTCAGAGCCAGGTAGCCCTACAATGGTTTTAGATGAGCTACGTTGCCAAAAATGTTTTTTAAGAAGATACATTGCCCTACAATGGTTGACACATGTACATGCAATGTCTTCATCAACTAAACCATGCACAGGCATCTGCATATTCTTTACATGATCATTATCCTTTCTTCAAGTGCCCTACTTTTGACTTTGTTCTTTAACATGCTGAAGGTGATTTTGATCTCCCAAAGGAGAATTCTCTAGCTTAGGAATAGTGAATGGATGATGTTAAATTAAGCAAATTTTTGCAAAGTTAATGCCTTCAGAAATTGAAGGAACAAGCCATGAGAAAATTCACATTCTTAGACTATTAAAATCAGAGTGATGATCATTAGTACAAAACACTGATTTATAATAAGTATATAATGTCAACAAATATCTTTCCATAAAAACTTCAGTCTTGTTGATTGACAGAATTTTCAGTAATTTGAGCATATAATTTCATTTCCAAAATCAGGAAATAAATAAATAAATAAATAAATAATGTGAGCATGCTTACCTCCCATGAAAGAGCATGAGGCCTGCGATGGTCACTCTTCAATGTGATTGGTGTGCCATCAATTAGCTGAGGAGAGGACCTTTTCACATTCTCAAACTCCTCCACCCTAGTATTTAGTTCTCTAAAATCAGATGCAGCCTCTTCAAGAACAAGAATGGCTTCTTTCATCTGCTCTACGTCACATTCTAGTTCGCAAAGAAGATAAAGTTCATCTACAGCCCTATTAAGATTCTCAAAGAGAAAGCACCATAGACGCTGCCTAAATCTTTCTTTACTTTCAGTTGTTTCACATTCTCCAAGGGCATTCATAATCTGTGTGTTTTGCATTTCATTTTGTATTGTACCATGTGATGGACTTTCTTGGTCTTTAGTAGGGCCTGTAAAGGTAGCATCCCCTGAAAATTCAGGTCCACTCTTTTTAGAAGGAGCTAACTTGGTATTTTGGGAAACTGCACCTGTGCTTGAAGCCCCATTTGTCATTGGTACTTCAGAAATATCTGAATAATCTGCCTTTGGTATAACAGGTGCCTGAAGTTTCACCACTGTCCCCACATCTTCACCAGATGGACCAATATCTAAATGATCATTATTTTCTGGGTCAACATGTTCAGTGTGTATATCCTTGCAGATTGAAACTTCAACATCTGGGTCAACCTTTTTTTCATTCACAATTGGATCTTCAGCATCTTCTAAAGATATTTCGTTCACCTCTGTACAGCTCTTTTCAGAAACCTCATTTCTGCATATATCTGCATCTGCAGCTGCCACCAAGCTGTTTTCTTGGGGAATAGCACAAGAAGTAAGAGGGGAAACCGAATTGTTATTGTTTACATTCTTCCTACAGGCCACCAAATTATCATTCCCAATATCACCAAACTTGATTCCTACTCCAACAGTGTTTTCATGATGCAGAAGCAATGCATCATCCTCTAGATCACCCCACTTGAATTTGTGAACCACCTCAGGCTTATCCTTTTGGGGAGTTTTCTCAATATCTCCAGTCACACCATTAGAATTTATATCAAACAATGGAACCGAATCAGGACACTCAGTATCTTGTTGAACTACACATTTGTCAAGATAGAGCACATCCTTTTTGTCTTCATTCAAGATAGAAACAGAATTTACAACACTACCATGGCTATTTACAGCATAATTTCCCCCTGCCTTTGGAAGCTGAGATCTGTGCTTGCCACTTGAATTCCCACTATTTTCATTCAATGAGGGCTGAATATGTAAAGAACTAGAAGCATTCTTTCCTGAACATCCCCCAACCCAACTCTGAAGAGAAAACTTTGAACTACTTCTATGTTTCTGGACAAGAAAAAATGGGAAGAAAATACAGCTAAAAATATGAGAATTGGGTTGAATATGGAACTGATATACTTTCTAATGTAAATAAATAAAGAACTGATAAAAAAATACAGAAGACATATAATAAACACTTCAGCTAAAAAGCAGGTAACTTGAAAGAAGAGGGCAGAAATATGGTTCATTTTTGTTCCTTGGAAATAAAAATAGAGGTCATCTCAAACGTATAGACAATAATTTCTCATTTTCAAACGCAAGCAAAAATCTGTTTCATATTTTACTCTTTAATTTAAGGGATGGAACACCGTCTATTTTCCTTGTGTGTGTGCACGTCTGTTGGGGTGGGGGTGGAAGCACCCTCTCAAAGTAATATATGAGATTTGAATAGATATCCAGATCCATTTTTGTTACTTTATGCATCACAATGTAAAAACCTAAAGCCCAAACAAATCAGTTCAATAAAAATAAAATTTTCTAAACCAAAAATAAAAATCCAAAAGATAAGTAAACAACTTAAGATATAATGAAGCATTTAAAAGTAATTAGTGAAAGTAACCACTTCCATGTCCAAATATCCTTCATTGATATGCATTGAGGTGTTCTCCAAGTCCAAAGTCCTAACTTTCATAAGTAGCAAGTGCAACACACAATTGATCACACTGGATTAATTTAAAAAATTATCACAACCCAATTTATCTAGAATGAGATCTGTGTGGTAGCTGGTAAAATGCTAGAGAAGAAAAAGCAAAATTGAAATTATAATTTCTAAATCAAAACAACTCACTCCAATAAGTCCAATTAAACCACTTTCATGCCTTATCAAGTCTCAACTTTTGGTTTTCTTTTCCTTTCTCTCAGCATTCCCAGAGACCAAACAGCAGCTAAATATAATTCTTTTTTTTAATGTTAATAAGAAAAGAAAAAAAATCAACAACAAAATTAGAACAATGCTGATGAAGAAAATGGAAGAAAATGAACTCAAAAGAACACCTTTTTCACTTTGAACCATCCAGAGCCCTGATCATCCACAGCTTCTTCACTGTTCTCCATCCCCACTTCATCAAATTCCCAAAATTATTCTTTCACCCCCAAAAAAACACCATAATTTACAGGAAACAAAAAAAAAAAAAAATATATATATATATATATATATCAAATATTACACCAAAGACCTAATCTTTTACAGACCCAAATAAATAAATGGAAATAAAAAAATAAAAAATAAAAACAAATTCCTTTAATTTATACAACAACATGAAAAATTTCCTAATGATACACGATCATGATCGTTGAAATCGAAATGGGTATTCAACAAATCAGTGATCAAATGGAGAAAAGTTAAAGCTTGGAAATTTTTGAATTGCAAAGAAATTTAGGGGAAATTTTGGTTGCGGATTTCACTGAAAATGGGGAGCGAGAGTGGGGAAAAGGAAGTCCAAAGGGAATTGAATTCCACTGGGATTGAATGAAATTGCGGAGAATTTGAAGTGGGAAAGTGGAATTTTAGGTGTGAGGTGGAAAAGGTTTTTCTAGGGTTTTTGACTTGGGGGAAAGAATAGGAGGGAGAGAAGGGAGAGCTTGGTAGGGAGTGAGGTTATATAGGTTAAGAGTAGAAGGAGGGAGATGGTATTGGTAACAGAGTGACTGTTTTTTCGTTTTGCAGATTTGCCCTTTGGGCACAAAATTTTTTTTTTTTTTTTGGGTAAAAAAAATTAATAAAAGGGGCCAGCTTGAGATTGTATATGACTATGACTATGTTTTTTTGACTTTGTCTCTTTTTATTATTTCCTTTTGGATAAAATTTGGTACCACATTGTAACAAGTTGTTTGATTTTGTGCAACAACTAACAAGTTCTATACTCTCCTTTTCTTTCTTTTTCTAATTATAATCATCTACCCCATACTATTGGGGTGTTTGTAGTATGTACCCTAAAATTTAAAATTTAGCAATTAATTTCCTAATTAGATAATAATTTGCAATTTTTCTCCCAGCTTCTAAGTTGGTGTAACAATAAATAGTTTAGTCGGTGACTACCCATCCTAAGCTATGACAATATTTATAGTGTGCTTATCTATGAAAGCATTAACAATTCATCCTAAAAAGATCATTTTAAATTGTGTAACAATAGTTTAGATAGTGGATGAAAATTGTAAATTATTGTCAAATTAGAAGGTTGATTGTAAATTTTTTTTTTTTTTTTAATTCAAGAAGTATGTTACAATTTCACTAAAGTTTAGGGTGGATAGTTACAATTTCTTTAATGAGCTTTACTTCTTCTTCTTTTTCTTCTTTTTTTTTTTTTTTAATTTTTATACAAGATATAATTTTATTCTAACTTAATCTAAATGTATATGTGTGTAAAACTCCCTCCTGGAAACTTGAACCCCGGCCCTTACCCCTCACATTTCACAAGCATTTATACTTATAGAGTGATCATTGCACCAAATATGTGTGGTGGTATAAGCTTTACTTCAAATAAAAAATAAAGTGATTTTAAGATTGACCAAATCAAAAAAACATTAAAGAAATATATATATTATCATTATGGTGTTTTTATCTTCATAAATTATTGGGATAAGTGTGATGATTAAAGGGTTAAGTCTTGGCATATGACAATTACTTTAGATCTCCTTTTTCACGATAAGTTAAGCATATTATATTAAAAAAAATTTTGTTTTTCAAAAAAAAAAAAATTAAAAACTTCAAAAGGTTGGTTTAGAGATTTCCAAATCTTTACGAGATTTATAAAATTTTGGCTTCAAAACACCTAACTAGCATTCTGAGATATCTTTGATGAATTCTTCTCTATAATTATCTAGTATATATGTATAAGATAGAGGACTACATATATTAGGGAATAATCAGTTGCCCAAAGAATTTTGGACACACAAGGTTTTTAAAAAATATTTTTTTGTTTATAATCATCACACAAAAAAAAAATTAAGAGTTTTAATCTATAGCATCCGTTTCTGATGACAAACAACTTCACTAATTGAGCTAACTAGAAACCATAAGATAAGATAATATTGATGGAGCTTTATATGACACAACTATTAGTGTATGACTTATTCCAACCTAAAACTTAAGTGTCGACACTCAAAACAAACCGCAATGAATGAAAGCACTACCATATCAACCTTATCCATTAGACAAAAAAATTGGGCAATGATTGTAACTCATCTAATCCAATTGGCTGGAAGGGAGTTATCTTTCCCTAATTTAGCATAAATCCTAATTTACTAAGTTCAACACACTTATTATAAAATAAAAATAAAAAGGGGTGTTTGTGTGTGTTGGGGGGGGGGGGGGGGGGGGGGGTTTGTTATTATTATGGTTTTATGCTACTTGGATTGGAATAGTTCTCTCATATTGAGAAATTGTCAAATTATGCCTAACCAAATTCAATTACAAAATCAGTTGATAACTGCATCAATACTATATAAGTATAACTTGGTTTTCAATTGGAACTGGTTCAGTTTAGGTATCTCTTGCATTATGGCTTTCAATTGAGTGGTAGATTCAACAAAGAACCAAACTTCAATAACAGGTATATATTTTCTTTGCTCCTTTTCATTATGAACAGAATTATCATTTTATATAATTTTGTGAAAATTTTGTTCAATAAACTATGTGACAATGCAAATAACTATTTGTAATTATTTGAAGTAGATTAGTGATGAAAACTTGTATGCAAATTCTTGAAGAATTTATTAGTTTTATTTATTTATTTATTTATGGCATAGTTAATTTATTCATAGATGCACACTTTGCAAGTTAAGGATTTTGTCGGTGGCTTCATGTACAAGTGGGTTTTGATCATCCATATTAGCCTAACACCAACATTAATAAACAAGTAACGCATAAACATACAAAGATAGTAGCTTGGAAACGTCGGTGACCTTAAAAGTATAAAAGAAAATAACATAATAGCAATGTGTTTGGTACTTGACCCTTATTAATAAGGTAGGTGAGATTTCTCTTTTTTTGGTTACTACTTACTACCACACTTAGCTTTAAAGATTGGTTGAATTATAAATATATGTAAAACGTCGACCCTATTAAATTCTACATTTTTTCATTATCGAACACTAACAAGTTTTTTTTAAAATAATTTTTTGAAAATTTAAGAAGTGAGTTATTGCATGAAGTTTGATAAGTGGTATAAGGGCCTAATTGGTAGCAATTTTTTTTTTTTTTTTTCAAAAACTCTGAAAATTTTGTTTTGGAAATTGTAGATTTTCATTTTTCAAAATAAACAAATGGGCTTTGAAGATGCAATTCAAATAAACAACACCATAAACAATGGCAAATCACAAAACAACCCAACACCCATTCAATTTCCACATCTCACTTTTCAAGATCCATTTTTCAACCAAACCCAAACAGGCCAAACCATGATCTGGCCGACACACTTTCATTATGGACTCAAAACCCACTTTTAGGACTACAAATGCATTCCATGTAAAAGTTTAAAATTATTTATTTTATTTTATTTTGAATGTGATTCGAGCATAAATATCAACAGATTAGATTATATACTAAAGCTTGGTCAATTTTCTTATCAAACAAGATTGAGTTTGTTTACTAGCTATTTGATTGATTTGTCCTTTTCCAATATACAGTAAACATCATAAATCAAAATTTTACCGATTCACAAAATCTATAGTGATAATTAATAATAATTAAATAATAGTTTTTCTTTTATGAGTTATAACTAAATTACAATTGAAATTACATTATTTGAGTTAATTATATAGAATGATTTTTATTTATGAACTTATAAAAATTGAATTCATCATCCCTGTATTATTAAAAATTATATTATGAATCAATTATAAGAACAATATGATATAATATAAACTTATTTACAATTTGGCACAATCCAAGTACATATATTTTTATACTTACATACATATAGACATGCAATATTATATGTACTTAAATTGAGCCTTAGCCTCGCACGTTAATTTATAAACATGTTATTATATTTGAGTTTAGCACATTTAATAGTTGAGTATAAACTTTGACTTGAAATTGGCTTATTTGCTAAATAAATTAGCATAAACAAATTTTACTTGAACTGATCCTAAATTGTTTATAAGTAGTACGGCTCATTTGCAATCATAGGCAGAGCTAGGAGGGTGCCAAGGGGGGCTGTGGCCCTCTTTAGCTTTTGAAATTTTCTATCTTCATTTATATTTGGTAATAAATCTAAAAATTACACAAAAGTGTATTCACTAGTCCCCTGAGAAAACTTCATGGCTCTGCCAACCTTTCCTATCACCAAAGATCCGTCCATTGACATCTTAGGCATCCATAGCTTTAGAGCATCCACAACCAGAAATCTTACCGCATCCTATTTTACCATCCCAAAAAGCTACTTTATCAATTATAACATACCATTTTTCAATACACACAACATCCTAAAATTCTTTTTTTTCCCAATTTATTTAAATATTCTTTTTTATTATTTTTTTTTACTATTTCTCGCTCTCTCTCTCTTTTCCTTTTCGTCTCTCTCCCTCAAACTCTAGCACAAGAACAAATAAGGCAAAAAAAAAAAAAAACAACCAGCTAGGTCTCTCTAGCTTTAAAACATCACCACCACTGTCACTCACATTCCAGCAAACCCAACACGCCACTAACTAGCAACCACCACCACAACCATAATAGCCACCACCACGCCACTACCATGCCAACCACCAAAACCCATTAAAAAACCACCAAACCCACCACCAACAACAACTGCCACAAGAAACAGCCACCACAAAAACCACCAAGAGAAAGGAAAAAAAAAAAAAACACACACACACACACACACACACAAAGAAACCGCCAAAAATCACAACCAACAACCACGAGAAATAGCCACCACAAGAACCACCAAAGAGAAAATAAAAAAATAACACACACACACACACACACACAAAGCCGAACCTAGAAACCCACGACAAAACCATAACCCCTACAACAAGGCCACCACATCAGCCACCTGCTGATCTAAAAAAACCCAATCAGCACACACAGCACGCCACGGAAAGATTGGCTCCATCGCAAATGCTTTGCACGCCATTGAGAGATTGACTCGTGTCGCTCTGAGCACCAGCGATCTGCACGGACTCAACGTGTGAGCTCCGAGCTGGCTTGGTGATTCGGAGAGAAAAGTGGGCTTGGTGATTCGGTGAGAAAGAGAGAAGCTTGACAATGGTGAGAGAGAGAGGGGATGAGAAAGAGAGAAGGAAGAGAGAGAAAAGAAAGAGAAAAAATGAGAGAGGAGAGAGAAATTGCCGAGTTAAAATGTGGAGAGAGTATTAATTTTTTTTTTTTTTTAATCTCATTTAGCTACCGTACCATCTTACATTTGAGATGGTACTATAGCTATACGCTAAAAAAAAATTTGGCCTTTTCCCATTTGGCCTTTTCATTGTTGAGTAGTTTTTGGGCCTGAATGCCAAATGTACCTTACATTTGGCATATAGCAGGCTCATTGTTGATGCTCTTAGGTTGCCACCCTTCCCAAACAACACATACATCCCTAAAAAGGCTCCATGACACTACCAAAGGCCAAAGATACTGCATTGAGATCCAGTAGGTATTATAAAGGATGCAATTAAATCCACACAAACAAAACCCAGAAACAGTGGTTTAGAGTTTTCCAAAAATCATTCTGTACAGTGTCTTTTTAGTAGTTTTTACTATTTTAGAAATAAAAAATAGAAATACGACCAAATGACTTGAACAAACTGATTTATCAAAAAATTAATTTTTATAATTTCCAACAAGTCAGGCTCTATAATTCAAGCCATTAGTGACCATTTATACAATGTGTTTCTAGTTTCTACCCTAAGATCTATCAAATCAAGCAGTAGATATATCCTCAACCAAACCTCAACCAAACGACCAAACCTCAACCAAACGTGAAGACTGCAGCAAAAATGTCTTCTATAATTAACAGATGATGTATATGAGAATATGACATATACAAGCAGATAAATAAATTTTAATTTTTGCATGGCTGTTTTTTATTTATTTATTTTTTAAATTCTAATTATGGTTTTTAATTATTTTAGTGATACTGCTCTCCATGCTTTATTAACAATTAACTCTTTCTAAAAAATCCTTCTAAAAAAAACAAGTCTTTCTCAGAGAAAGTTAAAAAAAAAAAAATCAAGTCCATATTCCTGGCCTTAGTCAAACGACTCAAACCTTATGGTCATGATCGTGAACAAAAAAAGACCTAAACAACCATAAAATTGTTCTACGATGGTCCCATCTCTGGTTCTTTTTTTTTTTTTTAATCTTTTATTATTTAAATTTTTGGCAAAGGAAATCCCATCTCTAATTTATAATTTTATAGTCGGGTCACACCAACAAGCTAGACATTTGGCACGTCATAGTTCATACTAACTTACTAATAGGTGTAAAGAAAAATAGGTTTCGTCCTTATTATATAAATAAATAATTACTATTTTATTTATATTTTTTTGTTGTTGTACATTAATTGTAAGTATACATGTGAGGGGTTGTTAGAGTTCGAGCTTGAGCCCTTAGGCACCACCAAAAAAAAAAAAAAAGGAACCATTAAGATATCTTTCAAACCCAAGCTAATTATTATTACTACTATATTTTGCGATTATACGTAGTGTGAAAGATATATTGATGCAGGAAAATCAATAACGAAAATTAAAGGATAAATCTAAGAATCAACACTTAGGGTCACTTATGAGTTATGAATCAACATCTAACCATTGGAAATTATCTAATTTAAATTTTATTAATCACATCTACTTAGAACTGAAAAATAAAGAGATAAAAATAACAACATACCAAAACTAATCCTAACTAAACTCAAATAAAAATACCTATCTAGTCTCAAAAATAAAGAAAGAAATCCTAAACTAATCTAACTATATAAGAAACCCAAGCTAATAAGGTGTTGTCCTTATATTATATTATAAATCTTTTTTTTGTTATTAAGGGAGATTTAAACTTTAGATCTCTTATTCAATAAGTTGAGGTAATTGCAACCCATACATATTATGGATCCTATAATTTAAATAATAATAATAATTTAAGTTTTAAATGACTTGGGCTTCAAAAAAGGTTTTAAATGACTTGAGTCTTAAAGTGATGATGTACCTATCAGTTATTTGAGCCCAAAAAAGAAAGTGTAAGGATTAGATTTGAACTCCTAGCCCAACAGGTGTGTGAACTTTAACCCAAAAAGCCCAAAACAATAAATTTATAGAGAATATGTTGAAAAACTGGGCTTTTAGTGAATTAAGTAACAAGTCAATAGATTTTGATGACAAAGAAAGAATGACAATAGACGTTCACTAAAGGAAAAACGTCCTCGGCCAAGTCCGAGGAAACTGATTCTTAGATATTGCTCTTAAAGCTTTATCACAAGTCTAGTTCTAGATTATTACAGTGTTTCTTTCATAATTTTCCGATCCCCCTTCCTTCAAGAGTCTCTTACATTATATACGTCCCTATTGGTGATCTTGACCTTCCATTTGTTGATCATCCAAGCCAACACTTGAGTGACTGTCCCATCAGACACCCCTTTTGGCTTTCTGTGAGTTGTGGTAGCCAAGACAGCACTATTCAAGGGTCTTCTTCACATAAATGCAGCCATAAAAGTAGATGCAGTGCATTAAATGCGGTGGTAACAGTTTTTTCTTAGGTACCTCCTAGCTTCCACTTTTTGGTACACTTAAGGTGTACGTCCCTGTCACTAGAGCTTCTTAGAAGATTGTTTTGATCAATGGGATCCATATCTGTTATGTGTTTAGCTTGTCCAAGGAGGTATTCCTCCTCGGATCACCTTCCCAGTCATATTATGTTCATGAAGCTCTGGGCTCAGACCACTAACTACTGTTTAATCGTCCTTGGATAACTCATACTCTCGGCTAAGGCCCAAGGCGCAATATATGATTTGGGCCCTTAACCCTATGAAAGTAATTTTGACTCTTTATTTTACAACAAAAAGATAGGTACATGTTATGTTGCAACAAGAATAAAGTACTTTTGTCCAATTAGCCAAAAATAAGAAATAAACACATGGCCAAAATCACAAATGATAGGCACATAACATGGCAAGATTTAAGGAATTGGCTAGAATTTTATTTATTTATTTTGGAGAATCAAGGAATTGGGCAATTTTTTTTTTTTTAGAAACAAACACGTAGGAGAAAGGGAAAGGAGTTCTAACACAAAAGCACACCACAATTCCACTTAAAAGCCATGGTAACTTTTAAAGGAGGGTAGGACAAATTATACTACATACAATACACTCTCTTAAGTAAGTAACGTGGGACAATTACTTTTTTTTTTTTTCTTTTTGAGAAACAAAAACACACAATTACACATGGTTGTGATCATTCGTGATTATTATTTTTTTCATATGAATTTATTTATAAATATATATTATGCATGACTAAGTCCTACTGCATATACATGACTTACAGTTGTAACTAATCATACCCTTTTAATGCTTTACTTGTTCTTTGCTATTTGTTTTTGGGTTTTTATTTTTTTTTTAATTATTATTAGTAGTAAAATATTGTTTATTCCTAATTAAAAAATAGGCAAGAATTGTAGCAACTTCTTTATTATCAAAGAAAAGACATAAGATTTATCAAAAAGAAAAGAAAAATAAAAAGAGATAAGATTGGTTTTCGGCTGTTACATAATATAGCCCTAAGCCCCAAGTAGTTGAATTATGAACGATTCCTTCGGCTAAATTAAGCATGCATTTAAATTAGCTTTTTTTTTTTTCTTTAAAATTTAAATTATTGGTTTATTTACAATTGTTTAGAGTTACATTTTTTTTAGTACAATTGTATTTTTTTATCTCTTTTTTACAAATCAACAAAAAGCTAATTCAAACGCAAAATTTGATAGACAGTTACCTTTCCAAGTATGTGATACAATCATGCTACTCAAAAAAAAAAAAAAAGGTGATACACTCATGCTTGTAATGAAAAAGTATAGAGAATCAGAAAAATAAAGGTCATTTTACGGAAAAATAGTACTAATCTATAATAGTAGTAACAATAAGATAGAAGCATAAAAATTAATTTTGTTATTATCTTATTGTGCCCTGTCATCCACCTATTTTCAATACTTTTTTTTTTTTAAATTTCTTTTTATCCTTATTAATTGCTCACATTACTATTACACTTATGGAAAATAGTACTAATCTATTTACATAATAATGATATATATAAAAATGAAAGCAAAGCTATTAATTTTGTTACTCTCATTGTGCTGTGTCATCCATCTATTTTCAACTCTTTATTTATTTATTTATTTTTTTGTCTCTTCTTATCCTTATTGACATCTCACCTTACTATTACACTTAAAACAACATTTCCCTCCCACTTTTATCTCTTTATCTTCCCACTACTTTCTAACTTTTTTGTTACACTTCATCAATTCTTTTGTCTTCCTTTTACTATAAATGTGTTATTCTCTCTCACATTTAATTCATATTTTTCCCACATAAAAAAAAGGTAATTACTCTATTTCTCTCTATTTTTATATTTCTTTTAGTGGATTTTTTAATTCTTTGTTTCTTATCTACTATTCTTTAAAACTTTACTATGGATTGATGAGATTGATTGTTTCTTTCCTTTTCTTTGATTGTTGTTGCTATTCTATTACATAGTATAACTTGTATAGTTGATGCTTATAACCATACCTTTTATTTTGACTCTTCTTCTTCTCAATTTCTTTTCTATACAATAGTTATTCTCTCTCACATTCTCTTATGAAAAAAGTGATTATTCTTTATTGCAACTCTACTTTAAGTTGTTGAATTTTTATGTTTTTTTTTTTTAAATTTTTATTTATTTATTTATTTATTTTAACTCTACTTTGAGTACATATGTTTTAGTGTTATGTTTCTTGAGTTCTGTTTGAGTTAATTCGTAATTATTTTGGAAGTAAGAATTTGAGTTTATATCAAACACAACCTATATGGCTATATTTTTTTTTTTTTTTTTTGAGAAAGATCTATATGGCTATATAGATACAAAAAATAATAGAATGATATATTTGTAAAGATAGAGATATGGAAAATACTTTTTTAGATATGATTTTTTTTTAAAAAAAATTTTAAGGATAACAAATTATCTTCAAAAATTATATAAAACAAATTGTATATACTATATTATAAAAAAAAAAAAAAAATTATATTCCTACGTATCAAGTGATTTTGTGACTAGTACTATGAAAACATGAGCACTAACCAAAGATGAAGGCAAATGTAACTATCAATGAGATAGGAGGATGGCTCCCAACAAAAAAAAAAAAAAATCACTAAACTTATATTTTAACTTACCAAGAAGCTCAAATTTAATTTATCAATTTTTATTTTGATGAATAATTTAATTTATCAAGTTGTAGTTTAAAAATTGACTCTTAATAATAATTATTGCTATTTTCAAAAGTTGAATGATTTATTCCAAAACAAAAATGATTTATTTATTGAAGCATAAATTCTCTAGTGTCTAGTAGTAGAATGTCTCTTTCAAATTTCTAGATGTTATATGACTTTTCAAACACATGATTTGGTGCATGTGGAAACTTTATAAAAATACAACCATACAAGCACTATATGACAACCCCATTTTACACGGATCTTTGCTGTTGAGTTTGATTCAAGCCATAGTCAAATCTCGAAAAAAGCAAAACCCCAAAAGAAAAAAAAAAGAAAAAAACATTCTTCAATCTTCAACCTTTTTTTTTACAACACCATCAAAATCTAAGTCCTGGGTTAGAAAGATTTAGTGGGCATGTGCATAACTTTCAATCAAAGCTAAACCCATTGCACACTACTTGGAATCCCAGCAAAATAGCAATGGCAGCACTTGCACACACACACACACACACAAAGTTTTCACCTTTTATAAATTTTCATAAATGTATATCAGTACATGTATTTATATATTCTCTTTTCACACTCTTTCCTCAAAAAGATACTTAACTGTATCCACACGCCTAAAACTCACCTAAAACTCACTGAGAATGAGAAACTCATGTTAAAGGTAAAAATGATTTAAATCCACAGCTAAATTTAGCTGAACCTTTTTTACAATACCGACAAATCTGATACCGACCCATTTCACCCAATATGGTTTTCTTAGCAAACGTCAAGATAAGGAAGGCACATGGTTCGTTCCTCAGCTAAAAAAAGGGATCCACATTATTGATCAGTGTACTTTTTGTCTGAACAAAGCTGCTTGCTTCAGACTCCCAGTTCTGAGAGTTGAGTTTCACTGTTATCAGTAATGGTGATTTTGGTACATTTGAGGTTAGTCTACATCTGGGGTAGTCTTATTTTTCTTGAAATCCCATCTGGGTTGCTTTAAATGTTGTTTCTTTATGTGCCTGATATAGTGATTTCTTATGCATGTGTCTATGAGGAAAGCTACTTTAAGAATTGAGCTATGGTTGTCTTTATTTCTTATTTGATTATGTTGAAGTTGATTCTCATATTGGCTGTCCTTAACTATCCTAAATTGTATTTGGGTAGAGCTTTGGATTATGGTCCTTTTCAGTTTGCCTATGGTAGGTGAAAAGCATTTTTTTTTTTCCGTTGAAAAAAGAGAGAGAAGAAGTTGACAGAATTGCCTGTTAATGATGCTTTCTGAGTTTAAAGAACTGGTTTTGTTTAGTAATGGTGTTTCCACATTTCGTTATCTGTTATATATGAAAATAACACCAATATGTTGTGGTCATCGCACTTTCTCAGATACTATAACTCTTCTTCTGTTCTCAAAGCCCCTAACTTGGGTAAAGCAGCTGTTTTCTAATACTATTCATGGATCTAACAAGAATTTCTGATACAATACTAATTTCTATATTCTTGATTTTAAACTTATCTTTTTCCAGTTTGTAGATGTTAGTTTTGGTTTCTTCTTCTTCTTCTTCTTCTCTCTCTCTCTCTCTCGCACTCTCTATTATCTTTAAGGATTTTAGTATTTTACTAGTATGAAATAAATGCTAGCTTTGAGACTTTCAAGTTCTTGATTGGCTGAAAAGATGAAGATGATTAGTGTAGTTTGGGCCAAGTGGGAATTGCAAAGTCTGTAACTCTCTTCCCAATTGAGTTGAAAAATCTTTCCTGTATTGTAATTCACTTCTAGAAACATGTACTAGCTATAGCACATTTTAGAAGATATGTTTCTTATTAAAAACTTTCTCCTTTTTTGTTGCAGTCAATTTCTGTAAGTTGAGGTGATTCTGAGGTAGTTGCAATGGATCTAAAATTGGGATTCTGCCTCACCTTGTTTCTTGCCTTCGTTTCTCTTCCTGCAATTTTGGCTCAAGATATTGGAACTGCTAAAATTTTAGTGGATGGCACTAAAAGGGTAGCTGAAATTGATGATAATTTCATCTGTGCAACTATTGATTGGTGGCCTCGTGATAAGTGTGACTACAACCAATGTCCATGGGGGAATACATCTGTTATTAATTTGGTGAGGGTTTAGATACTTACCTCAGTATAAGACTAAATTAGCATTGAGAGTATATAATACTTTTTTCATTAAATTGCTGAAAAACAGTTAGGCAGTTTGAATCACTGCTCGGTGTGGTTTGGTTTTTTCAGGACTTATCTCATCCTTTACTTGCCAAGGCTATCCAAGGTTTGTCTGTCTGCTTCAATATGTATCCATATTTTGGAAATTTTCATGTCATTCAAGTATTATTTAGAGTGATAATGATAAACAAGAGCCTCTGCTTATATTATTGATATCTTGTTGGTATATTTTGATGGACAACATAATGTTACTCTTTTAATTTTGGTGGAATGATAGCTTTCAATCATTTGAGGATAAGAATTGGAGGTTCTTTGCAAGATCAAGTGGTGTACAACGTAGGAGATTTGAGGTATCCATGCCATCCTTTTCGAAAGATGAAGGACGGGTTGTTTGGATTTTCAAAGGGATGTTTATACATGAGGAGGTGGGATGCGCTGAACCATTTTTTCAGTAAAACAGGGTAAGCTTTATGACATTCAAATATTTATTTTCTAACCCCTCCCTCCCTCCCAAAAAAAAAAAAAAAAATTGGAATATTACATATCAACATGAATTCTTAAAAAAAGAAAAGAAAAAAGAATTACATACCAAGGTTTTCTCTATGTGTTGTCAACCCTAATAGTGACCCAAAAACCCTAGCTCTTTTCTACTTAATTATTAATTTAAACATAATATGCAAAGTAGGTGCCCTAAACTCGTAATCAATTCAAAATTGTTACATGCATCACAAAGATATTTTGTCAATCTTAAACTAGACTTCTGTGTACGTAGATTGAGTACAATACATACAGAACATCAGTACAGATACTCCTTCCATTTTACCATACCATCTAGGGAGTAAACTCTTTTTTAAATGCTGTCTTATTTTTCTTGTGGAAATTCATTGAGAATGCCTTATGTCTACCAATTGGGAATGCTGGGTTTCTATATCTCAAGTTTTAGTGTTTTACCATTCTCCCATGTTCTTTTCAGATTAAACATTTGTAAACATAATTCAAGTTTTTCCTGAAGTTTTCAAATTATTATGATCGTCTTTTGACTTCCACAAGATTTCCCTATGGTATTGAATTTATGAATTTGTTTTTAGAGGTATTTCAGGAAAGGAAAATTTTGTCTTCTTCTTCTTCTTCTTTTTGTTTTTGTTTTTTTGTTTGGTTTTTTCCTGTCTGTTGGGGGGAGGGGGTATGGTTTGCATGCTTACTTGTTATGTGAATCTTTCATTTGCAGGGTAATTGTGACATTTGGCTTGAATGCTCTCTATGGGAGGCACAAGCTTAAGGGGAATGCTTGGGGAGGAGATTGGGACTCTAGCAATGCCAGGAGTTTAATGAAGTATTCCATTTCAAAGGGATACCAGATAGATTCATGGGAATTGGGTATGGACTAATAGACAAAGCTCTTTGTTGTTGCCATTATCTTGTTCCTCTTCATCACTATCCTTGCCTTTGCTACTGTAGGTAACGAGTTGACTGGAAATGGCATTGGTGCAAGTGTTGGTGCTGAACTGTATGGGAAAGACTTGATCAAGCTTAAAAGTTTTATGAATAGCTTGTATAAGAATTCCAAATTAAAGCCTTCACTCATAGCACCTGGAGGTTTCTACGACCAAGAATGGTTCGCTAAACTTCTTCAGGTTTCAGGTTCAAATGTAGTCAATTTCGTGACTCATCATATATATAATTTAGGTGCAGGTATGTGACCATGGTACCAAACTTCTTTTAGTGTTGACACCTGTACATTTCAATACTGGTGATATTAAAATCTCATTCTACACATTTTGCACTTGCATAATATTAAAAAATAGCTTAATTTGAAATTGATTGTGCATAGGAGAATTGTATGCAGAGGATATGTTCCAGTGTCTTTTTTTCCCATTAATTTTTCTCCCCTTAGAGTCAGAGTGTTGCATGTCAGCAACAATGAATGGTTAAGAGCATGCAAAAAATTATTTGATGTGCAAATTAATGTTTTTTCTTTCGTTCTTATAAATTGTATCCTGACTGGAAATTGGTATGGAAGTTAAAACACAACAAGGCAAAAAGACAACTATAAGTTTGTTTTGGTTTCATGCATTGCTTTTGGTTGCTTAGGTCAAAAGCATTTTAATACCTCTGATTTCTGAATGACGTCTTTCTTATGGAAATAAATTAGATTTTTCATAACCTGACACATGATTGCGCATGCACTCACATACACTCCCCCTTCATATTCATTGGTGTGTCCATATCTGATTTTACAGTTTCTCTCTCCATTTCAGGTAATGACCCCAGTCTTGTAAAGAAGATACTGGATCCCTCTTTCTTAAGCAAGATATCAGAGACATTTAACAGTCTTCACCAAACTATTCAACGTAATGGTCCTTGGGCTTCTGCATGGGTTGGGGAATCTGGTGGTGCCTATAACAGTGGTGGTCGCCACGTGTCTGACTCATTCATGGACAGCTTCTGGTAATCTTGGTCTCCTCATTACTTCTATCTCTTTCATTAATTCGGTAATGACTTATTTATATATGAATTTTTAGGTACTTAGATCAGCTTGGAATGGCATCCAAGTTCAATACTAAAGCATATTGCAGGCAGACTTTAGTTGGTGGGAATTATGGTCTCCTCAACACAGCCACATTTGTCCCCAGGCCTGATTACTACAGGCAAGATCATTGAAGTCTTATTTTTTTTGTGGGGGAAGGTCCTTGCAGGGCTTATCTAATTCATATCATTTCCTTTTGTTTGATGTTTTTTTTTTTTTTTTTTTTTTTTTTTTTTTGAGTAGTGCACTTCTATGGCATCGACTTATGGGAAAAGGTGTTCTTGCTGTTAGAACTGGTGATTCACCACACCTACGCTCTTATGCCCACTGTTCAAAAGGAAGAGTAAGGCTTTATTATACGTTAACTTTGTCTCCAATCAGAAGGAAATAATTTTGAGGCAATGTAGGAGTTTTAAGGCAATTTTGGACTAGGAGGTGTAGGTCTATCTTTATCATGGTCACACGTTTATAAGCATCATACTTTTTATCATCCTTATTCCTGTGACCATCTAAACCCAGATCTTTAACATCAATATTTTCAGTGACACCCATGTTTTCTTAGGTCCCAACTTTTGCATGTTGATTACATAGGCTTCATAATTGTACTAACTAGGCTGATTTGTCAATACTTTAGCTTATTTTACTTGCATACATATGGCTTGGTCTATTTTCAACAGATCTTTTTTAATCAACTAAAACAAAATTTGATTTTTGAAATGGAATTTCAATCTTCTCCCAATTCTCAACCCCCCCCCCCCCCCCCCCCACCCCAACCAAAAAAAAAAAAAAAAGTCTTAGACATTTCTTTAGTATAGTTTCTTATTGCTCTTTTTATATCTTGTATTCCATGATCTTGCTATACTAATTTTGACAATTTTCATCACATTGTACAGGCGGGTATTACTTTGCTCCTTATTAATTTTAGCAATCAGACTAGGTTCGTCATCAATGTTGAAAATCTAATGAACGTCAATTTGACCGCAAATGGGAGAAAAATCCAAAGCCGAAATTCTGTCGTGCATAGTATTAAGAAAACGGTTGCTTGGGTTGGAAGCAAAGCTTCAGATGGACCATTGTACAGAGAGGAGTTTCACTTGACCCCCAAAGATGGGAATCTTCGAAGTGAAACCTCGGTTCTAAACGGAGTTCCATTAGTGCTTACAGATCATGGAGAAATCCCAAAATTGGCCCCTGTCCTCAATAATGTGCATTCTCCATTATATATTTCACCTTACTCCATTTCTTTCATAGTACTTCCCAACTTTGATGCTCCTGCTTGTGCATAATTTTCTCTTCACTCTTGACTCAGAGCTTTTGGTTCTGATGTCTTTAGTGTAAGTAATAATCTCTTCAAAAAGATATTTCTGATGTAATAAGATACTATTCATAATCTAGCTGATTTATAATCTTATTATTTTTTAATCAAAGTCCTGAGTTTATGTAATGATTTCTGATGAACAGATTTATCATTTAAATTTCTGCTTGCTAGTTTGTGTCATATCCTGAATCTTAACCTTTTCTTCTTGTGATTATTTTTCCCTTTTGGCTCAAAATGACATTCTTATCGCAGATAGCCTAGGAATTGTTTAAACCCACATCAATGTTTTTGGATTGGATTGAGCAAAACCATAGGTTTGTGCTTAATCCCAGCAAGTACTATTTTCCATTCTATTTCCTCCTTCAATTAGGTTCTTTACTATGGAAAATTTTACAAGCATTCTTCCCTGAAATCTATCTTATATCCTCATAAAAAATAGTATTCTGTCAAGTTTGCCTATTTCTGACCAGTCCTGATTGTTTGATCTCAACCATAAAATGTTAATGAATCAACTGAATGATAATATGATATTATTCTAGTAAAAAAGATTTATTCCTAAAATGCTGTGAATATCAGTCCTTTGCTATCATTTTTATTCAATACCTGGATTCGTTTAATTTCAACATGGCTGAGATCAATCACACACTTCTTGCCCATTAGTCATGTTAATAGGCTTAACACTTGACAGTTGACATGAGAAAGATGTGAACGCTTTACTCATAATTTATAAACTGGAAGTAGTGTGAAGAGAGTCCACGAGTGCACAACAAAATGTCTGTCATAATATTTTGGTAACACCCTTATTTTCAGTCGTCGTGAATCTAGGTACAATATTTTTTTTTTTAATTTTTTTATTTTGACCGATGATGAGCTGACACCTCAATTTATTGTAAAAATGTTGACAATTTGTTATGCCCCCCTCCAAAAAAAAAAACTTGTAATTTAATTGGTTAACACTTCTTGATATTTTTAATGAAGACATTAATAGTTCAAATTTCTCTTTAGTCTCCCCTAACTATTGAATTATTCAAAAAGAAAAAAAAAAAAACTTTTGTGTCAATAAAGAATAATTCTTAATAAAATCAATTAAGGAATTTCCTCTATTTTCTTTTCTTTTTTCACCTACTTTTGATTTTGATTTTCTATTACCGTTAGCATAGAAATCATTATTCAATTGCCTTTGAAAAAGAGTTACCTGTGTAACGGATAAAAGCTTCTTCTTCTTTTTTTCTTTTTTTTCCAAAAAAGAAAAGAAAAGGCATTATTTTCTCATTGCTTTTCTTTCTCAATTAACATCCTAACTCAGTAACTCCCCCTTTTAAAATTCATTACATTTTACACCATAAACTGTTGAATCATGTTCTTTCTGAAAATTCAAATTTTAATGCATTTTTTTTTTTGTCAAGCTTTTAAGTTGTTTTGGGGAAAAGTTGAATTTCTAAATTGTGACAAATAGAAATTCTGAATCTAATTTTTTTTTTCTTTTTATAAATAAAATTATTGTAATGTTGTCCCTTTAATAATTGGATTTTGCTCTCTTCTTCAAAAATAGTCTGCATTGTACTCTTTTATTGTTTTTAATAATTATTTAAAAAAAATTATTTGAGTTTTTTAATGTTACTCTTTTAATTTTAGGAACTGGTTTTGTAATATTTAATTTGGTCAGTATAGCATTGTAATTATTAATGTGAGTAACATTGGCGTTGCTTTCCACTTCTTTTTCTGTTACCTTTCTCAAAGACTATAAATATTCTTCTTCTAACTTATTTTTCAAATCTCTAGCATGTCCTAGCTCCTATCCCTGGTTAGTTTTCTTTAATGGTTTCTGTTTCTAGCTTTTGTTCATATTTTTTAGCCCTGGGATTTCTTTCAAACGAAAATTGTATCTAATTTTCTTTTACTCTTATTTATTTAGTTAAAATTAATTTTTTCTATCAATTTTAAATGTGAATCTCAAGTTATATGTTTTCACTTTGTAGATGTTACTTTTTTTTTTCTTTCTCTTTTCTCTCTCTTTTCCTAGGGTCATGTTACAATGCTATATATATCTAAATTAATGTGCTTCAATACTTTCAAGTTATAAAATCTAGTCCATATGAATGTTAAATAAATGGCTATGAATCCTATGATCCTATCACCACATATGGTTCCTACTATGAGTTACACATAGTTAGGGTGCTCCAAGATCATGGCCATACATTCAATACTGTATAGTTGAGATTTCTACAACATGAATCATGTTATACATGAACGTGGGAGGATGCAAATCCGACAAAATGACAATAGTAAATTCTATAGCTCCCTTAAACTGAGTTGAAATACTTTGATGTCATGTAATCCAATTCCATAAGCATGTAACAATGTACCACACCTATGAAGATATGTTTCTGATTTATATGTTTTCTCTTTTTTTTTTTGTTTTGCAGTTAATTTGTATAAGTTGAGTTGGTGGTGAGGCTGTTGTCATTTATCAAACAATGGGATTCAGCCTCACCTTGTTGTTCATGCTGGTTTCTCTCCCTGCAATTTTGGCTCAAGAACTGAACTTTGCTAAAATTGTAGTTGATGGAACTACAGAGACAGCTGAAACTGATGATACTTACATTTGTGCAACTATTGATTGGTGGCCCAGTGATTATTGTAGATACGGTTTTTGTACTTGGCAAAATGCATCTGCGATAACCATGGTGAGAATTTAGAAAACTTATATGTATATGTCCTCTCATCTTCATGTATGTGACATGATTTGTATTGGTGAAATCTCAGCCATGCACCAATAAAATTATTTTCATGATTTCACAGAAAAATTTTCAGACCCCTTTATGTAAAATTAAAGCCATCCATTTAACATAGTATGGTTGATATTTCACCAACATGAGTCGTGTCTGTCGTGAACATGAGAGAATCCAAGATTAAACATATTTCATTGAAGTATGGATTGGTTTTTTCAGGACTTGTCTAATCCTTTACTTGCCAAGACAATTCAAGGTTTGTTTGTGTATACTTCAATAAGTTTGCAACATTTTAGAAGCTTTTCATGACATTCTAGTATCATTTAGAGTAGTGATAAATGGCGATCTATATCTTTTAACATTAGTATCTTTGGGAAACACTATTGACTTACAAAATAATCTTACTCTTTCAATGCGGGTGGATTGACAGCTTTTAAGCATTTAAGGATTAGAGTTGGAGGTTCTCTGGAAGACCAAGTAATTTACGATGTAGGAAATCCAGGGAACCCTTGCTATCCATTTCAAAGAAAAGGAAACGGTTTGTTTGGATATACAACAGGATGTTTATCCATGAGCAGATGGGATGAGTTGAACCAGTTTTTCAGTAAGACGGGGTAAGATTCATGACATTCTTTAACACCTATGGAATACAAAACTCATTTTAAATGTTCTCTGATTGTCTTATGAGACTACATCAAGATTGAAATTGTGCAATCATGCTTCCATTATTGTGAATGTAGTTTGAACCTTTCCTTTGCAGGGCAATTGTAACATTTGGCTTGAATGCTCTCAATGGGAGGCATAATCAAGGTATTCTCTGGCTAGGAGATTGGGACCCTAGTAATGCTGAGGCTCTAATCAAGTATACCATTTCAAAGGGATACCATATAGATTCATGGGAATTTGGTATGTACCAATAGACTAAGCTCTTTGTTATTGCTATTATCTTATTGTGCTTAACCCCTATCCTCACCCCGGCAAATGTAGGTAATGAGTTGAGTGGACGTGGCATTGGTGCAAGAGTTGAGGCTGCACAGTATGCAAAAGATCTGATCATCCTTAAAAAAATTATGTACGAGTTGTACTGGAAATCCACTTTCAAACCAAAACTTGTAGCCCCTGGAGGATTCTATGACAAGAACTGGTTTAATCGGCTTCTTCAGGATTCAGGTTCAGGCGTAGTCAATATTGTGACATATCATATTTACAATTTAGGCCCAGGTATGCAATCATGGTTCCAAAATTCTCTTACCATTGATATATGCACTTACCACAGTTGATAATATACAAATCTTCTTATATATAGCTTAGATATAAAATAATTAACTTTTTCAGAAAATTTTCTTTTCCCTGAAATTAAGACAGCCACAGTAAATGGTTAGAAGGCAATGAAACAGTAATTCAATCATTCAATGTATGCAATTCTTTTTAAATGAGCCCTCACAGGAAGGATATTGAGGATCAACTCAAAAATTTTCCACTTCTAACTATTCATCATCCAATTTAGTAAGATAAATGACATTTGACATAGCTCTATTCAGTTTATAGTAAGAACACAGACAAAGTTTTGGTCTTGTTTAGCCTTTGTTGAAGAGTGCTTTCTGCTGATACAACTCCTCTTCTTTTCAGCTAACGATCGCAATCTTGTAAATAAGATATTGGATCCATCTCACTTGAGCAACTCCATATTAGGCACATTCACAGATGTTGAACAAACGGTTCAAGAGAATGGTCCTTGGGCTTCTATATGGGTTGGAGAATCTGGTGGTGCCTTTGGTGGTGGTGCTCCTAATGTGTCTGACAGATTTGTGAATAGCTTCTGGTAATCTTGGTTGCCTCATTACTTGCATCATTTCCTCTTACCTGTTCTTTCATTTTGTCAGTGAAATAGAGACTAAATCTAAAATGTTTCTGTTTAATCAATTCTAGCATTACTTTATTTTTTTTTATGAATTTTAGGTACTTAGATCAGCTTGGAATGGCAGCTAAGTACAATACTAAGGTATATTGCAGGCAGTCGTTAGTTGGTGGCAACTACGCTCTCCTCAACAGAACCACATTTGAACCCAACCCTGATTACTACAGGCAAGAGCATGAACTTTTGATAAAACCTATAATGTAGAAAATATATGTTGGTTTAAAAAAAAGGAAAAGAAAAAGGACAGCCCTATCTAATTGAGCAGTGTTTTCTTATTATGAATTTCTTCTTCTGAATAGTGCACTTCTGTGGCATCGACTTATGGGAACAGGTGTTCTTGAAGTTGATACTGATGCTTCTCCAGAATTACGTATTTATGCTCACTGCTCAAAAGGAAGAGTAAGGCTCTATATATGTTGATTTTGTTCCAAGTCATTAAGAAAATTTTAGGGACAGTGTTGGAGTCTCAAAACAATAGTTTCTTAATTTTGATCTTGAGAACAATAGGTTTATCTATAACATTCTGAGATGTTCAGAACCTCCAATTGTTTTTTTAATCATTTTGAGTTGCTTCTGTGATCATTTACAGCTGATCAAGCTTTGGCATGAACATATACATCGGCCAACCCAATTTGTGTTGGGTTCCAACCATTGCATATGCACCACATAGGTTTCATAATTGTACTAACTTGCATGATCTGTGTAGACTTGACCTTTGTGCTTCACATTTCAGACTAAGGTCACACCTAGATTATAGCACTCCAGGCATACATTACATGTGGCTTGCTTAATGTCCAACACACATTATGAATCAATTATAATCAGATTTTTTGTATTGCCTAGCTGGAATGAGATTGAGGATTCAAGCATTGCATTTGATTTTAACATACTATGTTCCTAAAACCCTTTTAAGGCGACTAAACATATAAAAAGAAACATCATTTTGACACTAATAATTTTTCATATTGATATTCCTATTCCCTGGTCTTACCACCATAATTTAACTAATTGTCATTACCTTGTTACAGGGTGGTGTAACTTTGCTGCTGCTTAATTTGAGCAAGCAGTCTGAATTCATAATCACTGTCTACAACCGCGTGAACATCAATATGCAGGGAAAGAAGAGAATTCCGCTAAAAAGGTCTTCCAAGTTTGGTCAGAAACAAAAAAATTCAAGGGATAAAAAGAATAAAGCTTCGGATGGACTATCATACAGAGAAGAGTATCACTTAACTCCAAAAGATGGGGACATTCAAAGCCAAACCTCAGTTCTAAATGGAAATCCATTGAATGTTACAAATGGAGAACTCCCAATATTGCACCCTGTCCTAAATGATGATAATTCTCCAATATATATCTCGCCTTTGTCCATTGCCTTCATAGTAATTCCCAACTTTGAGGCTCCTGCTTGTGCATAATTTTCATCTGCGCTCATGCTATGTTGTAATTACAGCAAATCATAGCCTCTGCAAAAATATGTTTCTTAGTGAATAAGATATGATATATCCTTTGCTGTTATTGCTCTGAAATGTTGCTAATACCCGTGTAGCCATTGCTTATTTATTTTATTCTTAATCTTTTCCAATCCTTTTTGTCCGAGAAACTTGATTTGATATTGTTTATCAATTGTAAAATATTGTTGACAATGTGGATATCTGCAATGTACACCGCTTCACTTAAGCTGGATCAAACTAGCAAGTGCAATATAATCCTATTTTTAATGACAATTGGATTCTCTATAAGTAAAATTAATATGTATGATACCCCAATATCGTTTTCGTTTTCTTATTTCTTCCTAGTTATGTTAAACGCAGGATCCCCACTACAAGTTGTAAACAGTTATAGCATTCAAGTAGTAAATAAAGGAAACAATACTAGGAAAAAATTGCAAAAATGGGAGAAGGTATCGAATTTAAAGCATGCCTTACAAAACTTGCAAAGCAATGGTAGGGATACCAAAATTTTTATTACATAAATCTTACAAATTAGGATACGGCTTGTGTTCATTGCTTTTTTGCACTAGACATGCTAAGACGCAGACACATGTCTGAATTGTATTGTGTCCAGTACTAAAAGGCAATGGAAACAAGCTTCACCTTACAAATTAATATGACACTAATTACAAAAAAGTAATTTAAACATTTATTTATCATGTTATGAAAATGACACCAATTGTATTTATTATCACGTTAGTTTGTAAATTTTTTATAGTAAAATTGATAATAACTTGAGTGTTTTTCCAAGTTAATTGGGATAGGAGATTGAAAAATGTCCGATAAAGTTGGTATTAAAATGAAAAAAAAAAAAAAAAGGATCACTTTTGAATCTTTATTACTATCTCATTTCTTTTGAATGGTATTTTTTTACTCAGTATCTGGAATGGTAAGTCTCATGCTACCATGCACAAGTACAAATTGAAGCTTAAAAAAGAAAATTATATAATATATCTAATATATGCATTAGATGTCACATAATTGGCGTAGAGCTCCCACACCCAGAAAACCTCACATATTGTCAGACATCCAACACATGTATAGTATCCATGAGATACATTTTTATAAGATACATTCTTCTTTTTTCTCTGTTTATTTATTTATTTTTATATATAATTTTTATTTATTTATTTATTTATAGGTAAATAATGACGGAAAAGAGAAGTAAGATTTAAACCACAGACATGAGATTACAAAAAATGTTATTACTGTTGCGTTACCACTTGAACCCAATATAATACTTATGTTAACTGTTAAGAACACCCACATCATGCAAAAATAAAGAATGATAAAGATGTATCTAAAGTTATTTTTTTAGGATCTAACGCAAGATGATGGCTAGCACAATGTTATATAAAGTAACCCAATTAGCATCTTTTAATATTTCTAACAAAGATATCTAAGATTCTCGATCAATTAAACTTGTAGTCGAGATTACAAAAACTTGGTTTTCTTCAACAAATCTTGGGCTTTCGTCTTGGACTTATAAATATACATCAAAACCTCAATAAGACTCAACTTTTTTTTTGGTCATGAGTTGCTAACATCTAGTCCACAAAACCTAACAATTAACTTATTATTTCCCTATATATAGTAAAACCACGAGTAAACTGTTATACACCTTCTCAAATCATCGAAGTTTTCAAAACGAACTTATTTACAAACTTACACAATCGAATCTAGTTCCAAGCGAAAATCACCATATGGGCCTTCACCTGGGAGATACAAAAGTGGGTTAGGCCCAATCTAAGCAAAACTAAACTAAACTAAGGATAGATTCTATTCTATTCATCTTGCATTCAATTTCAAGCCTTCTTAGATTATAATCAGAAACCTCTCTCTCTCTCTCTCTCTCTCTCTTTCTCTTCCTCATTAAAATCTCCAAACCCAACGTAAAAATGGCTAACGTTGTTCCAACAAGGTCGGAGGTTCTGTTTCTATTTCGGTCTCTCCTACGTACGGCCAGGCAGTTCAGCGACTACAACATCAGGGAATACACCAAGCGCCGAACCATTGACGGGTTCCGCCAGAATCGGACTCTATCCGACCCGGATTCGATTGCCTCGGCTTTCTCACACGGAAAGGCCCAGCTCGAAATTGCGAAGAGACAGGCTGTGATTTACTCTCTCTATGCTCCAAAAGTCAAGAGCATCATGGACCTCAAACCCTGTAACTCAATATAGTTTATGTTTCTTTTTTTTTTTTTTGAAGTTTTTGTTGCGGCAAAAAGTGTTTTGTTTCTCTAATTTTTGTTGTTGTTGTTGTTGTTGTTATAGAGCAAGGGTTTTGAATTTTTGGATATTGGGTTTTTATTGAGTAATTGTTATTTGCTATGATTTCAAGGCTTTGATGGGTTTATCTTATTTTGCTTGATTCTGTGACTGATGTTGGTGATTGAGGGATTTATGGGTTCTTTTGGTGAGTTGTTTATAATGGGTTTTGAGGGTTTCTTTGATGGATTTTGGATTTTATGATTGAGTTTTAAGGATTTTGAGCGATGCCCAGATAGGAAACGTTGGGCAATTGATGCTAAAGTGAGAAAGAATTGGTTTAGTGTTGGTGCTGGGTTTTTGGGTTTGATGTTTAGATTAGGATGCTTACCTGTGTGGTAGTTGTGAAATTTACTAGTTTGTTGAATATTTGGCTTGTGAAATGTGTAAGCAAAATAATCAAGTTTGCATTTTGTTTGTTGATAAGCTTGTGTAAAGTGAGAAATGTTTGAGGTGATATTGTTGATTTGTTGTTGTACAACTATCAGTGTGAATTATAGAAGTTTTGAGCCAACTGTTTACTGTAAAAGAAATACATTGTTTTCGACTTGGTAATGTTTTCCTCATGATGTGTTGGACTAATTGGGTTAATAGTAGTGGATGCTGAACTCTTGAGGGTAAGGGATTAGGCTCTAAAGCTGGTGGTTTCAATTCAGTTATATTGGCAGACTCAGCTTGGACAAGTCAAATACTTGAGTTGTCTTGTGATATATCATTCATTGCTAGTCTGCACATACAATGCATTTGACACTTGACAGGCAGTGCATTCAAGGATGCACGGCTACTTGAGAGACTTACTATTTATTCAGACTGTTTCTGTTTGTGGTTGAGCAATGTAAATGCAGCTCATACATGAAAAGAGATAAAACAGGCCATGTAGGTTGAGACTCATATTGGTTCCTGTGAGGGATTCTTGGGTATGCATTCTAGATTGTTTGGAGTTCCAATGTCAAGTGTATTCCATTATAACTGTTGCAACTTGCAACTATGTGGAAGTGTCCCCACCCCCCCCCCCCCCCCCCCCCCCCCCCCTTCTTTCATATATAAGCATAAGATGTTTCTTTGATTATGATAAGATCACAATAGGGACCTATAAAAAAGAAGAAGATAAGATCGCATAGGGGATATGGTTGGGTGTGAATACTTGAGGATGTGAGGACTAGGATGAGGATTTTAGGGCATGGTAGGTTCAGACATGGCTAGGGCAGAATGTATGTGTGGTTTGAGGTGGGTTTTTGAAGGCAAAATGCTTCAGGGTTGATGTGATGCAATTAGGGTTCTTAGATAGTAAGGATAGAATGGTTGGTGGTGGTTTTAGAATGGATTTGTGAATGTGATGAATGATGAGAATGAAAGCGTGTGACTTCTTCGAGAGAGTAACCTTCTCCAAGTGAGACTACTTCTAGGGAGTCTCTACCTCTTAACTCATTCTAACCTATCTATTAGTAACTAACTAATAACTAGCAATCCTAATCACGTTCAACATCTGAATTCATATCCACCTAAGCCTTGGGTTGCTTAATCAAGGTTGATAAATGTGCATGGGAATATGAGGGAGCTGCCCCTAAAGGGGAATTGGGAATTTTTCAGATAGGGGATCATAGTGGTTTTCCAAGTTTGAAGTACCTTTTGTACAAATAAGAATCCCCTTCGTTACATGATTTCTTCTTCATAGATAGATATAGGATGTATAGAGCAATTACTTAAAAGTACATTTTGTGCAACAACCCTTCCTATTTGATAGAAAAGGATCCCATGATCATGAACCGATCTTACCTAGGATCGCAAATCCCAAGTTTGTCTATGAAGAGCAGATCTAATTATATTAGTGTTTATAATTAATTTTTTCTGTGTAATCCCAATTGAAGTATTTTAAAAAATGAATTGAAACTAAAATGAAAAGAATGAATGCTTTTTCTTTTTTTTTTTGTCAATCAATCTTTCTTTTTATTTCTTTTTGTACTTCTTAATTACCAAACGATTGGGATGCTTATAACAGATGTTCCAATATCTTCTTGTCATTTATTTATCCACACCTTTCTTGTTATTAAAAAAAAGAGAGACGAGATGCCCTAAAATAGAAATAAATAATTGTTTCGATGGAACCTTCGTTTCTACCTCTAACGGATTAAACCATTAATATTAATTTTAGTACGAATCAAAGGAATAGCACCATGGCTTTTGATTTCCATATAAAGGACACGACGAGCATAAATACCCTCTTTCACTTCTATTATGATGGATTGGACTCGGGTCCTAGAAGTGCGTGATAAATACCGCCAAAGCCCAATATTGCAGAGGAAATTAAGTGAAGTACAACGACTTATTAGATCGTGTACTTAGGCATTGTGATGTAATCATATCACACCTCAACTAGACAATCTTTCTTTTATTCTGATATAAAATAGAAAATCTATTTTCTGATATAATATATATAATATAATAGGTATGCTTTGAGATGGAAGTGTGAAGTAATGTCAAACCAAAATACCTAACAAGCGTTAGCTCTCCTTGAAAAGGAGGTGAAACAAAAACAACAATTGGAGAAGAGAATGCGATTGCATTATAAGGTTGCAATTGAATAGATCAAGCAAGTTCAAATTGATGTAACATGAAACCTATTAGTTTGAAAGCGTCGTGGAGAGCAATAGAAGTCCATAGACTGCCTAATTGACACCAACGAGTAAAATCTCCTTGTGCTTTTGGACCCCATAGTAACAACAAAGAGTGTGCTAAAATATTAGTAGGAGTAGAAATTGCCGCGGTTAAGAGGCCAACCCAGCAGCAATAACAGAAGTGGCAGAAATTAGTGGATTCATGATAAGTTCCTCACACCAAAATAAGTAAATAGTTAATGACACAATCAACCAATAAATTATGACTTAATTATTCCATTGCTAAGATCTATATAGTTGAACAAAATAAGAACTCGGAATTGAAGTAATAATATTATTATTGAATCATCAGAATAGCTTTGATATTTCCTTTTTAGTTTTTATTCACAGAATTTTTGCGAATCCATACCATTCTTTTTGAATTTTTTGTTTTTTTCTTATTTTCTCGTTTGAATCTCTTTATTCAATAGTCACTTTATTTTAGTCCACTGTAAGCCTTTCCTCGTTTGAACCTTGCCCTTAACTTTAAGGCTATGCCATCCTAAGGTGCTACTAAATGAAAGGATCTTATCAACATTCATGAATGAGAAATCATTGGTCGAATTGCCGAATCGGATAATTGGGTGCTATCATATAGCTTTGTATTGGTTAAGTTCACGAGTTAGAGATAAGCAGACTCGAATCGTTGACATCTGCCATAGGATAAACTGCTGCCTCTCAAGCCCCTGATTGATTCTACCATAGAGGCCAACGATAGACAATAACTCCCCCCCAAATATAGCTTACAACTTTCATCATACTATGCTCTCCAAAGAGCAACTCTTCTCAAAATCTCAAACCATATGCTAAAAAAAAAAAAAAAAAAAAAAAAGGTTTAAACCAAACCCGAGTTTAAAATTATGTTTAGTACTTTTAGTTAATGAATGAGGTACCTTTTTTTTTTTTTTTTTTTTTTTTTTTTTTTTTTTTCAGCTTTTTGTGCTTTTCTAACTGATTAGTATAATCTGTTGGAATACTTTTTCAATCTCTGTTTTCAGTGTCCTCTGTTTGCATTATTAGAATTTATATAAGGTCTTAGGTGCCTGTTGCTGCAATTGTGGAAGGTTCTTAGGACAATAGCAGTTTGATGGAAGATTTTTTAAAAAAAAAAATCAAAAAATTTAACTTATTTGATTGACTGAAATCTTGTAATGGTCAGCCCAGTTTCAGAAATCGAATTGAATTAATGTTACCTTTCTGGATTTCTTTTTCTTACCATTGACTGGAAGAGATCTGCGGTATGTCATTAACGATTTATCAAAGACTGATAATTCAGGAATAGAAGGGTTTCTGCCTGACTAGAGACCCCAGGAGGCATATACCAGGCCTTTGGATTATTCAAGTATTTAAAAAAATAATGACACTCTGCTTCTCTTATGCTTCAATGCGTTTGATATTGTAAGAGGGGAAGGTCTTACAACCCCCCTCCCTCCAAAAAATATCAATAAATAAGAACAGCTTCTTTTGGCTGCCCTTCGAGTTTCGACAGAGGACACGGTTTTGCTTTTCTGAAGTCATTATTATTTCTTTTATAAAAAAAGAAAAGAAAAAAGTCATGAATATTTCCACTTTTGATCATATGGCACTTTCGGACTTTTACACAAGCGTGGTTCCTGGTGAATGGTGATTTTGCTGGCATAATCCCAGCAAGTCTACATTTAAAAATAAAACATTCCCAACACAAGGTAAAAAAAAAAAAAAGAAAAAAAAAAGAAAAAAAAAGGCAAGGCATTAGCATTTAAAATGTGCCAGACCTAATGAATGATTTAAAGCTCTGTAAAATCCTGCTATAAATGTGTGTAAACAAAACAAGAAACATATACACCAAAGATTGTTTAATCCATGCCCATAACCGTGCATAAGAGAAACAATGAGAGAATTTTGGCCCCGGCCAACAGTGTTGGAAGCTAGTATTAGCAGCGCAAATCTGATGTTCCCGCACTCTACTTTCCAAGTAAATGACGAGCGCGTCGATTAGCATCTTTCACACGCATGTCTACCACATCAACATCATCATAGAAATGATCCAGAGACTTGTTCTGCCTGTGGTAATCATGAGCAATAATAATAATTAGATCTATTCCGGTAAACCAAAAAGTAGAAGATGATTGAAATAAAAATTGACAGTTTCAAGAATGTAGCATCCCAACTTTGTTTATAAATAACAAGAGGAAGGGGGGATGTGAACTAGGTTTTTGGGACTCCCATGTAAATGAATCCACATTACCAACCTTTCAATTTCAGACCCCATGTCAATAGCCATATCCTTCAGCTCTCCCAATATGCTACTTATATCAGACAGTGCATCATCCTGCTTTGCCTTCTCCACCTGTAAACAGAGATGGTGAGATTGAATGACATACATATACCAAGAAAACAACTAATAGTGCAAGCGCGGTTAAGCATGGTTCTCTTTGCTTCGGGTCGGAGGAGAATCCAGAACCAAACTAGAGTTGGTCGGGAATCACATTGAACTCACCAAAAGGACAAAGACAAGAAATTTAGCTAAGTTTGGTTTGGTTCTGTTTGTTTGACCAGATAGGGCTACCAAGAGTCATGGCTTGAATTATATATATTTAATTATGAGCAATTGCATATACGACCACTTCAATGGATCTAACAAGATTTCAAAAACCAAAACGACGCATGTTCACAAGTGAAAAATCTCAAATGAATACATAGAGGTTGTTTTAATAGGTTGTTTCACTTTATATGGTTACTGTACCAAGGCCAAATCAAACAGATGGTGCCTCAAAAACAAATCCACCTCAATAAGACTGGTTTGACCTGGTTCAACCCTTTGGTTGGGTTCCTTGTGCACCTCTAACAAAATGGAGTAAATTTGTTTCATGTTGTATTTGAAAACCAGTATATCATTGCTTAATTGATAAAAAAGAAATACAAACCTCAACTGTCTGAAAAGCATTTGTGGGTTCAGATGGTGTGGTTAGTGCGTTTGATCGTCCCTTGGCGGCAGAAGTCAATCCTAACTTCTCCTTCTGCTCCAAGTGGTTACCATTTCTTCTGGATGGATCATCTGCATAACCAAGTATATCACACATGAAGAAAACAAAACAAAAGAAGACAAAGAAAAAGTAAAGTGTGCACAAAGTTGCAAGGCAAAGATGGCTCTGTCCTCACCAGTCTTTTTTGTGATTTCCAAAACCAATATAATATTTGATATTTTAAAGGGGAAAATGACAACTGAGTCTTGGAGTGAGAAAGCAAATTTACCTCGTGTAATCAAAGGGCCTGTTATCTGGCGTGTCTTCTTTGGCTTCCAAGTCTTAGAGAAGATACCTCCAAGATTTCCCAGAAGCTTCTCACCCTGAAATCAGCAAAACATTATTTAAACAGTCTTTCACTTCAGAAGATCAAGCAAAAAAGCCCCGGCAACAACAGCTTCAAAACCAGAGGACTTATAGTAGTTGCCATAAGAGGATTGCAATCTAAGAAGTATGGAAACATGCAGAACACGGCAACACAGCATTCTTGAAAAATTAAAAAACATGGTGGGGATACGACAATTAATTAATTAATTAATATGTATCTTTAGGTGTATTTTATTTATTTATAGCCATATTTATGTTTCTTTTAATTTTTCAACATAAATCAAAACTATCAAAACTTTGGAAACATGTCTATAATTAATACATGTTTTTAAAATTAAGAAAATAAATTTATATTTTTCTCCCAACACTCTTGAGGAAACCATGCAAGAGTGTCTCCAGCATGTCCATGTTCAACAGGAACATGCTGGAGATTTAGGATTGACCATGCTTCTTACATTGCAATGCCAAAAGAAGCAATATTTCCAAGGTCAAGACTCGAGAGAATATACTACTGAGAAACTGAGCACTATAAGTTATATGTCTTGACATTCTTAATCTGACTTTCCTTTTTTCTTGGTAAGTAAACTTTGCGTCTACTTTTGCAATTCCAGGAAGACATGAAAATAATCCATGATCAAAAACTCCATGACAGCACGACCATGAAAATAATCTCTCTCTTGTGCTTTGGGGGGGGGGGGGTTTGGTAATTGCTCAAACAGATAACAATATAGAATAAAAAAATGTCTCCAAGAGGCAAAACAGTGATTCATCAAAAATATTAGATATTCTAAAGATGAAATAACATTACCTACTCCATCTATTATCTTAAAAGCACCAACTCCATCAAGACATAACTAATCACTTTTTTGTTAAAACATTTATCTCAATGCCTACAGAATATACTATTCTATTTTCTACTAAAAATTTAGATGTGCTGCTAGATGTGGGGGGAGGGAACAGCATCATAATGACAACAATGCGGCGGTGGTGCAGGTAGAGAGTAAAGCAGTAGATTAGTTCTGGAGATAATGGTAGGGTGGCTGTACAATTCTAGATACAGATGGCACAGCACCAGGTTAGAGATCCACAGAACTCATTGATCACGTTTCCTTGCAGTTCTTTCTCATTGTTTCATCCCATATAACAAAATTAGAGAATGTAGTATGTATATTAGTTTTGTTGGATAAGAGTGGTGGGACTAAAACGCTTGGTAAATTTAATTGTGTTGATATTTTGAGTTTGTGTGTGTCAAAAAAAGCTTGCTTCTTTATTAAAAAGGTCAAAACCAAAACTAATAAAGCTATGACTCCTTTGATTATGAAACTAGGATCAGGATTAAAACCATATAAAGAAGACCTATTCTCCCATGGGGTATAGACACTCATAATCAAATTTCTAAAGCACAACTGATATCCTAAATCAGTGACTATCTACATGCTATTACAAAAGTTCAATTAAGCATATATGCGCCATAATCAAAGATAAAGTGCTTTTCAACTTGTAAAAGAGAGAATTATTCAAAATTTACATATAACAAAGGACCTAAAGATGCTATTGCAAAGCCCATAAATTTCAAGAGAAGTGTCAATGCAGAAGAAGCATTGACCATAAGGAAATAAAACATAAGCGAAACATATATTTTAAATATATAAGCAGGTATCCTCAATTTGGAAAATAAGAACCTTACCCTACTAAGATCATGATCAATGTCAGCAGCAACCATGTGGGTCCTGGTAATTTGCTCACCCTGCTGGTGCAAGCTGACCAAAGTTTGTGTAGCATCTTCTCTCATGTCCTCTGCTATCTTCAGGCAATTTTTGACTGTCTTTGTAGTCTCCTCAGACTTGTAGACAGCATAGTTCTCCAGTTCCTGCACTGACTGGTTCTCTAATCCACCCGAGTCACGGAAATCATTTTTGTAATTCTTTCTAGCTGTTGAAGCAGGCACATTTGAATACAAAGAAGAGGAGGTTGTTTTCCCCTCATCATCATCAAAAGGGTTAGTGCCAAAATTTGGTGTAACTAGGGCAGGCTCAGGAGAAGTCTTCCTTGAAGAATTATGTTTTTGCTTATGATCAATCTCATTGTCAAAAGGGTTTGAGCTAGCTTGAACAGGATATCCAGGATCAACTGAGTTATGTTTAGCAACCTTCAAAGGAGATTTCCTTAAACCAAACATTTTCAAATGAAGATTATGCACAATCTAGTCAGAAAGATGATGGCATACAAGATATTGCAAATGAAACCACGATACTGCTGAACTGTACACAGATCAACAATGTTCCTGCAGAAGTAAACAGAAGAAAATACATATGAGATTGTATCAGTAATTATAAAGAGAAACAATCAAAAGCCAACAAGCCAATTTCAGAAAGCATTCAGTGTAAACACATCTAGCCTTCAAGACTAAAGGACAGCCTAACAGTATTAATATAGCTGAGGAAAAACTTTAAACAATAGTCCAAAACTGAAAGGTTCAATGAGGAAAAACATAAAATAAAATAAACACAAAGGAGCAATATAACTAAGGTTTATTCATCACCATGATGCAGGAAAGTTAGATATAAAAGTAGGAGACTCATAAAGCATGTCCAAAATTCCTATATCAAGAGGGAATACAACCAAGGCGATCATAAAAAGTTAATCATATTCCTTTCTTTTTCTATTTCACATTCTTGCAAAGAAAAGATACTGTTGGACAATTTGACTACAAACTAAATAGAACAAAAGGAAAAAGAAAATTAATTTTTTGATGAGTAAATATAAAGACTACAAGAATCCTAAACAAAAAGAGAATAAATTTAAAAAAATTAAAACACACATAAAGAATCAAGATACCCATATGCTCTGCTAGGTTCCAAGAAAAGTGGAGGGGAAAAAAATTTCTTGGATCTAAAATTAGTCATCATTCAAGAACCCAACAAATTAAAACCTCATCTAAGATGAACCTAAGGCAGCAATTGGATTTGGTTGACTTTACTCTCATTCTCTAACAACCAAAACAACAATTTCTTTTGTACTTAACTTCAAAATTTTCATTTTCATTTTCTTTTCCTCCAATTTCTCACCAACCAAACATAGGATTACAGAGAAATTAAAAACAGAACACAACCCATCAAAGATATTGATTAAAAAAAAAAAAAAGTACCTGAATTTCAGAAATGAGAGTTGAAGTACAATTCTACTTTGGGATCATAAAGACATACATGCTAAGTAAAACAAATAAATGGGTCCCGTTTTTATAGCCTTAAAAAACAAGAAACAGGAAAGCATATGCAAGTGGAGTTGGTTGACCGTACAATAATAACAAGAAAGATAAGAGAGAAATTAAAGAAAACCCAGATAGATAAAAAGATTTTAACGAAGACCCAGAAACAAAATCAAAAGAAACAAGTTGAATTTCTATTGAGGAAGACAAGTAGATAAGAGAACACAATCTGGGTACCTCAGAAAAAAAAGTTCCACCAAATCAAAGATACAATCTTGCAACGATGAAGAGTTGTGGTTTGCGCGCACACACACACCCAATATATTCTAGAGAGAGAGAGAGAGAAAGAGATGGCTAGACTGGTTCAAATGAGGACTTTAGCAAAGCATGTTGTGCAGAGTCTGCACACATACAAACGCAAACACGAACGCAATAACGACTCAAATCGCGTGAGTCTAGAAACTATAGAAAGTCTACAGTTTGGAATTTGGAAATTGGCACGAAAGTGCATTTAACATTTAAAACCGAGTAAAGACTAAACTCACTGTTTTTTTCTATCTATTATTAAAAATAATAAAAAAAATAAAAAGTCACTGTTGAAGTGATTTTCACTTCTATCTCAGTTTTTTTTTAAATAAAAAATAAAATTTTCGATAATCACATGGACACTCAATTTTGTAATTTTTTTTTTAATTTTTAATTTTTTTGATATATTTTATTTGTATAATCAAAATTGTGCAATTAATGTTATTTATGTAATCATGCTCTAATCATAACTTACCATTTTTACTAGATTTGAAAAAAAAAAGTTAATATTTTTTAATATTTTCAATAGATACATTCAAAGATTAAATTCTATCTTTTTTTTTTTCATATTTATTAAAAAAATTATCATTCTTTTTACAAAGTCTAAATGACTTGTTAATAATTAATAGATAATAAAATAATATCTATGACAAGCAACACTTAATCATAATCTGTCTTAAGAAAAATTGTCCTTGTAATTGTTTTTACTGTCTTATGGCTGAATAAGACGAGTTGGGGATAAACTTTGATCGCAATTTACACCACCTACCCTTCTCTTTATTTATTCTTTTGTTTATATTTATTTATTTTCCTTTGGTAATATACCAAAATCTTATTTTATAATTTTTATTTTATGTTTTATTGGGCCGGTTAAACTTTGATATCTTCTCTTTCCCACAAGGGACACGCCCGTACCAGATCGACTCTTTTGACTTTGACGATTTCTTTTCCATTGGAAGTTAAGACCTTTGGAAGTTGGGCTTGAACTATCAATACAAGGCAAACATGTCTCTGTCTCTGTCTCTCTCTTTTTAAATATGGAAAAGGTGTCCATGAATATCATGATTCATGGCCTCTACATTTGACAATTTGTATATTATTCTTTTAATATCATGTTGCAATTGACAAAAGATGACAAAAGATAGTGGACAAAAAGTTACTTTTACTTGGATGTGAATCATTAGAATGACAAATATATCTGCTAAAAAAGTTATCAAATTCAAGCTTATAAAAAAAAAAAAAGTTCTCCAATTCAAATGTTTAGCAAAAAGTTATCAAATACTCACTTAGATTGCATTTAGATTTGAGGATATTAAATTAATGAATTTAAAGAAAATTGATGATATAACTTACTTGTAAATATTTTGTAACACATTATAGATTCATATTTTGATGATTTTTCATTGATACAAAGGTGAAAGATGACAAAAGATAGTGGACAAAAAGTTACTTTTACTTGGATGTGAATCATTAGAATGACAAATATATCTGCTTAAAAAGTTATCAAATTCAAGCTTATCAAAAAAAAAAAGTTCTCCAATTCAAATGTTTAGCAAAAAGTTATCAAATACTCACTTAGATTGCATTTAGATTTGAGGATATTAAATTAATGAATTTAAAGAAAATTGATGATATAACTTACTTGTAAATATTTTGTAACACATTATAGATTCATATTTTGATGATTTTTCATTGATACAAAGGTGAAAGATGACAAAAGATAGTGGACAAAAAGTTACTTTTACTTGGATGTGAATCATTAGAATGACAAATATATCTGCTAAAAAAGTTATCAAATTCAAGCTTATCAAAAAAAAAAAGTTCTCCAATTCAAATGTTTAGCAAAAAGTTATCAAATACTCACTTAGATTGCATTTAGATTTGAGGATATTAAATTAATGAATTTAAAGAAAATTGATGATATAACTTACTTGTAAATATTTTGTAACACATTATAGATTCATATTTTGATGATTTTTCATTGATACAAAGGTCTCACATGATTTCTTTACAAACATTTACATTCATTGTAGTTTAAAAAAATGGAGCAAATAACTAACATTAATAACATCCAAGTACAAAATTATAATTATACTCTTATTTTTTCCTTCTTTTATTACAAAAAATAAGAGGCCTTTTGCCCTTTTAGTTCTTTCTTCTTTTTCTTCTTTTGGAATTTGTTTCTTCATTTTTTTAGTAATATAGATTATGTTAACATGAAAGATGGCCCTGCTCATGAAAGAATAACACGTTTAAAAGATAAAGAAATGATAAAAGAAGGAATGGTAAAAGAAATGATAAAAACAATAGAAAGACAAGATAGTAAAAAGCTAGAGACAAAAGAAGATGTAGGGAAACTTATAAGAAAGGACATGTTAAAACCAAAAGAAAATAGTGCTCTTGAAGAATCTCTATGTAGGAAACTAGATATAAAGGATAAGATAGAAAAAGTTAATAATGGTTGGAAAACTAATAATAATAGTTCAAAAGAAGTGGTGGAAAAGCAAAAAAAAGAAGCTAGTTCAGTACAAATTATATGTAAGAGGCTAGAAATAGAAAGAGACATAGAAAGACAAAATAGCATAATAGAAGAGGTTATACGAGATAGAGAAATAGTCAACAAAAGTAGGAAAAATAAAAATAATAGTTTAAAAGAGGTAATTGATGAAAGACTAAAATTAATTGAGAAATCTATGATAGATAACAGTTTGGCAGAATTAAAAAGAAAGATGGAAATCTTAAATTCACCTTTAGATACAGACAGGGAAAAAGAAATAGCAATTTTAAATACTACTGAGTCATCAGATAATAAGAAAATTGATAGACATGTTAAACATATTATTTGTCATAAATGTAAAGAATATAGACATACTAAAAGACAATATGCTAGACAGAATAAAATTGCTAAACAAATTAGTAAATTAGAATTTGAAAAAGATACAATAGATGAATTAATGGAAATATTTAATATTAGTCAAAAAGAGATAGATTGAGTAAAGAAAAATGAAGAACTAAAATTAACCAACCCACTTAAAGTTAATAAAAGAAAAAGAAAACAAAAAGATATAATAATGAAATTGATAGATAATCTACCTAATCAAGAAAAAAAGGACTATTTACTAAGTCTGAAAGAATCTATAGACATACCTATTGCCTGTATTAGATGTAAAAAATATGGACACCATGTTATAGAATGTAGAAAACAAGAAAAAGCCAAAAAAGAAAAAGACAAGCAAGAAAAGATAGAAAAGAAAAAAGATAACGAAGAGATAGAATCAGTAACTTTACAAGATTTAATGACAGAAGCAAAAATACTCAAACAAGAAATTAAAGATATTAAAAAAGATAATCACATATATATATATATATATATATATATATATGAAGGGAATATTGCAGAAATAATAAATTTCAAAGAATTATCTAAACCCCCACCTTTATCAGAAAAAGACAATGGTAATAAACAAAATTTTTTGAGCTTAATTGACAGAGTAATCTTCCAAAAATGGTATACAGAAATTACTTTAGTAATTAATAAAGAATTTTCTTTGACAGAAATTGCTTTAATAGACTCAGGTGCTGATATGAACTGTATACAAGAAAGAGTAGTACCTTTAAAGTATTATGAAAAATCATCTGAAAGATTAACCCAAGCTAATGGAGAAAAGCTAATAATTAATTATAAAATACCTAATGTCCACATATGTAATGATGGAGTATGCTTTGAAACAGTTTTTGTTTTAATTAAAGATCTTTCTTCTAAAATCATTCTAGGAAATCCCTTCATGGCTTTACTTTACCCCTTTTTAACGACAGAAGAAGGAATTAAAACTAATGTGTTAGGAAAAGACATACTTTTTAAATTCATCTTGCCACCTATCTCGAAAGAAATATATTCCCTTGATAACATTTCCATAATAAAGGAAATTGATGGAAAAAGAATTGACAGAAAGAATAGACATTTAGAATCTTTAAAGATAGAAATAATATACAAAAGAATTATTGATCAATTAACAGACCCTATACTACATCATAAAATAAAATCATTCAGACAACAAATTGAGGCAGAAATTTGTTCTAATCTCCCCACCGCCTTTTGGCACAGGCATTGACATATAGTACAATTACCTTATGAAAAAGACTTCAATGAAAGACAGATACCTACTAAGGCTAGACCAATACAAATGAATAATGAATTATTAGAACACTGTAAAAAGGAAATTGAAGATCTTTTAAATAAGGGTTTAATCAGAAAAAGCAAGTCTCCTTGGAGCTGTGCTGCTTTTTATGTTAACAAATAGGCAAAATTGGAACGAGGAGTTCCAAGATTAATTATAAATTATAAAACTTTAAATACAGCATTACAATGGATAAGATATCTTATTCCTAATAAGAAAGATTTACTTGACAGAATTCATGAAGCAACCACATTTTCTAAATTTGATATGAAAAGTGGATTTTGGCAAATACAGATAGATGAGAAAGACAGATATAAAACTGTTTTTACAGTTCCTTTTGGTCATTATGAATGGAATGTTATGCCTTTTGGATTAAAAAATGCACCAAGTGAATTCCAAAATATAATGAATGATATATTTACACCTTTTATAGAATTCTTAATTGTCTATATAGATGATGTGTTAATTTTCTCTAAATCAATTGATGACCATTGGAAACATTTAGATATATTTGCCAAAGTAATTAAACACAATGGATTAGTTGTTTCAGCCACTAAGATAAACTTATTTTAAGATAAAATTTGATTTCTAGGACATAATATTTATAAGGGAACCTTAAGCCCCATTGATAGAGCTATTCAATTTGTAGATAAATTCCCAGATGAAATAAAAGATAAAAATCAGTTACGAAGATTTCTTGGCAGCCTAAATTATGTTTCAGATTATTTTCAAGGACTAAGAAAAATAAGTAGACCCTTATATAAAAGGCTAGAAAAGAACCCCCCTACATGGACAGACAAACATACTATGATAGTTCGACATATTAAAAAATATGTTAAACAACTCCCTTGCGTTGTTATTCCTTCACCCCATGCTTTTAAGATTGTTGAGACAGATGCTTCAGACATAGGTTATGGTGGAATCCTAAAACAAGTAACAAAAGATGATACTAAAGAACAAATTGTTAGATTCCATTTTGGCTCCTGGATAGCTACCTAGCAGAACTACAGTACTATTAAAAAAGAAATTTTATCTATTATATTGTGTGTTTCAAAATTCCAAAATGATCTTTTTAACCAAAAGTTTTTAATCCGAGTTGACTGTAAAAGTGCTAAAGAAGTTTTACAGAAAGATATTCAAAATCTTGTTTCCAAACAGAGTTTTGCAAGATGGCAAGCTATTTTAAGTGTTTTTTATTTTGATATTGAATATATTAAAGGAGAATCTAATTCTATTTCTGATTTCTTAACTCGTGAATTTCTACAGGGAAGATGAGCTCCCCTGCAGAAAAGAGCAACTCTCCAAAACCCAGATCTAGACAGTCTTATGCTGCTCCACCAATCCCTCCTCCCCCTAGTAGATTTCTCCCTTGTCCCTCCTTCAACTCACCTAGTTCCTCTTCAAACAGAGCCCAAGAAAGAACCCCAATACCCTGTAGCCTAAACCCTTTACAACCACTTTCTCCAAGCTCCAATCTAACATCTAAACAGTCTTATGTCATGCCCTCAACTCCTCCTCCTTTAAAAACACCATTTAACATAGTTGCCTCTTCTTTCCCACCATTAACCTCTCCCTCTAAGCAATCAACAGACAGACCCTCTACCTCTCAAATTCAAACCCAAACCTCAAGAGAAGATCACAGTGTTGAACTCCTAAAAAATTCTTGGAATTTTATTTTATGGATTGAAAGAGAATACCAGCATATTACAAATCCCCTCTCACTAGTTAGACAACTGCTAACCCCAGGATGGGAGCACCCTAAGACAGAAATATTAAAGACCCAGACATTCTATGAGTTTACTTTAGTTGACACAGACTCAATCCAAGTTACACACATGCCTTCCTCCCAAGACCCAAATAGAATTGGTTATTCTAAAGTAGTTATAAAACAGATTCTCACCCCTTCCCAGTGGAGGGCAGAGCCTTGGATTTCTAGAAAATTTTCTCATCCCTTCGAGCCTCAGTTCTATAATTATTATGACTATATGGAAGCGTGGGACAAATTCCTTTTATTCCAAAACAGTATTCACAGACACACTTGGTTTTTCCGATTTGATATGTATAGAAAGAAAGACATGATGGTACCTAGATGGTTTATTGACTGGTGGATTTCTTATGGCCCTGAAGCTATGATTCTTCCTTCTGCTCTCTTCAAAGCCTATGAAAGTTTCAAGAAAGAACCAAACATACAACATCTTAAAGATTTTCCACATCTTTTAAAGTTCTTTTACAGGTTTCCAGATCTCCCATGGATCATCAGATGGGAATACAAGATAGAAAAGCATCCTCAGTATCCTTTTCCCATGCTCACCAGGAAGTTTAAATTAAAATGGTGGAATAAGTTTAATTTTGATCATATTTGCCAAGAATTGCAGAAAAGGACCTCTCTCTCCCATACAGAAAATCCTAATTTCTTTTTAGAAAAAAGCCAAGTCCAGTGTTAGCTTGCCTCCGTCTCAGACAGAAGACAGCTTAAAAAGCAATTGCTTGAAGCTGCATCACAAATATTAGAGGATGAAGATGACACAGTAATGGAATCATCCTCTCCAAACTACAGGACTCATCCAGAAGCACTTCAAGATTCCCAAGACCCCTATGATATGTGACAGATAAGTGATAGATAAGATAAAAAAATGACAAAATACTATTCACAAGCAAGCAGACAAAAAGATCTAGAGAGATATTTGACAAGATATTAATTGCACGCGTACTCCGACAGATTTTCCATAGACATTCTGACAGATTCCACAAGATCAGATAGACTACTGTTCAAGGATTTACTTTTACTGTTCAAGATTCTACAAAAATTCTACCGATAGATTAACTTGAGTTCACTTTATCTAACTCAGGTTACTTTTGAAGACTTACCATGGTTTATTTCATCTATAAAAGGACAGACTCCGAAGACAGAAGATAGGTCCAGAAGGTCCAATTATTAGGTTCAAATTTCAGATCCAATTCCAAGTTTAAAGCTTAGGTCTAAGATAGCTCTCTCCCTTTCTCAGAAAGACTTTTGTAATCTTGTAACCCTTCCCTTTCAGACAGATATAACCTTGTAACCCTTTACAGTTTTACTTTGTAATCTTGTAACTCTTCGACAGTGTTTTATTTTCAAGCTTGTATCAAAGACAGTTTATTTTCAAGTTTAATCAAAGACAGAAGTATTTTCAAGTAAGATTTTATAGTTTCTGTTTTCATATTCCATACTCTGTTTTAACTTATTTTGAATATATCTATTTTGCTATTTTCTTCTTTATTATCTATTTTATCATTGTTTATGCTTCTATATTACTGTTGTGCTCTCAATAAACCTAAAAAACATTTTCTTTGCATGTGCAAAATGCATATAATGAGGCTAGTATCTATTATGTGCATTATCGTTTCTTCATTTTTTTAGTAATATTTTTTATGGGCACATCACAAGAGGTCCATCAAAGATGGGGTGTAAGTATAACAAACCAAACCACATGGAAACACCATCAAAGAAGGGGTGTAAGCATAGCAAACCAAACTAATGGAAACTCCATATTTATGTGATTTGCTCATTGTTGGAGGAACCAAAATTTGACTCCCTACAACTACTTTAAAAACAAACTCGCGTGATGCGATGTTGAAAGCCATAAAATATTTGAGCGTATCTTCCTTATATCTAATTGGTTTTGAGATGAGATGACACAGCTCATGGTATGATAAATGGTATTAGAGCCAAGGACATGGGTTTGAGTCATAGGAGTTTCATTGTGAGGGAGAGATTATTGGGTGACCACAATTTTAGTCCTTACAACTACTCTAAAAACAGACATATAAATTACTCTAACAAAGTGCCACATGGCATAACTGCATGGTCTCCAATAAGAAGTTTTTATTTTCTTATCTAAAATTAAAAAAAAAAAAACCATATAAAATACTTTATATATATATATATATATATATTGTGGGGCCTGTTAGTTAAAAAGATATAGGAATCCTCAGAAGTGGGCTGGGGCCCAACGGCCCAATCCTCAGAAGTGGGCTGGGGCCTGTTAGTTAATTTTTTTTTTTTAATTATTAAATGGATAATATAGGAGAAAGGAGTGGATATTATATATAGCGGCATAACGTACGTCCAAGGACACCAAAGTCCGAGGTGAATGTAACTTTCATTTTATTCCGGAGACTCCGCAAAGTTGTATCTGAACTGGAAATTGGGTATAAACCTAAGGAGGAGTCGGGGAAGGTAGCAAATATCTTCCAAGGCCATCACCTCCACATTAAATGCTTTCCAGCTAACCCTCTGGCCGCATTAATGTGAAGGTGATACCTGAACAGTGACTAAGCAGCTTTATGACCACTAAGCGAAAGTTCCGGTAGGTGCTGGATGGGACAGAAAGGAGCTCCCAAGATAAGAACTACACGTGTACGATGGAAATGGAGGGGAGAAGGGAGTATATAACATAGAAACGAATGAGATAAAGAGGGACTTTTTCCAGAAAAAAAGATAAAAGAGAGAAAGAGAGACGGACTGGAAACCTAGCCGAGGAGAGTTTTTTCTCCTTCAATCAACCTAAAATACCCCTTGTTACTTGATGAGTAGAACCTTTCCTGTCAAACGGTACTAGTTCTTGTACCCATTCTCTACAAATTTATTGTTTGGGCTTGTTGGGCTGAAAACCCATTCATATTCTGGGTCCAATTCAAATTGAGTCCCTACATATATATATAAGTGCACACCAATAGATAATTTTTATTTTTAGGAAACTCAATTATAGATAATTTATATGTGCATTCACTCCATTGGCACATTCAATGAACTAAAATTTGACATAAATACAAATTTTGACGAGATATAAGCTTAAATGAGAGAGACTCAAGGAATGTATCACTTAGTAGAACCTCATACTCTCCCACACGATATATATATATATATATATATGGAAAATACTAACGAATGCCCTTAGAGCACTGGTTAATAATCTATTTAAAGAAAGTTTTGATATCATTTTTATGAGAAATGAAAAAAACTATCAAAATATTAATTACTTATATATATATATATATATTGATATATTGATATTGATTATATTAATATGATTGTGTCAATTACTAATATTGTCACAGAAAACAAGACTATCCTCCTCAAGATTTTAAAGCAACACGACAAAGTCCTTTGGCTAACTGATTTCTATTCTTAATGGCTAAGGAAATGCCAGCAGGTTATGTTCAATGCCTAGTTCTCTGATAAATCTAAGATTGTTTAAATTTACAAGCCAGCTTATTTAAAACATTTAAAACCTCATTTTTATTGTAATTATAGTTATTTTCTTGAAACCATTTCCAAAGATTATGCCATATTAATAAACATAGGTGACATACAAGAACTGTTTCCTTTCAGTTTTAGCAACCAACTAATTACTTTTTCTGTGCAAGATAGCTTTTAGAAAGGTTTAGATGTTTGTGACCTAAACCTGTCCCTAATAGTACATTTGGGTGTCATGCTTACTCAGTATAAATTAAAAATTACATTTTTTTTAATATAAAACTGTAAAAGAGAAAAAAAAAATGGCAGAACAAAAAAGCAAGGGAGAAAAACGAAGTGTATACGTGGAATAAAAAAACCATGGTTGGATGAAGGATGGAGTACCCTTATCCCTTAGAAACTATGCAATTTTTATTATAAAAGCTAAGTATTATACAGTGTTCCTTCTTTCCCAAAACACTTAACACTTTTTTGCCCTTAACTTTCTACCCAGATTTTTTCTCCCTTTCTTGCTTATAGTAAAATAAATGTTGCTGGCTGTACAAGGTCAGGTGTCCTAACCTATTGCACATTGTAAACCCTAAGACAACTATGATCTATACCATACCTCAGCTAGATGAGAGAAAAACCATGTCTACAAAGGTAGTGCCGGGCTGAAGGGTGGCTTTGTACTATGTCAAGGACAACCTAGGAGGGAGAGAGGGAAAGTGTGAGGTTTGAGGATATTATATGTGTCCTGGGCAGTGGTCCTAACTTCTGCAGCACCTGACCAAAGAGAGCTGATTTCTCTCTCATGATAATGCTTGGTGTCCATACCAGACTGCACACATTCTTCCTTCAATGGCACTCATGCTATTGGCACGAGCCAAAGGCGTGGCTTCCTTCACTGAAACATGTTTTCTTGTAACTTAAAGCCATCCACGTGGAGGGTATGGATGTTATCTTTCTTAGCTATATCTGTTTGCTCACTTTCACTAGCTTGTGTACTTTACATTTTTAAAGTTATAAATCAGTTGCAATGTCGCATACAAGTTGTTGAATCGGTGATTCAACTTCTTTTCATGAAAATGTTTTCCCATTCATTTCTTCTGCCACTTCACCACAGTACTCTGTTTTCCTTCCTCACATTTGTCCTAATGTGGCTATTCCGCTTAATTTCATGTTTCTAGACCCTATTATTCCTTCACCAAGTATTCCATCTTCTGCTTCTAGTCCTATTCAGGTTTCTGACCAAATTTTAGACCCTATTCTTCCTGTCATATCAGATTCTGCAGTACCAAAATCTGTTATACTAGATTCTGTTCCCACTAATTCTACAAAACCTAGTTCTTTGCCTCTTGAATTTGCCTTAAAATTAGTTTTCTCTGATCGCTTTACCAATTGCATACAAGTCATCAAATTGATAATTTAACAATAGCAATTATAACAAGATCAATTGTGTCTTTTAATAAAAACAAAGTCATCTCAATACATTTTGTGGCCTAAGTTGACAATTTAAAATGAGATCTTTTATGAAGAATTATTAGTTTCTTCCAATATCCCAATAATGACACTCGTTTAAGACTTCTTTGCAAAACCATTGATTTTGTTTTCTTAACAACTTTAGCCTTAATTGTACTAATACTACTATGATCATGCCAAAATCATGAAATATTAACCATGTTATTATCATGTTAAATGACTTTCATGCAAAATATGGTCACTTATGAAGACTGTTCATATACTTATAGTATTTTAAATTTAAAATAAAAGATTAAAAAACTTGTAAATTCTAAATGGTATAATTTCTATAGAATATATCAATTCCATTTCAAATAGATTATTTTCAAACCTTGCTCAAATTCACTGTCCACAAAAATATGGTATAGTTTAGGGTTGACTTAACACATTTTGGGGTCAAACGCAAATTTAAAATGTATTGTTACTTAATATTTATAAGCAATACATGAATTAGAAAAAAGAAACCCACATTTTTATATAATTTAATACATTAATTGGATTAATTTCATATATTAATAAAAACATATTTTAAAACTTTTAATTCTAAATATATCTAAACAGTGTCAAAATAAAATACCATATTTTAAATAGTCAATGTCTCTCTTGGCCGTGTTGGATTTCATTTATTGAATAACGAATTTTAGTTATAAATTTGTCTCAAAAACTATTAATTCTAATTGGCTAAAATGCAAAAATAACCCTTTAAGTTTCTTTAAATTTCATTTCAGTTCTCTAACTTTGCTTTTGTTCATTTCAATTCTCTAACTTTCAAGTTTATTTTATTAAGGTTTTTCCATCAACTTTTGTTGTATGTTGCGATTAATTTTTCAATTTTTTAGATTTTTCTTCAAAATTTTTTAAATAAAAAAATTTAGCTAATGATTGAAAAATATTTTCTTAATTTTTTTTTTTCAAAAAATTTTAATAAAAGTTGACAGAAAGGCTAGAAATGCCTTAATTGGATAAATCTGAAACATAGAAGACTGAAATAAATAAAAGTAAAGTTACAAAATTGAAATGAAATATGAAGACTTAAGAAGAGTAAAATTTTTGAAAGATAATTTTTTTTTAATACTCTTAAACTACTACAAACATAGTAAAACCTATGAATAAAATGTTAAGCATTCAAAAAGAGTATAATTTGTTTAAAATTATTTTTATTTATTAAAATTTTAGGCCTTAATTAAAAATTTTACATCATAAGATAAACAAGACATTATATCGATCAATAAAAGATGTATCTAAAAAAAATCTAAGTAACAGGTTTCACTTTTTCTATAACTAGTCGCTAACCCGTGCGATGCACGGGCTAGTTTTAAATAAAATATTTGGACGCCGCAACTGTTTTAGGCTGAAGCATCTCCCAACAGTTTTTTATTTGCACATATTAGGAAAATGTCCCAATACCATATCTTTTTGCTATGTTTTTTTTATATTTGTCAATTTCATTTATTTCATGTCTTTCACTAAATATTCAATGTATTCATTATATTTTAAAAACGTTGAAGTAAAGTTGTATCCTCAAATAACTAAATATAAGAGTTTAATTCCTCTTTGTTTCAATTTAAAACCAAATTGTGCATAAAAGCAAAAAAAAATTCCTAAAAACCATTAAAAATTATTCAAAACGTCTTTAGTACCAAAATCACAAATCCATTAAAACCAAATTGTGCATAGAAAATCTTAGAGATTGAAAGACAAGTTTAAAGTGTTTTTTGTATCTTCTTCCTTTGTTGCTTTGTGGTAGTCCCTGAATATGCCCTTTTGTTTTCCTTGAGTACAGATGTTGGTGTAAGTTGCACATTGCTTTGAACATCAAGTTTTTGAATTTTTGTACAATCACCATCTTCTTCAATTGATAAGTTGTTGCTACATTCATTTGAAGTATCACTGATGTAAACCTGGCAATAGAATAGATTGAGGAATGTATTACAACATATACATCTTAAATATTATATTTGTAATTTTCCTAAATTAAAGAATACTTACTTCTGTCATTTTATCAAGCTGAATTGCTTTGTCAGTTTCTTGAAAAGAGTCAAAAAGTTTCTTGACGGTGTAGAATTCCCATCCATAGTTGAGATTATAGTCATTTAGTTGTATTTGGAAAACAAATTGTTTTCCTTTCAGATTTTCTATTTGCACAGGAAGGATGACTTCATCGGGCTCCTAATAAAAGTAAATTTTTTCAAATTGTACAGTCATGTAAAGTTTAGTAAATATTAAATACTAATTTTATCTTCCACATTCTCACCTCTAAAGATTTGTTCAAAAGGTCCTTGGCTGATATGTTGAGTAATTTTTCTGCTTCTGAATCAAATAAAATGAATGTGGCCATTCCTGAGCTATCTTCAACTTTTAATTGAATTCTATACCTGATAAAAGAAATGACATATATAATGTTAACATCATATTAGTTGTTGTGTATTTTAATATAAAAAGTAAACATTTTTATTTTCTGTACCTTGGGATTGGGAAGCATGCCTTTTTGTTGCAATTGTCGCACCATAAAAATTTATCTCTTGATTTTACCTTTTTACGACATACTTCGCAAGAGATAAAGTACCAACCAGAATTATCTATGTCAATGTTTATAATCTTTCCTTGACAGGTAAAGATAGTTTCCTGGAAATTGAATTGAATATCAATGAATTCACAATTTTATAGTTAGATTTTGTAAAAGCAAGTCTATAGTACATAAAGCAATGTTAAGGACACAATGTTATTGTCGAAGGTATTTTTTTTTCTTACCTTATTATCAGAGTCCCACATAATATTTTTTATTTCACTTATGGTTCTTCGGTTGATGTTCATCTCTTCTTGAATTGTCACTTGTGGTTTGAATTGCTTTGGCATTTGTACTATTGGTTGGTTATTTTCCACCAGCCTATTATATTACATAAAGATATTAGACGTAATATTGTAGAGACTGTATATATAATAAAAATGTGAATCCAAAACAAAGCACTTACTGATCTTTGAATTCAGTAGTCTCAGGTATGTCCAAATCAATATAAACTCTTGTTCCACTTGTTGATGATAAATTATAGTCTCCTGCAATGCACGAAATTCATTAGAAAAAAAAGCACATTGAAGTTTCAATGGAATCATTACTGTAACAAAGAGAGGTCTAGATCAGAGGACATAGTATCTTGTAGACATGTACAATACAAAGGTAAATAATCCAACTTTACTGTGGTATAGATTAGAGGGCATAGTATCTGTGCATGTATGGTGCATGGTAGAGATTCCCATGATAATCTAACGTGATGCTTTCCATATTGTTTTATGTTGTTAAGACCTAAGATCTTTACAGCTTTAAAACTCCCACTTCAAAATTTTCAAATTCACAAATAATAATAAAAATTTCCAACCAAATATAAAATTATAAAATTTACAGGGCATTCAATAATCAAATATAAAATATCAAACTAAATCTAAGTTTCCATCTAGTTATACAACTTCTTAATTGGATGCTTACATAATAATTTAGCCAAAATACTTTGTATTTCAAAAAATTGGATGATTTCATATGTAGTTCAGAAGATGGTTATAAAGAGAAATGAACTTGCCTTTAAAAGTCTTGACAGTCAAACATGTAGCTATTATGATAAAAGGGCCTGGATTTTCAGTAAAGAAGCTCTCCTCAACTTCATTTGCAACTGATCCCCAAAGTGTAAGCTTTATTTCATTTCCTCTGTTCAAATTTTCCAATGTTACAGTGTAAGTTCATATAATATAGGTGCATGTATTGGCTTATCAAAAATTAAAAAATAAAAAGTGCATGTATTGAAAATAATTTCTTTTTTTAAAAAGAAGACATACTCTATAGTCATGACATTTATATTTCTCATCGACACATTTGATCCTTTGATGCAAGGTTGCTCAATTGGTCCAACACCAATCACATTTGCAATGATATCTAAGCATTCCAAAGATATGGATGTAATTATTTTCATAATATAATGCATAATTATTAAAAAATTTAATATAACGCATAATATATATAGAGATACCTGATAGCTGGACATGTTTATTAACGCGTTCATGTATTTTATTGTAGTCAACGAATTCGAACTTATGACGCGGTATATCAACATCAGTGTCCTTTATTTCCTTAATGCTAGTTTTCAATGTGAACATGATCTTGATGTCATTGTCTACTGGTCTATACAATGCATTGCCATCAACCACTTGAAAATAAGAGAGTTCATACAATTTTCCTTCTTGCAGAAGAGGCTTGAACTTTTTAGCAATATTATTTCGAATGATTGCATTTATTGAATTATTCTGCAAGTAAAGTGCATCAGTTTTATATAGATAGAGTTCATGGTATATATAATGATCGAACAATATTATAGAACAAAAACAAACCTGCTCATCGATTAAAATCATATCTAAACTAATAATATCATTATTTTTTGAGTTGATTGCATTCCACATCCTTGATATTCTGATCTTGACTTTCCAATTTTCTTTGTGCTTGTCTATACAAAGCTGATTAAGGAGAGAATATTGCATCATCTTGGATCCCTACCTGTATAGATTAATAAATTTGAAAGTTTATAAAAATTCTATCTTTCATTTAGATACTTCATAGGATAAAACAAAACAAAGCAGTATAACAAAGACACCAAAAAGTAATTAGCTTGTTAAAGATGGAAAATAGTATTTAGTTTGTATTCAATTATCTTATAGACATGAAATTTAACAAAACAGTAAGCATATACGAAGTGGCTAAATCAATTTGGAGGAGATAAACAGAAAAATATAAAATATATAAAATTATGTTACCTTTATTAGTTGGTTTCTTGAGTCAAAGATTGGTAAAAACTTCTTTATACACAATATTTTTTGTTTCAGACTTTTTTTCAGTCTCATCGTTGATGATGAGGAATTTTAGTCCATTTCTGCTTGTAACTCTAGACACTGCAACGTACAATTGCCCATGACTAAAAACAGGTTTTGGCAAATACACTCCAACATGTTTCAATGATTGTCCCTGGCTTTTATTTATAGTCATTGCAAAGCACACTGAAATTGGAAATTGTCGTCTCTTTAAAACAAATGGCCATTTTGAATCACTTGGAGATAATGTTATTCTTGGAATGAACACACGTTTGCCTATATTAGTGCCAGTTATGATTTCTGCTTCTATCACCCATGTAGCCAATCTTGTTATAATAAGTCTTGTTCCATTACAAAGACCTTCATTTTGATTCAGGTTTCTAAGCAACATTACAGGCAAACCTATTTTTAATGTCAGTTTATGGTTTGGCAATCCTGGAAATTTCAACGTGTTCAAAAATTCAACAGTATACAGGAGATCTTGGTCAGGAACATTTGAAGAAGCCTTGCATATAGAATCTGAACTTAGATATTCATGAACTTCTCCATTTAAGGATGACACAATGTAGTCATTAAGTTCTTCTACAACTTCATTTGTAGGGGCGAGAATTGCCCTATCCTGTAGGTAACTTGGATCTGTGTATTTATTTTCCAAAACTGGATACGTGTTGTCAATAATATCTTGCATTGGATTCTCTGAAGGTTGGATAATCAAATCGCTTGGAATTGAAATGTTGTAATCCCCATCTCCTTCTCCCAATTCACCATTACCTATTTTAAGAATCCACTCACTAAAGTCCTTTATAGATGATGTTTCTATTCCATTCATATTGTTCTGTAGAAGCCTCATATTTGTTTGGAGTTTAAAGACATGACAATCATTCCATAGATATGACTTGCTAATTGAGGATTGGACTATATCTTCTCGTCTTCCCTTTCTCACAACTGGAAGTATTTGTCGAAAATCACCCCCTAGAACTACAACCTTACCGCCAAAAGGTTTTTCAACATTTTGAGGATCTTCAATTTGTAGAATATCTCGTAACGTGCGGTCAACAGCTTCAAAACAATTCCTATGTGCCATCGGTGCTTCATCCCAAAGTATAATACTTGTTTTTGAGAGAAGTTCCGCTGCTTGTGTTCTTTGCTTTATGTCACAAGTAGACTCATCATTTACATTAATTGGGATATGAAATCTTGAGTGAGCAGTCCTTCCACCAGGAAGCAACAAAGCAGCAATTCCTGAAGATGCAACAGCAAGAGCAATTTTGCCTTTTGATCTTATACCAGACAGGATAGTTCTATAAAGATACGTTTTACCCGTTCCACCATGTCCATAGACAAAAAACATTCCCCCTCTTTCAGTCGCAACAGCTTCCATTATAGAATTGTAGATTATTCTCTATTCATTGTTTAGGCCAGAAATTAGGATCTCATGTTCTCTTTTCAAACTTGATACATCATACGACATTTCTTCTTGAATAAGTCTATTCCCATTCTGAATAAGATCCATATCTGGCTGGGGCATTTGTGGATAATCTCTAAGTGATCTTCCATATTGTTGGAGGATTTGTTCAATTTCATACAATCCATAATTTCTCAATTGGTCATCTGATAAGATTAGTTCTTGGAATTGCAGGATACGCCTTTGCCTATTTAGTATATCTTCTGTAATTAGTTTCCAGTTGGATTCCCAAAGACTTAATGGATCAGCTACTTCACAGAACAATAGCATTGTAACAAATAGTTGACGCAATTGTTGCCCACTGGCCCAACTCGAAGCTTCAATTAGGGAATCATGCCATTCTTTGTCATCATCAAGAAGTCCAAGTGCATAACAGGCTTCCTTATAAGTTGGATAAGTAACATCGTTTATAGTCCTTAATTCTTCAAAGTTTCTTGGACCTTTGACAATGTTAAGCAACATTCTCAAATAAAACCTTTCACCACTTGAAGGATGTGCATAATAAACTCTTCCAATACAATATTTAGATTTCCTTCTCTGCCATTGCTTGTCATTACTATGCCATACCCATTTTGTAGGAAATTCAGCATAAGTCAACTCTCTAGCATCTTCAAAAGCCTCATTTGTTTTCATCCATTCTGTAAACTTTGTTTCTTCAATACCAGGTATATTTAAAACATTATCCAAGGTTGTATTTTCCGGATAAATGATGGGATGTTCGTCTTCCAAATGAAAATTTAATCTTTCAACAGGTGGATATCGAAACTGAATTGGAAATTCAAATATTCTCCAACATGCTTCAGAAGCTGAAATATATCTACAATCCAAGTATGCTTTTGTCTCATCAACAACAATGTTGGTCTCTTGTCCATCACTCCCAATATTTGGCAAATTCTCTTCTACAACAACTGTTGCTCTATCTGATCCCTTGTTTATATATTTAAACAAATATTTGATCGATCGAGATCTGTTACACCATTCTACATTCAAATGGGATTGGTACTTCACCAAAAGATCTACATTATAAGGTACAACATATCGATTATCCAAAAGAATTCCGTTCTTCTCTATTGTTTTTCCATCATTTCTCCTTCTATATACTGGAAAACCTTCTTCATCAATTATTGTTTCTTCATAAAATCTTTTTGGAAAATGTTTTGTACATTTACCATTTATCATGCACGGTGATTTCGGTTTTGCAGATCCACATGGCTCATGCATCATAAATTGTTTTACAGCTTCATTAGCAACAGGATCCTCATCTGGATCTGGTATCTCAGCCATAATGATACCATCAATGTCTGTTGGACTTGGACACTTATCCTTTGGATCCAAGAATAGAAGAATATGTGCATGTGGGAGTCCTCTTTTTTGGAATTCAATTGTATACACAATTGCAATAACTCTTCCAAAATGAGATTTATGCCTCAAATCATGTAATAGTTCATCCAATTTTATCTTAAAAACCCTTGATACAATATCTAGCCGATCCTCATATTTCAGGCCTTCTATAAATTCTAAGGAATGATTGATTTCTGGCCATTTTGGATTGCAAGTAAATGTAATAAATAAATCTGGGTAACCTGCCCATCTACATATCGCCATTGCATCTTGGTAATTTTGAACCATGTACCTTGGACTTCCAGTAAATGAGGATGGTAGGACTATTCGTTTGCCTACAGTAAGGGGATCTGTATCACCACGAAGAACGGCATCTTTCAAACCATAGTACAGCTCTGACCTCAATTTTTTTTGATTGAATCTAACCCATTGTAGTCTTTCTTCTTCAATAGAAGTGTATGCATCCACTATAAATTGTTGAAAAAGCCTTCTACCAAGCAACAGTGTCTTGCCCTCATGAAAGCGTTGTTGAAGCCTATAAGCATAGTATTCCCTCATTGTTATTGATTCCCTTTTTCTAGAATTGCTCCCATTCAAATTCCTATAAGGTATACCAAGCATATACCCATCCTCACCATACGGAAAAAGTAATGGATATTGCAATGCCATAAAGCTTGGATGAGTCCCATTTATGCGTTGCAATCCTAAACTTCGATTCTCAACAATAATATCTCTATCAGAACTTTCAATATTAAAATCTCCAACAATAAGAGCAGCTATCTCAGACGTTACAGGTAAGTCATATTGCCTTTCACCAGAATTGCGACTTCGTATTAAACGAATTTTGACATTATGTATATCTGATTCATCAAATCTGTCCCTGACCATTCTAAAACATTTAACTAATTGGTTGCACTGGTCTAACATTTCCATCAACCCGGTAACAATATCTGGATCCACATAATTTCTATCATCTTCATGTATAACTGCATCAATTCTATTTTTAACTTCATTATTAGTTTCATAAATATAAAGCTGTGCATACTTAGGTTTTTGGCCATGGACAGGAAGAAGTGATCCAATTCTATGATGAGTTTGACCGTTTACACGAAACACATATGGACCAGAGCCATTATTCACTGATCTATCAACATTACCCCCTAAAGAAGTGAAAGCAAAGAGAGAGTTGTAGATTCTTATCCCTAGTTGAAAGTTTGTTGATCTTTGATCACTATTAATATTGAGTAAGCTTCCAAGAAAGGGTGGAGGTTCTTTCAATAGAGGGAGTTGAACTCTTCCTTCAGAACAGCACAAACTAAACTTCGGTTTTGCAGGCGTTTTTGACTTTATAGTTCTCTCTTCATACCAAAGTTGAGCTCCACAATGTTCACATACTATTGTTGGAGGTCCTAAATCCAATGGTTCTGTAAATTTTCCTATGACAACAAAAACAAAAATTCACTTTTTCTTCCTAATTTTAGATCTTTTTTGGGAGAACTAAAAAATGTAGCACTTACGTTGTTTTCTGCTTTCATCATTAATGCTATATTGTCTACGTCGAATACTCCTTTGAAATGGCTCGTCATCTCTTGTTCTTGTTTGGCCTAGGTTACATACTAATTATTAGGTTACATACTAATTATGAGTTTTTTAAATAAAAATATTTTTTAAATATCTCAATATCGTACCCCTTCTATTTCTCTTTTCAGATAAAATTAATCTTCGTCTCAATCTTGCATATTTAGCAGACTCCATGCTTGGGGAATAAACTAAAAGCAAAGCATTCACAAAATTTAAATTCATAAATATAACTGTATAGCAAAAACATATATTATAAATTAACAGTTAGATGTTACAAAAAGGGAAAAAATTGAAGAAAAATATAGCATTCACATACTAACTTTAGAATTTAAAAAAAAAAAAAAATTAATTATTTGATAACTGAGCCATTCACTTCAATGGACAGTACATGGCACATATTTTTCAGTTACAATAATCTATAGTCCACACTACCATATCTGTCACCCACGGATTCACATACTAAAATAATAACCTAATCTTTAAAACCTCAATAGTTAAATTCAATCCTTACAACGGAGGAAGGAGGATGTTTTGACATAAAAAGCAAACAAAAACCTACCCTTTAAACTACATAAACTTATTAACACAAAAAGGAATCATAAACATGCACATATTTTTGAAATCAAACAGAAGAATTAAAAAACATAGAATTAGACAAACTCATATGAAAAAAAAAAAAAAAAAAAAACACATACCAAGTTCTTTGTAGCTGTAGATTTAGATTCTAATATTTGTAAAACACCACCTTTGGCAGGTTTAGATTTTGATGGTTGTAGAGCACCTTCAATTATCTACAAAATCAAAAAATTCAAATTTAGCCAAAAATGAACCAATTTTTTTTTTTTTTTTAACTTTCAAAATGCCATAAAAATGAGTAAATCAAAAGATTTATGCAAGCTCCCATTGTCCCCTAAATTATTCCAAATTTTGACAAAGTAGTCATTGCATCTATGCACATATTTGAGGAATGAGCTACAATATGATAAAGAATTAGCTAATGATGAGCAAGCATGAAGTTGGGAAGGAAATAAGTGAGGAAAGAAGTAGGAAAGTTAGAGAATTACGCAATCTTGACCTATGTTGCATTGTTCTGCAGCAAACTGGTATGAGTTCATAAGTGTATCACTACTCTACTTGGGACTCTATGTAAGAACATGCTTGTGTGCTTCAAGAAGAGCACTCTAAGTTTATGGAACTTCTCATCAATTTCAAACAAATTCACCCCAAACAGACTTCAGATTAGCCAGAAATAATCACAAATGCATTGGAAAAAAAAAATCAAACAAAGAAAATCTAGGGGAAAGAGAGAAGAAAAAAATCTAACAGTGGATTGCTATATGCAAAACAATGTGAAAGCAGGTTGTTGTAACAGAGCTACATCTACATTTAGTTTAACTGTTCCAGCCTTAGCATGTTGATCAGAGTACCACAGTGTTCCACCTAGTTCCTTTGGTTCCATATAGGTTCCAAAGCAAAAGGTATGTAAGCAGAGCATTGATCTTTTAATAATACTTGTAAAAATCCATAAGGGCATTTAAAGAGTGATGTTAAAAATACTTTGAGGAAAATCACGATGATTAACCAAACAATCATACATAGAATCCTCACTGAGACCCAGCATCAAACACTTCATAGGCAATAGTCTCCAATAATTGAATAACAAAAATTGATATTTCAAAAACCCTAATTTTAAACTCAACAAATTAAATTTGGGGAAAAAAAACCCCAATGAAGATTGAAAAGGAAAAAAAAAAAAAACTCAAACACACAAAATTGAATAATCCATGGCAGCATTAATTGGTGAAGATAGCTATAACAATAGTGGCACTTTATGTATGTTCTGCCTTATTTAGCCAAAGCTTTAATATTGTTGATTCCTATGTGTAGTGCTCATATTGTTAGAGCAATTGATTTTGCTTGATTTCGCCTACTTTAAGTCCCCTAAGAGGCTGAAACTGTAATTATATGTCTACCTAAGAAACATTTGGCTAACTTATGTAATTTACACAAACAAAAATTTCAACATATATTAACTCCTGCCAAGGTTGAAACTTTTCATAAACATGAGTCTCACGTTTAGGGCTTACGTTTACAATTTTTCACACCCATAATTACACGGCTTCTGCAAGAGTAATTTAGATCACAAACACGCCTTTCCCCCCTTGGTTCCTTATTTAATCCGAATTCATTATTCACCACCACACTCTGAAATTTTTAGAACTTAAATCGAAACAGAAAAATCTAAAACCCATAAACCCAAATCCTTAAACAAAGTTTGTTAGAGAAAATTTCTCAAAAACCAAATGGCTCTCGCTGTTACTTCTTCTTCATCTACTTCTAAAGGTAGTTTCTTTTCATAGTTTGAATGGCATTGTTGTTTTTTTTTAATTTAAATTCATAAATATAACTATATAGCAAAAACATATATTACAAATTAACAGTTAGATGTTATAAAAAGGGAAAAATTGAAGAAAAATATAGCATTCACATACTAACTTTAGAATTAAAAAAAAAAATAATAATAATTATTTGATAATTGAGCCATTCACTTCAATGGACAGTACATGGCACATATTTTTCAGTTACAATAATCTATACCAAAATCACAACTTCTGAGGGTATGATCATAGTTTTGGGTCAAATACTTTCAAGTGGTATTCTTAAACAAACAAAAAAGCCAAGTTGGTTGCATTCAAAGAAGAACTGGTACAGAATCATTGTCCTATTGATCTCCAGTTTTGAAGGATAGCTTGACATTTTAGCAACTTGATGTAGGACAAATAAATTTTAATGTTAGAAGTTAGGATTTTATTTCCTTGATTTCAGGTGTTTTTAAGGATTTCCTAGTCAAAATTGAGTCCTTATATGGTCTTTTTAAGAATATTTTTTCTTGGAAAATAAGTTTACTGAAGCCTTTAAATTAGCCCCTAAGTTGTAAAGCGAAAATAAGAAGTCTTAATCAAATTGCTATTGATTTAATTTATTTTTTTCATTTTGTGGATTCCATAATTCTTATAGATTAAAGGTTTATGTTTAGCAAAAACGATATCTAGCCTTATTGAATTTCTGTTCTGTGTCACAACCTGTTTTTAACATTTTTATAACTTCACCACTCTTATCCTGATATGAGATGCCTTCAAATTGAATGAAAAGCTCATTTCATTCTGAAGTCTTTAGAAAGTTGTTATATATTAGGGGAAGCTGTATGTACCATTATCATGGAGCTGTGATAGGGTCTGACTTGAATACATTTTCATTTGCCTTCTAAAGCGCTTCGCTAAATTGGACTGGTAAGGTAGCTGATTCGGCTTCAGTTATTAGTGATTGCTTGTCAGTTCGTGCAATGCATGATAAATCTTAATGGTAATCTATGCAGTTGAGAAAAGCATTTCTTTTGGCCGTTGACATGAAGTCAGTATTGTTATCGTTAACAATTATTCAGCTGTTAAAATTCTGTCTATGTAACTGGCCAAACTTAGCAAATTGGATGGTTTATTTCTTTAGATTCTAAAAAATTCTGTATGCAACCACAGAGGCTAATGACTATTTTCCACCAACTTTTGGTCTAATATGGTGACATTTTTTGCTACCAACTTTGTGGGGATATTTAGTTTATTTGTAGGGCATTGTGATCATAACCTCAACTCACTGTTCCTAGCTTCTGCTTATCCCTATTGGTGTGGTTCTTGAAGTAAAATATTATTGACCCCTCCTTATTGGTGCAGTCGTTCATCTTTCTTCGTATCCATCTTTAATGAAAATTTTCATCTAGCATTCAGGAAGATTTCTATCGAGGAAAAAGTTTTCATCCAAACTGATTTGGGAGGAATCTCCTCCAACCCTATACGTGGCAATTCCTAAAACCATTCATATGTACTTTTAGTCACATGCCCTATTTAAAAATCTCTCTAACAAACATTACTACCAGAAGTTCAAAATCTATTTTTGCGCATATTTTCCCTTAACAGGTCATGAGTTTAGATGAGTGAACTGACTGTGGCTTGCGAGATGATAAATGATGTTAGGAGTGTGGCTTTCCCATTGGGTCACAAATGTCTTACTTCAGAATATAGGTTTTAGATGACTACAACGGAGGAAGGAGGATGTTTTGACATAAAAAGCAAACAAAAACCTACCCTTTAAACTACAGAAACTTATTAACACAAAAAGGAATCATAAACATGCACATATTTTTGAAATCAAACTAAAGAATTAAAAAACATAGAATTAGACAAACTCATATGAAAAAAAAGAAAAAAAACACATACCAAAATCAAAAGGAAAACACCACCTTTGGCAGGTTTAGATTTTGATGGTTGTAGAGCACCTTCAATTATCTACAAAATCAAAAGGAAAACAAAAACAGAAAAACATGAAAAACCATTAAAATTCAAATCTATAGAGATGCGTATTAAAAAAATCATAACCAAATACTTTCAGTTACAATAATGTATAGTCCACACTACCACATCTGTCACCCACGGATTCACATACTAACATAATAACCTAATCTTTAAAACCTCAATAGTTCTTTTTTAACATAAACCTTTCAGTTACAATAATCTATAGTCCACACTACCACATCTGTCATCCAAGGACTCATAAAATCTAATGACTTGAAAGCACAAACTCAATTACAGATACAAAAGAAACACAGCTAAAACAGTACATTTTAAAATAACTACACTAAAATTTGAGTTTCATGAGTTCTTTACAATTCAAATTGAGAGAACACTAAAATAGTTAGAAATTAAATGTATATAGATTATCACAGAGGCAAACGAATACCATACCTTAACCCTAATTCGAATGGAGGCAAAGAACGAAGAGAACTAATAAGAATCGAACTATTTATAACATAATAGTTAGAGTCCTAATACTGATAGAGTTCGGATTCAAAAAAATAAATAATATTAGAGTTCTAATTAAATTTGTTTATTAGTTACCTTTGGACTGGTGTTGACGGGCTGGGTTGGGTGTTGATGGGCCATGGCCTGGATGAGACCCACGGCAAATGGGACGGCAAATGGGGCGCCGGTTCTGTTCTGAGGAAGAATGGAAACTGAGCGAGCTGGATATGGGGAAATCGGTGGTCGGTGGTCTGAGGAACTTGATATCGGAAATCGGTGGTTTGATATCGGAAATCGGTGGTCTGAAGAAGGTGTCTGTTGGGATTTAGATGCGATGGTGGGTATGTTGGGTACCATTGTGAAAGGGAAAGGCAGAGAGGATCCGGATGCCGTGTTCGGTGGTCTGAAGAAGGTTTCTATTGGGTCTTTAGATGCGATGGTGGGTATGGTCGGTACCATTGTGAAAGGGGAAGGCAGAGAGGATCGGGAAAGGCAGAGGCATCGTGAAAAGCATCGTGGAATGAACAGATGGTTTATTGAGTTTTTTGGGTTTATTACATTTTTTTTTGCTGGTTTTATTTTTTTAATCGTGAAATGAACAGATGGTTTATTGCGTTTTTTTAATATTGTGTTTTTAAAAAAAAATATTAAGCTGACGTGGAAAATTGTGGAAGCTTCAAAAGCTTCGGTTTTATATATATATATAGATTATTTTTGTGCAATACTATAAAACAAAGAGATATAACATATTTTATTTTAGGAGCCTTAGAAGATTGTCTAAATAGTTTAATGGTTACAAAACTTGAGAAGAAAAATATTAACAAAAATGTGCAAATGTTGGTCATTAATTATGCTCAATTATTCAAAGAGTACCATTTATCAATGTTACACTTTGATCTTAGTTTTAATCTTAAGTGCTTGTGAGGTGTTGGGAGTAAAGGTCGAGATTCGAGTCTCTAAAAGAGAGCTTCACACACATATACACTTAAATTAAAGTAGAGTATAATTTCTATCTTGTATTTAAAAAAAAAAAAATCATAGATTCATTGAGATTTATGGTAATGAAAAGCCAACCACATTGACATAGACAATCATATTAAAAATGGCAAGTGAATACACACAAGACCTTGCCATTTTGTAATCTTCGAATATCCACAAGATTACATCAATTGCTGAATCTTATTCCTCACCCCCAAAAAAAACAAAAACCCAAAAAAAGAAAGAAAGAAGTTTGACGCAAGCTCTTTGTAGCCATAAAAAGTTATCTGCAGTGTGCTCCATTGCTGTGGTGATAATTGTTACGATCACTTAGCTTTGCACCGCATACAAGGACACTAATGGATGTTAGAACTACCAATAATACTGCGGTAACAATCGATTTCACGATTACAAATTCCACTTGTTACAGAACCTATGTTACCTAAACTCTTCAATCCCTTGGTACATATGGCTGCTTTATGGACTGTTGCATCATCTTTGGAAGCCAATTAATAAGTTTTGCTTTATAAGACTTATTTCACAAAACAATCTATAGACAGACTTCCCAGGTTTGCAATCTTGACAGCTTCATGCATTGTTTCCATCTGGAGTACCACATAACCCCTGCACAGAAAGATTCAGGCATTCAGGAATATGAAGCACCTTAGATGGATAAGAAGTATCATTTTATGAGCTAGAAACAGTGAAAGTGATTCTGTTAAGAGTGCTTTTACAAGTGAATTATCAGCAATTTAGAAGAGACTTTAAAGTGATACAAACCTCAATACTTCTGTACATGGATGATGGATCCCTGAAAGCTTTTGATAATCTCTACGCTTCATTGTAAGGCATGACAGCAGTGTAGGGTTTCCTCTTTTCTTTTTGAACCTTGATCACAAAAACAAGATTATAACTTTTACAATTTAAGTGTATTTCTTTTAATGCTTACATGAAAGATTGCAAGTTTAAACATCAATACCTGTGCCTCTAATTCTGCAATTCTCTGCAAAGATGCCTGCTCAATGCAAGCGCGGCGCCTGCACTCTTCTTCAAGCAGACCTGTAATTTGGTACCTAAACTCAGCCATCTCTTGAGCTAGGTCCTCTGCTTCTTCCTTTGCTCTTAACTTTTCCTCTCTCAATTCTTCCTGGCAAGTAGCAACCGCTAGTATGTTAACTTCTATGGGTTAAAACCAAGTCATAAAACCCCAAAGTCCAGAAAAGAGAGGAACCTAGGGTACTCAATCTCACTAGTAACCGAAATTTATTTATGCAGCTTACTGAGATTGATCACTTATATACTGTTAAAGGAGGCACTTCCATGGATGGTCATACCTTAAGTTGCTTCACAAGAATTTCATAGTCTTGGATCTGTCGTGACATCTTCTCCATCTCATTTCTTGAATCTGCATCAGGTGCCTGTACCATTGCCAATTTTGAGAGGAGTTGACCCATGACTTCTCCATAACTGCTTCAGAAATTATCAAAATATCATACATATGTCAAAAGAAGGGAAACTGAATATAAACTTATACAATTAGTAAAACTTTTCAGGACTTCGAAAACAAAACTTAATGCAGCATTTTTTCCTCAAGATAATCTTAACAAAAATACATGTTTAACATCTCCTCATTTGGATTTTGGGTCAAAAAACTATAAAATTAAAAAGATAAGCCCACTAGAGGCCTAAAATGCAGGTGCCAAATGAATAGAATTGATGGTATATAATCTATTGAAGATAAGTTGAGGAATTCCTTCTTTCCTCTTCCAACATCGTCCAAAATGGTGCAAATTTTGAAAGTCAACAATGTGCAGTTTCACACATCCATGCCCTCCGCTCCTCCTGCCCCGAACCCCCAAACCCCCCTGTCCAATATATATAATATTCATTTTTTTTCCTCATTTGGACCTCTTTTTTCTGAAAAAATAAATTGCATTTGATTATCCTCAAAGAGATTGTAACTGAAACTACATAATATTCCACTTGTTACTTTTAAGCAACACCAACCAAGAGTTGTTATAAAACACCAAAAAAATGGATCCACCAAGGAAGACATCAAGACAAAGTCAAATCCCATGAGAAGTAACTACCCAGTCCAAGATCCCAAAAAAAAAAAAAACCCTTGATAAGTAGATTTATTGAGCCAGAGAGATTACCATAAACAAAGATTTTATGGTCAGAGACTACTGATATATGGATAGCAAAGTGCCTCGGGCAGGTCTAAAGAGCAGACAATAACAAAAGATTCTCCCCTTTCTCAGCATTATAATATTATCAAAAAACATTCTTTACTGGACATGAATCGCATACAAGTTAATTAGTAAACAAAAACAATTATAAGTTGAAATGTACCTAATTTCTTTATATATACTAAACTTGTTCTCTGGTTTACTCAAGGAAGTCTGAGACTTCTGATCTGATCTGTCCTTGTTTCCCAGCCATTCTTCAATTTTTTGACAAAATACCCTGGCATTCATTTCAGATTTATCAAGCTTTTCCTTCAGTTCCTTATTTTCCTTATCTAGGTGTTCCATAATTTTCTGTGCACTTTGAAACTGAATCTCAAGCTCTTCAATCAAACCATTCATCCTAGCTTTTTCTTGAACAGTTTCTTCCTGGATTTTCTTAGCCTCAAGGCAACTCTGCTCCAAAGCCGTGATATCAAGCCTCATGCTTTCTATTTCACATTCAGACTCTAATGCCATGGATGAGATTGACTCCTCTAGTTTCCCTATGCACAAATTTGAATTTTGTAGCTCCACTTCTTTGCTTTCCAGTTCCTGCAACAAGAACAACTGCTCTGAAGTGGATCTCTTCAGCTCCTCCCTTAGCCTGTCAATTTTCTCCGGTAAATCTTCCATGTCTGATAATTTCAGCTCAAGGCTGTGTACATGCTCTTCCAGGCAGTTCACCTCTGTGTTCCTTACATTTAGTTGATCCTGCAGGTAATCTGTGATGAATGTTGTGATTGGTTAAGCCAAAGAAAACTGTTGACATGTCAAGCCATGGATGGAGGACAGCATGCTGCCAAGGCCATCAATGTGCACACATCATTTTATTGTCATTGATAACTACCATAAAGGATACGTCCTAAAAAGCCCAGATGGCTGAAAAATATTGGAAAGCAAGAGTTAAAAAAGTGGAATCACATAATAACATGTGTGTTGAACACAAATGATCTCATTGTTGGAACCATAGATACATTAACTGCTTTTCCCCTAAAGCCTGCGTAATCACTCATGAACTGTTTACAAAAGAGGGCATTTGGCCCTAACTCTTGATATAATTGATCAGAATACCTTATAAGGGATTAATTGGGGGTTATAATATCATGAGGAATTGCATGATACTGTTTCAGTTTCTACATTGCCGTAACTACCATACGAGCCCCAAAAGAATTTGGAACACATTCATCAAATAATAGAATGCTTACTTTAGAGGAAATAATACATTACAACACATTCATCAAATAATAGAATGAAATCAATGTCATCCATGGTTTGTATACCAAACAAAAAATGGAATAGAGCCTGAGGAATCAAATATAGACAACTTTATCAAATGCCACTGAAAAATCTATCATTATCAAAATGCATGTTTCAGAGATGGCAATTTATAATACTAAGAAGACATCATCAATTTTTTTCATGGGTAAATACACACACACTCAATGAGTCTTTTCATCCTTTATTAATAGACATCATAATTTAATAGAATGCAAACAAGCTACAATAGTTCCACACACAAGGAAATCCTGTTAAAAACAATCAAAATCAGCTGCAGAAACTTAACAACTTAAGCAAATATTTATCTTGAAATACAAGAATAACTACCTATTTCTTGAAAGCAGTTCAACAGCTCTTTTTCCAACTTTTCAATGTGTTCCTTGTCTTCTGTACGAGCCTCTGATAATGATTTCACGTGTAGCTCTAGTCTCTGTGTCAAACAAAAGTCTGAAATCAGATACTATGCTGGAGATGATAGTTCTAGAACCTTACAGATATTCTGCCAGAATATATTTTCCTGGTTAAACAGCAACAACTTTTTTATAGACCAAAGAAGAGTAATGGAGCAGAAAGTTAAATCCACAATATTTTGTTTTTCCTTTTATATCCTTTAATTTCCCCACCATTTTTTGCACTCACATCAACATTTTTGCTTCAAATTAGGGATTTTCTTCACATGCTATTCTGAAAATTATAATTAGAAGATTTGTGGACAATTTGGAAAACAACTATGTTTGATCTGGACACTCCTTTTCCAGCAACTGATTCACAAAATAACCAGAAACAATTACAAAGGTATGTGTCACTTACAATATATACTAAGTTGGACCATTCGGTCTATCTTATTAGTTTACATGTCATAATATTTATTTCATTAAGAGGTAAGTATTCAAGAGGATTGATCATAACCGGCCTACACAATGTCACAACAGTCAATTATTCTCTTTGTAATCCACTATCTAATTCATGCAGTTCAAAGCATGCTACAACTGCATTTGAAAATATTATATTTTGTAACAACAATTTTTTCCCTTACTTCACTAGTTTCTATATTACAAGAAAATGTAAAAAGTAACAAACTGAGAGTAAATAGAAAATAAAACATGTAGAGGCCAATGAAATGGAAAAACAACATGCACGTACATAGTTCATTCATCCAAAGAGGAATCAAATAAATGACTTAAACATATCAAAAAAATGAATTTTTTCTGTTTCACAATCTATTGAAATTAGTAGAAAAGTTCTATAGATCAAAACATTACCCTGATCAGATCAAAGCTTTGGGATTGTGAATCTTTCAGCATGTCCTTTTCTTTTCTTAACTGCATACAATTAAATAAATTGATCAATAATAAAAGAGAAAGGTATCAATTGGCAAGACCACTTATAGATATCCAAATTAAAATATGAATTGATAACAAAAAAACATTGGCCCAGCCAATGGCTTGAAAATATTACTAAACTAAGGTCTTCCCAAATAGGACAAAGTGACAGCCAGTTTCTTTTTCTTTTTTTTGTATGAATAGTAATTTTATTCAGACCAAGGATGTCTGCAAAGCAGGATACAAACAAGCAGCATAGCTGCAACTAGTCAACAATTACAAACACTACACACTGAAACTAGCAACAGCAAACAACACAGATTACATTTGAAGCCTAACAAAATATGAGTCTAACTGAGCACCCTCATGGACTGAATCCAGAAGCTTCCAGATGTAGCAGAGCTTCCTGTGACCTTAGGACCTTTCTCATAGCAGCCAACTGAAATCTTAAAGCCTCCTTTATTTGATGGATCAACTCTTCTCAATTCTAGCCCTTTCACCAGAAGCACAAGCATTCCCCTCCAACCAAATGAAATAGATTGAGCCAGTCCACACTAATCTGCTTAAAGTAGCCTTAAGACAATTTTGTGTAGTAACAAATTTATCTTCGATGGATGCATCAGCTTATCCAAATTAGTTAATTAGACTAGAGAAGCTACAACCAAAGAAAAGACAGCTTATGTCTTCTACTTCACTCTGCTACTGAGAGGATCACCACAGAAACCCTTAAAAAAGCAACCTCTCCTTTGTAAAGAGTCTATTTCAACGGCCAGCCTACAAATGAAGGAACACTTTAAAACTGATTTCTGAACTAGATAGCTACCCACCAAGAAACTTATGGCAGTTTCCCTCCAATCATTTTAATGTTTCCTTGCAATAACAAATCCCACCTCTAGAAGGAATCCAAAATGGCCAGTCAGCTTCACATAACAGAATGCTAGATAAGCCACTTTGAGTCTGAGCTAGAGCTTCAGATTTTGCAGGGAGCATCTTCCAGGTACCATTCAGCAGCACATCTGAAACCTTGGCTTTATTACCACCAGCAACATCATAAAGCATCTTTGACCAAATCTCACATAGAGAGGACAAAGAGGGTGCCAACAATTGAACCAGAGAAAGATACAGTCAACAGAACCAACTTTGAACTGAATCCACCGCCTCACACTTCTCTTAACAGAAGAAGGGATGGGAAAAATTCACTGCTACTTCCAATTAACTTGTTCATGCAATCTAAGACAACACCTTGGTAGTTTTTTTTTTTTTTTAATTGCTTTTAACCCTAAATCATCAATCCTAAACACAGGCAATGATTTTATGAAGAATGAAATGTGCTGCTCAAGCAGTAACAGTTACTTCCTCAAGCTCTTCACTGCAGAATATTTCATGGCAATTTTCACATATAAATTGCTAATATAAATTAATGTTGACACTTCAGCCAAGAGCGTTGTAGACTAGTAGCTCAAATGGCACTTCCCGGGGTTACCAATGGAGACATTCAGGGTTCAAGTCCCCCTCCCTCAAATATAGAATTATAAAAAACAAAAACAAAAATGTTAACAGTTCAACTCAATAACTAGCTGCTTACAGTACTCTAGGAGAATTTATCAATAAAAAAGTACTCTTAAGATAATTTTAAGGCCACAAATTAAATTTCCGTTAACAACATCCTTAAAAACATACATAAAAGTAGGTAAATGGGCACGAAATATACCTCTCTAAATCTAGTCCCAATCTGTATGAGTTCCTCAACGTCAGAAGAGTACTCACTATCATTCTTCGCGCGATGAGACATTTGTGCACAGAAAAGCAAAACAAATGTTCAAAATGTATGATTACCCTGTATTCATTTATTAAACTATCAGAGCCCATCACGATATAAGAACAACATAAATTAATGTCATTAATAGTAAACAAATGATTAACATAGACAATTCAACATATTCATGTAAGCCTCTAAAAAAAAGAGAAAAACCCATGAAAAAAAAAAGTGAGAAATTGCTTAAAATTGTACCTTCAAGAACACAAGAACACAATGCATTCTGGCCCATGACTCTATTAACTTCAAAAATATGGGTCATTTTTCAAATTTTCCACACAAGATAAGAAATAAAATCCCATAAAGAACAAAACAAAACAAACAAAAAACGTATTTCAAGTACCCTATAATTTACGTATAGTTTCCACTAACAATTTACACAACATCTTCTCCCAATTAAAAAAACAAATAAATAAAATTTCTAACATTCACTGACCCAGAAATGAAGAATCAAATGCTTTAACAGTAATGGGTATTGCAATTTATAAAAAGAAAAGCTAAAATTCAACATGGGTTTGAATCATTTGGTGATAAAGCGAAAGCCTTCAACATGAATTCATGAATAATCCAAATAAAAATAACATACTAATACAACAAAAATACAAAAATTTCTTCGAGAGAGAGAGAGAGATATATATATATATATATTTACCTTTGGAAGCGCGAGTCAGAGTCTGGAAAGTTTTCAAATTTGAGGCAAAGAGATTAGGATTTGTGATATATATATTTATTTTCAAATGGGAGTTTTTTTGAAACTCCGAGAGAGAGTTTTGTTAAATTTTGGGTGATACTAATATTAATATTATCGGACAGCTTAAAGTTCAAACTGCACTTATGGAGTTTGGACTTTGGACAAGTGATTTGAATGGGAGCGGTTTGAGCTGGCGAGTTATTCGGGTCGGCCCACCTAAAGTGGGTAGGTACAAAAAAAAAAATTGGTCTTTTAAAAAAAAATAAAAAAATTTTGGTCCTAATTTGGGAGGAAGAGCCTCTAGATTTAAATTTTAAACTATTTTGCTTTTGCCAATTCCATAAAGTTGTGTACACCTTTTGCCATGAGTTGTTGTCATGTCTGAAATTTTCGACCTAGTGTTGTTGTCAGTTTATGCATGCAAATTTTTTTTTTTGTTTATTTTTGTATAAGAATTTTTTTTCTATGCAATAACTTTTTAAAAATACTTATATTAGATTGTCTATTTTATACTATATTTTATTAAAATATTATTTTTTATCAGTTTTTTATTACTTTTTCAAATTATCTTTCTCTTTTTGTGTGTATGAATGAAGAAATATTAAAAAATAAATTTGCATGTGAATAGTAGTTGTCTATATTTATATGATTGCTGTAGGAACAATCTAAATTACACAATTTTAGATGGACTAATGTTGGATGTACAAACATTACTCTTATGTTATTATACATGGATTGATGTAAGTGTTCTAAGTAATACATTACAAGAGAAATTCCTTTATTAAAAAAAAAAAAAAATTTCGGTTTATGGTTATGACAAATTAAATTCTAAGTTTCTAATTTGTCAATTTTTTTGACAGCTAGACAGTAGGGAGGGAGATGCGGAGGTGAGATTCAATAGACATAAGATGAGACACCACAAATGATGTCATTACCATTGGGTTCGGTTAATGTATGCTTTTATACATTAACAATCTATTTTCAGAAAATTTTTATCAGAAATTGAAAAGGCTATCAAAAAGTTTGATAGCTTTTTCAATTCCTAATAAAAAATTTTCTAAAATGGTTTACTAACATATACCTTAAAGGCATACATTAGTAAAACTCATATATATATATATATATATATATATGATTTGATAATTGGAGATTATTTGATAATTAGGGATGAGGAGATTTGAATCCTAAACGTTTGTTTGAAAACTGTACAAGGTGCATATTGAGCTACAGGCTCTTATCTTGATGGGCAATCACTTAAACTCCTTAAATTTTGTCATTTTATGTCTCAACCTTTATAAGTTATGACAATATTAACACTTTGTCTGCATCTAATAAAAGCCAATAACAAAGAAACTGTTTTTGACACTTATTATTTCAATTCACTCATCTTAAATATCGGTTTCACTCTTTCTTATTTTTATTTTTATTTTTTCATGTCTTCTATCTCCCTCTTCATCTCTTTAATACGGAAAAATACACAAGCACTCAAACCAAAACAATGCCGTGTAATTAATAAGCCCTAAATAATAAAAAGAAAATTTTCGCAATAAATAGGTTGCATTTATTGTTTTTTTAGTGGTTCTTGGTACTTATGGGCAAAGTGTTTATATTATTATGATTTATAAAGTCTACAGTTTAAAATAACAAAACTAAAAAGTCAGTCTATAATTTGTCATAAAGAACATATTTTAGGATTTTGTGAGTAGTATATTTTGAGTTTTATAACGTAAGTAGTTAAATACTATGTGTGTTTTTGTTTCTTAAAAAAAATGATAGTTGTCTTGCATTACCTAAGAAGGTATGATATATATATAGTGTAACTTGTTTTATCATCCCTTAAAAGTTATCATGACTTTTAAGTGAAGTTTGTACCCATTCTCTCTTACCTTGTGTTAGTTAAGTACCAAAAAAAAAAAAAAAAATTAAGAGTCGTGTGGTCATGCCTTCAAAATGTGAAAACTTTTTTATTAATTTCCATTTGGAGGGATTTTATTTATTTATTTTTAAAAATGTTGTATAGTTTTTTGAGATCTATGATTAAAAAGATAAATAACAATAATTTATTGGAGTATAAGGTGAGAAAAATGTAAGAAAATATTTCAAAAATTTTATATAAAAAATTTAGAAACAAAAATATGACAAATTTAGAACCATATAATATTCTCCTAAGTAAGATAATAATAATAACAATAACAATAATAATAATAATAATAAAATAAATAAATAAAACCTAATGAATACTTTTTTTGAAAACCAAACTAACTGTTAAACACGTTGCACTCTCTCACAAAACTTAAACACATTACTCTCCTACAAGAGGGCCCTAAAATCTAATGAATATGGTTTTAATGTTTTTGTATAGATTTTAGCGCTACTAATGTCTCATCAAACAAATAAACCCAACTAGATAAAGAGATCTGAACATGGATACCGCTAACATTGTTAACAATTTTACAGTTATTTTCAAATTTTATTTTTAGGAGGGTTTTTAGTTTTAGTGACAGTCACACTTCACTTAGATAACCACAATCATCACATTCTGATTGGTCATATAACATAATATATATGATCTTTGTTTTGTTATGTATGGTCCAATTGGTCCTTCTAGGGCCAAAAAAAAAAAATCATCGTATTTGTTTTTTTAATTAAATTAATGACTCATGGGCCAAGATGGTCAGAATGTAATGCTATGCGACTCTCAAGATGATTGTTTTTATTAACCAAATATAAAATTCCAATTTTAACATTATATATTATGCAGATAACAGTTTGTTGTAATAAAATAAAATAAAAAACAGGCATTTAAAGTTTCTTTGAGATAGGGGGAGGCCACTCCAAACCCTAGCCGCATCAGTAGAAAGTCATGCCTACCCTAGGGTTAGGCTTTTCTCTATTTTCCTCGCTGGTTTTTGATCACGAGTGTGAGTGTTTTCTTCTAGTATTCCTGTTTTTAAGACTTCATGGAGAACTTATCAATAAGATGGAAAATACTCTCACTTTCAGAGGAAGAGGGGTGTGAGTACAATGGTAGTACGATTGATATGATAGGGGGCAAGACAATAGCGGCGAAATTCTTTACTCGTCATCTTTTAAACATGGAAGCCATGGCACGTACGTTGGTTTTATTTGCCTTCTCCGAGAAAGCAGATGTGGATAGGGTTTTAATGGGTGAACCTTGGAGTTATGACAAGTATCTAGTCTCACTTTGTAGATTAGAGAGGAGTGTTGCTATACGGGATCTAGTCTTTGACAAAACGTCCTTTTTGGTTCAGTTACACGATCTCCCCATGGGTGAGATGAATCAGGAGGCTACAACAAGAATTGGTGGGGTTATTGGTGAAGTTCAGAAGGGGTATCGAGGGTGGGGTAACCACGATTGCAATAGTTTTATGAGGATTAAAGTTAAGGTTGACACTTCCAAACCACTCTGTCAAGGACGAAAGATTTAGATGCAAGAAGGGGAGGTTGGTTGGATTAGCTTTAAATATGAATGTTTGCCAAACATATGTTTTGGTGTGGCAGATTGACCCACAGTGATAAGGATTGCGAGATCTGGATTGGCAGTAATGGCTCCTTAACTGAGGAGGATAGGCAGTATGTTGCATGGCTCCAAGCTCCAATATTGAATAGCAGAAAGTGTGCAGTAGTTTGAGTAGAGGGCGTGGATGATGATTCAAGGGAGCATGATAGCTAGGGAGAGGAGCACCGTGGATCAAATGAAGGAGAAGGGTAGCGAAACGGATCATGGTGGTAAGGCAGTTACTCCGATATTCCAGCCAAGCATTAATCACGAGTCCGAGATTTAAGGGGTTTCAAATGATAAGGCGCATATCCCGGATAGGGAGGATGATTTCTAGGAAATTTTGAATGATACTGACTCAAATATCTCTAAGTTTGACTCTACAGTGGGAGGTCCAAGCATTAAGGGGCCCATTGTGGATTTTGATAGAGTAGTGGGCCAAAATATCCTCACCTTTATATATGGACCTAACAAAGATAATAGAGAAGTAATGGACCAGGAGTATAAGCCACAAGAAATAGAGATGAAGGGCCATGGTTGGAAAAGATTAGTTCAAGAAAGACAGTCTAGTGAAGTCCAATTAGCACCTATTCAGAAAAAAGACCGTGTAGAGATGTAGACGAAGTGCAACAAACTTCTTCCTAGGAAAGAAACGCTGTGTCACCACAAACAATCAATTTACAACAGTGGAGGCTGCTGGGCAACCCTGTCGAGAACAATGAGTTGCATTGCCTAAAACTGATGTGGGTTTGGAAATCTATGGACAATGGAGGAGCTTGAAGAACTCATTCGAGCACAAGATCCCCTAATTGTTTTTCTATCAGAGACCTGGTCTGAGAAGAAGGATCAGTTAGAAAGGTTACATTGCAAGATTAAATATGATGGCCTTTTCATTGTTCCTAGTCAAGGAAGAAGCAGTGGTTTAGCTCTTATATGGAAGATAGACAATGTCGTGTGGGTTGATAGTTTTTCAGAAAACCATATTGACGCAGTAGTAAATGGTGGTACGGCTGAAGCTTGGCACTTTACCGGATTTTATGGGGAGCCGGATACTAACTACAGGGATGAATCTTGGGGTGTGCTTTGCATGTTACGTGCTAAACCACATCTGCCTTGGTGTTGTATGGGCGACGTTAACAAAATCCTCCATACCGAGGAGAAGCAAGGAGGAAGAATCAGACCTAATGCACAAATGGTGGCTTTTAGAGATGCTCTTGATTTCTGTGGGTTTGTTGATCTTGGTTATACTAGTCCGGAATTAATTGGCAGGGACGATGGCATGAATATGTGATGTGGGAACGCTTGGATAGAGGCGTGGCAAATTATGATTGGGTTTCAAAATTCCCAGCAGCTACTGTTATACATCTCCATTGCCACTTATTTGATTCTAGATCGTTGTCTCCACATCTTGCTCTCCTTGTCAAGCAGAACATTTAGCTCTCGGCGAAGCTGAATCACCACCTCATAACATCCACCCCTAGCTGCAGTTTCCTCTACCTTCCATAAGGCCTCTTTCTTCTTGGCAATCTGATTTTTAACACTACCAAAATGTTCTTTACTCTAGGACTTCAACATTTTCTTACATTTCTTTAGCTTCTTTGCTACTTTAAACATTGGTGTGCCCTCTTGCTGAATCTACCAGGCTCTCAAAACCGTATCACTACATCTACTATCACTGAGCCACATCTCCTCAAAACAAAATGGCTTTAGGAGCCAATGTTGAGACTCATTATTCGGATTAAAAACCAGACTTATAGGGCTAGCTTTGTGTCGTAGAGGCCCAAAAATTACTCACCTTTTCTTCACAAATGATTGCCTCCTTTTCTGTAGATCCAAGACAGTTGAGTGTGCCAAAATTCAACAACTTCTAGAGTGGTATGAGGTAACTTCGGGTCAACAAGTGAACAAAGACAAAACCACCATCTTTTTAGCAGAAACACATCGGAGGAAGTGCAAGAAGAAATCTAGGTTTTGTTGGGAGTTTCGGCCATTAAACACTATGAGAAGTACTTGGGTTTACCTTTCTTTGTTGGAAGACAGAAAAAAGTGTGCTTCAATCAGATCAAGGAGCAAATTTGGTCCAAAATGCAAGGGTAGAAGGAGAGGCTACTCTCCCAGGCTGGCAAGGAAGTCATGATAAAAGCAGTTATACAATCTATCTCCACTTATTCCATGAGTGTGTTCTGCCTACCGATTGGGCTATTAAAAGATATTGAGGCCATGGTTCGTAAATTTTGGTGAGGAAACCAACGCAATACAAAGAAGATGCAATGGGTTAAATGGTCCACCTTATGCTCCCTGAAGTCTCTTAGTGGGATGGGTTTTCGTAATAGAGATTTTAGTTATGCTCTCTTAGGGAAATAGGTGTGGAGGATGTATCATGAGAAGGACACCTTGCTCTATAGGGTTTTCCAACCTGAGTATTTCCCTAATGGAAGAATATTTGATGTTGAGATCACTCCTCGCTGCTCCTTTGCCTAGAAGAGCATTTTACAGGCTAGAGTAGTGATTTGCAAAGGGGCTAGGTGGTGGATAGGTAATGGCACTACAATTGACATTTAGGGTCACAGGTGGATTGATGATATGGGTGGACTCATAGTTTCGCCACAGAGAGATCTCTCCTTAAAGTTTGTCCATGATCTGTTTATCCTTGGTACACAGCTTTGGGATGAAGAACTAATAAATAGAAACTTTATTCCCTTGGAGGCAAACTGTATCAAGAGTATCCCAGTGAGCTTTCGCGCTTCAGAAAATCTGCAAATATGGCCTCTAACTCTAGATGGCTCTTATACGGTGAGGAGTGCTTATATGATGCTAGCCATGGCCTTTCACCATGCCTAGTACTTCTAATCTGAAAGCTTCAAAGCAATTATGGAGTGGTATTTGGAAGTTGCAAGTTCCAAATAAGGTTAGGCACTTCATGTGGTGGGCTTTAGGTGAGGCTCTACCTACCCGGTCTAACCTTAAGTATAGGTATGTGCTTGTAAATGGTACTTGTAATCTGTGTGAGGACCACCCCAAGGATGCCATGCATTGTTTATGGATATGTGACCACGGTAAATGCATTTGGCTCTCTGACCCCACCTTTAATTTCCCCAGAGCTAGACACTTCAATAGTTTCTGTGATCTGGTCTCTTTTGTGCTGTCAGAGGTGACATCTAGTATAGCAGCCTTATTTGCCAAGGTTGCGTGGTGTATATGGGTCAGACGTAACAAGCTCAGGGAGGGTCAGCAAGTATGGGATGTTGGTGAGACTATTCAGAGGGCTCAAGACCTGCTGCAGGAATTCCGAGACGTTAACTTTCAACAGCACCGATCTGTTACCACACAGGCAACAACGAAGTGGCAGCCACCTCCTTTGGGTATGTACAAAATAAACTTCGACAGTGCAGTGTTTGCCAACTTGGGTTGGGTAGGACTGGGTGTTGCTATCAGAGACTCTGATGGAAAAATACTTGCTACCTTCAGTCAAAGAATCTGCCTTCCAAGATCAGTGGACATGGTAGAAGCCTTGGCTACAAGATGTGCTCTCACATTTGCTTAAGAGATCAATATTTTGTGAGTTGAAGTGGAAAGGGACTCCTTAAAAGTTGTCTCGACAATTAATAATTCTGAGTTAAATAGGTCCCAGTTGGGTCATATTATCCTAGATATACAAAGTGCTAGTCAATGTATGCATTTCTGTCATTTTATTCACGTTCGTAGAGGGGCTAACAGATTAGCCCATGCCCTAGCTAAGAGAGTAGTTCTAGCTACGAATACCGATGTGTGGTTAGAAGAGCTGACACCTGATTTGGATGATGTACTCTAGACAAATTTTCCTTAATAATATTGACTTACCTGTTTCTCAAAATCCCTCTGGTCTAGTTTATCACGTAGCATTCATAAGAGTAAGAAAAGAAATCTAAGGCAGCATTTGAACATTGTTGTATTCTACCCCAAACCATAGCCCAAAAATTTCAAGCGAGCAAAAGGGCACTCCCGTAGAACTGTGACAAAACGGTCTCCAGATGTTGGCAACAGAATTCACATTGTAAGTCCACTATCAACTTCCTCTGCTGTAGTTTGTCTTGTGTTGGGAAGATATTTTAGTAGGCTATCTACACAAAGTTTCGAACCTTGGGGGTACATTAAGGTTACATTTCGGATAAGTTTATATTGGGCAACTTCTTTACTATTTAACTTATTTTTTCTATTATTCATAGGTTTCATTGTACTTCTTGGTAATATTAATGAGTTTCACTATACTATTTCATATAATTTTTAGCTTTATCTACAGTTTTTTCAGTAAAAAATTTTCAGTTTTAGCTAAATAAGCTATTCATGGGTCTCACCAGATTTGTTTTTCCATGTGTTACCATTCAAGTGTGCAAGTGAGTGCTTAGTGGTTACCCCTATAGTGATGGCTCTAGGAATTATTTTTAAGGTGAACTGATGTAGGGCATGTGATTGGTTGTTTGTGTATGGTCTAGAAACAATGAAATGGTTGAATTACTTAGAACACATTGATAGGTGGATAAGTACCTTTGTAAGAACACTTAGTTCTAAATAGCACGCAAAGGCTAACATTTCATTTAATTACCAAAACTAATTTACAAAGAGCTTACATTCTCCTACTTATACTAGTTGTTTGGCACTGGCAGCCTCTAGATGGTTGACAAGTGTCTAAATCCTATAGGCTAATGCTTAATAAATCGTCTAACTAACTAACTAACTAAATAGTTACTTGCATTAAAATATAGACATATAGTTACTTGAAATGCCTCACATCAGAACTCTCCTTCTTAAGAAGCACTTGACCTCAAGTTCTCTTGGTTGCCACAAGATTTGTATGAAGTTATAGGATGATACAGTTGCCTTGTATGATAACTTTGCTACTGTTGCGGCACACCAAAGGTTGCTGCTTCTGCACAGCCAAGTCCTACACAAATGCAACACCAATGTAGATGCATTTGCATTAAGAGGACACCAAATTGAGCATTAAGAGGACACCAAATTGAACATTTGGATGACTTTTCAAATGTAAAACATGTACACCAAATTGAACATTAAATGTTTTGCCTCGCTAATGATCAATCATGCATATTTTGACACTACAAGGCTTTATTCTTCACTGGTGAATCAACCTTCTTCATCTTGACCATTGGCTTGGGGCTTGCCTTCCCTTTCTTTGGTTGCAAGGAGTATGGATGCACTAGCTTGTACATATTGTGTGTTTTGCACCTTTTGCCCATGATAGCTTCATATGATTTTTCTCATCTATGTAAAAGATGGAACCCATTCATGGCTACTCCTCACAAAGAACATAACATTTATGTTGTCTATCATCCTCCACTTCTTGTTTTAGAACTTGCATAACCCTTGTTGCTAATGGAGAGTCATTTGCTTCCTTAACAACAACATTTGCTCGTTCTTCCACATACTGAACATGCATAGATTCTACCATACTTATTATGCATTTAGTCAATTCTTGTCCTCCCTCACCAATCTGTTCTTCAATGTAGCTATTAAAAATAACTAGCAAGTCTTGACTTTCTAACTCTTTAACCTGTAAGTCTTGACTTTCTAACTCTTCAACTAGCAAATCTAGATCTTATATCTCTTCAACCACCAAGGTTTCACACTTTGATAAAATAGGCTAATTCTTGGCTAGTATCTTGGAAACTTCATTAGATCTAGCGGTAGTTGACCCAATCTCAACATTCTTGGTTGGCTGCCTCCAATGCTTAGTGGAGTTTGATGCAGCACCACCACTTAGGCTGGTTCTTGAATTGAAAGGTGTTGATTGTGATCTCTTTGTTTGTTGAATCTTAATCAACATTGCTCTATTTGCTACATTTGAATTTTTCCAGCAATTGTACAAGTTGCTATAGTGGGTTTGGATGTGGCTGTACGGAAAAAATTACATCATGAATTTCTATTTCAGCTCCTCCCAAGTTTAAATCTTGGTTTTTTCTTCCCTCAATCTTTGAATCTCCAACTACTCCCACCAAGATCTTGCCTTGCCTCTCAAATTCCTTGCTGCCAATTTAACTTTCTTGGATTCTAGAATATCATAACAAGCAAAGATCTCTTCAACTTGGCTAAGCCAATCCACAAACTCCTCATGATCCAAGTTGTCATCAAATTTAGGGAATTCAATCTCAAATCTTGATTCCCAATTCTTGTTTGGCATCTTTGGTTGAACCCTCACAAGATTGTGGCCATACCTCTCTTGTCTTCTTCTAGGAATATGAACAAAAGGTCGTTCATAGTCCTCCTTATATAGCTACACTTCCAGTAGTATCATGTTGGTAGTATTGCTATTATATCTTCCTATCTCTTCTCAATTATTCAATCAAGGCTTGTTGTTGCCTCCTCAATAATTCCACTTCAACTTCTAAGCCATTTTGAACCCTTCTACACATTGGTCCATTGGCTGCATTGTCATCTTCCTTTATTGCAAGAACAGCTTGCTTCTTGCCTTTATCCTTCCTTGTCTTCTCGAAAACCATTGCTTCTTGCTACTCAAACTAATTGCTAGCACTTATGAAGGCTTTGGTTTTGGTAAGAGATGTATTTTAGACTAGGAAAAGCAATCAAGATTGAATTTTGATAGGTTCTTGGACAGAAAATGAAGAAACAAATTGCAAACGAACTTGAATCCTAAGGATCTCAAGCTCTGATTCAAACTGATGCAGGGAATGTGATAGGTTGTTTATGTATAGTTTAGAAATAATGAAAGGGCTGAGTTACTTAGAACAAATTGATAGGTGGATAAGTACCTTTGCAAGAACACTTAGTTCCAAATAGCACACAAAGGCTAACAATTCATTCTATTACCAAAACTGATTTACAAAAAGCTTACATTCTCCTACTTATACTAGTTGTTTGGCATTGGTAGCCTCTAGATAGGTGACAAGTGTCTAAATTCTATAAGCTAATGCTTAAGAAATCGTCTAACTAACTAATTAGTTACACATGGATTAAGATATAGGCATTGTGGGGCCCAAGGGCCCAGAATCCCCGGCCCACCTTTGGGCGGGTCCAGGGCCCAAGCCGAGGAAGGAGATCTCCCTGGATGGTCGGCCTAAAGGTTTCGGCCCTTCCAAGGCCCGAGCCGAGGATACACCTATCCTCGGCGCACCTAGCCTAATCTGGTTAGGGGGGCAGGCTTACTGCAGGTGGTCACATCCACACTTAACTATTCTGCCAGGCCCTCCAGGTTCCATCAATGCTGACAAGACCGTTCACTGAAAAGCCTGAAGGGCAGCAACCCCCGGCATGGGGAAGGACCTGTCTGATGGGACAAGTCCTGAGCCATTAGCCCGGATGGCCAACAGCTGTAAGGCCAGGATCAAGCCCGAGAGAGTATATAAGTCAAAGAACCCCCCTAGTGAAAGGGGGGCCTCCTCGGACCCCAACCGAGGAGCAACCCCAGACGGAGAGCAAACAAACGAGAAGCCCAAAGAAGACCGGTGAGAGGCCGGCCGGAGCCAAACCCTTTGGCCCACTCTCTACAAATTCATTGTCAGGGGGCCCACCTCCGAAAAAGGAGCCCCTACAATTGGCGCCGTCTGTGGGAAGGGTTAGTGTGCCGGCCGGCGCAACCGGCGATCGTTCTAAGGCAATTATTACTCAGAAGTGGGCGGTGCAAAAAAAGGAGAGAGAAGGCAAAAGAAAAGAAGAAGAGAAGAACGACAGTGCGAAAAGAAAACTCAGCAATAAGTAAAAGAAAGATCTTTTATTAATTCAGAAGAAATTACAAGAGATTACAACCACAATTCTCGTTATTTCATAAAAAAAAGCTAAGCTACAAATACAATCAGAGGCTCAGACAGGCGTGTTTTACAAGAACTCCTACCAGCTAATCCTACAATCGGAGGCTCAGGCGGACCGGTCTCGGGACTGGCTGGGCAAGAGACTCGCAAAGAATTGCTGCCAGGAATGAAGGAAGTGTCAAGCCGTGCTTTTATTGGCGTTAAGAGAATGGGAGAACTTGACGGTAAAAGCACGGCAAGGGGGTCTAGGGGCTGGCTCACCTTCAAACCAAAGCTTGAACAAAGTGAGGAGCCCCCAGACCCCGGGACACCCTCCCTCGTGATGCTTCCTCGACCCCCTCCGGACTACACGAGCATTGACCGTCGGAGACGGCAATACTCGGGCACCGGCCATGACGAGAGTTCGCGTGCTCCCTCCGTCGGAGGTGCACTCTGGGGGAGGACGTTAGGTATTTCAACGACGTCCCCCCTGGCCGCCATGAGAGATTCGGCCAGCGTTACGCCTGAACTCTGCCGCGCCGACAGCCCAGTGGGGACTGCGGCCACGACGGCACTTGGCCCCAGGTCTCCTAACTGCGGTCACAACCCTGGTGATGGTGTCAAGGGGACTCAAAAGGGCGAAAGTGTTTACGCTTGTTTGTAGGGGAGAATTCATGGAATGAGGAGGAACGCTTCCCTCAGGGCGCCTTCTATGGAGGGCGAAAACCAGCGGGGGCTGAACCGCGCGGAATTCGAAGGGAATTGTCAAGGGAAATTAATTCCCACCCAGTTCCAAGGGGATTGCCAGCTGCCTGCTGCGTGTTGATTTACGAGGGCATTAATGGAGGCGCGTTACGGGCACCGAAGCGTCAAACAGGAGGCGCGGAAGGCCAAGTGACGCCTCGTAAACCAGAAAGATGAGGAACACGAACCAGAAGCAAGATCCGCCCCACGTGCGAAGTCACAAGCCGACCTGAGGAAAGATAGCTCACGGAAAAGACCCGAGGATAACCCCCAGCCGAAAACGAAGTCCTCGGATCCGAGGACAAGATCCTATTGGAGGCGACAGCGTAGTCGTTGTACAGTAGCTCTTGCTCCAGCTTCCTGCAAGGGGCTAGAGGGATGGACCCCTAACCGACGTGAGACTGAGTTGCCCAAAGAGGTGAACACTGTGTCCTCACGCTCGGGAGCCACTCGTACTTAAAAGGCAGCAACTGTACCTAGGTCTTGCATGGTCTACGGACTCAAGCCTATGGGGAGCTAGCCAATGGAAACGATGGCAGCAATTGTACCTAGGTCTTGCATGGTCCTCGGACTCAAGCCTACGGGGAGCTGACCACTCGTACTTAAAAGGCAGCAACTGTACCTAGGTCTTGCATGGTCTACGGACTCAAGCCTATGGGGAGCTAGCCAATGGAAACGATGGCAGCAATTGTACCTAGGTCTTGCATGGTCCTCGGACTCAAGCCTACGGGGAGCTGACCACTCGTACTTAAAAGGCAGCAACTGTACCTAGGTCTTGCATGGTCTACGGACTCAAGCCTATGGGGAGCTAGCCAATGGAAACGATGGCAGCAATTGTACCTAGGTCTTGCATAGTCCTCGGACTCAAGCCTACGGGGAGCTGACCACTCGTACTTAAAAGGCAGCAATTGTACCTAGGTCTTGCATGGTCTACGGACTCAAGCCTATGGGGAGCTAGCCAATGGAAACGATGGCAGCAATTGTACCTAGGTCTTGCATGGTCCTCGGACTCAAGCCTACGGGGAGCTGACCACTCGTACTTAAAAGGCAGCAACTGTACCTAGGTCTTGCATGGTCTACGGACTCAAGCCTATGGGGAGCTAGCCAATGGAAACGATGGCAGCAATTGTACCTAGGTCTTGCATGGTCCTCGGACTCAAGCCTACGGGGAGCTGACCACTCGTACTTAAAAGGCAGCAACTGTACCTAGGTCTTGCATGGTCTATGGACTCAAGCCTATGGGGAGCTAGCCAATGGAAACGATGGCAGCAATTGTACCTAGGTCTTGCATGGTCCTCGGACTCAAGCCTACGGGGAGCTGACCACTCGTACTTAAAAGGCAGCAACTGTACCTAGGTCTTGCATGGTCTACGGACTCAAGCCTATGGGGAGCTAGCCAATGGAAACGATGGTAGCAATTGTACCTAGGTCTTGCATGGTCCTCGGACTCAAGCCTACGGGGAGCTGACCACTCGTACTTAAAAGGCAGCAACTGTACCTAGGTCTTGCATGGTCTACGGACTCAAGCCTATGGGGAGCTAGCCAATGGAAACGATGGCAGCAATTGTACCTAGGTCTTGCATGGTCCTCGGACTCAAGCCTACGGGGAGCTGACCACTCGTACTTAAAAGGCAGCAACTGTACCTAGGTCTTGCATGGTCTACGGACTCAAGCCTATGGGGAGCTAGCCAATGGAAACGATGGCAGCAATTGTACCTAGGTCTTGCATGGTCCTCGGACTCAAGCCTACGGGGAGCTGACCACTCGTACTTAAAAGGCAACAACTGTACCTAGGTCTTGCATGGTCTACGGACTCAAGCCTATGGGGAGCTAGCCAATGGAAGCGATGGCAGCAATTGTACCTAGGTCTTGCATGGTCCTCGGACTCAAGCCTACGGGGAGCTGACCACTCGTACTTAAAAGGCAGCAACTGTACCTAGGTCTTGCATGGTCTACGGACTCAAGCCTATGGGGAGCTAGCCAATGGAAACGATGGCAGCAATTGTACCTAGGTCTTGCATGGTCCTCGGACTCAAGCCTACGGGGAGCTGACCACTCGTACTTAAGGCAGCAACTGTATACGGGGAGCTATCCATTTACGACAAAGCCAAAGTACCGCTTGGTCCGAGAATCCGTTCCTGTGAAGAAATCAACTACCCAAATGAAAGGCCTAATGGTCGATCCGACCACTCAAGAAAGGACCAGCCGAACCAACGCCCTTCCGGACCATAGGGGCCGAGGTTTGCAAAACCCTCCTCCCCGTCCGAGGGTACGTGCAGCAGGGCTTTTGAGGGGCTATTGTGGGGCCCAAGGGCCCAGAATCCCCGGCCCACCTTTGGGCGGGTCCAGGGCCCAAGCCGAGGAAGGAGATCTCCCTGGATGGTCGGCCTAAAGGTTTCGGCCCTTCCAAGGCCCGAGCCGAGGATACACCTATCCTCGGCGCACCTAGCCTAATCTGGTTAGGGGGGCAGGCTTACTGCAGGTGGTCACATCCACACTTAACTATTCTGCCAGGCCCTCCAGGTTCCATCAATGCTGACAAGACCGTTCACTGAAAAGCCTGAAGGGCAGCAACCCCCGGCATGGGGAAGGACCTGTCTGATGGGACAAGTCCTGAGCCATTAGCCCGGATGGCCAACAGCTGTAAGGCCAGGATCAAGCCCGAGAGAGTATATAAGTCAAAGAACCCCCCTAGTGAAAGGGGGGCCTCCTCGGACCCCAGCCTAGGAGCAACCCCAGACGGAGAGCAAACAAACGAGAAGCCCAAAGAAGACTGGCGAGAGGCCGGCCGGAGCCAAACCCTTTGGCCCACTCTCTACAAATTCATTGTCAGGGGGCCCACCTCCGAAAAAGGAGCCCCTACAGGCATATAGTTACTTGAAATGCCCTGAATCATGGTCAATAAGAAATTTAAATTATAAAAAATTTAATAAAACAATAACTTGAATATTTGCTACAACTACGAGTTGAGTCGCTAAGAAGAGCAAAATTGTTGTGAATACAAAGCCAAAAAGAGTAAAATTGTTGTTATTATCAAAGAGAACTCACAGCCACAATATTTTTCTTAGTACCATTTTTTAAGGAAAAATGAAATTAGAGATTATTTTTATTGAATAAGTTGAATGAGCTACAAATTTAAATGATTAGCAATTTTTATCTTTTAGTTGAATAACTTGCTAGCTTCTTGTTGTTTGGTCTTGTCTTGTTTTTGTTTGGTTTATGTTTAGTTATTTGGGCTAATATTTTTTGTTATTATTTAAGCCTTGTTTTTAAAAAAGGGATTAAGGATTGTGTTTGGGGGCATAATTAATTTTAAAGTAATGCTACATTCACAATATTTTTATAATAAATCTTATATAAAAAACTGTTATTGGTGAGTAAAAAAATAATATCATTATTGGACCCAAATTATAATTAGTAACAACTTACTACATTGGATTTTATTGTAAAAAATGTTGTGAATATAGCATTACTGATATGGAGCCACCATTGCACCCCTAGCTGTTGTTTAAGTCAAAGAGCCACCTAATAAGTTGTTTTCATAGAGAAATTCTGAGCATTATTTTCCTGCCATATAAGCTTATCGTTGGAGCCCAAATTTGGTAGAGGTATAGCCAAAATTTCTTGGTGAGTAGGTAGGGCAAATAAATCCTGCAGTTTCCCACAGTCCCATTGCCTAGTTTGCTCGTTAACTTGATTACGAACACACAATGAGGTAGAAACTTGTCCAGCCAGAGCCGAGGGATGTGGGAGCTATCTATGCGACATCACCTTAATATGTCTACCATCTCCAACACGCCACTTAGATCCCTCCACAATTTGTTCCCTGGCTGCCAATAAGCTGCGCCAAACATAGGAAGGGCTGTGTCCTAATTTAGCCTCCAAAAAAGAGCATTTTGGGAAATACCTCACATTGTAGACTTGATAGAAGAGATAGTGGGTATGATGAAGCAATCTCCAAGCTTGTTTAGCAAGCATAGCTAAATTGAAAGCTTGTATATTGAAAGCTTGTATATCACAGAAACCCATTCCTCCCATATTTTTCAGATTACATAAAATTTTCCAACTAATCCAATGGATCTTCTTTTCATTTGTCAACTGCCCCCACCAGTATTTTGCAAGAATGCAATTTATGTCATCACATAGGTTCATTGGAATCTTGAAAATACTCATGGTGTAGGCTGGGATTGCCGGGGCCACTATTTTGATCAAAATTTCCCGACCCGCCTTAGAGATAAATTTTCCCTTCCATCCCATTACTCTCTTGGCTATTTTCTCTCTTACACCTTTAAAAGTGTTTACCTTGGATTTGCCGGTGACCATAGGTAATCCAAGGTGCTATTCACAGTTTGTCATGATTTGAACCCTCATCATAGCTTGAATATCAAGCTTGACATCTGCCCTTGTGTTTTTACTAAAAAATAAAGTTGTTTTCCCTCCATTTATGGCTTGACCCGATGCTGCTTCATACTTTCTCTAACCTTCCACTAATTGATTTCAGTTATTACAATTAGTTATCCTAAATTAGTTAAAAAAATTATAGTAGTATTTTTTTTTTTACTAATAGCATTTAATAGTATATTATAATTTTAAATAATAAAAACAACATCATACATATATATATATATATATATATATATATATATATATAATCCTAAATTAATGATAAAAAAACCGTTGAGGCCAAGAAATATAAAAGTAAAATAATTTCCACAATTAAACCACTATTTTCAATTGTAAACCTTAATTATTATATCATTATTACCATGTATGATTCAAAATACCATAACAAATAAAATGAAGAGACACAAAGCTTGACTAAGCTGAACATTGTGGTGGCTATTAAGAGTAGAAGAAGAAATAATAAACGTTAAAATGCGATGAGATTTATATGGTGAGGAATCCTAAAGAGGCAATGAAGTTAATGGTGGGAAATGAATATTTTTTTTATGGGAGACTAATGAATATATAAGATTTTACAAAAGTTTGTAGTTTTTACCTTAAAAAAATTACAGATAATTAAGGTCAAAACTTTGTACATTTAACCTCCACTAAGTAGAGTAATTTAAGGATCAATTTTGAGTAATTAATAGCCCTCACAACCATTTTCGATATCTACTCGTTTATTCTTTTTTTTTTTTTTTTGAGGGAATACTCTTTTATTCTAATATCTTTTAGAATTCCAAATCTTTAAAAAAAAAAATTATATTCTCTTTTTTTTTTTTTTTTGGTCCAATTGATGTATTTGGGGACTTTAAGAGTTTTGTATTCATTCTTAACCTGACATAGATACATTGATTTGCCTTTTCATCTCTTAATCAACCTTCCATGATTTATATAAGAAGCACATGTGTTTATGTTTAGGTGAATGTTTATGTTTATATTTTGCTTTGTTAGTTATCTAAAAAAATTTGTCCTTTTTTTTCCTGTACATGTTTGGATTATTTGCATTAGAACTTCATAGAAAAAAAAAATGTCAAACCATAAATCTTACATTCGTGCATGTTTTAATCCAATACTCGAGCATTCTATCCTTTTGCGGAAGGATTATATTAAAGTATTCTTCAAATTTCATTACCTCCAAGCAAATACCTAATTCTTGTTTACCACTTTTGCTTGCCATTGCCTTGACCCTGAGCCATTTGATATTTGCATACCCACTGCAATCTAGTCATACCCGTTCCAGGCCCTCCAGGTTCCATCAATGCTGACAAGACCGTTCACTGAAAAGCCTGAAGGGCAGCAACCCCCGGCATGGGGAAGGACCTGTCTGATGGGACAAGTCCTGAGCCATTAGCCCGGATGGCCAACAGCTGTAAGGCCAGGATCAAGCCCGAGAGAGTATATAAGTCAAAGAACCCCCCTAGTGAAAGGGGGGCCTCCTCGGACCCCAGCCGAGGAGCAACCCCAGACGGAGAGCAAACAAACGAGAAGCCCAAAGAAGACCGGCGAGAGGCCGGCCGGAGCCAAACCCTTTGGCCCACTCTCTACAAATTCATTGTCAGGGGGCCCACCTCCGAAAAAGGAGCCCCTACAGGCATATAGTTACTTGAAATGCCCTGAATCATGGTCAATAAGAAATTTAAATTATAAAAAATTTAATAAAACAATAACTTGAATATTTGCTACAACTACGAGTTGAGTCGCTAAGAAGAGCAAAATTGTTGCGACTACAAAGCCAAAAAGAGTAAAACTGTTGTTATTATCAAAGAGAACTCATAGCCACAATATTTTTCTTAGTACCATTTTTTAAGGAAAAATGAAATTAGAGATTATTTTTATTGAATAAGTTGAATGAGCTACAAATTTAAATGATTAGCAATTTTTATCTTTTTGTTGAATAACTTGCTAGCTTCTTGTTGTTTGGTCTTGTCTTGTTTTTGTTTAGTTTATGTTTAGTTATTTGGGCTAATATTTTTTGTTATTATTTAAGCCTTGTTTTTAAAAAAGGGATTAAGGATTATGTTTGAGGGCAGAATTAATTTTGAAGTAATACTACATTATTCACAATATTTTTACAGTAAATCTTATGTAAAAAACTATTATTGGTGAGTAAAAAAATAATATCATTATTGGACCCAAATTATAATTAGTAACAACTTACCACATTGGATTTTATTGTAAAAAATGTTGTGAATGTAGCATTACTCATATGGAGTCACCATTGCATCCCTAGGCTGTTGTTTAAGTCAAAGAGCCACCTAATAAGTTGTTTTCATAGAGAAATTCTGAGCATTATTTTCCTGCCATATAAGCTTATCGTTGGAGCCCAAATTTGGTAGAGGTATAGCCAAAATTTCTTGGTGAGTAGGCAGGGCAAATAAATCCTGGGTTTCCCACGGTCCCATTGCCTAGTTTGCTCGTTAACGAGATTACGAACACACAATGAGGTAGAAACTTGTCCAGCCAGAGCCGAGGGATGTGGGAGGTATCTATGCGACATCACCTTAATATGTCTACCATCTCCAACACGCCACTTAGATCCCTCCACAATTTGTTCCCTGGCTGCCACTAAGCTGCGCCAAACATAGGAAGGGCTGTGTCCTAATTTAGCCTCCAAAAAAGAGCATTTTGGGAAATACCTCACATTGTAGACTTGATAGAAGAGATAGTGGGTATGATGAAGCAATCTCCAAGCTTGTTTAGCAAGCATAGCTAAATTGAAAGCTTGTATATTGAAAGCTTGTATATCACAGAAACCCATTCCTCCCATATTTTTCAGATTACATAAAATTTTCCAACTAATCCAATGGATCTTCTTTTCATTTGTCAACTGCCCCCACCAGTATTTTGCAAGAATGCAATTTATGTCATCACATAGGTTCATTGGAATCTTGAAAATACTCATGGTGTAGGCTGGGATTGCCGGGGCCACTATTTTGATCAAAATTTCCCGACCCGCCTTAGAGATAAATTTTCCCTTCCATCCCATTACTCTCTTGGCTATTTTCTCTCTTACACCTTTAAAAGTGTTTACCTTGGATTTGCCGGTGACCATAGGTAATCCAAGGTGCTATTCACAGTTTGTCATGATTTGAACCCTCATCATAGCTTGAATATCAAGCTTGACATCTGCCCTTGTGTTTTTACTAAAAAATAAAGTTGTTTTCCCTCCATTTATGGCTTGACCCGATGCTGCTTCATACTTTCTCTAACCTTCCACTAATTGATTTCAGTTATTACAATTAGTTATCCTAAATTAGTTAAAAAAATTATAGTAGTATTTTTTTTTTTACTAATAGCATTTAATAGTATATTATAATTTTAAATAATAAAAACAACATCATATATATATATATATATATATATAATCCTAAATTAATGATAAAAAAACCGTTGAGGCCAAGAAATATAAAAGTAAAATAATTTCCACAATTAAACCACTATTTTCAATTGTAAACCTTAATTATTATATCATTATTACCATGTATGATTCAAAATACCATAACAAATAAAATGAAGAGACACAAAGCTTGACTAAGCTGAACATTGTGGTGGCTATTAAGAGTAGAAGAAGAAATAATAAACGTTAAAATGCGATGAGATTTATATGGTGAGGAATCCTAAAGAGGCAATGAAGTTAATGGTGGGAAATGAATATTTTTTTTATGGGAGACTAATGAATATATAAGATTTTACAAAAGTTTGTAGTTTTTACCTTAAAAAAATTACAGATAATTAAGGTCAAAACTTTGTACATTTAACCTCCACTAAGTAGAGTAATTTAAGGATCAATTTTGAGTAATTAATAGCCCTCACAACCATTTTCGATATCTACTCGTTTATTCTTTTTTCTTTTTTTTTTGAGGGAATACTCTTTTATTCTAATATCTTTTAGAATTCCAAATCTTTAAAAAAAAAATTATATTCTCTTTTTTTTTTTTTTTTGGGTCCAATTGATGTATTTGGGGACTTTAAGAGTTTTGTATTCATTCTTAACCTGACATAGATACATTGATTTGCCTTTTCATCTCTTAATCAACCTTCCATGATTTATATAAGAAGCACATGTGTTTATGTTTAGGTGAATGTTTATGTTTATATTTTGCTTTGTTAGTTATCTAAAAAAATTTGTCCTTTTTTTTCCTGTACATGTTTGGATTATTTGCATTAGAACTTCATAGAAAAAAAAAATGTCAAACCATAAATCTTACATTCGTGCATGTTTTAATCCAATACTCGAGCATTCTATCCTTTTGCGGAAGGATTATATTAAAGTATTCTTCAAATTTCATTACCTCCAAGCAAATACCTAATTCTTGTTTACCACTTTTGCTTGCCATTGCCTTGACCCTGAGCCATTTGATATTTGCATACCCACTGCAATCTAGTCATACCCTTTCATGTACACAATAGTGACTAGGATCTGCCATGGCGAGCATTTACAGCTTGCATATATTCTCTTAAGTGAGAATTTTGATAATAAATCCCATAAACTACACGTACTTACAAAAATTAGCATTCTAGTTTTCATTCTTTTTCAAAGTCGTTATTATTTTGCCAGCATATGAGAAACACTCGATAGCTTCTGAATCTACTAGGGCAAATTCTTGTGTTGGAGTTGACTACTTTCGAATCTCCTTCATGCTCATGTCATGATTGGGGGCAAATCAAGCATTCTAGTGGTTTTTCGTGTTTATATGTGATCAAAAGAGTAAAAACCTGAAAGTTAGTGTGTCACAAAAATAGGGCATGTAATGGTGTAACAAAAAACCCTGAAAGTTATGTTTTTTTTTTCCTCTACATTTTTGCAAAAGTTTATAAAGTGACTAAAAAAATTACGTTATAAGGTTCAATTCTTAATTTTTTACGTGCATAAAAATTATAGGAAAATGGTTTTTTCTTTCTATACTTTTAATATATTATTTATTAGATACATTTTTTAATCTATTAAATAAAATTATTAGTGTGGGGGGTAAAAACTCGGAGCTACTTAACAGGCCTGGGGCACCGTGTTAAGAAGTATTATATTTTCGAGGAGCATAGTTGGGTGGGGACGGCCCATCTGAAGGCAGGAAGCCCAGAAGTAGAGGGGGAGTACTGTCCGAAGAGGTCACTACTGGCCCAAAAATGTCTTACTCCTCGGCCACAAATAGCCTTGATCAAACAAACGTGTGAAATGTTCGAATAATCTTCCTAGCAATCCCAATGATAATGATAAGTCCTGGGTAGGTCTAGAGATGATCAGAACGATGAAATATCTAAAGGAAAAGCTGCTACCACTGTATTTAATGCATTGCAACAACTTTTCTGACCGCATTTATGTAAAGAAGACCCCTGAACAGTGTAATCTCAGCTACCGCCACTCACAAAGAACTAAAGTAAGCACATGACGTGACATGTACTCAAGTAGATACACAGATAAAGAACAGGTGGACGATGGAGATGATGGAAAAGGTTACTATATAAAGAAGAGGGGTCCCTGATAAGAAGGGGACAGGAGAAAAAGAAAGAGAAGCTTTACTATAGCTCTGAATGTTGTAATCACTGTTCACTTAATAAAACACCTCTTTGGACATTCATTCATAGAGTTGTTTAAGCATTATTTCATGTTATCATCACTGCAAGTAACCTAACCATCCACTGTTTACTTCATAACCAGCCCAGCTCTTTCGTCCACTCTCTACAAATTCATTGTCCTGGGTTCCTTGGGCCTTTAACTCATATCTTTTGGGCTTGGGCTATAAAAACAGACCCTACAATTGGCGCCATCTGTGGGGAGAGCCTGTGCAGGGGCGAAGACAACAGTAGGTGATGGTTGAACATGGTCAACAAGAAGCGGAGTCTAGGGCATCTCAGCACGTGGACCCTTTTCTTAACCTGGAGCGAAGACAAGACCACGAGGGTAGCGTACACACCGTGCCCCCTAGTCAGAATCAATCACATGGTGGGAGTCGCATGTCCCATGTAGAGAAGAACCGAGATTTGCAGCGGGAGATTGAAAAGCTAAAAAGGGAGTTACACCATGCAAAGAGGAAACGGGCTTCATCATATTCTGATAAAGACCCTGATGACGAGCCGGACGTCACTTACCAACATAAATCCAGGACACCAGCCAGCGAGTCCTATACATATGAAGAGGAATCTCATCACAAGGAGCAACGCAAAAGTCCATCACGTGGAGACGTGGGACACGACGCCATGAGCAGGGCTCTAAACCAGATCTCTAGGTTACCCTTCACGTGTAGGATTGAAGAGGCGATACTTCCTCAGCGCTTTAACCAACCAATGTTCACCATCTACAACGATAAAACAGACCCCGTGGAACACATGAGTCATTTTAACCAAAGGATGGCTGTCTACTCCAAGGACGAAGCGCTGATGTGTAAGGTTTTCCCTTCCAGTCTTGGGCCAGTTGCCATGAGGTGGTTCGATGGGCTGAACCCAAATTCCATCAACTCTTTCAAAGAGCTCACCCAAGCTTTTGGTTCACGTTTTGTCACCTGCCAAAGAGTGGCCCGACCTTTGTCTTCTCTGCTGTATATGAGCATGCAGGAAGGAGAAACACTGAAGATGTATTCGGACAGATATTGGGAGATGTTTAATGACATGGAGGGCAATTTTGATGCAATGGCCCTAGAAACGTTTAAGCTCGGCCTCCCTACTGATCATGGTTTAAGGACATCCTTGTCTGGTAAACCCATTACTAGCATGCGTCAGCTAATGGACCACATTAAGAAGTATAAGAGAGTTGAAGAAGACCAACAACAAGGAAAAGGCAAGGAGAAGGTTATCCCCCAGGAGAGGAGGGATTTCAGGTCGGATCGATACGTCAACAGCAAACCGAGGAGAGATTTTTCGGCGCAGTCAGGAGCGGCCAACCCCCAGACTGTCAACACCGTATTCAGAGATCCAGTCCATCAAGTTTTAGAAAAGGTCAAGAACGAGCCGTTCTTCAAGTGGCCAAACAAGATGGTGGGGAATCCTGATAGACGTAACCGCAATCTCTATTGCCAATACCACCAGGATCATGGACACACGACTGAGGATTGCAGGAGTTTATGGGTTCATTTGGACCAACTAGTCGGCGAAGGGAAACTATGACATCTCTTACATCACACCAGTGGCCGAGAAGGTCCGATGAGTGCGGAGTCCCAAAAGGATGATCCATTAAAACCCCATCTGGGAACTATCAATGTTATCTTTACAGCCCCAGGGAGAACAGGGTCCTGGCCATCCAAGATCATGTCGGTGGAGCGGTTACCTGCAGGGGAATCTGGCCAGGGTTCGAAGAGGTATAAATTGGATGATCAACTAGTTTTAGGCTTCTCGGAAGCGGACAAGGTGGGCACTGTCCAACCTCATGATGATGCATTGGTCGTCACCCTCAGAATTGGGGTGGTATGATGTGAAACGAGTGATGGTTGACCAAGGTAGCGCTGCAGAAATAATGTACCCCAATCTCTACAGGAGGCTGAACCTCAAACTTAACGACTTAACACTATATAGCTCTCCGCTGATAAGTTTCGAAGGAAGAGTTGTTACCCCGAAGGGCCAAATACGACTACCTGTTCAGACTGGTTTAGAGGTGGTGGAGGTGGATTTCATAGTTGTAGACGTTTTTTCACCCTATACGGCGATTGTAGCCAGACCTTGGTTGCATGCGCTAGGGGCGGTTTCTTTCACCTTACATCAGAAAATCAAATACCCATCCGAAGGCCAGGTTTGCGAAATCTGGGGGGATCAATCCGTAGCTAGGCAATGCTTAGTAGCTGCCATTCAGCATGAGCCAGGAGTCGAGTCATCAACCAAAGCCGAAAGGGGCTTATAGCAACCAAAGCACCGGGCATCGCCCACTGAAGATCCGGACAAGGGCGCAGGGTGCGAAGATTTGACGAAAGTCATCATTGGGGATAATCTCGAAAAATTCTTTCAAGTCAGATCCCAGTTACCTTTGCAGGAAAAAGAGGAGTTAGTGCGACTTCTCAGCATCCATCGAGGGAGCACGCTGAAGCAGTCAGAGAAGAAGTAGTAAAGCTCAAACAAGCTGGAGCTATTAAAGAGGTTTTCTACCCAGAGTAGTTGGCAAATACTATGGTGGTGAAGAAGAAGAGTGGGAAATGGCGAGTATGTGTGGACTTCACTGACTTAAATAAGGCATACCCTAAAGATCCATTTCCCATGCCAAAAATCGATCGGCTGGTAGATGCCACAGTCGGACACCCCTGATGAGCTTCTTGGACGCATTCTAAGGCTATCATCAGATACCCTTAGCTCTGGAAGACCAGGAGAAGACTGCCTTTGTGACTCCCATGGGTAACTACCACAATAAGGTGATGTCATTCGGTTTGAAAAATGCGGGTTCTACTTACCAAAGGATGATGATGAGGATGTTTGAACCACAGCTGGAAAGAAATATTGAGATTTACATAGATTACATGGTGGTGAAGAGTAAAGTGGTGGCCAAGCATGTGAAAGACCTAGAAAGTACCTTTGAAGTTCTCCGGAAATACAAGCTATGCTTGAACGATTCTAAGTGCTCATTTGGTGTGGGATCAGGCAAGTTTCTAGGATATATGGTGACTCACAAAGGAATCGAGGTCAACCCTGACCAGATAAAGGCCATCAATGAGCTGCAAGCTCCTCGGAATCCCAAGGAAGTTCAGAAACTGACAGGGGACGGCAACCCTAAATCAATTTATCTCTCGATCAGCGGATAGGTGTCGGCCCTTCTTTTCCTTGATTAACAAGTGGAAAGGATTCGAGTGGATAGAAGAGTGTGCTGTGGCCTTCCAACAGTTAAAAGATTACCTAGCTCAACCCCCAATCATGTCCAACCTTGAGCCCGACGAGGTCTTATTTGCGTATATCGCTGTAGCTACCCACGCTGTAAGCTTGGTACTGATCCGAGCAGATGGCGGCGTGTAGAGACCCATTTATTGTGTAAGCAAGTCGCTGCATGAAGCCGAGGTCCGTTATTTACCGTTGGGAAAGGCTATTCTAGCAATGGTGCTCGGTACATGAAAGCTCCCACATTATTTCCAAGCCTATACAGTCGTCGTTCTCACCCAGCTTCCCCTCAGGGCTATACTTCGAAGTGCAGACTACACAAGAAGAATTGCAAAATGGGGGGCGATCCTAGGGGCTTTTGATATCAAGTATATGCCACGCACCTCGGTCAAGGGCCAAGTGCTTGCTGATTTGGTAAGCGAGTTCACGGAGCCCCGATTAGAAGAAGTGAAGCTGACACCAGACATGGATGAAAAATCAGTTGGTATGATCTCTCAACAAGGCCCTTCCCATTGGGAGGCGTACGTGGATGGTGCTGCAAACCAGAGAGGCTCTGGAGTGGGGCTAGTGCTGATATCCCCCGAGGGAATCATTATTGAAAAAGCATTAAGGCTGGGCTTCTCGGTAACAAATAATTAGGCGGAATACGAATCCCTATTGATGGGGATAAGTATGGTCCAAAAGATGGGGGGAAAGGCATTAAAGTTATTCTCGGATTCAAGGCTGATTGTCGGTCAAGTACAGGGGGAGTTTGAGGCAAAGGACGAAAGAATGCAGGGATACTTGAGCCAAGTTAAACATCTATAGTCAAGGTTCGAATCTTTCAGCTTGCTACATATTCCTAGGAGTGGTAACTCACACACTGACTCCTTGGCCACTCTAGCCACCTTTTCGGCACAAGATTTGCCAAGAGTTATCCTCGTTGAGGACTTGCATAAACCTACCAAAGCAGGAAAAGAAGTAATTCAAGTACATCAGGTCAGGGCTGGACCCAGTTGGATGGACCCTTTAGTTAAGTTTCTAAAGGAAGATATCTTGCCTGAAGAGAAGGGAGAAGCCGATAAAATTCGGAGGAAAGCGGCCAGGTTCTGGTTGTCTGAAGATCAGAAACTGTACAAACGTTCCTATTCGGGACCGTACTTGTTGTGCATGCATCCTGAAAAGGCTGAGCTGTTATTAGAGGAACTGCATGAAGGAATCTGTGGAAGCCACACTGGAGGTAGATCCTTGGCTCACCAAGCCATCACTCAAGGTTATTGGTGGCCAAACATGCAAAAAGAAGCCCTGGATTATGTTAAAAAATGTGATCAGTGTCAGTGATTTGCCCCACACATTCATCAGCCAGGGGGGACTCTCAACCCGCTATCCAGCCCATGGCCTTTCGCCTAATGGGTCTTGGATATCATGGGACCATTCCCTAAGGCTGCAGGAAATAAGAAATATCTGCTAGTCGGCACTGACTACTTCACCAAGTGGGTCGAAGCAGAACCTCTTGCCAACATCTGAGACATAGACGTGCAAAGGTTCGTGTGGAAGAGTATAGTTACTCGATTTGGAGTCCCATGTAGTCTCATCTCGGACAACGGCCTGCAGTTTGATAGCAAAGCATTTAGGAGTTATTGTAGTGAACTAGGGATCATGAATAGGTACTCCACCCCAGCTTATCCCTAGGGTAATGGCCAGGCCGAAGCTGTTAATAAGGTCATTGTCAATGGCTTGAAAAAGAGATTAGATGACGCGAAGGGTAAATGGGTAGAAGAATTGCCACATGCACTTTGGGCTTATAGAACTACTCCACGCAGGTCTACTGGAAAGACCCCTTTCTCAATGACCTACGGGGCTGAAGCTGTCATACCTTTGGAAACTGGATTTCCAACGCTGAAAACTAGCTCGTTTAGTCTAACAGGTAACAACGAACAGCTAGAGAAGAGTTTGGACCTAATTGATGAAAGGAGGGAAAATGCGATGGTCCGATTAGCGCATTACCAACAAAAGCTTAGACAGGGCTACGACACCAACGTAAGGCTCAGACCTCTGGAACCTGGTGATCTGGTACTAAGAAAGGTGGTTGGCACTGCCAAGAACCCAGCTTGGGGAAAATTAGGGCCTAATTGGGAAGGGCCATATCATATTACTTCAGGAGCTGGCATTGGGGCATATTTCCTTGAAGACCTGGACAATCATGTGATACCACGCCCATGGAATGTAAATAACCTTAAAAGGTATTATTATTAATCAAACTTTTCTTTTAATCAGCATATCGATCTGTTACGATTTCTTTAAGTGTTCAAACTTAAATCCATTCATGCCTGTAGTCTTCGGACCAGATGATATGGGTTAGTTAGCACTCTATTACGATTCCTTTAAGTGTTTAAACTTAAATCCATTCATGCCTGTAGTCCTCGGACCAGATGATATGGGTTAGCACTCTGTTACGATTCCTTTAAGTGTTTAAACTTAAATCCATTCATGCCTGTAGTCCTTGGACTAGATGATATGGGTTAGTTAGCACTCTGTTACGATTCCTTTAAGTGTTTAAACTTAAATCCATTCATGCCTGTAGTCCTCGGACCAGATGATATGGGTTAGTTAGCATTCTGTTACGATTCCTTTAAGTGTTTAAACTTAAATCCATTCATGCCAGTAGTCCTCAAACTAGATGATATGGGTTAGTTAGCACTCCGTTACGATGTTTTTAAGTGTTTAAATTTAAATTTAGTCATTCCTATAGTCCTCGGACCAAACGACTTGAGTTAGTTAACACTATCACAACTCTCTGAATGTTTGAATCTAAATCCAATGTAACGATTTTTATTAAAGTATCACTCTCTGATGAGCCATGATTGAAATTCCTGAATGTGTTTAAATTAACCTTAACCTATGTTGCCTCTTATTCTTTTGTGCACATTTGGAAAGGCTTATGGAGCTTTTTACTATAACCCATGTAGTTTTTGTTGTTTAGTAATAGTTCTCATACATTCTGCCCCTTTCTAATACCAATCTTAGTCATGCGCATTGTTAACATGATATCAGGATCACGATCACCCACATCCCTATAAAGTTAAAGTACAGGACTTAATAATAGTAGTAGGTTGTATCACACGCGACAAAGGAAATAAATGCGAAAGAGAAACTGCTTCATTAATTAAAAGAGTAGCTTACAATCTCTTAAAAAAAAAAAAAAAAAAGGCCTTATACATCTACTTTTGAGCTGGAGGGACAACAAGATCAGCAGCCTGGCCTACCCGAGCAGCAGCTTCTAGGGCTTGGCTCTGGGACTCAGTAGGAGTCTTCTCTTCATCCAACCCTTGACCTTTGTCTTTGGCTGGTTCAGCTGGCTTGCCCTTATCACCTGGCTGACCAACCTTTCTGGGTGCATCAAGGGCGGATGGGGGATCTTGACTGACTAAGCTTTGCTCCGTAGCCTCAAAAAGCTGTGGAGCAGGAAGAGGGTCAGTCTCTGGGAGCTCTCGGATGTCTGGTTCATAGTATATGCTCCCAGGCAGCCTCAGGGGAGAGTCTGAAGGGACCCCAGCAGCGTCCAGTGCCTTTTGCCAGGTTACGTCACAGTATTCGCGAGCAACCGAAGCAAATTGCTCCGTAAGTTGTTTCCCAGTCTCATCCATTCCCAACTGATATGCCGCCTTTCTCTCAGCTTCAACTGACTCCTTAGCCAATTGAACCTCCTACTCGGCTGCTCGGGCGCCCTCTCTAGCTTTTTGGAGTTCAGCCTTGAAACCCTTCACTAGCTCCCTTTCAGTCGCCAGGTTAATCTCTGACATGCGCAATTGCTTACGCTGCTCCTCCGCTTGGGTCTTGGCGTTTTGAAGGCCAGCCTTGAAGTTGTCCCTTTGCCCGGTCATGGCTTTAAGCTGCTCGGACGTGCGAGCATATTCCTCCTTCAGCTAGCCAAGAGCCTTCTCCGCCTCGTATTGAGATTGGGCTGCTACTTGGGCCTTGAGGTAGGACTTCTTGTTCCATTCCTTAGCCACGTAGATTTGCTGCGTAATCTGCATAACAATATTTTGAGCACAAGGTGAAGAAAGGAAGCAAAGCAAATTAAAAACAGAACCTGAATTAAGAGAGTGAGTTCACTTACCATGGCTATATCCCTCTTAAGGGATAAGAAGAGCTCCTGCTGGTTAAAGCGCCTGTAGGACTCCATATCATGAGGGAGGAGGAGTGGCTGCTGCAGGGCCTCAGCAACATATCCTGCCCTTCCCCCATCGTAATTCCTGAGGGATGTATCCCAAGGAATGAAAGCGCCATCCAGCTCAAGCCTTGGGGACCATATGCGAGGTCCTACTCCTCGGCGGACCTCAGCCCCGACGTTCTCGTCGCGGCTTTCAGTGGAAGAGACCCTTTTGCCTCAATCTCTCGCCGTCTTTTGTTGCTTATTTATTTTTGGTGGCACCCCCACCTCCCTCTTTTCAGGCTCGAGGGGCCTTTTCTTCTGCAGGTTCGGCATGGGCTTCAAGTCGAGTTCAGGAGCCTGGGGAGGCACTGAAGGCAGGGTCACTGTTGGTTGAGAGGTCCCCGTGCCTTTCTGCTCGGCCTTTTGGCCCCTATTTCTCATTAGGTGTTTCAAATCCGCCATATTTTCGTCCGAAGAGTTGTCGAGGAGGGCAGTTATCAAAAGTAGGTGGACGCTGGACTGCCTGTCACCTTATTCCTCAGCGTCCGAGACCTCTACCACTTGTTTTGCCCCTAAAACTTCCCCCCCGAAGTGGAACTTATCGATTTGCTCCTCTAGTGAGGAGGTGGAAGAACCAACTTTTTCACCCTCAACCTCTGGTCCGAGGGGGACTTGCTGAAGTGGCTGGATGAGAGGGGGTATACCCTGGGGGTTTGGGTGTGGTACTGGTGGAAGATTGTGCGGTGCCAAGAAACCCTTCCACGCGACGTTAATGCAGTTGAGGCGGCGATCTCCCTGAGTAATCGCATTGCCGACCGGTTGGAAGTCTTTTGGCTTCACTGTGTACCCTAAGATGAGGGGAGCTGATCAGAGTTATCTGTCCTCGCTTACAAAGATCTCCGACTGTAATAAAAAGTTTAGCGCGGCAACGTTTGTGAGGCTGAGCCGAGGAGAAATGTTTCTTTTATCTGTCAAGTCACAGCAGAGCTTTGTCAAAAACTGGGAAACAACAACACAAGAAGAATCAAAAACTGTTAAAAGACGAAGATCCTGAGCCTATGGTTAGTGTGCCTAAATCTAATGTGTCCCACCTAGCTCTCCTGGCTTGGTTGGACAGTGAGGGCCGTCATGCCACGCGCTCGAGATGATCACATAGTCATCCTTCATCCCTTTATTGGATTTGGGGAGGCAAAAAATAAGCCTAACAATGTCGGAACGGGATTATAAATAATACCCCACTCCTTGCTGGCTATGGAACTCGTACATGTGCACCACATCGAGCCAAGTGAGCCCCAATCCTAGGTGGCGGTTAAGGTCCTCAATTGCTCCTAAGATCCTAAACATATTAGGCGCGCACTGCCAAGGGGTAATCCTATGGTTTCGAAGGTAGCTAGTGGTGATAGGGCCCATAGGAATCGTCATTCCCCCTTCTAGGGAGGCGATGACAGGAATCATGACTTCTCCCGTCTTCCGATCAGTTAATATTTTCTTTGGAGAGCAATACCTCACACCTACGTTTGGAGGTATGCGGTATGTAGCCCTAAACTTTTCCAACTGGGCAGGGCTGTCTATCAAATACTCGAGTTTAACCATCACTCAACGGAAAAATGAAGGTACAATGTAGCAGCGTGGAAATGGTCGCTCAAAGGGAAGAAAGGACAGCCGAAGAGAAAACTGAAGGATTGAGATGATGAAAACTTACAGGAACTGAACTAGAGACCGATCTCTGAACTCGCAGAAGGATTCTTGAGGACTCTGGGAAGGAGCGAAATCAGCGAATGGAAGAGCTCGGAGCGTTTGTGTGCTTGTTCTTGTGGGATGATCTGAGAGTTGCAAAGTGAAGGAGAAATGTCTACCTCTGAAATTTTATATGAGGTCAAACAAAGGGGCGGAAGTTATTTCGCCCAAATCCCAAGGAAGAACCCCGTCCGTTGGATTAATAGCCCACCGTTGGATGCAAAGGACAAGGCGCCCCCTGGAGTAATTAATGTAGCGCTTTGGGAATATGGAAAACAACGGCAGCAATGATGGAGCACACGCATCTATACCTACACACGTGCCAGGCTGAATTTTTGTCTGTTTTTCAAGCTTTTACTCCGTGACAAGTCAAAATCCCATTTTTTCCTCTTCGGATGCGAGGGAAAAATTAAGATTTTGAGGGGCTATTGTGGAGGGTAAAAACCCGGAGCTACTTAACGGGCCTGGGGCACCGTGTTAAGAAGTATTATATTTCCGAGGAGCAATAATTGGGTGGGGACGGCCCATCTGAAGGTAGGAAGCTTAGAAGTAGAGGGGAAGTACCGTTCGAAGAGGTCACTACTGGTCCGAAGATATCTTACTCTTCGGCCATAAATAGCCTTGATCAAACAAACGTGTGGAAGGTCCGAATAATCTTCTTAGCAATCCCAATGATAATGATAAGTCCTGGGTAGGTCTGGAGATGATCAGAACGATGAAATATCTAAAGGAAAAGCTGCTACCATCGTATTTAATGCATTGCAATAGCTTTTCTAGCCGCATTTATGTGGAAAAGGCCCTTGAACAGTGTAACCTCAGCTACCGCCACTCACAAAGAGGAAAAGCTGCTACCATCGTATTTAATGCATTGCAATAGCTTTTCTAGCCGCATTTATGTGGAAAAGGCCCTTGAACAGTGTAACCTCAGCTACCGCCACTCACAAAGAACTAAAGTAAGCACATGACGTGACATATACTCAAATAGATATGCGGATGAAGAACAGGTGGACGATGGAGATGATGGAAAATGTTGCTATATAAAGAAGATGGGTCCCTGATAAGAAGGGGACAGGAAAAAAAGAAAGAGAAGCTTTACTGTAGCTCTGAATGTTGTAATCACTGTTCACTTAATAAAATACCTCTTCGGACATTCATTCATGGAGTTGTTTAAGCATGATTTCATGTTATCATCATTGCAAGTAACCTAGCCATCCACTGTTTACTTCATAACCAGCCCAACTCTTTCGCCCACTCTCTACAAATTCATTGTCCTGGGTTCATTGGGCCTTTAACCCATATTTTTTGGGCTTGGGTTACAAAAATAGACCCTACAATTAGAATTGCATAAAACCTACAAAATCACTCATTTTAGGATGATAATCATAAACAATTTATTTTTCTTTTCTTTTCTTTTTTTTTCAAATTTTTGGAAAAAAAATAATTTAAAAAAATTATATATATATATATATATATATATATAATGGATAATTAACTTAGTCATAAGATATATGTACAATAATTTCATATTTAATAAAGCCACAAAAGATAAACATGAGAATAAACATACACGTAAACATACCAAAAATAGTTTCATAAAAAAAAACATAACAGTAGAATATAATAAAATGGCACAAAAATAAGCTAAATTTACAGGTGCAATTCCACTGCAGTTGTAATGAGTTTTTCTTGTTTTGTTTTAGAATTGTTAGAAGCGGGGTTTAAATAAATTGAATTGAAACAACAGTATATGAATAATAGAATTAAATCAAACCAAAAATAAATTATTGACCTTAATAAAACTTTGAATACAGTGATAAGAGAGTAATTGCCCTAGTGTGAAAATGATTCCAATTATACTAATCAATGTCCGTTAGATTTTAAACCCAATGATTCCAAAGATAGTTTTGCCTATGATTGTCATCCATAAATATGCTGCCACTAAAACTATTAAAAAGAGCCACAAATTTGGATCGTGATATCAATAACTTGATATAATTTCCCCCTTTTTGTTTAACTTGTATTACATATGTTTAAAACAAAAGTTTATAATTTAGAAAGCAAAAAATTACAAAATTTTATTTATATATTTTTAATTTTTTTATTATGAAACTATTGTTGTTATGTTTATGTTTATGCTGTTTATCTTTTGCGGCTTTGTTAATTATGAGATCAATGTATATATACACTTAAAATAGGTTAGAGTAGAATTTCCATCTTGTATAAAAAAAAAAAAAAAAAAAAAATTGCACTAGAACTCTAAACCTTTTGCAAAAAAATTATAAGGTGATTATAAAAATTTTGTTATAAGGTTCATTTCTTTTTTCTTTCTATATTTTTAATTTACTATTTTTGTTTTTCAGAATCTATTAAATAGCATTATTAAAACTGTATAAAGCCTAGAACCAAAATTAATTTACTTTAAAATATATATATATATATATATATATATATATATATATATATATATTCCAAAAGTTTGGAAGTAAATAAAAAAAAAAAAAAAAACTGTTTATGATTATCATCCTTAAATATGGTGCTACTAAAACTAGTAATGAAGCATAAATTTTAATTGAAGAGTATCTTCCAAGACAGCCGTAGCACAAATTTTGTTTAGGCTGATTTGGACACAACATTGCAAGACATTCATGAATCCGTTATTGCTGCTAAATAAATTTAACAACACGCGTATCTTTTTTTAGAAACCGTTAGTATTGCATTTCATACAATTGAAAGTAACAAAGCACTAGTCATGAGTTTAATAGTTCAAGTCACCAGTATTTGATTAGCTTTAACTTAGTATCGTTATCTTCCTAAGTTGTTGTTGTGTTACAAGCCAAATCGGAGTGTCCTATGATATGGTCTCTTGTTGAAGTATGCCTGAAATATCAGCCAAATTGGAGTCTCTGGCGCTTGAAAACGATATCGTATCTTGCTAAATTAAGCAAATATTATATAACCCACATACTTGTGTTACTAACCAAATCAGAGTTGCTAGCATATTAAACAAAAAACCAAATTGTAGCAGTAGAACAGTGCCCACAGTGCCTAAAGTTAAGGGTGTGATCCCTCCCAAGCCTATTTATTTTTAAACAAGTAAAAAAAATATTTTTTAGAAAAATATTAAGAATTGAACCTTATAAAATAATTTTTTACGTCCCTTACAAATTTTGTAAAAAGTTTAAAGATCTATTGCAAATAATCATAACATACATAGGAAAAAAAAAATCTTTTTTGGATAATTATAGCCGATCATAAAATATACATATGTTTATTTACTTTTGTGATAAAGTAAAAGGAACAATACATAGATCTAAGAATAAGCAATAACACAAATAAATATGATAGACAAAAGCAATAAACAAATATTGAATATATATAAGAAGAAATCTACAAATAATTAAAAACTCACAGACCAAATGCGTGAAAAATGAATGATTCAAATCAAATTTTGTGTTTGACACGATCTCTTTAAAGTAGATTTCGCCTCTCACACAATCGCTGTGGTGCTTTGAGACTTACGGATGTCTGCCTCCCAAAATAAAATAATATGCAGCATGAAAACGAAGCACACAAGGTCGTACTCTGCAAACTACTCAATGTCTCTTTCTCTCTCTTTGACACAAAATGAATGCACAAAATATTCTCACTGGGAGAGTTTTCTAAAAAATTTATTTTTATGAATGAGGGACTATGAATTATTATATGTTATTGAACAGACACTTTGTTTCAGTAATAACTGTTGTGCACAGATTAACTGACTCAAAAATTAAAATAATAAATATTATTATTTGGACAAGTAAGTCCAGTCCACATATGCCAAAAACCCAACCCAATGTTCAACTCATGAGCATATAAACTCATATATTATCTATCTCCTTTCCTATGTGGGACTCAAGATTTTTTCCACTTTTAATAACATCTAAATAAACATAGAAAATATCAATTTCTTATTCACTCCATGCTATTTTTCCAACATGAGCATAAACATAAACATAAACATAAACAAAGCTAAATATCATCCTAGTTGCTCACTACAAGAACACTCAGCTAAGCCCCATCATTCTTGGTTTTGGAAAAATATTAGGAACCAAGGGAGCAAAATTTTGAGAGAGGAAAAATGATGTGTAGAAGACTTGATTGATCACAACACCAAGATTTGGAAAATGGATATTGTGGGGATGAAGGGCCCAGGAGTGTATATTGGGCAGTGGACCTTGTCCGAGGACATTTAACAGCCTGAGGATAGGTGAGTTTTAACGGAAATGTGCCAATCGATGAGTTATGGAAGGATTTTTGCCATAAAGGTTTGGTAAGGTTGTCCAAGGATAAATGCCTCCTCACCAAGCAGGGCAGAGGTTAGAAGGTTTGGTCTCCCATTAGGAGCTATGCTCCAGACGATTATACTGGTAAGGATTAACATCAGAAGGGAGTAGGATAGAGGAAAGCTAAGAAATATCTAAGAGAAAACTGCTACCACCGCATTAAAAACTCTGCAACTAACTCTCTGATCGCATTAATGTGAAGGTGATACCTGAATAGTGATATTCAGCCTTACAGTTATTTTCAAAGACTTCAAGAAAGTATTGATGGGATAATCATAAAAGCCAAGAGTTTGATCTACACGTGGAGGGTAGAGATGAAGCAAACATGGTAATATAAAGAAAAAAGACCCCAATTACGAAGGGGGAGGTAAGAATCTGTAAAAAGGGAGAGAAAAGACTGTATCACAAAGAACTGAAATTGTAATCAAGTCTAAGAGAAATATACTCAAGAACTACTCTCCTTAGACCTTGCCAAGGAAGGATTTCTTTGCATAAACCTGTTTTTCTTTGTTTTATTTCAATCTAGAATTCATCGTGAGCGTTGTCCAACTTATTGAAACCTAATTTTCAGCCCAATCTCTACAAATTCTTTGTATTGGGCTCTTTGAGCCTTAATCCTTCTATCTTTTGGGCTTTAGGATCCGAAACCTACCCTTACAGATATGATCAGGAACATAAATCTCACCAACATGCAAAGAAGATCTTACAAATTCCAATCCCCAAAACTAGTTTTGTTCAAGACCAAGTTATGTGGAAGCATGCAAAGGATGGAGTTTACCAAGTCAAATTAGCTTATGATTTGTTGATGAATGAGTGTGAAGGTACATACCAAAATGCTCAGGATCAAAGGGGAGCTTGGAATCTAATATGGAAAGTGCAAGTTCCTTTCAAGATCAACATCTTTGTGTGGAAACTCCTTAAGGACAATCTGCCAACCATGCTTACTCTAAAGAATAGAAGCATCTCTACTGACAGTTCCTACCCTATGTGCAATTTAGAGGAAGAATCTTCAACCCACTTGTTTCTATTGTGTCCTTCTGCTAGAGCCTATTGGCATGGTTCAACACGAGCCGAACACGCTTTTGATTTTAGTATTATATCCATACAACAGTGGCTAACTTCTGTGATTGTCAAACATAAAGGGAAGGATGACAATACAATGGCTTATCTACAAGCTATTTTCACCACCTTATAGTCTACGTGGAATTATAGAAACGGAGTGATTCACCATGGTATTTGTTCTAACCCCCTAAAGGTTATTCTAATGGGTCAATCCTTATCTGGCAGGTATAGAGACACCTTCAGTCATGCCTAGGACATCAGAGATACAGCAAGAACAGCTACTATGCAACAACCAGCTGCACATCATCAATCCCCAACAAGATAGTGGGATCTGATCACCAAGATCACTAGGGTGAAGGGTAGGAAAAATCAAAGAAGAGCTTTTGCCTATAATGCCAGCAATATGGAGGGAGTTTGTGTCTTTTCTGGTGTAGTTAGCACTTCTGCCAGTTTAACCACATGTGCTTTGTTTGAAGCTATGATAGCAACTATTACTACAGCAAGAGATCATGGCTTTCAACATGTTTTATTTCTAATTGATAGTAGGAATGTAGTTCAGGTCTTTAAGAAGGAAAAGGCAACGGAATGGCTTGACACTACCAAATTGGTTGATTTGAAATTTCTTGTCCTTCATGGTCTATTTTGTAATGTGTTTTTTGTGCCTCATGTAATGGTAGGCTCTGTCTAGTCTATAGCTAAGAGGGCAACTATAATGCCCATGAACCGAAACTTGTTTAATCCAGTGTTTTTGTAACTCATTGTAACTCCCTTTAACTGGTATCAAAAAAAAAAAAAAAAAACCCTCTTCTTCTTCAAGTTTGTAGCAATTCGTTTCCACCAAAGAAAGAATATTCTGAGTTGTTTCTATTAATTCAGTCTTCTTTGGGGGATTTTTATTCGTTGCCACTATATGCAAGCTTTTCCCTCCATTGATAACTCTCAAAACAATAGGTAAATCCATAATAAAGGAAAGGGTAAATTGCAAATTACACTTCTAAAGTTTGGGGGCGTTTAGATTTTACACCTTGAAGTTTTAAAATTTGGATTTAACCTCCTGAAATTTGAAAGTATTTGAATTTTACACCCTAATGTTTCAGAATTTGGAATTTACCCTCTAAATTTTAGAGGCGTTTGGATTTTACTCTCCAAAATTTAGGAGTGTTTGGATTTTACATCCTGAAGTTTCAGAATTTGGGAGTGTTAAATCCAAACACTTCCAACTCTAGGAGGTAAAATCCAAATTCTAAAACGTCAGGGTGTAAAATTCAAACACTCCAAACTTTAGGGGGTTAAATCCAAATTCTGAAATTTCAAGGTGTAAAATCCAAATACTTCTAAACTTTAAGGGTGTAATTTATAATTCACCTTAAAGAAAAATATATTATGCCTAACCCATTCATAAATATGTATTCATGCATGTATAATTAGGTTGTGAGTATTTATGAATATTTAATAGCATGGGGTGTGTGCACCTGCAAAGGTTTATTTGGGGTTTTAATGCTTTGGCGAATTAAAAATATTTCTCAAGCTCACTCGAATTGATGCATTAATCAAACTTTCAATACTTTAACATCACTGCTGGTAAGTGTTAACTAAGTGGTTGTTTTAATCATAGGCGATGCTATATGTAGGGTGGAATCACACCCTTTCTGTTGTTGTTCTATTTCATTTCAAGATTCTAATAAGTTGATAAAATGTGTGTAAGTACCCTCTCTTGTTGTTGTTGTTATTATTATTATTATTATGCATGTAGGGTCCATAACCAGTTGAAGTCAATACTTCTCCACCACCAGCTAAAGTCCATACTCCTCCACAACTATCTAAAATCAATGCTAGCTCTTCCACAACAATCACCTGAAGTCAGTACTTCAACTCCAACTCAACTAGTACTTTTTTCCCCAAATATTCATCTAAACCACCATAGGCATAGACAACTCCTAATTTAACATTAAAGCTAAAGGGCGAAATAAACTTCAAAATTTCATCAATGTCTTGACCTATACAAAGTGGAACCCCTTTTTAGTTGCTCTCACTCTCTTGATCAACACCATTGTATGGCGGAAATAAAATTTAATCTAGAAAATAAAGGAATTTTTTAGCAAGTTGTTTAAACCAAGTTCTTGAAATTCCATGAAGCCAAGATTTACTATTATTTTCTGAATATTTCTCATGTTATTTGTTGACTGCAAAATATGGCTAATCATTCTTAACTTGGAAAGTTCTTGTCATGTCGTTAGACAAATTTATACTTAGGATGTACATTTTGACTATTAGCAATATCACATTCTTAGAATGTGAAAACTGTGATGCTCTAACTCAAATCCTCTTTGTATTCACTTTTTTAGTAATTAATGGTAATGTTCATCTAGCTTTAGTTGTTCATATCTATATCTTCAAGTCCTTACTTATTTAAAATAAATATTGAAGTCAAATTCATGAACATGTATGGTTAGGCTTAAATGAAATAAATTATAATGTTTATCGATTCCTTACGGTATCTCTAATATTTTTTTGATATCACTACAAGAAAAAAGTCTATTACAACGGGAAAAAATCGTTGCAATAATTACAAAGTCATTCAATAAGGTGTTATTGCAACAATTAGGGGTGTTCACGGTGCGGTTTTGGCCCATTTTTAGAATGCGGTGCGGTTTAGCTAAAACCATAACTGCACAGCACCTTATTTTTGCAGTCACATATGTGGTGCGGTGCGGTTTAAAGTTTAGTCAAAACTATAACTACACCACACCTCATTTTTGCGGTCACATATGCAGTGCAGTGTATAAGATGCGGTTTGAATGATTTGAAATTGGTATATTTTTCAAATTTTGGGCTTTTCTACCCAACCCAAAACTAATATTTCCCTTTATTTTGGTCCAATTTTTAAACTTTTGAGCTAGTTTTTCTTTATTTTGGGCTAAATTTCCTAGTCAACATTTGCTAGGATTATCAAACTTTTTTTTTTTGGGAAAACTAGGATTATTAAACTATTAATAATATATTCAATATTAAAAATAATTAAATATATTAATATATAGAGAGGGTGCGGTGCGGTGCGATTTGTGCGGTTTTCTTTTATAAAACCGCAAACCACATTGCATCATGTGGTGTGGTGCAGTGCGGTTATACCATTTTGCAAGCGGTTTTGGTGCAATTTTTGCGGTTTGGTGAACACTCCTATCAACGATGACAAAGTTGTTGTGAGCTATTGTAATAAACTCCAAAACAATAGGTTTATGCAACGCAAGATCTCGTTGCAATAAAATATTTTGATGTGAAATAAGAGATTAAGAGATTACTTATTGCAACAACATATTTCAATTTTCAACATAAAATAACGTTTAGCTATTATAACAACACATTTAGATGTAACAAGGTAATTCTTACAATAATCTTAAATTGATGTAATACATTTAAGTTACTATTACAAAAAAAAAAAAAAAAAAAAAACTCGCAGATGCAATAGTATATATATTACCCCAATTATTTTTTTTTGGTTGTGATAGTACTTTTTTTTTTGGATAATCTGTTGCAATAGTGCTTGTTGTAATAGATCTTTTTTCACCTATTATAACAATATATTTTGATATGAAATAAGTGGTTATATATTGTAATAACATATATCAAAATAAAATAAGGTTTAACTATTACCCCCAATTATTTTTATTGTTGCAATTATACTTGTTGTAACAAGTCCTTTTTCTTGTAGATACAGCTCCATAATCTGTCAAACTTGAACTAGCAGAGGTGACTTCTTGGAACCGCAACTTATTCTCGCACTCTACTATTAACTTGTAAAATCCCAGGTCTCGTGCCCAATGGAGAGGCAACATAGTTGTTAAAGATCAGAAACTAAAACAGAGTATTCAAACCAAGCAAAATTATCAAAGAAACTATGAGAAACTTCAAGAACCAGAGAGAGAATTTTCTGAGTAAGAGAGACAATTCTTATTGCTCAAATACTGTGATTGCAAGAAGTGAAAAATCACAATGTACTACTTTACATTTATACTATATATAGATCACTACTCCACCAGAAGATAAAAAGAGCGGGAAAATCAATAACTACCTCTAACGACCTATAACAGCTTCCCTAATTATGCGCCTCCAATAACAATTAGCCATCTGTCCACGAACAACTCCACCAACTCTCTCATGTGCATCTCACGTGCTTAACTTACTCTTTTAATACTACAAGTAGTTTTCTCAGTAAAACACCAATACTACTGTCGTTTAGACTCATTTTCTTCTGTTGCACTTTAGTCTTCCTCACACGAGTCTTGCTTTCTTTCTTTCTTCACCACTGCTTGATCACTTTTACTCTTCTGACCAAGCTTCTTAACATAATAATGCAAAAGTTGAGAGACAGGCTACTTCAAGAGGCTCAAGCATTTGCATATGACCTCTGGTGGTGGTTTCTGCCATGCTTGTTGTTGTCTACTTGCATTTGATGGCCTTCGCCACTATTGTTGCTCTAGGTCCATGAAATGAGTTGCTTTTTGAATAGCTACATAACATATATACGACACATGCTAGTCTTGTAGGAGAAGTTGTCCGCACTTCATTCTGGTTACACCACAATTTACGAGTTAATACTAATGAAAATCTCAGGCTTTGAATGAGTTAAATTCTGCAATACATATTTAAAAATTTAGTAAAAAACTTAGTAAGAAAAATGTGAAAATGATGAGATAGTTGTCTAGTTGGAAATAATCAAAAGAAATTTAGTAGGAAAAGGGTAAAAATATTGGTATAGTAGAAATCCAAATTCGAACAATAGAATGTCTGAAACTTTTTTTTTTTTTTTTTAATTTATCAACTTATTACTTTTTCTTTTTCTTTTTCTTTTTTTCTTTTTTAATTTTTTGCTTTTAAGTTTTAATTGGAACAATTGATCTCCTCTTGACTACCGTTAACGTTACTCGACTAACTAACGGGAATTAACACTTAAAGAGACGTTCGCGTATTAAGGGTGCGTTTGGTTTGCATGTTCACGATGGGCGATTGTGTTTTCAGCTTTTTTTTTTTTTTTTTTGTGGCACGTGTTTCAGGTCCTAAATTTAACTGTTACGGCAATTGTTTATGCATTGTTCATGAACAGTAGCCGTAATATTTGACTTTTCAGTCACTTTTCAGCACATCAGTGGGTCTCGTGCATTGTTTATAGAACCCACAAATCTGATTTTTCAGCAACTTTTTCATTAAAAATGGATCTCACAATACTATTCATACATTTAAAAATTATTTGCTGTAGTGTTTTTAGTTTTCAGTTTTCAGCTGTATCTAAATAAACTCTAAGAATAAAAAAGAATAAGTAGATGCATGTCCTCTGTTGAGATAAATGATGCACATTTAAGATTTTTAAATCAAATTGGTTTGTTGATGGGACTTTTTTGTGTGTGTATGTTTAAAAAGTCCAAAATATTATTAAGAGGATCATATTCAAGCATAATTCAGTTGGGTTTAAAAAATAATGTGTCATGTTTACAATATTTTTACAATAAATTATATGTGGTAAGTTGTTACTGCCTTATTGGTCTTAATTTGAATTAATTTTTCTCCACCAGTAACAACTTACTTCATAGAATTTGTTGTGAAAGTGTTGTCAATGTAGCATTTTTATACATATAAAAAAAATAGGGTTAGGGTGTTCAAAATTTTATTTTAGGAGGTCAAAAAAAAAATTTCTAATGGTACACGCAAGAGAGAATAGTCATATGCTTGAGGGTATGGATACCCTCATTTGTCAAAAGCAAATTTATACCTAAACCGTGACCAAATCATTCCAATCTTCCACTTGGGTCTTGGGGTCAAGGACTCAGAATTCCTTACCCTCGAATGTGATAGTCTTGATGCCTCATGACGCCTTTCAGCGAAAAAAATGAATGCCCCGTGGGCAAAGATGGTCAGAATGTATTATATTATTATATGATTTTCAACATAATTGATTTTATTAACGAATGATAAAATTCCAATTTTAACATTATACAGTAACAGTTTATAACTTTATATTCCTAATGGGAAATAAAGCAACCAGTGCGTGTCTATATATATATATATAGTCATAAAGCTCCTACACTATTCCACTACATGCGTGAAATATTACTATTTCACTACATGTTCAAACTATTCTTTTTGGCTTTTTGTCCTTTCAAAGTCAGTGATTCTTCTGATCTTATACCTATGCCTAAGCCTCAATTGTTGGAGATTTCAAGTCAAAAAGTGAAAAAATTACTGTTTACAGATTACTGTTCATAGATTATTGTTCACCGACACTGTTCGCTTTTTACTGTTCATGACATTATTCACTTCAAATTTTGCTTATTTAAGCGGAGTTATCCCTTAAGTTTAAGACAGAATAACTTAAGATAGAATTCTTTGATAGAATTTTCTCTAGAGAGAGTTTTCTTTCCTTAGAAGCCTTCTTTGAGAGATAATTCCTTGTTCCTACTACTATTACCTTGTTCGTACTTTCCCTACAAACCTTGTAACTAGGACTAGTTCAAGCTTTGTAACTATTAATCTCTACTGTTGAGATCTTGTATTTACTACTACTACTGTAAGTGTTTTGTTCTACTTTCAATAAGAAATATTTTCAATTTTCTGTTCATTATACTTGTTGCTACCGCTATCTTGGACGGATTACCGCCATCCCAAACGGTTTTAAATTGCTTTCATTTACTTTAAACCGTTTTGATATACACTGCTTGGCTAGTTCTGCTGCTTTATTATTGTTCTAAATTATTTGCTTACATTACTTTCAACATATATCAGCTGTATATATATATATACACACACACATACACCACGTTTTGAGTTTTGAGTCTTTTGTCCACACCTCAATCAATGAAACCACGGAGCATGGTTGTGATGCAGGAAATTTTTTACATGGAAACACATCCTTCTATTTGACAGGAGAATTATTCGAAGAATTTAAATAAACACCCCACCCAGAATTAAAAAAAAAAAAAAAAACTATATCATTTCTATATATTAAACTCTTGAATATGAGTTGAAATATCTAATGCGCTATAAAAGCACCCACGTTAATGCAATTTTGGACCATGTGAAGCCAAGACATACTGAAGGGTACATCTTAGTATTATATATGCAGGGGGCATGTACAAAGTTCTGAAAAAAAAAAAAAAAAAAGAAGGTGGGTTGTTAACAGCAACTGTTTGTTTCCAAGCAATCAGGTTTTAGGTAGCAGTTATCAGTTGAGGACCTGCCGCTGCCATTGCAATTCCAGCTTCTGCCTGTTTCTTCACCATGGCAGCATGCTTCTGGCCAGAAAGATGAGAATTGAAGACTGACTGGCTGTTGCAAACTACATTGCATATCCTGCACGTCCTAACAGCACCTGCTGCTGCTCCACATTCCAAAACCTTACGTTTCTTCGTCTCCAGATCTTTTCTTGGTGCCTGTGACTCAGCTACATTGTTCGATGAATTTTTTGCAACAGCTTTGCCCTTATTGGCATCTGGGTTTTCCACTGGTCCAATTATTGGATTTGTTGGGGCGGGAAGAGCATTTGAGGCAGGGGCACTGACTTCATTCTTTGATTTCGACTGTTTCTCCATATTCTTCTGGTGTTTCTTTCCAGATAGGTGTTTGACATAGACATCATTGCTGTTACAATTGATTTTGCATACTGAACACCATGCAGATTGAACAACCTTATTTTTCACAGGGAATTTTTTCCAAGTGCTGCTAATCTGAGACTTCACTGCAGCAATATACGGCCCAACCCCATTAAGGGCTACTAAGCCAGCCTACATAATAAACAAGATGGATTAAAATAGAAACAAAGTACTAGTACGATTCTATCACAGCTCCACATTTTATTTCTAAATTCCAATAGCTATTGCTGTAAGAAACCATACATCTTATAGCTGTATTTAGTGGCTACAACCTATAATACCCATTGAGATGACTAAACAGCATGTACCATATATGAATTTTACTGCACAGTTCCTCCCCAAAAAAATATAGTTATCAACTGAACCAACCCAATATTATAAGGAAGTACACCACATTGTGTAAATCGCAAACATAAAGAAAAGGCAAGTTCATATTTTTTATGCGAGCTTGTGAACAAAATAGAAAAGAGCAAAGATACAGAATAAGAAGAGCAAAATATAAGATTATAGCAATATATTTTTATTTTTTTAATAAGTAATAAGTTTTATTGAAGAAGAGACTCTATCTCATCCACACCCCATGGAAACATGAGAGATTTACTAAAGAATTTTTTTATTTTTTTGATAGGTAAGAGATTTACTAAAGAATTACTAAGATTATATCATAATAATTGTGAAAACTGGTAAAAAAATGGAATCAAGAAAACTTTAACGTGGCCATGAAACTCAATATGCATGCCTTTATTTTGACAAAGTAGACTACTTAGAACTAGGGACAGAACCAGATTTCATCTTTGGAGGGCCAAGGTGCATGCCTTTATTTTGACAAAGGAGAGGCTTCTTAGAACTAGGGACGGAACCAGTTTCATCTTTGGAGGGCGAAGGTGTGTGTGTGTGTGTGTGTGTGTGTGTGTTGGGGGGGGTGGGATTGTGGTGTGGGGAGGAGAGGGGAGGGGGAAATCACCATTTGAAAATGAGAAATATACTAAAATAAAAACTAAATTAATACATAAAAAATAAAACTAGCATATATTCAATATTAACAAAATATAAATAGAAGAAAAAACACAAAATAATTGTTTTTTAATACATTTTTTCTTTTTGGAAAGATAAGATAAAACTTCATTAAAAAACTACTTAATGGATTTTTTCATGAAGCAACGAAGAGAATACAACAAAAACTCAAAATTATGTACAAGAATTAAGGGAAGCTATAAACATCAAGAGAGAATCACCAGCTGTGAGTTCCCAAGCCCAAGAACAATCAAATAAGGGCAATATAAATGACGCAAGAAGCTGCTCCCTCGAGTTCTACACATCCTCAAATGTATGCACGTTTCTCTCTCTCTCTCTCTAGATACTTCCACCTCATCCTGTCTCCACCTCAGGAGGAATATTAGACTCCAAGATATGAAGAAAAGCCAACACCAATTCCATTTCTTTGTCATTAAAATCACGATGGAACCAAACATCCCAGCTCCTCCTCTCCCCCCTTGCGGCCTCACCAATAAAGACTCCACTGAAGCTTCCCAATTAGTAGCATTCTCATACAAGACCAAAAAAGCTTCTTTAACAGGTTGATCTCCACACTAGCAACCCAGCGAAAACAGCACCCAATTCCCCATTCCCACCTCATATCGAATATACCTACGAAAACCATCCCATTTCATCCTAATGCTTCTCCACAAACCACAACCATAGGGTCCCATATTCAACTTAGAAGTCCATCCCCCCATTCTTCCCCGAACTTCAAAGCTATCACACGCCTCCATAGCCTTGTCTCCTCCATCCCAAACTGCCACAAGCATTTCCCCAACAAGGCTTAACCCATAGGAGTACACAGCATATGCCAACCCAGCAAATGCAGCTTGGATTTATCCCCCATACCACCCCATAGAAAATCCCTTTGCAATTTCTCAATCCTATTAGCCACACTTGTAGGGATAGTGAACAATGATAAATAGTATGTTGGAAGGCTGGAAAGCATGCTTTTGAGCAAAGTCAAATGGCCTCCTTTGGAGAGATACATTTTGTCACGATGATTAATCCCATAATGTAGACTTAATCTAGATCACACTCCAATGAACCAATATCAATTTCGTTCATTTCAATTTGTCAAGGTTTTGTATGAGGATTTTTGAAAGCCTAGAAATAAACATTAGAGGTTGACAACGTTGCATCACTAGCACATATTTATGAATTATTTCACACTTTTTCTATTAAGGAAGTCAAATATTGTAGTTAGATTTCCCACAATTTACTAATCAAATAAAAATCATAGTTATTATCTCATTATATGTCAAGTATTATTGGCAAGAGCCTTGTAGATCAACTGGTTGGCACCTGCTAATGTGTCCATGACATCTAGCTAGGTTCAAATCCCCCCCTAACCCGGTGTAACTATTGAATTATCACAAAATATATGTCCAGTATTCCCCCCCTTTTTTTCCTGGTTTGATAAGTAAGTAAATATATCCAATATTCTTCTAACTAGAAAATCAAATTAGTTGTACCTAGTGCACAAAACTCTCACTTTTGCGAAGTCTAAGAGGGGTCATGGTAAGCAGCCTAAACCCCAATTTATTGGAGAGATTGATTTCCAAGCTTGAACCTGCAACCTGTCACTTTTGATGAAAGGCACTTGATATCACACCAAGGCTCAACTTCTTACAAAATCAATTAGTGTTGGAGACGAAGGGAAAATAAAAAATAAAAAATAAAATTCTTGCAGTAATTGCTCTCCTCCATACCACCACTTGAGGACTTTGAGGTCAGTGATCAGTGGTCAACCATGGACGAGTTAGTGAGTGTCAGGCCCGCAACACTTTTGTTTAAAGTAAAAGGTCTTTTTCACTTTGGGAGCCATTTTTTTTTTTTTTTGAGTCAACATTCATTTCTTAGTGGGGTCAGCATAATTTTGAGCCAAAGTTTTACACTTTTAGATATATATAATCAGATGTTATATATTATTTATAAAAATTAAATTTGGGCACAGGAGGGCCTGCAGCGATCTAAAAGTAGGCCCTTCTCTGCTTAGACACTTTTAGTCACATGACATGGATTATATGATAAAGGCAAGTTTGATACACACTGATGTTGACTTGCAGGAAATAACTGCATCACCAATTCAAGGTGAAGATGAGAGCAACTCAAAGAGGCTAAATGTGGCATTTAATATGAAATGTCTATTACTTTTTGTACCAAAAGCAAGAAATTTAAATGTGGCTTTTCAATTAAACACACATATTCCCCTTTTGACAATGTAGACATAAACTAAAAGTACTTTTTAGACAATTAGTTCTGCCAAATGACAACACGGTAATGATTACTTAACAACAGAGGACACAAAACAAAAGATTTTAAAATGAAACTCCAATAGTAGTTCTAGCAATGCAATATCTATAGGACCTGCATAAGATAACTTAATGTATCTAAGATGACTCATTGTTTGCATACAACATGATAGACAGATCATATATTTTATTTCTCTATTTTATACCATGAATTGAATCACAGATAATACTTGTAAATTTGTGGAAGTTGCAATCAACATTAAGAGAAGAACTGGAAAAAGATTGCCTAAATAAATTCCAAAAGCAGATCCAGGAAATTATTTGAATACATGAATTCTAAATCATAAATCAATATAAGAAAAGTAACTCTAGTAATTTACAAAAGCCACAAAAGAATATTTATTTCCATAAATGCAAAAATACAGCGGTTGGTGGGGGCAGCAGAATCTAGAAAGGCAAAGTAAATGATAAATACTGTACAAAAGTTAATCCTGCAGAACATTAGTTAACTGCTTAATTTACCTGAGAAGCATGTCTTTTCCCAGCCAGGTGCTTATTAAACACTTCTTGGTTATTGCAAGTAACATTGCATATTGTGCATATCCTGACAGAATCAGCTGCAGCATCACCATTCAAAAGCTTCTGTTTCTTGGTCCCCAAGTCCTCACCCGCAGCTCCACCTAAAGCCCCAAATATCACTTGTCCATCTATACTGCTTCTTGGTACTTGTGCTTGCAAATTCCTCAAGTGCTTCTTTCCCTGCATGTGTTTTTCATAAACCTCTTTGCTATTGCAATCAATTTTGCAGACCTCACACCACATGGACTGAACAAACTTAGTTTGCTTTGGTACTATCTCCGTGGCATCGTTTGTCAAATGCTGATTTGTCCAATAGTTATTCCATAAAGAATTTGAACTAGAGGACGCAATTGAATTCTCATGCAAAGAATTGCTAGCCTGCAAATCAATCAATATAAGTTTCAAAAAAAAAAAAAAAAAAAGAGTGTAACTTTTCACAATGGATATACAAGAGAAGTTAATACAAGGAAAAAATGACCTATCAGTCCATTTTCTTTTATTCATCTATATGTTTTTTTTACTCCTTCAGTATTTTAAAAGGTCTTGAGCTCATTGAGCGTAGAAATTGATATTTGATTGTATTTGGGAAGAACTCATAAAAGCAATACTCAATTCAAAAAGAATCAAGAGATGCAAGGATAAGCTAGAGAAATTTTTTTGAATAAAGTTGTATGGTGCCAAAAGATGGTAAATTCAAGAAAGGTTCACAAACTTGTTAGGTACAACCGTACAAGTTCTTATTGGCATATTAAGGCTAAGAAGATTTTTCTCAAGTACAGTCTCTTCATCATTGTGAACATGATGTACTTTTTTATTAATGAAAATATCTATTACCTATCAAAAAAAAAAAAAAAAAAGGCAAAGAAGATTTTTCTTGATATACTTAACATGAAAAGAATCACAGAAAATATTATTTGGGATTCTAATAGATCGTGGAAAATTGAATCCAAACTCAAGGATGAGTTTTCTCTAACCCTGATGTAGGAGGATTTAAGACCAAAGAAAAGAGGCCCATTAGTTCATTGTCTTTTATTTATCTATATCCTTTTTGTATGCCTTTATTATAATTTTTTTGGGGGGGATAATGTAGGTAACTCTTCTAAAGAAGAGTCCTCTAGACTCGCCTCTAGCCAATAAAACCTTTGCAGGGTAATCCAAGGGCTTTCACCCTTGATGGGTTAAGCAGTTTATACTAAAGGCATAGTATTCATGGTCATGAGCCTTACGCCTTTAGTAATTTAAAACATCAGGTGACTAGCATATAACTTTTAATGAAATTAGATAATTGGGATTTAAACTGAAGGATGAGATGTTACTAAAGGCTATTATAAATATCTATCTATTAAATGAAATTTCATATTTGAATACAACTTGATCTCTTTAAGCCTAAAAATTGATATTTGATTGTTCAAACTTCAATTCTATTATTTTTTTTTAAATTAAAAAAATAATAATAATAATAACATTGTATGTTGTTGGAATTTCTTCTTAAACCCTTGTTCTCTCCTCACCACACCATAAATTCACTTCTTTTCCTCTTCTTTTTTCTGTTCATATACATGTACCCAAGCATGCAAACACACATAAACTGGACACAACATAAGTCCTCAAACAACGATTGAAAACCACTATAAATAATACTATCTACTTTTCTACTCAACCAAGAAAGCCATTCAACGTACAAAAACTTAAATTTCTCTCACCAAAACATCACCACAATAGGCACACAATAACCATCAGTCAGACTATGTCACTGTAGCAATATATATCACAAAACCTCCATAAACCCACTTTATTAGACACAACCCCACATAACAAAACAGCCTCAAAACCCCATTTCCAATAAAACCAACATCACTACACCAAACCACAAAACAAAAACCAAATTGCACTCAAAAAACCCAAAATTCACACCAATGGCTCAATACAAATTAAATTAATTTAAGCCCAAAAAAAAGTAGAAAAAGGCACTTACAGGTATAGAATCATATCTGATGGGTTCAGCTTGTTTGTAAACCCAATTCTTTGAAGCTGCATTTGGGTCCTCAGGAAATTGAGCATGGGATCCGGGTCCGACATGGGTTGATGGGTAGAGACCCGAATTGGCAAAAGGGTCGGTGCCAGGTGGGTGGAGGAGTGAGTCAGAGGCGGAGGGAAGCACTGGCTGAGGAAAAGAGAGGAAAAGGTTAGGGCTTATGAGGTGAGAGAAGGAGGGTTGTGGTAGTGGGTAGTGGTACAACTGTGCTTTTGAAATTGAAGAATTATGGTTAGAATTAGGGTTAGGGTTTAGTGAGATTTGTTGTTGTTGCTGCTGCTGTGAAGTCCACCTGTTTGTGTAGTCCATGGAATTGGCATTTGGCGTTAAGAGAGAAACAGAGAGAGAGAGAGAGAGATTCTGCAGAGACACTGTAAGCTGAGTGTTGTGTTGTTTGGGGGAATGTCTTTTTTCTCTTATAGCTATGCATATGGGCCAACGGCTATGACTTTGGTGGGTTGAGCTTGAACCAAATTTGATCACTTGGGCTTCCTTCTATGGTACCTCAATTCTAACAAAATAAGGTTATTGAGAGAGAGAATTTCAATGAATTTTTCATGCCCATCCTTGCGTCTTTTATGTTGTGGTGGGCCCAATTGAGTTGGGTGTAAATGCAAAAAGTGGTGATTCGTGTTAGTGGGTTGTATTCGAGTTGTATCAAGACATGGGTATTCAATTATATTGGTCAATCTTAATCCAACCCATTTATAATTGAGTTAAAGCTTAAAAATTAAAACCACTCAACTCTAATACAACCCATTTATTAATGAGCATGTATTAAGTTAACACAAAGACAACCCATTTCAACCAATTTAACACAAAGACTACCGCATATCCTTGGTGCGATAGTCACTTCACAAGTATAAATACTTATAGGTTGTGGAAGGTAAGGGTCGGGGTTTAAGTCTCTAAAAGAGAACTTCATATACATATACACATAGATTATGTTAGAATAGAATTTCTATCTTATATAAAAAAAAAATAAAAAAAAAGACCCAAAAATGAAGAATTAATTAATATAACCATAGTTTTAAAAATCAGAACGGTTAAAGATTTGAAAAGAGCCCGATTCTTTCTCGATTTTGGGTCCAATTCTCGGTTAAACCTACCGATTCAATCTGATTTTTACAACAGTGAATATAACCATTAAAATTATTTTAATCGCTCAGTTTTATATATAATATCCAAATTTACATTGGATTAATATGATATATATACTTATATAAATTATTTAATCTTGGTTTAATTACGAGTTAAGCAAGTCAACTCAAAACTAACCCACATAGTAATCATGTCAAAGCAAGCAAAATCATTTTGACATAAACTTATTTTCATTAAAAACAACCTGCAAGCAAAAAATCATGTCACGTTTGCAAGTCATTTCAAATCATGCCACCCTTAACAATGCTATAAGGACCTAATTTGAATTCCTAGTCCAAAACGTGAATGGATTTAGGCCTAAAAAGCCCAAAATAATAAATTTGTAGAGAAATGGGTTAGAAAACTGGGTTCTAGTTAATCAAGCAACAAGTTAGGTAGGTTTGATGATAATAGAATGAAAATAAACAAGTTTAAGCTTAAGAAAAATGTCCTCGGCGAAGTCCAAGGAGGCCAGTTCTTATATAATGTTCTTAGATATTATTACAAGTTTGGTTCCAGATTGCTACAATATTTATTTCTTAATTTTTCGACCCCCCTCCCTGTGGGGGGTTTCTTCCGTTATATAGCATTCTCTAGGCAATCCTTGCCTTCCACTTGTTGATCATCCTAGTTATTACTTGAGCACTTGTCCCATCGGACACTTTCTTAGGCCTTCTGTGCATTGGGGCAGCCAACACTACACTGTTTAAGAGTCTTCTCTACATTAATGCAGCTAGAAAATTAGTTGCTGAGCATTTAATGCGGTGGTAGCAGTTTTCCCCAAAGATATTTTAGGACTTATACCTATCTGGTGTCTCCGTAAAGCTTATCCAATCCAATAGAACTTCCTGGAACGTAGGACCGACTACCTTGACCTCAGCATTGACTGGCCGAGGATGCAGTCATCCTCGGCTCACTTTCCTGAGCTATTTTATCTAGAACAGACCCCCTTTCTTTCCAATGTAGTCCCTTTTGTCCATGTTTTCCCCTACTCGGACAATCTTTTGTCCTCTACTTGGGCCCCAAGCCTAACGTACAAATAAACAATGAACTTCTGGGCCCAATATCCCTACAAACGCTATCTAAAAGAATATGTGAAAATTTTATGTGAACGGTTCACTGCCTTTTAGCAAAACTATAATTCTAATTCTTTGTTATGTGCTTTATATATGTGGGGGATTTTTCCCATTGCAAGCTCTTTGTCCACTTAAGGAGCCAAGTCCACACGGTTTTGTTCTCAAGTGATGTGGGAAGTCAGGATTTTCACCTTTGAGACTTGACACCTTAGTCCCACATCAACGAGAGAAGCGCCCCACTCATGCCTTATAAGTGCTTGGCACAAGCATGAGTGTACCACTTCTACACATGTGTAGTAGTGGTAGAGGCGTGCCTTGCACTTCGGTGTTAGCAACAAAACCGTGCGGGTGCAGAAGGGTGTCAAGCCTCAAAGAGGTGAAAATCCCGAACTCGCCCCAAAGCAGACAATACTGGAGATGGGCACTGCCTTCAAAAGCCCCTTTTTGTGGGGGATTATTCCCGCTGCAAGCTCTTTATCCATTTTGGGGAGTCAAGCCCGCATGGTTTTGTTCTCAAGTGACGTGGGAGGTCAGGATTTTCACCTTTGAGACTTGACACCTTAATCCCACATCGGCAAGAGAAGTGCCCCACTCATGCCTATATATATCCACACTATTTTAATATAAGTGCCTCCTAGCAAAACTGTAATTCCAACTGCTTTATATATATATATACACACACACTATTTTAATATAAGTTAAATTACATTTTTCGTTCTTCTCAAAAAAAAAAAAAAATTACATATTAGTTTGCCATCTTATATTTTCCCACTAGTGTTACAATAAGTACTTTTAAAAATAATTTTTTTATGTACAAGGATTAAATATTTTAAAGTATAAGAATGATTTTGAAACAAAAACCAAAAGTTAAATACCAAATATATAATTTAATTTTTATTAAATTTATCATAAATTTAATTGAATATTTTCAAGATTTTAATGTTTTTCATTCCTTGATCAATATATATAAAAAGCTTTAAAAAATTGGGGGTAAAAAGCTAAAATTATTATTTTATTTGAAATAAACTATTCCAATTGTTGGGCTTAAATTTTAGTTAGCTTTCTTTTTTTAATGGGCTGGTGAAATATGGCATGGTCCAGACCAAAGTTTGGGTTGAACTCCGACAGTAAACAACTCTACACGTCTCTTTCCCTTTCTTTGGACTAGAGTTTGGGTGAAACTTTTCATAGGCCAGACCGAAGGTCATATGTATCTTTTTATACGGTTTATGTCTAAAGCAGTAGGGGTGGGTGTATATGCCGAGTCAAAATCTTTTGTTCATACTTCCTGCTCTACTATATATTCTATAAATAAAAATGTACTATATGTCTATTTAATTTATTAAATACTAAATTTATGCCTTCTATTATTTCAATTACCTAAATATGATGGGTTATTTATTTATTTATTTTAAAAAATTAAAATAATAGAAGGCATAAATTAAGCATTTAATAAATACATGTAACATGATTTTATTTGTGGAGTATATAGTGGAGCAGGAAGTGTGGGACAGAAGATTTAGACTTGGCATATGTGTAGCTGCTACCCACCCTAGAAGTTAAACAAAAAGTTTAACATCACAACAAATTTCATAATAATTAGAGCGATAGATTGTGGTTCGTGTTATAAAAAAAAAAATAATGCTAGTAATGATCCTATGTGAAAGTGATGTTAGAATATAATTACAATTTCTTACATTGACAATTGTGTAATTTGTTGAAAGAAAAAAAATTATTTATCATATAAAATCTAATTGGGGGGATGGTAATAGGGGAGATGTTTGGGAGATTGGGATAAACAAGTTGTTGGGATGGAGCTTATTTTTAAGATTATTTATTTATTTAAAACCTCGTACTTTTTAAAGATACAACTTTTTTTTTAGATCAAAATAGGTCAATAAAACACACACATACAAATAGGTTAATCTATGCATTTAGGCAGGCGAAATTTTACTTTTAATAGGAGTGGGGCTTCTTTTTTGCCTTGTGTCCATTGCTATAAATAAATTGGGATTAACCCATCTTTAATTAACACACCCCCTTTTGCCTTGTGTCCACTTCCAATAATCGATTTAGAGCTACCCCATCTTCTAAATCCGTATTATAAGAAATATAGTGTGCGTTTGGATTGGGCGTTTTGTCCAATCCGTGCATTTTGCGTTTTTTAGTGGGTTTCATGGGTATTGTTTATTTTTCTACCAAACTTAGCAAAACACAGATTCCAATGTATTTTTGGGTCCCACAACATTATTCATACTTTTAAAAATTATTTTGTTACGATATTTTTAATAATAAGTTGTCAGCTTTCAACAAATAAGCAGAATCCAAACACATCTATATTTTATATTTTCTTTTTCATTTTGTCAATCCTAAATTATATTTTGGAGCAATACTTTTTTAGCTTCAATTTAGTTTACTAGTTTTGAGACTTCAAGATCGACACAATCAAACCATATTTCCTTATCATTGTGTGTGGGAAAAAAAAAAAACAATCTCATTTTCAAAATTATCTCTTGCACTAGTTGCATGAAATGTCCCTCTAATAGAATTTGAATCCCCTAATGTGTGGGAACCACATTATGTGAGAAGGCGGCCCCAAATAGTCCTTTGCCCTTTTCCTTTGCCTTGTGCCCACCACGATAACCAAATTTGAAGTTAACTTAAGCTGTAAATCCATATTATATGAAAGATATCATAGTCTCTCATTTTTTTTTCCCATTCTAAATTATATTTTGTAACAATACCTTCTAAGCTTTAATTTGATTTACTAGTTTTGAGACATCAAGATTGACAAAATCAAACCATATTTCCTTATCACAACATTTTTTTTTTTTAAATCGATCTATTTTTTTACGGAAGCTTAAGGATTTCAAGAATTATCTATGCAATAATGGCATTGAACATCCCTCTCATTTAATGTGGGTCCCATAGGTGCTTGGGACCCACATTATGTTAGAGGAGTGCTCTAAGTAGGTAGCCCCTTGCCTTATGTTCACTTAATATAGTCAAATTGCGGTTAATCCATTTTGTAAATCTATATTATAAGAAAGATATTTTTCTTCTTTATTTATTTATTTTTTTACTTTTCCCTATCCTAAATTAGATTATGGAACAATAATTTTTTACCTTTTAATTTAGTTTGGTAGTTTAGAGACTTTAAGATTAACACAATCAAACCATTTTACCTTATCAGCTTGCATAAAAATTTGTCCATATAGGCATATACAATTTAAGATTGTAATGTGTAAATAATCTATCTTTGAGAAACTAAAAGAACGAAGAGTATTAAAAAAAAATATATATATATATATATATATATATATATTTTTAGTGGGCTGCAATTAGCCCTATAAGATTCAAAGCTAGTAACACTAGGCACATTTTAGCACTTGGTTCAAATGGAGACAAGTCCACTCAAGTTAAGGGTCAATCAGAGACGATAAAGGTGTGCCTGGTGGATGCTCAAGTAGGTCACTAAAGCCGCTTGATCAAGACTTAAAGCTCACTCAAGTGGGCTTGGACAGAAACAGATTCTGCAAAATTTTGCAAAAAACCAAGAAAAACTTGTCTCAAACTAGTAGTAAGAACCATAAAACATTGTTTGATGCTTATACCGACCAATGTTAATCTCAAAGGTGCCTATTGAAGGATTATATCATATTGTCTACAAATATTGTTTCATATTCATGAAATTGATATAAATAACAAAATTTTTTGTGTTTTTTAACGCACAAACAAAATTTGAGAAAACAATACATCATTAGAGAGAAATTCATAAGATTCTTTCAAGATTGTTACTTGCAAAATTCGGAGTTAGTTGTATCTAGGAAGGGATTTTCTTGGAATCCTATGGCAAATTCAATTGAGTGAGGGCAAATACCATCTTTAAGATATCAAATTTGTTCATGCCCTTAAGCCTACTTCAGGTTTATGCTTTTTCCATTGGTCAGTCTCATTTTGAGTGTAGCCTAAGGGTTTTGAGAATTATCTCCTTCAATAGTTGCATGGAGCATCTCTCTCATAGAATGTAGGACCCACTTTGTATGAGACCCACGTTATGCCCTATACCTATAATCAAAATAGGGATAACTCATCTTATAATTCCATATCATACATATTTTCTTTCTTTTTTTTTTTTTTTTTTTTTTTTTTTTTTGCATATCCTAAATTATATTTTGGAACAATACTTTTTCAGCATTTGCTAGTTGAGACTTTGAGATTGACACAATCAAACCATGTTTACGTATTGTAGTAAGTAAAAAAAAAAAAAATCAATCTCATTTTGAGTGCCACTTCAGGGTTTTGAGAATCATATCCTATAACAATTACATGAAGCATCCCTATTACAAAATGTGGGTGTCACAAGAATAGGGGACCTGCATTATGTGAGAGGGTTGCTCTAAATAAACCTGTCCCCACTTTTTGCCTTATACCCACTGCCTATAACCAAATTCGGGCTAACAAATATTGTAAATCCATATTACAAGATAGATATTATACTCTCCTTTTTCGTTTTTGTCCATCCTAGATTATTAATTGGAACAACACTTTTTTAACTTTAGTTTTGTTTAGTAGTTTTAAAAATTCAAGACTGACACATTCAAACCATGTTTCCTCATCGTGTGTAAAAAAATCAATCTTTTTTTGAGTGTAGTTTAAGGATTTCGAGAATTACCTCTTGCAGTAACTGCATGAGACCCACATTATGTTAGAGAGACAAAGTAAAAATTATGATTAAACAAATTTTCACCATTTTTAAACACCTTAAATTTTTGAGACAACTAATAATTTATCATAATATAAGAACCGGAAGTTCTGAGACAATTGAAAATTTATCACTTTAAATTGTTGTAACAGAGATACCAGACCGAATCCAAGGGTTTTTATTGACTTTGAATAAGCCATTTTCTTCTAACTATCCCTTGTAAAAAATACATGGGGCATATCTGGTGGAGGGGCTAAGTGAGAATGCAATGTTGGATCATGAAGTTCCCAAAATAAATTAAACAAACACCTTGAAAACAATGTATACTATACTTTTCAATCACAACCTCACTAAAAGTCTTTTTAAGTTTCCAATTTTTTATACAGACGTGAATATGCAATATAAATTTTCTACTTTGCTAAGCATTATAGACTTTAAAGAAAAAGTCTAAAAAAATAAATCCAATTTTTCTAACACTAGGGTTGACTTTTTATGTTAAATCTGACCGACTCAACTTCACAATACGAAGACAAACGGCTCTGTTCTTGCTTGGATCGAAAAAAGGCCCAATAGTTTGATAACATAGTACCTCACATCTTGAGGAACAATAATATAATGCCATGTGTCATTTTCTGGCTATGCAAGCATATCTCTCTCATATTGATATTTGACCAAAAGTGACCTTGAGGTTGCTGAAAGCCTAACTACATCAGCAAAGCTTTCTTGGTAGTTAGTTCTTTGTACTATTTGACAAAGCAGTACCAACTGCCAGCTACTTGAGCGAAGTGAAAGTGTGATACATACAACCACTCCCTCATATTTTGCAAAACAAAAAAGCACTTTGACAACAAGGAAGATCTATACTTTTATCCACCTTATTAATTCTATATAATAAAAGTCGAGTTTAAAAATCGTGAATTTGCCAAAGTAATTTTCTTCTCTCAACGAGAAATGGTTAAATCCTCACCAATAAAAGAGTTCGTTTGAGGTAGAAATCTATTAGCTAAGTTTCAAGAAATTTAAAGTTTTAATTATTTTGATGATATATCATAATTTTGTATTTTACTATAGTAAAACTTACGCATTACATACCATTTCATTTCGATAATTTAATCTAGATGAAACACGTTTAAAGTTTCAAGTGGCTCATGTTTCAATTTTTTTTTTTACATAGATTTTTTAATTATATCGTGCATCGCACGAGCATACTACAAGTAAAACAGTAAAAAATAAACTATCTCAAATGATCACTTTTAGTAGGCAAGCAGGTAAGAAAGTTTGAACCAATTGTAATTAGTATTTTTTTTTTTTTTTTTTTGTTAATCTTTCCACACATATGTGGTCACTACACTAGTCAGGCCAAAAATGCTCGCGTGCTTGATGATCCACCTAAAAATAACTGTGATTTGCAGTTAAATTTGAGTTTTTCACAATTAACTACAATTTACTTGATGATGCATGGTTTGGTCATCTGTTATAAAGTATGATATTTTCAAGTGAGAAGCCACCTGTACCGGCTTTATCTTGCAGAAATAACTCCAACATGTTGTATCTTGTGGTCCATTCCCTCTTTTTCTATGAAGAAAATATAAATATTTATGGTATTTTCTATAGAGCATAGTATATATATGCAGCATTGAGATTTAATAGCACCCGTGTACACTAAGTTTGAGAAGGAAAGAAGGGAGTGAGTGAGTGAGTGAGATAGGTAGTCATGATTTATGGTGGGTGACTAAACACCCACCTTGAGCTCACATGCCATCTTTATGTACAATATAAAATTGCTTTTAAACTCCTCATGACTTCACATACCTCCAATGCAAATTTTCAACACCTCACTCATTTTCTATTTGGTGCCAAGAAAAAATAATTACCACAAAACAGAACACCTTTTAGTGTTTATGTGAAGAAAAGGTACATTTTTCTAGTAGAAGCTTAAGCATGAGAAGAAAATGTAAAACCAAGTTACAATATTGAAGTTTGGAAGTGAAGCATCAAACATATTGATGAACTTGTAATGTGCAGGAATGTATCTTATTCTATGACAGGAAAAAACCAAAACAGTAAACTTATAGGAAAGTAAGTGTTAAACAAAAACTTATCTATGAAATTTGAAGTTGTTCTTGAAGGCAATGAGCAGTAATATGCCTTGCTGCATAGTTGAATCCTGTAAAGAATTAATGAAATAGTATCCAGAAACTTGTCTGTACACTTGTGAAACTTTATTGGGAGCCATGGCCAGGACTAGGAAGTTCAGTTAGAGGTCAAACTCACTAGGGCCTCATGCTTGTGGGTGCTTCCCACCCACCATGGTGTGAACCCAACATGTCCATTGTTCTCTTCTTCAACAGGAGCAGGAAGATTGAGATCAAGAAAGTCTTGAATTTCTGGAACTGGTTTCTCAATTACAATGGTTGGATTGTTTCTAGCCTCTGAGACAGAAACCAAGTGGGATCTTTTGTGACCTCCCAAGGCTTGGCCTGATGGAAAAACTTTGAGGCAAATTGGGCACTCATGCCCATTACTCTTCTTGGACCCAATACCTGTGTCAGTCTTTACATCACAAACAGCCACTCTGTCTTGCTCAGTAGGTTTCTCATTGTTGCCTGATTTGATGAGCTTACTGTCTGCTGAAGGGTCAAGAGAGAGTTCAGTTTCAATGCTGTTTTCACTACCCTCGATTCTTGTAGCAAAGCAACCTTTGATCTTTTTATGGCTAGCTCTGTGCCCTCCAAGAGCTTGGTATGAGTGAAAGACTTTGTTGCAAGTAGTACACTCAAATTTACTCCTCTTATGTGAACTCTTGCTGAATTCAGAATCCATATCATTTGTGTTCAATTTTTTCAAAGGATCTGAGTACAATTCAGGATCATAGGAATTGCGAACCTTTTTCTTGCTTGAGTTACACTTAACCGAAGCCAATTGAGCTTGATCTGATGCAGTTTCCTTAGAGAAAACTTTCCCCAATTTAACTTCAGAATCCTCAAATCCTAACTGATCATCAATCTGAGACTTCTTCATCATATCATTCTTGAAAATCCCATCAGTGGAAACTTCAGTTTCAATCATTCTGGGCAGAGTTCTTGAATTGCCAGGAGCACAGAATTCTGACTCTTTCCCTTGGACATCCTCAAAATCCAAATTACCAAGCTCCAACTTCTTATCACTAAGTTTCTTCTCTTGAAAAATCTTATTACCATTAAACACAGAAGTCTTGCCCACAGTTTTAGTAATCAGATTAGTTTGAAAAGATTCTGGAGCTTCTAAGTAAACAGAATTATTATCAGAAGACTCAGCAGCAGAATTCAAACCACCCCAATGACCGACATCCCTAGAAAGCATCATCAAGCACATAGCAACCTCTTCTTGTTCTTGCTCAATCTCAGAAACAGAAGAGGAAGCATTGGCAAAAGACAAAGAAGAAGAGGTTGCAGCAGCCATGTACCTTGTTGTTCTTCTTTCTGATCTCTTCTTTTTATTTGGAGCAGTGGTTTCATTGTCGGATTGGCTGTCTATGACCAGCTTCTGGTTAGCACTAGTCCATGAATCTTGATCATCCAAGCTACTGGAGCCTTTTTCTTTCTCTGAGTGACACCTCATGTGACCAAACAGAGCTTTCCAAGACTGGAACTCTTTCCCACATTCTTTGCAGAACCTGTTATAGAGTGAAAAAGTATTTTCACTTGAATCTGCAAGCCTCTTAGTCTTCTTGGGGTTCTCTCTAAGACCATAACCAGCTTGAGTCTCGGGTTCCACACCCAACTCAGCGTTAGTGTGCTTTCTTCCTTTCTTGGAAGGGGAGAGCTTTGTTTTGCTGAGCTTTTTATCTTTTTCAGCAGAATTATTGGTCAAATGAGACCTCATGTGACCTCCCAAGGATCTACCACAAGGGAAGGTCTTGCTGCAGAACTTGCACATATATTTGAATTCTTGAACTTCTTCCATTGAATTATAGTCACACTTCATCAAAGAAAAACAAAGATCAGAGGAGCAAATGAAACTTCAATTCTATCACAGAATTTGAAACAATGGTATTTCTTTTTGTCTTTTTGGTCTTACTATACTAAAAAAAGCCAAAATGGCAATGAAACAGAGGACCACAAGGTAAAGAGAGAACTAGATCCAGATCAGAACAATCAAAGGTGAAAGCTCAAATCTTGTGAAGAAGTTTGTGTTAGATCACGGTTGTTCTTGCTTTCTGAACTAAGCAGAGAATAACCCATCTGAGATTTCAAAGAATTATAAAGGAAAAAACAAGATCTGATATGCACAAACAAAGAAAGAAAAAGGCAAGGATAGGCTTAGTAAATGTGCACTATGCAGTAGCTTTGTCTCACCGTATTGGCTGTTTCTTGGGTAGTTGAAATTGGAAGGAAAAAATATCAAAAATTTGGAAGAAGGTGGAGGGAGTGGAAGGGTCTGTTTCCGTTACCTTTGCTGCTAATGATAGTGATGAACAAGCCTAGTAAGAAAAATTAAAAAGACTAAAAAAAGTGAGTGAGTGAGTGAAGCGTTTGTTTCTCCATTCTCTCACTACTTTCTCCGTCTCTCTCTCTCTCTCTAAGCTTGACTATATTTGGAGGAGAGAAATCCATGCATGGAAGCAAAGATTAAAAAAGAAATGACAACAACAACAAAGAGAGAGAGAAAGAGAGAGGAGGTAAAGGAGTGGAAAGAAAGCAGCACGTGTACTCAACTGAGGATACTACGCCACCCCAAATCTAATGGCTTGAGATTTGTCCAAGTGAGCATCCCTATGGGCACACAAACTAACTGCCATCCTTAACTATTCCTTCCTTTGTCTTGCTATTTTGGAATAGCGTAGCCCCACTTTCTCTCTCTCTCTCTCTTCATAAAAATCTACTAGCACAAATACATTCATAATTTTTGTTCCAATAAAAAAATGTTAAGTTTTATGTAAAAGTGACAAGTAACTAGTCATAATTCGAGAGAAGAGTTATGGTAATAACTCTTTTACGTGGTTGATTGAGTAGTATAAAAGTGACAGATAATCAATCACATTAGAAAAATTATGGCAACAATTCTCTCATATGGCTAACTGAGTAGTGGAGAAAAAGTGATAAATACATCACAAAAATTGAGGCTAAATTTAGGTCCTAGAAGTCTATAACTACCCTCATATTTCACCTACACGCACTCTGCAGAAACAGTACACACAACACAAGTGTAAAGTTCCACTCTCTGCCCTGGCCGTTATTCTTTTGGACTTTCTTCACTTTTTTTTAAATTAATTTTTCCAAAGAAAATAAAAGATTTTCCATGTAGGGTCCCCCCAAGTTTATCCTCAAACCAGTTCCTTCTGTTTCCAAGTAAAGCAGGCCCATGTCTATGTTCCTCAGTCTATATTAATAATCTTTCTTGGTACACTAAAGGGTATTCAAGTAATTCAATTTTTTTTTTTTTTGTACACCCAATTTGGCTGTGATGATTGCATTGGTAATGGTACTGGTAGGTGATGAAATTGGGAGAAAAGTTCTTATTAAGCATTGCACCAATTAAGTACTTGAAAAAGGGTGCTGCTACAAGCTGCAATGTTGTGTAAGCTTTGCACCAGGGCAGCTATATCTATTTATTCAACTCTTATCCTTGGAAATGAATCACCCAAAACATCTTTACTGCAAGAGCCAAATTGATCCAGCTAGCTTATTAGGTTACCATGGATGGAATAAATTATGTTTGATTTGGTATCCTTTGAAATTATTCATTGGATAGAGCTAAAGACATGGAAACCATCTTCCATATGAGGTCATTCTTGTGGAAATTTACTAGGCATTCAACCAACCAAAATTAAGTAGCTGCATGTCTAGCACCTTTAGACATTTTCTATGTAATTAGAAATTTTTTATTCTTGGAAGTAACATAATTTCACTTTCTATGATTCTTTTTTTTTTTCTTTTTTCTTTTTCTAAAAAAGTTCCTTCCTATGGTTTATAAGTTCTTTCTAAACCTAGTTGAACAATAATTATTTAGTAAATCAGATATATGCATTATTTTTCTTATATAACAAATTTTAGTGTGAGACCCACACACTATGAGAGGGTTTAATTATGGCAATATATATTGTTCAGAAATGAAAACTGTAATCTCTTATATATTTAACTTCAATTAGAAATTGTGAAGTGGAGGCAGTGACATTAAAAAAAAGAGTGATATTAGGAATACTACAATTTTTAGTACATAATCTTTACAAACCTTATCTCAAAAAAAAAAAAAAAAAAAAAAAACTTTACAAACCAATCACAAAAAAAAAAAATGTTTAGACATTCATTTGCTATCTTTTTTGAAATTCACGAATCACATTAATTATCAGATTACCCAAAGATTATGTCGGTATTATTTTTGCACAAAATAATAAGACAAAAAAATAATGACGTATATGCAAGGAAAAAAATATCAAGAACTTTTTTCTACACTATTTACAACGAAGAGAAAAACAAACCTTAGGAACAGGTTGTTTGTTTTTTCTTTATTTTGTTTTTGTTGTTCTTTTCAGAGAAGTACAATATGGTAAGCACCAATTGTTTCACTATGTAGATCCCTTTAGATGAAACTTTATCCCAAGTGTTAGTATATGTCCTACTCACAAGCCATTTGTACACAACTAAATCCTCTATGGAGGTCAAATTTATGGAAAGCCTTTTTCTCTCTTTCATTATGAGCCTGCAGGTTGAAAAGAACTTGTTTAGAAGTATTCTAAATAATCTACCATAAATTACAAAAAAGAAGATAAGAATTTTACAGAATACAAAGTATATACACAAACTAAGGGAAACAATTTAATTGCTAATCCATTTGTATCTGCCTAATTTAGACCATTTAATTAATTAGTACAAGCTGGGGTCTGAATATTACTCTAGTAGTTCATGTTTTATTATGTTGTTGTTGTTACAACTTGGCCAGCATGGCTGAGCTGCGAGCGGCGTTGCCGGCCATTGTTCACCAAGCTGGCTCTCATTGCACTAACTGTAATATTAATGTCTTATTAGCAACTATTAAACATGATTAAACTGAATAAATTCCTGCCTTTGTGCCCTTCTTGCCGGCATTTTAGTACAATGTTTAGCTGTACTTTGTTTATTAGATTTTTCCTTCTTCTTCTCCTTTTTCTGTTTACAATGTCATGGATGATAGAGAAGTTTCATATAAAAATCACAAAGTGATTAAATAAGAGTATGCAAAATGCAATTGCTTTTTGGCATACTAATTTTAAAATGGAACATGTGGATGCATCATGTGTGCCTACAATGGCCTGTGTGTGTGTGCACTACAACGTGTAAACCAATTATGCAATGGTTAATTATTGATGAACCACTTCAAATATATTATACACATATTCAGGTTCTAGGTTGGTTGAAGCAGTGACTGTTTGGAAAATGAAATTTGTTTCTTTTTCAAAGAACAGCTTTATTTAACACAGAAGTCACCTATACAGAAATATTATATGCATTGTATTAGTATCAAAATAGCACAAAATATATATCATATATATTTCATTTCAATAATGTTAAATGTGTTTTCAGTTTTTCAACTTTAGCAAAAGCGGTAGCAAAGGCCCAAAAACTAGAAAGAAAAATTTGAACAGAAGCAAACTTATGATTGCATGCAACATCAAGCATGCTTTCAAATTTTACTTATAACTTAACAATGCTTCTAAACCACCCACTTCTTGCCCCTTTTGACTTTCTTCTCTCTTTTTAACCCTTCCTTTTCTTTAATATCCCTGTTAAACTCTTTTGGGGTTCTCTTTTTTCAGGGGAGGTGCTCAACTACTGGCCTATATGTCAAAGAAATAATATGTATGATTTGCACACTGGCTTCTACCTATAGAAACTTCACTTGAGAGTGAAGTGTGCTGGCCCTTCAAAAGTGATGCTCAAATTGACAAGTACACTCCTTCCAAGGAAAGACTGGCCACTCCTTGTCTTCTACCACTTCTACTGTATTAACACTAAGATAAGATGCTCTACTTTGTCTTTGGCTTTATGCTTCCTCAGGCTACCCTCTATTCCTCACCATCCATGGCAAAATCCTAATTACCATTATGGGTGGGACATAGAGTTGGTCTCACTTTTGGACCTTCTTAGCCCTTTCACCAGCTCTATCCACTTCTTATCTATCCAAATCTTCTAATCTTTTGTGCCTTCTCTCTTCATACTTTTGTCAACACCCAATACTTCCTTTGCCTATTATAACTATACAGCTGCACCATCTTGTAAATTTCTTTATCCACAAGGAAATGACCTATTCAATTGTGATATATCATATATATATATATATATATATATTGCTACAATGTACCAAGTGAAGCTTAGGGTTTTGAGGGTGTGCTAGTAAGCACAAAGCAGTGGCTCTTAATGGCTGATATTATAATAAAGGACTGAAAAATTGCAAAGTGAAAATTGATAAGAAGGCATGCAATGTGTATGCCCTTCCACATAGCCATCACGCTTGTCAAAGATAAGCGCAATTTAGCATGCACAATAAGTGATTAAAGAAATAAAATTATTAGAAATATCTTTGATGATCAAGGACAACCTTAACTATTGCCTAAAATTCAGCTATATCACACTGTTTCATATTTCTTGACTGATCAGTTAGCTAAGCTCACACGGCCACAATTATCAGTGATTAAAGAAATAAAATGATTACAAAGTTGCATCATTTACAAGCATATTAAAGCTTTAATAAAATCACAAGCTAGTAGTCTTAGCGGTTGGGGCAATTCTACTCAAACAGCTTTTAGTAGCAAATCAAATAGTATTTGCTTAGTTAGATACAAAGTTGCTTACTTAAATACATAAAAAGAGTCAAGCTCTAGATTATCAAAAAAGAAAGAAAAGAGACAAACTCTAATAGAGAGTGGAATAGAACAAGTTTCTCCCAAATCCAACACCTTTATGAAACCTCTCTCTCTGCCCATTGATTCCATAGGAGGATGATGCATTTTGGTTTGTTTTTGAGTATTATATACATGAAGCAACTACTACATGTCTTAATTTGGCCCAATCATAAAAGGTGCATGTGTTCCTTCATAAAAGTAATAATGGTGCCTATGTTATTAGAGAACAAGTACTCACCAGCAATGCTTAGGGTATACTCAAAAGTCAGTGAATATTTAGAAGAGAATTGTATTGAGGGAAAAAAAAAAAAAAAACTATTATGTGGGATCCATTTTCTTACCTTATCTTTGGGATGAAATGGTGGGTATGGGTTTGGGATAAGAACATGTCCAAAACCCCATTACTATCACTCCAATTATGTTTATTGGTTGCTTTTTCATCAACTAGACAAGAAGTCATTTACATAGTTGTAAATACCTAATCCATAGCCATGTGGGTCTAAAAATCAAAGAGTAGTTCATATAAATATAACCATTACATTAGGTGCCTTTTTTAACCATATCCTAGAATTCTTGTTTTTCTCCTCTCAATTTTCTCCTCATCATTAATCCTTGCTTGACCTTAGAAACACCTTTTTTAAGAATTTAAAAAATAAAAAATAAAAATCACACACAGCTAATATTTAGGTGTACATGGAAGAGTGGTCCTTATGTATAGTTACAAGTAAGATACTGTCAAAAACTCAAAAGTAGCTTAATCTAAAATCAAATGCCCACAAACTATTTCGTATTTCTAATTAATGCTAAATGTAAGTTCATTTTCAAACTCATTCAATTGTCAAAGTTTAATCATACTCAAGACAAAATGAAAGATATATTTATTTTCGGTGGTCAAGTAACATCACTTTTCCCAATTATACAAACATATCCTTGAAGCAAATGAAATGGAATCTCCCATTTAAAACTTTGTAATTGTCAAATTGTTATGAATAAATTTCAGGAAAATCTTTTTTACCATTGACCCTAAACCGTAAAAGCTGGCATTTATGTTTTCTTGGCATCCATATAGAAAACCATAGTTAAGAAAAAGAAAAATTGGGAATCATTTTAAAAATTGAAATATTTTTTTACGGTTATTAATAGGAGAAAGACTTAAGCTGTTAAGTTTATTCCAAACCTTCAATTGGGCTTTTTTTTAAAGAAGAAACTCAATAGGTTGATTGTAATTTCAGTTGAAGTCTAAGAGAGTAATTATTTTCTGAAATCTCAAGGGAGGTCAATGACTTGATGTATTTCACCTTTTTCTTTTTCTTTTTTTCCTTTTTATTGAAAGGTCACAGAGTCACTACCAAACTCTTTAGTTCAAGTGGTACCTCCCCAAGCACCAAGTGTCTGGAGGGTCGAGGGGTTCACATAATAGTAGGAGCCATTTCTAACCAATATAATAATAAATAAAGGGGCCATAGAGTCTATGAGCTATTAGGCTACAAAATGAGAGGAAGCTCTACCCCTTCCCTTAAACCTATCTCAGGGCCTCCCCTTGTTGAAACCGGGATTCAATTTCAAGTGTTTTATTTCTTGACAAGAGACTTGACACATAAGTCACAAATTGTGGGTAAAGTACATTACAGTGACTTTCAATGCAGCCTCACTAATTGATAATTATTTCAAGCATTGCATGCAAACCTTTACCGAGTTGGATATGTAGTGAATAACAAAGCCCCTAGCACCTTCACCAGCCTTATCTTTTTCTTTTCTTTTTGTTCTTTCCCTGTACATGTCAGCTTATTGCTTTTCTTAGTCTCACACCATTCTTGAATGTTTTTAAATTGAGGAAACCCAATTTACTGGTTAGCATTCAATAAGAAATTCGGCACTTGAAAAGTTACATGCAAAGGTGAAGCGAATTCAACATTGTAGTTAGGTAGGTATTTACATCAATGAAACAAAATGTGGCCTTGAGTCAAGCTTTGGCATTAAATAAAAAGATAAAGATTTTAGTTCAAGATTTGTTTAACTAAGAAGCTGTCCTTCCAAAGACCAAGACCATGTAGTTGGTATATTTCCATTAATTGCAAAGGTGAAAAATCTGGGATTTAACTCACACGACATGGTATATTTCTATTACATAAGAATTTTGACTTACATCCCATGCTTCAAAAGTACTAAACACAGTAAAGACATGACACATATCTTGAAATGACCGCGTGTTAGCCTAGTATCCCGTCTCGTGCACAGAACATTGGATGGAAGCTTTGCCCTTTACAGTTTACATGTGAACAATAAACAACAGGCCACAGTCTATACTAGAAAATTAATTCTTTCCCATGTGGAAAGTGAGCCGGTACAAAGTGGTAGCTAAATATGAGTAAACACATTCATAATCAATCACAGGACTACAACCACTTTGATGAAGATGAATAGTTGGGAACTATTTTTCTCAAAATTTGATTAGAAAGAAGACTAGTAGTAGGCTTTTGTTAATGGAAGCAGTGGCCAAAGTTAGTATTGTAGCCACTGCACTAAATGACTAAAAATACCATTTGCGTGTACAAGTTGCAAAGAATTATACTACTTAGATGAATTTTTTAATGGCAAAGGCATCTCTTTTTATCTTTATCCACGAGTATCAAATGTTTGGTTCTCAAAGGGTTCATGTAAAAAGTGATAGATGGTGTGGAAAATTCATGCTTTCCTTTTTCTTTTTCTTTCTTTTCTTTGATTAATCAGATTTTCATGCTTTCACAAAATTCCATGTTGAAACACCGCAATTGCAGTTGCAGACTAGAAGACACACTTCAGTTGCCATCAACCTTTCTGGCTGCCTAAATCTAGTAGTCCTTTCCAACCACTACTTTAAGGTATTGTTTTGCCTAGTCACTGGTTGTGACCTTCTGTATATATTTTGGGACACCAATCGATGTCTTGAAGAAAATTGGATAGGTTCATTGTGCCTAGGTACAGATCCATTATCCACAATGGATTATGGAACTATTACAGAAAATGGAACCATGCATCATCTACTCAAGGCAAATATGACAGAAAGCAATCATTTATCTTCACCAATTCTCACATACCTGTTTAAATTTAGGATTATGGATTTGTAAACATGAAGCTACCTATAAACACTTTCCTCCTAAGGAGTGACTAAGAAGAGAGTAAATTTTCTTGTTGGTCATGATAATTGTAATAAGAGAACAAGAGCATCTGCTACAATTAGACTTGGTAAAATTATTCTTGCACCGATTAATCCTCTCAAGGAAAAAAAAAAGTATGGTAAACTACTGGCAATATTTGGACCCAATCCAATCCGACTTGTTTGAGAGGCTTCTACTATAGTAAAATTTATGATAAATTACATTTTATTAAACCCTACATTTTAGGTTGGTTTCAAATTAAACCATGAAGTTCAGAATTCTTACATGCTAAAACCTTATATAGTTTTGTTAGTTTCAAATCAAACCTGAACTTAAAAAAAAAAAAAAAAATTGTAAAAATATATACCTCAAACTTTTTAGGTTTGATTTGGAGGTTTAAATTAATGGTTTAAAAGTAGAGGATTCAATTTTAAACTACCAAAACAATAATGTTTAAGTTGTAATAGTCTTAAATTTCAGTGTTTAATTTGAAGAGAAGTGTTATGCCCATAATATTTTCATCGGTGGTAAGTTGGGTTTTTTTTTTTTTTTTTTTTTTTTTTTTTAAATACTAAAAATTCTACTTTAACTTAATCTAAGTGTATATATATATATATATATATGAAGCTCCTTGCTGGAGACTTGAAATCTGACTCTTACCCCCCACATCACACAAGCACTTATAATTGTAGAGTGATTATCGCATCAAGAGTGCACAGTGGTGTAGTAAGTTATTATTGATTCTAATTTCAATCCATACCTTAAATTATTTTTTTTTATCAAGTTATAACTAATAACAACATGTCACTTAATATTTGTTGTGAAAATGTTATGAACATAACATTTCACTAATATGAAACTACTTAACTTGAAACCAACCTATAGTATAGGAATTAAAATGTACGTTGTCCTAAAATTTAAAATTTTAATACTTTTTTTTTATCCTTTTTAATTAAATAATAAAGTTATATTAAATTTTATATATTAAATGAAAATACTAAATAGTTACTTGTCAACTTGAGGAGTAACTCAACTAGTAAAATTTCTAATGATTGAAAAAGAGATATGGAGTTCAATCCTCACCTACACCAGAAACTGATTGGTGTCTTATTCTAATAATAAAGAGCTATCATCAAGAGTAAACGATATAAGTTAAAACTCTCTCTTTCTATACCTTGCATATTATATTTTATTCTTAAATATTTATATTTATATTTTTATTTAGGAATTTAACTTTATTTTATATTTTGCATATTAAGGGTTCCCTTTGTTTAATGTATTCTTTTGTAAATCATTATACTAGTAGTAAGGACTAGATTTGACCTCTAGTCCACTAACCGTGAATGATGGCCCAACAAAACCAACACAATATATTTGTTAGAGAATGGATTATATAAGAGAATAGCTCAATAAATCAAGTATGGACTATAATTGTTCAGATTCAAGCTAGGAAGACAAACACAATGTTAAGGAAAGCCCTCCTCAGTCGTATCTAAGGATGAAGTGTTCTTATATTTACTTAAGTTATCTAAATATAAGGTGTTCTTTTTTTTCCTTCCTCTTTTTTCTCTCTCCGATTACATGCCCCATTTTTTAAGGGGGCCTTTCCTTTACACTGTGTTTGGTTGGAGTAAATTTAGGAATGATGGAAAACATAGGGAGGAAAATAGGGAGGAAAATAATATTTTCCATTGTTTGGCAAAAGAAGGAAAATGGGGAGGAAGGAAAACCCGAGAGAAAATTTTCTCTCCCAGGCCCACAAAATTCATCATCCCAAATCGGGAGGAAAATGCTAGAGAGAAAAGTGCTCTCATAGCACTTTTACACAAATACCCCGTTCTAGAATCAAGTAAAAATAAAAAGAAAAAAAAAACAAAAAAACAGAGAGAGAGCGTTGGAGAAAAAATAGAGAGAATAAGTGCTGGAACGTTCTTGAATGGGGAAGAAAAAGAAAATAAAAGAAAGGGGATAGAGATAAGGACAACGTGTGTGGAGGAGAAAAAGAAGAAGAAAAAAAAAACGTATGGATGAAATGAAGGCTGAGAAAGGAGAAATAATATAATGAAAAATCCTAATTGAGAAATGTTACCGCAATATTTTCACAATAAATTTTAAGTAACAGATTGTTATTAGTTAATATTGGTGAGTAAAAAAATAATTTCAATGGTTTTAAATTAAAACTAGTAACAACTTTTCACATAAATTTTGTTGTAAAAGTATTGCGAAAAATGTTGTGGACGTAACACTTCTCATTGAAAAATATAATTATTGGTAAATTTTATATTATTTAATAAGTACAAATAAATTTATTTCTTATCTATTATGTAACAAGGGTATAATAATCAATTTATATAAACTATATTTTCTATTCTCCCACTTTTCTTTTCAACCAAACAAAAGAGTTTCCCACCCTCCCACTTTGCCATCCCTTCAACCAAACACACACTAGGGAAAACTAAATATTTTCTATCCTCCCACTTTTCCATCCTCTCACTAATTTTTCATCCTCCCACTTTTCCACTCCTCCAACCAAACAGACCCTTATATATTCTTGTTCTTTTCCATCCCAACATTCCACTTGTTGATCATGTAGGTGCTCTCTTGGATGCTTGTCCCATCAAAAATCTCTTGGAAGTTTTGTGAGTAGTTGTGAACTGAAATATCTTTGCTCAATGGTCATTTCCATATAAATACGGTCAGTTGATTATGTGCAAAGTATTTAATATGGTGGTAGCAACCTTCTTCTCAGATATTTCTTAGGTTACTGTTGGCTCCTTTCCCTGAAGGTTATTCGCAGAAGTATGGTTGCCCCTTGCACGGTATTCTCTAGGCAACTGAGGTTCAACCTTCCACAATGCTTTCCCAAGGAAGTTTGGCTCCTTGGGAGACACCATCCGTTCGTTATTATGTGTCTTTGTCCTCAACCCATTGACCCCATACTCATTTTACCGTTTGACCATACTCAAATTTCTATATATCCTCGAGCATGGCTCATGACCTAACACTCCTACTCAACTTACTCATCCTCACACTAGTAAATTAATAAAATTAATTATTAAACAATAAATTTAAGAATTTATGTATATCCGACTTTTATTTTTGAGTAAAGTATAAACACGTTTATTTATTTATTTTAATTAAATTTGTGTGTGTGTGAAAAAGACTAGTGTAGTGCACAATAGGTCAACCAATTCTAGCAAAGATTGGGTATGGGTAATAAAGTCTATGCTTATATTTCACCCATATGAAGTCAAGTCAAACCTAAACCCATTTGACCCGACCCAATTGTCAATTCTAACTACAGTCAAGAATTCATGATTTCTCCACCGTTTTTTCATGGTGATTTGATTTTTCCTTTCAGATATATTAATGTAAATAGATGCCTTAAATTGTTAACCATAAGTTCACGATTCAAATCTTTCTCACCCATTGTAATTGTCCAATTTATCAAAAATAATAATTCTTAAATAAATCATCTTGATGGATTCTTTTATGATACCTATGCTATGACTTTGAGATATATTACCACTAGTATTTATATCATAATAATTTATTTTAAGTATTTTAATTTAACCTTTTATTTATATTCATAAAAAGAATGGTGGGGATTAAACACTTGAAAAAAGAAGTATAGTCTATCTATATTATATATAAAAATGAAAGTGTTGAGCATTTTTTTTTTTTTTTTTTTGAGAAACAAAGTTTTGAGCTTAATTTTGCAAAACTTGTAGTGTCACGCATTAGCCACATCATTTACAATTTTCCCTAGCATTTTTTCACCTTTTTTTTTTTCCTTTCGGTCAATGGCTTCTCAAATTCGTACCCTTTAATGTATGTACCTTATTCAATTCCCTTCTTCCTGACTTCATATATTCTACCGATTCATTTTAACCTTCCACTCCTCAATTTTCACTTTTCTTTTCCCTTCTTAATTTCTCAAGTCAAAACTTGGGTTCAGAGCCTCCAACGCACTAGACCTGTTGCATTGATGACACGTGATACCATCACAATGGATCCAGTGCATTGAAAAAAAGCCAAGTACAATTTCTCACTCTAACCTTATTCTTCTTGCACCATTCATCTTCCATCTTATTTTCTATATAAATTTCTTATTACTCCTTTTGCACCCCCTAAAAAAAAATAAAAATAAATAAATAAATCACTCCATGTTCTGTCTATAGCAAAAAAAAAGGTCAATACTTTCTCTATTTCTTCCATTTTGTATCTCTGTTTCTCATTTTTTTTTACTAAAGGTTCTTTTTTTGTGTATTAATTGCCACATCAAATTTTCTATGTTAATGATATAGTGTTATCAAAATACTATCAATTTTAGTATATTAATTAATTCAACTCTGTTTTGGCCTTATGTATTTTGCTCTATTATGCAGATCTATGATGGTCTATGCATTTTGGAGTTTTAATCTCCAATCAGAGGTTCTTTCTTTTCATCACTTCAGTTTTATTTGGGTTCTGGTGAGTATTCATTTATTTTTGAAAGTGGGTATTTAAGTTTCATATAATACTTGAATATGTATTTCATTGTTCATATCAACTATATGATTAATTGCTTATACAAACAGTAGCCTTTTATAGATTGCTTTCCAAGTGATGTTAAGTACCATAATTATTGGATATTAAAACCACACCACTGTATATTCATATGGTCAGAGTAGTTATTATGACACAAAGCAAACCAAATTTGTGCTAGAGAAGAATGGAACAGAAGAAATCCTATTCCATAAATCCATGAAGAGGATTACACAAAATAGGAAGTACTTTGCTCTTCTTATTAATGGATTGGCCACACATTGGTTGCCAAGGACAAGCTAAAACAACTTAGTTCCTAAAAGTAAATGGAACTTCAAAAAGAACTCATCTTGGTGATAGTATTATATAGCATTTGTCAAAAGATGATTCTCTTTCCATTAATGTTGATGGTTGAATATTGATAATTTTGTGCTTCTCAAATGTGCTGCAATTGTTAACCTGTCAATATTGAGAAGAAGAAAAAAAAAAGTGCTTTGGTGGATGAGTCAGTACAAAAAATTGAAGATACCTTTGTTTAGATTTGTCCACTTCACGTGGAAGAGGTCCTCAAACTAGGTTTGCTTCCCTATCATTTTATTGTTGTAGAATTAATTTACTGTAAAGAGTTAGGCTATGACAGAGTTCATTCATTTCAAATTCAAGACTAATGATCTGTTTGTCTCTCTTGTTTCTTTCACTCGGTTGGGGATAGGTGAGGAAATATATTCAAGAAAGGCAATCAATGCAAGTCATTATTTATACTAACATTTTGATATTTATGTATATGCATGCCTTTTACTCAAAATCTTACAATAAATGTTCAATAACTAGCCAAATCATATTCAAATGCACACGTTCAACTATTGCTTTGAGAATCAGGTAATGGTATTATTCATATTTAGGGTCTATTTGGTTATATTATTTAACTAACAATTTTCGTTGTTTAAACAACACAACACGTATTTCTACAACATTTAAACAATATTACTAGAACAATATTACCAAATGGACCCTTAGTTATTTACATAAATGTTCAAAAGATGACTAATATTTGAGCAATGCTAGGACCACACCATTTCACACAACTTTGGCCATGTGGCGAGTTGTGGCCAAAGTTGTGTGAAATGGTGTGGTCCTAGCATTGCTCAAATATTAGTCATCTTTTGAACATTGATGTAAATAACTAAGGGTCCGTTTGCCACATGGTGAGTTGTGGCCAAAGTTGTGTGAAATGATGTGATCCTAGCATTTTTCCTAATATTTATAAACACTCTTCTCACATACTTTTTTTTTTTTTTAATTTTAGTTAACTGGTAATGATTAAAACTCTCTCTCAAAAATAAGTATGTCCTCCCCCCCTCCTCCCCCGCGCGCGCGCTTTTTATGTTATTTGTTATATTATTGATTAATTATGATCTACCATATAGTTATCTTTATTTAGTTTTGGCTTAATTTGTGTGGAAGAAAGAGATATCACTCTACCTTTTGGAGAGAAATATCCCTATAACAACTGATTCTCATCCATCCGTTTAGTGATTATCAAAGTATAAATAGTAACAATTTGGTTTAATAATTCTCCCGACGTAAAATAAAACAAAACCTTTATACGGAGTTATGTTTTCATGCATTTTTAACTATATAAATAACAACCAATTACAAAATACATTATCCATAAAGAACTTGCCATTTAAAACACATTGAATTTTTTGAAGTACAAAATATATCATATACTGCTATTTCAATTATACCCCATAAAAAAAAAATCAAAATTTTCTGAATATTTGATTGATAATATACGTACCACACCCTAACAAAAAAGTACAGAGGGATTATAAAATTGTCATCTTATTATTATGAGTAAGCTTTTAAAGTTGCAAATTATTATATGGGCAAAGGTTCAGAAATAGTGCGGAACCTTTTTTTAAGCCCAAGAATAAATTGTTTAAAAAACTTGATTTGACGGAGTTGACTTCCGCTAATCTGCTGAATATGCTTATTCACCAGAATCATCAAGATGCTTCACAAAGGAAGTCAACTCTTAAATATTTTCTCCACCTCAAGAAGTAAATTCCATGTAATCCTCCTGTATTTGTTTATTCATCATTTTCATCCAATTAATCTCCAAGGAAGAATCGGTATTCTAAATATACAATTTCACAAAGGTCAACTACGCTTGTCCTCTTTGCGTCCAAAGGGTGCATTATTATTATTATTGATGAACAAAGGGTGCATTTTTTAATACCTTATGATTAGTAAGTATATAATAATTCTTTCATTTTTAAAACAACTCAAAAGTTACATCAAGGAATCACATTCTTACACCTGGTGTATCTAGCAAGTCCTAACCACCTACAAAGAAAGATAACCATTGTTGATTTCTTTTTAGGTGTGAATGCAAATTCACATTTCTCAAATAACAAAAATAGGTGATAAGTAACAAGAATTAAGGCCTAAACACATTGAACCAATCACCTTCTAAAACTCTATCTTACAGAGGAGGCTAATGTACAAAGAGAAAAAAGAAGTTAAAACTATCACTATACTTTTTTATGAGATAAACACTTAGTAGATTTGCTTAATATGAAAGCCTCAAAATCCTGGTGCTTCCCAGAACTACCTCTGATGCTAGGACTAGCAACACTAGCTCAAGCTCTATTTCCAAGATCCGTCTCCAAAAATCTCTTCCATCATGCTGCAAGTTGGCAACAAGTCAACTTTATTCTTGGGGCAAGTCATAAACCCAGCATCCCAAACTTTATTGTCACAAGGCTCCATGATGTATTCATGGCCAACCCCACTGCTTAACCCGCTAACACTACCACCACTCGACCAGTGACTGCCATTTTCAGACTTCGCCTGAATTCCTTGCGAGGCAACCCCAGTGTCCGAAGACAAGCATGAATCATCTTGGACTTCCTCATCTCCCCTTTCATCCCAAGAAGTTTTATCCTGGAGCTGAACTGTGGGACTGGAACCACAGTTGTCAAGCAACTTATTTGGGTTTGTTTCTGAAATATTGGTGACACTCTCTCCGCTAACAACATTTGCCTTTTTGTCATCATCACAAGTTCCATCTGCACAATCCTCATCATACTCTTGCAAATCATCCTCCCTGATCCGATCATAAACAGGATTGTTGTGGCATAAAGGAGACTCAACAACAGAATCCTCATCCTCCTCTGTCACTACATGTTCATTGTCACTATAATCATCACTACCATGCCATTCATCATTGTCACTGTCGATGTTCATTGGGTCACATCTGTTTTGTTCAGCCCTCCTTTGAAGCATAAAAACATTAAAGTAGTAACTGACAATCTCCTTTTTGGTTCGGGAGGGGAAGGCACTAGGGAGATTCTTCCAGAAATTCTTGTGTAATGATGCCGGATTTGAGAAGACAACTTCATTAAATAAATCTTCCTCCTCCTCACTCCATTTCTGTGCCACATGCTCTCCCATGTCAGAAAACCCCAACTCCACAAATATTTCTTGCCCAACATTCTTTATAAGATTATATCTTGCTTCTGTAATGTGCTGTCGGACACATCTAACAGAACCCCCATCCTCACAGCTGCAATCAATTCTACCATTACCAACGTTGTCACCATTGCACACAGATAAATCCAAATCAGGCATTGCACCATTGCACACAGATAAATCCAAATCAGGCATTGGAATGACACAGGTACCCATCAGTCTCTTCTCATCTTCATCCCTAACAGTGAGGTCAGAGTCTGAAACTGCTTCAGGTGTGCCTAAATGAGTTGAAGTGCTCTTGGTGTCCTGTGAACTCCATGCTGGAATATCAGCTTGATGGTTGGGTCCAGTAGGAACAGGTTTCCGAGGAGGATGATCAAAAAGTATAGAATAGGCATCGTCACAGTGAGTTAACGTCTTTGTAGGACGCTCGGCATAAAAAAATTCTGGGAAAAAAGATACATGCACTGGTGCCTCTGACCGGAAATCTTCTTCACTTGTACTACTGGTTGCCCAGGAGGAGATGGAAGTGGAGGCAGGAACAATGGCTTCATTGTCCTCACTACTTCTTGGAAGATCAGTAAAAATGTCACTGAGCTTCTCATCAACTTCAATATTGCCTTTTAGGAATCCACCCTCTACCAATTACACATTACAACTTGATGAGTGTTGATTTAAAATTACAAAGGGAATCATCCAATCACTTAGTGATCTAGAAAATTCAACAAAGAGGCGTGTAAAAAAAACCAATTTAATGAACCTCGGTATTCATATAACCACTACCTTTCTAATGGTCAAACTAATGACAAACGTGCATTGGTTCAGAACAATGTTTAATCTGAGGATCCAAAATTTCCAACCAGGCACAAACAAAAGCTTACCTGGAAATAAATAACTAAAAACTCACTAAAAATATAACAAATAAAGGACAAACCAATTGGTAAGAAGAGACAATTATGTCATTTGACAATGAGGGACCACTGGTGAAGTTCAACCATTTAGAGGGCTCCCACAGATAGAATCATTTAAAAACTTTTAAGTGGCTAGAATAAGAACTTAGATTTGAGAGTGGCTCAGAGGTCAGATGATTGAGATTACACAATCAGGTAAAACTTAGATACACAACAAGTGGCATAAGTTAGATTAGGTGGGTGTATAATTGCACAGCTAGTATTCCCTATTTACACTTCACATCATAGCCTCCTTTTGTTTCTTTTTAATTTTTTATCGACAAGGTGTTAAAGGCTCTATGAACACTGAAGAAGCCCGCATTAAGCATTCCAAAAATTAACAGAGACTAAATGCCTCACCTACTGTTTGAGGGACCTGGGAAGCATTTCCAGGAAAAACAGATTCCGAAAACGAAACTAGCTGATTATTGTCTTCCAATTGTCTTGGAAGCTTGGAAGAAAACTCAAATATTTCATCATCATCATCATCAAAACGCCTTTTCTGTACCATTTTTAACTGCATAAAATAGTTTAAATAAGTTAATGCAAAACAAAGAAAAGGGTAACATTACTGTTTAATTGTAAGTTGTGGAACAAAGCAACCAAAGAGAGAGAATTTTACCAAAAAATAACAAAAAAGATGTACTTTATTGCTTTTACCAATTGAAAAGATACAAAAGAGAAAAGAAACCAGACTAAGACATTTTCTACATTGCATCACTTAAAAACAACTATCCATCACTTAAAAACAACTATCCATCATTGATAAAAATAAGTTAGAAGATACACTGCTCTTAGTAACATTCTAAAGTGTCTATCTGTACAGGGTACTCTATTTCTCTGCCGCTTAAGCAAGCATTTTATAATCATCCAAATAATTTTGAACTTTCTGTCACTTCACATAGCAGTAGTTATAATCTAGAGCCTCATTCAAAGCCTAACATTTAAACTATTCTAACTTACGATATTTGTGAACTGCATAACAGCTAAGCTCGGTTAATGTTTCTTTTTCTTTTCTTATCTTTTTTTTTTTAAAGAACAAAGTCATTCTAACTTTCCATTGGTATATGCTTTCATATGAAGCAAAGTCATCCTAAGAACTCTTCTGAAACTAAATATGACCATATACCAAAATAAGTAATTGCAAATTATTCTGTTTCACTACAATTTATTAGATAAACTCTATTGCCAAACACCCTTTTCTAAGGCATGCAATGAATTATATTATAAGCCATCAAAATGCATACATGAAGCATCTACATGTTGACATCACAACCATAAGAATTAACATGATATTTATATTAATCAATTTATTAATTTCATTTTCAATTATTGTTCAAAAAAATAGATGGGGCCAGTGACTTGTGCAACTCTTTCACAAATAGATCACTTATCTATAATAAGGGGCAATTTGGTAAATATAACTAGCAATCCTATTTTAAAACCAAAAAAATTGATAAAGTAATTAATAAATAAATAAAGATCATTGCAAAAAATAAAAATAAAAACCCAAATAATTACAACAGATATTTATTTATTTTTTATTAATTAGAAATGGCAAGCTAAATTTTCATAATTATTATTAAAAAAAAAAAAGGACTGGTTTATACCTCAAGAAACAGTCTTCACCAAATGATATATCGGATCGTTGGATCGGGAAATTATAGTAAGCTTACGATAAATTAATGGACAAATTTAGTGAATAATGGTAAAAATTTCACTTTTCCCCAACCTAATTCAACGAAATAAATAATTTTCTCCAAACCCTAACCCTAGATCTTCAAAGATTCGACGAAATCCCCAAAATTGAACCCAACCCACAAATAAATACAACGATTCCAGAGGAAGAACCCCGAAACGGAACAGATCTATGAATCAAACAGACCCTAAAAGAATCAAACCCAGAAACCCAAACAAAAAACCGCGAAATTTTTATACAAATCGGAAGAAATTGAAGGAGAAAAACAAGACCCAGAACCCAAAATCCCTAGTTGAAGAAACGGTTTCACAGATCTAAGATCGTATACACAGATCGAAAAAGAATTTCGAAAAACCTAACCCTAGAAATCGATCGAAGCCGTAGCTGGCGATAAAATTGGGATCGATCGGAAGAGGATAGCGAGGAGCGATCGAATCCGATAAAGAATCGAGGATTCAAAGTGAAAATCAAGATCGAATTTGGGTGAGAAAGAATCTAGATCCGACAATTGGCGGCGATTGAAAAAAAAAAAAGGGTAAAAATTTAGGGTTAGCTAATTTTTTGTAAAGGCTAGTTCGGAAAGCGAAATACCGGAAAAGGACATGTATGTCGAATGTAATTACAGGGAATGCCCCTGCTTGTATGAGAATAGAGAAACGTCAATACAAGGTACATATATAATGAGGCAAACAGCAAGTGATTTCGGGGGATTTTGGATTTATATATATTGTAGCCAAGGAATGAGTGACACGTGGCATGTGAATGGTGGGAAAGTAATAAATGACAGTTTGGTTCAATTTCTTTGGTTTTGGCACCATTTTTTTTTTTTTTTCAACTTTCCTTCTACAGATTAATTTAACTATTCAATTTTGTTTCTCAAAAAAAAAAAAGATTTAATTTAATTATATTTCCAAAAAAGAAAAGTAAAAAGGAATGGTTACTTGCTTAATTCATATGAAGCATACCTTAAAAATCAACATTTAATAAGAGACTATAAATTAGATTATGAATAAATAAATAAAAACAATATTTACTAATAATTTAAGAGAGAATGGATGAAAGATATCTCACCAGATATTACTAATATTCTTCAAGCTAATTTTAACAACCTCCCTTAATTGAAATGCATTGTCATTCTTCTATATGTAAAATATATATATATATATATATCATATATAGTAGTAAGAAGAAAAAAAGAATTGTTTTAAAAAGAATTGTTTTGGTTTTATTAATAGACTATTTTGATTTATAAAAGGAAAAAAAATATGTGTATGTATTCTTTAGGATTTTTATGATATAGACAATGAGTCATGTGATGTGATGCATAAATAATGTGTAAGGCTGCCAAAAGAGTCTTATAACTTACTGACATTGTCCATATTTATTTATATGCAGAAATTGAGTTCCAAATGAAAAAAAAAAAATACTTTATTTAGAGACCAAACTTTTATTATATTACTTACCTATTATATGATGATATATAATTTGAAAATATTTTATAATTTTTGTTTAAAATTTTATTTTTAACATAAAACTAAGAATCAAAGTTGAAGACTCTTTTTTTTTTGGGTAAAATTTAAAATATAATTTTAACAGTTTTTTTTGTGCTACCTTTTAACTTTTAAGTTAGGGAAGGAGGGTTGAACTCAAAACATCCTTGTGAGAAAGCCAAGAGGTGCTAACTGACCCATGTCATACATGCATTTGATGAGATATTATGTTCAAAAATGTTTGAATACAGATCTCTTGTACCACTTTATATTTTATCAATCAATAATTTATCATGTATTTTTTTCTTATAAAATAATCAAATTTTAAAATGAAAAAAATAAAAATAGAAAACATGGCAAGTTTTAATTGGTGGAATACAAAAAATGGTATATGAAATTTGTATTCAAAATTTTCAACATTTTATAAATTTTAGCTTTTAATTTACATAATCTAAAATTGATAAATCCAAATTGGAAGATTTTGACATTTTGTTGTAGTTGTCTTTAACTAACAACTTCCTTTTTTTTTTTGATAAGAACTAACTAACAACTTCTTAATATTAGTTTTGAAATTTATTCACTTTGTTTATCCGAGTTGGACAACTTTATGTTTAATCTGTAATAATTGGCAACCTCTCCCCAAAAGAAAACAAACGTTTAAATTAATATTTAAATACAACTATTGTTTTAGTTTCATTTTTTATTTTGTGGAAGACAAATATATATATATATATATATATATTTTTTTTTTTGCGAGTGTTTTTTACAAACTTTACATAGTCGGATTCTCTTGCAAATGGGTAAACACCACTTTCGGTTATTAAAAATTTTCCTCATTTTCCTTTGGCACTTTGGAGTTTTAAAAAATAGTAATCAAATCCTTAAAATTTATAAAATGATCCAATTTGGCTCATATTACACTGATCAAGATTGTTATAGTTGAACTAACATTTTATAATATTTCCAATGAAATATTTATATTCAAAACCCCCACACCCAAATATCAAATTCCACTATATTTTTTTTTAAAGAATGAGTAATTTGCCATTTAATTCAACACATTTATAATAGAAAAAATTGTTTGTGTAGCTTAGCATTACACCCCAAACAATCCAAGTAGATTAAAAGCGCCAAATGGCCGCCATGATGTCTCACTATTGTCATGTGATTAGACACATATAAGATTTCTCTATTCTATATTTGGTTGATGAGAAAATACAAAAATATATAAATTGAACGGAAAATATGGGACAATATTTTACAAAATTCTGAAACTCGGGACTAAATTGGAAATGGTATAAACCCCAAGGACATACAAAGGATTGGAATGTTACTTTTGAAACTTCACGCACCAAATTGGAAAATGGAATAAATTTTAAAAGCCAAAAATGAGTTCAACTAATAGTCTTGACCATGGTTGTTAAAATCGGGATCCTACGTAAGATCATGAGAGGTAGGTGGGATCGTGGATCATAGGATTGGAACGTGAATCGTAAGATCCTACATTATTTGAGGAAAAAAAAAATTGGTATATTAAATGATCACATAAATTATACATTCATAAAAAATAAAAAATTTGCATCCATTTGATGTAATTACCATGCATTATTATATCCATTTGTAAGCATCATTTAAGATGTCAAAAATCTCAAAACATAACACTCTATTGAGATGTTATTTTTTGTAACTACCACTCTATCTTGCTACATTAGAATAGCAAACTTGATCTTTTGAAATATTATTTTTTATTTGGGTCCAACTAAACCTTCTGTTAAGTTAAAGAAGATTACAAGAAACTAAAATCGTTTGGAATCGTTAGAATCATACGATCTTGAACGATCGCTAAGATCCTTGAAAGATTTAGATCGTTTTGAGCAAGTGAGATCGTAAAATCGTAGGATCCAGATTGAGATTTTAATAACCATGGTCTTGGCCTTGTCTACATGTTATTAGCTTGTTTCTTTTTAATTTTGAAATACCAGAAAATTCTTCTGTTTGTAATATGGTTAGATTATCTTTGGCCAAAAAAAGGAAAAAGAAAAGGTATAGGTTGTTGTGGTTACTGTCTGTCATTCCACAATCATAGAATTCAACATGCATTCAGTTTGGTTTTTTTAGATTCAAGAACTAAATATTATCTGTGTCAAACACATTTCATTCCATGTATAAATGTAATCTAAATAGTCCCAGGAACCACAACAGCCTAAGGAGGATCTTTAAATACTAAGTACCTGTTACATATACAAGCCTGGAAAATGACAGGCATATACAAAGCCAAGCCCTCATTTACAAATATGATAAAACTGAGTTTGGAGACATTATTTCAGATGTGACCAAAAAAAAGTATATACCAAATTTGTCTATCCCAAGCTACAATGAAAGCTGTTTTTGAATTTATGGCTGCCCTTTGCGTTGAAATGGCCCCAGCTGATCAAACCCTGCCCTCTAGTCTGTTAAAAAGGAATCAAGAGTTTAAGAGCATTCATAAAAAGAAAAAAAATATCAAAGAAAGCAAGATAGATAATGTATAACTTAATTACCACACACAGTTGCAACTGTGGTAAATATGCAAGACATAAAACCATCATCAAGTAGGTCCTACAAACAGAACTGTTTCAGGTTTGGAAACTTTTGGAGTGAAGAATGTGCAATGTGCTTATGTACATTGACTCCATAGTTCCAATTGTTTTGTTAGAGGTATTTTTCGCACTCCATCGGCCACATTTTAGACGCATCACATGCATGGTATAAGATGGACCAAAGGTATCTCATTGTTTGTTAAATTCAAGCATCCTCACCAAGGATTACATTCCTTATGCTTTACTATGAGACCATATACCAAATATAACACGGCTTGAAAATTTTTAATAATTTGAGTGAAAACTGCCAAGTATCTCTTATTGACAAAATTGATTCCTGTCCAAGCATATGATATTCCCCAAGGCTGTTGCTTTTAGCCCTTACTGAAAAGCCTCATGGTAACAAACCCAGATGAATCATAACTAACGATATATACTCAATAAAGTGTGTGAAAACAAATAAAAGAGTAGTGCCAACATTTTCACAATACAGCCTGGGTGGCAAGTTGTTAAAGGTAAAACTGCTTGCCACCTAGGCTTTGCTGTGAAAATGTTATGCTTGTAGCTTTATTGCAAATAAAATGGAGAGACCAAAATATAAAGTTCTTGGTGATTTTACAAGCCACTAAATCGAGAATATAAAAGCCTGATATATTCAAGATTCCTGAACACAATTTCTTCTAAAAGCCTGTTTTTTCTCCCTCTGCTGGATGCTTCTTAAACCTATTAAATCTTTTGATACTTAAGGAATTTAGCCAAGCAACAAAAATAATCAGATTGGTAGCATTCAGAACTAATCTTGTCCGTATAGGCATGTTTCTAAATTTACTCTCCTGGTGCAAGACACTAAAGTAATTCATTGAGATTGTGGTGTAACAACTTACTCTTTTAGGGAGCACTGATGTAAGACATTCATAGATCAACACCCTCATCGAGGCCTTTTGACCCAATCATCACATTTGAATCAATTTGCTTGTCAAACTTCTTCTTTCTTCTTGCTTCAAAATCTTGAAATCCTTCCATCTACAAGTATTTAGGGTTCAGTTGGGTTGAAAATACATATTGGGTTTTTTGCTGAAATATAAAATAAATAAATTAATAACACAACATGCGGGGACTATGACATACCTGCTGAAATTGATCCATTGAAATAGGATTGCCATGCAGGGAGATATTCTGCAGAACTTTGCAGTCTTTCAGTAGATTCAGAGGTATCTGTCCAGAAATAAATACTAAATATTAATAAAGGCAAGTCCAGCTATTGCATAAATAGACAATTACAAAGGGAAGCAAACGAACCATGACTCTTCCATACTTAAACCACCTTATTCAAAACAGTACCAAATAGTACGGCTTCCCAAATAGATTAATAACCACGAATCTTGAAACTCCAGAATTCACATTTCTAACCTAAAAATTAAATTTATATAGTCTTCGGAAAATTGCTGAACTCTCCTTTTGACTGGCAAAGTCCTGAAAGCAAACACCATCACTGTCTTAATTTGCAAAGGTCCACCAAATGGTAGTCAGGAAGTTGTACTTAGCGGAGAATAACATGTTCTGATTCTCTTCTTCAACCTAAACTATATCTTTTCTCTTTTAATTTCTTCATCTGTGTTGACCTTGGGACAAAGTTTGCAAGTCCAACAGCTTTCGAGTTTGATAAAAGTAAAAGGGGCATTATCAATTCTGTTTTGGGGAACTTTAGGAAAGATAAGACTTTGAAGGCGTAGAAAGAAGGAGAGGAAACGACGAGAATAATAGCTAAGTAGATCAAGGAAGAAGGGAGGCTTCAGTATTAGTAAAGTTGACAAGAGATCCACATGAACGTGTTAAGAGAGAGAGAGTGAGAGGTAAGTTAATACCTGGTTCACGTTATTATTGTCCAAACAAAGTGACTTTAAGTGAATGAGATTGCAGATTGATGCAGGTAGATCTTCAATGAGATTATCTGAAAGGTTATCCAGAACATGAAGCTGTGAGTGGTCAAAATATAATTAAGAAATTACAACCATGGCACACAGCTGACAAAGATAAATTTACTCAGAAGTCAGAACTCTTCAAATAGAACCAAACAAATTTTTTTTTTTTTGGGACAAATAAATAGAACCAGATAAATAATGATGAAATATGACACATAAGCACAGAAAGCAGAATCATGCCTCCAGCTTGTCCACTAAAATAACACTCTAACCTATAAACAACTTAACAAATTCATAGAGATTGTAAATTTTATAATCACAAGATAACATCCAAAGCGTAAATGTAATACACATTTCACAACATATTGATGAAGTACGAAAGTAGCATGGCACAGAACAAGAAAAGTAAAGAAAAAAGTGAAACTTTAGGTCAAAATGTCGTTAAAAAAATGACATATGCTATTAGTCAAAGATTTAACAAATTTTTTCATCATCTATGCGCATGCAGAAATTATGACCTTAAATCTCAGAAATCTACATAATGTTCAGATCCACATGTTATTCTAGTGCCTTACTATAGGCAATAGTTTTTAATGTAAAAGAAGACATCAATCTGAAGAAAGATTTAAACATACCATTTGCTTGTAATTCTTCAAGAGAGAAACAACTCCCAATTGATTCTGGAAGAGACTTCAACTTGTTATTTGATACATTTAAAAGCAATAACTGCATCATCAACAATTCATATTAGATCCTGGAATTTATAAAACATGCTAAATGTGTCATTCTTAATATTAAAATACTCAAGAGAGCATGTGAAGTTAACTTCTAATCATGATTCTGATCAGTGGGCACCACAATGTGACTCCTATTAAAGTTATTCTACAATTAAAGAAACCCAAACCACAGAGGCAGTAAAACAGCCAAATAGCATTCAGTTTCATTAGATAAGATTACTCACATTGCGCAAGCTCCCAATAGTCTCAGGCAAGCATGTTAACAAATTTCCAGAGATGGATAACCGCTCAAGCCTCACAAGCTGTCCCACTAGAGACAAGAAACATAATGTGGTTAGATGCTAGTGAAAAAGTCTCATGCAAGTTACAATTATTCCATGACAAATTCAGATAAAGCCAAGTAAGGCAAACAAACTATATCGAATTTATAAATTAGCATTATCTTACTTATTTAGAGAAGAGAATTACTTTCATCAGGCAAGGAGGTAATTTGATTTCCATCAAGTGTCATAAGTTTTAGAGACTGAAGTTTCCCCAAGTTTGTAGGTAGTTGCTGGACAAGATTCTCAGCTAAGATCTGAAAAGATAGGGCAACTTTAAGCTCAAGCTTTGCCAATATCATATTATGATGATCACTCATGACAATAAAAGCAAAAAACACCATGTGCATATAATCATGTCATAAGAAATATTAAAAAAAAAAAAAAAAAAAGATAAGACTTAGCAATAAAGTCACAAGAACAGCTCCCAAAGATAAGTTGGTAAATAAGATATTCAACTGTTTTACGATACTAAAAGATCTAACAAGAGAGGAGAATGGATTGTTTCAATGAATCTCTTACAATTAATTCCCAAGAATTGCTCTTCTGATGTATGTCCCTCTCTAAGACTCTAATTCTCTCCACCACAGTGAGATAAAGCAGAACCAATACAATTATTATTCCTGATAAATATTTGTATTGACATATTCTAAGCTGATAAACAAACTGAAAATCAGATAAGTTCAAATCCATTTATCCATTCTACCTCCAAAACGTCACTTGGTTAGCAACCAATGCATCAGCCAACATTAGTGTATCTCAATGTAATTCATTAACAAATAAAAAAATGGTTCTATTGCCAATCGATGATTTTTTTTGTTTGATAGGTAATAAGTGTAGTTATATTGATCAAAAGTATTAAAAAATTAAGTTCATGATGATGAACACAAGGGAAAAAGGCTAGTCTAAGAGAAACAAGGAAGTCTATGCTGGATGAACAATCCAAGAAACCCCAACACTGAGACCTCAAAAAGAGTGCGCTGACATAATGATTTTCAGTATCCTAAAAAAAAGACGATTTTGCTCCGTCCAAACAATCCACATCATACAACCCAGAACCATATTCCAAATATCTGATCTATGCTTCCCAAGCCAATCAATGCTTAGTGAAACTGGGTAGATCAATCCAACTTATCTCTTAAAAATGCAGCAGGCAATATGCAAATTTAAAGCTTACACAAATTTATGAATCTATTAATAGGTGATCTCTCAAGTATCCAAACTCTCTCACTACCAGATATGTTATTAAGATAGAATATATATCCTTACTTTCTCTAAAAGAAACTCCCTTTTTATAACTACGTTCATTCTTGTAGTATAAGCTGGTATATTACATTGACTTGACAAGTCGCTGTCAGCCATGTTGAAACTTTGTCAATTCAAACAAATAACAGATTATCCTGTAATCTTTGATTCAAAACTAGAAGCACTGTTTCCATCAGAAATTGAAAAGCTCCTTCAAAATCAAGCAGTTAAGGTTTTATCATTTATTTAAATGATAAGTGCATTTATAACCTATTTCATGGAAAGGGATTACAGTTCACACACACAACTGAATTTAAAGATTCTTACCAGGCGCTGCATGTTAATTAATTTGCTTATATCCATAGGTATGTCAACTGCAAAAATAAATTGAACTTGAGTAGAAGACAGGTGTTAACAGTTAACAGCATGAAGATGTTCTTTTAAAGAAAAAAAAAATCAATTTCTCACTGCTAAATCAAGTACAGAAAACTGTGACAACAAGTCTGAAAGAGTCTTTTTCACCAATGTTAACCCAATGACTTGGGATCTTCAGAGGAAAAAGAGCATTACCTATTTTATTGTGGGTTAAATCAAGAGTCCGTACAGATCTATCCAGATCGAAAACTTCATTTGGGAATGCCTGTTGAAGAGAAATAAAGTATCCATGAGTAAAAATGGTAACTCTTCAACTTGTATCATAGTATTAGTATCCACAAACTCATTTCATAGTTTTACACAAATTGACAGGTACTGATTAATGATGCGGTTTTTCTTATTATTTATGCATGCATAAAGCAGTTCACTTTTATGTATTGAAAATATATCCATGTTAGTATTTATGTGTCTCTATCTTGATCTGATCAAAACATGCACTGACTACTTTAATTGCTAACATTAATGCATAGATCAAAACCATCCTATCTAATCACTTCACTGTTGTCCAAGATATGCAACAAAACTGAAAAGTTTAACCAATGAAAAACTTTATATTCTCAATAATACTAGAACCCATTTCACTTCAATCAGAACCCTCTTGAACTCTAAATTACAAACAACCCACACTAAATCAAAACCACTCTGAGCAAAAGCGGGTGACCTCCACTAAAAGAAACAAAACTTTTTTCGGTTTTAAAAACTCCATGATTGAGAACAAAACAAATACTTTTTCTGGTTCCACATGGCACACAAATATACATAAAATACATTAAAAAAAAAAAAAAAAACTCGCTGTGACTTTTTCTATATAAACAAGCTGTCAATCTCAAGTACCTCACATCCAATCAGCTCTTACTCAATATAACTCCAAACACAATGATGGGTCATAATTCTTAATCCTTGGCTCATGCACAAACAATCACGCCCCTCATCCACACACAACGAAAATGATCAGCGTTTGATTATATGATAAAGTTAAAGAAACCCAATTCCTAAAATCACAAATTGATCAAGATTAAGCAGCACCCACTTAACCTTTCAATTCAATAGAAAATTCAACGACCCATATTGTAGAAAAAAGAACAAGGGAGAGAGAGAAATTACCTTCAATTTGGAGTCTCGGAGAGCAACAATGCCAGTGGATCGCCACCGTGCAATCCTACTAGCCTTAGAGTCCGTGCTCTTGCTCACACAGCAGCCCATTTTTGTGATCAACAAAAAAACCAAACAAACTAAGAGAAATTAAAAAACAAAAGCTCTCTCTCTCTCTTTGTCTCTATGCGTGTGTGTGTGTTTAATTCGATATATTTAACGTTGATGTTGTAGAAAAAGAGGTTAAGGTGAGGAAAAAGCGGTGGTGGTGTGGTCTGGTCTGGTCTAGCCGTCTAGGTAGGAGAGAAGGCAAGACTTTTTTTAAAGGACGGAAACCGCGTCGTAAAATGTTGGCCTTTGTTTATAAATTCATAATCTTTCCTTGTACTTTGTTTCTTGGGTTTTTATGTTATTGGATATGAAAAAGTTTTTACTCTCATTGGCCTTGAAACTCTTTGTATCTTTGTTTGGACTTTAATATTTATTATTTTTTGAAAAATACTATATCACTTTTAAAATATATATATATATATATATATATATAAAATATATATATTTTAAAATATTATCTCATTTTTTTATGTTTGAAAAAAATACCATTCTTTAAAAAGTATTTTTTTAGAAAATTATCTCATTTTTTTATATTTGATAGGCATTTTAAATGATCTTGAAAACTATTTTTTGACTTTCTTTATTTTTATTTTTTTAATATTTTCAAATAGTCAAATACAAAATATATATATATATATATATATTTTTTTTAAGGATTTGCATAAAAACAAACGAAGTGACATGATAATGAATCTAATTGAGACTAACAAATTGGAGATATGTTATTACATTTTATTGAAAAGCACTCTATAATCTATATGTTTTATACTAAATTTATAACCTATTATGTTTATTTTACTATTTCTATATATTTGGTTTAGAGGACCCTTAAAAAAAATTTGTTTTAGAGACAAGGTCTTGATGCGATGGCAAGTGCCTTTCAACAAAAACAGTAAGTCATAGATTTGAGTTTAGACTTTTGTATCTTTGTTTGGACTTTAATATTATTTTTTGAAAAATACTATATCATTTTTAAAAAATATATATATTTTAGAAAATTATCTCATTTTTCTATGTTTGAAAAATATATCATTTTTTAAAAAGTATTTTTTAGAAAATTATCTAATTTTTCTATGTTTGATAGAAATTTTAAATGACCTGAAAAACTATTTTTTGACTTTCTTTATTTAAAAAACAATTAAAATAAGAAAAAGCAAGAGTTAGTTTTCGTTTGACCTTTTTTTTATTTAAATTTTTTAATACTATCAAATAGTCAAATACAAAAAACAAAAACTCGAAAATTTATTTTAAGGTTTTGCATAAAAACAAACGAAGTGACATGATAATGAATCTAATTGAACCTAACAAATTGGAGAGATGTTATTACATTTTATTGAAAGCAATCTATAATCTATATGTTTTATACTAAATTTATAACCTATTATGTTTATTTTATTATTTCTCTATATTTGGTTTAGAGGACCCTTAAAAAAAATTTGTTTTAGAGACAAGGTTCTGATGCGATGGCAAGTGCCTTCTACCAAAAGCAACAAGTCACAGATTTGAGTTTGGACATCAACCTCTCAATATAAGGTACTGATCACCTTTTCTAGACCTCACAAAAGTGGGCACTTTGCACTATAAGTTTATGTATTTAATTTGTTTAAGTATTGTCTATAGTGTGCTTTTACTAAAAAGAACTCATAGACACTGAAAATTTTTAAGAGAGCCACATGCTACTTTTCTTAATAATTACTGGTAAATATAGATTTGAGGAAATTAATAAATAAAAGTACTTGCTAAGTCATCAAATTTAAAGAGAATTGAAGTGGAGGAGGGTGACGCTGAAAATTGTTTTGATGCTATTATAGAGGGTTGCTCCCATGTTGTCTGGCACATCCAAGCTTTAATTAGTACTGTTTTATAGCAAATCTTTTGTTAATTGTAATTTTAATTGGGTTAGGAGAATATGTTTTTTTGAATGTTTACTTAAAGATGATGCATCTGTCTTTCATTATTGATATTCATTCTTGATTATTAGCAAAAATTAAAAATAAAAGAGCTTTGATATTAGCATTAAGCCATATGATTAGCAACAACTCTAGCTTTATGGTTTACTGCAAAGGCTATTTAAACATACTTTTCTTTATTAAAAATAAAAAATAAAATTTTTAAAAAAGGCCTCCTCTTTTAACTGCTCTCCTATGTGCCAGGATTTCATCATTTGGGAACCCTTGGGATTTGTTCTATAAATTATAGGTACTTGGAACACATGGTTGTCGTTGGAGAACATGGAAAGAAAAATTTTAAAATGTATTTAGTTTAATGCTTAATCATGCCTATACATATTTTTCCTTCATTGGTATCAAAGCCAAAGGCTAATTTTTTTGGCTCCCCATGACCTTATGAAGCCATATGAGGCCTTTTACACATTTTTGCATAATGCCCATAAACCGATTCAAAGATTACATCCCCATTCCTTCACTATTGAGAACATAGGTATTGTGCCAAATACAACACAGCTTGAATAAGTATTATAATTTGAGTGCTAAGGGCCTGTTTGATTAAGAGAAAAAAGTGGTGTTTTCAATATTTATTTTCAGTATTTTGTGGGATCCACCGCCAAAAAATTGGTTTGGTTGTGTTTTTGTACTCAATATTCATTTTTAGTTTTCAAAAAAAGTGGATTTGAATATAAAAAATGAATACAACTTTTTAGTGTTTTCGTTTTCTATGAATATAAATGCAGTAACATACTATTGTGAAAACAAAAGATTACTTTTTTTTTTTTTAGTGATGTGAGGTATTTGAGTGAGAAAAGCCTCATAAATCTAGTGTACAAACCTATGCATGTGAGTGATTGGCCCAAAAGGCCCAATATGGTTTTTAGACTTAACCTAGGTGGTGACTCCATTTTTTTTCTACCACAGTCTACTTGATCATGGTGTACACCCTTGCACCCACAAGTAGTAGCATTAAAAGGGTAGCAAATCACAATCATGTTAATAATCAAACATGTTCAACCATTCCAATTTTTTTTTTTTTTTAAATGGAAAACAATTACCAAACCCAAATATGATATATTCTATACTCAAATTATATATTCAAAACAATTTACCAAACACTACTAATTGTGAAAATAAGTGTTTTTTTTTTTTTTTTCTATATTCAAATTCAGGATTTGATTATAGAATAAAAGAAATGAAAAGTGCATACACCACTTTTTAAAATCAAATAGCCCTAAGGTTACGTTTGGTAATAATTTTTGTTTTTTATTTTCAAAAACTTGTTTTTGGGAATATAAAGAAAAAACAATTTTCTTGTATTTTTGAAATCAAAACACATGTTTGTTTAGCTGAAATTAAAAAGTAATTTTTTGAAGAAAAAAATAGAAAATACTAAAATATGTTGTTACTAAGATTTGAATTCTAATGCTAACTTATTAAATAAGACAGATTCATTTAATTATATGCTTGTTTTCATTGACTTGTGAAAATTAAAAACTGAAAACAGCATTTTGCATGTTTTCAATTTTTATCGCAAATTGAGTTTTGTAAACAGTTTTTGTTTTTTATCCATTTTGGGTTGCCAAAACAAGTTTTTTAGTCTCAAAAATAGAAAATTATTTTTGGAAACAGAAAATAAGGGAAAAAAACAGTTACCAAACATACTTTAAGTGTCTCTTATTTTGACAAAACCAATTCCTGTTCAAGCATATGTTATTCACTAAAGGCTGTAGTAGGCAAACCCAGATGAATTATAATTAACAGTATATAAAATGGAGAGACCAATATATAAAGTTCTTGGTGATTTTACAAGCCACTCAATCAAGAATATAATTATATATTCATAATTCCTCAACACGATTTCTTCTAACAGCCTTTCTTTCTCCTTTCTGCTGGATGCTTCTTTATCCTTATAAATCTTTTGACAGTTAAGGAATTTAGGCCAAGCAATAAAAATAATCTGATTGGTAGGCGTTTTTCTAAAATTGACTCTCCTGGTGCAAGACACTAAAATAATTCATTGAGATTGTGGTATAACAAATTACTCTTTTTGGGGACACTGATGCAAGACATTCATAGATCAACACCTTCATCAAGGCCTTCTGACCCAATGATCACATTTGAATCAATTTGCTAGTCAAACTTCTCTCTTCTTGCTTCAAAATCTTTAAATCCTTCCATCTAGAAGAGTTTAAGGCTTTGGGTTGAAATATACATATTAATTTTGCTGAAATATAAAAAATAAATAAAATACACTGCATTTGGTGACTATGCCATACCTGCTGAAATTGAACCATTAAAATAGGATTGCCATGCAAGGAGAGATTCTGCAGAACTTTGCAGTCTTTCAGTAGATTCAGAGGTACCTGTCCAGAATTAAATACTAAATATCAATACAGGCACGTCCAGCTTGTATAACTAGACTAGCATGAAGGGATCAAAGAACCATGACTCTTCCATACTTAAAACCACCTTAAACAAAACACTGCTAGATTGTAAGGCTTCCCAAATAGAAAAGAACCATTAATCCTGTAACTCCAGAATTCACATTTCTAACTCAATAATTAAATTTATAGTCTTCAGAAAATTGCTCAACTCTGCTTTTGACGGGCTATATAACTGGCAAAAGTCCTGAAAGTATACACTATCACTGTCCTAAGTGAAAAAGGTCCATCAAATGGTAGCCAGGAAGTTGCACTTTGGGGAGAATAGCATGTTCTGAATCTTCTGATTCTCTTCTTCAACCTACCCAATATGTATTGCTTCTTTTAATTTCTTCATCTGTGTTGACCTCAGGACAAAGTTAGCAAGTCCAACAGCTTTCAAGTTTGATAAAAGTAAAAGGGGTATTATTGAAACTTTTTTGGGGAACTTTAGAGAAGATATAATCTGAGGTAGAAAGAAGAAGAGAAAACGACGAGTACAACACCCGAGTAGAACAAGAAAGAAGGCGGGCTTCAGTATTAAGAAAGTTGGCAAGAGATTCACATGCATGTATTAAAAGGGGGAGAGAGAGAAAGAGAGAGGTAAATACCTGGTTCACGTTATTATTGTTTAAGCAAAATGACTTTACATGAATGAGATTGCAGATTGATGCAGGTAGATCTTCGATAAGATTATCTGAAAGGTCATCCAGAACATGAAGCCGTGAGCAGTGAAAAAAAAAAGTTCAAGAAATTACAACCATTGCATGCAGCTGAAAAAGATAAATTTCTCAGAACTCTGTAAATGATGATGAAAAATGACGTGAAACACAGAAAGTAGAATCATGCCTCAAGCTTGTCCAATAAAATGACACTCTAACCTAGAGAAAACTTGACAAATTCATTAGTTTCACAACACATTGATAAAGATGAAAGTAGCATGGCGTAGAACAAGAAAAGTAATGAAAAATGTAAAGCAAATTTAGGTCAAAATGTCATGTGAAAAAAATGGCATATGCCATTAGTTAAAGATTTAGCAGATTTATTCATCAGTATGCTAAAAGTCTATGAACTTGCAAAAATTATGACTTTAAATCTCAGAAATCTACAGTGTTCAGATCCACATTTATTCTAGTGCCTTAGTATATGCAATAGTTTTTTTTTTTTTTTTTTTTTATAAGTACAATTTTATTGATGAAAAGAAAACGAAACAGTGACTAGTACACTGCCAGTGTACTAGTCGTGTATCTATTTTACAAAAAATTACAGAAATCCAAGAAATCTAAGAGATTAGAAAATTAATGACCACTCAACATGGCCATCTACTCGTATAATGTACATAAAAAGACCATCTTCACCGCCATCATAGGTCGTCCAATGCCTTCAAAAGTCCAATGATCCCTCTCATTCCAAATGCTCCTCATAATTCAGAGAGGGATTGCATTCCAGATACCTCCATTCTGATGTATAGCAAACTGCCCCCTCAAACTTGCCAATAAATTTACCACTCTCTAAGAACCTTCCTTTTTTACAATTATGTTCATTCTTGTAATTTAATGGACCTAGTATATTGCTTGACTTAAAAAATCGTTGTAAAGTGTGTTGCAACTTTGGAAGTAAATCTTTATATGTTGTCAATTTGAACAAATAACAGATTATCCTGTAATCTTTGATTCAAACTAGAAGCACTGTTTCCATCAGAAATTGAAAAACTCCCTCAGCACCAAGCAGTTGAGGTTTTATTGCCTATTTAAATGACAAGTGTATTTAAAACATATTTCATGGAAAGGGATTACAGTTCACATACACAACTGAATTTAACAGTTCTTACCAGGCACTGCATGTTAATTAATTTTCTTGTATCCATAGGTATGTCAACCGCAAAAATAAATTGAACTTAGTAGAAGACAGGTGTTAACTGTTTACAGCATGAATACTTCATTCTTTAGGGTTCATAAAAATTTTAGAAGAAGAAGAGGAACTCCTCACTTCTGAATCAAGTGCAGAAATCTGTGAGAACAAGTGCTGAAAGAGTCTTTCACCAAACTTAACTTGATGACTTGGGTGCTTCGTAGGAAACAAAGCATTACCTATTTTATTGTGGGTTAAATCAAGAGTTCGTACAGATCTCTCTAGATCAAAAACTTCATTTGGGAATGCCTTTTTAAGAGATAAAAAGTATCCATGAGTAAAGTTGGTCACTCTTCAACAGGTATCATAGTTTTATAATCTACAAGTTCTATTTATGATTTTTCACAAATTGACAAGTATCGGTCTATGATGCTGTTTTTCTTATTATCTACGCATGCATAAACCAGTTCACCTTATGTATTGAACATATATCCATGTTGGTATTTATGTATCTCTATGTTGTAACAATCGAAACATGCATTGACTACTTCAATTGCTGTTCTATTGCATAAATCAAGCCACTGTATCCAATCCTTCCAGTGTTGTCCAAGCTATGAAACCAAACTGAAAAGTTTAACCAATGACATCTTTGTACTTCAATTAGAACTATCTTATACTTTAAATTACATACAATCCACACTAAATCAGAATTGTTAGAGCAATACTGGGTGACCTCCACTAAAAGAAACAAAACTTTTACAGTTTAAAACTCCACAGCAGAAAACAAAATAAATACTTTGTCTGGTTCCACATGGCACACAAATATACATTTTATTATAAGTAAAATACATAACAAACTCGTTGCGATTTTCCTATATAAACATGGGCAGTGAGATGTGCAACAAGCATCAGCCAAGTTAGTTTCAGTTGTAGGCCAAGAATTCTAACAGCAGCCTGATTTAAGAGGCTTGATAGGAGTTTTTAGTAGTTCAGATCAGCAATAATTGGCCAGTGCACCTGTATGTAACTAGTTGAGCTGTTAGGTAGTATAACAGCTCCTTGAATGTAATTGATTGGCTGTAACAGATTCTATTTCAAGTTAGTTACTGGTTGTTGCAATAGGCACAGCCTCTTAAGAAGTTAGCAGCATAATAGACCATTGATCCATTGTATTTTACATTGAGTTCAGTGAATGAAATGCCAGCGGTTATGCTACTTTCAGAGAATAAACACACTCTGCAGACCACCAATAAGCTACTCTAAGCAAACTCTTTAATTCTTCTTAAATCTTAGCATGGGCATGCCTTTGTTTTAACCTGCATCAGTGTTATACTTGATATCAAACTAAAACCCATTACTGCTAACAGAAATTTTGTCTTGCTGAAATTTTTTTGCGTAATCATTCAACTAAAATTGAATTCTGTCATATCATTGAAAATCCCATTCTAATCTAACATTTGTTTATAAAATAGCCAACGATTCAATGACCTAACATGAAGATGATTGAAATCTATTTCCTAATATCATTTTAGCATTTTATCCAACCAAGTATAAACAAGCATAGCTCATACATCTCACTGACGCCCTGAAGTTATGTATGGTATTTGAAGACAGGAAATTTTTTTTTTTTTTTTATAGGTAAAAAGCTTAAGGGAAAATAAGAAACATACCATCTGCTCCTATGGTGTACAGGACGTGTCCTAATGGAAACAAAAAAAATTATGCAAAAGTACAAAAATCTAAAAAAACAAAAAAAGATGGGAGAAAGACCAATATTTAGCATCATCCAATCATACAAAGTAGGCGAGAAAAATTGCCAACCGTAGGACCAGATGCAACATATTGAAATCCCTGTCCATCTAAATCACACAATTGATAACAATTATGCATGCACTCACATAGAGAAAAATACTCATTGTCAACTTTATGCATGTTGGGAGAAGAATGATTGATATACATTTGATATGATTAACTGACAATCAACATATGTTGTTACAAATTACATTCAGATGGTATCATTACAAATCCATAATATGTTCCTAGACCAATATGGTATTATGTCATAATAGCATCTTAAGAATGGTAAAAGAGGAAAAAGAAAAGAATTGTAAGAGATATCAAAGGATGCAAGTCCTAAGATAACACCAGAATAGTTATTACTTTATCTGTAGAAGATGTTGTCAAATGAAATTAAACACATAATTAACCTTTTATGACACAGTAAAGGCAGACAAGCCAACGTGAAAGTAGAGTATAACAAAACAATGTATCACTTTAACCAGGCAAGAAATCAAATTTCTCATTGTTGTTTTTTTGATAGGTAATCAAATGTCTCATTGTTGTTCTGCTGTGATTCTGGAATCCTAGCATTTGAATGCTCTTCAGTATTTGTTTTGAGTGAGCAAAGATGTAAGATACCTTCACTTGTTCTCACACTAGTTACAATTCCTTCATTACATATCCTTAATCACCACAATATGTTAGAGGAACTCATTTCCTCAGTAAAATCCACCAAATAACCTCTCTAGGCTCCTTATCATACATCTTTATATTTCTCCCTTAGACATCTAAGTAAGAAAAAAATACTTCTATGGTAGACCTCCCTAGCATAAAACCAAATTGATAATCCGATAATGTTCAATCTGCTACATTATTATACTAGTACCCTAAAGCATAAATAAAAATAAAAAAAGTAGTAAGAGAAAGGGATTGGTCACTAAAGGCACTCTCCTCCATAGGAGGAAGTATAAATCATATATTTTACATATAGAATGACTTCCCAAGTAAGCTCAGTAAAGTAAAAGAGGAGAACACGCCATCACAATGAAAGGGTACTACAATCAGGTAATTCTAAGTGAATATTGAGAAAGTAGAAATTGGAAAGATATAAAAGATTCTAATAAAGTACTATTATTACCATCATGTTGAAGGAAGGGGGCTGAGAGAGGGAGCAAATGCTGTAGCACTACCAATCATACTCATTAGCATGCAACGAATGAACATAGAATACACACACATACATAGCCCAAGACAGACTATCTGCCCAAACTACAATAAATTTGATCATACAAGCCATGCATGTAAGAATAGAATCAATTAATGTGCCATAATCAAAATATAAATATTCAAGCATACCATTTCCATGCCAAGAGTTTGATACTTCTCAAAAGCCTAAGGTGTAATGTATTCAGACACTGGCATATGGCGCTTTGACGGTCTCATATATTGACCAAATGTCATCACATCCACACCTGCTGGTCTCACTTTCTCCATATTTCTGACAACTTGCTCGGGTGTTTCTAACATTATTGAAGTTTTGGCAAGTGTTCCAGCAGGAACATAGTCCTTGGCCATCACTAAAACATCTGAAGACTGCTTGAAATTAGCACAGTAATCACGCACAGAACTCTGAAGCACTTCAACCGTTTCAATATTATGAGCAAAGACATCTAATCCTGATTTCGCCACTTTCTCTACACAGCCAGCATCTCCTCGAAAATCAGGAGCTGAAGAATCAAAATAGTGCAACATTACAGAAAGAACAAGGGCTCCTCCAAACCATCTATGGGCATAAATCAACCTAAAAGAGTCCTTGTAAAGTCATCCAACTTCCTATATATAAGCAGAATTAAATCATGTATACATTTGGATCCAAATTTAGCCATGCATTCCAGAGTCTAAGTAAAATTTATTATTAGTTCCAAAACAAGTATTCGAATGCCTCCCCTCTAAAACTGCCAGTAGTGTACATGAGCTTCCCTATAAACAAATTCCAACGTAAAAATTATTCAGCTCAACTAGTCAAAGCTCCAGAACCACCAAAAAAAGATTATACAAACAGCCAATTAAAGGGCTTGCATGGCTGATGAACCAAAATTTGAAAAATCATGGAGCTGCACAATCAAAAATAGTGCAAGCAACTGATTAAGGGAAAGTAAAGAAATAGTTATTTAGTTCCAGTTATATTTAAATTTCGAAGTCAAATGTATCTTATTTTAGGTATTATCAGTAAAGTATATAAATTCGAAATATATTTAATTCCTAGAGTCAAGGTTATTTTGTAATTTAGTAATTGGGACTTCCCAAATAAATTAAAATTCGGGTGTTCCAATTTCAGTTAGAATTAGGCTTAGTCCTAATAGTTTATATAAGCACAATAACACACTCCTATATATGAAGACAGTCTTATAGATTACAGTTTGAATGATGAATAAACTATCTCTTGAAATTTTCCAATGGTTAGGTGCTGACTCCAGCCAACTCTATGTGCTAACACCTAGAAGTTTGTTTTATGCTTGGTGCTAACTCAAAGCACTCCAAACTCCTAGAGGTTTATTTTATCCCTCTTGTTATGAATCCAACAGGAATAACAGAAAATGGGAAACACATTGCCAGCTTGTGCAGCATTAGCAGTGGCGTTTACTAGCCTACATTTGCAATTAAATCCCAAGCTATCTATGGCTTTTCCAAGGAACTGCACAATCAAAATAGTGCATGCAACATCACAGAAAGATCAAAGATGAATCATGCATCTAAAACAGCTATAGACATAAATGAACACGAGTCATGGTAAAGCATTCCAATTTCCAATATATTAGCAGATTTAAATTATGGCTAACCATGCATTCCACTATCTAGGTGAACTTTACAGTGAGTCCCATAAAAAAAAGAACCCAAATGTCTCTCTCTAAAACTACTAGTAATGTAAATGAGCTTCCATATCCATATATACAAATTCAACATAAAAAAATATTCAGCTCAACCAGTCGAATCTCCAGCACCATCAAAAGTGATTACACAACCAGCCAATTAAAGGGCTTGCATGGCTTATGAACCACATTTTCAAAATCAGGATCTGCAAAATCCAAAAAAGTGCAAGCAACATGACAGAAAGAACCAAGACACATAGAAGACCAAGAAATGTTAACATGAAGAGTCATTGACAATGTAATCCAACTTTCTGTATATAAGCAAACCATTATCATGTATAACAATGGATCCAAGTTCAACCATTCAATCCAGAGTCTAGGTAAAGTTTACAATTAATTATAAAACAAGTATGTAGGGGCCTTTGTTTGGATCTGCCTATAACATACATGAGCTGCACTATTTACAGATCATAACAAAAGGCTTAATCACCCAATCAAGGGCTGCAGGTTTTAAAACTATGACAAGCTAAGCTGGTTTGAGCAGCATTTCTCAAAAGCCACTCCACAAATTTGGTGAAATAAATAATCTTTGATTTAAAAAATAAAAAAAGATGCAGGCAGATTCCACCTTTTAAAAGCTGAAGCTTCCTTTGAAAAGACCCAACAAACAGAGCTTAAAGGGTCACTAAATCAAATGCCAATTCCTGCAATCCAGGAAAATGGACTTCAAAGGCAATAATAGAAAAGGCAACAATCTTCTGCATGTGCAGCATTAGTTGTAGCATCCACTGGCCTATGTTTATGATTAAATTCCAAGCAATCTATTCCTTTTCTTAATAACAATTAGCTATACTTGCAAACCTTTCAATTATTCTGACATCTATATACACATTCATTAATTCTCACACTTAAAAATAAAAAAATAAAAAACCAATAGCTCATTCATACCACCAAAAAAAGATTATACAAGCAGCCAATTGAAGGGCTTGTGTGGCTGATGAACCAAATTTGAAAAATCAGGAGCTGCACAATCAAAAATAGTGCAAGCAACTGATTAAGGAAAGGTAAGGAAATATTTATTTAGTTCCAGTTTTATTTAAATTTCGAAGTCAAATGTATTTTATTTTAGGTATTATTAGTAAATTATATAAATTCGTATTTTATTTAATTCCTAGAGTCCAGGTTATTTTTGTAATTCAACAAAAATGTTTTTGCATAATCATTCAACTAAAATTGATTTCTGGCATATCATTGAAAATCTCATTTTAATTTAACAATTGCTTATAAAATAGCCAACAATTCAATGGCCTAACATGATGATGATTGAAATCTATTTCCTAATATCATTTCAGCATTTAATCCAATCAAGAATAAACAAGCATAGTACATACACATCATAGACACCCTGAAGTTATGGTATTTGAAGACGGGAATTTTTTTTGTTTTTTGTCTTTGATAGGTAAAAAAGGAATATAAGAAACAATCAATCTGCTCCTATGGTATACAGGTCTTGTACAAATGGAAACAAAAACATTAAGCAGAAGTGCACAAATCTAAAAAATCCAAAAAAAAAAAAATGAAGCATCATCCAATCAAAAAAAATAAGCAAGAAAAACCACAAAGTTATTGCATGCCAATCTGCTTTCCTGGAACTTGTGACCAGTTTTCAGTCCTACAATCGCTTCATTTCTCCACGAGACTTTTTCTTTGTACCCGAATCTTCAGCATCCTTAAGCTGGTACCAATGCGGGGCTATTTCCACCAACCACTCCCGCTTTAGTTCTGTTGCCTGTCTCATATATGCCTTGGTTGTGAGCACCAATTCATGGTATAGAACCCATCTTGGAAGTACTTGTGCTAGCCCTGAGCTTCGGTGTATGTGAGCAGCCTGTGGAGGTTTGACTGTCCGGTAAGACCCATTTGTTTGTCGCCTTGCAGAGTGTGGAAAAAAACCTGATGTTATGGCCTTTTTTATAAACTCTAAATCATTGGCATTAGAGTTTAGTTCAATTCCAACCCTTTCCAAGAGCCCTTCAAGTTGATCACGTATGTCCCTAGCACGTTTCATACTCCTAACTTGTACATAATTTTCATAGCACCATTGTGCCGAGTAACCTGTCTCCTTCCATGAATTGTAGACATTTAGCAATGCAATGTGATCCCCCACATTTCCAGAATGAAAATTCATTCGTGCATTGTCAGCATGGACTTGTTTGTCCTTCGGACGATAAAAGATTGAATTTCCAACCGAAAGCATAGCAGCAATGGAAATCATTTCATCTGAGCACTTGTATTTGTCAGAAGCGACTATTGCTTTGGATAGCATGGGATCAAGAGGGAACTCTGCCATCCGTCTACCTAACATAGTTAGCTCGCCTCTTTCGTTCAAAGCATTCAAAGAAAAGAGTAGTTCCAAGGCTTCCATTAATGCTTCAGGTGTAGGCGAGTCCATAAAATCAAACTTCAACAAGTCATGTATCCCAAGGCTCTTAAGAATAAGGACAACATTTGCAAGGTTAGTCCTTTTTATTTCTGGTGTAGTATTATCTTCCAAATCATTATAACTGCAGACAGTATATAACCGGAAGCATTTTCCAGGACCTGTTCTTCCTGCTCGACCTTTCCTCTGATTAGCCGATGCTTTTGATATTGGAACAACTAGCAATGACTCCATTCCAGTCCTTGGATTATAAGATTTCATTTTACAAAAACCTGGATCAATTACATACTTGATCCCATCAATAGTCAAGGAGGTTTCAGCTATATTTGTAGCAAGAACAACTTTCCTTGCTCCTTCAGGAGTGGTTTCAAATATTTTTGATTGGAGCTCAATTGGTAGGTTTGCATATATTGGGCAGATAATCAGTTCGGCAATCTTTGTCCCTAGTCCTTTTGTCCTGTGCTTTAAATTTTCTTCTACTGTTTCAATCTCTTCTTGACCAGTGAAGAAAACCAATATATCTCCAGGTTCTTCCTTCACACGAATATGAAGAACAGTAAATATAGCTGCATCCAAGTAATCAGCTTCTAGAGTCTTCGTGTGGTTTATTTCAATAGGATAGCGCCTCCCTGGAAAGCTAAAGATTGGAGAAGAATCAAAAAAATCACTAAATTTCTCTGCATCAAGTGTTGCACTTGAGATTAGTAACTTAAAATCTGGGCTGGATCGAGCAACATCCTTCACCAATCCAAATAGAATATCAGTAGAGAGAGTTCATTCATGGGCCTCATCTACCATTAACACATTATAGCTTTCCAAATCTGGTTCAGCCAGAAACCCTCGCAACAACATCCCATCTGTCATATATTTCAGAACAGTCTTTTCTGAAGTGTGTTGGATATTTTAATAAAAAATATTATATTTATTTTGGTACTCATTTATGTGTATCAATTATCCCTTAATGTCAAATACGTTGAATACTAAAATTTGAAATTTAAATTTAATTCAAACTTGAATAGCTTTTGTCAATGGTTTTAATCAGGGAATTTATGAACATTAATGTAATATTAATACTATAATTGCCAACATATTTAGTTTTATTATTTTATTTGAATATGACATAATAACGTCATATATGGAAGAATTTCAGTACAAAGTTATTGCTAAATTATTTTATGCTCTAATTAGTTACCATATATATATATATATATATATACAAATATTTACTATTGGAAAAGTAGTCAACAGCCAGCAATTTATTGTAATATATATATATATATATATTCAAAAACTTTCAAAATGATACTGTAACAATGTACAACAACGTAATTTTGGGGCATTAATTTCAAAGCTTTATGACTTTTTCTTTGTTCCAACGTACAGATTGAGATTTTGGCAAAGATAACTTTCCGGTTATATTATATATATATATATATATATATAAAGAAGCCATTGATTGTATATATTAATTTTAGTAACGTTTTGACTATTTAATTGCTATCAAACGTTTTATTTTGTGGCTAAGGACAAGCAACATATCTAGTTCTATATATATGGAAAGAAATAAAAGTTTCATATACACAAATTTTTATTTTAGAAAGCTACAGACTTTTCTAAAACAATTTTTTTGTCGTAAACACTTATCATCTATTGTTTTTACTACTCACAAAAATATTCTATCTTTTACAAAATTTTCTAGGAAAAGAAAGTACTATAGAGAGCTTATATCCTACGAGGAGTGTAGGCTCGTAAGGATAATTAGCAAAGGTGGCTGGGCTGTTGTATCCTGAGGACATCGTGCAGAAATTATTTGTCTAACTACATCGGATATACCGTAGACGGCACGATTTGTCTCAAGACAGTGACTTGGTTCACGCCTCATCTCTGCCACCTCTTTTTGGTAATATCAAATTGTATAATTTCTAAGAAAAATTCAGGTATTATCTCCCTTTTATTTCCAACAAAGTGCAATCTTCAAAACAGATAGAATAACCTACCTCATGGCCAAGTTTGACACCCATTTCATGAGAAACTCGAGCAGCAACACTCATAGCAGCAACTCGTCGTGGCTGTGTGCATCCAATCTTTCCGCGCTTTGTGTATCCAGCTTCATGAAGATATTGGGGTATCTGTGTAGTCTTCCCAGAACCAGTTTCACCAACAATAACAACAACTTGGTAATCTTGAATGGCTTGAAGCAGTTCATCGCGATATGAATAGATGGGTAAAGATTTTCTCTCCTCTTGAAGCCTCTCCAAAGCTGATTTTGCCTTAGACTTCTCAAGCAACTTGGACACCTCCTCATTGTCAGTATTGTAACCATCCACAACTGAAGTTTTGATAAAATCAATCTGATCCTCAAACACAAACTGATAGTCATCATCAGATATTTGCTTTTTATTCTTTGAACCATATTTCAGCATTGCCTTTCCAATTTTATAATCCTCCAAGCCTCTTGTTCTGCAAAAGGGTTCATTTTATCCCCAACACCTTCTTGGTCTCTGCAAAGTTTCAAAGAAACATCAAATCTCTTTTCCTGATTAACACTTCCTTCTTGATCATAGGCTTCAGGAATTTTGTACTCACTTGTATCATCAACCTCCACTGCTTGCTTCTTCTTCTTCTTCTTCTTCACGATCTCATAAAATTCCTTCTTGTGCCTTAACTCACCATATTCAGCTTCAGTAAGCTTCACCCCATCAAATAGATATTCCTCATCTTCGATATCATCTCTTAATTCCTCTACTTTCTTTTTCTCCCTTTTCTTCAAGTACTCTTGCCTTGAAACTCTTCTTAAAGCTATAAGGTCATCTTGCTTCAAAGCATCAATAGGCCCCATTAATAACTCTCGTGTCCCAACACATCCCGGTTTCTTATATTTTGCTCCAGTTGCTCCCTCTCTCTTTGGTCACGCACTAGTCTCTCCTCTTCTGACTCTGAACCATCATCATCACTTTCAATCTTCTTCCTGAAACGTTTTCTATGATGAACAACAACATTATCTTCTTCACCGTCACCAGCATCTAAAACTGCATAAGTCTTCTGCTTTCTTGCCAACATTGCAGCCTCCTTCTCTCGTTTCTGATAAAGGGTTTCACTACTGTCATTCTTCGCCGAGGCTTTTCGGGGTACCCTAGTGAAGATTTCTTCAGGAAACCCATTAAGGGTGTCAGTTGATGAAGCCAATGATCCACATTCCACAGAAAGCTTGTTCACCAAATCACCAGTTGACGTCGCTTGCTTAGCCAGTGCAATAACGTATTGAACCAACGTGGGCTGTGAATATCCCAGCAGCGAAATCAACTGATCAGATACACATGTCTTCAAACTGTCGCTGCAGCTCCCCATTGATATCGAAGAGTTGTAAGAATAATGTGATTGATTGATGGTGTAAGTAAAACTAAGAGAAGGGAAGGGTTTTACGTGGGTTTATTGATGAGAAGCCAAGAATACGTATCTCTAATAAATAAATAAAACAAAAAAGAGAGAGAAAAAGTAAAAAAAGTAAAAAAAAAAAAAAAAAAATCAAACCCGGACTCCCTTTTTAATTAGGATTCCCTAGTCCTGATTAAATTTGGACTCTAAAATCTAAATAAATAGACACAAACATCAACTTCACAATTACTTTCAAAATAAAATCTAAATTTATTATAAATAAATAAAATCTCAAGTATTTCCTATAGTGACTTCGCATATTAATTATCGTTGGATTTTTGGACTGTTATATCAAAACTACCTTTACCTTTTTCATAATCTCTCTATTCTAAGTTGAAGCATCAATGATGAGTATTGAATTTTACATGTGACTGTGGGTGATCTGTGAAGCACTCAACCAACTTAAAGCTTTTTATTATTCTTAATTAGCTTGTAATCTCATGTGTATATGTATGGATATATTTAAGGAAAATGATATGTCTATAATATTTTTATAACAAATCCTAAGTGGCAGGTTGTTACTGGTTGTTATTGTTAAGGTAAAAAAAGTAATCTTAGTGTTAGGTTCAGTTGATAAGAACTGCTTCGTTGTCTAGGAAAAAAAAAATGGAAAGAGCTATCAGTTGTAACGCCGTTTGTTCAGTGTTTAAGTAAATACACGTGGCTGAAATTTAAGTGAGGAACCTAAGATACTACACGTAAGGAACTATACTTAAGTTTTATCCATTTTTTATTATATGAAAAAATTCCCTCATAAATATATTATTCTTTTTGGTAATTTATACCTCAAACCATAATTTTGAGAAGTGTTAACCAAACACTCAGTTTTTTCAAAAAGCATTTTTAATAGTTTTTGCCAAATATTCTGCTTTTTCAAAAATCTTAATTTCATACTGCACTTTTAAAACCATAACTTTTTCAGTTTAAATATGTCCAAATAAAAATTAAAAACGCTTTAATTACTACAAATTTTACCATAAAATATTTACAAATTAATATTTGAACTTTAACAACCCAATAAATGAAGGTTTGAATTTTTTTTTTTATAATAAAAAGCAACAATAATTCAAAAATTATTTATTCGTATAGTGTAATCAAAACAGCAACAACAATAAAAGCAAAATTAAAATCAAAAGAGGTCAAATATATAAATCGATCACCAACCTGTGTTCTTGTATTTTTTTTTTTTTTTTTTTTGAGAATCAGAACTAATACAACAGAACAACAACAAACAAACACAACAACTACACAGCATCCAAATGGATTACATCAGACACACAAGGAGGGATCTCTTCAAGCCAAGCCAACACTGTGTCAACATGAATAGCATTGCGGGCCAGAGTGTGAGCAACCTGGTTTGCCTCCCTCTTTGTGTGATGGAAATCACAGCTTTTCATAGCCTTTGCCAACTGCTTCACGTCCTCAATGATGTGTCCAATATGACAAGTAGAGTCAGCAGTGTCTTGGATAGCTTTAACCACCTCAAGTGAATCACTCTCAATTATAACACAATTAAAGCTAGTTTCAATTGCAAACCTGATGGCCCGCCGGATAGCCAATGTCTCAATGACCTCTGCCTCTTGCACACCTTCCACTTTTTCCGACAAAGTGGCCAGCACCCAACCTTGACTGTCATGCACCACCACACCTATGCCCGCTAAATTATTCTCTTTGAAGATAGCTCCATCTACATTAACTTTGAACCAGCCTTGGGGGGTGGTACCCATTTCAAATTCTCCTTTGGTCTAGCAGCTTTTGTTCCTTCCATCATGGATTGAAATTCAAGTCTAAAATTGTTGGCCCAAGAAACCACATCATGAGGGACTTTATCAAACTCATTCACTCTTATTTTGTTTCGGCAAACCATAAAGACCAAGCAAGGATTGCGAATAGCTCCTGCAACTCTGACTGATCTAATTGGAGAATAAACTTTGTCACCTCCTCAAAATTCTGATGCTGAGAATTGCTAAACAAGCCCCACAATGGGCTGCTTTCCCACACCACTCTTGCTGAAGGACAAAACCATGGGATATGGTTTGTGTCCTCTTTGTCTGCACCACATCTATCACAAACTTCCCAAACTTGTACTCCCCGTTTCTTTAAATTCATCTTGGTGGGTAGTGAGTTAGTTAGTGCTCTCCATAGGAAGTGCTTGATCTTTGAAGGGATGTTCAGCTTTCATATCTTACGCGAAATAGTGTTCTCTTTGATACAAGAGCTACTTGGTTGATTAGCTTCCTCCCTTGCAAGTTGTTAAAACAGCTCAGCAAAATGCTTCCTTGCATCAAGGAGAAGTCCATGTTGCTAATCAAATTAGTTCACAACTCCAAGATAACCAAGGCATCAATCAAACAGCTGCTATGATCATGATTGAAGCAATGCCTCACTATGATCAGGTACTGTACTCAATGCAGTAGATGATGCCACGTATGCAAGGATATTGGGAGGTGATTGAACACGTGAGCATGAGCTGGAATATTACTGTAACAGATTTTCCTTTATTTTAGGGAGTTAGTTATTTGATAGTTTTGCTAACTGCCTTAGCCTCTGTATATAAGTATAGAATCAGGACTTGTATGTATTAAGTGGTTCTCATATTTTCATTATTTCAATCAATAAAGCTTCAGTTTCTATTTAGATTGAGAGCACAAAACTTTATATGGTTACTTGTGAAACATAATGATGTACCTTCTTTCAATGTTAATAAAATGGTTACTTGTGAAGTTTGCCCTTTAGCTAAACAAAAGAGATTACCTTTCACTTCAAGTTCAAATATCTCTAGTCATTGCTTTGATTTGATTCATTGTGACTTATGGGGACCCTTTTCAACTCCAACCATTGATGGCTGCAAATATTTTTTAACCATTGTTGATGATTGTTCAAGATGCACTTGGGTTTATCTCCTTAAACACAAATCTCAAACCCAAGCCACCTTAGAACAATTTTGCATCATGGTAGAAACACAATTCTCAAGCAAAGTTAAATGCATTAGGTCTGATAATGGGACTGAATTTATCATGTCTACCTTCTTTTCAAAGAGGGGCATCTTGCATCAATTGAGTTGTGTTGAAACTCCTCAACAAAATGCAATAGTTGAGAGGAAACATCAACATCTCTTAAATGTTGCAAGAGCACTTAGATTTCAATCCAACTTACCTTTGCATTTGTGGGGGCATTGCATTCTTACTGCCACTTACTTAATAAATAGAACTCCATCTTCAGTCTTAAGTCATAAAACTCCTTTTGAAATTCTTTTTGGTCAAGTCCCAACTTATTCTCATTTGAGGGTTTTTGGGTGTTTATGTTATGCTTCTACTCTCTCTCACAATAGGACTAAATTTGATCCAAGAGCATCCAAATGTGTTTTCTTGGGATATCCTATTGGAGTCAAAGGTTACAAAGTAATGAATCTGTCTACCAAAGTTGTTTTTGTTTCCAGAGATGTTTACTTTCATGAAAATAGTTTTCCTTTTGCTACTGCTGTACAAGACTTTTCTGATCCTTTTATTGCTGAGGCTGATGCTCATGTTTCTGCTATGGAACCGTTTGTTACTCCTGTTAGCATACCAGATACTCCCATTGAGTCATCTCTTTCGTGTTCTCCTTTAACCTCAACTTCCCATCCTTCTTCCACTACTTCACCTAATCCTACACCTCCTTGTGCCCCTTTGGTTAACTCAAATTCCCTTGATTCTGCTATTTCTGCTCTTAACATTCCTAATGCAGATCCTCCACCAACCAGAAAGTCCACCAGAACTCACAAAACTCCAGTGTACTTACAAGACTATGCTTGCAATTCAGCTACCACTTCACCTTCAGCTGGTTCTTCTCATGTCTCAGGGACTCCTTATGACATTGGAGATTGTCTTACTTACTGTCATTTGGATCCAACTTATCAGTCCTATCTCATGACTATCAGTCATGGTCATCAGGAACCTCAGTACTTTCACCAAGCTGTTGCAGACCCTCTTTGGAGGGAGGCTATGGATAAGGAAATTCAAGCATTAGAACAAACTCACACTTGGGTACTTACCCCTTTGCCACCAGGTAAAAGACCTATTGGATGTAAATGGGTCTATAGGGTGAAGCTGCATCCTGATGGGACTGTGGAGAGATACAAAGCACGATTGGTTGCTAAAGGGTACACTCAAAGGGAAGGGTTAGACTTCTTGGAGACCTTCAGCCCTGTTGCCAAGACTGTGTCTGTGAGAGTCTTGATTGCTCTTGCTTCAGCCAAAGGATGGCCTTTGCACCAACTAGACATAAACAATGCCTTCCTCCATGGTGATCTTGATGAGAAAGTATACATGGATTTGCCTCCTGGTTATCACAGTAAGGGGGAGTTTCCAAATTCCATTTCCAATTCTACTCCTTTGGTATGCAAATTGGTGAAGTCTTTATATGGTCTTAAACAAGCTTCAAGGCAATGGAATGCAAAACTTTCTGCTACCATTATGCAGCTTGGTTTCAAACAATCTCAGGCAGATCACTCCTTGTTTGTACATGCTGATGGTTCTTCTTTTACTGCATTATTGGTGTATGTAGATGATATAATAATCACAGGAAATGATTCAGCTTGTGTTACCAAGCTAAAATCCTTGTTAGACCAGAATTTTGGAATCAAAGACCTTGGCTCACTCAAATACTTTTTGGGTTTGGAGATTGCAAGAAGTACTAAAGGTATCAGCATTAACCAACGAAAATATGCTCTTGAGGTTCTAAAAGAGGCAGGAATGCTTGGTTGCAAACCTGTCAAGTCACCAATGGAGCAACAACTGAAATTATCCAAGGCAGATGGGGAGTTACTTAAAGATGCAGGGCAGTACAGAAGATTGATAGGGAAATTGATGTACTTAACTTTGAGCAGACCTGATATAGCCTATGCAGTTAATAGATTAAGTCAGTTTTTAGCTCAACCTCGAAGTCCACACATGAAGGCAGCTATTAGAATCCTTCAATACATTAAGGGTACACCAGGACAAGGAGTATTCTTCCCTGTTGAATCAGACCTGCAGCTAAAAGCATTTTGTGATGCTGATTGGGCAGGTTGCCCTGACACAAGGAAATCTCTAACTGGTTACTGTGTTTTCTTGGGTGAATCCTTAATCTCTTGGAGATCCAAAAAGCAAGACATAGTGTCAAGATCCTCTGCAGAAGCAGAGTACAGATCCATGGCCACCACCACATGTGAAGTTACTTGGTTGCTTTACTTGTTAAGGGACTTGCACATACCACATGAGAGACCAGTGCTGCTGTACTGTGACAACCAGGCAGCCATACATATCTCTGCAAATCCAGTATTCCATGAGAGATCAAAACATATAGAAGCAGATTGTCATGTAGTCAGAAATAGAGTGTTGGATGGCACCATCAAAATGTTTTATGTCTCTTCAAGGAATCAATTAGCAGACATATTCACAAAGGCACTTGGGATTGATCAATTTTCTAAATTGTTAGCAAGACTAGGAGTAATCAACATCTTTGCTCACAGAATACAATATCCAGAGTATCAGAAGCATAATCAAGAAACAAGAGCTTTGCTCTTGAGGGGGAGTGTTAAAACAGCTCAGCAAAATGCTTCCTTGCATCAAGGAGAAGTCCATGTTGCTAATCAAATTAGTTCACAACTCCAAGATAACCAAGGCATCAATCAAACAGCTGCTATGATCATGATTGAAGCAATGCCTCACTATGATCAGGTACTGTACTCAATGCAGTAGATGATGCCACGTATGCAAGGATATTGGGAGGTGATTGAACACGTGAGCATGAGCTGGAATATTACTGTAACAGATTTTCCTTTATTTTAGGGAGTTAGTTATTTGATAGTTTTGCTAACTGCCTTAGCCTCTGTATATAAGTATAGAATCAGGACTTGTATGTATTAAGTGGTTCTCATATTTTCATTCTTTCAATCAATAAAGCTTCAGTTTCTATTTAGATTGAGAGCACAAAACTTCATACAAGTACTATTCGATAGGCACTACGAACTGTGTATTTGCCATCCTTCGATTCAGCCTAAATCAAACGGTCAGGTGGTTTTCATTCACTTAATGGGATTTTTTTAATAAGAGTAGCTTCCTCATGCCAGAAAATTTGGTCAATTAAATCATTTCTCCATCTCATGTTCTCCCAATCAATGAGCTCTTCAACTTTGGCATCATGAGGTAAAAGACTAATTTGGGATTAGACCTTGTGTGTGTGTGAATTTGGCAGCCATGGGTCTCCCCAAATTTTCACGTTATTACCTCTCCCAATCCACCACTTGCTGCCCATCTCTATTATATGTTGAACACCCTTTATACTATTCCAAGCATATGACCCCTTAGCCCGGTTATTTAGATTAAGAATATTCCCATCCGGAAAGAATTGGTGTTGGAATACTATGCGAGCCAGAGAGCTGCTGTTGTTTAATAGTCTCCAATATTGTTTTGCTAGGAGAGCTTCATTGAACTTTATAATGTTTCTAAATCCCAACCTACCTCCAAATTTGGGTTTACAAAGTCTCTCCCAATTTACCTAGTGGATCGTGTGCCTCCTATCAACACCACCCCACCAAAACTTCCTTATCTTGATCTCTAGTTCTTTGCAAAGAGAGGTGGGTAACCGGAAATAGCTCATCACATACGTGGGAATTGCTTGTGCGACTGCCTTGATTAAAATTTCCTTACCAGCCTGTGACAGTAGCTTTTCAACCCACCCTTGTATCACTCGCCACACCCTTGTATCACTCGTCTATTTTCTTTGTTTCTTCCTCCACATTTTTGCTAAAGCAGATAGTAGTCTTATCTTGGTTCAATTTTTGCCCTGACTCTTCTTCATATTTTTGTAGGACTTGTTGAATATTTCTACACTCCTCAATGTTTGCCCGACAGAGAAGTAGGCTGTCATCTGCAAAACAAAGGTTTGTAATCTTGGGACCTCCTCGACTTATGGCCACCCCTGTGATTTTTCTTTCCAACTCTGCTTCTTTCAATTTAGCTAAAAGACCTTCTGCACAAAAAAGAAATAGATATGAGGAGAGAGGGTCGCCTTGACGCAAACCTCTCTCTAGGTGAATAGAACCACAAGGTTCACCATTAATAAGAACAGAATATGAAACAGAAGATATACACTGCACAATCAAAGAGATCCATTTTTCCTCAAAACCCATTTTCCTCATTACTTGGCTAAGATATTCCCATTCAACTCTATTGTATGCTTTACTCATGTCAAGTTTTATAGCCATAAAACCCTTTTTACCCTCACATCTAGTTTTCATGTAATGTGGTGTTTCAAACACCATCGAAACATTATCAGTAATCAATTTGCTTGGAACAAATGCACTTTAAGTTTCAGATATGATTTTAGAAAGAATGGGTTTTAGTCTGTTGGCTATCACTTTGGACATGATTTTATATATAACATTACATAAACTAATGGGACGAAAATCAAACATTCTTTTAGGGCTTGAGACTTTTGGAATTAAGGTGATGAAAGTATGGTTTACACTTTCTGGTATTTTACATGAGTTTAGACAAAAGAGGATAGCATTAGTAACGTTAGGCCCAATAATATGCCAAAATGAATGATAAAAGAATGCAGGCATATGTCTCAGAGCTAGATGAACCTCCTCTGTCATGAACTCCTGTGAAAGTTCCTTGTTCATGTCATCAGTGGTGAGTTTGTGTACTCCTCTAAGAGACTATTCACCTAGTTGCGGTCTCGTTGATGTGAAAAGGTTTGTGAAAAATTGTACAGCCACATCCTCAATTTTATCTACATCTTCATGCCATACACCATCATTATCTTCAATTCCTTGAATTCAGTTGCCCCTCTTTCACCTTGATGCGTAAGTGTGGAAGAATTTTGTATTTTGATCCCCACTTTGTAGCCAATTAATTATGGATCTCTGATGCCACATCTTTTCTTCTTTTACCAAGAGCAAATTTACTTCTCTTCTCAATTCAGCCTCTTGTTGGACAACGGCCTCAGTTTTGGGTTCCTTTCCAAGCTTATGTAATTTTTTTTTTTTTATTCCTGCAAAAGATTGGTAATCTCTCCAAAGTCCTTTCTGCTCCATTCTTCTAAATTCCGAGCGCACAACTGAATACGTTCAAAAAGATTTTCCACCTTAACTTTGCCACCTTGTAGGTAAACAAAAGTAAAAAAGGGTTGATTCTTTTAAGCTTACTGGTAGTGTTATTGTTGCCATTTCAGTTCTCTTCCGTTTTACTTTGACTTTAAAACTATGTCCAAAATGGGAATATACCTCTTTCGGCCAAAATTTTTAGCAAAATGCTCTCTTTCTAAAACTATCTAGCGATATGTCCCTATTTTGAAACTCAGTTTTCTTAAAATCGAGTTTCAGTGTAGAACTCGAGTTCCTTGAAAATTTTCAAGTGGAACTCGAGTTCCACAATTTTTTTTTTTTTTTTTAAGTTTGATTTAGCTATAACTCGATTTTTTAAAAATTGAGTTTTATATTAAAACTTGATTTTGAGAAAATTGAGTTTCAAAACAGGGGCATATCGCTAAATAGTTTCAGAAAGTGGGCATTTTGCTTAAACTTTTCGCCGAAAAGGGTATATCCCCATTTTTGCCTTAAAACTCTATTTTATATTTCTCTTATTAAAAACTATGTGGATTTTGATTTTGAGTCCATTTGGAATCCGTTTATTTTGTTGAAACTAAAAACTTTTTACTAAAGTATAGTGGGACATATGAATAGTACCAAAGAGTGCAGTGAGATTTATGAATAGTAACAAAAATAAACTAAATAGTAAAATAAGTTGTTAAAAAGAATTTTTGTCAAACAGACACTTTATATATCTGGCTAGAAGAGAGTTATCTATAATAGTTTCAGAAATTGGGCATTTTGATGGAACTTTTCGCCAAAAGGGGTATGTCCCCATTTTTGCCTTAAAACTCTGTTTTATATTTCTCTTATTAAAAGATATGTGGATTTTGATTTTGAGTTCATTTGGAATCCGCTTATTTTGTTGAAACTGAAAACTTTTTGCTGAAAGTACTATAAATAAAGGTAAAAGTTAGCTGAAGTAGTACAGTGCGACCTATGAATAGTACCAAAAAGTATAGTGGAACTCATGAATAATAACAAAAATAAGTTAAATAGTAAAATAAGTTAGCAAAAAGAATTTTTGCCCAATGGACACTTTATATATCTAGCTAGAAGGGAGTTATCTATAATAATTATTAAGAGGTTTTTGTTTATCCATGTAAAAGTTTACAATCATAAAACAATTCGATGAGAAATAGTTGATAGTGCTATGAAATGGCTGGGTTTTTTTTTTTTTTTTTTTTTTTAAAATAAAATTTTATTGTTGTTTTACGTGTGTATTGTTTTTAAATAGCAGTGTTGCATGATAAGTAGACATGCCTGTGATGAGGCTTTTTTTTGGTCTAGTGTCATAATTTTCCCTTTAAAAAAAAAAAATTGGTTAAGTTTGTTTTAAGACATGGATTAGTAAGAGAATGTACTATTTTGTAGGTATTTTAAGTGGAGTTGGAGATATATTTTTACCAGGTTGTCCTCAAGTTTTTTTCCAGATTAAAAGTAAAGTTTAAGGGTATTTCTAAAGCACATAAAAGTTTAATCCAAAGAAGGGAATCCTCTTTTATATATATATAAAATGTACGTGAGAGCATTCACATCTCGTACAAAAAATTCTGTTTATTTTGGTATAAGAACTTACTTATCTATTTTACATATTCACTTTTCTAAACACCTTACATTAGATTATCTATTTTACACTACATTCTATTAAAATATTATTCTTTTTTAAAATTATTTTTCTTTCTTTACATATAATAACCACCATTTATTTTCTTTCTTCAACCTCAGGATACATAAATATATATATATATATATATATATATATATCTAAAATGAATAGTACCAATGTAGTGGGTTCCAGTTAGCTTAATTAGTAAAGTCTCTGATAGTTGGATAAGAAATTTGGAGTTTAATCTCCGTCTACACCAAAAACTAATTGATGTTTTGGTTTGATAACAAAGAATGCAATCATGAGACGCGAATGACATAAAACTCTTACAAAAAAATAGTTCCAATGTAAATTTTACACAATTAGTGTAGCAATTTTGCAAATTTACACAATTTTAGCTTTACTGATGTAGGTAATTTTGGAAATTAAATGTTAAGATTGATACATTTTTCTATTTTACATTGATTGATGTAAATGCTCTATGAAATATAGAATATAGCTTCTTTTTTTCCTTTTTTTTTTTTTTTACCCCTGAGCAATACAGTTTAACCTTAATTTTTTTTTTAGAAAGTTTCAACCTATAACATCCACTCTTGATGATAGTTTTTTATATTTGACCAAAACACTAATTACTTTTTGGTGTAAGCAGGGATTAAACCACAAATATTTTATTCAACTATTAGAAATTTTATCAGTTGACCTAACTGGAACCCACAGTTTGACCGTGATAGGGATCAATTAAGGTCAACTCGTCCATGGCTATCATCCATGACCTAACCATGTCCAACGAACTTCAACAAGAGAGAAGCCTAAGAATGATAGTATGCATGAATAGTACTCGTCCATTAAGAACAAGATGGTTCAATTTGAGGAAAGTCCTCCATGGACGACCAGATGCATGGATGACTGGATCATACTTGGTAAATCCTATGAGAAATTCTCTAAAGGTTCTACATAATCAGACCACGATGCACTACTCCTAAAATGTGGAAGGGGCTCCCCGAATTTCGCTCCACATACCCCATTTTCTCCATTAGCCGCCCACATCACCCATGATGATGATGGATCCAAACAAGTAGACTCACTTTTAACTCTCTATAAAAGGAGCAAGTCTCATTCGCCCAAGGAAAGTTTTTACCATTCACTATTTCTCATATTTGTGTTCTAAAGAGAAAACTAACTTAACTGTTGGAAGGTCCTTAGTCGGGGTACACTAGTCACCCTTGACAGTTCTTTCTTTCTTTTCAGGATTGACAGCTATTACCTCAGCCTGAATTATTTCAGCCTACTAATTTTCGTGCATTATTAGACCGTATTAGATAATTTGTAGTATGGTGTGGCTTAATGCCTGCTATTCACCCCAAAAATAAATGCCTAGTAGTTTTGGTCCTTTTATTGGCACTTGGAAATCTATTTTTAATTTTAATTCTAATTCTAATTGTTTCTTTCGTTCTTTTTTTATAAAAAAAATATAATTGTTTGGATAGTAATTTCACGGCTAGATTTAGTTAGTGGATCAATAAAACTCTAAAGGAGATTTTGTGCTTCATAATAATCTTTTAACAATTAAATGTTAAAGGCCTTAATTTTGGTTTCACCTTAGTCCTCAAGATCCATTGAGCGGGCCCTGGTTTTTGCTTTCCAACTAAGCAACTATCAGCAGACTCTCTAGACAAAAATATAACAATTTATTATAATTTGTTAATAGCAATTTTTTGTTAATTATTTGTTTAATTGATATTAGTGGATTGAGCAATTAAATTAAATTAAATTATTGTAATACACTTGTTTATTCTATCAATTCAAGAAATTGAAGATTATAAAATTCAATATTCGGTTTTTCAAATTGTGAATAATTTATGCGGAACCATCTATCATTGATACATATTTTAAAAGAAAAAGTGTTACAAACTCAAAGGTTAATGCTTAATCCTCGATCTCAAATGCTAAAACTTTTCAAGTGTTGAAACACCTAAAGCAACTCAAAGATTTGAACCTAAAGAAACAAATAGCGTTCCCATAAAGCAATTGCTAAGTAATTTAGTTAAGAATCAATTATAAATAATTTTAATGCCATTAAAGAGCATAGGGCACAACTTTGTCGAGTCAAAGTTAATTTATGAACTAAAGAAAAATTTTTCACTTAAGAAAATTTTCACATTATTTTTTTTCAATCTTTGCCTTTTCTTTTGAAAAAAAAAAAAAAAAAAAGAGCATGTGGGCATTCAACCGTTTAAGTACTTTTGGACTACAAGGATAATTTAAATAAATAATGTGTTTAATTATTCATATTTTCCAAGTCATATGATATATTTATTTTTAGTTAAAAATTAGATAAATGACCTATTTTATTTTATTTTATTTTAGATATTTTAAGAATTATAAAATATATTAATTTGTTATTTAATAAAAGCACGGTTCAACCAATGAACTACTAGTTGAACCAATGAACCCGTCTTTCAATCAAGTATATATATAATGAATGAACCAAATTATTTATAGTACCCATCAATTGATTAAAAAGGGGAGAAAAGAAAAGATTTTCTTTGGGTTTGGTTTTTTGTTGACTAATAAGACATAAATAATATTATCTGTTTTAATAGAAAATTAAATTCAATTTAGTTATGTATTTGAATTTTATTACAAAATATAGTATATTACATTTAAGAAATCAGGTAGGCTATTGCACCATGCAATAGTGAATCAATGGTTGGGATTGAAAATTAAAAACTCGCTAATCTATATTTATTGAGAGAGAGAGAGAGAGAGAGAGAGAGAGAGAGAGAGAGAGAGAGAGAGAGAGAGAGAGAGAGAGAGAGAGAGAGAGAGAGAGAGAGAGAGAGAGAGAGAGAGAGAAGAAGAAGAAGAAGAAGAAGAAGAAAATAGTCAAATTGGAAAAAAAAAATATATATATATATATATATACATATATTTTATTTTATTTTTTCAATTTATTATAATTATATAAATATTATATAAAGAGATTATTTCTTTTTTTAAGAATAATAATATATATTGCAAGCATCTTAACAATGCAGTTGTCGAAAGAAATAGCAAATAAAAAGGTAAAAAAATTGGAGAGAAATTAACCAAGTTGAACCAACCCCTAGGGGTTACTGTGGGGGTGGCAACTTGAGTTTATATGCTGGGTTCATGTTGTGTTGATTCATGAGTATTTGATTATATGGGTGTTCAACACTAACATGACATGTTTATTAAACAGATCATGATTTTTCAATCCTAACACGACATATTTATTAAATGGATTAGTCGTATCGACTTGTTTACCAGATTTTATCAAAGCAAAAAAAAAAAAAAAATATATATATATATATATATATATACAAATTATAGTATTAACTCAATTGTTCTGAATTATGAAAACCAAACAAATAAATTTTTATAATATAAAATCTAGAACTAATGAGTAATTGTATCACAAATAATCATTCAAAACTAAAGCATTTCTCAATATCACAAAATAATTAATTACAATATGTCAAACAAAATAAACCAATACAACTAATAAGTTTATATACCTAGAGTTTTGAAGAGTATATTGGTAAAATTACATTTTGTTAAATAGATTTCAAACATGTTTCATGGGTTGAACCCAAACACGACGCATTTATTAAATGGCTCAATGTGCCAACTTGAATATAACACGAGCTTGTTAAGTCTCAAACCATACATAGCCTACTAACTTCTCGTGTTGTGTCGTGTGAGATTTTGCCAACCCTAGATTACTGTGTGATAAAAGCATTTTATAGGTTTCATCTTTCATATTTCACATATATATGTCATCATTTATGAATCAAGAACTTGATTCATAATATCCAATGTCTCAAATCATTCTCACATCAAAGTTATGACTTATGAACTCTTAGGCATATATTATTAGCACCTAGGCCTGTTCAAGTATTTACTGATGTTGACAAAACCGCTCAGAGCCGTGCCGATCCAACCACTGAAAGCCCTACTGAAGGTTCCTAGTGCAGTGGTCGGCAAGCTTTTTTCTTTACCAAAGTCAGATGGTGTGGTGATCGGCAGCAAGATCTGCAAACCGAAGAGAAATCGAACCAACCTCCATATATATATATATATATATAAATTAATATATACATATATAATATACAATCATACTTCAGTTTTAAAATACAAGAAAATGAGAGAGAGAGAGAGAGAGAGAGAGAGAGAGAGAGAGAGAGAGAGAGAGAGAGAGAGTGGAATCTCCTCTCCTCTCTCACTTTCATGCTCACCTCTCCTTTTCACGTCCTCTCCTCTCTCACTTTCATGCTCACCTCTCCTTTTCATGTTGCATAGGTACTCTCTCTCTCTCTCTCTCTCTCTCTCTCTCTCTCTCTCTCTCTCTCTCTCTCTCTCTCTCTCTCTCTCTCTCCCCGCCATTCGCTACCACTCACCACCACCGTCTTCTATGGCCGATGCCACAGTTTTGCAAGTTTTTCCCTCTCTTCTCTCCTCTGTCATGGCTATTATCTAGAAATTTTTAGCGTATGTTTTGATGCTCAATTGCAGGTATGTAAATTTGTATAATGCTTAGTACCTAGGCTACTATGCTTTCTATAAATATGGAAAATTGTTTGAAAAGTGCTTGGGTATTAGAGAAATATTCTAAACATGTTTTTTTTTTTTTGAATATTTGGGTTGTTTGATAATTTTGTGTGGGTTGTCATTTGTTTTTTCTTTTTCTTTTTTTCCTTTTTTTTTTTTTTTTGATGAATGGTTTTTTTTTTTTTTAAATATATATGTTTTTATATTTGCACTAAACCAACCGCACCACACTATTAGGGTGAACTAAACTTGGTGTAGATTGGTTCCTACTCCTTCACATGTGAGGTGCGGTCAAGCATGAGGGAAACCGCACCCCATAGGTGTGGTGCAAAAAATCCTCCCATAACCGGCCGCACCGCATCGTGTACAGCCCTGTTAGCACCAGAACTTAATTGGTAGATACACCATTTGCGAAGTACCATTTATATCTATGTGCTTATAGGCAAGGAAAAAAGACCATGCAAACAGCAAACAGCACACACCAAAACCTATATATAATAATGATAAGAAATCTTAACACATTTCAACCACAAATTTAACTAAGGTATTTTTTTAAAGTTAATTAAAAGCATAACAAAATAAACTTTATCCCTCAAACCTATTTTTACTACTTGAGACAAAATAAAAGCTGAACCCTAGTTTCAACACTCAAAACAAAAGTTGAATCCTATCACTGTATCAACATTCTTAAAACTAAATACAGCTGTGAACAATTCTATATTATGTCACTCAAATGCCCACTGGTTCTCCCTCCGAACTTCTTCTTCTTCTTCTGGAGTGTAATCATTCTTGATGTGAAATATGTCGCGAATCTCTTGTGGAGTCTTTCCCCTCATCATGTCTGCCACAGTCTTGCAGGTTAAATCCAACAACCCCTTAATATTCAAATAGTTAGCCGCCTGAAAATTGAAACAATGAAAAATAAACTAATAAATAAAAAATAAAACTGGTCAATACAGCACAAAGGGCATGCAATGCATACCACAATTACCAAAAAGATACTCAAGTCTGTAAACTACATCACAAACTATAAAATACGAGAGTTTCTAACTTATAACCATATTGCAACCCTATCCATAAAACTAGAAATCAGAAATTGCCTTTTTAACTTCTTAGCAATTATCAAAGATTGTAATGGACTAAGCTTTAAGGTTCTAAATAGTAAATACAATTTCGTCAACCATCAAGAGAAAGATAACATATTTTCTTCGGATGAAACTAATTAAATTCATTCAATACCCAAGAAATAACCACAAATTAAAAGAACACGCAATGAGAACTGCAATTGTTACCCATTGTATCAAGCAATCTTTTGCAACTACTGTGACATCCAACTAGGAAAAGCAACTTACAAAACATCAACCTCTCAATCAATGTTTATTTTATTCATCAATTAAAACAAAAAAAATCATGAGCTCAACAACACCTAAACTAATAACAACCCCATTCAATTGCAATGAACCATATTGAAATACAAAACCACATTGATTAATATATTCTAACAATTTCTCTCTACTCCCTAAAAAAGGAAAAAAGAAATTCAATTCAACCAAGCAAACAATACATGAAACAATAACACCACAAAATAATTACCTACAGAACCAACCAAACCCTAATTACATAACAAATTACCATAACAAAATCGTAGAGGCAAAGCTTAAGATAATCAATGTAGGGAATTAACACGTAATTCCCAACAGAGAAAACACATGCTAAAAAAAAAACAATTACATGCACAAAACAATATTTACGTGATTCGGCAATTTGATTACGTCCATGGAGTTGCATAAATTTTACTATTATCAAGGAAAAAAATACAAAGTATGGCAGTACAGTGTTTCAGTCTCTCAAGAATGACAACAACAACAACAACAAAAAACCCTAATCACCAAAACTGCGTTTTTTACATCCTGCGCACAGGATACGCAATGGGCTACGGCTTGGGCCAATAGGCCTAAGCCTTCGCTCCATGGACTAAGCCTCAGAAAATCTCCCATTAAAAATCACTCAACATTATTCAGATCGGGTCAAGTCTCAATCGGATCAAATATAACTAGGCTCTACAAAGCCCAACAATCAACATATATCATCGAACATAATATTATTCACCTTTTTAACTAAAAACAATAAAACATAACCCAATTTTTTTCCTTCTCACCTCTTATTTCTCAACATCTCAATGTTTTTTTTTTTTTTTTTTTTTTTCGTAAGCAAAAAAAGACACATACTCATCAAAGAAGACGGTAAAATATAATTAAAGAAGGACAAAGTTTAATTAGAAAATTAGTTGTGCTCTTAAGTTATAACCTTACTCAATATATTTTTATTGAAAGTGAATTTTGATAAATCCACCATTGGATTACATCTTTTTCTTATATTTCTCATACTTGCAAACTTTTTAGAAAATTAAAAATTAATAGCTATGTTATCAATAAATTATTTAAATTGCATGTTTTTATAGTTTAAAATAATAAATAATATCGAATTGATACAAAATAATTTGACGTGTTTTAAGAGCATAAAAAATATGCAATTCAACAGTTAGATTTTCAAAGTATATGGTAATATCTATTTTATTAAGTAAGATTGTAAATTTAGGCTACAACCAATTTTGTAGTTAAACTTTGTTCATTAAGGAATCAAAAAAATTCAGCTCATTGAAAAGAAAAAAAAATCCTTTTCAAGGCAAAGAAAATTAATATTATTAATATTTCAACTGAAATTCCTCATGTTTTTTCTTGTCACCCTTTTGATTTCTACTATTTGTATATATTAAACAAAACCACAACAGGAAGAACGAATTTTGGATAACTACACAAAGCACGTACAAAACAATCAATGAAAACAGTAAATGAATAAAAAGCTTTTTTATCAACTCAAATTCCTCATGTTTTTCCTTATACCTTATACCTAAAAAAAAGGCTTTTTTTTTTTTTTAATCAACTCAAGTTCCCCATGTTTTTCCTTATAAATTATACTTCTGTTTTCTCAGCTTCTAAACAAAAACTTAACCCAAAAAAGAAATCTTAAACAACAAGAATTGCACAACAACCCAAAAACACAACACAGTGAATGAAAACCGTAAAGCAAACGGTGAAAGCAGAATAAAAGGGCAAAAGGGTTTGTTTTTACAGACCAGTATGAGGTCCAAGAGGGTGTTCTGGTCGACCTTGACGAACTCGGCGTCCCAGGCAGCAGTGAGTGGATCTTCAGTTTTTCCATTCAAAGAAGAGTAAGAAGCCACGGGCACGGGGTCGGGGGCCTCGACGTGCTTCTTGCAGTACTCGATGACGAGCGTGAGGATGTTGCTTGTCACGTTCGGCAATGGTATCTCACTGTAGTCGTCTTCGATCATGTGCTTTATCGTCTGTGACTCTGTCGCCACCTTCTCTTCCACCTCGAACGCCTCGCCGTCTGAGCTCCTCAGCGTTATTTTCTTCTCGGCACTCGTTGAAGAAGGAGACATTGTTGCTTAGTTTCACAGTTCACAAAGACGAGAGAGAAAGAGTTTGAGAGAGAGAGAAAGAGAGTTTGGAAGTTGTGAGTGAAAAGCGTGAAGGTGGTGAGGTATTTATTTATAGGACTCATATGTAATTTAATTTTGATAGGAATAGGACTCTTTTTTGATTGGCTGAAAAAAAAAATTGGAATTTTCGAGTCCAAGTAATATTAGAATTTTTATGAATTATAGTAATTGGTAAAAAGGATTCCCATGATTTTTATTAATAAATAACTCTAATTTTTATAAGGTTATTAGTTTTCTTTTTCAAAGGTTTTTTTTTTTTATAACCATGAAATTAAATAGACTAACAATCTTGATGATTAGTGTGTGTTTGGTAAAAATTAAAAAGTCAGCTTATTTTATTATTCAGCTAATTTTTGCTAATATTCATGGGCTCCATTGCACTTTTTGGTACTATTCATGGGTCTCACTATAATATTTTAGCTAATTTTTACTTTTATCTATGTTACTTTCAACAAAAAATTTTTAGTTTCACCAAAATAAGTGGATCCCAAACAGATCCTTAATGAGTCAAATGACAAAAACACATTAGTTTTTAGATAAATTATATTTATAATAAAATAAATTATAAATAATTACCATAAAAAACAAATTCTATTTAAACTTCTAAGTCATGCCAAAAAAAAAAGTTATTGGCACAATAATTTGTATATAAATTATAAATAATTATTTTATTTAAAAAATAAAATAACAAATGATTAAAATAATTAATGAATTTTATATTAAATTTCTAAGTTACACCAAAAATATTTATTAGAATATATTTATATATAATAACTAACTTCTAAACACGCGCTCACGCATATACTCAGAGGCCCTTCTATTTTTTTAGAGTAAAGATTAATAATTTATATTTATTATAATTTATAAATATATTTTTTATTTTTCAAACAAATAAAAATGATAAATTTTAGAGATAAATAATAACTGTAATTTTTTTTTTTTGAAGGTGAAGGGAAAAAAAATCATAAATTTTAGGAATTCTCTTTTTGAATTCAAATTCTATTTAAACTTCTAAGTCATGCCAAAGAAATTTATTGGAACATTAATTTGTATATAAATTATAAATAATTATTTTATTTACAAAAATAAAATAACAAATGATTAAAATAATTAATGAATTTTATATTAAATTTCTAAGTTACACAAAAAAATATTTATCTATCTATATCTTTACTATTATTTAAGAGACTTACTTTGTTTGGATTCCTCATTTTTTAATTAAAAAAAATGTCATTTCACTCTTGTAAGGACCAGTTTTTAGTCCCTAGCCCAAAGGATGGATGAACTTAGGCCCAAAATGCCTAATACAACAAATTTGTAAAGAGTGGGTTGGAAAACTGGGCTTTAATGAGTTGGACGACAAGAAAAATGGATTCAGATGACAAGAAAATGAAGATGAACTAGTTTAAGCCCAGAAAGTCGTCCTCGACACAATCCGAGGGGATCAGTTCTTATATATTCCTTTCAAGTTTGATTACAAATTTAGTTTTTGATTGCTACAGTGTTTTTCTCTTAATTTATCATTCCTTTCCATGAAAGGTCTCTTATCTTGTATAGCTCTCTTTAAATGATTTTGACCCTCCATTTGTTGATCATTCAGGCCACTACTTAAGTGCTTGTCCCATCGGACACACTCTTTGACCATCTGTGAGTTGAGGTAGTCAAGGCAGCACTGATCAATGGTTTTCTCCACATAAATGTAGCTAGAAAGTTAGCTGCAGAGCATTCAATGCGGTGACAGCGGCTTTTCCTTAAATATTTCCTAGCTCACATCCTTCCTGTATGATCATAATGCATGTTTTTATCAATAGAAACTCCTAGAACGTCACCCTAGATGATAGGAGGCACATCTTGATCTTGGTTATGTTTGGCCGAAGGGATGTTCCTCCTCAAACAACCTTTCCCAGCCTCTACAGTTATAGTTTGCTCGAGAAGTTTAAAGTATTATATCTTCTTTGCTATTGATCTATTCTCAGACTACACAGTCTCCTTGGACAAGGCTCAAAGCCCAATATACATTTGGGCATGCATCTCCACAACTCCTATGTTTAAGTAGAGATAAAACTAAAAGAAAATCTGGTAAAAATGTAATTCTAACTCCTACTAAAATATTGCTTAAAAAATAAAACCACTTTCCTGTTATTTTTCAAATTGATTTATTCACTTATAAATTAGATTTTTAAAAGAAAAATTATATATAAATAAAATAAAATAAAACACAATTTTTGTTTTACAAAATAGGACCACTAAAAAAAAAAAAAGCATCATCACACTTGCTTCGAGGCTAGTTACTATTTAAGGGGCTTCTCTTGTTTGGATTTCTCATTTTTAAATTCAAAAGTACCCCTACACCTTTATGTTTAAGTAAAGACAAAACTAAAGAACAATCCGGTAAAAATCCAACTTTAACTCCCACTAAAATATTGCCTAAAAAATAGGACTACTCTCCTATAAATTTTCAAATTATTTTATCTACTTATAAAATAGGACTACTCTCCTCTAAGCACGTGCGTGCTCAAAGGCCCTTATATTTTTTTGGGCAAAAGTTAATAATTTGTATTTATTATAATTTAGAAATATATTTTCTATTTTTCAAACAAAAAAAAAATGATAAACTTTAGAGAGAAGCAGTAATATAATTTCATTTTTGAAGGTGAAGGGAAAAAAATTCTAAATTTTAGGATTTTTTTTTTTGAGTTTAAAATAAAATTTGTTATTTGATATTTATGACCATATTTTTAAATGAATTTACTCTTCATTAATAAAGGGTATTTTTGAACCATATAAAAATCCAATTGAAAGAAGAGAATCCTGTTACGATAGATATAATATATATTTAAATATATAATAGCAACTACTCCTTAAGCCAACACGTGAAATTTGTTAAAACTTTCATATCATAATGGACACATGATATATGTTGAACTTCTTTAAGTTTCAAAAGAACAAAATTAGTTTCTAAAAAAAAAAAAAAAATTTATTATTTTGCAAAAAAAAAAAAAATATATATATATATATATATATATATAATGTTTATAATTTTTTTCCCGATAGCGTTCACGATTCTTTATATTATGTGTGAAATGTAAATAGATGTAAAAGTGTAGACATTGTGTCTAACATTTCACTTTCAAGAATGTATAAAACAATCATTGGTATACTGCAAGGTGCGTGGCAAAATAGTGCTCTTGGCTTTTTTTTTTTCAATAGCTTTTGTCTCTTTTATAGAATGCTAAAACCTTTATTATTGGTATTAATAGTGTAAATTTGGACTTCAAGATATTTGACGAAATTTCTCCACAAATGGGTTGTGCATGTCTAAGATCCTTTTAATAAGTCACACAATATATTTGTGAGCTTCTACAGATTGAGACATTCTGCATTATATTTCAAGATCGGTGTTGTAGATATACAATTGTAGATGCCGCACGCTTGGTGTATGTGGTAAAAGACTACCAATGCTATGATAGATGGCACCTTCGGCATGGAATGTATATATTCCTCGGCTATTTGAGGTCACGCTTTCATCCACATGCACACCCATTGAGGTAAATGCAAACATGTTGTTGTAAAACTATATATATTGCCTACAATGTCTGCCTCATGGTGTTTGCTCACAAATGAGCTCCATAAAATCAGGATGAATCAGTATGTTGGGTAAAGATATTTTTCCATCCTTGCAACACATTGAGGATGTCTCTCGATGGAACAAACGGGCATTACAAAAGCGATATGTCTTTGGTTGTGGTAGTTGGTACCTAATGGTCTCTCTAGCTTCTTTAAAATCTTTGGCACAATTGTATCTACCTTGCATACAATTTGTTACATGTGCTGTACCATCAAATGTGTTGTCAACACCTAATTTTAATTTTGGGGAAACAATTAGAGATAAAGAGTGTAATGATAGTTGTAAAAGAAAATATTAAAAATTGTATCAAATATTATGTTGTAAAATAAGCAAAATATTAATAATGTTTCAAATATGCAGCATGTAAACAAATAATAAATTTGATAATAATAAACATGTAAATTGAAATAAAAATGGTGACATTCAGTAACAAACCTTGTTCTCTGTAACCATTCCCATGATTTTGATCATTCATATTTTCAACTTTTTCAGTTCTTTTTACATCTGCAATGTAATTATCATTATAATTATAAAACCACCTAATGTTTATTGCACAATCTGCTAATGTAATTATCATTATAACCATAATAATTATAAAAATTGAAAGATTTTCCTAATGTATTACAAAACCACCTAATGTTTTTTTTTTTTAATCACAATTGCATTCACAAAAAAGTTTTTTTTTTTTTTGAGTTAATTAAAAGTTATACCCTTTTTTACATGTTTTCAATTCAATTATTTAAGGGTCTTTTTTATTCTTCTTTTCCTTTCAATCATTTTAATTTTCTTCAAGCAGAGTCAACCCTAGGCCTAGGCCATAGCCTAAGGCTCCCTTAACATAGAAAAGCCCTTAGATATCAAGCAGAAAGGTTTTTTTTTTTTTTTTTTAGAATTAAAAAAAAAATGCGAGTTAAGAGTACATTTTTCTTCCCACTCATAAGAAGGCCTAAAAAAATTAGAGTTGATGATGTCGAAAATTGTTAGTTGTGCAATCGTCTATATAGATGGATGATGACAAATTGTTCTGCCAATCAATTTGCAAGGACCACAAGAAGATAGAACACTGGTGTAGTGTTAGCCAAAGTCCTTTCGATGACTAAGTTAGATCAAGGTAAAAGGATCCATTTGCTTAAATTAGAGAGTTAAAATGACTAATAGTTGTGAGTAAGAAATTGTGTACTTTTGTGTCTTCTAGTTGTGTGGTTTTATTTATAGATCTAGTATTCATTATTTGAATGAATATCTACATTTGTGAGTTTTCATGTCATTGGTCATAAATATTAGGCTTTTATTGCCTTTCAACGGTCATTCGTCTGTTGATACCCATACATTACTCCTCAGTTGTTTCGTGCATTTAATGTCATTTATGGGTTCGTTCATTTGCCTAATGACCGACCATTACAACTTGCATTAAATAGCATTTATGAGTTCGTTCATCCATCTAATGGATGATCTTGATGAATTTGCACTCATCAAGAGTTATGCTAGTATATTACAAGTTTTATTATATAAGTCTTATAAACTGATATGTCATCATTCTCAAAAAAATAAAAATAAAATAACAATATGTCATCAATTATAAGAAGTAATTCAATACTCATTTATTCTTTTGTTGAAGTGTCACTCATTGCCACATCAATTTGTAATATTTTTGTAGTAAAATTTGTAATAGTATTTTCTCCAAAACATAAATTATGAATTAATAGAAATACAACCCAATCACCATTAAGTAAATGAAAAATGTTAAAACTAATACAAATTTTCGACAAAGAATTTACAAATTGTTGTAGCAGGAATATGATTGGTGTCACTTAAACAATATAATAAATAAATGCTTAAATAATTTTTTTTATTGGTGACATGCCATTTTGTGTAACCTATATAGTAAGTATCACAAACTCATTTTGGATGAATTAGTCATATTAATTAATAAGAATTAATAATATATTTGAAATAAAAAATTATAATATAAAAATAAACTAAATATAATTTAAGTGATATTTAGATATAAAAAGATCTCTTTAAAATTTTAGCCTTAGGCCTCAAACTATTTTGGGCTAACCATGCATTCAATATGGTTCCATCTAAAACCTCCATTATTTTAGGAAAAATGTATTGTTCACATTTCAAAACACTGCCATATTGGTTGGACTAGCTTTTTTTTTTTAATGGGAAATAGTCAAAGTACTATTATTCAAATAATTGGAAGATCAAAAATAACAAAATGAGAAATGTTTGGTGGAACAAACTCCATCTAGACTAACAAATGGGAAAAGAACCTAGTTCTCTTAGCCAAGGCATAGGCTACAGAATTACCTTGCCACTTAGTATGAGAAAATGAATGAGTCTTTTACAATATGACCAATAGTAAAAAGGAAAAATTAGTGGCTAAGAAAGCCTTACATACAACCTTTAAATCCCCTTCAAATATAGGATGACAGATACCTAGTTCAACAATGAATTTGGTAGCTCTTTGCACCGTTAGAACCTCCAGAACTTCTATTGATGAGAGGTGGGATATTTTCTCGGATAATGTGGCTATTACTTCACCTCTATCATTTCGGACAATCACCCCAATCCCGACTTCAGATGAGTCTTCAAAGATCGCCTTGGGTTGGACTTACTTAGTGATACAGATTATATTAGAAACAAATGAGAGTTAAAGGATTGAAAGGGGAAAAAAGCCTCCAAGAATTAAATGAAAATGTGTATTTTATAAATTGAAAAATTCTTAGTTTACACTATAGACTAACATAAATGTATATAATGTTGTACACTTTTATGCAAATGTGTACAATATCATACACTTTTGCACAAAATTGTATGATATTATATACATTTGTTTAGTCTACATTGTAAGATTTACATTGATAGTAAAATGTAAACCTATAATTACTCCTATAAATTTTAATTTCCAAGATAAATGATGATTAATTGGCATGATTGTGAGCTACATTCAATAGCCAATGGGTTATAGTAAGATTGCATTTTAACTTATGTCGCTAGATTCATAAAGATGACAATTTTTCCCTACTGCGCAAAGGTGGTGGGTTGGAAATGAGGCAAGATTTTTCTCCCACAACTTAGGGTGGGATGGAGTGGGTTTAGGCTTTTTAGCCTTGCCCCATGCCCACTCTATTAGTGTTAAATATTTAGCTTGTATTACTAAGTATTTAAATGCATGAACATTAAAACCTTTTGTTTTATTATAACATTGTCTTGTTAAATAATTTTGCTAATATTATTCAATCCTTACTAAAAAATAGTTTGATTAAAATAATAAATTTAATTGTAATTTGAGGTATATTTATATTAACGAAATAGTTTGGTTTTATATTAAAGAAATTATAATAGGTTTGGGGTAGGATGTGATAGATTAACACGACGTAAAGATTTGCAGAACGGGACGCTGTGAAACCCTAAGGGGTGGAAATGGGGCAATGCAATTTGCCCTGCTTTGCGGGGCTGGCTGGAACGGGGTAAGATAAAACCATGCGGGGTAAGGGTGCAGACCCCAGTGTTTGGCCCATCCCCGCCCTATTACTATCCATGAATTGCGATGAGTGTTCTTTATTCTTATTTGACAATTTTTTTTTTTTAAATATAGATAGAATTTTATTCTTATGTCAACTTCATGACAAGTGTTCTTTATTCTTTTTTGAAAATAAGAGACTTTTGTATGATAAAAAGCAAAAAGAAAAATAAGAGACTTTATCTAGTATGTTAATCCCAATTCTTTTTATCATTTGTCCAAGATATCAATTAGTTTTTTTCTAAGTGAGATTTAACCAAAGATCTCATATTAAAGAGACAATTAAAAAAGGCAAAACTACACTATTAGTCCATGAAGTTTATCCTGTGTGCGCAATTGATCTCTTAGGTTTTCAAAATGAGCAATATAAGTCTTTCTGTTAACTTTCGTTAATAGTGTTGCTTATGTAGCTAATAGAATAATTACCTAACATTTTTTAATGACATGCCATTTCTTTTTATTTAAAAATTACAAAATGAATTTACATGTAAGAAACAATCTGACACGTTTCAATTCAAATCTCAATCCTAACTTGGTACCAAAATAAAACTCATTTGCAATCTGATTCACAAACCCACGAAAGAGATAAGGAGAGAGAGTGATTGAACAAGCCCAAGCCCTAGCCATTGTTGGCGACGCCACTGCCTTCCGCCAAAGAAAAGGTTAGATTAAGTACCCGTTTGGGTACTGTATTTTGCATCCATGTCTAGGTGCAAAACGCGTTTCAGCATTTCTTTTTTTTGCTGCAAAGGTTGACTTTTCAACCGTGAATAGTGCATTTGTACACTATTCACGGACCCACAAAATATCACTTTTCAGGAATTTTTTTTATTAAAAATGAGTCCCACGATATTATTCACACATTTAGGGGGTGTTTGAATTTTTGATTTCCATAACTCAATTCTCAGTTTCCATAACTCATAACTCAAAAATTGTAGGACCTATAGCAAAAAGATTGTTTGGCAAACGATAACTCTGTTTCCATCACTTAATTTTCTGATTTTTGAGTTATGACTTGTGAAAATTGAAAACACATTTTGGCTGTTTTCAGTTTCCATAACTCATAACTTAATGACAATATTGTAATTAAACACACATAGGGAACCCACAAACAGTGCTCAGCCACACCTTTTGACCACTTTTGACCTTTTTTTTTTCCTTTCTTCTCCTGGTTGGCTGTGCGGTTCTTTTTTTTTTTCTTCTTCTTCTCCCGTGTGTTGGCTGTTTGGTCTGTTCTGGGTTTTTTTTTTTTTTTCCTTCTTCTCCTGGGTTGGCTGTTCGGTCTGTTTTGGGTTTCTTCCTTTTTTTTTTCTTTTTTTTTTTCTTCTTCTTCTTCCACTAGTTCGGTCTTCATGTTCTAGGATTTTTTTTTTCATTGGGTTCGGTGAGTTTGGGTATTGAAAAAAAAAAAAAAAAAAAGAAGTTGCATCGGGTGACAGGTATAGGGTCCACAAATAGTGTGAAAAATATTGAGTGATGGAAAGTGAATGATGGTGCCAAACAAACATAGTATTTTTAGTGATAAGTAATGAGTAATGAGTGATGAGTGATGAGTGATGAGTGACGGAAAATGAGTGATGAAAAAAAATAATCCAAACACCCCCTTAAAAATTATTTTGCTATAGTGTTTTCAGTTTTCAACTGTATCCAAACGAACCCTAAACCTTTTTTTTAGAAGAAGGTTAGATTAAGCCTAAACGTGATAAATCAAATACTTTTGTTACACTTCTTGCAAAGGCTTATAGCTTATAGTCGGGTTGTCAGCTAGTATATATTCCATCTCAGTGAAATAACTATTCAATGGAATTTTATCAACTAAAAAAAAAAAAAAAAAACTATTCAAGGGAAAAAAAGAAAAAGAAAAAGAAAAAGAAAAAGAAATAAATAGCATTAAATACATTTTAGAGAGTACTTACTACATTATCAAAGATGTAGCAATTGGATATTTGGGAAGCGTAAGAGTAAATGCTAGTTTGTTTGGGCGTTTTGAGCCCAAAAGTTGGCTTTTTAAAAAAGCCAGCCCAAGTTTAGCACTTGGTGAGTATAAAACGTAACTTTTTGACAAAAGTTGCTTTTTATATTTCTGAAGAAACGCGCGTTTGAGTTATGGGAGAGATTCGGTCCATTTTGTAAAAGCTGGTGTGGGTGTTTGATATATATCCATTGGGGGTGACATCAATTACCAAATTGCCCTTCAGAGTCTCAAGCTAAACAGAGAACACAGAATCAGTACCAAACACTCAGCTTTTAACAGCTTTTACCAAATACTCAGCTTTTTGAAAATGCACTTTTTCATTATGCACTTTTTGAAAAAACTGAACCAAACTCATCGTATAAAAAGATTAAAGAAGAAATACACCATGATCGGCGGATTAACAATAACAACGGTGGATGTCTAAGAATAAATAGGCCACTGTCTTTGATGGAGGGTAGCGGTGTCACCGGTGGCGGGTAGGGCTTATGTTTGTTCAATCACTCTCTCCCTTTATCTCTCTTGTGTTTTTGTGAATCAGATTGCAAACTAGTTTTATGTTGGTACCGAGTTAGGATTAAGATTTGAACTGAAATGGGTCAAATTGTTTCTTACGTGTAAATTCATTTTGTAATTTTTAAATAAAAAGAAATGCCATGTCATTAATAGAAGGACTTATATTACTTATTCTGAAAACTTGAGGGACTAATGGTGTTCACTTAAAATTCAAGGAACCAATTGCACATGTAGGATAAACTTGAGGGACCAACATTGTAATTTCACATAAAAAAAAGTACTTTAACAATTAGAACTAACCAAACCTTCTGAACAATTTAAAAAAGGACAAAGTTTAGCTACAAAATTGATTATAGTCTAAGGCTGCAACTTTATTCAATATTTTTTTATTTGAGGTGAATTTTAACAAATCTACCTTTAGATTACATCTTCTTCTTATTTCCTTTATACTTGCAAAATTTATAGAAAATTAAAGATTAATAACTATGTCATTAATAAATTGTTTAAATTGTAAGTTTTCGTAGTTTAAAATTATGAATAAAATATAAGCTTCTAGATCAAACAGTAAATAATATCTAAATGACACAAAATTTGACATGTATACTAAGAGCGTAAAGAACATGCAATTCAATGGTTAGATTTTCAAATTATATAGTAATATTTATTTTATTAAGTAAGGTTATAATTTAATGTTACAACTAATTTTGTAGCTAAATTTTGGTTATAAAATAAATATTACTACGTATTTTGAAAATGACAAAGTTTAACTACAAAATTAGGCTAGAACCTTATTCAATAAAATAAATATTACTATATATTTTAAAAATATAACCGTTGAATTGTATATTCTTTATGCTCTTCATTCACATATCAAATTTTGTGTCAATCAGATATCATTTACAATTTCATTTATAAGCTTATATTTTATGCATAATTTTAAATTACAAAAACTTGCAGTTTAAATAATTTATTATTGATATAATTATTGATTTTTAATTTTCTAAAATTTTACAAACATGAAGAAGATGTAATCCAATGATGGATTTATCAAAATTCACCTCCAACAAAAAGATATTGGGTAAGGTTGTAGCCTTAGGTTATAATCAATTTTGTAGTTAAATTTTGTCATTTTAAAAATCTAACTATTGAATTGCATGTTTTTTATGTTTTTAATATACATATCAAATTTTATATCAATTAGATATTATTTACTATATGATCTATATTTTTATATTTTATGCATAATATTAAATTACAAAAAATTGAAATTTAAACTATTTATTGATAATATAACTATTGATTTTTAATTTTTTAGAAATTTTGCACTTATAGAGAATACAAGAAAAATATATAATCTAATGATAAATTTGTCAAAATTCATTTCTAATAAAAATTATTAACAAATTCACCTCTAATAAAAAAATTTAAAAAAAAAAAACTTTAAAACCCATTTAATAAAAAAATTATAAAAAAACAAGGGATTTTTTATTTGAAAAAAAGGTCGGTTCCCAAATCACAGAACGGTAAAACTAAAACCCACCTTCCCAAGGCGCTGTCTCTCTCAGAAACTCACAATCTTCGGCAGTCTGTCTCCTCCGGTGGTCTCTCTCACATTCACACTTCACTTGCGTCACACGCTCGAACACCTCCCACGTGCGAGTCACAGCTCTATCGCCAACCTTTCTCAGAACCCAAACTCTCTCTTCCTCGCCGAACAAACCCTAGTAATAATCTCTCTCTCTCTCTCTCTCTCTCTCTGATTAGTTTCCTTAACTCTTATTGTTTTGCTTTTGAAATTGAACTTCAATTCTATCTTCTGTGTTTGGTTGCTCGATATATAAGAACCCAGTAATTTCTTGTTTGGTTGCTCAGAAACTCATTATTTCCAATTCTAATACCTGGGTATTTGTTTATTTATGAATGAGTCAAACTTAGTTATAGTTAATATAAACACATAGTTTCATTGAATTCAATTTTCCTTGGAAAATATTAACACTGTTTGAATTAAATTGGTGGACTTAAAAATTTTTTTTTAGTAATGAAAACAATGGAAAATATAGCTTAAACCAATTCAGAGAGTGTTATTGTGAAAAGTTAATTTACTGTTTGTTTGCTAAGAAAACTGAGGATATGGCAAAGAAAAAGGGAAAAGTTAATGGATGTCTTGAGGGCATTGGTTTAGGAAATATTTCAAAATTTTTTTATGGGAAAAGAAAAAAGTAAATGAATTTTTTGACAGATTTTTATATTTCCTATAAAAGTGGTATTAAAACTTTCCTAAAATGATCCATTAACAAATTCCCTAAGGCACCCAATAACCGGAACCAAGAAAAAAAAATCCAAGAACTGGCTATTGAATATTTTGCCCCTTTTTATTTTATGCTCTGGGTTCTGAAAGTGATGTGAAATTTACATTGATTATTGTGATGATTCAGCTGAATAAGTGGAGGTTTTCTTCTTCTCAAGTCCATAGAAAATCAACAACTTATTCTTTTTTATTGTTCTTTTATAATTGAAAGTTTCAGCAACCAGATGACCCTAGGAGGAATTATTAATCTTTTGGTTCATTTGATCGTCTGTACTTTGATCAGCACTAGCCGATGACCTCTAGGTCAAATGGAAATTCCAATAGAAATATCCAGGGTTCAAATCCGGAAACCCCCTTCCCCTAATTAAAATGCTAAAAACTAAAAAATTTCCATTGGCACTACTATATTTGGCCACATTTAATTTTAATAGTTTGTCGCCTACATTATTTATACCCAATATTAAAAGGTGGAACCAATGGTTTGATTTTGTTTTTTTGGTTATGTTATTTGATGCTAGGGAAAATGGCGAGCGATGGGAATTTGAAGACATGGGTATCTGATAAGTTGATGTCGATACTGGGATATTCTCAGCCCACATTAGTTCAATATATTATTGGACTAGGTAAAGCATGATATGGTGAACTTAACATATTTCACTTTGTGATTATGGATAGCACTTTGTTTAATGGAGATGTTGCATTTGTTGTAGCTAAGAAAGCGACATCACCTGCTGATGTGGTGAATAATCTAGTGGAATGTGGATTGTCTTTATCAAGTGACACCCGTGCATTTGCTGAAGAAATCTTCACTAGAGTACCCCGTAAATCATCTGGTGTAAACGTGAGTTTTTTACTTGATATTTTGTCAATGCATATACTTCCATCTTTAATGAGCATCTGCAGTTTACCTTTGCCATTTTAATTTCTTATTCTTCACATAAATGAATTAAAAATTTCCTGCCTTCTCTCACTTTAAGTGGTGTCTGGAACAGCTTTATCATGTTTTTTTTTTTTTTTTCCCATGAAGTAGTCTTTTCTATTGATATCTTATCTACCTATAAAACAAAAAACAGCTTTATCAGAAACAAGAGAGGGAAGCTGCGATGTTGGCAAGAAAACAGAAGACTTATGCACTTTTGGATGCAGATGATGAAGAAGAAGATAATGTTGCTGGGGATGATGCTGACCATACATCTTCCATTGCAGCTGCTCCTGAAACCAGAAAAGCAGATACCAATAGAAAACGTTTCAGGAAGAAGATTGAAAGTCAAGATGATGAAGACGATGAGGCATTGTGTTTATAATCTAATTTTTATATACATATATATATATATATATATAAACATATTTTGTTTTTCCCCCATAAGCTAATGGGCAATACTTGTTCTAATGGAAAATCACTTTTGTTTGCCTTAATGCAATGCCACAGGTAATTGCGTGGGGGGAAGGAAAAGGACAGGTTAAAAGACAAACATCAGAAGATGAAGATGATGGTTCAGAGGTATCTTACTATTCTTAAGCCAAATTGTTTTATTTTTCTAAGATGCTCTCTCTCTGTTACACCACAATGTTCGCTGAAAAAAAAGAATTCTTCTTTGTTTGATAAGTTACACATGCCCATAGTGGGTCTTGAATCCTTGTCCTCACCCTCCATCCCATTAATATGTGAGGAGGAAATGGCATTCGAGCTATATTTCATTGGCTCATTGAAAAAGATGGCTGAGTTATAATGCACGACCAACCTTAAATAATTGACTTCATCCATTGATTCATTTTAATACTTTTAAGGCATTTAGCTGGTATTCTCATTGGCTGGTTCATTTACTTGTTATATTATATAACCACATCCTACTTGGCAATGCTGGGTGAGGACATTTAAACAGTATCCTATCTAAAATTTGTTTTTTTGAATACCTACATGGTTTCATTGATTATACTATTGTTTGTCTTGTTAAAATTTGTAACTTGTGTTTCCTGAAACATCAATTCTATCAGGGAAAAACATTATTTTTATTTTCATTATTTAGTTCTTTTTTCCCCTTTCCCAAATTTAACATATGGTTTATGTTTCAACTGTTATGCAGTCAGAAGAAGAAAGACTGCGTGACCAAAGAGAGAGGGAGCAATTAGAGCAAAATATAAGGGAACGGGATGCAATAGGGACACGGAAGGTACACATTTATTTATTTCAAAATTGTTATTTTGATCTGTTACTTTAAGCTGTTGTTAGAAGATATATTTTTAACTTCTTGGGCTATGTCTTGTTATTTCGAAGTATCATGGTTGATGTTCCCTATAGATCCTTACATAATTGATTGATACCTCTATGCATAAAGAGGCAGCTAAAGAGTGGCTGCATATCTGAGCCTGCCAGCTGATGCAAATATATTTGGCATATCCATGTAACATATATAGTTGTATATACAGGCTTGGATTCATTGTCCCTACATCTATGTAGATGTATTTACACTAAACAAAATTTAGTACTTTTGCTTTGATATAGCTCGATAGACTCTGCTGTGTCTTCCTATCTGTGTGAATGATTAGTATTAATTGTCATTTTTGTTATTTTGTCATTTTTGTACATACAAGATACATATATGCACAAACAGATAATCTTTTACAACATGCTTTATTTGTTAACTTTCATGTTACTTATATCCTGTCTCTTTTATTTATTTATTTCTTCTTTTTGGTTGTTGATTTTTTAACAGCTAACAGAGTCAAAGTTAACACGAAGGGAGGAAGGTATGGTATTCTAGAGTCCTGCTTAAATACATCAACACTCATTGCATCCCACAAATAATTGCATAGTTGCTCATAAAAATTCATATTGTAGATGTATATACATTTAGATGTAAATGTGGTTCAGCTATGTATTTTATTGCACAACAGAAGAAGCAATAAGGAGATCTAATGCTTTGGAGCAAGATGGCATCGGAACTTTAAGGTTGGTCATTATATATATATATATATACCCTTGGTTGTGTTTTCATTTATTCATTTTTATTAACATGATATTACATCTTTGTTTGAAATGAAAACATCATTCTTTTTATTAAAAAAATTATGAAGAGCATGATGTGTACTTGATGTGACTAAAAGGATTCTTTAAAGTTAATCCTCTAGCTAGCACAGAATGGGACAAAGGAGTCATTTAGTCAACCTTATAAAGCTGGATAGAGTCTTGCTTGAGTTTTTTTGATGATAACAAAAGTAAGAGACACATTTTGAGAAGAAATAGGCTTGTTGAGATAATTTAGTTATGCAGTTTGCGACTTGCTGACTAATATGAAAGACAGTGCTTGACAGCCTACTGAAATCTCTTTTATTACACCAAGAGTCTTGTAGTTCAACTAGCACCTCCTGGTGTTTCCAATGGAGACAAGGTTCAAATCTAGGAAGCATAGACACATTATTATCAAATTAAGAAAAAAAAGCCTTCTTTATCACATTCTATTGTATCAATTTTATCATTTAACAGTGTTAAATGAGCTTGAACATGACAAATATGATCTCAAGAATGGATTTTCATAAATTTTTAGCTGTCTATGAAACATCTAGATGAAAATTATTGAGAGTTACTAATATAAAAAGCACTGTGTTGATGTGTAGAAGCACAAACAAGTGTGCTTAGCAGACTAAGAACTATTTTTTAATGAAGTAGGTTCCTTTGTCATATTTGAGCAAAGCAGACACTGATTTTGGCATAACACATCTTACACCAAAAACCACAAAGACAGAAGTTCTTAACTAAGTTTTTATAAGCTCTTGATTTTTGCCCCTACAGTACATTCCCAATCTACTTGGGTTGGCTATGATTTTTAATAATATTTTACGTTACTTATCTTTTTTTTTTTTTTTTTTTTTTTTTTTTTTTTTTTACAATTAATAAAAATTTATTGAAATAGAAGAGAAGCCTCATGTGCATAGGATGTGTACACAAAGTTTCCCTAAAGAAATACATGAATCATAGAGTTACAAGCAAAAAGAGAGAGAGAGAATGAAGAAAATCTCAAATAGATTTTGTGTCTTCTTAGGCATCATCCAATGAATCCCAAATACAGTAAAAATAAACAACCCCAGTTTAATGGGCTACTGATCTGTAGTACAAAAAAAGCCACTTTCCTCGGTATCATTGTACACCGTGTACCTCATACCACTAGAATCTCTTATTTGTAGGGCCTCGTAAAAGGAGTTAATCAAACTTTCCTTCACTGCTTAGCCTCCATTTCAATCGATTAAGATGTTAACATAGAATCAACTCCCTCTTTCACAATCATTGAAAGCTTGTTCAAATCTAGTATTCCATGAGAAATTCCACCTTTATTCAAAGGTCTTGGGCAACAGTGCTCTGAAACATTTTTATTTGCTGCAATAGAGTCCATGTAACTAAGCAATATATTTTTTTTTGATAAGTAATGAGACTTATATTCATCATGAAAAAAACGCAAAATAGCCATTACAAGTGTTCATGATGGTGAACACAAAGTACACCCCCCTTGGCCCTCTATTTTTAATGCCAAAGCCTCACTCTTCTACCATCCCCAACCTCATAAGTCAGCCTTCAGAAGTACAGATCTATCAACTTGCCCTTATGCTTCTCCAAGGGCTACATCCATGCCTATTTCTAACACCATAGGACTTAAGCAATGAAGTAGCAAAGATCCGTAGATTTTTCATTTCATTTTAATATATAATAATAACAACACCAATCACAACCCCCCTCTTCCCTTTATATGAAAATCATTTGTAGAAAATTTCCCCAAAGTTGCTTTCCAAACAAAAAATGCAACCTTTGTAGGTGCTTTCAACTCCACTTAGCCTTTCAAGGGGAATCTAAATTAATAACCCCTCTCAGAGCCTCGTAATAGGTTCATTTCCATACAATTTCCAACATTTTTAATCATATTTTCCAATATTTATCCTGACCAAGTAGAGCCAGTAAAAAGAAGTGTTAATCAGCAGCATCTATTGCTTATATATACTCATTCACTGTAGCAGATTTATTCACAGCTATCGTAAATAGCTCTAGAAGTAACACCTTTAGAGGTTCATCAGCACAGCAGACCATTCCAAAATCTGATGCTTCCACAATTACTAACCTGAAATTTAATAAAACATGAAAAAGAGTCCAACTGGCTTTAATAAACTCCCACTCCATGTGTATCTCCCACTGAATTCAATGTCCAACCCCCTCCCCTCAACCATTTTTCCTACATCTGATTGCCATGAGCTCCTTCCACAAATGATGTTGATGTCTCAACTCCTCGTGCTGTTCTGAAGTCTTGCTATTTGTCATTTGTGTTTGCCAGATTGGATGAAGATTCTGCAAAAAAAATTAATAATCATTCTCATATTACCTTAATTATTTTATAAGTAAAGGCTTTATTGATAAAGAAAAAATGGTGAAGCCGTAGCACACTGGAACTATTCAAGAGAAACTAAAAAATTAGGTTCGAGAAATACAAAGATCTAAAAATTCCAAAAATGCGAAAGAATAAAGTGAACTGAAGGATTTTATGTATATTCTATCTGTTGCACCATTTGGTGTTCCAATTTTATGTGGTGGATTAATATTGATACTAATCATCTCTTTCTTGCCTTGTTTCAGAAAAGTTTCAAGACAAGAGTACTTAAAGAAAAGGGAGCAAAAGAAACTAGAGGAATTAAGGTATGATGGATGTACATTTTGCTTTTACCTTAGTTCAGCTGTGCGCTGCAGCTTCTGCTTTTTGATGACTTTCGACCTGAAAACAAGAATAATTGAAATAGTGGTAGGTGCTCTTTCTTAATAATTTTGTTTATTTGGCTTCACCTCAGAGACGATATAGAAGATGAGCAATATCTATTTGATGGTGTGAAGCTCACTGAAGCAGAATATCGTGAGTTAAGGTAATTTGTCTTATACTGTTTATGTATTCTTATATAGTATGAGTCTATGAGTACTCACTTTGCATTAAATTATCTATCTTTTAAATAGTATGTCAAACTAATATTATGTTCTATGAGATTGGTTGGTATACATAATTTTTCAAAGAGTATTTATGTGCTGGATGTTGAACCTTTATGATGTGATGTTATATTACCATGTGTGATTAAAGCCTCTTCTTCCATACTTTGTTGGATTGGAGTGCTGCTTCTCTCTCTCCCCCTTGTTTTTCTCTCTTGCACTTGTTTAATCATTCTTTTTTGAATTGTTTGTACTTCTTTCATAGTACTGCCAGTGTACTAGGTTTGTTTTTTTCTAAACAAATTTTTCATTACTTATTCAAAAAAAAAAAAAATTTCGTTGCATGATTAAAAAAAAAAAAAAAAAAAGAACCGCACTTGGTACTTGTAAACTTTGTTAATTTTGTTTAGTGTTTCAAGGTTTTATTTCACAATAATTTGATATGCAGATGCCGAATATCTTCCCCACCCCCCAAATCTTTTGTCATTTTGGAAAAAGAACAAAAATCTGTGTTTGTCCTGGTGGATGTCCTCTCTTTTTGCAATGTGGACAGTTCTTTTGTCCATTTGTCCATTTATTTTACACACTTCAAGACTTTTTTCCTAGACTAATGAAGAAGTCCTTTATTAGGTCTTGCATATTGTGTTTGCATGTGTGATGATGTCTCTTGGGAACTCCATCTTACACCTTTTCTTTGCCACATAACTGAAATTAATTTTTTTCTTTCATTTTTTCTATTTTTTTTATTGTTCAATTTCAATAGTATTTGTTAAAATAATGGTTAAATTCACAATTTTCTAATAGCTTTAGGTTTTTGAGATAAGTGGTAGTTTATTATAGTATTAGAGCAAGTGGTCCTAATTCCACTCTACCTTCTATTTAGCAAGTTAAAAATCCTACATGTTAGGCCCCACTTATTAAGGGGGATTTTAGTCTGACATGTGAAGGGGAGTGTTAGAATAATGGTTTAATGATTAAATCAACCATTCCTAATAGTTTCCAAATAGTATAAGCTTTTTGGACAAATGGTAGTTTATCTATTATTAAAACATTTCTTTAGTTTACATTGCTTATAACTAGCAGAGGGCCGGCTTACCTAGTGGCTAATGTTTCTACTTAGTTTGGGAAAGGTAGCTAGTAGGCATTCTTTCCTTAAATTTTTGAAGAGACCGATTGCCAGAGACTTGAGCTCATGACACATTGCTTGAGTATTGTACTAGTATCAAATAAAATTTCAAAATTGTTGGCATCTGTTTCTTATACTTAAAAAAAAAAAAAAAAAGCTTTAGAATGGGGTGGCATGCAGCAGAAAGATGATAGAATGACTTAAAACATTCTGTGTGTTGTTCTTTATTCACATGGTGCATTTTTGAACCATGTCTGTGATAATCAACTATAGTCACCCTGTGGTTGAGTACTCATGTGAGATATGTTTTGAACTTATTCATTTTGTATCCGTAATTAATAGTTCAAAGGTCAGAATCCCTGTCATGGGCTCCAAACATGCCTCTCTGCTCCCCCTGCCCCTTTTTCTCTAATTTCTGGAATTTTGATTGATGACAAAATGCATGGATTTTATGTTTGTTTAGGTACAAGAAGGAAATATATGAGATTGTGAAGAAGCGGTCAGAGGAGGATGACGATACAAATGAGGTAATCAACAGTTTCTTTTTTTCGATAAGTAAATAAATTCATTCTAACCAAAAATAGTGCATCCCCATTAAACAAGCTGTGTATAGAAGAAGGCACATAAAGGATACGAAAGAAAGACAAAACAGAACACATGGCAATAGTTAGTGTAAAATGAGTCCATGAACTCTAATAACCTTCCAAAAAAAAAAACTCTAATAACCTTCCACTATAAAATATAAAGTCTGCAAAGTCCACTCAAATAAAGTCTTAAAGAAAAAATACTTCAACTTCACCACACTAAGTTCTTGACCCCCATTATGTTCCCTCCAAACACACCACATAAGATACGAAGGAACTGCTTGCCAAACCTCCCCTTAAACACTCCAACGTTGCCAACGCCATGGCATCACCCAAGAAACACCAAACAAACAAAATAGCATAGACCATAACTCCCAAGCCACATCACAATGGTGAAATAGGTGATTTACATCCTCCTCGTTCCATTTACACATAAAGCACCACTCCATAACAATGATACCTTATCTCTTGAAATTATCTGCTGTTAAAGTCCTCCTCAACACACCCTGTGAAATGAAAGCAACCCCTGGAGGGATACAGATTTTCAAAGTACTCTTCGAAGGAAAGTCTGCACCCCCTAGCAATGTGTTATAGTAGCTCTTCACTTGAGGTGAAGGGGTCCACACTAATGTATCCTCCCCATGTCTAAATTTTGTGTTGTAGAGCTCTGCCAATAACTTGGCCACATCATCTACTTTTAAGTCCTGCACTGCACGAAGAAACAAAGGATTCCTATGCAACTGGTCATCCTTATACTCTATATAATTAACCATCATAGCTTCACTATCTTGTGCCATAAGAAACAATGTAGGATACCTTTCCTTGAGGGAAGTCTCTCCTTGCCACAGATCATGCCAGAATCAAATTTTAGAGCCATTGCCAACATCAAAACAAATGAAGTGTTTGAATATATCAGAAAAAATGGTTGTGGCGGTTTGGGGTGGAAACTGATGCTCTCTGAAGGCAAGTTATAGGTATAAAATATGGTATTTCTAGTGGTGGCTGGTGTACTGATTTGGTGGTAGGGCCCTATGGTGTTAGTTTGTGGAGTATATAAGCAAGGGTTGGCCTGATCTTCTGAATAACATCTCTTTTGAAGTGGGAACAGGTCATAAGATTTATTTTTGGTTGGATATCTGGTGGAGTAATGAGTCCTTTTTGGACAGATTCCTGGACCTTTTTGAAATTGCAAAAAATAAAGAGGCTTTGGAGCCGAATATTTGGATGGTTCCAATGCTTGTATCCATTGGAATCACATTCATTCAGCCTCTTCATGATTGGAAGCTAGAGGGCATGGACTTATTCCTAATGGAGTTATATTCTGTAAAGATTAATTTTCCTCAGGAGGATATACTAATCTGGAATGCTTCTTAGTCTTGAGGATTTTCAGTAAGTTCTTTTTATCACCTTTTGAGGAGAGGTGGGGGATGCATTTTTTTTTTTCCCTTTGAGGATGGTGTGGTGTATGAGAGTTCCTCCTTGGGTTGGTTTCTGTGTGGTCCACTGTGAAAGGGAAGATCTTAATGACTGACAACCTGCAGAAGAGGGGTTTGATAATTTTGGATTGTTGTGTTATGTGTAGATCTGATGGGGAGGATATTGATGATTTATTTTTGCATTGTGGCGTTGCACGTGAATTATGGGTTTTTATTTTCTCTCTTTTGGGTCTTTACTTGGGTGATGCCAAAGAAGGTGCCAGACCTGCTCATTATTTGGTCTGGAATGTGTGGTAAAAAAACTTAATCTACTACGTGGGGAGCTATTCTGGCTTGTCTTTTATGGACCATTTGGAAGGAAAGAAATCTGAGAGTTTTTGAAGGATCAAAATGTTCAAATGTTCAACTGAAATCTTAAATTTTGGGTACTCTGTTTGAGTGGCTGAAGGTTTTTTGCTCTAATGTCGGTTCAGGTTTAGACTTTCTGACCTTTTTGGACAGTTTGGCTCTTTCCTGAATCTTGGTGTTGTTTTGTTTTATTCTTTTTCTTTGGTGTATTCTTGCTTTTCTTTTTCCTTTGGAGTGTCCTTAGTATACTCCCTGTTCACTTTGGCCTCGGCTCGGCCTTTCTTCTTCTTTTTTGATTGAATAAAGCTTCTTTTCTTACTGATATATCTATATATATATATATATATAGATATATATATATATTCCAACCACTTCTAATTTACTTTCACAAATGCAATTGATATGCTCCCCTAGCCACCCCTGAGCACGAGAACTCACTACTGGATCTGTACTTTAACTCAATGAATTGTCTCCAAAGCGCCATTTCTTCACGCACATGACTCCGCAAGCACTACCCAACAAAGCTTGATTAAAGATTAACAGCTTAGTAAATCCTAAATCCCCTGTCGCAGACTGGATTGCAACAAATATTCCAGTTAACAAATTTAAATTCTTCACCCATACTACCCCATAAAAATCTCTCTGAATTTTCTCTAATCTAGGTAACCAACCATTTCATCAAAGCATTGTTGTCAGATCCATTTATTCATTCATTGTTCTGGTTAAATTTTTATGGTAATGTTAATTGTGTTTGTAATTACTTTGCATAGTCCCTGGTAGCGCATGACAATTTTGCAAATGTTGCATAACATTAATATTTGAGGAATTGGTTGTTATTGCCAAGCTATAAAATTAAGCTGATGATCATCTATGTTGCAATGTAGTGGGTTGGAAGAGATTTCTGCAAACCGGTTTAGATGAAAACTTTATTGCCTTTTCTGAAGAAAAAAATAATTAATTTTTGTAATTTTAACCTTTTTATTTATTTATAAGTAGTATTGCTGGGAAAAAAGAAGAAAGATAAGAAATGTGAAACCATAAAATGAATTTTCTGCCTCTCAATCAGTTAAGATGGCAAATATTTTTGAAAGGTGATCATTGAACAAATTAGGAACCTAGATGATGATATGTACACAATTGAGTGGATTGCAGAAGTGTTTGAACCATCAAATACAGTATTTCCATTCCCCTTGTTCCTTTTCATTCTTAAGTCTGATTATGGTTGGGCAGTCCACTGACTTGTAGTCAAATAATTTTCAATGCTTATTAGAGTTGCTTTCTGTTCCTTAATGTGCTTTCTAGATGGGAAAAGGCAAATTCAGTTAGTTGCATTTTTACCTATTTATTAAAAAAAAAAAATACTAAATAATTTTTTCCATGCTCAGTATCTCAGATCTGGATGGGAGCTACATTAAATTTAAAACTTCCATTCAATTTTAAAAACTCTTCGTTTCAGAAATATCCCCCCAAAACTTATATCAATATTTTAATTTTTTGAAGAGTTTCTCTCTGCAATTATCAAAAAAAGAAAAAGAAAAAAAATGGTTCTCTCTGTCACATACTGACACGCAGATTGTCTATGTTATATGTTTTTAACTTTCAAAAAAATATTTATATGTATTTATGCATATTCGTTTGTCTGCACATCTGAATGCTTACACATACGAATGCAAGTATATGGCATGTATCTTTACGCTTGCAGAAGGTCAGATTGGTTTGTTCTTGAGTTTAGTTACAATCACCATGCATTAAGCAAATGATATTGGTGTTCAAGCTCAACATCAAACATATATGCACCACAGTAGGACGGCATAAATTGCCAGGGGATATGATCCTTTATTATTTCTATGAAAATGTATTATGTGTCTATATTTTAGTTTTTAGAATAGATTAATAATACAAAATCCAAACAAGTTGAAATATAGAGTTGACAGTATGCAAAAGATGATTACATTAAAATAAATCAGATATATTTTTCCTCAAATGTAGGTCACAAGTATACATCTATGCAGTGTTGGAATATCAAACTTTAAATAATGAATTATTTTTTTCCCTTCATATCATATTGCCATTGCGCACATACTTGATTTTGGCTAGGTGACACGCTTGAAGACCTTTCTATTAAGAAATTATCCTCTTGCTTCAAATAAACTTCAAAAAACTTAAGATAATGAGTGAATGAATTCTGTCCTATCTTTTGCCTATATATGTTTCTTGTTCTTATTAACTAATTATGTGCTGTACTCCCTTACATTCTTTGGAAGTGCAGTACAGGATGCCAGAAGCCTATGATGAGGAAGGGGGTGTCAATCAGGAAAAGAGATTTGCTGTGGCTATGCAACGTTACAGGTCAGGTTACACTGGAAAGAAAGGATGCTGAGATGTTTACAATCATCGCATTTCTCTCTCTCTCTTACACACACACACACACACAGTACAATAGCCACATTTCGTTTAGGAGCTCCATCCACCACAGCATGGTTATGAATCTATTTTCTGGAAATGCATCTTGTTCAGTCTTGTTAAAGCTTTTTTTTTTTCTACACTTATTGTGCCTTATAGAGACCAAGGTGCTGCGGATAAAATGAATCCATTTGCCGAACAAGAGGCCTGGGAGGAGCATCAAATTGGTGAGTTGAAGATTAGCATTCTTTTTGTTCACCATCTAATCAAAATTCTCCTCTGTGATCAGTATTCTAAATCTGAAATCATTGCCTCTGCAGGAAAGGCAACGATGAAATATGGTTCAAAAAATAAAAAGCAAATATCTGATGACTATCAGTATGTTTATTCAATTTCCACTCTATTGCATCATTTTGGTGAATCTTGTTTACATACTTTTAGGATGTTCAGTTACATTTTCTTTTTTTCTTTTTTGAAATATAATGATTACACTAGGTTGTTGTCATAGTTTCCTTTGTTTTATGTGAGCATGGTTATGACTAGCATCTGTTGTTTCTTCCCATATACAGGTTTGTGTTTGAGGATCAGATTGATTTTATCAAAGCATCAGTTATGGGTGGTGAAAATGTATGTATTTTAACTTTGCATGCATTTGAAATTGGACTATATGCTGGCTTTTTACTTATTTTATGTATTGATTCAGCTTTATTTCAAATAATCTAACTTTCAGCTTTTTGGAAATAAGCTAGCTTTTAGCTTTTTGTCTCATGTTATGCAAATAAGCTACCGTAAAAAAGCAATGGATAATATGGATCAAATTCTTCTGTTTTGTGTTAAATTTCTATCTGCTTCTGTGGCTGTTCCTCCCTAATTTTGTGCTAAATTTCTATCTGTTTGTCACTTTTTTCACTTGCAGATTGATAATGAGGAGGCCACCGAGTTGCTTGAGAAGTCTATGGCAAAATCAGCTTTGGAAAAGCTTCAGGTCAGTTTGTAGTGAAAATAACTTTTGTGGGGGGTTTGAAATACTTCCCCCATAAATTATTAGGATCAAATTCTTCTGTTTTAAGCATGTGGCATGATTGGGAAAAGGATATCTTAAAAAAAAGATGTTTAAATAGTTTAAATTATATATTACATTAAAAAATAAGATGTTTGAGGAAATTTTCAGAAAATTGTGGAATAATAATTTTATCTAGTTGTTTAAATAAACATGGAATGACACTAAAAAATTATTGCTATGGCAGAAGTTAGAAAGGCAGAATTTCCCTAAAAAATGAGAAAAGTTTGACGAGACTGAATAACATATTCTCAAGTGAAACAACACATATTTTGGAAATTTCAAAAAATTGAGGGAAGTTAATAAAAAAATAAAAAAATTGATTATCATTTTTCTTTATGCTCATTCAGGAGGATAGAAAATCTTTACCTATTTATCCATATCGAGATCAATTGCTTCAAGCCATTGAGGATCATCAGGTTTTGAATTTCTTCACACTTTTCACCTAATAAAGTATTTTATATTTATGCTTATGTTTTGTATTATCAATTTGAGAAATGTCATGTATATGTCTGCATAGATGCACACATATCCAAATGCATGTCTTTTAAGGTTTAAACTTCTTTATGATTACCTTTTATTTTTTTGATAGATTCTTGTTATTGTTGGTGAAACTGGTTCTGGAAAGACTACACAAATACCCCAATATCTTCACGAAGCTGGATACACAAAGCGTGGAAAGGTATCAGGTTTTTTGGTTATAAGTTGTGGAGTTTTTTTTTTTTTTTTTTGAATGAGATTTTGTGGGAATCTTCTTGTGATTTCCTCAATACAATTGCTGTTACCTTTTGTTGGTTCCCTTGTGAAAAATTCAGAGAAAAATTTGAGATGATGTTACTGAGTTTATGTTACACACTCACATTCTGACACATCCTCCCCCTTCATATAAAGTGTGTTACCATTTTCTACATTCTGATGTAAATTGTATCCTCCCTAGTTGCCTTTTCAAACTAAAATTAAGTAGAGGTCTTTGTGATTGATGGGGTAGGTTGGTTAATTGAAAATATTTGGAATTCAGCCTAGGTTTTAATCATGATTTTGGCCTTTCTTTACAGATTGGATGTACACAGCCACGACGGGTTGCTGCTATGAGCGTTGCTGCTCGAGTTTCTCAAGAAATGGGTGTCAAACTTGGGCATGAGGTACGCCATCTTAATTTCTGTATTCTGGTTTGTTTTTATTAGATAGCCCACTGTTGTTAAATTCTTAGTACTAATTAAGCCTTGTGAAGAATAATGTATATTTTTGTGTTGGATTGTATGCCTTTTCATGTATGATGTATGTTGTACCTGTACGCATGCTTTGATTCAAATATGTGATCTGATGTTATAGATGTACATGTGCTGAAAAAGAAAAAAGAACAGCCAGATATGGAGGGATTGGAATTTTTGTCTTGAATTTTGCTCCATCTTTTGTATCAATAAATCAACCTAAATGGGATTGCAACATTACTATTATCCCCATTTTATGATTTTTCTTGAAATGTTCTCTCCTTATTGTTTGTGTCAAAATGATGCAATAAACATTGTGGTTACCATAATATGATTTCTTTAATTTTCCTCTGTTGAAGGCCAACAGTAATGGTGTATGTCATATGCAGGTTGGTTATTCTATTCGTTTTGAAGATTGCACTTCAGAAAAGACTGTTCTGAAATATATGACAGATGGGATGTTGTTGCGAGAGTTTCTTGGTGAACCAGATCTGGAAAGCTACAGGTGAGCTATTTTATTTTGTGTTTGGTTGGGGTGAAAAGGGATAGGAAATAAAATGGGTGTTTGAAATTTGCCATACAGGCCCACCATTTTTTTTCCCATCCAAATGGAAGAAAATGAGAGGGGAAATTGAATTGAGAGGAAAGTACAAAATTACCCCTCCATTTTCTCATGTTTTTACCTTAATATATTAAGGGAATCTAAGTAATTCTCTCCATCCTCCCACTTTTCCATCTTCTGTACCAAACACATATGTTGCAAAACTCAAATCTTTTCTATCCTCCCAACCCAGCAGAGTCTTATGATTTAGTTAGATTGGTTTTGCTGATTTGCCTATTGATATTTCTACAAGCAGTATTTTATTAAAGACTCAAAGTTATTACTCTTAATTATTAATTAAATAAAGGATAAAGATCAATTCAGACATATTTTTTTTAGTTATTATAGAATGTACATAATTTAAGTGGTTGAATTTGGGGCTGTTTTCTTGACATTGAACCTATTTATCTTATAAATTAAGATAATAATATGGACTTGGTCCTTAGATTTATTTATGGCCGAAAAGGAGCCTTATGAAGTAAAAATCTCATGATGTTTGCAAAATTTTCAGTGTGGTGATGGTGGATGAGGCCCATGAAAGAACTCTCTCAACTGATATTCTATTTGGATTAGTGAAGGTGAGTGTAAAACCTTTAATTTAAAGCGGTTAATGTTTTATGGTTTTTATTTTTTTAATTGAAGTTCATTTATTGGACTGTTGGGTCATTTTTCCAATCACAAGTGGCAATCCTGTAATTGGGTGTGTAGATCAGTGTGCCAATGTTTTGGTGAGTCTTACAGTATAATATTGGCAAGGTGTATTGAAGTTTCAGTTGTTTGTTTTCCTGGAAATAATTGAAAATATATCAAGTGATTCATGAAATGCCTTTGGCATGTATATTTTCAGTATTGCCATCTGAAAGGTATTAGAATTGAAGAATGCTTAATATGGAACCAATCAGACAGCTTACTTGTCCCAGTTAGATGTACAGGGAGCACATTCTTTTCTTTGGAATTGTCAACTACCTTTGGCTTCAGGACTCTATTTGGCATTTAATATTATTTTTAATCATTTGTTTACTATCTGACTACTGGTGCTCTTGTGTAACAGGATATTGCTCGATTTCGCCCCGATCTTAAGTTGCTAATCTCAAGTGCAACGCTTGATGCAGAGAAATTTAGTGATTATTTTGATTCAGCTCCAATCTTTAAATTTCCAGGGAGGCGCTATCCTGTTGAAATACACTACACAAAAGCTCCAGAAGCTGATTATTTGGATGCAGCTATAGTTACTGTTCTTCAAATTCATGTGACACAAGAACTGGGAGATATTTTGGTTTTCTTCACTGGTCAAGAAGAGATTGAAACAGCAGAAGAAATTATAAAGCACAGGATAAGGGGCCTAGGGACAAAGATTGCTGAGCTGATTATATGTCCAATATATGCAAACCTACCAACTGAGCTCCAAGCAAAAATATTTGAACCCACTCCTGAAGGAGCACGGAAGGTGGTTCTTGCTACAAATATAGCTGAAACCTCCTTGACTATTGATGGGATCAAGTACGTAATTGACCCTGGCTTTTGTAAAATGAAATCTTATAATCCAAGGACTGGAATGGAGTCATTGCTAATTGCTCCAGTCTCCAAAGCGTCAGCTAACCAGAGGGCAGGTCGAGCGGGAAGAACAGGTCCTGGAAAATGCTTCCGGTTATATACTGCCTACAACTATTACAATGATATGGAAGATAATACCATTCCAGAAATACAAAGGACTAACCTTGCAAATGTTGTCCTTAGTCTTAAGAGCCTTGGGATCCATGACTTGATAAATTTTGATTTTATGGACCCACCTCCATCTGAAGCATTATTAAAAGCCCTAGAACTACTCTTTGCTCTGAGTGCATTGAATAAACTGGGTGAGTTAACTAAAGTGGGCAGACGGATGGCAGAGTTCCCTCTTGATCCTATGCTATCCAAAGCAATAGTTGCTTCTGACAATTACAAATGCTCAGATGAAATGATTTCCATTGCCGCTATGCTTTCTGTTGGAAATTCAATATTTTATCGTCCAAAGGACAAACAAGTCCATGCTGACAATGCGCGAATGAATTTTCACACTGGAAATGTAGGGGACCACATCGCATTGCTAAAGGTGGTTAATAATAGTCCCTTTTTTTTTGGGTGTTATTTTGTGGATACATATTTTCCTGTTCTAAATGTTCACTAAACATGACATGCTCAATAAATTTGAATGATTTAAGTTTCTTTTAGTTGAGATCTTTAAAATTTTATGATGTAACTGGATTTCCAGGTGTGGCCAGATAGTAATGTCCTTTGTACTAATGTACAATAGGCTGTTCTGGCTGCATTTTCAGTAATAACCAAAAGAATAGTGATGTGTAGCTGTAGCGTTTTATTATACTTAATGATTTATGAGCATTGCAATGAATAGCCGTGTTTGAGAATTGGTATTGACCTCATTTGTTGTTTTCTAATTCAGGTCTACAATTCTTGGAAGGAGACAAATTACTCAACACAATGGTGCTATGAAAATTATATACAGGTATGGTTTAGGCACAACTCCTCTTGGTTGTAACAACCTTAATTGTGCCTATGTTTTAATAGAAGCCTATGTATTTGTTAGAATTATATGGTTAAATGATTAAATTTGCCATCTCCTAATGGCTTAAGGTTTTGGGACAATTAGTAATTTGACAGTGTTGAGGTGCGAAGGCCTTGAGATGAATTGGTTTTAGAAACTGCTAATAGCTAAGAAATCTTCTTCTGGAGCTTAGTTCAGTCAGAATTAATAGGTACTATATTGTATGTATAATTCTTGTTTACAAATAAAATTAGGGATTTGACACAGCTAAGTGGCAATGGTGTAACAATACAAGTGCTTCTCCTTCACCAACCCCCCCCCCCCCCCCCCCCAACACACACACACTAAAATTTTTATTTTTAAATCCATAAATTTATAAATTTTACTCTTTATTCTTTATTTTGTCTTTAAATTAATGAGTTTGATGAAGATTGTAAACTTCCTTAGCATTAGCTTTATTGGTTATGTTGACTGTACAGCAATATAGACATTCTTATGCTGGCTTAAAGGGTTAATTGTTGTGCTAGTTGTTTGTCATCATAAGTGTTCTTAATGTTTTTTGTAATTTCAATTTCAATGCTTACAGGTTAGGAGTATGAAACGTGCAAGGGACATACGTGATCAACTTGAGGGGCTCTTGGAAAGGGTTGAAATTGAAGTAACCTCAAATGAAAGTGATTTAGAACCTATAAAAAAGGCTATAACATCAGGTAATTAATTTGCTTGCAAGAGGTAGTCAAAATGATTCCTTATATATATTATCTCTGTGTGTGTGTTCATTGCTGAAATTAATTCTAAATGGTTCCTTTTAGGCTTTTTCCCACATTCTGCAAGGCTACAAAAGAATGGGTCTTATCGGACAGTTAAACATCCACAGACTGTTCACATACATCCGAGCTCAGGGCTGGCACAAGTAAGTAATTCATGCTTTTATTAATAATTGATGATGTTGGGTTGTGGAGACCTATCCAAAAAAAAAAATGATTTTGGGTTGTGGAGCTTATGATTAAAGCACAATCTATTCAATCAAAGGGATAGGTGGAGTTACACGTATAATGCTATTAGATGTGTATTCTTCTTATTGTCTAGTTTAATCAAGTGATACATAGTTTGAAGCATGTTGATTCATTAAATGGTTTCTAGGATGTAGAGACCTCAGGTCATTTGTAGGATAAATTATGAAATTTGTCTACCTGTGGTCACATCCACCCATGTGGATGTGGTGGATTTAGGGTGTTGATAGGAAAGCTGAAGGGTTTAATTTGGGGTTGTAAAGGAAAGGGAAAAAAGAGAGAATTATATGGCGTTTTGTGACTGTGTAAAGAGTATTCAAGAATAGTACCACGAGAAAGAGAGAGATAATGGAGGGAAGAAAGGAAAAATGAAGAAAGATACTAGGACCTATGAAGCATGAACACGGATACGGTATGAGTATGACACAATTACACGGAAATTTTTGAAAAATAAGGACATGAGTACGGAGGAAATACGTATATTAATTAATTAATTATTTAATATATTTTTATGTTTATTTCTAAATGTTGTTAAGCATCTATTTTTTCATATAATATTAAATATATCAATTTAAGAGCAATAAAGGATAATAAAATGAATTCATGACTTACATATGATGTCTAAAAGAGAAAATAAAAGATAACTAGATTAGTGTTCAAGATTAAAACTAAAAAGAAATAAAAGATAAGTGTTGCTCCTGTGATCCTAAATTAAAATTAAAAAAAAAAAAAAAAAAAAAGGACAGTTGGGACATGGGTGCAACACTGTCCTAGGTGTGTCTTGTGTCTGACACTCTGACACAGGTACAGCACGTGCCTTTCACAACCGAATTCTCAATTCTTATTATTCAACACCATCTTTTAAGGATATATATATATATATATATAATATTTATTTATAAGGACTCATTCTTGTACCATTAGTATTAGGATTGCTAGTTTGACTAGTGGACTTATTTTATTTTATAAAAGGGTTTGACATTACTATACTAAAATGCAGCCCCATGGACCCCCTGAACTTGGTGCACGGGGAGGTACCACTTGGACCAACAAGTCTGGTGTTTGACTAGTGAGAAAAAGCTAATAAAGTAGTAATAACTAATAAAAGGACTAACTTAGACTCTAAGAAAATAAAACCTAAGATACTTAGGATCTCCTAGAAAGTTATAGATTCAACCAAAATACCCTTAAGTCACAGGATTTGGAGAAATAATGGTATTGCTTCTGATTAAAAAATTGATAATAATTTGTTAAATAAAAACCCTAATTAAAAACTGTTTCCACCCTATAAAACATATAACTAAATCTTTTAAACCACAGTCTATCACTTTGATTAGACTTTACAATAAGTCTTGAAAAGATGAATTTGCAAAGCAGTAACAAATTAATCTCGAGCTTGGGGATTCACGTGTAGTGATTCCATACTGCTGTTCTTAGATTCTCTTCTTTTTTTACATAGTTTCTTTTTTTTGTATATATTTTTGTTTCTTCATGCTCCTTGCATGAAGTAGCCTTGATTAATAAATTTTATCTTACTTTTTAAAAAAAAAAAAAAAGGCTTGTTGTTGGACTTGAAGTTGGAGTAGTTCCAGTTAGGCCTGTTTCTGATTTTAAAATAATTATTTTGAATGCAAAATTTTAAAAATATGATACTTATCAGAAAAAGTAAAATAAAAAAAATGAAACTAAGGAAAATTGGTAATAACATTCACACAAAGATTTTGATGCTTCTCAGTGGGATTGGTGCTTTGTGTTAGATGTGTAGGTGCATTTTATATACACTAATAATATATATTTTTTGTCTACTGCCTTATAATGAGCCAGGTGAACTGTCTTGCTCCTGGTTTTCATTTTTCAAACTGGGTGTTTGGGCTTCCAAATTTATATAAACCAATGTCTTAGGCTTTCTATGTTTTAAAAAATGTGTGCTGGCACACTTTTCCCTCTTCCCTATGGAGTGAGGTGTTCCTTAACATGAAAAACCGCAATTAAATCATAGTAAAGGAGATTTTTTAATAGCGCTAGGATGAATGAGGATTGATTATCCCCTCTAGAGTGGCTTTCTTTGTATGGACAGCAGCCTTGGGGAAATGTCTGACTATTGACAACTTAAGGAAAAGAAAGATTTGCATTTTGGACTGGTGTTTCATGTGCAAGTGTAATAGTGAAACTATTGACCATCTTTTCCTGCATTGCTCGGTTGCTCTAGAGTTGTGGGACATGGTTTTTGGGTTATTTGGAGTTTGTTGGGTTATGCCTTTCTCAGTTGTTGGGCTCTTGGCTTGCTGGCAAGGTCGTTTTGGTCGCCATCGTAATGGAGATCTTTGGATGGTTGCTCCTCATTGTTTGATGTGGTGTATTTGGAAGGAGAGAAATAGTAGGTGTTTTGAAGACAAGGAGCGTTCCATGCCTGATCTCAAGCTTCTTTTTTTTAGAACCTTACTTGATTGGTTTTCTGTGTGGAGAAACCATCATTTTTCTTCTATTTTGGATTTTCTTGATTTTTGTAATGTTCGTTTTTTATTTGTTCACCTCTGTATACTCCCTGTGTACTTCGGTGTTCCTCTCTTTTTGTTTTCAATGAATCTATTACTTATCAAAAAAAAAAAAAAAAAAAAAATTATGCCATCTTGGTTGATAATGTTCTATTTTATATTTTTCGGTCTGATGTTCCATCTAGAATACCTTAACATTCTCTTCTAGTGTACTCAAAAATAAAACTTATTCCCACTTGGCTGGACTGTTACAGTAGTAATTATTTAATAACTGATATCCTAAGAGAAATGACTTTGTGAATGACATTATTTTCTATCTTTTTCACCTTCAGATCCTTCCAAGATGGGTTATATACCATGAATTGGTACTCACAACCAAGGAATATATGAGACAGGTATTTGTCATGCGCCCTCGAAGCATTTGATTTTAGTTGGCTTTTCAGTCTGCTAATTTGGAATATTTGCTATTTAGAGCATCCGTAACAGATATTGTAAAAATTATGCCATTTTGCTACACCAAAAACTTACTTTACTATTTTACCACATCATTTTACAATATCCCATTTATCAGATGTTCTATATTTTTACTACTTTATTTAAATATTATTTTTTAATTCTTATTTTATTCTTTCTTTATCATTGTTCCTAACGGTAACATTTGATCCAAAAAAATCAGATTTTCAAATATTCTTATTCTTTAACGGTAACTTTTTGTTTCTCAAAAAAAAAAAAGAAAAAAAAAGAAAGTAACATTTTCAAACAATCCCCTTCATTGAACGGTCATATTTAAAAAAAAGGATATTTTCTTAAACTTTTTTTTTTTGGATCAGTTAACATTTTTTTTTTAAAAAAAAAAAAAACTTAGAACCTGTTGCCTTCCCCACCCCACCCCCAACCCACAAAAAAAAAAAAAAAAAAAAAAAAACCTTAGAACCTGGGGACTTCGGAAAAAAAAAAAAAAAAAAAAAAAAAAAAAAAAACTTAGAACCTGTCACAAAAAAAAAAAAAAAAAGAAAAGGAGAAGAAAGCACATCCAAATATTTGATGAAAGAAAAGAGGGAGGCGGTGAGCTGATGAAAGAGAAGAAGAAAGAGACCTGAGCGAGAAAAGAGGAATAAAAAAGAATAAATTGATATGCCACACGGGTTCCATACAGTGGCAAATATATGATGACACTGTAGCATGTTGCAAAAAATTTAGAATATACCACATCTGATAAATAGGGATAAATGATGTTTGGTGTGCTATATGTGCCGAATTTTTAGCATTTGGCACATATAGCACATCTGATAAAGATGCTCTAACAAAAAATGAGAATTTGAATTACAGGTAACGGAACTAAAGCCAGAGTGGTTGGTGGAAATAGCTCCACACTATTACCAGCTTAAGGATGTTGAAGATTGTATGTTCTCTTTCTCTCTTTCTGTGTGTGTGTTTGGGGGAGTGGCTTCCCCTCTTCAACACTATCAATATTGTTTATGGCCTTTAGCATAACTTCACCTTATATTTTAATATTGTTAGGGATAGAAAGAATAACAAATTAAGTTTCCCTATTCTCACAAGGCCTGCTGATTAAATATTGAAATAATTAGTTTCTTTTTGATTGTTTAGACCTTTTACAATATCAATGAGGCCTTAGTCCAAAAGTATGAAATTGACTATGGATCCTTAACAAACTAATTGGGGTCATTCACATGTATTATTTTCCTCCATTCTAACTAAATTCAAAATCATACTCCCTTTGACCTCTTTAATTAATATGTCATTTTTTACTACTTGTATTACTATTTATTTAGGTTTTCCTCCACCTCTCTTCGTTCTTTTGACTTAAATCAAATCATTCTTTTTTAATTATCATTAATCGCTCTCTCTTTCCTTTATTAACTACTTGTTAGTGGATTGAAATAAAATGTATTGGTTATATATTCCATGAAATTCCAAGCATGCTCAAAATCATTCTTCTTGGTAGAAAACCTACAAAACCACCATTATTGTTAGAAAATATTGGTTAAGTGATTAAATTCATACTTTCCTATCAAATATTGTGTTTGGGATAAGTAGTCTCCTAAGTTTGAATCTAGTCTCTACTTTACATTTTATTAAAAAAATTAAGGGTGTTCCTCTTTTTGATAGTGTTCCCCTTTTTGATATCAATAAAATTATTACTTATCCCAAAATAATAATAATAATATTCCATGTATGGGGCCCCACTTGTTAAGTGGGAGTGTGGACTTGTGAGTGGGAGCAATGGAAAATAATGGTTAGGTAATGGCTCACCATTTTTTTTTTTTTTTATCAAGTTAAGCTTTTTGAAACAAGTGGTAAATTTTTAATGTCTATGCCATCTCTGAAGAATAGTCTGCAAGAAAGAACATTGTTTAGGAGGAAACCATGCACCTCTTCTGAATGCTGTGGGTAGCATTAATGGGCTCTATTTGCTGTAAAAGTGATGGTTTCATGTTTTCTATTTTATTTTTTTTGGACAATTATCTTTTGAAATTTTACGAGTTGTCAGATGTCTTCTCCAATATGCTTGTAAGGTTTAAAAGTCTGGCATTATTCAAGAATTTCAAAATGCAAACTTCTATCTCCCCCCTTTTATTTTTTCCTCAAAATTGAAAATAGATGTTTGCAGGTTATACAGTAATGTGGCTTCTAACTAATTGTGGCTACTGTACTTGAAAACAAAATCAGAATTTTTAAGAACAGAAAACTAGAAGTAAATAGAGGAAAACTACTCATCACTTAATGAAAAAGATGAAAATACTACATGCACAACAGAATTTTTAAGGGTGGCATATATAATTATATTTGTGTGAATGAAAGAATGGACCATTCTTTTTTCTCCCTAGTCAGCTTTTTTAGTTTTAAGTTATTGTGGAAGCAGGTGCGTAGCTGAAGTTCTAACTCATGTAATTTAAGTTAAAACATGCATCTACTTTTGTGAGAGTGGATGTATTCACATGTTGAAAGAAGACTAATTTCTACTGGGAATATTCTGTTGTAGCATTTTATAAACACCATCAGTAACTGGCTCTCATTTTGAATGTTGGCATTTACACTTTTGGTTGATTTATGGTAAATATTAGTAAAACTACTTGATTTATGGTGTTAAAGTTATGGCTCCTTTTCATGTTTAATGTTTAGATAACATATAGCAAGACTGACTTTCTTATATCATTTGGTTGCCTGGATTGCTAAATATATTTATCTGTGACAGCGGGTATGAAGAAAAAGCCGCGTGCAGAAGTAGGGCAAGGATTGTAGGACTGGCAAACTGGCCACGAGTATCAGGAAAGCATATTGCAGATGATTTAGTAGAGAAGATGACTGTACATATCGGAGACACTTCAGTAGAGGAAATGTAAATACCATTTTGTATATCTAGAATACTAAAAATTTCTGAAAATTTTTCTGCCCTCTGGGTAAAATCACACTCATGCATGCTGCAACTTAGCAATTTGGAGAAGCTGCTTTTTTGAAAGCATAATATTCTTTACAAAGAAATTCTAGTGTATTGGTCCCTTTCTCTTGGGGTAGAGCATAACCTGAGTCAACAATGTAGATAAAGAAAACCTGCTTGTAAAATGTTGAACATATCAAGATTAACTAGCCACTGTCTTGCTCATTTTGAAATATTTTGCCCCAAAAAAAAAAAAACATTTTTATCACTCATTTATAAATACTCATTAATAATATTTTGGTGATTAGAGTTAATCATACTATGTCATTACAAAGAAAGGAAATGTAAATTGTTAAGATTGTATTATTAAGAAATTGCTTGAGTGAATTGACATATATTTAATCGTTTCTACTGATTTAAGTGCATAGTTAATTATATATTTTCTTAAATATTCTTTGATTGCTTCTTATTAATTTTGCTTTTGCCTTCTGCTGGATTTTGTTTCAATTATTGCCAAACAACTGTATTTGTGCAAGAGTGTCATTTTCAACTCAATTATTTCTTATGCCAAATTTAGAAAAATAACTATAAAAATTCTTTTTACATTAATAATTAGTGCACTATGTATACATAATATATGGAAAAAAATTATTAACTTTATTAATATTTTTTTTAATGGCCACAAATTTAGGCTAGTACTGCCCTGATTACACACATATAGAAGTATATATTCTGTCACTAAAAGGAATGTTAATAAAATGAGTTAAGGTTATATAAATTGTTAATTGTTAAGTTTTTTATTATTATTATCATTATTATTAATTCGATAGTTAAAATAGGGAAAATAATGATTTTAATTCTAGATGATTTCATTGAAAATATCAAAAGGTGTCAACCAGTTTAGTTAGTTAGAAAGCTGTTGGCACACTTAAGGTTTATATAATTATATATGCCGTTTATCCTTAAAAAATAAGAAGATTTATATAATTATAAATATTAAAATATTTTTTTTCGTGAATTTACAAATATTTGATTATTTTGACTAATTTGTGCTTACAGTTATTTTGGGTATTCTTGATTGCATGTGTTACTAAGTTTGCTTTTACTAATATTTTTTGTTTCAATTAGTATTAAAAAAAAAAAAAATTAAACATAAGCAAGGATGTCCTATTTCAAGTAAAATGTTTTTGATATAATTAAAAAAAAAAAACCATTTAATTATTTATAAATAATTAATGCACACATATAAATACTTAATACATGGAATCCTACTTTTATATTTAGTTATTAAGTCTATTGTATGCGTTTAAGATATGAATTCACTAAAAAAACAATATGTTAATATTTATAATTATATAAATCTTAACAATTATTCAGAAAAAAAAAAAATATATATATATATATATATATCTTTCTTTCTTTCTATCTCTCTTAACAATATTGAGAGTCTTCTAACTCATTTGGTTGGCACCTCTTAGTGTCTCTATCTACCAAATATAAAATGATCGATATTGTTAAGTAATAGTTTGAATCTAACCAGATTTTGTAAAATCCTTGCTTATGCTTTGAGAGGTTCCATTTGGTTCAAGGCCTCATCAACTTCCTCTCTCATATATTCAGCTGTGAGCATGAAGTTTATCTCATCTGTAATCAACTCCGGTACCGCTACTAAGGCTTCCTCCAAATTCGTTGGTGTGGTGGATGTGAACAAGGACTGATAATAATCAATTAAAATCATAGATATTTCATCCTCACCCGAGCAAACAACACCATCTGAGTCTTGTAATTCTATGATCTGATTTCGGCGAAATTTGTGAGAAGCTCGGCTATGGAAGAACTGTGTATTTTGATCACCCTCTTGCAGTCATAAGGTCCTTGATCTTTGCTTCCACATCTTTTCTTCTTTGATCAAAAGCCCATTAATCTCCCATTTGAGTCTATGAATCCTATCCATTGACCCTCCTTGCATTGCCATCTCCTCTGCTTGCTTTAATTGTTTTTTCTTTTCAGTCAATGCCATTCTTTTCAGAAATTGAGTTTAAAGCCTTATCAGGTCGGTGTTTGGAGTGTTTGGCATTGGTCATATTATCAAAGACCGTAAGTCTTTCAAGTTTCCTACAAACTTATTCCTTCTCACAAACTCGAAGGCAGGGCAACTGTGTGGCTCATGCCTTAGCTAAACAAGCAAGGATGTCTTCCTCTCTCTTAGTTTGGATGGAGTCTGTTCTTTCAGACATTTCTTATTTAGTTTTTGTTGATATAATTCCTTAATTTTGCACTAATATAATTGAATTATATTCCTCAAAAAAAAAAAAAAAAAAACACTGTTGAGTGAACTAATTTCTTATCAAAAGAGTATTATGATAGTAAATCACATCATAAAATTATTCCAATAACATCATTTCTCAATAATAGTGATTACACATCCTCTTAAAAATTGAAAACCATTTAAGTAATTAAAATTGAAATCTGAAATCAAATAATGATTCAAGTTTGTTAAGAGCAATCTCAAATAAATCCATTCCATGTCCTTGAAATAAACATTGTCACTAGGTTTTTCTTCCAATTACCCTGAACCTTCTTTGATATTAGAAATTGTTTCACTTTCTCCATAAATCAAGCACAAATTTTAAATTGTTCTTCAGTCAGATCTAGTTTCTCATTTTCCTCATCATATACCTCTCATGCATCAAGCTTTCCATTGTGAACTTGGATAATTGAAAGATAGTGTAGTCAATTCGAGATAACTAATCTTCTGAACTTTTTTTTTTTTTTTGAGAAAGCTAATCTCCTGAACTTGAGAGAGGCAATAGACATTTTTTTATTAATTTTTTGCTTGCTTCATTTATAATTCCTACGTACATAAATACTAGTGAGGAGATAATCTTCATCACAACCAAGTCCTAAAACATAGGATCCAACTCCTACTTAAATTTAAATACAAATTGAAATTAAATCCTAATCCTCATCCTGATCCACTGCATAATTCTATTAGAATTCTATTCAAATTCAAACTTCTTCAACTACTTCAGAATTATTTGCCATTTGGCCTTGGGACAACCCTTTCACAAGCTTTTGTATACTACCACAAACGAAATCTTTGAATGATGAAAAGCCATTTTAACCACTGAAGCAGCAAGAATTTCCTTACCCTAATTTTCAAAATTTAAAAGAAAATTATGATTTACAATGGAAACATATTATAAAATACTTTCTAAATCACCTAATAATTCACTTTAGCCTTACACTTCTCCACAATATGAGCACCTTTTTAACTTGCAATAAATTTGGCAGCGCATTGTGCAGGGAAAAATACAGTAAAGACAGTAAGAAATTAGCAACCAGTTAAAAAAAAAAAAAAGGCAAATTCCAAAAGGTTCATTAAAACTTTCTAGCATAAAGGTATAATAAACAGCTCTATCGATTTATAGGTCTAACTGACCTTGTTGTCTAATTCTTCAATTTTATCACAAACAGTTTTCAGTGGTGGTAGATCATCCTTTATAAGCACACCCTCTTTAACAAAAATCTCCATCAACCAATCTCCACTTGCAGCATTTTCTTTCTCATCCTTAAGAATCTTCAAAACCACTTCTTCTTTTCTAGTCTCACATAGACCAACCATTTTGCTTAAGAGATTTAAGTGCATTAAGTTTGTTCTGACAATTGCACTAGGGTAGTTCATCTGCCCTTCATCCTAGGTTTCCTTTGCCCTCACAAACAACTCGCTTTGCAATCAACCCTCTATTTTCAAGACTCTTCACCACATATGCAATGTATTTCCCTTCCATTCCCTATCCCTTATACCAGCTGCAATTGTAGTTGTTAAAAACTATCTGCACTGCCTTTTTCTATCCTTTTCCTCAAAAATAAGAACAAAAGCTAAGATCCCATCCCACTTTCCCACCCCTGCTCCTCTCGTATACCGTCTGATACAAGGTACAACAGCCTAGATACCACACTAATAAAAGAAGTGTCAAACCCATGCTAACTGGCAACAAAATTCTCTCTCAATTTGCTTGCTCTCATGTATGGTTCTCAATAGCACAAAGAAGATGATCTATTCTTTCTAAAGTATAGTTTTCTCAGATTTGTCTCTAATCAATATCAACATTCTCTCTCAGCTATTACTAATGACCAAGAGTCCCCATATGCAACAACTCCTTCAAGCAAACTCTAGCCATTCCTGACTGCAAAACCTACATTCTAAATCATGCTTACTTTAAACTCAATTCAAATTAACAAATTTTCTGACCCTGTTTTGATTCATGATTTCGTACCTTAAATTTTTGAACAGTTCAACCCACTTATTGGTGTTATTTCAACAACAGAGTACGAATTTAAAACCATCCAGATCAAGTCATTATACAGGTTGTACAAATACCAGTTCATAAAAGGCCATATTTGCAAATAACAAATTAAAATAAAAAGAAAAAAAAAAAACACTTGCATGTGCAAGAAATCCACAATATTTTGTCATTCAGGTTTCATAACTAAATAATCCACGGAAAAAAAAAAAAAAAAAAAAAAAAACAAGAACAGAGAAGCAGATTCAGGCTTACAATGAAGAATAGCAACAAAGAAGCAGAGATTAGATGGGAATAATCACCGTAAATAATGGGAATTTGGTGTTGGTGTGCTCAAGAAAGACTCTCGCAGTGAATTCTTCAAATTACATAATTTAGATGGAATTTAAATTTATTACTCTCAAATTTCATGTTAATTTTCCACGCGTAAATTGAAAATTTCTTCATTTGTGAAGCCAAACAAGGACATAAATAAATTCCACACTCCAAATTCTGGGTACAAAGGCTCTACCCAATGTCCAAACACATAGTTAGAATCCATTCTATTTGATTCCTTTATAAACTCCTGAACATAGAGTAAACAGCTAAGGAATTATGCAAACCATAAAATTTCTTTCCAAAATGAAAATAATTTGCACGATTGACAACTTTCCAAAGAACTAGAAATTATATTTCATCCATTATTTCATAACGACAAATTAACCTAGGCAAATATCAGTTTTGACGATTCCAATGTGAACGACAGAAGTACCATTACATGATTGTAATGCCACACAGGCTAGAAAATAAAGAAATGAACATAAAAAATTTAAAGAATCAAATTCACCTCTAAAGCTCAGGTGCAGCTTTCAATCCACAACAGAGGATATTCATCTTATGCCACAGCAGGCATGTCCTTAATCCATGGGTCCAATGGCTTCCCAATTGAGTACACAATGAATCCTATCTCCCTCAGCTTCTTGACATTTACCATGTTTCTACCATCAAACACAAATGCAGGTTTCTGCATATTATAAAAAATCCTTTGGTAATCAAGGGTCTTGAACTCATCCCACTCGGTTAGAATGCAGATCGCATGAGCATCCCTTGCAGCCTCATAAGCGTCCCAAACTATGCTCACTTTCTTCACAGTACTAGGGCTCATTGGCTGGAGATGAACTGCATGATCCCAATCAAACTTGTCCATCAAGAGATCTCTTTGGATCTGATCCACGGTGACTTGTGGATCATATATGCTCAACCGTGCTCTATCTCTCAACAGCTCTTTGCACACATCAATTGCTGGCGTTTCCCTTGTATCCCCAGTATCCTTCTTGAAGGCAAACCCAAGTATGGCAATCTTTTTGCCAGAAACCGTGTTGAACATTGAAGAGACAACCCTGTTCACAAACCGCTTCTTTTGGTAGTCATTCACCTTAATGACTTGTTTCCAGTAGTTGGCAACTTCAGGTAGGCCATTGCACTCACAAATATAGACCAAGTTGAGTATGTCTTTTTGAAAGCAAGATCCACCAAAACCAACACTAGCATTAAGGAACTTGGATCCAATTCTGGTGTCCTTACCAACAGCATGGGAAACCTGTGAAACATCTGCCCCAGTTGCCTCACAGAGAGCTGACATAGCATTGACAGACGAAATCCTCTGGGCCAAGAAAGCATTGGCAGCTAACTTGGAGAGCTCTGCTGACCAGAGATTGGTTGTGATGATCCTGTCTTCAGGCACCCAATGCGCATATACATCTTTCAATGTTTGAATTGCCTTTTGGCCATCAGGGGTTTCTCTCCCTCCAATGAGAACCCGATCAGGGTTAAAGAGGTCCTGAATAGCTGTTCCCTCAGCAAGAAATTCCGGGTTTGAGAGAATTTGATAGTTGATGCCCTTGCTATTGAAAGAGAGGATCTTTTCAATTGCCTCGGCTGTTTTCACTGGGACAGTTGACTTCTCAACAACAATCTTGTTGGATGTTGAAACATCAGCAATCATCCTGGCTGAACTCTCCCAATATGTCAGGTCTGCAGCTTTGCCAGCTCCAAGGCCCTGAGTTTTGGTTGGGGTGTTAACTGAAACAAAAATGATGTCTGCCTCTGCAACATTTTTTTCCACATCAGTGCTGAAAAAAAGATTCTTTCCTCTGCACTGCTTCACTATATCTTCAAGACCCGGCTCATAAATTGGGAGCTGTTCACTGTTCCAGGCCGTGATACGAGAGACAGAGATGTCAACAACAACCACTTGAATTGAGGGGCACTTGAGGGCAATGACTGCCATGGTAGGACCTCCAACATACCCAGCTCCAATGCAGCAAATTTTCACCATTTTCTTTGGTTAAATTCCTGAGGTGGCAAAAAATCATGCATCATATATAATACATCAAACTAAGCTCTCTTTTTATTGTTGCAGAAAATTTTTGCACATATACAGACACGAACTACAAAGCAGGTCAAATATTACACTTGTTCTATTCATAGTCAACTGCATTGATGTCCCATCACCACTGCTAAAAGGCTGCCTAGTTTTGATTCAACAGCAACTGAATTATGGAATATGGGTTAGAACCTATTAACTATCACAGAAGGTTGAGTCATGTATGTCCATGTTACAAGTGAAACCAAAGCAAGCATATATGGATCTGAACAGGAACTGAAAGAAAGGACTAGAACTTAACGGTTGATTACTGCCCAAAACAAGATAAAATATAACATTTAATCACTTTGCCAGTCAAATCTTATGTGAAGTTTTACAATAATTGATCCATAATAATATGGTTGATCTATACCATTAAAATGTTCATGCTTAAACTACAAAGAACAATAAACAAACTTGAATTGGAATCTAAATCTTCTGAACCAGGAGGTTAAAAAAAAAGAAAAAAAGCAAGACAATAAATCTTAGAAAGTCCTTCTTAGGCTATGAGAGGCTAGTCTTGTATCAAAATAAATTCCCAATGGTCCCAACAAACACAACCCGGGCATTTTTAGATAGCAATTCACGTTAAATAAGACCAAAACTTTAATTACCAGACTCATTAACGAGAACAAAGAGAAAAACTCTGCAGCAAACACTCAGAAAAAATAAGAATAATAAAGCATTCGACCACAGCTTTAACAAGTTTTATTTACTAAAAAGGTCTTTGAAAAAAAAGTACCTTAATTATATAAACTTCAATATAAAAGAGACGGAAGAAGAGGGAATATATGTACTAGAATACTAGGTGAGGCAAGGAAATAAGGACACCAACATCTCCTTAAATACCGCCTATGATCTAAACTGCTGCTCTGTACTCTTACAAAGCAAAGCAAATCTAAGTCAGATTTAAACTGTGGACTGGAACGTTCAACGCGTTTTCAAACACACCTTCAAATAACAAACAAGGGAAATCTAGTTAAGCCACCCACCACTTAAGACTTTATGTATATCAAATCATTATCAATATCTTTATAAACCCAGATTTGAAATTAGGATAAACACAAAAACAAAATATTTTAAAAAATAAAATATTGTGTTTTTGGGATAAAATTTTCAAGGGATATACTAAAAAATTGAGTTTGGTACAAAACCCAATTCTAACAAAAAGTCAAAAAGTAATTTTCATATCAATAAAACACAAAGTACGCACACAAGATTTCCTTACGTGGATACTTTTCTTGTGATGTGACATATGAGGTTTTAACTGATCCCAAAAATTTAACAAATACTTGTGTTATCGACTAGTTAACTTAATTGATAAAATTTTTTCTTTAATAAAAGATTTGGATTTTGATCAACGCTTATATCAAAAAAATTATTAATGTCTTAGCCTGATAACGAATGTTGTTAGTTGAAATTCTTCCCATTCTTAATAAAAAAATTTAACAATTCTAGTAAACAAAACGTTTCATGGCCCAAAAACAACGTGCTTGGTGGGGTTGAAACGGTGATTGAGTGCGATCAAAGCCACGGGATTAGTACATAGAAGTATAAATTAAAATAAATAAATAAATAAAGTGGCTATTAGAGAGCTCGATTTAAAAGGAACAAATGAAAGTTAACATGTTGATACCTTGGAAAATGCCCACAAATCAGCAGCAAAAGAGTTTGATGGAATGGAAAGCGTGAAGTATACTACAAGAGAGAGAGAGAGAGAGAGAGAGAGAGAGAGAGAGAGAGGTGGTTTGCTTAGAACCAAATTGCAAGTTCCTTTAAACTGTGAGTAGGTATATATAATGGTGATTAGGAAACTAGAAAATAATTCGGTTAAAATAGGAGGCCTGTAATTGTTCCAAAAGTGTTATGTTCATAACATTTTTATGGCACATTTATAACAAATTTTAGGTGGTTTATAAAAAATAAAAACAAATCTTAGGTGGTAAGTTGTTACCGGTTTTAATTTTAACCCACTACTAATATTACTTTTTTGTATATCAATAACAGTGATAACAACTTGTTATTTAGGATTTAACTTGTTATTTAGGATTTGTTATGAAATTATTGTAAACATAGCATTTATCTTACTATTGAGCATATTCGTTGAACTTGCTTTTCAATGCACCTCACAAGTCACATATATGGCAGGTAATTTTGTTTTTTATTTTTATTTTTTATTATTAAAATGCAAATATAGTTACTTATGTAGGATTCATATTGTGTGATATGTTCATAACTCTTAATAAATAAATAAATATGTAAATAACCCATCTTTTACCCAAAAAAAAAAAAAAAAACTAAACTCACCAGTATAAAAGCAAAGAATTATTTTTTTTTTAATGCAAATATAGTAGGTTTCCATTTTTTTTTTTGCTTTTTTAATTCAAATATAGTAGGTTACTTATGTAGGAATCTTCTTGTGTGACGTGTACACCACTCTTAATGAATAAATAAATATGAAAATAAGAAATAGCCCATCTTTTACCCCCAAAAAAGAAGTTATTTTTTTTAATGCAAATATAGTAGGTTACTTATATAGGGATCATATTGTGTGATATGTATAAAACTCTTAATAAATAATAAATAAATATAAATATGTAAATAACCCATCCTTTTACCCCCCCAAAAAAAAAAAAAAAAAAAAAAAAAAAAACTCAACTGGATCAAATAAAAGAATAGGGTCTATAATATAGCAAAGATTAAATTTTGTAAATTTAATTTACAAGTGCATGAATCTTGACTTGAAGATGCAACGGTTTAATAGGGAATCAATCACTGAAGCACACGTGTGGAAAAGAGGACAAGTGTTATACTGTGTGCCACGTGGTCCAATGGAATTACATGTTGAAGGTGACTTTGTTATACATTGTGTAGTTGAGTTGTGTTCCTTGTTTTGGAAGTATGTCCATTAAAGTGTGGGGGTTTGACATATATTCATGTGCTTTGTACTTTTCTGAAAATGACTAGTCTTCCTAATATTTTATTATGCAATATTCTTATCTTCCAAACATGTTCTTATGCAATATTTAATTTTTCCTTTGTCACATGGAAACTCCTCACTCACTAGGTCAAACTTGAGTTTTATGGTTTTTAATATGTGACTACCTTTTTTTAGAAGAAGAGAACAACAAAGGATTAATCACTATGGTCACTACCATCGTTAGAGGAAAAAAAGATGACAACATACGGTCATTATTAGTCTTATAAGAATAAACTTTTTCTATCCTACTTTTTATATTCTATTTTATAATCAACTAAATAGTAAAATGCTATTTTAGGATTGTAATTCATATTAGTGGTTCATGTTTTGTTGTGTTGTGGGTCAATCATTACCCAACCTATTTAATAATAGTAATATCAAAAACCTTTAAACATGGCATGTTTATTAAAAAGGTTGACACGATATGAGTCACGTAGCATGCTTAATAAATATTTCTAGTTTGTTTAACTCAAACACAACCTATTTCAACCCATTTTATAGTATTAACATATTTTTATAATTTATAAACATTAAATTATTATAATTATAAATATATATATATATATATATATATATATATTCTACATAAATTATATTTCATAATAACATCAACTAAAAGTATTAAACGTACTAATATGGTAATATTATATAATCTAAAAGTTAAATGTTAAAAGTTACTTTTTCAATATAATGAAGTTCCACCAAATTTAAAAATACACAATCTATACCGAGTCATTTCAAGTTGATTTGCAAGCAACTCAACACAAAATAAATGCTTTAATTAATATGAACCCACTTACACTAAACACTAACTTGTAAAAACTATGTCATGTCAAATATTATCACTCCTCTCAACTATGTATATGATTTTTGTCAATTTTAAATTCAAGTTGTTTTATAAGGAAAGGTAAAAAAAAATGTCATAAATTGCAATTAATGGAGTATAAAATAAAAAAAAAATTATAGAATACTCCAAGAGTACAATAAATGCATACTCTCTTCTCACGTGATTTTTTTTAAGCGCTCCTCTCACATGAATAGTAGGTCTCACCATGAATTTAATTAGTGAGATCCGCTATTATGTAAGAGAAATGAATACACATTTAGTATACTTTTAGACATTTTATAATTAGTTTTTTTTTTTTTTGGAGAGAGAGTTTCAACCTATAATTAGTTAATTACCCTGTAAAGTGGAACAAAGAATTTTTATTTATCATAACAATGAAAAGCCCACCTAGCCCCTTTATTCCCCCCTGACAAAATTAAATTGGTCTTTAGGATGAGTACGTATTAAATCCCAAATAAATGACTATTCTATTGTTTGATCAAATTCTAACTAATATATTGTAAGTAAAAAGAATTTTTTTTTTTTTTTTTTTTCGGTCAACCATGATATAAATTAGAACTAGGCGTTAACCAGTCTATTACAAAAAGTGCTAGCTTTATCAGCAGCCAACAAACATTCCACCACAGGCGGCGGATTACAAAAAACATGGTAGCTATACAAAGATTGCGCGCCCATTCTAGCCAGAGCATCAGCGCATTGGTTTGCTTCCCGGAATACATGAGTCACACACTTGCTCGGAAATTCTTGCAGCAGGTTCCTGCAGTCGGATAAGAGTGGTTCCATTAGTAAGTTATCAGTACCATTATTCATCAGCATCACAACACTTAAAGCATCAAGTTCAATGATAATTTGCTGTATCCCCATCTCCTTAGCAAGTGTTAACCCATCCCTTAAAGCCCAAAGTTCAGCCACTGCACTGTTAGTGAAGCCGAACCCCCTCACAAATCCCATCAGCCAATTCCCTTCATGGTCACGAAGTAAGCCACCTCCCCCAGCTCTGTCCGGATTCTTCATCACTGACCCGTCTGTGTTGAGTTTCACCCAACCGCAAGCTGGCTTCACCCACCCCACTGGAATCACAGTTTTTGGTTTCTTGGCCTTGTTCACACAGCCAATTGAGAAGAATTCAGTACTGTTATGTATACATCTTCTCCAAGCTAGCGGATCAATAGTACCTATCTTAAACAAAAATTCATTCCTATGTAACCACAGCTGCCACAATCCCATCGGAAAAAGGACCTTCCAAGGAACTCCTTTGACATAAGTATTCATTTCATCTTTACAATTCACTTCCAACCATTTCTTTAAAGGAAGTTTAAAAGAGTTCCTATAGCAATGGGGAACTTGAACCTGACCCCAAAATAAATGTGCAATCTCACAATCTCTAAGCAAGTGATCTATGGTTTCATTTTCTTTATTACACATTCTACACATTTTTTCAATATTTAAACCTCTAGAACCCAGAACAAAGGCCGTGGGAAGGCTGTCATGGAGACACAACCAAATAAAGAATTGAACTTTAGGAAGAGTTTCAGTATTCCACACCCACTTGAATGACATAGTACCCGGCTTCAGTGGATTTACTCCCTTAGCAATAAGATATGTTGCTTAGATGGAAAAGGATCCATTCTTAGAATGGTTCCACAGAAGAAAATCCCTCTTGTGAGGATCATAAGAGAGAGGAGTAACCCGAATGGCATCAAGAACATACTCAGGGAGCTCAATGGATAAGCATGAACCCATCCATGCATGATTTTCATCAAAGCATTGTCGCACAGTGCACTCATCTTCTCCCCGGTTTAAGGGGCCCTCAACCAGCTCTCTTAGCCTTCCACAAGGCAACCAGAAATCCTTCCACAAATTAACTGACTCACCATTATTTACCATCCATCTCAACCCCTTCACATAGATAGGACCACCCTTCTTGCAAGCTGCCCAGATTTGTGAGCAAGGCAACTTACTTCCTTCCACAGTAGTTCTACTGGAGCAGAGGTATTTAGTTGCTAACATCTTCACCCACGGCTTCCCCTCCTCATGAGCCAATCTCCAACAAAGTTTGGCTAAAATGGCTGCATTCCTTTGCTTCATAGAAAAAATCCCCAAACCACCCAACTCTTTTGGAAGAGTAACAGTACCCCATTTAACCATGTGCATTCTTCTTCTTTCTTCAGTTGACCCCCAAATGAAATCTCTCATCATTTTATCAAGGGAATTACAAATTTTTGCCGGAAGGTTATGGCATTGCATATAATATTCAGCAATAGGGGCAGCCGTTGTTTTGGCAAGAACAAGTCTCCCTGCTCTAGACAAAACTTTGGTTTTCCAGCCAGCCAGCTTGCTCTGAACTTTATCAAGAATAAAATTAAACGCATTCCCCACACGACCTTTATGAATGATAGGGAATCCCAAATATCTTCCGATATTATTGGTGGCTATTAAACCAAGTCTTCTGCAAATAGTCCTTTTTCTTCTACCAGCCACATTAGGAGAAAAAAAAATTCTTGATTTACCAAAATTCACCTTTTGACCAGCTAAGTTACAAAAATTATGGAGCACCTCCAAAATAGCCGTGCAATTCTTGTTGTTCGCTTTAGCAAACAGTAGAATGTCGTCCGCAAAAAACACATGGGAGAAACCAGGACCATTTCTTGAGGCTTTAACTGTATCCCATCGGTGCTCCTCACACATTCTAGAAATTTGAGCTCCCAAAAACTCCATACAAAGAAGGAAAATATAAGGAGACATAGGGTCCCCTTGCCTGATACCTCTTGAGGGACGAAAGGAATTGAGCTTACTTCCATTAAAAAGCAATGAGGTAGAAGTAGATGATACACAACTCATAATAAGGCGGATAATATTTTCGGGGAATCCAAAGTGAGTGAGCACCATCCTGATGAAGCTCCACTCTAAGCGGTCATAGGCTTTCTCTAAATCTATCTTCACCACCATATAGCCTTCTCTACCTCTCCTATTTCTCAAGGAGTATATCAACTCCTGGGCAATAATAACATTATTCGACCCCCTACGCCCTTCAAGGAACGCGGCTTGCATGGGAGAAATGAGCTTAGGAATAAGAGGACGAAGCCTAAGAACAAGAATCTTAGTAACGATTTTGTAGACGGTATTACAAAGGCTAATAGGGTGATACTGACTGACAGTTTCAGGACCCAGTTGTTTGGGAATTAAAACAAGCAAAGTCTGGTTGAGTACTTCAGGCATTACTTGGTTAGCAAAGATAGTCTTCACCTTATTCTTTACCGATTCTCCAACAACAAGCCAGAACCTTTGGTAGAACCCTGCATGCAACCCATCACACCCAGGGGCCTTATAGGGCTTCATAGAGCTAAGAGCATCCCAAATCTCCTTATCTGTTGGCATTCGACCCATAACCCTTGCCTCCTCCTCTTCTAATTTCAAGCACCAATCAGAATCCCAATTCTGCACCCAAGGGCATGCTAGCTGGTCAGTTTGGTACAGCTTGATAAAGCTGTTAGTAAAAATTTCTTGAACTTGCTCCAAGTTATGCACCCACTCCCCTTCTTCATTCATAATACTATAAATTCTGCTCTTACTTCTTCTGGCCAGAGTAGAAATATGAAAGTAATTAGTATTTCTTTCTCCAAAAATGGTCCAATTGACCCTCGATTTCATAGCCCATAACTCTTCTTCAAGCTGGAGGATTTCATTGTATTCTCTGGACAATTGCTCTTGGAGATTAATCAAGAAATTATTAGGCCTATGGGCAATGCTTCTCTGAGTCCCAAGCAGTCTTGCCATGATGAGTTTCTTCCTTGCAAAAATATTCCCAAAGATTTCTTTGTTCCACCTTTGAGCTTTGAGTGTAAATCTATTAACTGCATCCAAAAGATTATTCTCCATACCATTCCAGGATTCACTAACAATGGTAGGAAAATCGTTATGACTCATCCATATAGGTTGAAATCTAAAAGGCCGACTTGAATCATAAGAAACATGAGCAGCTAATCTAAGTAATAGGGGACAGTGGTCCGAATTAACTCTCGCCAAATGGGTAACAATAGCTTCAGGGTAAGCCGCCTTCCATTCTGGGTTGGCCCAAACCTTATCCAGTCTACATTGCATGAGGCCCCCCACTTCTCTTTGTTAGTCCAAGTAAATTTGGGCCCCGAAAAACCCAAATCCAACATGTGACACTCAGACATGCAATCCATAATAGCCCGCACCCTTCTTTGACAAATAGGATTACCCCCAGCCTTTTCTTCCTCATTAATAACCTCATTAAAATCCCCCATAAGAGCCCAAGGGAGGTCATGTAAAGTAGCAATCAACCTAAGGTTATCCTAGAGAATACATCTTTCAACAAACCTAGGACTAGCATATATGGCACTAATAATCCAGCTAAGAGATTGAGATTTTACCCGGATAATTGCATGTATCTCCTACTCAGTAGATGCAAGGACCTCCACGTTCACCATGTCAGTCCTCCAAAGGAGCCAAATTCCACCTGCGAATCCAATAGAATCAGCAACCACCGACCCATCAAAAGGCAGGGACTCAATCATTTCCTCTGCTCTAGCCCCGCTCATACGAGTTTCCGTGATAACCATCACCATAGGAGCATGCCACTCCACTAAATCTAACACAGTTTTCCTGAACTGAGGTTTCATGGCACCCCTACAATTCCAAATCAACGTATTCATCATCTTAATAGTAGACAAAGACAAGTCAGCAACCACAGAAGCAGAGTGAGGATCAATGTTCCTCAACATCCATGCCCCCATCACCTCTGCCTTGCTCATCAGCATCTCTCGGAACAGAGTTACCGAGTGGTGGATGATTCCCCACTCTCCCACAGACATCTTGGCTAGAAAGGTACCCTGAAACCTTGTTCCCACACAAAGGATCATCTTCACCATGTTCAGGTTCCCCATCATGACGCACTCCGCTGCTTTGGCCATGAGGATCTTCTTCTCTAAAATCTCCATCTGCATCATCTCCCTTTCTATTTCGGACAGCGATGCTTCCGAGAGCAGCTCCTTTGAACTTGTCTTTAACAAGGTGGAGTTTGGAAGTGGAAGTGGTGGCAATGCTGGTCTGTCCGTCGCAAACCTCCACCACGGATTCGGTGTCTCCACCCAAGCCTTGCTCGAAAGAGGCAGGAAACCCAGCTCGCTGCTCTCCGCCGTCAGCGGAAATAAATTCTTCCATACCAGCATCAGTTCCAAGTCGAACCACCCCCAGATTTCCGTTGGGTCTTGCTTGATCCACCTGATAGTTTCGTCTCCGATTGGAATAATTTTGCTTTTGTAGAACATTGCCCAATTTTTTGCTCTCTCCATGCTTACAACCACTCTGACTGATGCCTTCCTTTTCCTTACTCATTGAACCTGGCTTATAAGAAGACCGTGAATAATTCAAAGTACCCTCAGGACTCCCATTCGGCCCATTATGCTTGATTGGGCTTGGGTTAGCCCCAAAAGTAAAGCACGCTTCCTTACTTACCAAGCCCATAGTCTTCTTACAAGAGTCAGCCAGACCCACCTCCTTATGTCTCACATTGGTATGATTTTCCTTCACAAGAATACTTTTCCCATCAATTATAATGCACTGATTTGATTGCTGAACAACTGGTGCCTTTCTCTTCACAGCCACCCTACCACTATCAGAAGTGCTAGCCCCTTTCTTGTTATAGCCCGAGTTGGAAGACTCCCCCATTTGGCTCCCATTAGAGCCATTTGGCTTCTCTCGGCCTCTGTTAGAAGGCTTGCGCCGAGTCACCAGCATCCATTCCCCATAGTCATCTTTTTGGCCCCTGACATTCTTCTCCATCTCAGAGTTACCAGCACCAGTAATCTGCTCTTCTTGACCATTATTATCTGAACTTCCCTGCGTATTAGTAGAATACTCACGCACAACAAACGAACAAGCTTCCCAGTAGTGGCCTATTCTTCCACATTCAAAGCAAAGAGTTCTGATACCCTCATACTGGATGATTTGCTTAAGTTTCCCAAGATAAATGGTTTTCTCCAGAGGCTTATCCAGGTTCACTTGTATACACAAACGGGCAAATCGTCCACGGACTCCATTCGCCGTATTAGCATCTATTCGTAAAACCGGTCCAATTGCTCTGCCAATCTTTAACAGTGCATTGTGTTCATAGAACTCAATAGGCAACTCAAGCAGCCTGACCCAAACTGCGACCGAGAAAAGTGTTGCAGATGATGCTTGGAATTCAGGCTCCCACTGTCTAATAGTAAGAAAATTCTGACCTATAAACCAAGGTCCTCCTTTGAGAATGTAATCCACATCTTCACTAAGTTCAAACTTAATAAGAAAGAAGTCAAAGCCCAAATCTATACAATCCATACCACCTTTCGGATTCCACATGCCACGGAGCTTAGAAACCAAATAAGTGTACCCCACCTTGCTTCCAAACGGCTTGATAATAAGACCTTGGTACCAAGGAGCTCGCATCCGAGTCTTCTCCTCTCTGGAAAAACAAACTCTGAGACCATCATCTTGAGCATCTTCATCTTCATTATCAGATTCAATGTCCTCTTGTTCTTCAAGAGTTGTTCCTTAAAAAAAAAAAAGAATCCTCAAGAATTCTTAAGAGTAACTCAGTACCAAACAAAAAAAAAAAAACTTACTATAGAGTTCCTAAAATCTTGCCTATCCATCTTAAAATGAATTGATTAGGTTTATACATCATCCATAATTTTAAAGATATATTATAATGGCGATGGTTTATATTTTCTTAAATGTTAATAACATGATAAATTATACACATGTTTCAAAACGAATGAATAAAATTTTAGATACTCGATGGAATCACCCTGAAAACTCGAGAATCTTAATCCAACTAAAAGAATTGCACTATACTCTACTTTCCTACCAAAAGTAACCCCTTAAAAAATTGTTAATTGATTTACCCTTTGATGTTTTCATGGTAACTAGGCGTAGTGCTCGTTGATGCCTTGGTGGGGTTGGAGTATCTATAGCTCACTATATCTAATGAGTAAGACACTTTTATGGTAACGTTTAAGTAGGAAAACCACCTATGTTTGTACCCTCCTGTCCGATTTAGAACAGCACTAGCAAAGTGCCCCTTGTGGCCTTGTTTGTGACGCCAAATATAGCCTTTAGTTAACTCTCACAATGTCCTATAATTAAAACACGGCAGTTCATATCAAATTTGACGCGTAGAAAACAAGGCAAAATTCTTGTTGAGCATGCACCTAACCACGTTACTTACAAGGCATCTCCATACATATAATAGGAACACATTCAATCCAATACAACCCCAATATGAGAGGCTTCAAACCAAATATACTACCTGTTTACTTCCATGCAACTCCTAATGGAGAAACAGGCATCATCAAGGACCCCTCAAACTCATGCCCAGTTCTGGACACTGAGCCCTAAGCATGATGGCAGCACCCTATATGACTCTTTTGAGCTACGCGCTATAACCCATCAGCTCAACAAGGCTATTCAGGCCTCAAATGCGTCTTCTCCACCATACCTGTGCCACTTAAAAAATTATCCCTTCTACTGCCAACAGCTAGGCCGTATCTACAAAGAAAATGCAAAGACATCACGGAGAGCTTCATCTTCGCTACCTGCCTGTGCAGTCCTTGACAAAAGGATGAGCATGGCAGATACAAATGAGGGTTCAGGAGGATTTGTAACACGGCTCTGGAAGAAGGTTAAACAAGGATTGCTAAGGAATGAGCAGAAAAAGGATCATTGACATGGATCATTAAGAACCAACTCTCTATTTGCCAGTTTCTGAGCTCATTAGCTGGAAGATTGACCAAACTTTGCAGTCAACTATTGTACATAATGCAACTGAAAGAAAATCCAGCTTGTATAGCGTTGCTCATGTATGAATTTGTGCAGACTTTGTATTTATTTTCAGCCAGGAAAACTTAGCATGTTAAAAGAACTATTCAATCAAGTTACTTGTGTTTCAGGCCAGTATTTATTACAGTATTAAATTAATGAACCACCTACTCTCATAGATAGAAATCTGAAAGCAAGGTTATGGATTCAAAATCCAATTAAATGTGTACCTTACCAACCAAAAATATTAACTTGAATTTCTAGCCGTGTGAATAGAGGACCAAATGCAAGTTACAACTTTTGACACCCACGAGCCTCTAGCTCAGAGGTTGGATCCATAGGCAAGGTCCTGCACTTAACAAAAAAAAAATGTCAGTTTGATCAATACACAACTTAATATCCTTTTTCTTGACATTCAGGGCACACTAGCGAAAGCATTTAACATCAAAAGTTCCTCTAGATCCACGGCCAAGATACATTAGTACCTTCTCTTGTAAAGAGAACCAACACAATAAAGAACTGCCTTACAATCTTAAACAGGCCAAGCTTAAATTCGACCCAGAAGAGTACAGAACAGTGAATGCAAATTCTCATCTAATATTAGTCAAACACAAGAATTTTGTAAAGATGATTCTGAATACTTCTTTCTCTTGATATTAAATAAGGTTTCATTTAGAAGCAAACACAATAAAGAACTGCCTTCCATTTTAAACAGGCCAAGCTTAAATTCAAACCAGAAGAGTGCAGAACATTGAATTCTAATTCACATCATATCTTAGTCAAAACCCAAAACTTTTGTGAAGATGATTCAAAATGCTTCTTCCTATTGATATTAAAATAAGTTTCATTTACAAGCATGCTTCACATAGAAGCAGTACATAACCACAAGATATGACACCTGAGAAATGGATATAAGTGGTTTATCAAAAAGAACTACTGCAACCAAAGCCCTAACCACTAACTGGAGGACCTAGTAAAAAAAACTCTAGGACAGCCTCAGTGCCATTTCTTGTAGAAGAGATCGCTTCTGTGAAGCATTGATGACATGATTTGTCTCGGCATTCTCAAGGACATCAGTGATTATGGCAGCTGCATGACCAAGAGGTTCCTCAGCCACCCTTTTCAACATGAAGGCCTGCAGAGTCCAAAGTAATTAAAAAACAATCAAATTATAAAGAGGATTATAAGTAGAGTAAAAAGCAAAGTTTCAGAAAAACATTTTTACAACATAGAAACCAAGAAATGATTTAGGCATCAAATGGAAACAATATAGTGAGAAAACAACAGGAAACCTTTGAAATCAACAAATTTGGAATTGATTAGAGCAAAAATTGGAGAAAAATATTCTAACAATTACAGAAATTTTGTTTGTTTATTTCTTCCCCACCCCCCCCCCCTCCCTTTTTTTTTTCTCTAATGATAAGTACATAATAGGTATATTAATTTCTAAAATTAATATATTTCCAAATAAACAAACTTTCTATATGCACTTAACAATTATGAAAATAAAAAATCATAAAAAATAACTAATCTCTCTTTCAAATTTAAAAAATATTATTTTTTAAGAAATATAATTATATGAGTAAGATATTTCCTAAAATATATTTTAAGTTTGATTAAAATGCTTTCATTCAATTGTTTTTAGGGTTTTATTATTGCGTTGTCACCAAATAAATGAATAGTAATAAGTGTTACATTACAACATCTTGTATTCTTTGTAATACCTATTCCTATTCCTATGTAATTTCCGTTATAATTTACCAAACATGCCCTAAGTACAGGTTTTTAAAACCTAACTTTTTTTGGGTACAAACATAACCCACTTTTAGCAAAAAGCCAAATAAGCTGGTGCTGGCATGTAGATGAAACTCTCAGCAACTTGATAGTTGAACAATTTCAATTAATTGATAAAATCATGGAAATAATGTAGTGTTGGACAGCAGACGTGCTAATACTAGTTTGTTGGAATTTGGGACTAGCATAAGCGTATGGAACATGGTTCAGCCAAATTTCATACCTACATCCGTGGGTAACATCAACTAAATCCACCATCAATGATATGAATTACACTCTCAACCAAATCTCACTAACATATTCTCACAAACAACTCAAAACCTCTCACAGACACAAACATCCAAAAGCTATCAAAAACACTAACCAAATCCCAATACACCCAGAACAAACTTGAACTTACAAACTTGACACTCACAAGTCCAAAGCCCCTTATCAAAAAAAAAAAAAAGTCCACAAAGCACCAAAAACCTATTGGCACTCTCACTCAAACAATAGATAAAACTCTTATTTCACACACATGGGCTTTCTTAAACCCCAAAAGAAATACTAAAAAATTCTTTGAAGAAACCACACCATCTTCTTCTTTAAGTATTCTCCTCCTCCTCATGTGAGAATGAACACTTGGCCAAAGCCATCAAACCTTTTAATGCAATACCTATATATAAAGCTCTTAGATCTAACTCTTATTACCTATCATAATAAAGCTCTAATTCCTATTCCTTAGTGAACAAGAAATACAACATTAATTCTTTGACAACGAATAAACTTTCCGCCACACCAAGGAAACCCAAATAGATAACCAAGTCAAAATAGGAATTTAAAATGATATCCAACATAAAGGGGTAACGAAAATCCAAATATTGCAAAGATAATAAAAATACGTAGTGTAATAAAGGTGTGGGGGAAAGGGGGACCTGGCCATGATGGGATATTGCCAATGTACATGGAGGCTGAATCCAAGGCTCCCCATCAATTTGAACAGGCAATTCAGCTAAGAGCTGTATCTTAATCATTTGCCCTTGTGCAAGTCTTCGAGCACGAGAAAGGCCAACCTGTTTACAAACAACAAAGCAGTTCAGAGGCATTTCACAAGCTCAAAATCCAAAGTAGCACCAGGATTCCAGATCCAAATAGAGGCAAAAAAAATTTCCTGTTGACCCTATGATTTAGAAAAACTGGAAAATCAATATTGCCAAATAGAGCATAAACTTCTGTATCTCTGCCGAAAGGGCATTGACTTCACCTCTGGATTAAATATTTTATAGCCAAGTGCTTTATGTCTTCACCACCATGATGAAGCGTGTTACTCTAGGGCTATTTAACTTTCCTTAAATTCCAAAAACCCTCATGCTGCACCAGCTAGAGAATAAAAAGAATACAGATCCCCCTAATCCGGAAAGAAATTCGAATTTGACAAGAATACATCAAGTACATATATATATATATATATATAACTTTTTCACATTAACAGAATTATTGAATTTCTCAAAAGTAGAAAATAGAAGTGCACACATCAGTAAGAGAATGATGAAGAAACCACTTTACCTGAAGCTTCCCAAGGTGCCATGTCCCTGAGATGCTCACAACCTCAAGTACCTTATCATGCATAGATTGTGGGTCAAAATTATCATAAGTTTCATCCTCATTTTGCCACAGATCTACACCACCCATGTAACTTCCAATGTTTGCAACAAGTACACCTTCTGCGTCCTGCAAATATTCAATATAATCATATAATTTGTAGGAGTAATGGGATACATTTTGAGACAGTAAAAATTCAGGGTTGAAAATTATTTCAACAATGATTTTGCACCAAAATCATTAGTTAATAGGGGAAGAAACAAAGAAACCCAACAATAAATGTCTATAAAGAAACCTCAGATATATAAAAATGTATCAAAAGAAAAGAGACAAGAAAGAGGGTGAAAGAAGTAATGCAGGCAAGGAGGATGGGAAAAAAGATAGCTAAAAAATCTAATATTTTTCCAAGTTTTCTATAGCAAAAGAGAAGTTGGATGAGGAGGAGGAGATGAAGTGCATATTCTCATCTATAGTCATCGTCTACAGTAAGAGAAAGCTGAAAAATTTGAGACATTTGTAAAAATTTCAGGGTCACTTAGTCACAAGCGAAGGGGAAAAAGCATATCAATTGTTTCTAATTCAGAAAACTTGGAGAAAGTCGTAAAAGAAAACAGCAGAGTTAAGAGAAATTCACAAGGATTGCAATTGCATTTGGTGAAAATTTTACCCCTACGGTACCCATATTTTCTTTATGTACTCATATTTCATTAACCCACAACCAAACCCTGGAGGGAGTTCCGTTTAAGTTAGATCTCATTGGCAACAGTACCCAGAATTTAAAAAATCCATTAGAGTGTGTATGTATATTAATAATTTAATAGATCATAAATACTCCAAATTCTGTTTACCTATCAAAAAAAAAAAAAAAAACCTCCAAATTCATCAATAATGCTAAAGACTGTCCAAAAACCTAAAAGCCCAACCAGTGGTGACAATTTCTTTGAAAGCAAATAGCATTTCTATATGCATTTAATTACTATTACTCACCTCAGGGACCTCTATGTCAACCCCATCCACTTCAACACGAACTTGCCACGGGAAATCTTCAAATGTCCTATCCATTATGTTCCTGGCACCCTCTCTAGCGTAAAGAACTTTATTCATAAACTGCACATATATTTTACTCATTTCTGTAAGTCAAAATTAACAATCAGAATAAGATAAAATCATCCAAACAATAAATAATAATTGTGAGAAAATAGTCTGCATAGGCAAAAGGTTTTATCGGGCCCACACCCCCCCCCCCCCCAACCCCCCCACCACACACACACACACACACCAACTCCTTTTTTTTCTTTCTCTTGTTTGGGGAGAGGGAGTCAGGAGCTTAACAACAAAAAGTTCATTAAAATATTAAAAGACTTGGCAATTAGATTTGTCCCTAGTCATTTTTATTATTATATATAAGTAGATTTGTGCCTAGTCATAACATGTCAACAACCTTTTTAGCAATTAGATCTGTTTCTAAGCATATGTCAACAAAATTTTGGAAGTTTGAAATTATGATATTTCGTAGACAATTTAATGGGCTCTACTCTCCATATAATTTCACAAATAAGTTTCATGTTAAGCATAATGATTCCCATCTTTATGCATATGGAAAGAAACTTTGCACCAGCTTACAAGAACTAATAATATAGACTGCAACTTAGATGATCTAGCACAAATATTCGTTTTTTTTTTTTTTCTTGATAAACTGGAATTCATTAACAGCAAAACTAAAGGGACAACAAAGTATCACGAAAAAGCCTGTTATGATACATTCCTGAGCAATCTGAGTTTATAAGCTCAATCAATTCCAAAGGAGGATCAACATAAACAAAAAAGTCTCCAGCTTCAGTAAGCCCTTCCTTGGCAAGAAAATCTGCACAACCATTTGCTTCGCGATAGCAATGACCAAGCCTAACTTGGGGAATATTCGTTATCTTTAACAACTGCTAGTAACCATATAAATACATATTTTCTCTCTTTTTAATATTGATAAATTACATATGCATCTAATAGGTTTTCAACCCATGGAAATGCTATTTAAGATAGAGTTCATAGGTGTTATTTTCTCACTCATTCCCAAAATATATCATAGTGAAATTTCAAGTAAATTATTTAATGTGATAAAATATCTCCGATGCAAATCATGACAACTAGAAAAGCATATACCTTTCCATCCAAAAGGAAGTTTAGGGTCGGTTATAAGTAAACAACTATTTGGATTCAGGGCAACTCCATGTAATGTCTAGTATATTCCAAATAGGAAGTTCATATATCAAGTATTCAAGACTTATCATAATTGAAGTTTAAGTTACCTGATTATAGAACTTCTCTGGATTCTCTTCTCGTAGGTTATGAATGTCCAGAGCAACCTTTGCATCGCACCCAACTCCTGTAATCAATGCAAGTTGAATTGGTTATCAAATGCATGAGAATATGTGTCATAGAACACTCACCCGGGGGGGGGGGGGGGGGGGGGGGGGGTGTGGTATAAAATATAATGGAAAATAAATCATATGAAGCAGGTAGTAGAAACTGAATGTAATTGGACCCACCCTGAAGTTGTATGCCAATATATATATATATATAATCTACCCAACCAAAATATTCACAGGTCCATTGGATTGGTCACTTTGCAATACTCAAAAGAAAAATTAGGATGATAACATGGTCAGGTTTGTAACTCAGAATAAACCAAGTAAACCCAACAAAATTACATACATTATAAATACATAACATAAACAGAGGAAGATCAGAGTTTGTTTTCTTTGTTCGTTTTTAAGCATTGGTGTTAATTCAAACCAATTGATTTTTTGCCCAACTGAACCAAGTGACTTTAGAAACCAATACTTGGCAGGATGAAAGGTGTGAGTTGAAAAAATTCATTTAATAATTGACTAATCTCAAGTTAATCATCTATAACTTCAAGTGAAACATTGCACTGAAAATGCCTACAGCAGGCCTATACCATTTATGAACCAGAATTTCTCATCTGCTTTAAGGGCACCTTTTTTCTACTAATAAGTATACACAGTTACTGCAAAACAAAAGAAAAGAAAAAGATTAAAAAAAAAAAAAAAAAACTCACATACCAAGATAGTTGTTCATAAATTTATGTGGTTGGAGCTGTTTTTTTTGTTGATTTAACACTGCCACCTTCCAGCGGTCAAGAATGGTTACTGCGGCATGTTCAATGTGGTGCAACACTGTGCAAAGGCCTCCTTGTCTCTCCACTGATCCCAAACCACCTCCCCAGGATAGGACCCTGGCAAGATCATTTCCTGTCCCAGCAGGAAGAATAGCAACTGGAGGAGGAGAAACAAAATTTTGCTTGTCTATGGCATTTAAAACCCAACCAACAGTGCCATCTCCCCCGCATACAAGAACTCTATAGTGAGGCACTTTTCTAAATAAATAAAGACCCATCTCTGGACCCTGTGCTGAGCTCAACTCAAAAACCTAAAAAGATGCACCAGGAAAATTCTGATAAAAATCAAATGGCAAAATAATAATAATAATAAATAAATAAATAAGTCATACAGATAAAAGAGAGCATATCAAACATGATCCAAGTTGATAACATTTCAACACTGATAGTTTAAGGTTGCATGCTACACCAAAGATGCTGACCATATTATGAATTTTTCAAATGCCTCCCACTGACTAAAAGGAAGTCATTCCACAAAGAAAATAACATATAGCTGTCCTGTTAAATGAGCTTGCTTAATACCATCCAGTTGGCACCATAAGTGATGATCGTGACCAAACTATAATGTATTTCAACAAAGGTAATATCAAGGTATAAACCCCCTACAATTACAATTACAAAAAGTCACACCATGCCACCTCGAATGGGGAAAATTAATTAATCTTTCAGACATCATCCACAGGTCCAAAATCCCATTATTTTAACAAAAATATCAATTCAACAGAAATAAATGGCAGATTCCATAGCTTTATATATTGTAATAATTTAATGAGTTGGTTCAAGTTAAACCTAGTGTAATTTTAAACAATGTTACACAACTTAATTTTTATTTTATTTTTTTATTGAAATGCGGATTTTGAAAAATCCATTGTTGGATTACATTTTCATTTTATACCCTCGATGCTTGTAAAATTTCAAAATGATCAAATCTCTATAAATATGTCATCTATCAAATGTTTAAATTTCAAGTTTTTGTATTTTAAAACTATGCATAAAAGATGAGTTTATGGATTGAATAGTAACACATTCAATTGGCATGAAACTTGGCATGCGTGTAAAGAACATATAATCCAACGGTGAAGTTGTCAAAATATTAGACTCAAAAAAAGTTATGAAGTGGTATAACATTGCTTAGTGTTACAACACATGTGACTTTGAACCCAACTCTAATTTAACATACTTCAAAGTTAATGTATTGTATATTCACCATGCTACAATGTACCTTGTGCGTCATTCTCTGAGTGTACTGGAATGTTACAACTGCTTTACCAAAAAAAGGAAAGAAAAGGGATACACATTCCACTGAGAATATCTATCTTAAAACTTTTCAAAAATCATGATCTCAACCAAAAGCATTAAGATGATACTTCCAATTCTACTTGTTCAGGAAGATGAAGAAAAAAGTTGACACATCTCCCAAAAAGTAATAACCCAAGGAATTGTGTGATAGAGAAATCAGACCTGAACAGGATTCAAAAGTAGATTCAAACGTTGCCTAAGTGAATCCCCACGCTGAGCCCCACTCTTTTTGTTGATGAAAACTAACAAGGGCCTTGCATCTGGAGACAGATCAGTTATCTCATATCTCTGTTTCATCCTCAATGACTGAGTCTCATCCTTCTGATTCATTGACGAACTTCTTTTGAAACTGGGCTTCCGATCCAGTTTGCTGTCTCCATCACCATTTTGATGTTGAACCTCCACATTCATGCTACCATTACAGTTTTCCTCTATTCCATTAGAACCATTAACCATTTGGTGAGTATCAGCTGTACTTTCTGTGGAAATGTCTCCTGTACTACCACTATTTCCAGTGTCAATAGAGGATTCATTTCCATTCTTGTACTTCTTGCCCTGACTCCGGATACTTGCACGAACTGAAGATGCAAACTCATTGGCTCCATGAGTTATTGAGCTCAAAAATCCACCTGAGGATAACTCCTTAACATGGAGAGGTGATAATATCAATCTTTTGAATGGGCCTAAATCACAAACATCACCTGTTTCATTAGACATATTGCTGTGGCAATCAACATGTACCAGTCGTTGACACCACAAGCAACACCATATAGGGGATCCACCCAGGAAAGACCCACTACATTGTTCCTCACAATAGCTACAGAAAGAAGTGTCATCAGGTTGATCTGTGGTCTCTGTCCATCGAACAGCCCATTGGTGCATGACATGCTCATATCCAACCATGGATATACATTTGCAATCCTTATGGGCACTAGAAGAGCAGCTTAGATGCGCTGCCACACCACAAATGTGACAACGGTGAATAAAACTATCGGAAGCCACCATGGGGCCAAGAGTTTGTGACGGGGACATGGACTTCAAGCACACACAACAATTTAAATTTTTTCCGCGAGACACAGATTCTAGAATCCAAGTATGAGGAGCTACAGGAACTTTGTGTCTTGCCTTTGGATTTTTCTTTGACCTGGCTATGGCTTTTGTCCAACTTAGATTGATGTTTCTCCTCCACTGGAAAGCTGTATAGGCTATAGTCAAAATTCCAACTAGGGCAGCAATAAAACAAGATATAATGAAAAACCTATCTGTAGGATTCTTGTTGCCCCAAATGGGAAGCAACATCTCAATATCTCTATACTCATCCATTCCTTACAATACAACTTTTACCTATTCTATATACACAGATATGGGCGGCAACCACCAAACCAATGACAACAACAACCAAATCCAATCAATACAACAACCAACATATATATATCCTCCAATATGGTATTATCATTTACAATATCTGAAAGCCACTTCCAAACCCAACTCGCTATCCTACCAAATCACTGATAGTGCCAAAAAGGGTAACAATTCGTTGAAAATATGTTACTCAATGCAATTACTCCACCCTGTCAATCCCAAGGTGCTAACCGAAAAATCTTACACGTTGATCAGAATTTGGGGCCAAAGCGAACATCCAAATACCTGTAGAACACAATAATTTCACCTATAAAAACTTTCAAATGACAGCTTTAAATATAAGATAATTCACCTAAGTTACAAAAATCCTTTGTTGTTCAAATTTATGTCAATAATATTTAATAATTTTCTAGACTTGAACACAAAGCAATTAGTGCTCACAGTCACAGCTTCACTACTATTACAATACACATACAAAATTAGAAAATTAAGCTGCACATAAATATAAAAACTAACTACAATTTTTTTTTTAATGTGAAATTTCAATCACAATTATGACAATTGCAAAAAAAAAAAAAAAAAAAAAAAGTTAAAATTTTGATCGCTTGGATTACACAAAACCCAAAACCTCCATTCCAAACCACACAGTACATTAAGCAAAGCAAAGAGCAAACGCAGCACTTTCAAACTCAAAAAAAAAAAAAAAAAAAAAAAAACCTTTCACTCGCTTTGTTTTCTCCGTTATTCAACAAACAAAAACCAAACAGGAAAAGAAAGAAAAAAAAAAAGTACAAAATTCACAATATACTATATCAAACAACAATGGCATTCATTAATCAACAAAAATAAAATAAAATAAAAAATAAAAACAGAAAGAAGAAGAACTTACAGTGAGAGTGGGAGTGAGAGAGATCGATCTTAAGGAGAAGCAGAAGAAAAACCCTAGTTTTGATGTCCTTGAATTATATAGAGGAAGCAGTGAAAAAAGCCATATATTATAGACAAAGAGAATCAAAAAGCAAAATTTTAAAATTCTCTACAGCTTTTCAAAATTCGAAATCATCAAAAAAGAAAAAATTTTAAATTATTTCTCTCTTTTTTTAAAAAAATTTTTTGGGGAGATTCTGTATAATGTGTGTGAGAGAGAGAGAGAGAGAGAGAGAGTGTTGAGTACGCGACGAAGAAATAGATACGAATCTAGTTGGGTTGGCGTGACACGTGGCGGGGAGTGATGGCAATTAGGTGGCAAGTTTTCTTTGTGGGACCCAGTGTCTCGCCTTTACGGTGGCCTGTTGGATTCTTGACAGCTCACCGGGTTCAGACACGTGGGACTTTATTAGGTGTATTATATTATGGGTGCATGTCTTTTTAGTTTTTTTAGAGCATTTGTAGCAACTTGTCTAGAAATTTCTGTCGTTCTTAGCGACTGTTTAGCTAAGCTTAAAAGACCAATTTATTTTATTATTTAATATTTTTGAAAATGCTAACGAGGGCACTTAGGTCACTTATTGATAATTTATTTAAAAAATTTTTTTATAGAAAATGAAAAAAAAAGTAATTAATATTTTGACAGCTTTTTTTATTTTCCATAAAAACGATATCTAAACTTTCCTGAAGTGAATTATTAATAAGTGCCCTAAGAGTACTCGTTAGCATGACCCAATATTTTTTTGCTACTATTTATGAGCTTTGCTATACTTTTTGTTACTATTTATGAGTTTTACTATACTATTTCAACTAATTTTTACCTTTATTTATAATACTTTCAACAAAAACAAACTTAGTTTCAGTAAAATAAGCGAATCTCAATCAGACATTTAATATAAGTACTTAATTTTTCTATTTTACATGTATTATTTATTTTATATTTTATTTTATTTGTAATAAAATCATTTTTCGTTCATTTATTATTATTATCTTCATAAAAAGAGAGAGGGAGAGAATCTGATGAGATGTGAGAGCAAGAGAAGAGAGAGAATAAAATAAAATATTGAAATACATTGTGAACAGTGATATTGTATATTGTATAAAATATTGAGTGAATTTTTACCCATTGCAATAATATTGTCACAAAATTAAAACTAGATGTGACTCTAAAATGTGTTTTATTGTTATTGATATGTCAGGGAACTTTATTTAGATGAGTCAAACATTTAAATACAACAAATCCTTCACAAAGGATGTTCACAAAGTCTACAAGCCTCAAAGGTCATAAACTTGATGACCTATTTGAGTACTTAAGACTTGTAAGATTTGAGCCCTAGGATTAACATGGTTCCTTGAATAGTACTAAGGAACTAAGTAATATGCTTTTACAATATTTCTTCTTTCAGTTAACTAAACCTAAATTCTAAAGCTCCCTTATACTTTTTTGTGAGTTTCCTTGCCTACAGTATGTTTCTTTTCTTCTCTCTTTCACTCTTATCTTGCTTGTTACTTGATTGATTTTCCATAATTATCTTCTTCTCCTTTTACATCAGTCTTGGAGGGTGTAAATTACCACTTTATCCTCTTCTTCTTGGTACTAGAGTTGATCTCTTTGGTCTGAAGCTTCTATGGCTTTTTTCCCTCAATTTCTTTTTACTTGGTTTTTCTAGAAACTCATGTTTGAAAGTATCGTGGTTGTCTTTTCCTTCATAGAATGTTTTTTCTATTTGATATTAGTGAGGCAAAACCTATCTCCAAGGCTTAGAGAGGGAAAATTTGAAGGTTCTTTGGGTTTGATAGCGACTTCTCATTATTAGGCCTTATCCTGAAAGTAGTATAGATACTTCATTGAAGATGGGTGAACTTTGAAAGCCCCCAAGCATCTTTTCTCTTTTCCCATGCTTCTTTGGCTGAGGTTCCTCGAGCCCTTCCCCATTGATATGTTGCGGTTTCCACTTCTTAGATTTTAAAACCTGTTGTGTGGCATCATGCGACAGTTTCATTTTTCCTTTCCCTCCAAGGAACTTGATCTTGATGGTCAGTTCCTTGGTGGGCTCCTTTGGGTTCACCCTCTTCCTTGATGGGCTTTCCTAGGTATCCCTTTTAATGATCCTTTTTCTTGGGTCATATGCTCCTTATGCAAGGCTTTTTTCCATTACTTTTCTTTGTCTTCTTTCACTATTGGGCCTTTTTACACTACCCTTTATATATTCTTTTGAATGAGTACTTAGTGAGCTGCAGCCTTCTGGTTCCCTCAAGGCCGACATTCTGGTCCTTGGATTGGGCTTTCTTATCGTAATTTTTTTGAGTCTCAACCATATCCATGCTAGCATTATGCATAGTTATGATTGTATCGATAGAAATATTGAATATTGGCATGTTAAGAAAAAAATATTTGGTATCAAGTATATAGGAGTTGCAATCCCTTAGCTTTGCTTGTTGTTCTTACTTCATGCAAATATCTAACGATATTATTTTGCACAATTAGGAAGTTACATAACATTTTTCTGCACAACCAGGAGTTAATATGTGTCTTTCATTTTTTGTACCATATTCCCTGATCTTATTCCCATTAAAAAGCATAAATAAACAAATTTTCTTGCGTGAATCTATGGAGGCTTTGTAGCATCTAGTAGGTTGAAGAGGTTTAATGTTTAATTAGTATCATCTCCATGGACTCTATTAGACAAGTTGATGGAATTGTGAGGCGTTTATGGACACATTGTATCGATGAACGAATTTCTATTTATTTATTTATTTTAATCAAGACAAAGTATGGCAGTTACGTCACTACGTGAGCAATAGATACCAAAGCCAGCTGCAAAAGCCAAAATACAAAGAACAACTTACAGCCCAAACGAAGAACAAGAAGCTGCAAAAGCAGCAAGCACAAGGTACAAAGCTAAAGAACTAGCTACCACCTACCACTAGCCAAAGCTAAACCCATAACTCAAACTACAAAAAAATAAAAATAAAAATAAAAATAAATTCCCCACACTTAACAACTAACACAATGTTAAAACTAATGCCCTTTGTTCAATGCTTGAGGATGCATCTGATAAGATTAATGTAGGACAGCAATGCAAGAGTGGAGCAGCACCACTTGCACACAATTTCAGCAACAAGCAATGCAAAGCAGAGCTATCAAAAACAGAGCATCCGTGGGCTTGCAAGGATGTGCTAGAGACCATTGAAGTTGTGCCTTATCATGAAGTGTTTATACATAGTTTTGGAGATCACAATGCGCGTGGCTTGTAGGAATTGGTCTGTGTTGTAAATGCTATAATACCTTTGTATAGTTTAGAATTGTTAGAAACTAATTTTACTGAATATTAGGGAATTGGTTATCTGAGACACGTGTATGTATATATATATATATATATATATAGAATAACCTTAATATATGGAGATCAGCTTTTGTATCACATTCATTTTCTGAATCAATAAAGTTCTATTCTTCTATCTTAGAAAGAAAGTTCCAGATTTATATGGTATCAGAGCACAACGAAGACAACCTCGAAGCTTCTTCAATGGTGTCCTCTGATTCAAGCATCCAATCAGATCAAATCAACAACCAATCTGATCCAATCAACAATGAATCAATTCCTAAGAATCGATACTTTCTCAGTTCAAGCGAGAATCCAGGAAATGTTTTGGTGACACAACCACTGCTTAGAATGCAAAATTATCACTCCTGGTCATGGGCTATGATCTTAGCTCTCACTGCTAAGAAGAAGATAGGGTTCATCAATGGTAGAATCCCTATGCCCGATCCAGAATCTCCTCTCTATGAAGACTGGGAAAGCTGCAATACAATGGTACTTTCTTGGCTTATCAATTCAATGCATGTTGATGTATCTAGTAGTATAATCTACTGTGAAACTGCTAGAGATATGTGGTTAGAATTGAAAAACTTGTTTTCACAAGGCAATGGTCCCAAAATTTACAATCTTCAAAGGGAGATTTCTCACATCACTCAAAATTAGTTATCTGTGACTGAGTATTTCACAAAATTTAAGAGATTATGGGATCAGTTGTTGAATCTTGAGCCTTTACCAGAGTGTAGTTGTGGAGCAATGAAAACCTTGAGTGCTACTCATGAAAAAGCTTATGTGATGCATTTTTTTGATGGGTTTGAATGAGAATTTTATACTATAAGGACTCAAATTCTGATGTATGAGCCTCATCCTTCAATTAGCAAAGTTTATGCCCTAGTTTTTCAAGAAGAGTCTCCTAGGAATATTGGACATGGAGGATCATTTCCAACAAAACCAGATTCTGTTGCTATGTATGTCAATTCAAAAAGCAATAGTTTTGGAAGTGCAAATTGGACTAAGGGAAACAACAAAAAGGAAAGGCCTTTATGCACACATTGCAACATGCTTGGGCATACCATTGACAAGTGCTATAAACTTCATGGATATCCACCCGGGTATAAGCCAAAGGGAAAATCTAATGCCAATCAAGTTTCTTGTGATCAAGAAGCTATGGTTGAGCATTCTTCAATTGGATCAGTTCAATGTCCAATCACAAAGGCTCAATGTGAGCAACTATTGGCTTTCTTAAACACTAGTTCTAATTCTGGTGATAAGCATTAAGCAGCTATCGTAAGCAGCGGTGATGGAGTGCCAAAGTTGATGAATGGAGTTGCTGGTGTGGCTTCTTCAGCTGGTGTTCCTGCTGGTACTAGTTTGGCAGCCACCATTTCATATCCATTAACATCCACTTCCTATTTTAAGACTATGGCAGGTATGGCTTTAGGTTTGTCTTTTAATTCCAACTTGAAGCATTCAATTTTCTCTGCAAAACTAGTCAATAAAGATATGTTTTCATCCACTGATTGGGTTATAGACATAGATGCTACTAACCATATGGTGCACTCTGTTACTTGTTTTACTTCTATAACATCTACTCTAAACACACATGTGAATTTGCCTAATGGTGAAATTGCCTTAGTAACCCATATAGGAACTGTCAGAATTTCAGAAGCTCTTATTCTATATGATGTACTTTGTGTTCCAACCTTTAGTTTTAATCTCGTATCTATCAACAAGTTAGCCAAATCTGTTCTATATTGCCTTATTTTTCTTGGTGCTTTCTGCTTCATCCAAGACCTTGCTCATTGGAGCACAACTGGTCTGGGTAGAGAGTACAATAGTCTTTACCTGCTGGAAGAAAGTTAATCCATTTCCACTTCAGCTTCTGCAGTGTTTACAGTCAATTCTGTTCAGCCATATGTTCGGCATCTCAGATTGGGGCATTTGTCAAATGCCAAATTGGCTTTGATGAAGATAAATAAAGTGCCTCTTCATGGTTATGTAAATAAGTTTCATTGTGAAATTTGTCCTCTAGCAAAACAAAAACGATTACCTTTCAATAAAAGTGTTCATATTTTTGAAAATTGTTTTGATTTAGTATATTGTGACCTATGGGGTCCTTTTTCAGTAGCTACCATTGACAATTGCAAGTACTTTCTAACCATTGTAGATGATTGTTCAAGGTTTACTTGGGTCTATTTGTTGAAGCACAAGTCACAAACACAGGCTGGTTTAAAGCAGTTTTATAATCTAGTTGAAACGCAATTTGGTAAAAAGATTAAAGTTGTGAGGACAGACAACGGGACTGAATTTTTTATGAAGGATTTGTTTGCACAAAAGGGTATATTGTATCAATTAAGTTGTGTTGAAACCCCTCAACAAAATGCTATTGTTGAAAGGAAGCATCAATACATCTTAAATGTTGCAAGATCTCTCATGTTTCAATCCAAATTACCTTTATATCTATGGGTGCATAGTGTTTTAACTATTGTCTACTTGATCAACAGAATCCCTAGTTCACCATTGTCTCACAAAACACCTTATGAAGTCCTTTTTGGTCATGAGCCAACTTATAATCACTTAAGAGTGTTTGGTTGCTTATGTTATGCATCTACTCTTTCTCATGCCAGATCTAAATTTGACCCTAGAGCCAAAAGGTGTGTATTTTTAGGGTATCCTTTTGGGGTAAAAGGTTATAAGGTCTATGTTCTTTCTAGCAAGTCTGTTTTCAATTCCAGGGATGTAATTTTTCATGAGAATATTTTTCCTTTTGATGATATACATGCTACTCTTGTTGATCCTTTCCTTTCAAATTTAGCCTTCCAAGATACTAATATTTCCAGCATAGGTACTGATTCTTTTGTTACTCCTACTTTCATACCAGATTTGCTTTCGATTGTTTTAGTACTTCAGTTTCACCTTCTGCCCCTAACTCTATTGATCATTTTGTTGAAACTTCTAATACCTTACTTGATGATGCACCTACTATTGATTGTTTTCCTTCTCAACTTCCTTTAGTTCCTTTAGCTGCCTTACTAGATCAGACATGTACATCAACACCAGAAGTACCACCTGCACCTATCAGAAAGTCAACTAGGACTTCAAAACCTCCAGCTTACTTGCAAGATTATTCTTGTGCTTCAGCTTGCTCTCCTACTTCTGGTGGTCCTTATGATATTAGTCATAGTCTTACCTATGCACATCTTGTTCCCAGCTATCAATCTTATGTCCTGGCAGTTAGTTCAGCTCCTTAAGAGCCTCAAAACTTCTTTCAAGCAGTCAAAGATTCACTTTGGAGAGAAGCTATGGATAACGAAATCCAAGCTCTTGAACAAAATCATACTTGGGATCTAACTACCTTACCTCCAGGTAAAATACCTATTGGCTGTAAATGGGTATATAGAATTAAGTTGAAATCAGATGGGACTGTAGATAGATATAAGGCAAGGTTAGTTGCAAAGGGTTATACTAAAAGGGAAGGTCTAGATTTCATAGAAATCTTTTCCCCTGTAGCTAAAATTGTTTCTGTTAGGGTAGTTCTTGCTTTAGCAGCAGCTAAATCTTGGCCACTTCATCAATTGGACATAGACAATGCTTTCTTGCATGGTGATTTGCTTGAAGAAGTATATATGTCACTCCCTCCTGGTTTTCACAGTAAGGGGGGGGGGGTCTACTGCACCTATTGTTTGTAGGCTTGTTAAGTCACTTTATGGGTTAAAACAAGCCTCTAGACAATGGTACACTAAGCTGTCTTCAACCATTCAACCCAAGCTGATCACTCATTATTTGTGTATGCCAAGGGTTCTTTGTTTACTGCACTGCTTGTGTATGTGGATGACATGGTGACTACAGGAAATGATCCAAACTGTGTGGCAGATTTAAAGTCAGTTCTGAATGATAAGTTTGGAATAAAGGACTTAGGGTCACTCAAGTATTTTTTGGGACTTGAGATTGCAAGGAGTGATAAGGGAATTAGCTTGAATCAAAGGAAGTTTGCACTTGAGGTTTTAAAAGAAACAGGAATGATGGGTTGTAAGCCTTTGAAAACACCCGTGGAGCAGCAACTTAAGCTGTCAAAGGGTGATGGAGAGCTTCTAAAAGACTCAAGTCAATATAGGAGGCTTATAGGCAAGTTGATGTATTTGACTTTGAGTAGGCCTGACATTACCTATGCTGTAAATAGGTTGAGTCAATTTCTAGCACAACCTAGAGTCCCTCACATGCAAGCAGCCAATAGGATATTATAGTACATTAAAGGAACTCCAGGCCAAGGGGTTTTTTTTCCTTGTGAATCAGACTTGCAACTGAAAGCATATTGCGATGCTGACTGGGCAGGGTGTCCAGATACTAGAAAATCACTTACGGGGTATTGTCTGTTCCTTGGGGATTCATTAATATCATGGAGATCAAAGAAACAATCCATGGTTTCAAGATCTTTAGCTGAGGCTGAATATAGATCTATGGCAACTACAACATGTGAAGTTACATGGTTGTTATATTTGTTGAAGGATTTGCATGTGCAACATGATAACCTGTTCTATTATACTGTGATAACCAGGCAGCACTACACATAGCTGCAAATTCGGTATTTCACGAACGATCTAAGCACATAGAGGCTGATTGCCACATTATTAGAAACAGGGTTTTAGATGGAACAATTAAGACCTTTCATGTGAGTTCTAAAAATCAGCTAGTTGATGTTTTTACTAAAGCCTTGGCTGTAGACAACTATGTCAAATTGATCAAGAACTTGGGTTTAATTACCATTTTTGCTACTAACATTGAATTTCCAGAAAATGCAAGAGCCTTGCTCCTGAGGGGGGGGGGGGGGGGTTAAAACTAATGCCCTTTATTCAATGCTTGAGGATGCATCTGATGAGATTAATGCAGGACAACAATGCAAGAGTGGAGCAGCACCACTTACACACAATTTCAGCAACAAGCAATGCAAAACAGAGGCATCAAAAACAGAGCATCAGTGGGCTTGCAAGGATGTGCTAGAGACCATTGAAGCTGTGCCTTATCATGAAGTGTTTATACATCGTTTTGGAGATCATAATACACGTGGCTTGTAGGAATTGGTTTGTCTTGTAAATGCCATAATACATTTGTATAGTTTAGAATTGTTAGAAACTAATTTTGCTGAAAATTAGGGAATTGGTTATCTGAGACACGTGTATATATATATATATATATAGAATAACCTTAATGTATGGAGATCATCTTTTGTATCACATTCATTTTCTGAATCAATAAAGTTCTGTTCTTCTATCTTAGAAAGAAAGTTCCAGATTTATACACGATGAAAACAAAAAATGGAATTCTCCAAAGACTATAAAGGATTCTATTTTTCAATTCTCCACAGGTCTCTTTGGCATTTTTAACAAACATTTTGACTACTCTCTTTTAAGTTTTAACATTCCACAGCCTCTCTATCTCTGTACCAAAGACTACTCTCTTTTGACAAACATCTCCACTGCTCTTCAATTCTTTCTTTGCCTTTGCCATGGAGAGTGAATCAAACTGAAGCCCATTAATTTCAAGCAAAAGGTAGTGTGACGTTATGAAAAACATTATCCAAAATGTCGATGATGTGAGGGGTGCTGAAGCACTTGTCATAATATAAACATGGGTTATAGAAATCATCTTGAAAATCGATGAGAGTTCTGCTTTGTGGTCTCTGTAGTCACACAAATAACAACCTGTCTGATATTTTGGAATAACGATCTGTCTGCTATTTTCGAATTATAATTGGAAGGGTCCCTGTAGTCACGCAAGTAGAGGATGTGAGGACTGAGAATCCGTTTATATTAGTCTATTTTTTATGCAACTCTTTGAGTTGGGTAACTGCTATTCAAGGATTATAATCCACGTTTTTTTTTTTTTAAATGGATCCCACACACTTTGCGACAAGAACCTTACACAGCAATTTTGCCCGCAAATTGCAACTTCGAGTCATAATTTTAGATAAAAATTGTGTAACAATCATTTCCCAAAATGTAATTTGACAAACCACTTAATAAACCACAACTACAACCTTGTGTAGCAAGAAAGGTATTTTAGTTTTGAGTAAAAGCTAAGTCAAACAATTCACCCATGAAGCCTCAAGCCACAACACCGCCAGCAAGGTTCTATGGCCTATCTAATAGGCATATTTCTTACCAGCAACAAGTATCGGAACGTGGTTTGTAATTATATATTAGGACAAGCACAAGACAATTTAATAGCACTGGAAGCAAACCAAAATAAAAGCCATTTGTTGATTAATAATATAAAAACGTTTTGAATTAGCCAAACAATTCACCCATAAAGCCTCAAGCCACAACACCGCCAACGAGGTTCTATGGCCTATCTAATAGGCATATTTCTTACTAGCAGCACGTTAGTGTCGGAACGTGGTTTGTGATTATATATTAGGACAAGCACAAGACAATTAAATAGCACTGGAAGCAAACCAAAATATAAGCCATTTAATGATTAATAATATCAAAAAATAGGTTTAGCAATAGGACAACAAAGTGAAAACCAGCATAGTGAACTCTCCTAGAAGCAACGTTCATCAAAAAAGTATTGAAGCCAAATGAGAAAATAAAAAAATAACAGTGTCTTCTTATATCGACTTCAAACAACTACATTCTAAAGTTCTCGGGTATCTTTTAATCCTCAGCACGCCTGCATTAATCTCTCTAACGGGCAACTGCAATGCGTCCAGCAACTTGGTCAAGATCTCGCTGACCAGTGGATGTGATCTTTCTCCCACTGGCATACAAGAATAGAAATAGTTTTAAGTATCAAGTATATGAGCTGTTGAGTCGAAGAAAAATTGTCATCACATGATATCTCAAAAGTTCGCAAAGTAATTTATCAAAGAACAATATTTAGACTGAATCATGTAAATAAAATTCATTCAGAATCTATTGTGGAAGAAAAACTGTTGTTCTAAAAACTGATTCACACACTGAGAACAGTAAAACAAACTGAGATTCATTCCAGAGAGAATTCTTTTATTTGCGGCTAGAAACCCAAGATAAAATTTCCCTAATTTCCTTGGTTAACTGTAAATCAGTTATCTTGGTGCTTCAGATTTGCTTTAAGCAAAAAATATTGAAAGGAAATGTTGCCATGTCCTATTAAGTCATTTGGAGAAAAGAATCCTTTTCTGCACAAAATTACATTTTTCATTGAGAAAAAAAAAACCTTTTTTGGATATATTTTATCTTGGTAATGGAGCTTGATATTTTGTTACTAGGAAAAGAACCATATCAGAAGCCTTTTTTTTTTTTCATTGCCCTAGAGGCAAAAAAGAAAAAGAAAAAGAAAAAGAGGGGTTGGGTGTTGAAAATCATACATAAAATCAAGAAAAAAGAGACATCTATTCATTTTTTTATTTGTTAATCATGAAACCAAAATGATGCTAGCAATACTCACCCCTTTGTGTCAATCTCAACGATATTCATGTTCTGCAATTGCTTAAGTATGTGACGAGCAATAGCACCACTGCTTTTACAGAAATGAGGTGGACGACTGCCATTCCTCTTGCTTCCTCCATAGATCCTTCTGAAAGCACCAACACCAAGACCCCCCCTTAAGTAGATCTTCCTTGCCATGGAAGCTGCAGTGAAAATTTGGTTAAGAAGATGCAACCACAATACACAGTTATACTATAAATGTATTAGTCTTGTGTATGTAAATGCGCCCTTTTTTTGTGGGGTTTTTTTTTTTTTTTTTTTTTTTTGGGGGTGGGGGGTGGGGGGGGGGGGGGGTGTGTGGAGAGAAGAAGAAGTGAAGGAGGGAACACACCAGCTCTAATGTAGTACCAATCAGGGTCATATGGAGCAAGCTCCTTAAATGTTGCTGTCTTGACAAGATCAGTCCATTCGGGGAGTTCGACCTATAAGAAACCAAGGAGATGGAGAAAGGAAACATGAGAATACCAACACCACCACCTACTAATGTACAATAAAAATCCAGAGCCTAGTCATGATTGATAAGTCAAATAACAAGCTTCAGCATATAAAAAGTAACCAGATGACAGAGACACATTAAAAGAGTGAATATCACCCACGCAATACAATCATGTGCCAGGGCCATGCACCCACATCAATCAAACATCTAATTTCAATAACATGGATGGATTATGGAGAGTGCACCCGACATTAGTGAGACAGCATTGTCACCATTTATTATGTCACAGAACTATCAGCACCAAAGTTGTCAATACCGTAACACACCAGCAAGGCAGTCAAATGCAAAAGGCAACCTTAAAACACCAGGGTATTGCATCAACCAAGGCATGAGGCAGCAAAAGGGCACTATACCAATTCAAGTGGAGTGCCAAAATCTAGATATAGTTATTATACATACAGAACTTAAATCATATGTATTTAATGTATTGAAATACTATAATCTATTGTTTTATGTGTTTAATGTATTGAAATACTATAATCAAGTGTTTTTGACATGTGTTGCATGAAGAAATTAGGTCTATTAATTTATATCAAAATAGGCTTAACACAGTTTAGGCTTTATTAATTATTCTAAGTTCTAACAATAGGTTCTGCAACAAGTTTCTATAGATTAATTAATCTAACAAGTTTCTGTTAATAAACTAGTTTAACAATAGGAAATAAGCATAGCAGTATGGCTCAAAATTGTCGCTTATATCCTAGTCCAGGAACAGATCAGCAAAAGACATGAAACAGCAACCAGACCAATAATCCAAAAAAGTGTTGCTCCACTGTTCTTTACATTTTAAACTGCATTTCCATACCATGAAAGACCATCAAACATCAACAATGTTTGCCTCGAAAGTGAATCAAAGTTCCAAAATGCCATCTTTGAATCAAATCCAAAAATGGGTACTTGGGTTTCCTTGAAATAATACATTTAATTTTTTTTTTTTCTAATTCTAACAATCACATAAAAACTAATGTCATTGCCAAAACATAACCATATTCTCAGAACACCAACCAAAAAAAAAAACCCACCCATTCAACTCAAACCATTAACAACATTATTCCTTGAAAAATTAAACACATAAAAAAAAAAAAAAAAAAAAAAAAAACCCACATATAAGTGTTAAGTTCTAGGATCATAGAAAAATAAGTGTTTATGAATAGAGAGAGAGATATACATGGCCAGAGCGTTTGAGGTGAGCGGCATAGGCCTTGACGAACTCGTGAGGGGACACGTCTTTCACGTTTCTCGCAGTCTCCATTTTCTGCTGCTTCTGGGTCTTGCTGCTGCTTCTGCCGCGGCGTGCCTCCTACAACTCTACTACAAGATGTGAGCGTTTGAGAGAGAGAGAGAGTGGAAGGAAGAACCTGAGATTTTAGAGATTAGGGTTTTAATGTTTCAACGAGGACTACGATATTACTTATTTGACCCCAACTTAAACCTTATATACCACTTATGCCCTCACTTCTGTTTCTCTTAAAAAAAAAAAAAAAAAAAAAGAGGATAATTAAATCCCCTTGACATTCTATTTACCAAATTTTACAAACTTGAATCTCGACTTTTGCCTCTCATCTCGCAAGAATTCTATATTTATGAAATGGCTATCATATCAAGAGTGAGTAGTGATAAGCTTTGTTAAATTAATATTAAATATTGTTCTTCTAAAAAAGAAAATATTAAAAATAGTGTGCACTTACTTGCCCTATATTTAAGGGTACGTTTTAAAATAACCCTCCATTTCAGAATTAAAAAATTAATTGTTTTAAAATTTTAATTGAAATTTATTTTAAAATATTAAATATGAATTTTGCTTATTAGTTTTTTTTTTTCTTTTTTCAACAGATTATGGAGAGATTTGTAGTTGCAAGTATTTGATGATTGATAAATTTTGCATTTTTATAGTAAATTTATAAATTATTTTTTTACTAACAATGGTTAAACTTTTGTAAAGAAATTCTTATAAAAATTTAGAATATTTCATTACTAATATAAATAAAAGGAGATGCTAATTTCTTTGAATCTCAAGAGAAAAATGTGTTATTTCCTTCAATTTTAGGGTAGAGTATCATTCCCTCAAACCTTAAGAGGTGTAATTACCCTTAAAAAAATAAAATAAAATAGACTGTGATAACTAGGAAATGGTTTGGGTCAAATAATTTTTAACTCAATAAAGTACACGTCAAATCGGATATGGGTTATAAACTTTATCGAATTAAAATGGGTTGTTATTTCTATGAACCTTACCATCTTTGACAGATTTAGTTAACCTGGATGGCCTTTACATCTTTCCCCGAAAGAAAATACGAAAACAACTTTATTACTTTCTAATATTTTTTTAATGGTATTTCTTAATTTCAATACCAAAGAATAAAAAACTTTCAAAGATAGAAGTTGAATAATACATAAAGTTAAGTTTATAGTTTAATAATTAATTCTAATAATCTTCTAGTTCAATAATTCCATAGAAGAGGGAAAAACAAGTGTGTATGCATGTTCTACATGAAACATTATGCACATTGTACATGAAACATTAAATAAGTTAATTAAATCACCTTTTCATAAAATAAAAAGTTAATTAAATCACCAATAATTGCAAGTGTGCATTGGATTACCTTTTTGCTGAAATTTGAAATAAAAATATAATTATACTTAAAAAATTTAAGCTTTAAAATGTTATATATAAGTAAATAAGTTAAAAATTAAAAAAAAAAAAATGAGGACCCAAACTCAAACTAAAAATATATAGAGATTTAAAGTAACTTGTTATGTAAAAAAAGAAAAAGAAAAAAAAAATCAGGAAAAAAAATCTATAATTAAACTATGGGTAAAAAAACCTACTTAATGTTCGACATTAGAAACATTTATATTTGAGTATTACATGTTAAGTTAACGAGTAATGTCATTAATATTTCCATCTTTGATATAGAAAATATAATACAACTTTAGTATACAAATATAGTAGTATACTTTGAAAATGAGCCAATTAAAAAAAATTAAAATTAAAATTTTAACATAGAGGATTGGGAATTGGTTGAGCCAATATATATAACTGATCAAACTAAAACAGCTTACTATTCCTATTACCCATACCCTTTTCTTTCGTGTGGGTTCGAGTGGGTAATTAATGCCAAGTCCAATTTGCTAGGTTTAATGATCACCTACATAGGCATTACAACGGTTTGTAATCATTAGGAATCAATAATAAGTATCTTATGAGACCGTTTTATGAAATATCTTTCTCATATTTAGTAAGCCTCACACACTTATGAAACTTATGTTGTGAGAGAAATGCTCTATGAAACAGTCTCATAAAATAAAATTTGGGAAGTAAATATATAAGAAGCATAGACTAGTACACAAGGAACTAACACAACTACACAAGTGGGAGATTCGCAGGTGCACCATCAAATGGATTGAGTTATAACTCTACCTTAGCCCTTAATATCTAGTAGTTTTAAGCCGTAAGCCTTTAGCTCAAAAATTAAAAAAAAAAAAAACCCTTCAAACCTGGTTAGTTTTAACTTTAACTATTTTGAACTATACAAAAACTCAATGAAACCCGAAAATGAAAAATCTCTTTTAATTTTAATATATATATATATATATATATATATATGTTTACTTTATTTAGAAAAAAAAAAAAAAAAACACTTTACCCACCTTTTGACATTTTTTAAATGTTGCCTTTGTCATCATGTGACTCACATGTCCAACAAATTGTGTCTATAAGTCATTTGGGCCTCCCCTAACAAACAAACCTTAGGCCCATTTTTTACCAAAAAATAAAACATAGGCCCATTAAACAAAACCCAAAATGCCATATGAGAGGAAACATGTAGCTACGCATAACTTGATGCAATTGGGTCAGTGGCCTTTTCAATCTTGGAACTTCTTAGCCTTCAATTAAGGTTTTTCATTCTCGTTTATGTGACCCCATGAGGTTGGGAGGGGAACCTTTGGACAGAAGTATAGATTAATAGAATAAAGAGCTACAATGGCTCTACAAGCACGAAGAGCTACTATAGTAATTGCAAGTTTTGACTACCTATAAGTTAGTTTGTTGCTATCCTCAAAAAATAATAAAAGTTGGAGTTTGTGATTTTGAGGTTGACTCTCCAGAATTTGAATTCAAAGAGGGCTTATCACATATGACAGAAATGTTAACAAAGGTCTAGCTAAATTTTTTGCTTGAAAGTCACTTTTCTATTTTAATGCCTTATTTATTTATTTTTTTTTGGATTCACTATTCAACAAAATCTTTATATTTTTTCTTTGTTTTACCTATATTTTAAAAAAAATCTCTAACTGCTACACCCTCTCTCTTCTCACTCTCTCCTTCCTTCACCACACCACCACCGCCATGGCTAACCACACCACAACCACTCCCACAACTCAACCCCTCAAAATCATTAGTTGAAGTTGTTAAATCCCATTGCTGTTGGCCTTCACAACTCCACCTCCCCATTTTTCATCGGATTCGATACTACCATCACCATAAAAAGCACCATTGCACAATTCTCGCCTCCTTCATTAGATATTGTTGACTTCAACCAAAAAGAATGGCTCATATTCACATTTTGCATCTTCACTTTGACTTGACTACCTTATGACCAGTTTGGATGGAGGGTGAGTAAAGGAGAGTAGAGAAGAATTGACTAGAATTTGAGTGAGAAGTTAGCTATGGAATTGTTAAAGAGAAGTCGACATAATGAGATCGAAAGATTTGGGAAAAATTTAAGAGGGAGATTTGTCAGTTGGGAATAAATAAAAATTGGTGAGAGAAATAATTTAGCTTTGCTACAATACCCAACATTGTTGTTGAGTATTGTAACTTTTGAATGACGAGTTAATTGTGAATGGTCTTGTAATTGGATTTTTTGGCCTAATGTACACAATTATGTCAAAATTGTCAATTGATTTTTATTTCACATAATGCCTCTAGGCCCTCTACAATATAAACCTGTTTTTTCTTAAAATATAGTCACTCTTGATATTTGTACCACTTATATATAGCCAAATCAGAGGAGAGAATTTTCTATTTTGAAACCCTAGAGATTCAAAAAAAAAAAAAAAAAAAACCTACAGTTAAAAGGTTTGCACAAAATTTAATTATAATTTTAGAAGAATCAATCAAGTTTACCAGTTCCAGTCCTACAGTTAAAATTAAAACACTTCTTAGATAAATGATAATGGACAAAGTTTAGCTACAAAATTAGTTGTAGCCTTAGGCTACAAACTCACTTAATAAAATAAATATTACTGCATATTTTGAAAATCTAACCGTTGAATTACATGTTCTTTACGCTCTTAATACATATGTCAATTTTTATGTCAATCAAATATTATTTACTATATAATTTATAATATTATATTTTATGCATAATTTTAAATTACAAAAAGTTGTAATTTAAAAATTTATTGATGACATAGCTATTGATCTTTAATTTTCTTGAAATTTTGCAAACATGGAGGATATAAGAAGAAGATGTAATCCAATGGTGGATTGTTAAAATTCACTTCCAATAAAAAGATATTAAGTGAGTTTGTAGCCTAAGGTTACAATCAATTTTGTAGCTAAACTTTGTCTAATGATAATATTTGGATATTCTATTTCACGTAGAAATCCATCTCCATCCAAGAAATGAAAGTTTACTTTTTTGAATGAGTAAAAAAAAGGTGATATTATAGTGTTTTTTTTTTCCTAATTATAATTTACTTTCCATGAGACTTGAGTAATATCGAAATTATCACTAAGCCTACTTTCAACTAACTCTACTCTATTCCCCTCCACTCTCTCCTTTTTCACTCAATCTAAACGGATCCTAAGTGTATGTTTGATTAACTTATATTATTTTTGGTCTATTTGGTTGTTAAAATTTTTTAATCACAAGAATTTTTGACAATTTCACAGGAATAAAATTTGAAAGAGTTGACATTTATGTTGTTTGATATATTATACTTTAAATTCGAAAATTTAGTATACTATAGAAAACACTATATTTTAAAAAAAATGTTTGGTTGTTTAAAAAGTCTTATATAAATTATTTTAGAAACTAAATAATTAATAATTATTTGGTTGAAAGATAAATATAAGAATAAACAAGAGATAACATAATGAACAAAAACATCTTAATAGCCCAAGTAAAATAAAGCAAAAATGATTTTTCACAATAGCGGCAAGTGAAATGGGAGCAACCTTAATTGTGATTTTTTTTTTTTTTGGGGTTTTAAAATGAATCGTTTATACTTAATTTAATAAATAAAAATATGAAAAGTTGAATTTCTTTATCAAATTAAAAATTCTCACACATACAACATATGTGGGAATTGATATTTCCAACCTTAAAGGTAGGGTTAAGGTTTCCTGTGTTTCATGGGAATTGAGATGTTCATGGAAATTGTAATTCTCACGAATTTTATCAAACAACTAAGTTTTATAAATTATTGGAAATTAGAAATATTTATCCTAAATTTTCACGTAACAAACACACTTTATGAAACCTCTGTTTGCTTCAATGGAAAATTTTACGTGAAAATAGTTTTTGGCATTTTCCTATGTTGGGTAGTATTAGAAAAAGGTGATATATTTCTAGAAAATGATTTAAAAAAAATGATTCATTTTCCACAAAATGTTAATGTCGATTATAAGACCATATAACGATTTATAAGATTATTTGTGTATATTATTTAAAGAAATCACATGACTCATTTGAAAAGTCATATGACTAAAAATACAAGTTAAATTTCCCATCAAAAAAAAAAAAAAAAAAAGAAGGTTAAATAGTTAATGGTCCCTTTAACGGTTTAATCACCACGTAGTAGGTTGGGGGAAGTTTCCTCCAAACCGGTTTGGAGGTAAACTTTTTCCAAATTAGAAATACTTAGGAATGTCTAAAGTTTTATGGCAAACTGCATAAAATCTTCCAACAAGGAAAAAAAATGTAATTATAGTGAGATACTAAATTTTAAAAAATAAAGATACTGTAACTCCCTAAGTTAATTGTATTTAATTGTTTCTCAAAAAAAGTTAATTGTATTTAATTAAGCTTAATTAAATTTATCGATGTGCCTTGTGGTACGTACCGTACCAAGAGCGTATCAACTATCAAGGATGGAGATATTATCCTTTCAAAAAAAGAAAAAAAAAAGAAAAAAAAAAGAAAAGTAAAATGGAGATTTTATGTTAAATTAAAGCATGGAAAAATATCTTCCTAATCAGAGCTTTCTCCTTTAATAAATCACCTTCATTTGGATTCTTTCTATATATTTCCTCAAATAAAAAAAAAAAAAGATTCTTTCTATAATTACTAAAAGCATTCTATATTTAATCATAAGAAAAAAAAAAATTCTAATGTTATTTTTGAGACATAGTTACCAACCATGTTGGTTTTCTTCTTCTATTCTTCTTCTTCACGGAATATTAACGAGGAGTACTTGGAAAGGAGTCAATGCCCAAAATTGCACAACCCCATCATAAATTCATTCATAATTGACCCTTTGTTTTCTATGTAGAGTAATGCTACAAAATTCTTCGTGTACTAGGTTCTTACTAATTCTTATTTAGACAAACGACTGACATCACTTTTTAACTTGAATAATGTAAAAGATTTTGTAAAAAGATTTGTAACTCAAACATTTTTCTTCTGCTTATTACTACCAGTTACCAAAGGAGTACTTAATTGGAATCTTATTAATTATAAGGAAAAAATAATTCGTCTAATCACTAAAATATCATACATTAATTGCAATTATATAACCGATGATTTCATATCTCTACTGAAAAATAGCCATAAGGGCCATAATAATGTAAATAAATAAATAAATAAATTCCAATTCTCATATTCTCTTCGTTAAGACCTATAAATATTAAATACTATCCCTAAAACACTCTCACGCTCAAAAGAAAGATTGATTAATCATTAAGGCAAAATGGCTGGCTTTGGAATTGTGGCTGCTTGGGCTACTATTGTGGCTCTGGTCTTTGCGTCTAATGGTGCTCATGGCTGGGATTATGCTCATGCAACATTTTATGGTGATATTGGAGGCGGTGAAACCATGAGTAAGTGCTCTAATTGTCCTTTTTCATTTTTTGGATCTTGGTTTAGAAATATATATACACTAAATATACCCAACCCCACAACCTCTAGGTTCTTATACCTAGAGAGGTGACATTAGACCATGGTCATTGGTACTCTTAGGTTGTGTTTGTTTATATTTTAAGTATTTGATTGCGTTCTTAAAAATACTATAAAAAAAATAATTTTACTATTTCTTCACATTTTCTCATGATTTCCCAAGAACATATATATATATATATTATAAAATTAAAACAGAAAAAGAGAATTCTAGATTTTAAAAAAATTGTGATTAACCAACCACCGATAGTGGGGGTGGCTAGTAGTGGTGGTTGGTGACCTGAGACCGAGGACTCTAGTGGGTAGTGGTGGTTAGGTGGATACAAGTAAATAACATTTTTTTTTTTTTTAAAATAAAAGTGTTTTTATTTTACGGTCAACCAGAAAACAATTTTCAATTGACTAGCAATTTCAGTCGACTCAAACAACCACAAATATGAAAAATATTTTTCGGAAATCAATTTTCATCTAAACAAACACAACCTTATTGTCCTTCAACCATGGCAATTAGAAGTGGTCGACTAATATTTCAACACCATGACAAAGCGAATGAATTAAAATCATGTCGTTTTTCATTTGTAGTAGAAGCCTAAAAGGCACTATTGTTGATAAAACACATTGGCATTCTTTCATATTGAAGAACTTCTCTCCTAACATAGAAGGCACTTTTACATACTTAAAAAAGAAAGTGGTATCTTAGTCTTTGGTTCTAACGATGCACCCAAAAAATCCCATAGATCAATAGTATGGTGAATTGAATTGTCCCGTACTAAACCAATGAACCTACTGGTGGGGTTACCTCCCTGTTATTGATAATGAAGAAAATTGATATATTTGATTTTGTTTATTTTGTTGCAGTGGGAGCTTGTGGTTATGGAAATCTATTCGATCAAGGTTATGGTCTTGAGACAACAGCATTAAGCACTGCTCTTTTCAACAATGGGGCTACATGTGGTGCTTGCTTTCAAATAAGATGCATAGACTCACCATGGTGCAAAAAAGGTGCAGGTATAATTCGAGTAACAGCCACCAATTTTTGTCCTCCTGACTATTCCAAAACCGAAGACGTTTGGTGCAACCCACCACAGAAACATTTCGACCTCTCCATGTCAATGTTCCTAAAGATTGCAGAATACAGAGGTGGAATTGTTCCTGTTATGTATCGAAGAGTCATGTGTTACAAGAAAGGTGGGATTAAGTTTGAGTTCAAGGGAAATCCATATTGGTTGCTGGTGCTAGTGTACAATGTTGGGGGTGTTGGCGAAGTTAGTAATGTGAAAATTAAGGGTTCCAATACTGGTTGGATACAAATGTCACGTAATTGGGGCCAAAATTGGCAAACTGGGGTTCGTTTAGATGGCCAAAGCTTGTCTTTCCAAGTGACTGGTAGTGATGGTAGAATAGTGCAGTCTGATAATGTTGCACCCTTAAATTGGGAATTCAATAAGGTGTACGAGGGCAGGAATTTTTAGGAATGAGTAACAGGAATTTTTTTTTTTTTTGGAAATCTTGGCTGCGAGCTAGTAGATCTTGGACATGTTTTGTTTGATTAAGAATTTTCTATGTACATATGGTTTATTTGAGGTTTAGGAGATTTAGCATGTAATGGAAATTCAAAGTCTGAAGAATAAATTTTGATTTTGTTATGCTTATCAATGAATCTTTTTTTTTTCTTGAACTTGACCAAGAAAACTGTCCAATTTAATCTATGGTCCATTTATTTCTATTTATTTATTTTATAAAAAAGTTAAGAATGTTTTAGAGAAGTTCATGGTATACATTCACATCAAACCTATTGATTTATTTTTTGGTAAGATTTCATGTTGACCTCTTGCATTATTTTTTCAGAAATAGTAATTATTTCTAAAGTATATGTGATTAAGATATTCTGGAACTGAGAAAGTAAAGCCTTTGAATTTTGACATATCAGAATGAAAAATATCAATAGAAATTTATAGAAATAATCCCAGATCTCTATTCTCCAACGTAATAATGCCAAAATCCTAACGTATATAGGGAAGTATCAGGAATATTTAAAAAAAAATAGTGGTCACCCATTTATTTATTTATAACGGTGATCAGCAAAATATTGCATTCATTATTGGGTCAACCAATATGACCAAACATAAATCATATTTGATGTCCAAGTTCAAACAACGAAGAGACATACCAGTATTTCTATTTTTTAGTTATTTGAGAGTCTCTTTTTATTATAGTTTTATTTATTTTATTTAATAGTTTTAATAACATAAAAATATATTATATACTCTATCCGGGTATAGGACCTATAGGTTAATTGTTGACATATTTATTTTCAGACTTTGTGATTCTAACGGAAAAAAAGAAGAAGAAAAAGTCTAAGAAATTGAGGGAAAAAGGGATTGTATAAGACATTTTGGTGTGCATTTAGATTATATTATAGATGCGACGTGGTTCTGGTCAATAAAAGTACTTGCTGTTGGTATTTTTTTTTATTGACTAATTTTGGTATTTATTTTTGAAACACAAATGACCGGAAATTTGATAAGAAATTAGTGCATTGAATAGTGCACTTTTAAGGGCGTATTAGTTTTATTTTAATTACAATTTATTAGCTATGCATTTGTGCATTTCTGTTTTAATGAAATAAAGAATTAATATTTTAACGAAATAGAATATATGATAAAAAAAATCAAATGTGAGTGTTTTGAAAATGGCTAGCTAAAATATAAAAAATAGTTCTTATTTTAGAATAGATAGAATTTTTTGACTAAGCCAACGTGAGCTCTTTATAAGTTATTGGTCTTTTAATGCCAAGGAGGTTTAATTGTTCCACGCAATTAGAGAATCCTATATTGAATAATAAGTAATGCTACAGTTTTAAACTATTTTACAACATTTTTATAAACTATTTTTTTAATACTAAGTATTTTTTAATACACACACAGGCAGAGGGGAGAAGGATTTAAAAAAAAAAAAAATTACAATGGTGTATATCCAAAAAGACTTATTTTTACAAACTATTGATGTGACAAATTCTTATTAGTTCTAATATGAGTCCACTACTAACATCATATTTATGTTTACCAATAATCATTTTCTATTTTTCTGAAGGAAAAAATGAAGTTTGTAATGCTTAATAATAAAATAATTTTATGTGGTCAGTTATTTTTTTAACAATGTTAATTCAAAATATTAAATATTACAAACTTTTTGTTCCAATATGTAATGGAGAATGATAAAGAATTCAAAAATTCAAAAAATTTTATACAATTTATTGGATAATAAAGGAGATTTAAAAAAATTTCGAAAAAGTTCTAAATATTTTAAACAATTTTTTTCCTGATAATTTATCATTCGTATTGCGTGGATTATTGCTTATTATTGATAATGTTGCAACCCTAGTTATTATTTGCCTCTTGTGATAGTGAATCAGTGATATCGCTGCTACTCTATAAATAAAATTTCTCTCCCTTTTAATTTTTAATTTTTTTTTTATGAATGAAAATAAAATTTCTCTAGTCTTTATTGTGATTTAAATTTTTAGGTATACTTTAGAAAATATTTCTATACTAGTGTAATTTTATATTTGTGAGTGAATTTTTTTCTTGTATCTCTTTCTTGTGGACATAGGCTTAAAGTTGAACCATGTAAATATTTGGTGATCTACTCATGTGTGGTTGTGTCCATTTTACTTTCTATTATTTATTTGTGAGATATTTTTCAAACCTATAATAGTTTTCATAATCAATGCTAATGTATGAGAATGATTCCGGAAGCCCTATCTTTCCCTACAAACTGGTATTATAGTTAAGTTCGATGCCTAGGCATTTAGATTTGTTCTCTTTAAAGAAATTATTGATTGGTTCGTGGATCCGAGTATTGGAGAGAAAGATGTAAGATGAATCCTTTACAAAACCTTCGGTAGTAACAATTATACTCTTTAATGCCAAATTTGATGGAACAAACACCTTCAACATGTGATAATGAGATGTTATGGATGTTATGATCCAACAAGAGTGTATTGTTTTAGAAAATAGCAAACCTAAAATATGTCAAAGAAAGACCAGAAGAAGATACAAGCTTGTGGCACTATCCTTTAATGTTTGGCCAATACTCAAAATTATTTTGTTATATATGAAGGAGACGAAGGCTAAGTAGCTATGAAAAAAATTGGAGGATAAGTAAATGACCAAGAGTGTGAAGAACTGACTTTATTATAAGAAAAAACTCTTTCGTTTCTAGTATCGAAGGTATTTTTACATTTGAGCATATATATGATAATAATTTTCATGGTTTTCTTGGTTAATATTATTTGCTTTTTATTATTATTAACTATTATTTTAGATCTTTCTTAAGTACATAATTTGAGCTTTTGACATCAATTTAGGCCAAGGGTCATCAAAATCTACTATAAAAAACCAAATAAAAGACATACATATAAGAATTTTTCTACACCACCACCATTTGTCTTTATTTGATAATATGGTTAACTGTAAGTTGTAAACAACTTATTACTAAACTTTTAACTTAGTGTGTGTACAAAAATTGTGACACAAAAGTTAAATTATAAAACTTTCGACTGGGTGTGTGTATGAAAAAGGCTGTAGCAGTACACATGCTTTCGACTTGAAGACGTTTGACCTCTTAGAGATATCTAAAATTGCATGACACAAAAAATATGAGGAGGAAAATTCTTAGAGCAATCAATTTGTAGTAATAGACTAATAGCTACGTCGTGACCCAGTTATAGCTCGACACTGTAAACAAGACTACAAAATTTTGAACTTAGAAAATTATGAATACGGAGTGGTCAGCCAATAGAATTAGACCCCACCAAAAAAAAAAAAAAAACAAAAGAAAGAAGGAAAAGTCAGGTAATAGGAATGGGTCAAGCCAGTCAGCCATTGAATTCAGCATTTTTCTGTAGCTGACCCAGTTATAGTTCTACACTATAAATAAAGAGATGAGTGCCTCATCACCTTCATTCAAAACCTTTCCTTTCTACAACATATATACACAAAGAGAAAACCTCTCAATCAAATGGCTTCAGTTCTTCTATTGCCTTCATCTTCTTCTTCATGTTGTTGTGCAAGGAAAATCAATGCAGCTATTCATGTCCCAAAGCTTCCAAAATTCTCTCTCTCAGTTCCAAAAATACCAATGAGAAATCTACGTGAGGAACTGAATATAAGAGATGGGTTCATAAACACAATCCCAGTAGAAAAGATCAATGATAGATCACACAACTCTAGTACAAATATTGTTACCACTCAACTCTATGCTATCTTAGAGACCGTAGCTGATAGAGTAGAGATGCACGCCAACATTGAAGAACAACGTGACAACTGGAACACCCTTCTTCTAAACTCAATCAACATGATGATTCTCACTGCCGCAACAATGGCTGGTGTTGCAGCCACAGCTGGTGGCATTGGAATGCCCCATTTGGCTTTGAAATTATCGTCTACTCTTTTGTATTCCGCGGCCACAGGAATGTTGCTAATAATGAACAAAATTCAGCCTTCACAGCTTGCTGAAGAACAACGTAATGCTACAAAGATTGTTCAAGCAGCTCCAGAGCCAAATCCAAACCATGCTCGCCATTGGAACTCCAACTCAAGAAGATGTGAAGGAGGTGATGGAAAAAGTTTTGGCACTTGATAAAGCCTACCCACTTCCCTTGCTTGGTGCAATGCTTGAAAAATTCCCTGCAAAGTTTGAGCCAGCTGTTTGGTGGCCTAAAAATCAAGTACTACAAAAGAAAAACTTCTTACATGAAGGAAAAGAATGTAACAATAGATGGAGTGAGGAACTTGAAATGGAAATGCGAGAGATTGTTAAGGTGGTGGAGAGAAAAGACATTGAGGAATATGTAAGACTTGGCAACTTGGCATTGAAGATCAACAAGACTTTAGCTGTCTCAGGTCCATTACTCACAGGCATTGCAGCCTTGGGCTCAGCTTTTGTTGGAAATGGATCATGGGCACCAATAGTAGCAGTGGCTGCTGGGGCTTTAGCTAGCACAGTTAATGCTTTTGAGCATGGTGGACAAGTTGGGATGGTGATTGAGATGTATAGAAACTGTGGTGGCTTTTTCCAGTTATTGCGAGAGTCAATTGAAACCACACTTGAGGAAAGAGATTTGGAGAAAAGAGAAAATGGGGAATTGTTTGAAATGAAGGTGGCTTTAAAACTAGGGAGAAGCTTATCACAACTCAGAGAACTCGCTAGAAAGTCAGCTTCTTCCCATGTAGACGAATTCGCAAGCAAGCTTTTCTAGTTTTGTATATTTGTACAGAGCTAATTCAATTTTTTGATTCATCAATTGTTTATAACTTAATTAATTCTTTGTAAAATTTTCTAACGTAGTAAAAATATTTAATTCTCAAATTTTATATTAGCTACTTGTGCAAAAATAGTTTGTAAAAGAATGTGCATGTATGTATATTCTTAGGTTCTAACATATAATAAAATGAAAATTGGACCAAAGACCTAAATTAAATCAATTTGATACTTAGATGACTCAATTGAATGAAAGTAAAATTAAAGGACTAAAATGAATTTCAGTCAAACGGTTAAATTTTACTGGTGCAATTTGCATTGTAGCCTTATTTTTTTATTAACTAATTTTGCTTTAAAAAAAAAAAAAACACAATTAGTGCATTGAAAATTGCAATTTTAAGGGCATTTGAGTTTTATTTTAATTACAATTTATTTGCTGTGCATTCTTGTTTTAATGATCTAGTTTGTAATCTCATATATATACATGAGATACATTCACAAATTAACATCACTAAATGCATATTAAATTTTTACTTAGTTTATATATAATGTATATAATGTTTACATATTTGAAAATATAAATAATTAACTTATAAAATAAATATAACTTTATTTGAAACAAATAAAAAATAATTTAAATTGTTATCTGTTTGGACCCAAAATGAACTCCTGACCCAAAAGGAGTATGGGCTTAAGTCCAAATAGCTCAAAGCAATAAATTTGTAGAGAGTGAGTTGAAGAATTGAGCTTTAGTGAACTAGACAATGAGTTAATAGATTTTAGTGATGAAGAAGAAAGAATAATCGACTTTTACAGAAGAAAATGCATCCTCGGCCAAATCCAAGGAAATTGATTTTTGTATATTGCTTCCAAGATTTGATTACAAGTTTGGTATTAGACTACTACCGTGTTTCCCCTCTCCCCTCCTTCAGGGATCTCTCCCATTATATATCTCTTTCTTAGTTATCTTAACCCTCCATTCGTCAACCGTCTAAGCCACTACTCGAGTACCCATCCCATCAGACACCTCTTTTAACTCTTTGTGAGTTGCGGTGACCAAGGAAACACTGTTCAGGAATCTTCTCCACATAAATGTGGCCAGAAAAGTAGCTGCAGTGCATTTAATATGGAGGTAGCACCCTTTCCTTAGATATTTTTGGGTCTCCTTCCTTCTCGTGTATTTATGTAACATGCCTCCAACACTAGTGCCTTTATTGAGGCCATTTTCCTTGCTGGAAAACATATCGGAGCAATGTTGGTCGTGGCCAAGGAGATATTCCTCCTTGAACCATCTTCTACTCCTTTCTTACTCATGAGGCACTGAGCTTGAATCCCTTTGCTATTTGTCTCTTATCAGACATTCCAACATTCTCGGGTAAGGTCCAAGGCCCAATATACACTTTCTAGGCCTTGTCCCTACAATAGCTCCTCAAAATTCTGGTTTTTCTCTCTCATCCGAGGAGAAAAAGTGGGATTTTGATCTTCAAGAGATAAGACTATTTATTTCTCTAGCTTACACGTGTGAAAGTGCCATTTTCCGTGCTGTATAACTGCATCTAATGCTTCGGGGTCTGTGAATCATCATTTATTGCTCCAGGTGGCGCCTTATTCCCCCTATCCAACGGTAAGGTGCACATCCTACGGTGGATATTTCTTCTAGAATTTTGAGCGGGGTTACTCTTGCTCCTTTTCTCCCTCCATATAAAGCCTTGAGGGAACTCGTTTTCTTCTTTACTTCACGAATTTTCAAATACTCCAGAGAATCCTAGCACTCCAACTCACAAAATATTCTAAATTCCTAAGCCTTCATAACTCTTTCTTTAAGAAATTTTTAAAGGATCCTTTCTAAAGGATCAGGGCCAACACACTTACTTTTGTAAGTTTCCGCCTCTCTAGACTCCGTTTCCCTTCTCGACCAATCTCCTTGGCCCTTTTAGTTCTTATTTCATTGCTTACACATTTCAGTCGCTTTTTCTAGAGTTTTCCAAATGGGTAGGTTTGAAAGTCTAGTAGATTCCCCTGCCAAAATAGAAGCTTTTAAACAAAAATTCCATATACCCTAGAAAGTCGGTCTGCTATATTTTTCTTTGGAACAAATCGCCACACATAGAGAGGAAGGGGAGGTCGTCATCCTCATAATATCCTTCATAGAAGGAGGGATGACTTTTCCCATGAGTAGGATAACCCGAGACTACCTCATTAATCATAGGCTATGTCCCCATTAGTGTGCACCTAATATGTTTAGGGTCTTAGGCTGCGTCGATGCTTTCAACGAGCATCTCAGATTGGGACTCACATGGCATGACGTGGTCCACATGTACGAATGTCATTCCTAAGCTGACATTGGGTTTTACCTCAAGTCCAGGTCACCCATTGTCAGGCTCATTTCGTGCCACCCCAAATCCAATAAAGGGATGAAAGATTACTATTTCATCGCTTCGGGGGCATGGCACAATGGTCTTTACTGCCAGACCCAAGAGAGAGAGCTAGGTGGGATACCTTAGAGTTAGGTTCCTTAGCAAAAGACTTAGATTTTTAACTCTACCCATGTCCTTTATTTTACTTTCCTTTGATAATGGACCTCAATTATCTAATTGTGTTTTATTTCCCGGCTAGTTTTGCAGATAGAAGGTAAGTCGCTCCACGGCTTAATCTTACCAGTGTTGCGGCCCTCAACTACTTGCTCCAGTCAGAAATTTTTGTGAGGGAGGACCGACAGTTGTGGGCTATCCATCTGATCCTAGATTTTGACCCCATTTCAAAGACTTTTCAAGAGGTCGCCCACGCCATCCGAGTTGGTGATCCTCGGATAAATCGCATTGACGTGTCATAGCCGGATTTTTTGGCCCGCGATGACCTTTCCCTTGTCATATTACCAGTTCATCAAGTCCTTCCTTCGCTTATAATACCATTACAACAAGTTCCTCTCAAAGTGGCAGCTGGAACAGAAGAGGGAGTTGCCTCCTCATGCTTGTCACTGGACGAAGAGATAGACCAATTTCGCTTTGAAGGAGAAGGAGCACCAGAGAAACCTGTGGAGCTCTTGGATTCCTAAACTGAGTCTAACAAGCTTTCCTCTGCTCACCCCCCAAAGTCAGTTGTTACTCGGATTGATTCAAGGTTCGAAGAAGAAGAAGGGATGGAACAGAAGAAAAGGCCTAACTTGAGGGGTTTAATCGCTAATAGGAACAAGGGGGCAACTCCACCAGAAATTCCTAAGGCCTAGGCTTATGCCGATCTTCCTCTTCCTCCTCCTCCTCCTCCCGCTGACCTCGGGCTACGCATTAATCCTAATCCGAAGAAGAAGAGACCATTATAGGAGCTGGAAGAGGGGGAGGTGCCCCTTCAGAAAGGTACCAAACAACAAAAAACCAAAGACCTTAGAGATAAGAGGTCTAAATCTGTAGATAGCAGGGATAACGTTGATGTGTGCCGACAATAGTGTACGTGGGCTCCCGTGATAGAGATAGACAGGGCCCCTATCCCCTATGACTTCACCATAAGGGAATCCAGTAGAGGGCACGCCACCCATTTAGCTTAAGCCATGGAGTAGCCTCTCCTCCTCCCTGGGGACATGGAGGCCCTTAGGCAGGCAAAGTAGCCTGACCTATTCATGTATCTGAAGAGAGACCTTACTATGGTAAGTAAGCTTCTAGCAATACTTTAATTCATTGCCTTTTTTCATTCATATATATATATATATATATTTCTTTTTTTTATTTTATTTTTATTTTTTTTTAACCCCTTTGCCACTTTTATGTAGGTCACTCAGTAGGTCTATGTGGCCAAAGAGTGGGTTCGAAATGCCCATCATAAACTTGAGGCTAAGTCCTACTTTTGGCGCGAGGTCGAGAAAGCACTCGGGGCCGTAAAGGAGGAGAAGACACAGCTGGTCGAGAAGTTGAAGGAATCAAAGCACAAGTGTCAGAGCACTGTGGCGGGGCTAAAATTGCTGAGGCTCAGGTCGAGGACCAGCAAAAATTTCTGTATACAACAGAGATTAATTTGGCCACCCAGAAACAGTTGGTCCTGGAACTTAAGGCCGAGCTGCAGAAGGTTAAGGATGCAGCAAAAGAGGCAGCTCGAATGGCTAAGGAAACTACTGAGGCTACAGTGATTGCGTTCTATGAATGCTGGATGGAGGAAACAAAAAAAAAAAAAGCTGGCCAAGAAGGTAGCTGAAGTATGCAGGGATTATTGCACTGAGTCCTATATGGAGGCACTCAACCGTGCGGGGGTCCCTGCAGACTCCGAGTTGACGAAAATTGAGAGCGTGTTTTTTCCTGAACACATCAAAGAAGTTCTAGCTGACCTCCCTCTGACCACTGCTCTACCCTTCCTTCCTTCTAAGCAGGCCCCTGATACCTAAGCCTTTACTGTGAGTGCTGAGATTCCCTTAGGGGTGGTTGGGAAGGGTAAGGAGGTCCTACCCTTGGCTAGAAATGTTCCTGCTGAGGACACCCTTACCGCCAAGGACATGGTTTCCCAGGCTAAAGCAGTTGATTCAACGTTTGATGTTGGGGATGCCAAGCATAAGGCCACCAATCCCGAGAAGGGCTCTCAACCCGCAGGAAAATAATTTTTTATTTATTTATTTTATTTTATTTTATAAATTTTTTTGTTGTAGCTTTTTTGTTTTGGCGTGTGGCTTCTGCCAACATTTGTAATGTACCTACCTTTGATTAATGGATGGACTTTTCTCTCTCTCTCTCTCTCTCTCTCTTTCTCTCTCTCTCTCTTGTGTTTTTGCTTTGTCTGCTTTTGAGCTCATTAGTTGTTATATATAGTATTGAATTGTTGCTGTTTGTCTCTATTAGAAGCTAATAATAATCTGCTGCCAACAGGTTAAGTGATTTGGTAATATACCAGCAACAAATAGGTCTTCCACATAGTTATACCAAAAACTGATCCCTCTGTGCTGAAGGCTGAGCTTAACAAAGATAAGTAACAGACATTGTAAAAAACAAATAAAAGAGAGAAAGATACCCTTAACTCTGTTCACCACCTGGGAAAGTAATTAAGGATCTTAATTTACTCAAAGCTACTAATTTGAGGGGTTGGTTATAATTTCTGGTCTGAGGATTTCAGGCATGGCCTGGATTCCATTTATACACTTATAAAAGATGCCACATTGTGTTAATTTCTCCCAAGCATCTAGTCCGAGGATTTCAGACATGATTTGGGTTCTGTTTGTACACTTATAAAAGATGCCACATTGTGTTAATTTCCCCCCAAGCATCTGGTCTGAGGACTTCAGGCATGACTTGGGTTCTGTTTGTACACTTATAAAAGATGCCACATTGTGTTAATTTCCCCCAAGTATCTAGTTCGAGGACTTTAGGAATGACTTGGGTTCTGTTTGTACACTTATAAAAGATGCCATATTGTGTTAATTTTCCCCAAGCATCTGGTCTGAGAACTTTAGGCATGACTTGGGTTCTGTTTATACACTTATAAAAGATGCCACATTGTGTTTATTCCCCCAAGCATCTGGTTCGAGGACTTCAGGCATGAATTGGGTTCTGTTTGTACACTTATAAAAGATGCCGCATTGTGTTAATTTTCTCTAAGCATCTGGTTTGAGGGCTTCAGGCATGACTTGGGTTCTGTTTGTGCACTTATAAAAGATGCCACATTGTGTTAATTTCCCCCAAGCATCTGGTCCGAGGACTTCAGGCATGACTTAGGTTCTGTTTGTACATTTATAAAAGATGCCACATTGTGTTAACTTTCCCCAAGCATCCGGTCTGAGAATTTCAGGCATGACTTAGGTTCTGTTTATACACTTACAAAAGATGCCACATTGTGTTAATTTCCCTCAATCATCTGGTCTGACGACTTCAGGCATGACTTGGGTTCTGTTTATACACTTATAAAAGATAGAATGACAGGGAGGACAATGCCTTTATACAACGACAGAACATATTGATAAAGGAAACTTTCATTAATAATAATATATTTTCAGGTTGTTTACATTCCAAGGGTGTGTTATTGCATGTTCGTCTAAGTTTTCCAGAAAATATGCTCCTATATCGGCCACTGAGGTGATGCGATATGGTCCTTCCCAATTAAGTCCTAACTTTCCTCATGTCGGGTTCTTTGCAGTGCCTAAAACATTTCTCAATACCAAGTCACTAGGCGCTAATGGCCTTAACTTTACATTGGCATCATAACCTTGCTTGATTTTGTGTTAGTAGTATGCCAATTGAACCATGGCATTCTCCCTCTTTTCCTCAATAAATTCTAAGCTTTTTTCTAATAGTTCACTATTACTGCTCGGATTGAATAAGCTAGTCCTTAATATTGGGAAGCCAGTCTCCAAGGGAATAACAGCTTCGACCTCGTAAGTCATTGGGAAAGGGGTTTCTCCAGTGGATCTGCGAGGTGTGGTTCGGTATGTCTAGAGGACATGTGGCAGCTCTTCCATCCATTTTTCCTTTGTATCATCTAACTTCTTCTTAAGTCCATTCACTATGACCTTGTTGACTGCCTCGGCTTGTCCATTCCCTTAGGGGTAAGCTGGTGTAGAGTATCTATTGTTAATTCCCAAGTCACAACAGTATCTTTTGAAAGACTTGCTATCAAACTGAAGGCTATTGTTCAAAATAAGGGTCCGCAGGACTCTGAATCGGGTGACAATGTTCTTCCAGAAAAACTTCTTTGTGCCCACGTCTCTGATATTTGCTAGGAGTTTAGCTTCAACCCACTTGGTGAAGTAGTTCGTGCTGACTAGGAGGTATCTTTTGTTTCCTGCTGCTTTGGGGAAAGGGCCTAAATTGTCTAAGCCCCATTGAGCGAGCGGCTAGGGGCTCGATAGGGGGTTAAGGGCTCCTCCTGGTTGGTGTATATTTGGTGCAAACCTTTGGCATTGATCACACTTTTACGCATACTCTTGTGCCTCTTTCTACATACTCAGCCACCAATAGCTTTGAGTGATGGCTCTATGCGCCAAAGATTTACCTCCAGTGTGGCTCCCGCAAATCCCCTCATGTACCTCCTCAAGTAGTGATTCTGTTGTTTTGGGGGTATATGCATAGCAAGTATGGTCTAGAAAATGAGCGTCTATACAATTTTTGGTCCTTGGACAGTTAGAATCGAGGAGCTTTTCTACGTATTTTATCTACTTTTGATTTCTCTTTAGGCAGGGTGTTCTCTTTTAAGAATAGTACCAAGGGGTCCATCCAAGTAGGCCCTACCCTAACTTGGTGGACATGAACCACTTCTCTGTTCATCACTGTGGGCTTGCACAAGTCTTCCACGAAGATGACCCGAGGTAATCTTTGTGCCGAGGAGGTTGCAAGCGTGGCAAGGGAGTCGATGTGGGTGTTTCCACTCCCGGGGACGTGCAACAGGCTGAAAGATTTGAACTCTAATTGTAGGTGCTTAACTTGATTCACGTACCCCTGCATTCTCTCATTCCTCGCTTCAAATTCTCCCCCGACTTGTCCGACAACTAATCTGGAGTCCGAGAACATATCTATGGCTTTTCTGCCCATTTTTCACACCATGGCTATTCCCATCAATAGGGCCTCATATTCAGCTTCGTTATTGGTGGCCGAGAACCCCAATCTTAATGACTTCTCGATGGTGATCCTTTCAGGGGATACTAGTACTAACCCCATTTTGGAACCCTTCTGATTTGCCGCACCATCAACGTGCACTTTCTAGGATAGGGGACCCTGCATGGAGATCATGCTAGCTGACTTTCCATCCATGTGTTGTGCTTCCATTTCTTTTTTTAACAGGGATTCAGCAAATTCGGCTACTAGATCCGCAAGGACTTGACTCTTGATAGAAGTGCGAGGCATGTATTTGATGTTGAAAGTCCCTAGGACTGTGGCCCATTTACCAATCTTCTCTGTGTAATTAGCACTCCGTAGCAGACCTCTGAGTGGAAGTTGAGTTAGGACGATAATCGTGTACGCCTAAAAGTAATGGGGGAGTTTGTGTGTGGCGTCTACCATTGCTAGAATAGCTTTTTCCAATGGCAGGCAACGGATTTTGGCCTTATGTAGTGACTTGCTCACATAATAAACTGGCCTTTGCGTATTGCTATCAACTTGTATTAGGACCAAACTTACGGCATAAAGGGCCATAGCAATATAAGCAAAAAGGACTTCATCAACCTTAGGGCTAGACATGATAAGAGGCTGAGAGAGATAATCATTAAGTTGTTGGAAGGCTAAGGCGCATTCCTCGGTTCACTCAAACCTTTTCCATTTATTCATCAGTAGAAAGAAGGGTCAGCATCTCTCCGCCGATCGAGAGATAAACTAGTTCAGGGCGGAGGTCATTCCAGTCAGTTTTTGGACTTCTTTGGGTTTTTGAGGAGATTGCAAACTATTGATTGCTTTAATCTGGTCGGGTTAACTTTAATTCCCATATGGGTTACCATGTTGCCCAGAAATTTTCCTAGTCTCACACCAGAGGAACACTTGGAAGCGTTGAGGCGTAGCTTGTGTTTCCTTAGAATTTCAAATATGTTCCCGAGGTCTCCTAAGTGTTCGGACACTACCTTGCTTTTTACCACCATGTCGTTTATGTAAACCTCAATGCTTTTGCCCAATTGCGATTCAAATATCCTAGTTATCATTAAAAGTTCAAATAGTGTTGAAAACACTATGAACGTTTAGACCCCCAAACAACAAATTACCAATTCAAGCTTTATATCAAATAATGTATGTGCAGAAAATGATAGCAAGCTTATAACAGAGTTGATAAACAATCTAAACCAATTAAAATCATATTTATAACAGAAATTAAAAGGTAAAGATTAAGGGAAGAGAGATGCAAACACAAAGACAACACGGCGATGTGTTATCGAAGAAGAAATTGAAGCCCTCAGTGTAAAACCTTTCCGCCACCCTCCAAGTAGTCAATAATCCACTAGAAAATGTAGTTGAGATACATGAACAACAATAGACACTCTAAGCCTAATCTACCCAAGTACCTAAAACCTCAAAGTTTCTTGCTCCAATGAGGTTGTGCCAAACTTTTTTCTTTTCTAGCTTACCGGATTCCGCTATAGCCCATAGCATCAACCAATAACTATTGGTCCCTTTCAAACTGCTTCCCTTAGCACCAAAAAAACATTCACATAGACGTGGGTATGGTGAGAAAAGAATTTGGTTAAAAACCTCTCAAGGATGTATCAATAGAAAGGAAGAGAGTAGAGGAATTCGAAGAGTCTCTTACGTGAAGATTGTAGATGAGGCAATCTTATTTTTCACTAGGGTTTCTCTCTCAAAATTCTCTCTGGAAGCTCTCTACATTTCATGGGTTTAAGGGTCTATATATAGTAGGGTGAGAAAGGAATGCAAAGAGTTAGTTTTTTCCAAACAGGGTGGTCTGGTGACTTGGCCTTGTGATTGGACTGAGTCGCAAGTTCAAGCTGTGAGCTAACGACTTGGCCAGCCTGGGACTTTTTTCCTGTAGTGCAACAGCTGGCATGACTCTTCAGCTCCCTTGCATGCTCCACACGTGTGCTAACTTTGGCGGCTTGCCAGTCGTGAGTCACCTGCGAGTTCAACTGCGAGTCTCTACATCCTTGCACAATCTTGAGCAATTCTTCACACTTTCTCACTCACTACCCTTACATGATTCCCACCTAAATACAGGGAAACTAATTGTTAAAATACAAACAAACTTGGTACGGAATAAAGCCAACAAGATGGTTGATTAAATTCAATCTTACAATCATCTTTTGATAGGTAGACCTCGCATTCTTCAAATCGAAGGGCATCACTTTATAGTGGTAGTTTCCTGTGGGAGTGACGAAAGCCGTCTACTCTTGATCATTCTGGGCTAATGGTATCTGGTGGTATCCTTGAAAGGCATCTAGGAAGCTCATTCGAGGATGGCCTACGGTTGCGTCCACCGGCTGGTCTATCTTAGGCATAGGGAAAGGATCCTTTAGGCAAGCCCTATTCAGATATGTGAAGTCCGAACACACCCTCCATTTCTCACTCTTCTTCTTTACCACCACAGTATTGGCTAACCACTCGGGGTAAAATACCTCCTTGATAGCCCTCGCCTGTTTTAGTTTTTTCACCTCATCTCTGATAGCATCAGAGCGTTCCCTAGACAAGCACCGAGGAGGTTGCTTCTTGGGAGTGGCAGATGGATTAACATTCAAGTAATGACAGATGAAGTTTGGATCCACCCTTGGGGCTTCGTAAGAACTCCATGCGAAGACATCAACGTTTTTCCTAAGAAATTCCACCGGCTCTTTCGAATCGTTGACATAACTACCTTTACCAAATCCTCACATTTCGCCTCCTTAGCCGACCCATCAATTGGCAACGCCAAAGCTTTTAATTGCTATAAGCCCCCTTCGGCATAGGTCGAAGACTCGACCTTAGGCTAATGTTGGATGGCAACTACTAGGCATTGCCTAGCTACAGATTGATTTCTCAGGATCTCCTTAACTTGGCCCCCGGATGGGTATTTCACCTTTTGGTGCAGAGTAGAAGAGACAGCTCGTAGGACATGAAGCCAAGGCCTGGCCACAATGGTAGTGTAGGGCGAATAAGTATCCACTACGATGAAGTCTACCTCTACACCTTCTGGGCCAGTTTGCATAGGTAGTCTAATTTGGCCCTTCGATATGATGACAATTCCATCAAAACTCACAAGAGGAGAGCTGTAGGGTGTTAAGTCCTCGGGTTTCAAGTTTAACCCCCTATACAAGTCGGGGTACATTATCTCGGTACCACTACCTTGGTCCACCATCACCCTTTTTACATTATACCCCCCAATCCTGAGGGTAACCACCAAAGCATCATCGTAGGGCTAGATGGTTCCGAGTTTATCCTCGTCCGAGAAGCCCAATACCGGTTGGATTTCCAGTTTAGCATTCTTTGTCTCTTGATTAGCGTCCTCGACAGATAGCCGAGCCACATACATTACTTTGGAAAGGTAGGATCCCGTTCTCCCTAGAGCCGCGAAAATTACATTTATTGTTCTCAAGGGAGACCTCGAAGAATCATCTCTTTGGGATTTTGAGTTTGTCTGGCCCCTCTGACCACTGGAGTGATGCAAGTGTTGCTTTAGCTTTCCTTCACGGACGAGCTAGTCCAGGTGGTTCTACAAACTTCTACAATCTTCTGTGGTGTGACCATGGTCTTGGTGGTATTAACAGTAGAGGTTGTGGTTGCGTCTTGCGGGGTTTCTCGCCATTTTACTTGGCTGTTTTAAGAATGGCTCACTCTTAATCTTCTCCAGAACTTGATGCACCGGCTCTCAGAACATAGCATTTACCGCCTAAGGATTGGTGGATGCTAATTTTCCAGCATAATACCTCCGTATTCGGTTGTTATTGTATTGGTTTGACCTAAAATCTCTCATCTCTTGAAGGATAACCTTTTCCTTACCTTTCCCCTGCTACTGGTCTTCCTCAACCTTTTTGTACTTATCAATATGGTCCATGAGCTGGCGTATACTGGTGACGGGTTTGCCAGTCAGAGATTTTCTCAAACTGTGCTCGGCTGGGAGGCCAAGCTTGAAGATACTAATGGCCACCTCATTAAAGTCGCCATCTATCTCGTTGAGCATCTTCTAGTATCTATTCGAATACGTTTTCAGGTCTCTTTCTCTCTCTCTCTTACATGCTTAAGGACAGCAGGAAAGCCAAGGGCGAGGAACCCTAGTACAAGTGACAAAGTGGGAACAGAATGCCTGGGTGAGCTCTTTAAAGGAACCTATGGAATCTGCCCTTAGGCTGTTGAACCATCTCATCGCAACAGGCCCCAGATTGGATGGGAAAACCTTGCACATCAAGGCTTCGTCCTTGGAATGAATGGCCATCCTTTGATTGAAGTGACTCACGTGTTCCATGGGGTCCGTCTTGCCGTCGTATATGTTGAAAAAAGGTTGAGTGAATTGTCGAGGAAGTTTAGCCCCCTCAATGCTGTGCATGAAGGGTGACTTGGAGATTTGGTCTAAGCCCTTGCTCACAGTGTCGTTTCCCATGCCTTTATGAGGCGGGCTTTTGACCCTTCGTTCGTGACGATGTTTCTCTTCGTAGGAGAAAGATTCGCTGGCGGGGTTCGAGATCTTCGCCTGTAACTAACGTCCTTTCTGTCATCAGAGGGAATATCAGAGTTAGAGGGAGTTTGCCTTTGTCGTGCATGACACAGTTCCCTCTTTAGCTAGTCAATGTCCAACTACATGGCTTTGTTATGCTGGTTTTGAGAGACGTGGCTTCTAACTTGAGTGTGGCTTTTGCTTGTATACGTAGTGTGCACGTTGCCTTCTCGATCTCCTTTACGCTTAGGGTTGGTAAGAGGGTTTTCTTGTTGGGATGCCATGGATTCCACTTGTTGTGGACTTGAACCCACCATAGCTGACCGTTGCACTCACTATCACACAAGTTCTTCTCACAGACGGCGCCAATTGCATGGATCCAAAATGAACTCCTGACCTAAAAGGAGTATGAGCTTAAGTCCACATAGGCCAAAACAATAAATTTGTAGAGAGTGGGTTGAAGAACTGGGCTTTAGTGAACTAGACAATGAGCTAATAGATTTTAGTGATGAAGAAGAAAGAATAATAGACTTTTACTGAAGAAAACGCATCCCTGGCCAAATCTGAGGAGACTGATTTTTGTATACTGCTTCCGAGATTTGATTACAAGTTTAGTATTAGACTACTACCATGTTTCCCCTCCCCCTTCCTTCAAGGATCTCTCCTATTATATATCTCCTTCTTGGTGATCTTGACTCTCCATTTGTCAACCGTCCAATCCACTACTTGAGTACCCATCTCATCAGACACTCCTTTTGGCTCTCTGTGAGTTGCGATGACCAAGGAAACACTGTTCAGGGGTCTTCTCCATATAAATGCAGCTAGAAAAGTAGCTGCAGTGCATTTAATGTGAAGGTAGCACCCTTTCCTTAGATATTTTTGGGTCTCCTTCCTTCTTGTGTGTTTATGTAACATGCCTCTAATATTGGTGCCTTTATTGAGGTCATTTTCATTGTTGGAATATGTATCGGAGCAATATTCATCGTGGCCGAGGAGATATTCCTTCTCGGACCGTCTTCTACTCATTTCTTGCTCATAAGGCACTGAGCTGGAATCCCTTTACTATTTGTCTCTCCTCGGACATTCCAACGTTCTCGAATAAGGCCCAAGGCCCAATATACTGTTTTTGGGTCTCGTCCGTACATTATCCATGACATTCTCAATTTTAGTTTGTACGTCCAACCACTATTTGTATAATAATAATACTATAAGAAAAATAATATTGATAGCAAATTTTATTAATTTTCTGTTATGCTAGAGTGGGAACAAAACCTAATTTAAAGCTTAAGTCCAACATAAATATAAATTCCATTTTCATTTTCATTATTATTATTTTTAATTTTCACCAATCCCTGTTGCCAAGAATTATGTCAATACCTTGTCAAAGTCAAACCAAACATTTCTTTTTCCTTCCTATTTATTTATTTTTGACTCTTTCACTTTTGCACTAATAACTCATTTGACACAAAAATTAAAAAAACAAAATGGAACATGTGGCGCAAAATTAGACACCAATTAAAAATCTAATTGGATTTTCTTTCAATTTTTATTTTATGTCCAAACTGGTGTATAACTCTATGCATATGCAAGACATAATTAAAAATAACAATCAAAATAACATCATTATTATACATTTTTTTTAGAAGATATTTAAATTATACATGATATTAGCTTACACATTTTTTAAACCATACATTTCTAAAAGATGTAATGATTTAAAATTTAATTGGATTTAGACTCTTTGGTTTTGTACCAAATAATTCATTTGCCATAAAAATAAAAAAATTAGAAGGACACATGGCGCAAAATTAGACTTCAATTGAAATCCAATTTAAAATTTAATTTGATTTGAACTATTTGATTTTTACACTCAATATTTCACTTGGCACAAAAATTAAAAATTAATTATTAAATGTGACATGTGGTGCAAAATTGATAATCCAATTGAAATCTAAATAGATTTTCTCTAAGCTTTTACTTTTAATATATATATATATATATATATATATAATGCTTGTAACTCGTGTTATGCGTGGAAATGTTGAACAATATTGATAAAAAGAAAAAAAAAAAATGAAAGAACTTTAAGAGTATTCGTTTGAATTTTGTAAAATTTAAATTATTATTATTCAAAGTGAAAAAAAAGTGTTGATTATTATTATGAATGTTGTATAAGGAATTTGATATTAGCATGAAACACAATGGTTGGTAACAATTTTTTTTTTCTTCAAGAAATTGAAGTAATGAAATTGTTTGTTTATCAAATTGGGATTAAAAACAATAAAAAAAAAAAAAAATTTGAAATCTATATTTAGAATTAGTACCACATGTTTTTTAATGCTAAAGTTTTGTATTACATTAAAGTGTGCAGTGATGAAAAGATAATGTGGTCTTACCAATGAATCTCTTATAGTCTTATGCTCATATTAATGTTTCTATACCTTGTTGCATCTATTAAGCCTCTGTTTGAGAAGTGCGTTTTTCAATGGTGTGTTTTTTGTGTGTGTGGGTCTGGTGTATTGTTCAGAGGACTCGTAAATACTTTTTTCAGCAAAAATAACTTTAAAACTGGATCTTATGGCATTATTCACACATTTAAAAATTATTTTGTTATAGTGTTTTCAGTTTTTAGTTTTCAGCAATATGCGATATCCAAACAGACCCTAATTGTAAAAGATGAAAAATGTTACAATGGAATTAATGATCTTGAATCACAAGAAAACTTGTTGCATGATTGCATCTATGAATTGTAAAAACAAAAATGTTACAGTGGAATTCTATTAAATCACATGAGGTAAGTATAATAAAACGATAAATCAGAATTTGTAAGTTCTCCTCTTGTTGCTCAATTTCAATCTCTATTTCACAGTTGCAATATTTGAATTTCCCACTCCACTAATGAAAATAGTTGAATTAGGCTCCAATTTGTAAGTTTTCTTGGTTCCTATTATTTATAATTTTTTTATTTATTATAAATCTCTTTATTTTTCCAAGTACATAATTTGAGCTCTTAACATCAGTTTAGACCAAGTTGCAATATTTGAATTCCGCCCTCTACTAATGAAAATAGTCGAATTAAGCTTCAATTTGTAAGTTTTCTTGGTTACTATTATTTATATATTTTTTTTTTTTGAGGAAAATTTTTATAGATCTCTCTTAAGTACATAATTTGAGCTTTTAATATCAATTTAAAACAAGGCCCCTCAAAATCCAATATCAAAAACCAAATAAAAGACACGTATATATAATAAATTTTCTACACCACCACCATTATTCTATCATTTATTGTCAAACATTATACTAAACTTTCGACATGGTGTGCGAATGAAAAGTACACATGCTTTCGACTTTGAGATGTTGACCTCTTATAGATATCTAAAATTGTATGACACAAAAAATATAAGAAAACAATCAGATTGTAGTAATAATTAAAATAATAGCTACGTCGTGACCCAGTTATAGTTTGAGACACTGTAAACAAGACAAAATTTTTGAACACAAAATTATAAATACAGAATGGGTCAGCCAAATAAACTTAACTCCCCAAAAAAATTAAAATGAAAAAGTCAGCCAATATAGGAATTGGTCAAGCCAGTCAGCCATTGAATTCAACATTTTTCTGTAGCTGACCCAGTTATAGTTGTACGCTATAAATAAGAGTTGATAGACTCATCAACTTCATTCAAAAATCAAAACCTTTCATTCAGCCAAAAAAAAAAAAAATCAAAACCTTTCTTCTCTACAACATATATACACAAGAACCAAAAGTGAAAACCTCTTAATCAAATGGCTTCAGTTCTTCTATTACCTTCATCATCTTCTTCATGTTGTTCTACCAGGAAAATCAATGCTGCTATTCATGTCCCAAAGCTTCCAAAACTCTCTCTCTCAGTTCCAAAAATACCAATGAGAAATCTAGGTGAGGAACTGAACACAAGAGATGGGTTCATAAACACAATCCCAGTAGAAAAGATCAATCATATCATTGATGATAGATCACACAACTCTAGTACAAATATTGTTTCCACTCAACTCTATGCTATCTTAGAGGCTGTAGCTGATAGAGTAGAGATGCACGCCAACATTGGAGAACAACGTGACAACTGGAACACCCTTCTTCTAAACGCAATCAACATGATGATTCTCACTGCCGCAACAATGGCTGGTGTTGCAGCCACAGCTGGTGGCATTGGAATGCCCCTTTTGGCATTGAAATTATCGTCTACTCTTTTGTATTCCGCGGCCACAGGAATGTTGCTGATAATGAACAAAATTCAGCCTTCACAGCTTGCTGAAGAACAACGTAATGCTACAAGATTGTTCAAGCAGCTCCAGAGCCAAATTCAAACCATGCTCGCCATTGGAACTCCAACTCAAGAAGATGTGAAGGAGGTGATGGAAAAAGTTTTGGCACTTGATAAAGCCTACCCACTTCCCTTGCTTGGTGCAATGCTTGAAAAATTCCCTGCAAAGTTTGAGCCAGCCTTTTGGTGGCCTAAAAATCAAGTACTACAAAAGAAAAACTTCTTACATGAAGGAAAAGAATGTAACAATGGATGGAGTGAGGAACTTGAAATGGAAATGCGAGAGATTGTTAAGGTGGTGGAGAGAAAAGACATTGAGGACTATGTAAGACTTGGCAACTTGGCATTGAAGATCAACAAGACTTTAGCTATCTCAGGTCCATTACTCACGGGCATTGCAGCCTTGGGCTCAGCTTTTGTTGGGAATGGATCATGGGCACCAATAGTAGCAGTGGCTGCTGGGGCTTTAGCTAGCACAGTTAATGCTTTTGAGCATGGTGGACAAGTTGGGATGGTGATTGAGATGTATAGAAACAGTGGTGGCTTTTTCAAGCTATTGCAAGAATCAATTGAAACCACACTTGAGGAAAGAGATTTGGAGAAAAGGGAAAATGGGCAATTGTTTGAAATGAGGGTGGCTTTGAAACTAGGAAGAAGCTTATCACAACTCAGAGAACTTGCTAGAAAGTCAGCTTCTTCCCATGTAGACGAATTCGCAAGCAAGCTTTTCTAGTTTTGTAGATTTGTACATAGCTAAATCAATTTTTTGATTCATCAATTGTTTATAACTTAGTTAATTCTTTGTACAATCTTCTAACAAAGTAAAAATATTTAATTCTCAAATTTTATATTAGCTACTTGTGCAAAAATAATTTGTAAAAGAATATGCATGTATGTATTTTTTTAGGTTCTAATATATAATAAAATTAAAATTGGACCAAAGACCTAAATTAAATAAATTTGATACTTAGGCTGCGTTTGTTTTGGCTGAAAATGATTTCAGGAAATCATTTTACACCAGCCTATGTGTTTGGTAAGCACAGAAAACTGGGTCAAATGGATATCAATTTTCAAGTTGATCATAAGATAACCCTCCCAAGTCGGAAATGGATTTTAGTTTCTATTTTACTTTCAAATGAATTCCAGGACTCAGAGTTGAAGAGAGAGGGAGAGAGAGAGAGAGGGAGAGAGCATAGGTGGTTCACCCAACCAATCTTCGGCATCGATCACTGATCCCTCATCACTGCCCAGCCAAGCTCTGGCACAAACACCCATCACCGATCCCTTATCTCAGCCCACCCCTCCCTTATCACCAATCCACAAACACCCAAGACCCACCAACGAGTACAGGTTGAGCTTTGATCTTGACAACCAATCGTAGGCCGTGCTCCAACGTCACTGCCATCTAGATTGGAGCCTTGCATCTCGTTCTCGTCGTCACCACCCAAGACCAATCTCGTTGCCGCCGCTAAAGACCAATCTCTCTTTCCCTTAATCTCTCAATCTTTCTCTCTTTGATTTCTAATTCTTTTGTTGTTGTTGTGGTGGTGTGGATGGTGGTGTTTTGGTGGTTTTTGTGTTGTGTGGTGGTGGGTTTTGTGTGGATAGTGGTGGATTTTCTGTGGGTGCTGGTGTGTGGGTGGTGGTGGATTTTCTGATATAAAATTTTTTTGGAAGCTAAGAAAATGGCTGAGAAAAATGTGAAAAATTTGTAGGAAAATAGTATTTTCAGAATATTACCAAAAACTGGAAATCGTTTTTCGGACTATTTTCCTTTGTACACCCAAATGCTCGGATTTTAATTTCCTTATGGGAATTCATTTTCCCCTGCATTCATTTTACACTCAGAATTTAATTTACATCGAACTAAACACAGCCTTAGATAATTCAATTGAATAAAAGTAAAGTTAAATGAGTGAAATGAATTTTAGTCAAACAGTCAAATTTTATTGGTGTAATTTGCATTTTAGGCTTTTTTTTTTTTTATAAACTAATTTTGGCTGTTTTTTTTTTTTTTAAACACAATTAGTGCATTGAAAAGTGCAATTTTAAGGGCATTCGAGTTTTATTTTAACTAGCATGTAACCCATACAAATGCATTAATGCATTTAAAATTAAACATAATTTTTATTATAAAAATATAAATAATTGGTCAATTTATTTAAAAAAAAATAGCATGTAACACATACTTATAAATACATATAATTATATAATTAAATAATAAAAATATATATGGAATGTGGGGGAGAAGAAACCAGGCCCAACATTATGAACCAAGGGCCCACGAAACGGCTATCTTACACCCGAAGAGAGAGAGAGAGAAAAGGGCAAGGCCCAGCTAGGAGTGGGATCTTCATGAAAGATCAGCGCTGTCCGAGGAAGGTATTCCCTATCCGAGGAGAGTATCTTCTATCCGAGGAGGACATATCACTTTAACAGGAAGTCTCAGGTTATTTGAGTACGAGAAAAGCCAGAGTGGCTGTCCGAGGACTTCACCAGATCAGGATAAGCTCAGAGCAAAGGCTGGAGATGATAAGAATGAAGAAATATCTAATGGAAAAGCTGCTACCACCGTATTTAATGCACTACAACAGCTTTTCTGGCCGCATTTATGTGGAGAAGACCTCTGAACAGTGCACCCTCAGCTACCGTCACTCCCAAATAACTAAAGCATACCCATGATGTGACATACACTCAAGTAGATACACAGATGAAGAACAAGTGGACGATGAAGATGATGGGGAAGGGTACTATATAAAGAAGAAGAGATCCTAATAGAGGGGATCGGAAAAAGGAGGGAAAAAGAAAAAAGAATAGTTTTACTGTAGCCCTGAACCTTGTAATCACTGATTGTTCAATGAAACACCTCCTCGGACATTGATCAAAGAATTTTCTTGGCGTTATTTTGTGTTTTTTCTACTGAATGTAATCCAGTCCATCATTGTTAATATCAGACCCAACTCAACTCTTTCACCCACTCTCTACAAATTTATTGTCTAGGGTACGTTGGGCCTTTGATCCATACTTTTGGACTCAGGTCACGAATCCGGCCCCTACATGGAATATAACAAAGAATAATTATATATGTTGTATGTTTATATACTTAGAAAATGGTTATATAAGCAGGCAACATCAATCATAGAAAAACTAAAAAAATCATATAATTAAAAAATAAAAATTATTCACAAAAAGAAAGGAAATCATAGGCAGATGAAAGAAATGAGTAATCAAACCTTAGAAATGGTTGGATTTTGTTTTGCAAAGCATAAACCAGGACCATTATAATTGTGAAGAAAAGTAAAATTGGAATAAATAGAGAACCTCTTCCTATGTAAGATACAGAAATACCCGAAAGCATGCATCATTGATCCCGAGAGATCCGTTTCAAATTCCATAGAATTGATTGAAAAAGAGGAGAGTTGTATATTAAGGTTCCTGATCCAATGTGGTAACTAGCAAGATGCACAGTTAGCTGAGTAAGAGAGGAAGGAATTTGGGTTTTGGCGTTTGATTATTGTAGAAAAGGAGGTGAACTTGAAAATAGGCAGGTCTAATTATTGTGGAAGAGTAGAATGTTTTATTCGGCCAAAAAAAGAAAGGAAAAAGCACAGCGTTTAAATGTAAAATGCAGAATTCTAGAAAGGGGAGTTTAACCTAACGTGAACAAAAAATAAAATTAAAAATAAAAATAATAGGAGCACAACATTTTTTTAAATGAGAGTGGGCACTGACGGATAATTATAACATGGTCCCACCTAAATTCAGACAAATGGAGCAAAATTGGACGCCAATTTTAGATTTGAATTGAACAATTAGAAAGATAAATTTAATGTGGTCCTCACATAAATCTAGAGACATGTCAAAAAATTGAAACTCTAATTTAGAATTCTAATTTGAGTTTCTCTCAGCTTCACCTATTATTATTACTAGATTGTAACCTTATGCATATGCATAGATACACTTAAAGATATACAATAAGATGCATAATATATTTCATATATATATATATATAATTTAAATACTATTAATAGTCATTTTTATATTTAATTTGTTGACTCTTTATAAAAATTTGTAAGGATATTATTAGGTATAAAATGTAAATTGTCCACACACACACACACACACACACACACACACATATATATATATTTTAAAATTATTGTGAAACTTTTTTTTTTGACAATTCATTTATTCTAAACTCTTTGATTTTTGTACTTAATAACACACTTGGATGAATATTTATGATGTGGTAACAAATTTGATTCTAAAATTAAGAAATAAAACTCTTTAAGAATAAATAATTTAAGACACATGGCACAAAATTAGATCTCTAATTTGAATTTCTCTTAACTTCGCCTATTATTATATATATAGATTACAATTTATTAGCTATGCATTCTTTTTCTAATGAACTAGTTTGTATTCTAATATATATATATATATATATATATATATATATATATATATGTATGTATGTATGTATGTATGTATACACATATATATGCATGAGATACATTTACAAATAAGCATCACTAAATGCATATTAAATTTTTACTTAGTTTATATATAATGTATATAATGTTTACATATTTGAAAATATATATAATCAACTTATAAAATAAATATAAGTTTATTTGAAACAAATAAAAAAATAATTTAAATTGTTATCCATGCAATTCTCAATTATAGTTTGTCCAACCACTATTTGTATAATAATAATACTATAAGAAAAAAAATATTGATAGCAAATGTTATTAATTTTCTGTTAAGCTAGAGTTTAGTTTAGATTTAGACTTGGTTTAGATGGGAACAAAACCTAATTTAAAGCTTTAAGTCCAACATAAATATAAATTCCACTTTCATTATTATTATTATTTTATTTTCACCAATCCCCGTTGCCAAGAATCATGTCAATTCCTTGTCAAAGTCAAACCAAACATTTCTTTTTCCTTCCTATTTATTTATTTTTGACTCTTTCGATTTTGCACTAATAACTCATTTGGCACAAAAAATAAAAAAAAAATAAAATGAGACATGCGGCGCAAAATTAGACATCAATCGAAAATCTAATTGAATTTTCTCCCAGTTTTGACTTTATATCTAAACTAATGTGTAACCCCGTGTATATGCAAGACATAATTAAAAACAATAAAAATTACATCATTATTATACATTTAAAAAAAAAAAATAATACATGATATTAGCTTATACATTTTTTAAACCATAAATTTCTAAAATATGAAATGATTTAGAATTTAATTGGATTTAGATTCTTTGGTTTTTGCACCTAATAACTCATTTGCCACAAAAAAAAAGAAAAAGAAAAAAGAAAAAAGATGGATGCTTGACGCAAAATTGGATTTCAAGTGAAATCCAATTTAAAAGTTAATTGGATTTGGATTATTTGATTTTTACACTCAATATTTCACTTGGCAAAAAAATTAAAAATTAAATGGGACATGTGGTGCAAAATTGAGAATCCAATAGAAATCTAATTGGATTTTTTCTAAGTTTTTACTTTTAATATATATATATATATATATATATATATATATATATAAACTAACTTGTAACTTGTGCATTCACGTGGAAATGTTGAACAATATTGATAAAAAGAAAAAAAAAATGAAAGAATTTTAAGAGTATTCGTTTGAATTTTGAAAATTTTAAATTATTATTATTCAAAGTGAAAAAAAAGTGTTGATAATTATTATGAATGTTGTATAAGGAATTTGATATTAGCATGAAACACTATGGTTGATAACAATTTCTTTTTTTCATGAAACTGATCAAGTAATGAAATTCGTTTATCAAGTTAGGACTAAAAACAATTAAAAAAAAAACAAAAACAAAATTGAAATCTATATTTAAAATTAGTACCTCATGTTTTTTAATGCTAAAGTTTTGTATTACATTAAAGGGTGCAGTGATGAAAAAGATAACCTGATCTTACCAATGAATCTCTTAATGACATATGCTCATATTAATGTTTCTACACCTTGTTGCATCTACTAATTGTAAAAGATAAAAAATGTTACAATGGAATGATTTTGAATCACAAGAGAACTTGTTGCATGATTGCATCTATGAATTGTAAAAACAAAAATGTTAGTGGAATTATATTAAATCACATGAGGTAAGTATAATAAAACGATAAATCACAATTTGTAAGTTCTCCTCTTGTCGCTCAATTTCAATCTCTATTTCACAATTGCAATATTTGAATTTCCCCCTCCACTAATGAAAATAGTTGAATTAGGCTCCAATTTGTAAGTTTTCTTGGTTCCTATTATTTATAATTTTTTTATAAATCTCTTTTTTCTTTTTCTTTTTTCCCAAGTACATAATTTGAGCTCTTAACATCAATTTAGACCAAGTTGCAATATTTGAATCCGCCCTATACTAATGAAAATAGTTAAATTAGGCTTCAATTTGTAAGTTTTCTTGGTTACTATTACTTATAATTTTTTTTTTTTTTATAAATCTCTTTTTTTTTTTTTTTGAGGAAATTTTTTATAGATCTCTCTTAGGTACATAATTTGAGCTTTTAATATCAATTTAAACCTAGGGTCCTCAAAATCCAATATCAAAACTCAAATAAAAGACATACGTGTATATAATAATTTTCTACACCACCATCATTTATTATTATTTGATAATATGGTTTAACGTAATTGTATACAATTACTTTCATATAAACCTATCACCTTTTTTATCATTTATTATCAAACACTATACTAAATTTTGACATGGTGTGCGAATGAAAAGGACACATGCTTTCGACTTTGAGATGTTGACCTCTTATAGATATCTAAAATTGTATGACACAAAAAATATAAGAAAACAATCAGATTGTAGTAATAATTAAACAAATAGCTACGTCGTGAACCAGTATAGTTTGAGAACTGTAGACAAGACAAAATTTTTGAACATAGAAAATTATAAATACAGAATGGGTCAGCCAATAAACTTAACTCCCCAAAAAAATTAAAATGAAAAAGTCAGCCAATATAGGAATTGGTCAAGCCAGTCAGCCATTGAATTCAACATTTTTCTGTAGCTGACCCAGTTATAGCTGTACGCTATAAATAAGAGTTGATAGCCTCATCAACTTCATTCGAAAATCAAAACCTTTCATTCAGCCAAAATAAAATCAAAACCTTTCTTTTCTACAACATATATACACAAGAACCAAAAGTGAAAACCTCTTAATCAAATGGCTTCGGTTCTTCTATTACCTTCATCATCTTCTTCATGTTGTTGTTCAAGGAAAGTCAATGCTGCTATACATGTCCCAAAGCTTCCAAAACTCTCTCTCTTAGTTCCAAAAATACCAATGAGAAATCTAGGTGAGGAACTGAATACAAGAGATGGGTTCATAAACACAATCCCAGTAGAAAAGATCAATCATGTCATTGATGATAGATCACACAACTCTAGTACAAATATTGTTTCCACTCAACTCTATGCTATCTTAGAGGCTGTAGCAGATAGAGTAGAGATGCACGCCAACATTGGAGAACAACGTGACAACTGGAACACCCTTCTTCTAAACTCAATCAACATGATGATTCTCACTGCCGCAACAATGGCTGGTGTTGCAGCCACAGCTGGTGGCATTGGAATACCCCTTTTGGCTTTGAAATCATCGTCTACTCTTTTGTATTCCGCGGCCACAGGAATGTTGCTAATAATGAACAAAATTCAGCCTTCACAGCTGGCTGAAGAACAACGTAATGCTACAAGATTGTTCAAGCAGCTCCAGAGCCAAATCCAAACCATGCTCGCCATTGGAACTCCAACTCAAGAAGATGTGAAGGAGGTGATGGAAAAAGTTTTGGCACTTGATAAAGCCTACCCACTTCCCTTGCTTGGTGCAATGCTTGAAAAATTCCCTGCAAAGTTTGAGCCAGCTGTTTGGTGGCCTAAAAATCAAGTACTACAAAAGAAAAACTTCTTACATGAAGGAAAAGAATGTAACAATGGATGGAGTGAGGAACTTGAAATGGAAATGCGAGAGATTGTTAAGGTGGTGGAGAGAAAAGACATTGAGGAGTATGTAAGACTTGGCAACTTGGCATTGAAGATCAACAAGACTTTAGCTGTCTCAGGTCCATTACTCACAGGCATTGCAGCCTTGGGCTCAGCTTTTGTTGGAAATGGATCATGGGCACCAATAGTAGCAGTGGCTGCTGGGGCTTTAGCTAGCACAGTTAATGCTTTTGAGCATGGTGGACAAGTTGGGATGGTGATTGAGATGTATAGAAACTGTGGTGGCTTTTTCCAGTTATTGCAAGAGTCAATTGAAACCACACTTGAGGAAAGAGATTTGGAGAAAAGAGAAAGTGGGGAATTGTTTGAAATGAAGGTGGCTTTGAAACTAGGGAGAAGCTTATCACAACTCAGAGAACTCGCTAGAAAGTCAGCTTCTTCCCATGTAGACGAATTCGCAAGCAAGCTTTTCTAGTTTTGTATATTTGTACAGAGCTAATTCAATTTTTTGATTCATCAATTGTTTATAACTTAATTAATTCTTTGTAAAATTTTCTAACGTAGTAAAAATATTTAATTCTCAAATTTTATATTAGCTACTTGTGCAAAAATAGTTTGTAAAAGAATGTGCATGTATGTATATTCTTAGGTTCTAACATATAATAAAATGAAAATTGGACCAAAGATCTAAATTAAATCAATTTGATACTTAGATGACTCAATTGAATGAAAGTAAAATTAAAGGACTAAAATGAATTTCAGTCAAACGGTTAAATTTTACTGGTGCAATTTGCATTGTAGCCTTATTTTTTTATTAACTAATTTTGCTTTAAAAAAAAAAAAAAAACACAATTAGTGCAATGAAAATTGCAATTTTAAGGGCATTCAAGTTTTATTTTAATTACAATTTATTTGCTGTGCATTCTTGTTTTAATGATCTAGTTTGTAATCTCATATATATACATGAGATACATTCACAAATTAACATCACTAAATGCATATTAAATTTTTACTTAGTTTATATATAATGTATATAATGTTTACATATTTGAAAATATAAATAATTAACTTATAAAATAAATATAACTTTATTTGAAACAAATAAAAAATAATTTAAATTGTTATCTGTTTGGACCCAAAATGAACTCCTGACCCAAAAGGAGTATGGGCTTAAGTCCAAATAGCTCAAAGCAATAAATTTGTAGAGAGTGGGTTGAAGAACTGAGCTTTAGTGAACTAGACAATGAGTTAATAGATTTTAGTGATGAAGAAGAAAGAATAATCGACTTTTACAGAAGAAAATGCATCCTCGGCCAAATCCAAGGAAATTGATTTTTGTATATTGCTTCCAAGATTTGATTACAAGTTTGGTATTAGACTACTACCGTGTTTCCCCTCTCCCCTCCTTCAGGGATCTCTCCCATTATATATCTCTTTCTTAGTTATCTTAACCCTCCATTCGTCAACCGTCTAAGCCACTACTCGAGTACCCATCCCATCAGATACCCTTTTTAACTCTTTGTGAGTTGCGGTGACCAAGGAAACACTGTTTAGGAATCTTCTCCACATAAATGTGGCCAGAAAAGTAGCTGCAGTGCATTTAATATGGAGGTAGCACCCTTTCCTTAGATATTTTTGGGTCTCCTTCCTTCTCGTGTATTTATGTAACATGCCTCCAACACTAGTGCCTTTATTGAGGTCATTTTCCTTGCTGGAATACATATCGGAGCAATGTTCGTCGTGGCCAAGGAGATATTCCTCCTTGAACCATCTTCTACTCCTTTCTTACTCATGAGGCACTGAGCTTGAATCCCTTTACTATTTGTCTCTTATCAGACATTCCAACATTCTCGGGTAAGGTCCAAGGCCCAATATACCCTTTCTAGGCCTTGTCCCTACAATAGCTCCTCAAAATTATGGTTTTTCCCTCTCATCCGAGGAGAAAAAGTGGAATTTTGATCTTCAAGAGATAAGACTATTTATTTCTCTGGCTTACACGTGTGAAAGTGCCATTTTCCGTGCTGTATAACTGCATCTAATGCTTCGGGGTCTGTGAATCATCATTTATTGCTCCAGGTGGCGCCTTATTCCCCCTATCCAACGGTAAGGTGCACATCCTACGGTGGATATTTCTTCTAGAATTTTGAGCGGGGTTACTCTTGCTCCTTTTCTCCCTTCATATAAAGCCTTGAGGGAACTCGTTTTCTTCTTTACTTCACAAATTTTCAAATACTCCAGAGAATCCTAGCACTCCAACTCACAAAATATTCTAAATTCCTAAGCCTTCATAACTCTTTCTTTAAGAAATTTTTAAAGGATCCTTTCTAAAGGATCAGGGCCAGCACACTTACTTTTGTAAGTTTCCGCCTCTCTAGACTCCGTTTCCCTTCTCGACCAATCTCGTCGGCCCTTTTAGTTCTTATTTCTTTGCTTACACATTTCAGTCACTTTTTCTAGAGTTGTCCAAATGGGTAGGTTTGAAAGTCTAGTAGATTCCCCTGCCAAAATAGAAGCTTTTAAACAAAAATTCCATATACCCCAGAAAGTCGGTCTGCTACATTTTTCTTTGGAACAAATTGCCACACATAGAGAGGAAGGGGAGGTCGTCATCCTCATAATAGCCTTCATAGAAGGAGGGATGACTTTTCCCATGAGTAGGATAACCCGAGACTACCTCATTAATCATAGGCTATGTCCCCATTAGTGTGCACCTAATATGTTTAGGGTCTTAGGCTGCGTCGATGCTTTCAACGAGCATCTCAGATTGGGACTCACATGGCACGACGTGGTCCACATGTACGAATGGCATTCCTAAGCTGACATTGGGTTTTACCTCAAGTCCAGGTCGCCCATTGTCAGGCTCATTTTGTGCCACCCCAAATCCAATAAAGGGATGAAAGATTACTATTTCATTGCTTCGGGGGCATGGCACGATGGTCTTCACTGCCAGACCCAAGAGAGAGAGCTAGATGGGATACCTTAGAGTTAGGTTCCTTAGCAAAAGACTTAGATTTTTAACTCTACCCATGTCCTTTATTTTACTTTCCTTTGATAATGGACCTCAATTATCTAATTGTGTTTTATTTCCCAGCTAGTTCTGCAGATAGAAGGTAAGTCGCTCCACGACTTAATCTTACCAGTGTTGCGGCCCTCAACTACTTGCTCCAGTCAGAAATTTTTGTGAGGGAGGACCGACAGTTGTGGGCTATCTATCTGATCCTAGATTTTGACCCCATTTCAAAGACTTTTCAAGAGGTCGCCCACGCCATTCGAGTTGGTGATCCTCGGAGAAATTGCATTGACGTGTCATAGCCGGATTTTTTGGCCCGCGATGACCTTTCCCCTATCATATTACTAGTTCATCAAGTCCTTCCTTCGCTTATAATACCATTACAACAAGTTCCTCTTAAAGTGGCAGCTGGAACAGAAGAGGGAGTTGCCTCCTCATGCTTGTCATTGGACGAAGAGATAGACCAGTTTCACTTTGAAGGAGAAGGAGCACCAGAGAAACCTGTGGAGCTCTTGGATTCCTAAACTGAGTCTAACAAGCTTTCCTCTGCTCGCCCCCCAAAGTCAGTTGTTACTCGGATTGATTCAAGCTTCGAAGAAGAAGAAGGGATGGAACAGAAGAAAAGGCCTAACTTGAGGGGTTTAATCGCTAATAGGAACAAGGGGGCAACTCCACCAGAAATTCCTAAGGCCTAGGCTTATGCCGATCTTCCTCTTCCTCCTCCTCCTCCTCCTGCTGACCTCGGGCTACGCGTTAATCCTAATCCGAAGAAGAAGAGACCATTATAGGAGCTGGAAGAAGGGGAGGTGCCCCTTCAGAAAGGTACCAAACAACAAAAAACCAAAGACCTTAGAGATAAGAGGTCTAAATTTGTAGATAGCAGGGATAACGTTGATGTGTGCCGACAATAGTGTACGTGGGCTCCCGTGATAGAGATAGACGGGGCCCCTATCCGCTATGACTTCACCATAAGGGAATCCAGCAGAAGGCACGCCACCCATTTAGCTTAAGCGATGGAGTAGCCTCTCCTCCTCCCTGGGGACATGGAGGCCCTTAAGCAGGCAAAGTAGCCTGACCTATTCATGTATCTGAAGAGAGACCTTACTATGGTAAGTAAGCTTCTAGCAATACTTTAATTCATTGCCTTTTTTTATTCATATATATATATATATATATATATATATTTTTTTTTTTTTAACCCCTTTGCCACTTTTATGTAGGTCACTCAGTAGGTCTATGTGGCCAAAGAGTGGGTTCGAAATGCCCATCATAAACCTGAGAGGCTAAGTCCCACTTTTGGCACGAGGTCGAGAAAGCACTCGGGGCCGTAAAGGAGGAGAAGACACGGCTGGTCGAGAAGTTGAAGGAATCAAAGCACAAGTGTCAGAGCACTGTGGCGGGGCTAAAATTGCTGAGGCTCAGGCCGAGGACCAACAAAAATTTCTATATACAGCAGAGATTAATTTGGCCACCCAGAAATAGTTGGTCCTGGAACTTAAAGCCGAGCTGCAGAAGGTTAAGGATGCAGCAAAAGAGGCAGCTCAAATGGCCAAGGAAACTACTGAGGCTACAGTGATTGCGTCCTATGAATGCTGGATGGAGGAAACAAAAAAAAAAAGCTGGCCGAGAAGGTAGCTGAAGTGTGCAGGGATTACTGCACTGAGTCCTATATAGAGGCACTTAACCGTGCGGGGGTCCCTGCAGACTCTGAGCTGAGGAAAATTGAGAGCGTGTTTTTTCCTAAACACATCAAAGAAGTTCTAGTTGACCTCCCTTTGACCACTGCTCTACCCTTCCTTCCTTCTGAGAAGGCCCCTGATACCTAAGCCTTTACTGTGAGTGCTGAGATTCCCTTATGGGTGGTTGGGAAGGGTAAGGAGGTCCTACCCTTGGCTAGAAATGTTCCTGCTGAGGACACCCTTACCGCCAAAGACATGGTTTACCTGGCTAAAGCAGCTGATTCAACGTCTGATGTTGGGGATGCCAAGCATAAGGCCACCAATCTTGAGAAGGGCTCTCAACCCGCAGGAAAATAATTTTTTATTTATTTATTTTATTTTATTTTATAAATTTTTTTATTATAGCTTTTTTGTTTTGGCGTGTGGCTTCTGCCAAAATTTGTAATGTACCTACCTTTGATTAATGGATGGACTTTTCTCTCTCTCTTTCTCTCTCTCTCTCTCTCTTGCTCTCTCTCTCTCTCTCTCTTGTGTTTTTGCTTTGTCTGCTTTTGAGCTCATTAGTTGTTATATATAGTATTGAATTGTTGTTGTTTGTCTCTATTAGAAGCTAATAATAATCTGCTGCCAACAGGTTAAGTGATTTGGTAATATACCAGCAACAAATAGGTCTTCCACATAGTTATACCAAAAACTGATCCCTCTGTGCTGAAGGCTGAGCTTAACAAAGATAAGTAACAAACATTGTAAAAAACAAATAAAAGAGAGAAAGATATCCTTAACTCTGTTCACCACCTGGGAAAGTAATTAAGGATCTTAATTTACTCAAAGTTACTAATTTGAGGGGTTGGTTATAATTTCTGGTCTGAGGATTTCAGGCATGGCTTGGGTTCCGTTTATACACTTATAAAAGATGCCATATTGTGTTAATTTCTCCCAAGCATCTAGTCCGAGGATTTCAGGCATGACTTGGGTTCTGTTTGTACACTTATAAAAGATGCCACATTGTGTTAATTTTCTCCCAAGCATCTGGTCTGAGGACTTCAGGCATGACTTGGGTTCTGTTTGTACACTTATAAAAGATGCCATATTGTGTTAATTTCCCCCAAGTATCTAGTTCGAGGACTTTAGGAATGACTTGGGTTCTGTTTGTACACTTATAAAAGATGCCACATTGTGTTAATTTTCCCCAAGCATCTGGTCTGAGAACTTCAGGAATGACTTGGGTTCTGTTTATACACTTATAAAAGATGCCACATTGTGTTTATTCCCCCAAGCATCTGGTTCGAGGACTTCAGGCATGAATTGGGTTCTGTTTGTACACTTATAAAAGATGCCACATTGTGTTAATTTGCTTTAAGCATCTGGTCTGAGGGCTTCAGGCATGACTTGGGTTCCGTTTGTGCACTTATAAAAGATGCCACATTGTGTTAATTTCCCCCAAGCATCTGGTCCAAGGACTTCAGGCATGACTTAGGTTCTGTTTGTACACTTATAAAAGATTCCACATTGTGTTAACTTTCCCTCAATCATCTAGTCTGACGACTTCAGGCATGACTTGGGTTCTGTTTATACACTTATAAAAGATAGAATGACAGGGAGGACAATGCCTTTATACAACGACAGAATATATTGATAAAGGAAACTTTCATTAATAATAATATATTTTCAGGTTGTTTACATTCCAAGGGTGTGTTATTGCATGTTCGTCTAAGTTTTCCAAAAAATATTCTCCTATATTGGCCACTGAGGTGCTGCGATATGGTCCTTCCCAATTAAGCCCTAGCTTTCCTCATCTCAATACCAAGTCACTAGGCGCTAATGGCTTGAGTTTGTGTTAGTAGTATGCCAATTGAACCATGGCATTCTCCCTCTTTTCCTCAATAAATTCTAAGCTCTTTTCTAATAGTTCACTATTACTGCTCGGATTGAATAAGCTAGTCCTTAATATTGGGAAGCCAGTCTCCAAGGGAATAACAGCTTCGACCTCGTAAGTCATTGGGAAAGGGGTTTCTCCAGTGGATCTGCGAGGTGTGGTTCGGTATGTCTAGAGGACATGTGGCAGCTCTTCCATCCATTTTCCCTTCGCATCATCTAACTTGTTGACTGCCTTGGCTTGTCCATTCCCTTAGGGGTAAGCTGGTATAGAGTATCTATTGTTAATTCCCAAGTCACAACAGTATCTTTTGAAAAACTTGCTATCAAACTGAAGGCTGTTGTTCAAAATAAGGGTCCGCAGGACTCTGAATCGGGTGACAATGTTCTTCCAGAAAAACTTCTTTGTGCCCACGTCTCTGATATTTGCTAGGAGCTTAGCTTCAACCCACTTGGTGAAGTAGTTCGTGCTGACTAGGAGGTATCTTTTGTTTCCTGCTGCTTTGGGGAAAGGGCCTAAATTGTCTAAGCCCCATTGAGCGAGCGGCTAGGGGCTCGATAGGGGGTTAAGGGCTCCTCCTGGTTGGTGTATATTTGGTGCAAACCTTTGGCATTGATCACACTTCTACGCATACTCTTGTGCCTCTTTCTACATACTCAACCACCAATAGCTTTGAGTGATGGCTCTATGCGCCAAAGATTTACCTCCAGTGTGGCTCCCGCAAATCCCCTCATGTACCTCCTCAAGTAGTGATTCTGTTGTTTTGGGGGTATATGCATAGCAAGTATGGTCTAGAAAATGTGCGTTTATACAATTTTTGGTCCTTGGACCGTTAGAACTGAGGAGCTTTTCTACGTATTTTATCTACTTTTGATTTCTCTTTAGGCAGTGTGTTCTCTTTTAAGAATAGTACCAAGGGGTCCATCCAGGTAGGCCCTACCCTAACTTGGTGGACATGAACCACTTCTCTGTTCATCACTGTGGGCTTGCACAAGTCTTCCACGAAGATGACCCGAGGTAATCTTTGTGCCGAGGAGGTTGCAAGCGTGGCAAGGGAGTTGACGTGGGTGTTTCCACTCCCGGGGACGTGCAACGGGCTGAAAGATTTGAACTCTAATTGTAGGTGCTTAACTTGATTCAAGTACCCCTGCATTCTCTCATCCCTCGCTTCAAATTCTCCCCCGACTTGTCTGACAACTAATCTGGAGTCCGAGAACATATCTATGGCTTTTCTGCCCATTTTTCACACCATGGCTATTCCCATCAACAGGGCCTCATATTCAGCTTCGTTATTGGTGGCCGAGAACCCCAATCTTAATTACTTCTCAATGGTGATCCCTTCAGGGGATACTAGTACTAACCCCATTCTGGAACCCTTCTGATTTGCGGCATCATCAACGTGCACTTTCTAGGATAGGGGACCCTGCATGGAGATCATGCTAGCTGACTTTCCATCCATGTGTTGTGCTTCCATTTCTTTCTTTCACAGGGATTTAGCAAATTCGGCTACTAGATCCGCAAGGACTTGACCCTTGATAGAAGTGTGAGGCATGTATTTGATGTTGAAAGTCCCTAGGACCGTGGCCCATTTACCAATCTTCTTTGTGTAATTAGCACTCCGTAGCAGACCTTTGAGTGGAAGTTGAGTTAGGATGATAATCGTGTATGCCTAAAAGTAATGGGGGAGTTTGTGTGTGGCGTCTATCATTGCTAGAATAGCTTTTTTCAGCGGCGGGCAACGGATTTTGGCCTCATGTAGTGACTTGCTCACATAATAAACTGGCCTTTGTATATTGCCATCAACTTGTATTAGGACCAAACTTATGGCATAAAGGGCCATAGCAATATAAGCAAAAAGGACTTCGTCAACCTCAGGGCTGGACATGATAAGAGGCCGAGAGAGATAATCATTAAGTTGTTGGAAGGCTAAGGCGCATTCCTCGGTTCACTCAAACCCTTTCCATTTATTCATCAGTAGAAAGAAGGGTCAGCATCTCTCCGCCGATCAAGAGATAAACTAGTTCAGGGCGGAGGTCATTCCAGTCAGTTTTTGGACTTCTTTGGGTTTTTGAGGAGATTGCAAACTATTGATTGCTTTAATCTGGTCGGGTTAACTTTAATTCCCATATGGGTTACCATGTTGCCCAGAAATTTTCCTAGTCTCGCACCAGAGGAACACTTGGAAGCGTTGAGGCGCAGCTTGTGTTTCCTTAGAATTTCAAATATGTTCCCGAGGTCTCCTAAGTGTTCGGACACTACCTTGCTTTTTACCACCATGTTGTTTATGTAAATCTCAATGCTCTTGCCCAATTGCGGTTCAAATATCCTAGTTATCAGTAAAAGTTCAAATAGTGTTGAAAACACTATGAACGTTTAGACCCCCAAACAACAAATTACCAATTCAAGCTTTATATCAAATAATGTCTGTGCAGAAAATGATAGCAAGCTTATAACAGAATTGATAAACAATCTAAACCAATTAAAATCACATTCATAACAAAAATTAAAAGGTAAAGATTAAAGGAAGAGAGATGCAAACACAAAGACAACACGGTGATGTGTTTTCGAAGAAGAAATTGAAGCCCTCAATGTAAAACCTCTCTGCCGCCCTCCAAGTAGTCAATAATCCACTAGAAAATGTAGTTGAGGTACATGAACAACAATAGACACTCTAAGCCTAATCTACCCAAGTACCTAAGCCCTCAAAGTTTCTTGCTCCAACGAGGTTGTGCCAAACTTTTTTCTTTTCTACCTTACCGGATTCCGCTATAGCCCATAGCATCAACCAATAACTATTGGTCCCTTTCAAACTGCTTCCCTTAGCACAAAAATTTTTTTTACATAGACGTGGGTATGGTGAGAAAAGAATTTGGTTAAAAACCTCTCAAGGATGTATCAATAGAAAGGAAGAGAGTAGAGGAATTTAAAGAGTCTCTTACGCGAAGATTGTAGATGAGGCAATCTTATTTTTCGCTAGGGTTTCTCTCTGAAAATTATCTCTGGAAGCTCTCTACATTTCATGGGTTTAAGGGTCTATATATATAGTAGGGTGAGAAAGGAATGCAAAGAGTTAGTTTTTTCCAAACAGGGTGGTCTGGTGACTTGGCCTCGTGACTGGACTGAGTCGCAAGTTCAAGCTGTGAGCTAACGACCTGGCCAGCCTGGGGACTTTTGTCCTGTAGTGCAACAGCTGGCATGACTCTTCAGCTCCCTTGCATGCTCCACATGTGTGCCAACTTTGGCGGCTTGCCAGTCGTGAGTCACCTGCGAGTTCAACTGCGAGTCTCTACATCCTTGCACAATCTTGAGCAATTCTTCACACTTTCTCACTCACTACCCTTACATGATTCCCACCTAAATGCAGGGCAACTAATTGTTAAAATACAAACAAATTTGGTACAGAATAAAGCCAACAAGATGGTTGATTAAATTCAACCTTACAATCATCTTTTGATAGGTAGACCCCGCATTCTTCAAATCGAAAGGCATCACTTTATAGTGGTAGTTTCCTGTGGGAGTGACGAAAGCCGTCTTCTCTTGATCATTCTGGGCTAATGGTATCTGGTGGTATCCTTGAAAGGCATCTAGGAAGCTCGTTCGAGGATGGCCTACGGTTATGTCCACCGGCTGGTCTATCTTAGGCATAGGGAAAGGATCCTTTAGGCAAGCCTTATTCAGATATGTGAAGTCCGAACACACCCTCCATTTCTCACTCTTCTTCTTTACCACCACAGTATTGGCTAACCACTCGGGGTAAAATACCTCCTTGATAGCCCTCGCCTGTTTTAGTTTTTTCACCTCATCTCTGATAGCATCAGAGCGTTCCCTAGACAAGCACCGAGGAGGTTGCCTCTTGGGAGTGGCAGATGGATTAACATTCAAGTAATGACAGATGAAGTTTGGATCCACCCCTGGGGCTTTGTAAGAACTCCATGTGAAGACATCAACGTTTTTCCTAAGAAATTCCACCGGCTCTTTCGAATCGTTAACATAACTACCTTTACCAAATCCTCACATTTCGCCTCCTTAGCCGACCCATCAATTGGAAACGCCAAAACTTTTAATTGCTATAAGCCCCCTTCAGCATAGGTCGAAGACTCGGCCTTAGGCTAATGTTGGATGGCAACCACTAGGCACTGCCTAGCTACAGATTGATTTCTCAGGATCTCCTTAACTTGGCCCCCGGATGGGTATTTCACCTTTTGGTGCAGAGTAGAAGAGACGGCTCGTAGGACATGAAGCCAAGGCCTGGCCACAATGGTAGTGTAGGGCGAATAAGTATCCACTACGATGAAGTCTACCTCTACACCTTCTGGGCCAGTTTGCATAGGTAGTCTAATTTGGCCCTTCGATATGATGACATTTCCATCAAAACTCATAAGAGGAGAGCTGTAGGGTGTTAAGTCCTCGGGTTTCAAGTTTAACCCCCTATACAAGTCAGGGTACATTATTTGGGCACTACTACCTTGGTCCACCATCACCCTTTTTACATTATACCCCCCAATCCTGAGGGTAACCACCAAAGCATCATCGTAGGGCTAGATGGTTCCGAGTTTATCCTCGTCCGAGAAGCCCAATACCGGTTGGATTTCCAGTTTAGCATTCTTTGTCTCTTGATTAGCGTCCTCGACAGATAGCCGAGCCACATACATTACTTTGGAAAGGTAGGATCCCGTTCTCCCTAGAGCCGCGAAAATTACATTTATTGTTCTCAAGGGAGACCTCGAAGAATCATCTCTTTGGGATTTTGAGTTTGTCTGGCCCCTCTGACCACTGGAGTGATGCAAGTGTTGCTTTAGCTTTCCTTCACGGACGAGCTAGTCCAGGTGGTTCTACAAACTTCTACAATCTTCTGTGATGTGACCATGGTCTTGGTGGTATTAACAGTAGAGGTTGTGGTTGCGTCTTGCGGGGTTTCTCGCCATTTTACTTGGCTGTTTTAAGAATGGCTCACTCTTAATCTTCTCCAGAACTTGATGCACCGGCTCTCAGAACATAGCATTTACCGCCTAAGGATTGGCGGATGCTAATTTTCCAGCATAATCCCTCCGTGGTCGGTTGTTATTGTATTGGTCTGACCTAAAATCTCTCATCTCTTTAAGGATAACCTTTTCCTTACCTTTCCCCTACTACTGGTCTTCCTCAACCTTTTTATACTTATCAATATAGTCCATGAGTACACTGGTGACGGGTTTGCCAGTCAGAGATTTTCTCAAACTGTGCTCGGCTGGGAGGCCAAGCTTAAAGATACTAATGGCCACCTCATCAAAGTCGCCATCTATCTCGTTGAGCATCTTCTAGTATCTATTCGAATACGTTTTCAGGTCTCTCTCTCACACACATGCTTAAGGACAGTAGGAAAGCCAAGGGCGAGGAACCCTAGTACAGGTGACAAGGAGATTTGGTTTAAGCCCTTGCTCACAGTGTCGTTTCCCATGCCTTTATGAGGCGGGCTTTTAACCCTTCGTTCGTGACGATGTTTCTCTTCGTAGGAGAAAGATTCGCTGGCGGGGTTCGAGATCTTCGCTTGTAACTAACGTCCTTTCTGTCATCAGAGGGAATATCAGAGTTAGAGGGAGTTTGCCTTTGTCGTGCATGGCACAGTTCCCTCTTTAGCTAGTCAATGTCCAACTACATGGCTTTGTTATGCTGGTTTTGAGAGACGTGGCTTCTAACTTGAGTGTGGCTTTTGCTTGTATACGTAGTGTGCACGTTGCCTTCTCGATCTCCTTTACGCTTAGGGTTGGTAAGAGGGTTTTCTTGTTGGGATGCCATGGATTCCACTTGTTGTGGACTTGAACCCACCATAGCTGACCGTTGCGCTCACTATCACACAAGTTCTTCTCACAGATGGCGCCAATTGTATGGACCCAAAATGAACTCCTGACCCAAAAGGAGTATGAGCTTAAGTCCACATAGGCCAAAATAATAAATTTGTAGAGAGTGGGTTGAAGAACTGGGCTTTAGTGAACTAGACAATGAGCTAATAGATTTTAGTGATGAAGAAGAAAGAATAATAGACTTTTACTGAAGAAAACGCATCCCTGGCCAAATCTGAGGAGACTGATTTTTGTATACTGCTTCCGAGATTTGATTACAAGTTTAGTATTAGACTACTACCATGTTTCCCCTCCCCCTTCCTTCAAGGATCTCTCCTATTATATATCTCCTTCTTGGTGATCTTGACTCTCCATTTGTCGACCGTCCAATCCACTACTTGAGTACCCATCTCATCAGACACTCCTTTTGGCTCTCTGTGAGTTGCGATGACCAAGGAAATACTGTTCAGGGGTCTTCTCCATATAAATGCAGCTAGAAAAGTAGCTGCAGTGCATTTAATGTGGAGGTAGCACCCTTTCCTTAGATTTTTTTGGGTCTCCTTCCTTCTTGTGTGTTTATGTAACATGCCTCTAATATTGGTGCCTTTATTGAGGTCATTTTCATTGTTGGAATATGTATCGGAGCAATATTCATCGTGGCCGAGGAGATATTCCTTCTCGGATCGTCTTCTACTCATTTCTTGCTCATAAGGCACTGAGCTGGAATCCCTTTACTATTTGTCTCTTCTCGGACATTCCAACGTTCTCGAATAAGGCCCAAGGCCCAATATACTGTTTTTGGGTCTCGTCCGTACATTATCCATGACATTCTCAATTTTAGTTTGTACGTCCAACCACTATTTGTATAATAATAATACTATAAGAAAAATAATATTGATAGCAAATTTTATTAATTTTCTGTTATGCTAGAGTGGGAACAAAACCTAATTTAAAGCTTAAGTCCAACATAAATATAAATTCCATTTTCATTTTCATTGTTATTATTTTTAATTTTCACCAATCCCTGTTGCCAAGAATTATGTCAATACCTTGTCAAAGTCAAACCAAACATTTCTTTTTCCTTCCTATTTATTTATTTTTGACTCTTTCACTTTTGCACTAATAACTCATTTGACGCAAAAATTAAAAAAACAAAATGGAACATGTGGCGCAAAATTAGACACCAATTGAAAATCTAATTGGATTTTCTTTCAATTTTTATTTTATGTCCAAACTGGTGTATAACTCTATGCATATGCAGGACATAATTAAAAATAACAATCAAAATAACATCATTATTATACATTTTTTTTAGAAGATATTTAAATTATACATGATATTAGTTTACACATTTTTTAAACCATACATTTCTAAAAGATGTAATGATTTAAAATTTAATTGGATTTAGATTCTTTGGTTTTGTACCAAATAATTCATTTGCCATAAAAATAAAAAAATTAGAAGGACACATGGCGCAAAATTAGACTTCAATTGAAATCCAATTTAAAATTTAATTTGATTTGAACTATTTGATTTTTACACTCAATATTTCACTTGGCACAAAAATTAAAAATTAATTATTAAATGTGACATGTGGTGCAAAATTGATAATCCAATTGAAATCTAAATAGATTTTCTCTAAGCTTTTACTTTTAATATATATATATATATATATATATATATATATAAAATGCTTGTAACTCGTGTTATGCGTGGAAATGTTGAACAATATTGATAAAAAGGAAAAAAAAAAATGAAAGAACTTTAAGAGTATTCGTTTGAATTTTGTAAAATTTAAATTATTATTATTCAAAGTGAAAAAAAAGTGTTGATTATTATTATGAATGTTGTATAAGGAATTTGATATTAGCATGAAACACAATGGTTGGTAACAATTTTTTTTTTTTCTTCAAGAAACTGAAGTAATGAAATTGTTTGTTTATCAAATTGGGATTAAAAACAATAAAAAAAAAAAAAAATTTGAAATCTATATTTAGAATTAGTACCACATGTTTTTTAATGCTAAAGTTTTGTATTACATTAAAGTGTGCAGTGATGAAAAGATAATGTGGTCTTACCAATGAATCTCTTATAGTCATATGCTCATATTAATGTTTCTATACCTTGTTGCATCTATTAAGCCTCTGTTTGAGAAGTGCGTTTTTCAGTGGTGTGTTTTTTGTGTGTGGGTCTTGTGTATTGTTCAGAGGACTCGTAAATACTTTTTTCAGCAAAAATAACTTTAAAACTGGGTCTTATGACATTATTCACACATTTAAAAATTATTTTGTTATAGTGTTTTCAGTTTTTAGTTTTCAGCAATATGCGATATCCAAACAGACCCTAATTGTAAAAGATGAAAAATGTTACAATGGAATTAATGATCTTGAATCACAAGAAAACTTGTTGCATGATTGCATCTATGAATTGTAAAAACAAAAATGTTACAGTGGAATTCTATTAAATCACATGAGGTAAGTATAATAAAACGATAAATCAGAATTTGTAAGTTCTCCTCTTGTTGCTCAATTTCAATCTCTATTTCACAGTTGCAATATTTGAATTTCCCCCTCCACTAATGAAAATAGTTGAATTAGGCCCCAATTTGTAAGTTTTCTTGGTTCCTATTATTTATAATTTTTTTATTTATTATAAATCTCTTTATTTTTCCAAGTACATAATTTGAGCTCTTAACATCAGTTTAGACCAAGTTGCAATATTTGAATTCCGCCCTCTACTAATGAAAATAGTTGAATTAAGCTTCAATTTGTAAGTTTTCTTGGTTACTATTATTTATAATTTTTTTTTTTTGAGGAAAATTTTTATAGATCTCTCTTAAGTACATAATTTGAGCTTTTAATATCAATTTAAAACAAGGCCCCTCAAAATCCAATATCAAAAACCAAATAAAAGACACGTATATATAATAAATTTTCTACACCACCACCATTATTCTATCATTTATTGTCAAACATTATACTAAACTTTCGACATGGTGTGCGAATGAAAAGTACACATGCTTTCGACTTTGAGATGTTAACCTCATATAGATATCTAAAATTGTATGACACAAAAAATATAAGAAAACAATCAGATTGTAGTAATAATTAAAATAATAGCTACGTCGTGACCCAGTTATAGTTTGAGACACTGTAAACAAGACAAAATTTTTGAACACAAAATTATAAATACAGAATGGGTCAGCCAAATAAACTTAACTCCCCAAAAAAATTAAAATGAAAAAGTCAGCCAATATAGGAATTGGTCAAGCCAGTCAGCCATTGAATTCAACATTTTTCTGTAGCTGACCCAGTTATAGTTGTACGCTATAAAAAGAGTTGATAGACTCATCAATTTCATTCAAAAATCAAAACCTTTCATTCAGCCAAAAAAAAAAAAAATCAAAACCTTTCTTCTCTACAACATATATACACAAGAACCAAAAGTGAAAACCTCTTAATCAAATGGCTTCAGTTCTTCTATTACCTTCATCATCTTCTTCATGTTGTTCTACAAGGAAAATCAATGCTGCTATTCATGTCCCAAAGCTTCCAAAACTCTCTCGCTCAGTTCCAAAAATACCAATGAGAAATCTAGGTGAGGAACTGAACACAAGAGATGGGTTCATAAACACAATCCCAGTAGAAAAGATCAATCATATCATTGATGATAGATCACACAACTCTAGTACAAATATTGTTTCCACTCAACTCTATGCTATCTTAGAGGCTGTAGCTGATAGAGTAGAGATGCACGCCAACATTGGAGAACAACGTGACAACTGGAACACCCTTCTTCTAAACTCAATCAACATGATGATTCTCACTGCCGCAACAATGGCTGGTGTTGCAGCCACAGCTGGTGGCATTGGAATGCCCCTTTTGGCATTGAAATTATCGTCTACTCTTTTGTATTCCGCGGCCACAGGAATGTTGCTGATAATGAACAAAATTCAGCCTTCACAGCTTGCTGAAGAACAACGTAATGCTACAAGATTGTTCAAGCAGCTCCAGAGCCAAATTCAAACCATGCTCGCCATTGGAACTCCAACTCAAGAAGATGTGAAGGAGGTAATGGAAAAAGTTTTGGCACTTGATAAAGCCTACCCACTTCCCTTGCTTGGTGCAATGCTTGAAAAATTCCCTGCAAAGTTTGAGCCAGCTGTTTGGTGGCCTAAAAATCAAGTACTACAAAAGAAAAACTTCTTACATGAAGGAAAAGAATGTAACAATGGATGGAGTGAGGAACTTGAAATGGAAATGCGAGAGATTGTTAAGGTGGTGGAGAGAAAAGACATTGAGGACTATGTAAGACTTGGCAACTTGGCATTGAAGATCAACAAGACTTTAGCTATCTCAGGTCCATTACTCACGGGCATTGCAGCCTTGGGCTCAGCTTTTGTTGGAAATGGATCATGGGCACCAATAGTAGCAGTGGCTGCTGGGGCTTTAGCTAGCACAGTTAATGCTTTTGAGCATGGTGGACAAGTTGGGATGGTGATTGAGATGTATAGAAACAGTGGTGGCTTTTTCAAGCTATTGCAAGAATCAATTGAAACCACACTTGAGGAAAGAGATTTGGAGAAAAGAGAAAATGGGGAATTGTTTGAAATGAGGGTGGCTTTGAAACTAGGAAGAAGCTTATCACAACTCAGAGAACTTGCTAGAAAGTCAGCTTCTTCCCATGTAGACGAATTCGCAAGCAAGCTTTTCTAGTTTTGTAGATTTGTACATAGCTAAATCAATTTTTTGATTCATCAATTGTTTATAACTTAGTTAATTCTTTGTACAATCTTCTAACAAAGTAAAAATATTTAATTCTCAAATTTTATATTAGCTACTTGTGCAAAAATAATTTGTAAAAGAATATGCATGTATGTATTTTTTTAGGGTCTAATATATAATAAAATTAAAATTGGACCAAAGACCTAAATTAAATAAATTTGATACTTAGGCTGCGTTTATTTTGGCTGAAAATGATTTCAGGAAATCATTTTACACCAGCCTATGTGTTTGGTAAGCACAGAAAACTGGGTCAAATGGATATCAATTTTCAGGTTGATTGTAAAATAACCCTCCCAAGTCGGAAATGGATTTTAGTTTCTATTTTACCTTCAAATGAATTCCAGGACTCAGAGTTGAAGAGAGAGGGAGAGTGAGAGAGGGAGAGAGCATAGGTGGTTCACCCAACCAATCTCCGGCATCGATCACTGATCCCTCATCACTACCCAGCCAAGCTCTGGCACAAACACCCATCACCGATCCCTTATCTCAGCCCACCCCTCCCTTATCACCAATCCACAAACACCCAAGACCCACCAACGAGTACAGGTTGAGCTTTGATCTTGACAACCAATCGTAGGCCGTGCTCCAACGTCACTGCCATCTAGATTGGAGCCTTGCATCTCGTTCTCGTCGTCACCACCCAAGACCAATCTCGTTGCCGCCACTAAAGACCGATCTCTCTTTCCCTTAATCTCTCAATCTTTCTCTCTTTGATTTCTAATTCTTTTGTTGTTGTTGTGTTGGTGTGGATGGTGGTGTTTTGTTGGTTTTTGTGTTGTGTGGTGGTGGGTTTTGTGTGGATAGTGGTGGATTTTCTGTGGGTGCTGGTGTGTGGGTGGTGGTGGATTTTCTGATATAAAATTTTTTTGGAAGCTAAGAAAATAGCTGAGAAAAATGTGAAAAATTTGTAGGAAAATAGTATTTTCGGAATATTACCAAAAACTGGAAATCGTTTTTCGGACTATTTTCCTTTGCACACCCAAATGCTCGGATTTTAATTTCCTTATGGGAATTCATTTTCCCCTGCATTCATTTTACACTCAAAATTTAATTTACATCGAACTAAACACAGCCTTAGATAATTCAATTGAATAAAAGTAAAGTTAAATGAGTGAAATGAATTTTAGTCAAATAGTCAAATTTTATTGGTGTAATTTGCATTTTAGGCTTTTTTTTTTTTTTTTTTTATAAACTAATTTTGGCTTTTTTTTTTTTTTTTAAACACAATTAGTGCATTGAAAAGTGCAATTTTAAGGGCATTCGAGTTTTATTTTAACTAGCATGTAACCCATACAAATGCATTAATGCATTTAAAATTAAACATAATTTTTATTATAAAAATATAAATAATTGGTCAATTTATTTAAAAAAAATAGCATGTAACACATACTTATAAATACATATAATTATATAATTAAATAATAAAAATATATATGGAATATAACAAAGAATAATTATATATGTTGTATGTTTATATACTTAGAAAATGGTTATATAAGCAGGCAACATCAATCATAGGAAAACTAAAAAAATCATATAATTAAAAAATAAAAATTATTCACAAAAAGAAAGGAAATCATAGGCAGATGAAAGAAATGGGTAATCAAACCTTAGAAATGGTTGGAATTTGTTTTGCAAAGCATAAACCAGGACCATTATAATTGTGAAGAAAAGTAAAATTGGAATAAATGGAGAACCTCTTCCTATGTAAGATATAGAAATACCCAAAAGCATGCATCATTGATCCCGAGAGATCCGTTTCAAATTCCATAGAATTGATTGAAAAAGAGGAGAGTTGTATATTAAGGTTCCTGATCCAGTGTGGTAACTAGCAAGATGCACAGTTAGCTGAGTAAGAGAGGAAGGAATTTGGGTTTTGGCGTTTGATTATTGTAGAAAAGGAGTTGAACTTTAAAATAGGCAGGTCTAATTATTGTGGAAGAGTAGAATGTTTTATTCGGCCAAAAAAAGAAAGAAAAAAGCATAGCGTTTAAATGTAAAATGCAGAATTCTAGAAAGGGGAGTTTAACCTAACGTGAACAAAAAATAAAAATAAAAATAAAAATAATAGGAGCACAACATTTTTTTAAATGAGAGTGGGCACTGACGGATAATTATAACATGGTCCCACCTAAATTTAGACAAATGGAGCAAAATTGGACGCCAATTTTAGATTTGAATTGAACAATTAGAAAGATAAATATAATGTGGTCCTCACATAAATCTAGACACATGTCAAAAAATTGAAACTCTAATTTAGAATTCTAATTTGAGTTTCTCTCAGCTTCACCTATTATTATTACTAGATTCTAACCTTATGCATATGCATAGATATACTTAAAGATATACAATAACATGCATAATATATTTCATATATATATATATATAATTTAAATACTATTAATAGTCATTTTTATATTTAATTTGTTGACTCTTTATAAAAATTTGTAAGGATATTATTAGATATAAAATGTAAATTGTCCACACACACACGCACACATATATATATATTTTAAAATTATTGTGAAACTTTTTTTTTTTGACAATTCATTTATTCTAAACTCTTTGATTTTTGTACTTAATAACACACTTGAATGAATATTTATGATGTGGTAACAAATTTGATTCTAAAATTAAGAAATAAAACTCTTTAAGAATAAATAATTTAGGACACATGGCACAAAATTAGATCTCTAATTTAGAATTCTAATTTGAATTTCTCTTAACTTCGCCTGTTATTATATATATAGATTACAATTTATTAGCTGTGCATTCTTTTTCTAATGAACTAGTTTGTAATCTAATATATATATACATATATATGTATGTATGTATGTATGTATACACATATATATACATGAGATACATTTACAAATAAGCATCACTAAATGCATATTAAATTTTTACTTAGTTTATATATAATGTATATAATGTTTACATATTTGAAAATATATATAATCAACTTATAAAATAAATATAAGTTTATTTGAAAAAATAAAAAATAATTTAAATTGTTATCCATGCAATTCTCAATTATAGTTTGTCCAACCACTATTTGTATAATAATAATACTATAAGAAAAAAAATATTGATAGCAAATGTTATTAATTTTCTGTTAAGCTAGAGTTTAGTTTAGATTTAGACTTGGTTTAGATGGGAACAAAACCTAATTTAAAGCTTTAAGTCCAACATAAATATAAATTCCTTTCATTATTATTATTATTTTATTTTCACCAATCCCCGTTGCCAAGAATCATGTCAATTCCTTGTCAAAGTCAAACCAAACATTTCATTTTCCTTCCTATTTATTTATTTTTGACTCTTTCGCTTTTGCACTAATAACTCATTTGGCACAAAAAATAAAAAAATAAAATGAGACATGTGGCGCAAAATTAGACATCAATCGAAAATCTAATTGAATTTTCTCCCAGTTTTGACTTTATATCTAAACTAATGTGTAACCCCGTGTATATGCAAGACATAATTAAAAACAATAAAAATTACATCATTATTATACATTTAAAAAATATATATATATTCAAATTATACATGATATTAGCTTACACATTTTTTAAACCATAAATTTCTAAAATATGAAATGATTTAGAATTTAATTGGATTTAGATTCTTTGATTTTTGCACCTAATAACTCATTTGCCACAAAAAAAAAAAAAAGAAAAAAAGAAAAAAGAAAAAAGAAAAAAGAAAAAAGATGGATGTTTGACGCAAAATTGGACTTCAATTGAAATCCAATTTAAAAGTTAATTGGATTTGGATTATTTGATTTTTACACTCAATATTTCACTTGGCAAAAAAATTAAAAATTAAATGGGACATGTGGTGCAAAATTGAGAATCCAATAGAAATCTAATTGGATTTTTTTCTAAGTTTTTACTTTATATATATATATATATATATATATATATATATAAACTAACTTGTAACTTGTGCATACACGTGGAAATGTTGAACAATATTGATAAAAAGAAAAAAAAATGAAAGAATTTTAAGAGTATTCGTTTGAATTTTGAAAATTTTAAATTATTATTATTCAAAGTGAAAAAAAAGTGTTGATAATTATTATGAATGTTGTATAAGGAATTTGATATTAGCATGAAACACTATGGTTGATAACAATTTCTTTTTTTCATGAAACTGATCAAGTAATGAAATTCGTTTATCAAGTTAGGACTAAAAACAATTAAAAAAAAAACAAAAACAAAATTGAAATCTATATTTAAAATTAGTACCTCATGTTTTTTAATGCTAAAGTTTTGTATTACATTAAAGGGTGCAGTGATGAAAAAGATAACCTGATCTTACCAATGAATCTCTTAATGACATATGCTCATATTAATGTTTCTACACCTTGTTGCATCTACTAATTGTAAAAGATAAAAAATGTTACAATGGAATGATTTTGAATCACAAGAGAACTTGTTGCATGATTGCATCTATGAATTGTAAAAACAAAAATGTTAGTGGAATTATATTAAATCACATGAGGTAAGTATAATAAAACGATAAATCACAATTTGTAAGTTCTCCTCTTGTCGCTCAATTTCAATCTCTATTTCACAATTGCAATATTTGAATTTCCCCCTCCACTAATGAAAATAGTTGAATTAGGCTCCAATTTGTAAGTTTTCTTGGTTCCTATTATTTATAATTTTTTTATAAATCTCTTTTTTCTTTTTCTTTTTTCCCAAGTACATAATTTGAGCTCTTAACATCAATTTAGACCAAGTTGCAATATTTGAATCCGCCCTATACTAATGAAAATAGTTAAATTAGGCTTCAATTTGTAAGTTTTCTTGGTTACTATTACTTATAACTTTTTTTTTTTTTTTATAAATCTCTTTTTTTTTTTTTTTTGAGGAAATTTTTTATAGATCTCTCTTAGGTACATAATTTGAGCTTTTAATATCAATTTAAACCTAGGGTCCTCAAAATCCAATATCAAAACTCAAATAAAAGACATACGTGTATATAATAATTTTCTACACTACCATCATTTATTATTATTTGATAATATGGTTTAACGTAATTGTATACAATTACTTTTATATAAACCTATCACCTTTTTTATCATTTATTATCAAACACTATACTAAATTTTGACATGGTGTGCGAATGAAAAGGACACATGCTTTCGACTTTGAGATGTTGACCTCTTATAGATATCTAAAATTGTATGACACAAAAAATATAAGAAAACAATCAGATTGTAGTAATAATTAAACAAATAGCTACGTCGTGAACCAGTATAGTTTGAGAACTGTAGACAAGACAAAATTTTTGAACATAGAAAATTATAAATACAGAATGGGTCAGCCAATAAACTTAACTCCCCAAAAAAATTAAAATGAAAAAGTCAGCCAATATAGGAATTGGTCAAGCCAGTCAGCCATTGAATTCAACATTTTTCTGTAGCTGACCCAGTTATAGCTGTACGCTATAAATAAGAGTTGATAGCCTCATCAACTTCATTCGAAAATCAAAACCTTTCATTCAGCCAAAATAAAATCAAAACCTTTCTCCCATAAAAAAAAAAAAAAAAAAAATCAAAACCTTTCTTTTCTACAACATATATACACAAGAACCAAAAGTGAAAACCTCTTAATCAAATGGCTTCGGTTCTTCTATTACCTTCATCATCTTCTTCATGTTGTTGTTCAAGGAAAATCAATGCTGCTATACATGTCCCAAAGCTTCCAAAACTCTCTCTCTCAGTTCCAAAAATACCAATGAGAAATCTAGGTGAGGAACTGAATACAAGAGATGGGTTCATAAACACAATCCCAGTAGAAAAGATCGATCATGTCATTGATGATAGATCACACAACTCTAGTACAAATATTGTTTCCACTCAACTCTATGCTATCTTAGAGGCTGTAGCTGATAGAGTAGAGATGCACGCCAACATTGGAGAACAACGTGACAATTGGAACACCCTTCTTCTAAACTCCGTCAACATGATGATTCTCACTGCCGCAACAATGGCTGGTGTTGCAGCCACAGCTGGTGGCATTGGAATGCCCCTTTTGGCATTGAAATTATCGTCTACTCTTTTGTATTCCGCGGCCACAGGAATGTTGCTGATAATGAACAAAATTCAGCCTTCACAGCTTGCTGAAGAACAACGTAATGCTACAAGATTGTTCAAGCAGCTCCAGAGCCAAATCCAAACCATGCTCGCCATTGGAACTCCAACTCAAGAAGATGTGAAGGAGGTAATGGAAAAAGTTTTGGCACTTGATAAAGCCTACCCACTTCCCTTGCTTGGTGCAATGCTTGAAAAATTCCCTGCAAAGTTTGAGCCAGCTGTTTGGTGGCCTAAAAATCAAGTACTACAAAAGAAAAACTTCTTACATGAAGGAAAAGAATGTAACAATGGATGGAGTGAGGAACTTGAAATGGAAATGCGAGAGATTGTTAAGGTGGTGGAGAGAAAAGACATTGAGGACTATGTAAGACTTGGCAACTTGGCATTGAAGATCAACAAGACTTTAGCTATCTCAGGTCCATTACTCACAGGCATTGCAGCCTTGGGCTCAACTTTTGTTGGTAATGGATCATGGGCACCAATAGTAGCAGTGGCTGCTGGGGCTTTAGCTAGCACAGTTAATGCTTTTGAGCATGGTGGACAAGTTGGGATGGTGATTGAGATGTATAGAAACTGTGGTGGCTTTTTCCAACTACTGCAAGAATCAATTGAAACCACACTTGAGGAAAGAGATTTGGGGAAAAGAGAGAATGGGGAATTGTTTGAAATGAAGGTGGCTTTGAAACTTGGGAGAAGCTTATCACAACTCAGAGAACTTGCTAGAAAGTCAGCTTCTTCCTATGTAGACGAATTCGCTAGCAAACTTTTCTAGTTTTGGATATTTCGACGTACATAGTTAATTCAATTTTTTGATTTGTCAATTGTTTATAACTTAATTTATTCTTTGTACAATCTTCTCACATAGGAAAAAAAATGCTTAATTCTCCAATTCTGTATTAGCTACTTGTGCAAAATGAGTTTGCAAATATGTATGTATTTTCTCAGTTTCTCACTTTCTTGCACATATTATATAATAACTTGAATTTCCTATTGCAAGTTGTTGAAAATTTAAGTTGCAGACACAAATAACTTTACGACCGCAGCACAAGAATATACATGTATGTATTTTCTTAGTTTCTCACTTTCTACTAGAAAGTTTCTAGCATATAATAAAATAAAAATTGGACGCAAGACCTAAATTGAATTAATGAATTTGAAATTTAGATGACTCAATTGAAAGAAAATAAAACTAAAAGACTGAAGTGAATTTCAATCAAACTTATAGGATATAATTTGCATTTTAGCATTGACTAATTTTGGCAGTTTATTTTTGAAACACAAATTAAAATTAGTGCATTGAATAGTGTACTTTTAAGGGCATCTGAGTTCCCTTATTTTAATTACAGTTTATTAGCTATGTAGTCACGATTTAATGAAACTAACTTGTAATCTCATGCATATGCATGAAATAAATTTACAAATAAGCATTACTAAATGCATATTAAATTTTACTTAGCTTACAAATAATGTTTATATATTTAAAAATATAAAAAACTACTTATAAAACAAAATATAAGTTTATTTGAAATAAATAAATAAATCATTTAAATTGTTATCCATGAAATATTCAATTTTAGTTTGTCCAACCATTGTCAATATAATAATAATCTATAAGAAAAAAATATTGATAGCAAATGTTATTAATTTTTCAGTTTGCTAGAGTTTAGCTTAGATTTAAATTTAAATTCTATTTTCATTATTTATTTAATTTTCCCCAATCCCCATTGCCAACAATCATGTTAATACCTTTTCAAAGTCAAACCAAACATTTCTTTTTCCTTCTTATTTATTTATTTTCACTCTTTGGTTTTTGTATTAATAACTCAGTTGGAACAAAAATTAAAAAAATACATGGGACATGTGATGCAAAATTAGATACCAATTGAAAATCTAAGTTTTGACTTTATATATATATATATACCAGTGTGTAACCCTGTGCATATACATGAGAATAATATTAATTAAAAATAATCACAATTACATAGTTCAAATTATAACTTTTTTTAGAAGAGATTTAAATTATGCATGATATTAGCTTGTACTTTTTTAATACAATATATTTTTAAAATATGTAATGATTTCTTGTGTGTGTGTGTGTGTGTGTGTGTGTGTGTGTGATTTAGAATTTCATTGGATTTAGATTTTTTGGTTTGCACATCCAATAATTTACTTGCCATAAAAATTAAAAAAAATTTTGATGGATATGTGGTGCAAAATTAAACTCCAATTGAAATCCAATTTAGAACTTAATTGGATTTAGACTCTTCCATTTTTATACTTGATAATTCACTTAGTACAAAAATTAAAAATTAAATGGGATACGTGGCACAAAAATGAGAATTCAATTAATATATATATATATATATATATAAACTAGATTGTAACACATTCTTAGGCCAAAATGACCAAATACCACAATTTTTTGAAATTTTAAGCAAAAAATCACTGTAGTTCAGGTGGATGTAGTTTCTGTTTTTTTATTTTATTTTGGTTGGTTGGTAATTTATGCTACTTATGATAACTTATTTAAGTACAGCAACAATGCTACTCAATTTTTTATTTTGGTAGTTCTTTGGTCTAGATTTCCCGCAATGTATTTTGTGGCATAGATTTTTGGATAAACCCAAAAATGTTTAACTTTTTAGATAAACTAAATAAGGAGTAATAATAATAATAATAATAAAATGTAATAAAGGGAAATTTTTAATACATTACAATTCATTGTATTCAAATCATTTCTAATTTCTACTCATTTTGTCGCACTTGTTCTATACTTCTATATGGTAAACTGTAGGTGAAGTAGAAAAAATAGTGAGTTTATTAGAAAGTGATAAACAACCAATCACAATCTATCATTGTTGGATAATTTTGACAAAGTGTGTATCAAAATAGATTTTATCAATGCAGAAAAACAGATTTGATTATTGTGAAATTTGAATATGAAAAAAATACATATTTGTATTTTCAATTATTGTGAAATTTAAACATGAAAAAGCATTCAGATTTGACGTTTAAATTTAGAAAACACGATTTCACTACGTGTTTTACAAGAAAACAGTGAACAATTTTTTAAATAGTGAACAGAAAATAATTTACGCAGAAAAGAGAGATTAAATTCAATGTAGAGATTTAATCAAATCTAGAAATTAAATTCATATTTCAAAATTAAAATCTCTATATCTTACAATGCTTCTATTTAAATAAATAAAAACATAGAAAAGCTACTAATTTTTATCTTTATGTTTATTTGTCAATTATCCTCAAGTAAAAAAAAAAAAAAAATTACACAGTACTCGAGTTTGGTAAACTTGAGTATTGTAGGAAAAAAATTTCTGTATTTTTTTTTTATAAAAGGTACTCGAGCTTGGTATATTCGAGTATTGTGTTGCATGGTACTCGATTTTACCAAGCTTGGGTATCACTTTATTTTTTTTAATCGCCAATTTCCAGTTCAGCAGTCATGGTGGAACTATAAAATAGGGTACTCGAGTTCACCAAACTCGAATACTGGAAAAAGTAGTAGATTGCCATTTATTTCCAAAACAGTGGTTTTTTGCTAAAAATTTCAAAAAATTGTGGTATTTGGCCATTTTGGCCCGCATACTTATGTACGGAAACATCCAAACAGTAGTGATGCTAAGGTTATCTTACCTAAGAGCAACTACATTGGGGGTTGTATATGCCAAATGCTAGGAGCATTTGGCATTTAAACCCCAAAATCCACCAGCAACCGGGAAGGGAAATCTCAAATGCAAAAAAAAAAATGAGATTTAGCTACAGTACCATCTCTAATGTAAGATGGTACTGTAGCTGAATCTTATAAAAAAAAAATAATATTTTAATGTTTTTTGCCGGGAATATCTCTCACGCTCTTCATTATTTTTCATTACTTTCTCTTTCTTCAGTCTCTCTTTCTCCGTTCTCTCTGTCTCTCTGCTGTGTGATATCTTCAGACCCATTACTCTGCCCCTCTCTCCGATCAGTTATGGGTGCTTCTCTTTCTCCGTTCTCTCTGTCTCCGTGATCCGATCCCTTTTACCGATTCAGTCCTCTCATAAATCGGTTTGGATTCACCGATTCACTCATCAAAATCACCGATTCACTCGTCCCATCGGTCTCTCAAATCAAATCGGTTTGGATTCACCGATTTGTTTGCAAAATCTCTTCACGAAGCTCCATCGGTCTCTCAAGTCAAATCAGAATCAAAATCAAAGCAATTTACTAGGTGGGTTTTGTGTTTGTGTTTGTGTTTGTGTTTGTGTTTCTACAATAAAAAATGGGGATTCAGCTTGTGTTTGTGTTTGGGTTTTGATCTAAGAATGGCTGTTGATGTTTGCAAAGGTGGAGACCCATTTCAGAGTTCCATCCGAAGCCTTCTTTGGGGACCCAATTCATTCATTTCATTTCATGGGTATGTATATATAGCTCTCACTCTTTCTTTGTATATTATATATAGTATTATATTTCTATACGTGGATCTAACACTTTTCTTTTTCTTTTTTGTTTTAATCAGATTCTGCTGTTTGAGATTGGAGGCCAACATTCTCGCTCTTATTTCTTTGGATTCTTTCGGTGACTCTGAACTCCACTCCAGTATGTTTCCTACTTTTGTTCAATTGCTTTGCATCCTTTATTTTGTTTTGGGTTCTGTTCTTTTAAGAGTCATATATAAAAATGCATTTGTGAATTTCTTTTAGTTGTTAAGATAAACATTTAGAATTAATGCCAAAAAAAAAAAAAAAAAAACCCAATACAATAGTTCAATAGTTGCATGTTGTGTGTTTCCTTGTGGATTGATTTGGAAACATTTAGTGTACCCAGTTTCGATTCTATGACAATGGCACGTTTTATATGTTGAAGCTGCAATTTCGGTATGTTTAGTGTAAATTTAGGAATGGTTCTCAAAAGGAGCTGTGGAATTCAGTTCAATGAGTGTGAAAATTATTGGGGTGTAGTCAATAGCACTATTTTATTGATACTATTTTATTGTACAAGGATTACAGTATCTCAGCTCAAAAGTTGTGAATGAAAAAATGTCATTAGACTTACTATGTTTGTAATAGGCCATTTGTGAGTGATGCTTTTGTTTGTAATAGGCTCGTAGGAACACTGAATTAGCACTTAGCTAGTATCCAAATTCTCATCACATTAAAGCAATGGGGAATACAGAATAAGTAAAGATCAATAAATCCAAATGAATGATTGAATGTGTTTTGTACGCAGTTGGGCATTAAGATCCAAGCTTGTGAACAAAGAGAATAAACCCTTAGCAACCATTAACACAGCTAGCAAATGAGTTCCAAAACTAGCCAATAGTCATACACAAAAAAGTATGAGTTACAGTTCTACTACTGACACTCAATTATGTCCACAAGAGCCTCTCTCACATAACATGTGATCAAGGCAGGGGGCTACTCAGGCCTAACCACTGTTCCCTTGTGAACCCCCACACCTCTCCTAACCTTAAGTGCACACTTTCTCTATCTTGTAAATTAACCTCCATTATGTTGGGGGTTACTTGGAGTAAGTGAAAACCTTTTGTATATAAGACCTAAACTTCTTCATTCCCTTTCAAAAAAGCTCTTTGTTTGTACTGTCACAAAACATAAGGGATAGTTTGTATTTCTAATATATTGTTTTGATTAGGAGTTGTCAAAATATATTGTAGGATGTTGTTGTACATGAGAAGCTGCCACCAATCATAATATGTGAAGGCTTTGAACTCTTGTAGATTTGGTTAGGTTTGTATTTCTAATTGTAGTACTGTTTTCTAAAAGGGATGGATACACAAGAAGAGATAGCACGATATGCTAATATCTCACGGATGGATGATGATTTTCTGGCACCATTTTTAAGTGGGTCTCAAAATACTCCAATGCCCATCCAAGAGTCTTGTCCAGAAGTTGAAATTGTCACCCCTAATCCAACAAAACGTGGTGGCAACTTCAGCGTAGATGAGGACAAACTCCTTGTCTCTGCATGGCTTAACATTAGCATGGATGCTGTGGAAGGTACTGACCAAAGACTTGACAAATTTTGGAAGAAAATTTGGCAATATTTTTGCAAGAACAATACTTACGGAACCACACGTTCTGCTACCTCCCTCAAAAGTCGATGGGGAAATATTAATAGGGAGACAAGTAGGTTTGCTGGGATCATGGCTAAAATTGAAGCCCGAAATCCAAGTGGTGTGACTTACGAGGATAAGGTATACATTATATTGCAATGGTGTCACAATAATAATTTCTGAATAGATTCAAAACACTAATTATTTATTTATTTATTTTTTTAAATTTAGTTGAAAGATGCAAAGGAACTATATAAAGAATCACCAGCTCAAACAACCGGCAAAAAATCAGCTTTTGCATTTGAACATTGTTGGGTTGAGTTGAAGAACCAACCAAAGTGGAATATGCCTAAGGAAAGATCAAAAGGGTTCCCTCAAACTCCAAGTTCAATTGATGAAGGTGGTAGTAATGATGATGACACAGTGGAGTTAGAGAGACCAATTGGCAGAAAAGCCGAAAAGGCTAAGCGAAAGAGAGCAGATGGTGATAAGAGTTTTGACGATTATTTGGCAAAAAAATTGCAATATATGGAGGAATCACATGAACAAGACAATGAGGCTCTTCGCATCAAAGCAGATAGGGTTCGAGTGGATGCGCAAAGAGCTGATATTGAAAAGGAAAGAGCTGATACTGAAAAGAAAAGAGCTGATATTGAGAATGAAAGGCTTCGGCTTGAAACTAGTAGGGAGACGCATAGAGTTGATATTGAAAATGAAAGGCTTCGTCTTGAAACTATTAGGGAGGAGGGAAGAATAATGACCTTAGATACAAGTGGCATGAATGACAAAGAAAGCCGTTATTTTGAAAATCTCAAGGATAAAATCCTTGCAAGACAACAATTAGAGTAAATAGTTGGGTTTGACTCAAGAAGATGATGTCTTGTCATAAACTATATTTTGGTAGTAAATTATATATGGGTTGGGGTTTGGCATATGTAAATAATATTTTGTTTCAACCTTATTTTGGTAGTGGTTTATTCTAAGCGTAGGTTTGGAACATGTAGATGATGTATTGTTCCAACTTGATCAATTGGCAGTAAGTTGTGCCACGTATGTAATGACATCATTTTTGTTTATATGAAAAACTTATGTCCTTTCTATGTTTGATGATGTATTTTTACTTATAATAAGATTGATTAACTAGACTAGTGGTGTATAGAATGGTGAAGAAGAATGCATGTGGTCAATCTCGATTAATATATGATTAAGATATGCTTGCTTACAAATTATATGCTTTCATCAAGAACCATATCATTTTGCCATTGGTTTGAAGATATTGAATCAGCTTGTTTCTTTCTGAAACATGGAGAAGTTCTTTTTGACATCTCATGATGTCATTTGTGTTGAGGCAGTAGCGTTATTTTATATATATATATATATATGTTATTTTTTTTTTCCTGTGTCTTGGATTTTGTAGTGAAGGTTATTTTTCTTGGATAAAATGTAAATTCTTTATAAATAGTCTGCTTATAGTTTTGATATTCTGCTTATACCACTTCACAGATGTCATTTTATTGTAATTTCAATTGAACTCAACTTGGCTAAGTCTTAATCCCAACTAAATTATGGTTGACTATATGTATCTTTTCTTATCATTATATCGTCTCAAAGGTTATACTCTCATTCCTCATCTCATTTTTTAAGTGTGTGTGTGTGTGTGTATTGCTATGATCTTTCAACTTGAAGATAGTATGATCTTTCAAATTGAACAGTAAGATCTTTTTGGACCATAGGTTATAATTGCTTGTTAGTTTTGATAATTTTTCAATGAGCCTAACTTCATGAAAAGTTTTTGGGATCTTTATAAGTAATAGTTGTTAGGGATGCTAGCTGTTTACTCTTTTAATTTAGCATATACAATAGTGGTATCAATTTAGCATAATTCTTTTAGAATTTTCAGCACAAATCCAAAGAAACAGTTAGGACGGTTGAGACCTTGAGATCACATTTATGTCTTCTTTTGTCTTTTCCCTCAGCACATCCTCAGATGAACCTCAACTATGCTACAAACACTTTTTTTTTTTTTTCACACTTTTATCTTTTATTTTACAACGTGTTAAGGCGATAACCAGTAAGTAATGATTAACTTAACATTATTTTCACACAAACCCATTATTGACACAATTTTTTCGCGCGCCAATCACAATTTATTATCTCAAGAAGTTATGAAACTTGGTGTGAATAAATGTGTCCCTAGACTTTCTGTTTGAACTTTCCTCATGTAATCCTAGATAGGTGCTGCTGTAAAGTATTAAATTCCAGTCCTTTATAGCATTTGAGGAATGAGGACCAGCCACTCTTCTACTATTCTTCAGGACTTGTAGATGCTCATTTTTTAATTGATTGATATCCCCACTTGTGGACTCTGCTGGACTTTTTCATTGTCTCTTTCAGCATTCAAGTCTTTTGGATATTCTTATAAGCAGTAGCCAACAACACTTAACAGCCTTCATTGGGCTTTTTCTTTTTAAATGAATGAGAGAGATTTTTTAAACCACAATAAAGCACTGTACAGTTACAATTTCAACTCAGAAAGAAACTCACAGTAAACAACACCTATACAAATGCATCTCACTGTCAAAGAAACAAATCAAAAAACAGGGGAAAAAAAAAAAAGCACTCATGAGGATGAAGTAGCCTTTGTAAACCTTTATTGGAGTTTGTAGCTGTTTACTCTTTTAATTTAGCATATACAATAGTGGTATCAAAAAAGCACAATAGTGGTATCAAAAAAAAAAGAAGCACTCATGCTATCTTCAAATAATGGTATCAATTTAGCATATACAATACACTGTTCTAGTTCGTAGTGCTGAAAGAGAAGATTATGAGCCTTGGGGACTTTTGCTTTATTTCTTATCAATCTTTACTAGGGGACTTTTGCTTTGACAGATTTTAAGCTTTGTTTATTGAATAATATATCTACTTGTTCCCTTTCCATAATGTAATCTCTGCTTTCTTTGCAAAAATTGTGATAATTTCCTAACACTGTTGTCTTCAAGATTGTCTCTATGGGTCGCTCTAGGCTTCGCAAATTGCTTTTTGATGACTCAGACGAGGATGAGATAATGAGGCGAGTTCTTAAGGGTTCAACATCACAACGTAAACGTCGTCGGTATATCGAACGTGATCGTTTGGCAGGCCATAAAAGACTTTATCTCGACTACTTTGCCGACACACCAGTATATCCTCCTAAGTTATTTCGGAGGAGATTTCGGATGAGTCGGCCTCTTTTTCTCCGTATTCAATCCGCAGTGGAAACTTATGAACCTTACTTTATCCAAAAAAGAGATAACGCCCAAAGGCTCGGTTTATCTTCTCTTCAAAAGATAACAGCTGCACTTAGGATGCTTGCGTATGGAGTGGCAGCTGATTTTATGGATGAGTATGTGCGGATTGGAGAATCCACTGCAATAGAAAGTATGAAAAAATTTGTTAAAGCGGTGGTTGATATTTTCTCCAAGGAATACTTGAGGTCCCCAAACAACGAAGACATTGCTCGACTTTTAGTTAATGGGGAAAGACGTGGATTTCCAGGGATGCTAGGGAGTATTGATTGCATGCATTGGAAATGGAAAAATTGTCCGACTGCATGGCAAGGTCAGTACTCTGGTCACATTCGTGAGCCAACCATTGTTTTGGAAGCAGTGCCATCATTTGATCTGTGGATATGGCATGCATTTTTTGGATTACCTGGATCAAATAATGACATTAATGTATTAGAACGGTCTCCTATATTTTCTGAGCTCGAACAAGGACGTGCTCCTGCAGTTAATTATTCAATCAATGGCCATGAGTATACAATGGGATACTACCTTGCCGATGGCATATATCCGAAGTGGTCAACATTTGTTAAAACAATTCCATCTCCGCGGGGACATAAGAACAAATTATTTGCAAAAGCTCAAGAGGCGAATAGAAAGGATGTAGAGCGTGCATTTGGAGTGCTTCAAGCAAGATTCGCAATTGTGCGTGGGCCTGCAAGATTTTTCTATAGTGAAACGCTCCATGACATCATGAAAGCATGCGTAATTCTTCATAACATGATCATTGAAGATGAGCGAGATGTAAATGAAGCGGTGGAAGTAGATTATGAGCAAATTGATGACAATCCTACTATACAACCATCACGGGAGAACACAAATGAATTTACGGAGTTCATTGAAACCCATCGATGTATTCGAGACCATAAAATTCATTCTCAACTCCAATTAGACCTCATTGAACATTTATGGCAATTACAAGGGGAGTTGTAGGAACTTAAGTGTGTCAGTTATGCATGTGGAGTTTTATTGTAATTTGATATATGTATGAGTCTTCTAAAGACAATATTGATAGTTATGTATGTGGATTGTATCTATATATATGTATGTGGATTATAAAAGTTGATAGGTTGAGTACATTGATATTTGATAGGTTGTATGTATATATATATATATATATATATATATATGTATGTATGTATGTGGATTTTAAAAATTGGCAGGTTGTATGTATATATATGTATGTAGATTTTTTGAGTTGGCAGGTTGAGTACATTGATATTTGGCAGGTTACATTTTTATGTATGTATGTGGATTTTTAAAGTTAGCAAGTTTGAGTAAATTGATATTTGGCAAGTTCTTTCTCAAAAAAAATGAAAAATTGGTAGGTTCTCTGTGTGTGGTTGTTGAAATAGTTGGAAAGAAATTGGCAGGTTCTGTGGTTGTTGAAATAGTTAGAAAGAAATTGAAAAGAAAAAAAAACTAGAAGGATGTGTGTGTGTGTGTGTGAAAAAAAATTTGGCAGGTTGTATTGGCAGGTAGGTTGTGTGTGTGTGTGTGTTGGCAGGTGTGTGTGTGTGAAAGAAATTGAAAAGAAAAAAAATTTGGCAGGTTGTATTGGCAGGCAAGTTCTGTGTGTGTGTGTGTGTGTATGTGTGTGTGTGTGTTGGAAAGAACTTGAAAAAGAAAAAAAATTTGGCAGCTATGTGTGGCAGGCAGAGAACGTGTGTGTGTGTGTGTTGGAAAGAACTTGAAAAGAAAAAAAATTTGGCAGGTGTGTGTGTGTGTGTGTGTGTGAAAAAAAATTTGGCAGGGACATTGTGGCAGGCAGGTTGTGTGTGTGTGTGTGTGTTGGAAAGAACTTGAAAAGAAAAAAAAATTTGGCAGGTGTGTGTGTGTGTTAGAAAAAATATTTGGCAGGGACATTGTGGCAGGTAGGTTCTTTGTGTGTGTGTGTGTGTTAGAAAAAAAAATTGGCAGGGACATTCCAACGTGTGTGTGTGTGTGTGTGTGTGTGTGTGTGTGTGTGTGTGTGTGTGTGTGTGTGTGTGTGTGTGTTGGCAGGTGTGTGTGTGTGTGTGTGTGTGTGTGTTAGAAAAAATATTTTGGCAGGGACATTGTGGCAGGCTGTGTGTGTGTGTGTGTGTGTGTGTTAGAAAAAAAATTTGGCAGGGACATTGTGGCAGGTAGGTTCTTTGTCTGTGTGTGTGTGTGTGTGTGTGTTAGAAAAAAAAAATTGGCAGGGACATTCCAACGTGTGGTGTGTGTGTGTGTGTTGGCAGGTGTGTGTGTGTGTGTGTGTGTGTGTGTTAGAAAAAATATTTGGCAGGGACATTGTGGCAGGCTGTGTGTGTGTGTGTGTGTGTTAGAAAAAAAATTTGGCAGGGACATTGTGGCAGGTAGGTTCTTTGTCTGTGTGTGTGTGTGTGTGTGTGTGTTAGAAAAAAAATTGGCAGGGACATTCCAACGTGTGTGTGTGTGTGTGTGACCGTTTGAAAAAGCAGTTAATTTGAAACAACAAAAAAATGGTGGTTGGAAAAGTAATAATAAAGAAAGTTTAAAAAAATAATATTTTAATAAAAGGATGAGATATAGAATTTTGGGATGTTGGGTGTATTGTAAAATGGGATGGTATAATAGATAAAGTAGCTTTTTGAGATTGTAAAATAGGATGAGATTTAGCATCCGGATGTGGATGCTCTAAGTGAGCAAGGTGATCATACAAATTACAAAGTACTTCACAAAACAATTTTCTTATCTTGCCGATTAATCAACAACTGTTTAAGCAATCATGCACCAAATAAATTTATTTAAAATTAAGCAAGAAGAAACGTAATCATATAATTGAAAATCATGATAATTATCACTACTATTTGGAGAGCATGTCCCTAAATATGAAGCGACGTTAACCGACGAAAATAGCTGAATTAGGCTCCTTGCAACTGGTAGCTGCCTTCTCTCTAATTCTATCTGACATGTGATTTTCCTACTCCACGTGATCATTAAGGGATGCAAATGCAGATAAGAAGAAGAATGATCAAACTTTTCATTAATCCATGATCAACAATATTACTTTGGAAAGGAATTCATGGTCTAAGCTAAAGATAGAATGAAACATAGAAACTCATATGGTCTGGGCAAACTTGATAAACCAAAGGCCAACACCGTTTACCTCTTGCTTAATTATCACATATTATCTTTTTTTTTTTTTTTTTTTTTTTTTTTTTTTTTTTTTTTTAAATCAAATTATTATTGAACATAAAATCTGATGATTCAAGGAAATCCACCAATATGCCGCACGATACTCCTTCACTCGGATGACAATCTGCACGAAACAAAAGAGAAAAACCTGTCGAAGGACACCGGCGTGGTGCCGGCCAAATACCCTCCGAAGGTCAAGTTAGAACTTCTTTTCAACTCTAGAGTGCTAGAGAGGGTTTAATTATGCGTACCTTATTTTGTGAGTGCCTTAGGGCTTTTATAGTAGTAGATGGTTGACCTCCCTTCCTTGGTTCGGAAGTCTTTTCCTTATAGGACTCTTCTTGTAGGAATCCTAAACGTGATGGACAAGTGCCCCCCTTTATAGGGAAGATCTTTACCAAAAATATATAAGATTTCCGGAGTCCTACTAGCGCAAGGACTCCATTTGGGCCCTTATGAGAGTGGGCCAAATTGCCCCCCTTGAGGGGTCCAGCAGGCCCATAGCCAGGCAGCCCGTTCAATCAGTCCATGCACCCAGCCTGCCCAACTAGGGTCCGTCTGTGTTGAGGCCTGCCTAACCACACGAGGTCTTCCAGAGTATATCTTCCCTTTCAAAATCTATGAAATTATAACAGGTTACCATGAGAAAGGTCTTGTTGGCAAGGGGACTATCTCCAGAAAATTAACTCCATCTCCTTTTGGTAGGAGTCTCTCCCTCTCGTTTTCATAACGAGTCTATCTCCCTTAGGCTGCCCTAAGGGTTTGAGTTTTACTTATTTTTTCCTTTCTCTCCCCTCTCATCCTCTCTAATAGTACCTTGGTGTATCTAAGTGCATCATGGCTGAAGGTGTCTCTGATATTTTAGATAAGCTAAAACTCACGTCCGAGGAGGAGGAAGTCATTGAGATTGCAGTTGAAAGGAGGGTCAGTGAGATTGAAAGCTGTGTGCTTAGTTTGGTTGGCAAGTTTTTAACTTGTAAACCGTATAATAAGAGAGTGGCTTTAAGTACCTTAAGGAGGGTTTGGGGTTTGGATTCTGAGTTACAGATTGTGGAAGTTGGTGCAAATCTGTTTCAGTTCAAGCTTAGGACTGAATTTCAGATGACTCGGATCCTTAATGGTGGGCCTTGGTCTTTTGATAATCAAATGTTGTTACTTAAGAGATGGCAACTTGGGATGTCTGCTCCAAATGTTGTTCTTGATCGTGTTTCGATGTGAGTGCAAATTTGGGGAGCACCATTTGATATGGCTTCTCCACAAATAGTTACAGATATAGGGGGTCAGATTGGCACGGTGGAGGAAGTGAAAAAACGGAGGTCTTATGACTCACTAAGCCTGTTCATGTGAGTGAGAGTGTCCATCTCTGTTTCTAAACCATTAAGAAGAGGTTGTTTCGTCTCAGACTTCGACAGTAACCGTACATGGCTAAACTTTAAGTATAAGAGACTTGCAATGTTCTGCTACTTTTGTGGATTTGTTGGGCACGATTTAAAGCACTGTGCAGATTTCTTTGCTGCAGAAAAGAATGGTGCTTCAATGGATCTCTAGTACTAGGACTGGCTAAAGGCTATGGGGATGGCAGAAAACATCAAGGGCTGAGGGAGAGCTGATGATGGACTCCCAAAACAAGCCGATGCAGAGGGAAGAGGGTGGTTCTAGCGAGTTGGCTGTGCAGAACAGAGCGGAGCAGAGAGAAGCAGGTGGGATGAGTAAGCTGGCTGCGCAGTGCAACTCCGGATTTCGTGTCACGGGCCCTGCTGTTCCGGAGATTATCCCAAAAGAAGATACGGAGTCTTGGGATAAGGAAAGTGATCAGAGAGTTAGTCATGGGACGCGGGCTAAGGCAGATTTTGAGAAGGTTTTGGAGGAGATTGATGCGGCAATTGAGGGAGAAGGAGTTATTATCCTTGACACAAGTAAGACGAAAATTCAGGAAGCTGTCTGTGGGAAGGGACTGATAGACGTGGCTGTGCAGGAAGTGGGGAGTAATCCTAATTTAAATTTAGTGCTTTCCACGCAAGATACAAGGACCAGGCTTGATGTGGGCTTGCCTAAGTTGGGCCTTACACTTGGGGGTGGACTAATTGATGCCAGTAAACAAAAATGGCCCAATAGAATTTCAGGCAAAGGAAATAAGGGTGTTAAGTTACCAACCAAGACTCCTAACGTGGGGAAGAATAGTGGTCCATGCAGGGGCAAGCTTAAATAGGGTACCTGGAAAAGAAAGGATGGGAGACCCGAAGAGGAGACTTTGAGCTCATGCATGGACATTGATGTGGGGCAGAAATGCAAAATCAGTTTTGAGAGTCCTGATAGTACTGAATCAAGTCATAAGAGAGGTAAGATTATCGACAAGCTTAAACTTATTTCAATGGCGGAGGTTGCTAGGCAGCCCCGCCAAGCACAATGAGTATTATAAGTTGAAACTACTGAGGGCTTGGGAACCTCCGGACAGTTCATGTCTTGGAAAAAGGTGGTGAATAAGGAAGAGCCCAGCATAGTTTTTCTAATGGAGACTAAGGTTGATAAAAAGGAGTGGATTGATAAAGTTAAAGAGAAATGTAAATTAAAGCATGGAGTGTTCATTCCGAGCAATGGTAATAGTGGTGGTCTGGCATTATTTTGGAAAGATGGGGTGACTATTGATGTGCAATCTTTTGCTTATGACCATATTGATGCTTGGATTGATGGTGGTTTGGGTATTGGTTGGTGGCACTTTACGGGGTTCTATGGCAGCCCAGAAACGGATAGGAGACTGGAGTCTTGGGCTAAATTGAAGTTTTTGAAGAACTCCTCTTCTCTCCCTTGGTTGGTGAATGGGGATTTCAACGAAATCATTGGATTATCGGAAAAGGAATGGGGTCGTTTAAGGCCAAAAAGACAAATAGAGTTGTTTTTGGAGGTGATTAATTTTTGTGCTCTTAGAGATTTGGGGTTTGTGGGGCCTAAATTTACTTGGTTATATCAACAAAAATATGGTTTTTAGATTAGAGAGCATTTGGATAAAGCCTTAGGGAGCTCGGATTGGATGAATCTTTTTCCAAGGGCAACACTACATCATCTATCCTCCTCAATTTCTGACCATTCCTCGTTATCCCTACTCTTAAAAAACCGGCCTTGTAAGAGACGTAAAAGAAGGTTGTTTCGATTTGAATCCATGTGGCTTAAAGATGCTCGGTGTGAGGAGGTTGTAAAGGAGGCTTAGGAGGAGGGGGAATTGTTGAGTTCGGATGGGGCTATATTGAACTGCTTAGATAGGTGCAAAACTGAATTATTGAGATGGAACAATGAGGAGTTCGACAATGTGGGGGCAAAGGTGGCTGACCTACAAGCTAAGTTGGCTTTTTTGGAGAACCAACCTACTTCTCCTAACCAAATTCATGACTTGAGTAAAACAAGGATTGAACTTAACCATTTGTTGGATAGGGAGGATGAGATGTGGAGGCAAAGGACTAGGTAAAATTGGTTCCAAGGTGGTGATAGGAACACAAAGTTTTTTCATGCAAAAGTTTCGAATCGTCAAAGCAAGAACCATATTTATGGTATTTTTGATGGGAATAGGGTGTGGCACGAGGAAGAGTCTGAGACAGCGAGAATTTTTGTCGAGTACTACACAGATCTTTTTTCTTCCTCCTTCCCCATGAACTTTGAGGAGATTCTTCACACTGTTGGGCCGAAAGTCTCAAGGGAGATGAATGATGATTTGGCTCGTGTGTTTCATGAGGGTGAGGTTCAGCAAGCTCTAAAGCAAATGTATCCCCTAAAGGCATCGAGCCCGGATGGTATGCCACCTTTATTCTACCAACATTTTTGGAGCACATGCAGACGTGTGGTATGCAAAACAGTCTTGGACTTCTTGAATCATGGTATCTCTCCCCCTAACTTTAATCAAACTCATATTGTGCTTGTTCTTAAAGTTAAAGAGCCAAAACATCTGACTGATTTTAGACCTATTAGTTTATGCAATGTAATCTATAAGATTGCCTCGAAGGCTTTAGCTAATAGATTTAAAAAAAAATTTGCCATCTATTATTAGTGATTCTCAAAGTGCTTTTGTACATGGTAGACTTATTACTGACAATGTGTTGGTAGCTTTTGCAACTATGCATCATATTAGCAAAAAGAAGGGGGGAAAGGTGGGGGAAATGACTCTAAAGCTTGATATGAGTAAGGCATATGATAGGGTGGAGTGGGTTTGGTCGGAAAAAATTATGGAGAAGCTTGGTTTTGCTAAAAGGTGGAGAGGTCTTGTTATGAAATGTGTTACCTCGGTTAACTATGCAATTAAGGTTAATGGGTGCCTCGTGGGAAGCATTACGCCCTCTAGGGGTATTCGCCAGGGGGACCCCTTGTCACCTTATTTATTTCTCCTATGTGCAGAGGGTTTATCATCGCTTAGTAAGGCCTCTGCGACTAACGGTGGTCTGAAAGGGATTTCTGTGTGCAGAGGGGGTCTCGAACTATCCCATCTATTTTTTGCTGATGATAACCTTATATTTTGTAAAGTTTCTTTGGAGGATTGTGATGAGCTTCAAAGGGTGTTAGGAGTCTATGAGAGAGCCTCGGGTTAGCAACTAAACTGGGCAAAAACTTCTCTTTTCTTTAGCAAAAACACTTCAAGGGAAATCCAAGGAGAAATCCAAAGATTGTTTGGTGCCCAGGTCATAAAACAACACAAGAAGTATCTTGGCTTACTTTCACTTGTGGGGAAAAATAAGCGGAATAGTTTTAACGACATCAAGGAGAAGCTTGGTAAAAAACTAGTGAGTTGGAAGGAGAAGTTGTTATCTAAAGTAGGCAAAGAAATCCTTATCAAAGCTGTGGCTTTGGCAATACCAACATATACTATGGGATGCTTCAAAATCCCATATTCACTTTGTGATGATTTAACGAGCATGATTAGGAACTTTTGGTGGGGCCAAAAATCCGTGGAGAAGAAAATTCCATGGGTATCGTGGGAAAAGATGTGTGAGCCCAAAGCTGGTGGTGGGTTGGGTTTCAAGAACTTGAAATGCTTTAACTTGGCTCTACTTGCCAAGCAAGGTTGGAGATTGCATTTAGCCCTGGACTCTTTGGCTTTCCGGGTTTTGAAAGCCAAATATTTTCCGAGATGTAACTTTGTCCAAGCTTCTCTAGGCAAAAATCCGTCTTATACTTGGAGAAGTATCATGGCGGCGCAAGATCTAGTGAAGGAAGGTATTATGTGGAGAGTGGGTAATGGGAGGGATGTGAAGGTTTGGGATGACAAATGGCTGCCTGGTTCCTTCTCCCATGGGGTAATTTCTTCACGGCTGTTCTTGCATGGGGATACTCGGGTGGGTGAGTTGATAGATACTGAAGTCATGTGTTGGAAATCTTCAGTGGTGGACTTTATTTGCTTGCCACATGAGGCTGAAGCAGTCAAACGTATCCCTTTAAGTGTCTGCGCCTCTTTAGATAAGTTGGTGTAGGCTGAAATGGCTAATGGTAAATTCTCTGTCAAAAGTGCTTATCACTTAGCTGTGAGGATTTCTTCCTCAGGTACTAGAGGGTGTGTCTCGGATTGTAGCATGTTGAGAAGATTTTGGAAAAGTCTTTGGAGGCTTCCTATACCCCATAAGGTAAAACATTTTGCTTGGGAAGCATGTAGGGAAGCATTACCCACAAAAGTAAACCTCAAGAGAAGGAAGGTATTGGCAAATGATTGATGTGATTGGTGTAAGGTGTTGCCCAAAACAGCTGGTCATGCTTTGTGGGGTTGTTCGAAAGCTCAAGAGGTGTGGGAGTGCTCTAAATTGGCCATAAGCTTAGTTAGAAGTGATGTTTCTTTTATGCATATTCTGTGGCAGTTGCTGGTGTGTGAAAATGTGAATGTGGACTGTGTGTCTCATCTGGTTATGATTGCTTGGAAGATTTGGCACGGACGAAATGAATGGCGCCTCAATGGAGTGCTGCATTCTGGTAAGCAGTTGGTGTTTGAGGAAGTGTAATACTGGGTTGTGTTCATTGTGGCTAATAAGGGTGAGGTGCGCTCCAGCTCTGCTATCCAGTCGCGATATTAGTTCCCCCCCCCCCCCCCCCCCGTCTAGGATTGTACAAAGTGAATGTTGATTCTGCAACATTCAAGGATTTAGGCTTAACGGGAATCGGGGTTGTAATCCGTGACAGCTTGGGGTCTGTTGCAGCGGCTTTGTGCAGAAAACTAGAGGCCCCTCTCAGTCCTCTTGAGGCTGAATCAAAAGCTTTTGAGGCGGGAATTTTGTTTGCTTTGAGCCGTGGCTGTTCTACAGTGGTGTTGGAGGGTGATTCACAGGTTGAGATAAATGCTCTGGCGGGCTTTTTCCCCTCTCCCTCTGCTATGGATTCTGTTGTTTAGGGCATCCTGGAGCTTTGTAGGGGGTTTAATCAATTTCAGTTCTCCCATATAAAGAGGCAAGGGAATATGCCAGCCCACTAGGTAGCAAAAAATGCTTATAGCATTGTTAATGACATTGTATGGGTTGAAAAGGATCCTTGCTTTGCTAAGCAAGCCCTCATCCATGATGTAAAATTTATGTTTTCTTAGAAATGAATTGTTTATGCATTCCCTATCAAAAAAAAAAAAAATCCAACTTAATTTAGTAAAAACTGGTAATAACAAAATATAATCAATGCTAATAGGTATTTGCTTTAATTAAGACAGTTGTACATACTTAATTAAGACATTAAGAGTTATTGCAAATGAAATCAAGTGATAATCCTATTTAAAAATTGAAAAGCAAAACCTAGTCCACTCAACTATCAAAAGAAATATCATACCATCTTACACACCCCTTGACCACAGAGAGAACAAAAATATCTACACCAAAAAAGCATAACTTGTTTCATGCAACTTCAAACAGATTATATATCCAATAATAATTTGATATTTAATTTGATTAAAAAAGGATAATATATAAGCAGCAAAAAAAGAACTTTAAGGCTAAATGTATTTTTCCAAACCCCTTACAGATAGTAAAGTTTAGGCGAAACTACACTATTAGTTTCTGAAGTTTACCTTATGTGCGCAATTGGTCTCTCAAGTTTGAACTGAGCACAATTAGTTCCTTAAGTTTTAAAACTGAGTTGTGTTAGTCTTTTTACTAACTGCTGTTAACGGTGTTACTTACATGATTAATGGAACAATAACTTAACATTTTTTTTTAACGTTGGGGCATGTTTTTAACTAAAAAATTAGAAACTAAATTTACATGTGAGAAAAAATATTCACCGGTATCAAATTAAAAATTTTATTTTCTACCTATTGTAAAAACCCACAACGAGAGAGAAAGAGAGAAGCGGTGATACTCCGGCACTGCCATTTGTCTCCGACGGTGAAAACTTGCGTGCCTTCGCTACTTCATCTGAGAAGCGGTGAATTAGCCTCAACGATAGCGTCATCAAAGCTAGAGCAATATACTCGTTCTCTACTGCAAGCCACATCGCCATCAAGAAATAAACCAGAAGCCGAGCCGACTAAGCCGCCATAGCCACTCGAGCTCACAGAAATAAAGAAGGTTTTGAGGTTGAGGTTGAGATCTAGGGTTTAGGATTCTCTAAGGAAATAGCTAGAGAGAATTGGCATGAAGACGAGAGACGAGGGAGCAGGGATGCGCAATGCGCACTATGTTGTTCTTCAGAAATGTGAGCCAGAACTGAACGAGAGAGTGATGGAATGGTAATGGCATACTGTAAACTAGTGTTGCTTGAATATTAAAGTGTAATTTTAAAAATTTTAATTAATTTATGAGAAATGTGAGCCAGTCAATATGATTTTTCAATTTCATCTAACATGGAAACTATTTTTTTTTTAATTTTTTAATTAAAAACATGCTACATCATTATAAAAAATGCCAAGTCATTGTTTCGTTAGACATGTAAGTAACACCGTTAATAGCAGTTAGTAAAAAGACCAATACAATTCAGTTTTAAAACTTAAGGGACTAATTGTGCTCGCTTCAAACTTGAGAGACCAATTGCGCATACAGGGTAAACTTCAAGGACCAATAATATGGTTTCGCCTAAAGTTTACGTATAAAATTTTATCAATAATTATCGTACTAAAACTAAATTAACAGTGTTTTGTTACCAAAAATAACCTGCCTTATTTTCTTTCTGAAATTTTCTTATCTCCACATCTTGTTTTGCTCCCTACAAAACAGGAAAAAAAAAAAAAAAATGACATAAAAATTTTTATTTTTTAAAAGTGTCCTAGTTTGCTTTAGTGGTTTCTCGAAACAGTGCGAACCTGCTTGCACGCGAACTCGTGTGCATTCAAATCGTTGGATATAAAAAGCAAGAGCAGCAAAATTGATTATTGGTTGATTTGATTTTTTTACGTTTCACTCATTTCAGCATCTTTAGTTCTTGCACTTAATAACCCAATTAGCACAAAGATTAAAAAATTTAAATAGGATACGGGGCACAAAATTAAAACACAGTTAGAATACAGGATAAAAAATTAGATGTTAGTGTTTTGAAAATGGCTAGATAAAATACAAAAAGTAGTTCTTATTTTATAATAGATAGAAAATTTTGACTAAGTCAATGTGATTGCTATTATAAATTACTAAATGATGTCCTGCATGATGCGCGGATACATTACAATTTTTATTTGAGATTATTTTTTTGTATGTTAAGATCTACATATAATACTTATTTTATTGTATATAATATTTATGCTTGCTCACAATTTGTTGAATAGTTTGAAACTTGATTTTCTTAATTAATATTTTATTAAAAAAAATTCCATAACACTATATATAAGACTATAACATATTATAATATTTATTGTTTAAAGTAGGCTTTATTTTTTATCTGATTAAATGATTTTGAAATCTAAAAATAAGAATTTTTAATGCATAAAATACTTTTTTATTCTAAAATTACATAAATTTAAGAAATTTCTCAAAATTTCCTCAACCATTCTATTCTCACAACCAACCTCAATCTCAATGAAATTAAATAAATCATTTATAAGTATTAACAAAAAGAAAATATGATTAAACAAAGAAAAATTAGCTAAAAGTACATCAATTTATCAAAATTTAATTGTCATTAGTTAGGCTTCCATATCCTTAAAAAAAAGCGCAAAACACTTTGAAATCGTAATTGATTTTTATTTTATCACTATGGCTCATACCGCACAATATAGTAGTAAAAAAACTTACAAAGAAACCTACACATTATGAGTTCTAAAAATTAAAAAAAAAAATTAAAAAAAAAAGCTAATTTCATAAATAATCAATTAGAATGTCTCTTTTTCTTTCTCTTTAGTTCTAAAACAAAATACATTTATGATTTTTCCAAACCAAAATCTCAAACACCCAAAGACTCAAAGCAAATCACAACCTTCATAAAATCTAAAATGTCCAACTTCAACATCAAAACTATAAGCTATTGTAACTAAATAAAAAACACAAGTCCCCTTCCTTGGTCATAGCTTACTCATACGACGGGTTAGAATCAAATGATATGACAATGTTGGAGTTATGTAAGTTTTGTTGAAAGGCTGAAGGTACGTAAATAACTTCATCTTTTGTTTGAGTGTATTTGATATGAGATAACATAAAGGGGTGTGGGCATGTGTATATAAAGGAGCAAAAGTGAAAAAGGTGAATGGAAATGCAAAGAGTTTTGTATGTGTGAGAGAGAAGAAAAGTCTTGAAATATTGAACCAAATAAAACAAATAATAGTCTTGAAACATTCAATAAATTATAACAAAAAGTAGTCTTGAAATATTGAACTAAAAGAAATAAAGAGTCTCTATTTTTAATTTTGTTTTTATCTCTAATATGGCTTAAGAGTACTTCAATTATCTTCATAAAGTGTGCCATATGGCAGATTCTTATGGGTTCAAGTTACGTCTGATGTAACTCTAATTAATATTACACCACTCAATATTTTTTTAATTAGATACAAATTTTGACAAATCCACCATTAAATTATATTATTTTCGTATATTCTCCATACTTGCAAAATTTCAAGGTGATCAAAGATCAATAGTTATGTTATCAATCAATTATTTAAATTCAAGTTTTTGTAATTTAAAATAAAGTATAAAATACGAGTTTATGGATCGAATTATAAATAACATTCAACTGACATAAAAATTGGTATGAACATTAAAAACATATAGAATATGTAATTTAACTGTAGGATTTTCAAAATATGAATTCTATAACAATTTATTGAGTGATATAATATTACTTAGAGTTATATAGATTTATCATTTTTTTCTAATATTTATCATCAAACACCCTTAGCCCAAAAAAAAAAAATACACTTGATATCTATAATGTGACACAAAAGTTACGTTACTGTACTAAACTTTGGACTTGGTGTGCATATGAAAAGGACATGCTTTCGACTTGGAGATGTTGACCGGCCTCTTTAGAGTTAGAGATATCCAAAATTGTATGACACATAAAAAATATAAGAAAACAATCAGTTTGTAGTAATAGACTAATAGCTACGTGTTTCTCAAAAAAAAAAAAAGAAAAAAAAAAGAAAAAAGAAAAAACGAAGACTAATAGCTACGTCGCGACCCGGTGATAGTTCGACACAATAAACAACAAGACAACATTTTTGAACATAGAAAATTATAAATACAGAATGGGTCAGCCAATAAAATTAACCCCAAAAAAAAAAAGAAAAAGAAAAAGAAAAAGTCAGCCAATACGAATGGACCAGGCCAGTCAGCCATTGAATTCAACATTTTTCTGTAGCTGACCCAGTTATAGTTCCAGGCTATAAATAAGAGTTGAGAGCCTCATTTCCTTCATTCAAAACCTTTCTTTTTCTACAACATATATAAACAAGAACCAAAAGAGAAAACCTCTTAATCAAATGGCTTCGGTTCTTCTATTACCTTCATCTTCTTCTTCGTGCTGTTGTTCAAGGAAAATCAATGCTGCTATTTATGTCCCAAAGCTTCCAAAACTCTCTCTCTCAGTTCCAAAAATACCAATGAGAAATCTAGGCGAGGAACTGAATACAAGAGACGGGTTCGTAAACACAATCCCAGTAGAAAAGATCAATGATAGATCACACAACTCTAGTACAAATATTGTTACCACTCAACTCTATGCTATCTTAGAGGCCGTAGCTGATAGAGTAGAGATGCACGCCAACATTGGAGAACAACGTGACAATTGGAACACCCTTCTTCTAAACTCCATCAACATGATGGTTCTCACTGCCGCAACAATGGCTGGTGTTGCAGCCACAGCTGGTGGCATTGGAATGCCCCTTTTGGCGCTGAAATTATCGTCTACTCTTTTGTATTCCGCGGCCACAGGAATGTTGCTAATAATGAATAAAATTCAGCCTTCACAGCTTGCTGAAGAACAACGTAATGCTACAAGATTGTTCAAGCAGCTCCAGAGCCAAATCCAAACCATGCTCGCCATTGGAACTCCAACTCAAGAAGATGCGAAGGAGGTAATGGAAAAGGTTTTGGCCCTTGATAAAGCCTACCCACTTCCCTTGCTTGGTGCAATGCTTGAAAAATTCCCCGCAAAGTTTGAGCCAGCTGTTTGGTGGCCTAAAAATCAACTACTACAAAAGAAAAACTTTTTACATGAAGGAAAACAATGTAACAATGGATGGAGTGAGGAACTTGAAATGGAAATGCGAGAGATTGTTAAGGTGGCGGAGAGAAAAGACATTGAGGACTATGTAAGACTTGGCAACTTGGCATTGAAGATCAACAAGACTTTAGCTATCTCAGGTCCATTACTCACAGGCATTGCAGCCTTGGGCTCAGCTTTTGTTGGTAATGGATCATGGGCACCAATAGTAGCAGTGGCTGCTGGGGCTTTAGCTAGCACAGTTAATGCTTTTGAGCATGGTGGGCAAGTTGGGATGGTGATTGAGATGTATAGAAACTGTGGTGGCTTTTTCCAACTACTGCAAGAATCAATTGAAACCACACTTGAGGAAAGAGATTTGTAGAAAAGAGAGAATGGGGAATTGTTTGAAATGAAGGTGGCTTTGAAACTTGGGAGAAGCTTATCACAACTCAGAGAACTTGCTAGAAAGTCAGCTTCTTCTCGTGTAGACGAATTTGCAAGCAAACTTTTCTAGTTTTGGATATTTTGTGTATAGTTAAATCAATTTTTTGATTTATTAATTGTTTATAACTTAATTTACTCATTGTACAATCTTCTAACATAGAAAAAATATTTAATTCTCAAATTTTATATTAGCTAATTGTGCAAAAAGAGTTCGTAAAAGAATATGCATGTATGTATTTCTTAGTTTCTAACATAAAATAAAAAGAAAATTGGACCAAAGACCTAAATTAAATAAATTTGATACTTAGATGACTCAATTAAATGAAAGTAAAGTTACATGACTAAAATGAATTTCAGTCAAATAGTCAAATTTAACTGGTGCAATTTGCATTTTAGCCTTATTTTTTTATTAACTTATTTTTTTTGAGACTATTGTGCATTGAAAAGTGCAATTTTAAGGGCATTCAAGTTTTATTTTAATTACAATTTAATAGCTGTGCATTCTTGTTTTGATGAACTAGTTTGTAATCTCATCATATATATACATGAGATACATTTACAAATAAGCATCACTAAATACATATTAAATTTTTACTTAGTTTATATATAATGTTTACATATATGAAAATATAAATAATCAACTTGTAAAATAAATATAAGTTTATTTGAAACAAATAAAAAAAAAAATCATTTAAATTATTATCCATGAAATTTTCAATTTGAGTTTGTCCAACCACTATTTGTATAATAATAATACTATATGCTAAAAATATAGATAGAAAATGTTATTAATGTTATGCTAGAGTTTAGTTTTGATTTAGACTTGGTTTAGATGGGAACAAAACCTAATCTAAAGCTTAAGTCCAACATAAATATAAATTCCATTTTCATTTTCATTATTATTTTTTAACTTTTCTCCAATCTCCGTTGCCAAGAATCATGTTAATACCTTGTCAAAGTCAAATCAAACATTTCTTTTTCCTTCCTATTTATTTATTTTTGACTCTTTCGCTTTTGCACTAACAACTCACTTGTCACAAGAATTAAAAAAACAAAATGGGGTATGTGGTGCAAAATTAGACACCAATTGAAAATCTAATTGGATTTTCTTTTAAGTTTGACTTTATGTATAAACTAGAGTGTAACCCCCTGGATATGCATAGTACAATTAAAAATAATCATAATTACACCATTCAAATTATATATGTTTTTTAGAAGATATTAAAATTATACATAATATTAGTTTTCTTTTTTTAACTATACATTTCTAAAATATGAAATGGTTTCTCATTATATATATATACTAGCTTGTAACTTGTGCATACGCATGGATATGTTGAACAATATTAATAAAAAGAAAAAAAAATGAAAGAGTTTTAAGAGTATTAGTTTGAATTTTGAAAATTATTATTATTCAAAGTGAAAAAAAAGTGTTGATTATTATTATGAATGTTGTATAAGGAATTTGATATTAGCATGACACACGATGGTTGATAAAAGTTTTTTTCTTTCAAGAAACTGAAGTAATGAAATTATTTGTTTATCAAATTGGGACTAAAAACAAGAAAGAAAGAAAAAAAAAACAATAACAAAATTGAAATCTACATTTAGAATTAGTGCCACAAGTTTTTTAATGCAAAAGTTTTGTATTACATTAAAGTGTGCAGTGATGAGAAAGATAACGCGGTCTTACCTATGAATCTCTTACGATCATATGCTCATATTAAGTTTCTACACCTTGTTGCATCTATTAATTGTAAAAAATAAAAATAAAAATGTTACAACGGAATGATATTGAATCGCAAGAGAACTTGTTGCATGATTGCATCTATGAATTGTAAAAACAAAAATGTTACAGTGGAATGATATTAAACACATGAGGTAAGTGTAATAAAACGTTAAATCACAATTTGTACTTGTCGCTCATTTTCAATCTCTATTACATAGTTGCAATATTTGAATTTCCCCCTCTACTAATGAAAATAGCTGAATTAGGCTCCAATTTGTAAGTTTTCTTGGTTCTTATTATTTATATTTTTTATAGATCTCTTTTTTTTTTTTTTTTTTTTTTGAAGAAAATTTTATAGATCTCTCTTTAAGTACATAATTTGAGTTTTCAACATCAATTTAGACCGAGTTCCAATATTTGAATTCCCCCCTCTACTAATGAAATAAGTTAAATTAGGCTCCAATTTGTAAGTTTTCTTTGTTCCTATTATTTATAATTTTTTTATAGATCTTTTTTTTTTTAGGTAAATTTTATAGATCTCTCTTAAGTACATTTTGAGCTTTTAACATCAATTCAAAGGTCCTCAAAATACAATATCAAAAACCAAATAAAAGACATATAATAATTTTTCTACACCACCACCATTTATTATTATTTGATGATATAGTCTATCATAAATTGTAAATAATTACTTTCATATAAACTTATCATTTTTTTCTATTATTTATTGTCAAACAACTTATAGTTATAGCAAAAATTGTGACACAAAAGATACGTTACTATACTAAACTTGGCTGGGTGTGAGTATGGAAAGGACACATGCTTTCGACTTTGAGTTGTTGACCTCTTAGAGATATCTAAAATTGTATGAAAAAAAAAATATAATAAAGCAATTAGCCAATTAATTTGTAGTAATAGACTAATATATAGCTGCGTCGTGACCCAGTTATAGTTCGACGCTACAAAGCAGACAAAATTTTTGAACATAGAAAATTAGGAATACAGAATGGGTCAGCCAAAATTAATTCCCCCCCAAAAAAAAAAAAAAAAGAAAAAGTCAGCCAATACGAATGGATCAGGTCAGTCAGCCATTGAATTCAACATTTTTTTGTAGCTGACCCAGTTATAGTTCCACACTATAAATAAGAGTTGAGAGCCTCATCACCTTCATTCAAAACCTTTCTTTTCCTTTAACATATATACACAAGAACCAAAAGAGAAAACCTCTCAATCAAATGGCTTCAGTTCTTCTATTACCTTCGTCTTCTTCTTCATGTTGTTGTTCAAGGAAAATCAATGCCGCTATTCATGTCCCAAATCTTCCAAAACTCTCTGTCTCACTTCCAAAAATACCAATGAGAAATCTAGGTGAGGAACTGAATATAAGAGACGGGTTCATAAACACAATCCCAGTAGAAAAGATCAATGATAGATCACACAACTCTAGTACAAATATTGTTACCACTCAACTCTATGCTATCTTAGAGGCCGTTGCTGATAGAGTAGATATGCACGCCAACATTGGAGAACAACGTGACAATTGGAACACCCTTCTTCTAAACTCCATCAACATGATAACTCTCACTGCTGCAACAATGGCTGGTGTTGCAGCCACAGCTGGTGGCATTGGAGTGCCCCTTTTGGCGTTGAAATTATCGTCTACTCTTTTGTATTCCGCGGCCACAGGAATGTTGCTAATAATGAACAAAATTCAGCCTTCACAGCTTGCTGAAGAACAACGTAATGCTACAAGATTGTTCAAGCAGCTCCAGAGCCAAATCCAAACCATGCTCGCCATTGGAACTCCAACTCAAGAAGATGCGAAGGAGGTAATGGAAAAGGTTTTGGCCCTTGATAAAGCCTACCCACTTCCCTTGCTTGGTGCAATGCTTGAAAAATTCCCTGCAAAGTTTGAGCCAGCTGTTTGGTGGCCTAAAAATAAACTACGACAAAAGAAAAACTTTTTACATGAAGGAAAACAATGTAACAATGGATGGAGTGAGGAACTTGAAATGGAAATGCGAGAAATTGTTAAGGTGGTGGAGAGAAAAGACATTGAGGACTATGTAAGACTTGGCAACTTGGCATTGAAGATCAACAAGACTTTAGCTATCTCAGGTCCATTACTCACAGGCATTGCAGCCTTGGGCTCAGCTTTTGTTGGTAATGGATCATGGGCACCAATAGTGGCAGTGGCTGCTGGGGCTTTAGCTAGCACAGTTAATGCTTTTGAGCATGGTGCACAAGTTGGGATGGTGATTGAGATGTATAGAAACTGTGGTGGCTTTTTCCAGTTATTGCAAGAATCAATTGAAGCCACACTTGAGGAAAGGGATTTGGAGAAAAGAGAAAATGGGGAATTGTTTGAAATAAAGGTGGCTTTGAAACTAGGGAGAAACTTATCACAACTCAGAGAACTCGCTAGAAAGTCAGCTTCTTCCCATGTAGACGAATTCGCAAGCAAGCTTTTCTAGTTTTGTATATTTGTACATGGCTAATTCAATTTTTTGATTCATCAATTGTTTATAACTTAATTAATTCTTTGTAAAATCTTACAACATAGTAAAAATATTTAATTCTCAAATTTTATATTAGCTACTTGTGCAAAAATAGTTTGTAAAAGAAAATGCATGTATGTATTTTCTTAGGTTCTAACACATAATAAAATGAAAATTGGACCAAAGACCTAAATTAAATTAGTTTGATACTTAGATAATTCAATTGAACGAAAGTAAAGTTAAAGAATTGAAATGAATTTCAGTTAAACAGTTAAATTTTACTGGTGCAATTTGCATTTTAGCATTTTTTTTATTAACTAATTTTGCCTTTTTATTTTTTAAACACAATTAGTGCATTGAAAATTGCAATTTTAAGGGCATTCGAGTTTTATTTTAATTAAAATTTATTAGATGTGCATTCTTGTTTTAATGATCTAGTTTGTAATCTCATATATATACATGAGATACATTTACAAATAAGCATCACTAAATGCATATTAAATTTTTACTTAGTCTATATATAATGTATATAATGTTTACATATTTGAAAATATAAATAATTAACTAATAAAATAAATATAAGTTTATTTGAAACAAATAAAAAAATAATTTAAACTGTTATCCATGAAATTCTCAATTTTAGTTTGTACGTCCAACCACTATTTGTATAATAATAATACTATAAGAAAAAAAAATATTGATAGCAAATGTTATTAATTTTTTGTTATGCTAGAGTTTAGTTTAGATTTAGACTTGGTTTAGATGGGAACAAAACCTAATTTAAAGCTTAAGTCCAACATAAATATAAATTCCATTTTCATTATTATTATTATTTTTAATTTTCACCAATCCCTGTTGCCAAGCATCATGTCAATACCTTGTCAAAGTCAAACCAAACATTTCTTTTTCCTTCCTATTTATTTATTTTTGACGGTTTCGCTTCCGCACTAATAACTTATTTAGCACAAAAATTAAAAAAAAAAATGAAATATGTGGTGCAAAATTAGACACCAATTGAAAATCTATTTAAATTTTCTTTCAGTTTTTACTTTATGTCTAAACTAGTGTGTAACTCCGTTCATATGCAAGACATAATTAAAAACGATCAAAATAACATCATTATTATACATTTTTTTAGAAGATATTCAAATTGTACATGATATTAGCCTACATATTTTTTAAACCATACATTTCTCAAATATGAAATTATTTCAAATTTAATTGGATTTAGATTCTTTGGTTTTTGTACCAAATAATTCATTTGCTATAAAAATAAAAATAAAAATTAGAAGGACACATGGTGCAAAATTATACTTCAATTGAAATCCAATTTAAAATTTAATTGGATTTGGACTATTTGATTTTTACACTTAATATTTCACTTGGCACAAAAATTAAAAATTAAATGGAATACGTGGTGCAAAATTAAGAATCCAATTGAAATCTAAATGGATTTTTTCTAAACTTTTACTTTTAATATATAGATATATATAATAGCTTGTAACTTGTGCATACGCGTATATATATAGAATAGCTTGTAACTCGTGCATACACATGGAAATGTTGAACAATATTGATAAAAAGAAAAAAAAAATGAAAGAATTTTAACAGTATTTGTTCGAATTTTGTAAAATTTAAATTATTATTATTCAAAGTGAAAAAAAAAAAGTGTTGATTATTATTATGAATGTTGTATAAGGAATTTGATATTAGCATGAAACACTACGGTTGATAAAAAAAAAAAAATTTCAAGAAACTAAAGTAATGAAATTTTTTGTTTATCAAATTGGGACTAAAAACAATAAAAAAAAAAAAAAAAAAACAAAACAAAACAAAAACAAAAAAACAAAATTGAAATCTACATTTAGAATTAGTACCACATGTTTTTTAATGCTAAAGTTTTGCATTAGATTATAGCTAGTGTGCAATGATGAAAAAGATAACGTATCTTACCAATGAATCTCTTACAGTCCTATGCTAATATTAATGTTTCTACACCTTGTTGCATCTATTAATAGTAAAGGATGAAAAATGTTATAGTGGAATGATATTGAATCACAAGAGAACTTGTTGTGTGATTGCATCCATAGTTGTCAAAATGTGAATCGTATCATGAATCAATTTTTTATTTTTTTATATCATGTATTGTATCGTATCGTGTATCGTAAGATACACAAACACTTAATAAAATATATAAAAAATTATAGATATACATACATAAATGATATATTCATTATAAATTTTAAATATATTCAACTAATGACTAATATATTCGTCACTTATATAATAATATTTAACAAGCTAACTAAAAATCAACCTAGCATGTGTTTATAACATACACATTCAAATGGTTTAAATTTAAAAGTGATAATCTATTACAAATGATAAAAAAATAATAAGTTATTTTCATCATATTGCCTAATAAACCCTGTGGGGTCATGGGCCTAGATCATACAATTGAATTTTAGGCTTAAGGCCCAAGCTGAGGATAAGAGGCTGTTCGAGGATGGGTAAGTATAGCCAAGGAAACCCATGCTAGTGGGTAAGGAAGACAATATTGAACATAATGGCCTAGGAGTTTTTGCCGAGGATGAATTTGTCCTCGGCTAGCCAAGGCCGAGGTCCGTAAAGGATGCTTTCCATCTAGAGGTGCAATCCATGAAGTTCTAGAAATATGGATAAGCATTGCAAAAACAAAAGACAGAAGAATCTCAAAATATCTTGGGAAAAACTGTTGTCATTGCCTTGAATGCACCCCAGTTAACTTCCTGGCCGCATTAATGAGGAAATGACCTCTGCACAGTATTATTGCAGCCTTACAACCACCCCAGAAGACTTCTAGGAGGGCTAATGAGATAAGTATCAGTATAAACCATCAACTGTCCACGTCTTGGGTAAAGGTGAAGGAATAGATGTAGTATAAATAAGGGGAGAGACATAGAGAAAGAGGGGGCTGGCAATTGAGAGAGAAAGCACTGTAGTAATCTCAAGAACTCTTGTAACCATTCTCATCGAATATTTACTAGAACAAAGCCTCTCTGATTGTGCCAAGGACAAACTTTCTTTGATAAACTTAGTTCATCTCTGTTTGATTGTCATGAACACAATATTAATTGTTATCCATGTACTAAAGCCTATCTCTTTGACCCACTTTCCACAAATTCATTGTACTGAGCTCACTAGGCCAAGATCCCATACATTATGGGGCTTGGTCCGAAAATCGTGTCCCTATAATTGGCGCCGTCTGTGGAAAGAGCTTGTGTGTTAGTGAGTGCAACGGTTAATCATGGTAAGATCAAACTCCCATCAACAAAAGTCCCTGGAAAAGGCAGTTTTGGCAGTGATGTAGGCTACAAGAAAGCTTCCCCATTATTTCCAAGCGCACACACGGTTGTTGTCATAACTCAGCTTTCACTCAGGTCTACACATCGAAGTGTTGATTACAGGGAAGGATTGCTATATGGGACACAGTTCTAGGGGCTCTTAACATCAACTATATGCCCTGTACCTCTGTTAAGGGGCTAGTTCTCGCGAATCTAGTGGCCGAGTTCGCTAAATCTCCATGAGAGGAAGTGGCAATAACACAGAGCAAATCTAGGGGGCTCCGCAGCGGGGTCATTTCCATGAAAACTTTCTCAAGTGTTTAAACTTAAACTCAATCATGCCTATAGTTCTCGGACCAGATGATATAAGTTGGTTAACACTCAGTGGCAACTTTCTCAAGTGTTTAAACTTAAACTCAATCATGCCTGTAGTCCTTAGGCCAGATGATATGAGTTGGTTAACACTCAATGGCAACTTTCTCAAGTGTTTAAACTTAAACTCAATAATGCCTGCAGTCTTCGGACCAGATGATATGAGTTGGTCAACACTCAGTGGCATCTTTCTCAAGTGTTTAAACTTAAACTCAACCATGCCTGTAGTTCTCGAACCAGATGATATGAGTTGGTTAACACTCAGTGGCATCTTTGCACTCGAGGCCGAGCCTTTTAAGGCACTCGGGAGTAGTGCTTAAATAGAGCCTTAGCTATGTCGGGTCCCTCAGACCTCCTGCTAAGAAGAGCGTTAGTTATGTCGGGTCCCTTAGACCTCCTGCTAAGAACCTTAGCCATGCATAGGTCCTCGGACCACATGCTTTGGAAAAATTAATATACATGGCATCTTTCTATAAGTGTCAAGACAGACCCAAAATTATAACCAACTCCTCAGATTGGTAGCTCTGAAAGGAGCAATTTATAGTGCAAATATGGGGCATGTGAAACGGCACTCCCTTGGGTGTAAATCAAAGGATCAAAGCAGAATTAACTCTTAAAAATTCAAAACCTCACCTTTTTCCTCGAATGAGAGGAAAAAACCGGAGTTTTGAGGGGCTATTGTGGGGTCATGGGCCCAAATCATACAACTGGCTTTTGAGCTTAAGGCACAAGCCGAGGATAAGGGGCCATCTGAGGATGGGTAAGTATAGCCAAGGAAACCCATGCTAGTGGGTAAGGAAGACAATATTAAACATAATGGCCTAAGAGTTTTTGTCGAGGATGAATTTGTCCTCGGTTAGCTAAGGCCGAGGTCCGTAAAGGATGCTTGCCATCTAGAAATATGGATAAGCATTGCAGGAACAAAAGACAGAAGAATCTCAAAATATCTTGGGAAAAACTGTTGTCACCGGCTTGAATGCAACCCAGCTAACTCCCTGGCTACATTAATGAGGAAGTGACCTCTGCACAGTATTATTGCAGCCTTACAACCACCCTAGAAGACTTCTAGAGGGAGCTTATGGGATAAGTATCAGTATAAACCATCAACTGTCCATGTGTTGGGTAAAGGTGAAGGAATAGATGTAGTATAAATAAGGGGAGAGACTTAGAGAAAGAAGGGGCCAGCAATTGAGAGAGAAAACACTGTAACAATCTCAAGAACTCTTGTAACCATTCTCATCCAATATTTACTAGAACAAAGCCCCTCTGATTGTGCCGAGGACAAATTTTCTTTGATAAACTTAGTTCATCTCTTTTTGATTTTCATGAACACCATATTAACTGTTATCCATGTACTAAAACCTAGCTCTTTGACCCACTCTCTACAAATTCATTGTACTGAGCTTACTAGGCCAAGATCCCATACATTTTGGGGCCTGGTCCGAAAATCGTGTCCCTACAAACCCCATCTAAGTCAATGTTGTCATCATGTTTATCATTTTGCAAACTTATTTCTTCATTAAAATTTTCTTCATCATCATTAACATTTACTATCTTTCCTTGTTCTTTTTATTTTAATAATTAAAAAAAAAAAATCTTCTTGGCATCTAGTTTCTTGGACTTATAACAATAATGACAAAAAAAAAATTATATTGTTAATTAATATCTTATTCATAGTATAGAAAATAAATTTGCAAATATTAAAGTGAAGTGTAAGTGTGTATTGTGTAATCTAAATTTTATAGGAAAAAGAGAGGGGAAAAAAACTTATGAATATGTTATTTTATTAGGCTAAATTAAGTAAACTAATAATTTTGTGTTAAAAACAAATCTAACAACTTGTTAGATTCAAATAAAAGTACAAATTTTAACAAAAAATCTCATTTTCAAGCATTTTTCTATGTATCGTACGATACGCATGATTTTACGATACGATATGATTCATACGATACGCACACTGTATCGTACGATTCATGAGTATTTACGATACGCCGATACGATACGGAATTTTTTACACAGGATACGTTACGTATTGCATATCGCACAATACTGACAACTATGATTGCATCTATGAATTGTAAAAACAAAAATGTTACAATGGAATTATATTAAATCACATGAGGTAAGTATAATAAAATGATAAATCACAATTTGTAAGTTATTCTCTTGTCGCTCAATTTCAATCTCTATTTCACATTTGCAATATTTGAATTATTTCTCCCTCCACTAATGAAAATAGTTGAATTAGGCTCCAATTTGTAAGTTTTTTTGGTTCTTATTATTTATAATTCTTTTTATAAATCTCTTTTTTTTTTTTTTTTTCCCAAGTACATAATTTGAGCTCTTAACATCAATTTAGACCAAGTTACAATATTTGAATTCCGCCCTCTACTAATGAAAATAGTTGAATTAGGCTTCAATTTGTAAGTCTTCTTGGTTACTATTATTTATGATTTTTTTTATAAATATTTTTTTTTTTTAGGAAAATTTTTATAGATCTCTCTTAGGTACATAATTTGAGCTTTTAATATCAATTTAAACCAAGGGTCCTCAAAATCCAATATCATAAACCAAATAAAAGACACGTATATATAATAATTTTTCTACACCACTACTATTTATTGTTATTTGATAATATGTTTTACGAAAATTGTGAACAATTACTTTTATATAAACCTACCACTTTTTTCTATTGTTTATTGTCAAACACCATGCTAAACTTTCAACATGGTGTGTGAATGAAAAGGACACATGCTTTCGACTTTGAGATGTTGACCTCTTATAGATATCTAAAATTGTATGACACAAAACATATAAGAAAACAATCAGATTGTAGTAATAATTAAACTAATAGCTACCTCGTGACCCAGTATAGTTTGAGACACTGTAAACAAGACAAAATTTTTGAACATAGAAAATTATAAATACAAAAATACAGAATGGGTCAGCCAATAAACTTAACTCCCCAAAAAAATTAAAATGAAAAAGTCAGCCAATATAGGAATTGGTAAAATCCTATTTCTGATGGCAAAATAATGTTCTCGCAAATACTTGATAAAATGTGAAATATTTGTGATTAATAAGAAAAGCTGTCGCAATTATGTGTTGTAGCTGTTACAAATGCTAATATTTTGGAGGAAAATTTTCTCTCCATATTATTTGCAAGGAACAATTAAAAATCTCTCACAAAAAGTGTATTATTTGTGGCAGTTAAAAAAATGTCGTCACTAATACTAAATTATTTGCGAGGGTTAAGATCGACCTTCACAAATAATCATTAAAATGTCAAATTTTTGAAGGGAAATATTCCCACCAAATTATTTCCGAAGGACAATAAAAATCCCTTGCAAAAAGTTTATTTTTTGTGTGAGTTAAAAATATACCCTTACTAATAATAATTATTTGCGATGGCCACAATTAGCCTTCGCAAATTATAATTAAAATAATAATTTTCTTTGGAGATAAAAGTTATACTAATGTGGGGGAGAAGAATCCAGGCCCGACCTTATTAAGCCCAACATTATGAACCAAGGGCCCACGAAACGGCTATCTTACCCCCGAAGATAGAGAGAGAGAAAACGGCAAGGCCTAGCTAGGAATGGGATCTTCATGAAAGGTCAGCGCCGTCCGAGGAAGGTATTTCCTTTCCGAGGAGATCATCACCTGTCCGAGGAGGACATATCACTTCAGCAGGAAGTCTCAGGTTATTTGAGTACGAGAAAAGCCAGCGGCTGTCCGAGGACTTCACCAGATCAGGATAAGCTCAGAGCAAAGGCTGGAGATGATAAGAATGAATAAATATCTAACGGAAAAGCTGCTACCACCGTATTTAGTGCAATACAACAGCTTTTCTGGCCGCATTTATGTGGAGAAGACCTCTGAACAGTGCACCCTCAGCTACTGTCACTCCCAAATAGCTAAAGCATACCCATGATGTGACATGCACTCAAGTAGATACACAGATGAAGAACAAGTGGACGATGAAGATGATGGGGAAGGGTACTATATAAAGAAGAAGAGATCCTGATAGAGGGGATCGAGAAAAGGGAGGAAAAAAGAAAGAGAATAATTTTACTGTAGCTCTGAACCTTGTAACCCGTGATTGTTCAATGAAACACCTCTTCGGACGTTGACAAAAGAGTTTCCTTGGTGTTATTTCATGTTTCTTCTCTGCTTAACGTAATCCTATCCATCATTGCTAATATCAGACCCAGCCCAGCTCTTTTACCCACTCTCTACAAATTTATTGTCTAGGGCACGTTGGGCCTTTGATCCATACTTTTGGGCCAAGGTCACGAATTCGTTCCTTACAATTGGCGCCGTCTGTGGGAAGGGCTTGAACGATTGGGGAAGAATAGCAGTGGATGGTAATGGCTGATCAAGGGCAACAACCAGCAGAATCCGGGGCCTCCCAACATGTTGATCCTTTTCTTAACCTGGAGCGTAGGCAGGATCGAGAAGGTAGTGTACATACTACACACACTGAACGATCCCAGCCTCGTGGTGGAAGTCATGTTTCCCATGCAGAGAAAAACAGCATGCAGATAGAGATCGAAAGGTTGAAGAGGGAGTTACGGATGGAAAAGAGGAAACGTGCTGCACCACATCCTGATGATGACCTGGATGACGAACAAGACATCACTTATCAGCAGAACTCTCAAACTCCAATCAGCGAAACCTTTTCGTATGAAGCTGAACACCCTCGTGAGAAGCGACCACGAGAACTACCATATGGAGGGATAGGTAACGATGCCATGAGTAAGGCCCTGAATCAGATTTCTAGGTCACCTTTTACACGAAGGATCGAAGGAGCGGAGCTGCCTCGGCGTTTCAATCAACCAACCTTTACTATCTATAATGGCAGGACGGATCCTGTGGAACACGTCAGCCATTTTAATCAAAGAATGGCTGTCTATGCCAGGGATGAGGCTCTGATGTGCAAGGTATTCCCCTCGAGTTTAGGTCCTGTAGCCATGAGATGGTTTGATAACTTGAGGGCTGACTCCATTGATTCCTACCAAGAGCTTACTTAAGCCTTCAGATCACGATTTGTCACCTGCCGAAGAGTGCCCAGGCCCCTATCCTCCCTTCTGTCTTTAAGCATGCGTGAGGGGGAGACACTGAAGGCGTACTCGGACAGATACTGGGAGATGTTTAATGAGATGGAGGGCAACTTTGATGCCATGGCCTTGGAGACGTTCAAGTTAGGTCTCCCCACTGATCATGGTTTGAGAACGTCTTTGTCCGGCAAGCCTGTTGACAGCATGCGCCAGCTTATGGATCGCATCGAGAAGTATAAAAGGGTAGAAGAGGATAGGCAACAAGAGAAGGGTAAGGATAAGACCACCACCCAGGACAGGAAGGACTTTAAGTCGGATCGTTACAACAACAGTAAGCCGATGAGAGATTTCGTTGGGCACTCAAGTTCAACAAATGCCCAAACAGTTAATACTGTGTTTAAAGAGCCTGTTCATCAAGTTCTAGATAAGATAAAGAACGAACCATTCTTCAGATGGCCGAACAAAATGATGGGGAATCCGGAGAGACGCAATCACAATGTCTATTGCCAATATCACCGGGATCATGGGCATACGACTGAAGATTGCAGAAGTCTATGGGACCATCTGGACCAGCTGGTCGCCGAGGGCAGGTTGAAGCACCTTTTGCATCGCTCTAGTGGGCGAGGACAACCGGTCTCGGATTCCGAAAGGGGGGACTCTACAAAACCCCCTCTAGGAATTATTAATGTCATTTTCGCAGCCCCGGGAAGGACCGGGTCCCGTCCGTCAAAGGTTATGTCTGTGGCTCGGTCGCCGGTAGAAGATGCTGATAGGAATCCGAGGATCCCTGGGAATGCAATATCCCCCATGCTGTGCTTTTCGGAAGAGGATAAGGCCGGGACTATTCAACCCCATGAGGACGCATTGGTTGTCACCCTCAGGATTGGGGGGTATGATGTGAAGAGAGTTATGGTAGACCAAGGCAGCGCGGTGGAGATTATGTACCCTGATCTTTTCAGGGGATTAAACCTCACACCCAGTGACTTATCTCCGTATTGCTCCTCTATATTCAGCTTCGAAGGAAGAATGGTCACTCCGAAGGGGCAGATCCGACTGCCCGTGCAAGCTGGCACGGAAATTATTGAGGTTGATTTCGTGGTAGTAGACGTCTATTCCCCCTATACGGCAATTGTCGCTAGGCCCTGGCTGCATACACTGGGGGCTGTCTCTTCCACTCTACATCAAAAAATCAAATATCCTTCCGAAGGACGAGTCTGTGAAATCCGCGGGGATCAATCCTCGGCTAGGCAGTGTCTAGTAGCGGCAATACGGCATGGATCCGAAGATAAATCTTCAGGAGGGGTGATCAAAGACCTATAGCAGTTAAAGGAGCAGATGTCACCTGCCGAGGGGCAGGGTGAGGGTGTAAAATGTGAGGACTTAACACGGGTCATGGTTGAATCCAATCCTGAAAAGTATTTTCAAATCGGCGCACAGATACCTCAGTCAGAAAAGGAAGAGCTAATTGTTTTCCTCAAAAGAAATATTGATGTTTTCGCATGGAGCACTTATGAAGCACCGGGGGTAGATCCAGAATTCATTTGTCATCATTTGAAGGTCAATCCTCTAAGCATACCAAAGAAGCAACCTCTTCGGCGGCCATCCAGAGAGCACGTTGAAGCAGTCAGAGAGGAGGTAGGAAAGCTTAAGCAGGCCGGGGCTATCAAAGAAATTTTCTACCCCGAATGGCTAGCAAACACTGTAGTGGTAAAGAAGAAAAGCGGAAAGTGGCGGGTTTGCGTAGACTTCACGGACTTAAACAAAGCCTGCCCTAAGGATCCCTTCCCTATGCCGAAGATTGACCAGCTGGTGGATGCTACTGTCGGACATCCTCGGATGAGTTTTTTAGATGCTTTTCAGGGGTATCATCAGATTCCCCTTGCTTCAGACGACCAGGAAAAGACCGCTTTTGTTACCCCCATTGGTAACTACCACTATAAAGTAATGCCTTTCGGTCTGAAAAATGCAGGTTCTACTTATCAACGTATGATGACCAAGATGTTCGAATCACAGTTAGGCAAGACCATCGAGATTTATATAGATGATATGGTAGTTAAAAGCAAACTTGTTGCTGACCATTTGAAGGATCTTGATGTGGTTTTTGAAATCCTGAGAAAACATAAGTTGCGCTTGAACGCTTCGAAGTGCTCGTTCAGAGTTGGGTCAGGCAAATTCTTGGGCTACATGGTTACGCACAGGGGAATCGAAGTTAATCCTGATCAGATTAGGGCTATCCAGGATCTGCAGCCTCCTCGGAATCCGAAGGATGTGCAGAAGCTAACAAGAATGACCGCCACGTTAAACCGGTTTATATCCAGATCTGCGGACAGATGCAAACCCTTCTTCTCCCTAATTAACAAATGGAAGGGTTTCGAATGGAACGAAGAATGTGCCTTAGCCTTCCAACAGCTCAAGGATTATCTATCTCGGCCACCGATTATGTCCAGCCCTGAACCCGACGAGGTTTTATTTGCGTACATCGCAGTGGTCCCTCACGCTGTAAGTTTAGTGTTGATAAAAGTGGACCAGGGAGTACAGAGGCCGGTCTATTGTGTAAGCAAATCATTGCACGAAGCAGAGGTCAAGTATTTGCCACTGGAAAAAGCCATCCTGGCCGTAGTGCTAGGAACGCGGAAATTGCCTCACTACTTCCAAGCCCATACTGTCGTGGTGCTCACCCAGCTTCCATTTAAAACAGTACTTCGAAGCGCGGACTATACGGGGAGGATAGCCAAATGGGGCACCATTCTAGGGGCTTTCAATATCAAATACATGCCTCGCACGTCAGTTAAAGGCCAAGTACTTGCAGATCTGGTGGCCGAATTCACAGAGCCTAGTGTGGAAGATGTAGAGGTAAGGCCGAACATGGATGAAAAATCGGTTGGTCTGGTTTCTCAACAGGATCCTGCTCATTGGGAGTTGTACGTAGATGGCGCTGCAAACCGGAAAGGTTCTGGAATTGGGCTGGTCATGACATCTCCAGAGGGGATCATCATCGAGAAGTCACTAAGGCTAGATTTTAACGCCACAAACAACGAGGCTGAGTATGAAGCCCTATTGATGGGAATGGTCATGGTCCGAAGGATGGGAGGAAAGGCCATTAAGGTGTTCTCGGACTCAAGACTGGTTGTGGGCCAAGTTCAAGGAGAATTCGAAGCCAAAGACGAGAGGATGCAGGGTTATTTAAACAGAGTCAAACGCTTGGAAGAGGAATTTGTGTTTTTCAATCTCATGCATGTTCCCAGATGTGGCAATGCACACGCCGATTCTTTGGCCACATTAGCCACCTCTTCGGATCAAGATTTGCCGAGGGTTATCATCGTGGAGGATCTTCATGAGCCCACTGGGTCAGGAAGAGACGCAACTCAAGTATACCAGATCCGAAAAAGTCCATACTGGATGGATTCCCTAATCGAATTTTTAAAAGATGATGTCTTGCCAGAGGAACGAAAGGAGGCTGACAAGATTCGAAGGAGGGCCGCTAGGTTCTGGATGTCCGAGGACCAAAAATTATATAAACGTTCTTATTCGGGGCCATATTTGTTGTGTGTCCATCCGGAAGCCACTGAGGCACTACTAGAAGAGTTACATGAAGGTATCTGTGGAAGTCACACTGGAGGCAGATCATTGGCACATCGGGCTCTTACCCAGGGATATTGGTGGCCGAGCATGCAAGAAGAAGCTCGGGACTATGCGAAGAAATGTGATCAATGTCAGAGATTCGCACCAAACATACATCAGCCGGGAGGAACCCTTAACCCATTGTCCAGTTCATGGCCGTTTGCCCAATGGGGCTTGGACATCGTGGGCCCATTCCCTAAAGCAGCAGGGAACAGAAAGTATCTCCTGGTCGGAACCGATTATTTTACGAAATGGGTCGAGGCAGAACCTCTTGCTAATATCCGAGATGTGGATGTACAAAAATTCGTATGGAAAAGCATTGTAACCCGCTTTGGAGTTCCACATACCCTTATTTCAGATAATGGATTGCAGTTCGACAGTACCTCGTTTCGGAATTATTAGCGAACTGGGGATCACGAACAGATATTCTACTCCCTCCTACCCTCAGGGTAATGGCCAAGCTGAAGCAGTCAATAAAGTTATAGTCAACGGCTTAAAGAAGAGGTTGGACGACGCAAAGGGAAGGTGGGTCGAAGAATTGCCACACGTGCTTTGGGCTTACAGAACTACCCCTCGCAGGTCTACTGGAGAGACTCCTTTCTCGATGACTTATGGGTCCGAAGCTGTAATTCCTTTGGAAGCCAATTTCCCAACTCTGAGAACCAGTTTCTTCTGCTCGGACAACAATAATAAACTCCTGGAAGCTGGATTGGATTTTATCGAAGAACGGAGAGAGAACGCTATGGTTCGGCTGGCTCACTACCAACAAAAGCTTAGACAGGGCTATGACGCCAAGGTCAAACCGAGACCATTAGAACCCGGAGACTTGGTGCTCAGAAAAGTTGTCGGCAACACAAGAAACCCAGCCTGGGGAAAATTAGGACCAAATTGGGAGGGCCCATATCGCATCACGTCATGTGCAGGTATTGGAGCATATTTTCTTGAAGACTTGGACAGTCATATAATACCCCGCCCTTGGAATGTAAATAACCTCAAGAGGTATTATTATTAATCGAATTGTTTTCCTGTTTATTTATAATAACACTCTTTATTTGTTCTTTAAGTGTTTAAACTTAAATCTGATCATGCCTGTAGTCCTCGGACCAGATGATCTCGGATTAGTTAACACTCTTTATTCGTTATCTAAGTGTTTAAACTTAAATCTGATCATGCCTGTAGTCCTCGGACCAGATGATCTCGGATTAGTTAACACTCTTTACTCGTTCTCTAAGTGTTTAAACTTAAATCTGATCATGCCTGTAGTCCTCGGACCAGATGATCTCGGATTAGTTAACACTCTTTATTCGTTATCTAAGTGTTTAAACTTAAATCTGATCATGCCTGTAGTCCTCGGACCAGATGATTTCGGATTAGTTAACACTCTTTACTCGTTCTCTAAGGGTTTAAACTTAAATCTGATCATGCCTGTAGTCCTCGGACCAGATGATCTCGGATTAGTTAACACTCTTTATTCGTTATCTAAGTGTTTAAACTTAAATCTGATCATGCCTGTAGTCCTCGGACCAGATGATCTCGGATTAGTTAACACTCTTTACTCGTTCTCTAAGGGTTTAAATTTAAATCTGATCATGCCTGTAGTCCTCGAACCAGATGATCTCGGATTAGTTAACACTCTTTATTCGTTATCTAAGTGTTTAAACTTAACTCTGATCATGCCTGTAGTCCTCGGACCAGATGATCTCGGATTAGTTAACATTCTTTACTCGTTCTCTAAGGGTTTAAACTTAAATCTGATCATGCCTGTAGTCCTCGGACCAGATAATTTCAGATTAATTAACCCTATTTAACCATTTCCTAGGTGTTTAAATTGGTTAGCATTAATTGTTCAAGTGGTTAATGCTACTTTTCATACACAATACTAATTGCACAAGTTATTTGCAAAGGAGAGTAATTTTGTTTCTCCATAACTGTAATTGCCAAGTAAAATTATTTGTAACACAAAAGGATAATATTAAACTGCAAGTACCATTGTTTGAACAAGAATTACTTCATTGATAAAAAGCGGTTTACAATTTTCTCAACATAAAACAAAAAAAAAGGGGGGAAGAAAAAATCCTAAGTCTATGTTGGGACTCCCTGAGAAGGACCCGAGGGTGGTTGCTCCCCTTCTAAAGATCCACCCTTCTCATGAGGGGGCTCAGCAGGTGGGACTTGGCCACATGGCAGTGGAAGACCCTGGTCAGGCTCAAGAGTAACCAGGGGGTTCGGCTCAACCAGAGGTTGCTCAGGAGCCTCAGGGGGAGGTGCAGGAGGAGCATCATCATCGGGATACTGCCGAATATCCTCGCCGTAGAAGATGTTCTCTGGCCGTCGAAGATCTGAGTCGGGAGGAACTCCAGCAGCATCTAATGCCTTGCTCCATGTCAGATCACAGTAGTCCCGAGCAACCGAAGCAAATTGCTCAGTGAGATCTTTCTCTGTCACCTCCACCCCCAGTTTATAGGACGCCCTTTTTTCAGTTTCGGTGGCCTCCTTAGCCAGCTGGGCGTCTTTCTGAGCATCCTCGGCAGCCGCCTTGGCCTTCAGCAGCTCGGCACGAAGCTCTTTGATAGTCTCTCTTTCCGCGGCCAACTTTTTCTGGGCTTTGTTCAGCAGCCTGCGCTGAGATTCGGCCTGGGACTCTGCATTCTTTAAGCCAGCATCCAGGCTGTCCCTTTCCTGGGCTACCGCTTTAAGCTGATCCGAGAGCTTCGAGGTCTCTTCTCTTAAGTCGTCCAGGACTCTCTCTGCTTCAGACCTAGCTTGGGCCTCGGCCTGGGCTTGCACACTGGCCTTGCGGCTCCACTCTTCGGCCACAAACACCTGCTGAGTGATCTGAACCAAGTTACAGTGTTAGTATACAAACATAAAAGCCAACGTTACAATCGAGAAGTAAAATGGATACACTTACCATGGCCAAGTCCCTTTTCAGAGACATAAAGAGTTCATACTGGCTGAAACGCCTATATGAATCCATGTCTTTGGGCAGAAGAAGGGGCTGCTCCAATGCCTCAGCTATCAATGCCGCCCGACCACCGTCATAATTTCTGACCGAGGTCTCCCAAGGGAATGGGACACCGTCGAGCTCTAGCCGAGGGGACCATATGCGTGGCCCTCGGCGAACCTCGGCCTGATTTGGATCCTCTCGGCTTTCCACGGAGGAACCTCTCTTCTGACGGGAGTCTTTAGCCACTTTTTGCTGTTTAGTCTTGGGTGGCAGCCCCTTCTCTTTGTCATCAGGTTCCATTGGCCTCTTCTTTTTTAAATCCGGCAAGGGTTTGAGAGCCGGATCAGGAACCTGCGTGACGGGAGGAGGTGGAGGCACATTGACAGGAGGACGAGAACTCCCAGTTTCCTTAATTTCCACCTTGTTGGTCCTCTTCCTAAGAAGAAGTCTTAGGTCAGACATCTCTTCCTCCGAGGAGTCTTCAAGTATAGTTGTTAGCAGTAAGGGGGGTCGAACGAAGGATTGCCTATCCGCCTCTTCTTCGGAGTCTGAAGGAATGACGTGGACCCCTCCTTCACTCTCACCTTCGAATTTAAACTTATCGATTTGCTCTTCCAAGGAAGTGGACGAAGATCCGACCCGTTCTCTCACAGCCGGCTGGGCTAGAGGAACTTGTTGGACTGGTCGGACGAGCAGTGGAACACCCTGAGGATTAGGGTGTGGAACCGGAGGGAGATCGTAAGGCGCAAGGAAACTTTTCCGAGCAACGTCTATGCGTCGCAGTCTATAATCACCCTGAATGATGGCGCTCCCCGCTGGCTAGACGTCGGCTGGCTTTGGAGTATAGCCGAGTATCAGCGGAATGGACCTCAACTGCCTATCTTTGCTGACGTATATTTCCGAGCGCAGTAGGTAGTTGAGGGCTTGCACGTTGATAAGGCTCAGCCGAGGGGCAGTATGTACCTTATCTGTAAAACAAACAAAGCAAACAAATTAGAAAGTAGATACAAATACAGACTAAAGAGTAATTGCAGAAAGAGAAAATCCTAAAGCTATGGTTAGAAACCCTAAGTCCGAGAGGGCACACCTGGCTCTCCTGGCGTGGTCGGACAATGTAGACCGTCGTGCCATTCGCCCGAGACAACCAAATAGTCGTCCTTCATCCCCTTATTGGATTTGGGAAGGCAGGAAAACAACCTCACGACATCGGAGCGGGATTTAAGATAATACCCCCCTCCCCTTTGGCCACGACATTCATACATGTATGCTAAGTCGTGCCAGGTTAGTCCTAAACCTAACTGCTCATTTACGATGTCGATGGCCCCTAATATCTTAAAGGTGTTGGGTGCGCATTGCTCGGGGGATAGCCTATGGTTGATAAGGTAATTCCGGGTCACGGGACCCATTGGGATGGTCATTCCTCCCTCGAGAAAGGCGATCATAGGAATTATGACCTGTCCCTCCGCTCGGTCTAGTAATAGTCCCTTTGGGGGACAATACTTCAAATTTACCCCCTGAGGAATATGGTAGGTTCTTTTGAAATCCTCGATTAGCGCCGGGCTATCTACGAGGTACTTGTATTTACCCATTTTTGTAAGGGAAGGGATGGAACAATGAAAGAAAACAGTGACCGAAGAGAAAATAAGGACTCAAGGTACACTGAGACTTACTATATCACAAGCAAGACGAATCCCCTAACTGGAAATGTGCTTTTGAGAGGGACCCTGAAAGCAAAAGAGGCAGAAATCCGAGAAGGAATGAAGTGCTTTTGAAGACAAGAACTCTCTGGAAACTCTGAAAACGCTCTGAATGCTACGAATGTGTAAAGTAAAAAGAATAACCGCCTGCGGATATTTATATATGGGGACAAACGGAGCGGTGTCATTCATATCGCACGAATAGCGAAGACAAACCCCAACCGTCTGATCCGCGATCCACCGTTGGATACAAGAGACAGAGCCGCCTGAAGCAATTGATGTAACGCCTTGGGAATGGAAGATCTACAGTGGCAATGATGAGGCGCGCGTCTCCACAAGCTCGCGCGTACAAACAGGGGTATTTAGGTCATTTTGTTTTCATTTTTATTTATTCTTTCTATTTTATTTTTCTGTTGTTCCCGCCTATCAAATCAAAATTATTCTTCCTTCCCGCTTGCGTGGGAAAGAAACAAAATTTTGAGGGGCTGATGTGGGGGAGAAGAATCCAGGCCTGACCTTATTAAGCCCAACATTATGAACCAAGGGCCCACGAAACGGCTATCTTACCCCCGAAGATAGAGAGAGAGAAAAGGGCAAGGCCTAGCTAGGAATGGGATCTTCATGAAAGGTCAGCGCCGTCCGAGGAAGGTATTTCCTTTCCGAGGAGATCATCACCTGTCCGAGGAGGACATATCACTTCAGCAGGAAGTCTCAGGTTATTTGAGTACGAGAAAAGCCAGCGGCTGTCCGAGGACTTCACCAGATCAGGATAAGCTCAGAGCAAAGGCTGGAGATGATAAGAATGAAGAAATATCTAACGGAAAAACTGCTACCACCGTATTTAATGCAATACAACAGCTTTTCTGGCCGCATTTATGTGGAGAAGACCTCTGAACAGTGCACCCTCAGCTACCGTCACTCCCAAATAGCTAAAGCATACCCATGATGTGACATGCACTCAAGTAGATACACAGATGAAGAACAAGTGGACGATGAAGATGATGGGGAAGGGTACTATATAAAGAAGAAGAGATCCTGATAGAGGGGATCGAGAAAAGGGAGGAAAAAAGAAAGAGAATAATTTTACTGTAGCTCTGAACCTTGTAACCCGTGATTGTTCAATGAAACACCTCTTCGGACGTTGACAAAAGAGTTTCCTTGGTGTTATTTCATGTTTCTTCTCTGCTTAACGTAATCCTGTCCATCATTGCTAATATCAGACCCAGCCCAGCTCTTTTACCCACTCTCTACAAATTTATTGTCTAGGGCACGTTGGGCCTTTGATCCATACTTTTGGGCCAAGGTCACGAATCCGTTCCTTACAACTAAAATTCAAAGAATATAATGATTGGTAAAACATTAAGTGATAGGAAATTTGTATTCAAAATTATGCCTATTAAAATTCATAATATCTTGTTTTTCATCTCTGGTTTTCAATTAGGCCACCAACTTATAGTTGGTTTGCTCAAATTCTTTGAAACCTTTGGACTCAGCTTGACTTTGAACTTCATAATTCTAATTTATCCATCATTTTCTATCTGTGTAATTAACCACAAGAACTACATGATCACTTCTTTGGAAAGTTGCATGAACTAGACTATAGTAAAAATGTTATTTACATATCCACAACGCATAGCAATCAGTGAATATTACCAATCATTCATAGTACTGGGAAATAAGATGAACAAAAAAAAAAGCTTAGTTTTAAAATCAGTGCAAGGCAATTAAGTGGTGAGAATTGGAGGCAGTAATTCAGACTTGGATCCAAGAACTTTAGCCTTTGTGTCTGGGAAGAATTCTATCCCAGGTAGCTCTTTGACCTCTCCTTTTTTAGTGATATGAATGGGATTACTGAGCAAATGGCCTGGCAAGTCATGGTCTAGTGTCTCACTAGAGTAGAGGTCCCAATACTTTCTGGCAATTTGGTTCACTCTTTGGACACATTCCACACTTTCTGGATGGAGAAAAGAGTTATCTAGCATGCCTAAGTGCATTAACCAGAAAGCCTTTTGAAGCTCCTCATTCTTGGGATCTAGCTCTAATGCCTTATTAAACGAATATGCAGATTTCACAAAATCCTGCAACATCGTAAAATGACACTCAGAATCAGATAATGAAATATCAATTTTGAGTAAGATAAACTTGGAATTAACAAAAAAGAAAATATTCACATACTTTCAATAACTTGTATGCTACACTTTCCTTATAGTGTGCCTTCGGCCAGTCTAGCCTTGATGCAATACAAGCCTCAGCATCAGATAAAGCACGACTTCCTTCATTCAAGCGAGGCAACACAAACTTTGGTTCAATAGCATAGTAGCATCAGAGGGGTCTGCGTTTATTGCCTACAATTTTCCAAGAGATCAATTGGAAATCTATTATTTTATTGTTTTCCTTTAAAATAAGTACAGGTCACTGCTCACCTTTGTAGACCAACAAATGCACCAAGATAATCCTTTCTCTTAAAAGCATCTTCTCCCTTGGATTTTAAGGTCAAAAAGTTCTCCTTTAACTTTCGGTTCATCTGCAAGAAATCAAGTGAAAGTCAAGAAAAAAAAGTTGGAGGGAAATGTTTAGTATAGGAGTCGAGCAATGCACATGATAATTTTAACTGATTTTGATTGCCTATGGCCAATTAGACTTTAACCTCATGATAGCCAATTCAACCAAAGATCTTATACAGACCATTGTAATAATTACATTACACCCAAAAAAAAAATTGAAGATGACACAAATAACTACAGGGAAGGCATCCAAATGAGAATTCTGTGAAGTGTGTTTTCTATCTAATCAACAAGATTGTGTACATCCTATAGCTCTAAGGTCAAAATAATGGAGAGCAACCATGGGTTTAATAATTCTTGGTTGCCTTCAGTATGTTTTCATCTAATCCTACAAGATTTCCCTCAAAATCTCATGATCTTAATAGTGGAGTTATCTAGCATGCCTAAGCTCATATATGCATTTTAAATTGTGTCCATGACTCCATTGTCCCTGCTTCAGCCATCTTGTAAGAAGCAACACCAAACCTTTTAGATTACTAAGATATAACTTAATTATAGATTTATTCGCAGAATATACTAGGTTCACCTTCACGGCTCAAAGAATAATAAAGTACATGGCCTTTGGAGCTATGCAATTATAATCAGTTTTGGAAACGAAGCCAAATTCCTTACCATATGATATATACATCTTAAAATCTCCAATTTTTAGAAACGGTTGCATTGAGGGGGTAGAGAACAAAATAGTACCACTTTAAACATACTTAGAGACAGAAACTTACCCCAAAAGACTAAACTTCTGATGGAACCATTGATTTGAGAACTCCCACTTCTAAGAAACCCGCCAACAGTAACTTGCGCTCAAGAGCAGAGGTTATCTGTAAGAAAATCCTATTAAAATCTATCACTTCAAACTAATTTCATATAATCACAAAACTTCAAACTAATTACCTTATCTGTTTCTCCAACAATAGACTGAGGATTCTTATAAACTAGGATTGTCCCACCAGGCTTCAATACTCTTAAAATTTCCTCAAACAACCGGTCAGTGGGAAAAATAAGTTGCTCAATCCAAATATGGTTTTGAATTTCAAAATTATTGTTGGAAAAATAATATTCTATGCTCCCCTCTTTATCAACATCTACAAGTATGAGCATGAACATGTAAACATACAGCACATCATCATCTCAATCCTTTGTTCAAAAATTGGCATCCAAAGACTTTTAATACTTGATCACGTGGATGGCTCATTATAGACACATCAAAATTGTAAGAGGGAATGTGAAATGAGTCATGACAAATGGAGCATGCAATTGAAAGTAGTTTTGACTACAAACTTTGAACGGATCAAGTCATTGAAATAATCTCAGACTTTAATACAATCAGATTGTGTGTGTGTGTGTATAAATCACATGGTAATACGATAGTATCTAACATGCAATTTTAAGGAGAGCTCATAAAAAGTACCTAATTAAGGAACTATCTTTTAGCAAAGAGACAGAGCCACAAATCATGGGTCTCTTGAGAATGAAACAATCACAGCGAAGGAGATACCTTACTCATACATTTACAAAAGAAGGGGAAAAAAACAAAAAGCAAACTCATGAAATTATTCAAGGAAAAAAGAGCACTATTTCTAAAGTTAGCAAATTACATTTTTACAGAAGTCAACAAGATGGTAAAGACGAAAACGCTCGTATCATATCCACCGCTTAATTAGTTGGAGCATGCTGTCACAATGATCATATTGATTCATGCCCCTCTAACTAAAAGGGTCTATTTAATCCAACACTTTATTCTATTTTCCATATAAACAAAGAAGCACAATCTAGATCTATAACACATAAATGTTAAATAAATTCATATTTATCAGGATAGTTGTTTAAAAAAAAAAAAAAACAATAATAATTTTGAGAGACCTGTTGAAACCACTAATCCTAGGTAAAATCAGCAAAATTAAGTCAAACCCACAACTACAATAGTAAAATACCATGTAATTGATATAAAAGATCCCCTTTTTATCACATACACACTTTTAGTGGGTTTTGAATTGGCAAAATTGTGTTAGTTTCTTGGTAACAAGAAAAGCAAAGAAAGAAAGAAAGAAAGAAAGTAAGCCAGCCCAGACAATAGCATAAAAACTAATTCATGGGTCAAAATCTGAGAGTGCCACATAAACTACTGCTCTGCTGCCACTGCCTAGGTCCTTTAGTCGCTTTTCTCTTTTGTGTTTTTTTTTGGGTGTCTCGCCGTCAGTTGGCGTGAGTTGGGAGCGTTAAGAGGGAAAAGTGAAAAGATTTAGAGGGAAAGGGGAATTGTGTTCCGAGGGAAAAGTGATAAAAATTTTGAGGGAAAGGGGAATTGATAGACATGTGGCGCTAAGGTTTAAAGTTTTATAAGAAATTAGTCGTAGATCTGTGCATTGTGCGTGATTATTTTTTATGGTGATCTCATTATTATTATTATTATTTTGTAATTTGAACTAATTTAATGAAAAGTAATGCATTTCATAATCATATTTATCACAAAATAATTTTTTATTATTGTAGAATTGTTTTATTTAAAATTTGAAACCTTAATTCTAACATAGTTGGTTGACTAATTTTTACATCTCTAAGTCAATTAAACACATTTTGTAATCATATTTATCACAAAATAATTTTTTATTATTGTAGAATTTTTTTATTTAAAATTTGAAACCTTAATTCTACCATAGTTGGTTGACTAATGTGCGTAATATTTTTTTTCTATGGAAGTTAAAAAGAATAAAATTCACCTTATCTTAATGTTTTCTAAAAATTAAATTTGGAGATTCTCTTGCAATAATTGTGAAAATTTCAAGCAATAATTCAAAAGGTTATCATGTTACATGTTCATGCTTTGATTGTGTAATTGTATGATTGATTTGGGTTGTAATTTATAAGTTGAATATGGTGGTGTATATCCAAAAGAGCCTAACTATGTTATTTAGGATATTGAATATAGTGTTGTGTGTGATTTATAGAGTAACGACGGTTGTAGTAATTAAAAATTGGGTTTTCATTGTTTTTTAAGTTAATAAAAACCTTACATATACTTTTTTTTTTTTTCAAAAAACCTTTACATATTTTTTTAACGTGAATCTTTACATATACCTTAAATAAGTAAACCCTAGACATTTCATTTTCTTAGATGCATAAAAAAGGACATCTATTCCATAATAATGGCAGCTAATTAGTTTTTTCATGTTCTCATTTATAACGTTTCTTACTATTATCATATTTTACTGGCTATTGATTTTTATAATAGAGGCATTAAATGAGAGTTAAATTCTTAGAACCTTTCATTAGATTTTAGAAGTCATTGTGTGAAGAATATAAGCATTTAAGGACTTTTTATATATATTTTATTAATTATAAATAATGTTAAATGAAATGTAAAAAAAAAAAAAAAGATTTTGAAAATTTTCATCTTTATTTCTTATATATTTCTATTATTACTGAAGAACGTTTTCCTTTTAGATTTGATAATAAATATGATTTTCTAGATTAGAGTTTGATTAGTTTCAAGTTTAAATTTTGTATGATTTTATTTAATTGTTGATTATATGATTTAATTAAGTGAATTTAACAATTCATTTATTTGCATTGTAAAGTTTATAATAACATTCGTAAGGTCATCTTTAATTAATTTTTTACTCTTTTAGTCGTCGGTCTCTTTGTTTTCCAATTAACGGTTACTAATTAATTAATTTAATTGATGTTTGATCTCTTTTACTAATCTCTTTCTCTCCCTCTTTGTTAACATCCTATTGTTTTTCCAAATTTGATGATAATTCTAATGTACTAAATATGCATATTGTTATGTTTATTTTTATTTTTATTTTATTCCATTTTGTTGCCATGAAGTTAGTACATCCATAACTATTAGTTTATTATTTTATGATATGTTTGGTTTGATATTATTATTATTATTATAAATTTAGTGTTTCTAAAATAGCATGTGTTTTGTATTCTCTTTTTCTATTAATGCATTGTAACGTTTTATGGGAATACTTTATAAGAAAGTTGTTTATTCTTTTTTTTTTTTTTTAAATTGAGTGTTTCTAAATTGATTTTTTTTTTTTTTTTTTTTTTTTGTATTTCATTTTTCCATTGATGCATTGTAAGATTTCGTGGGAAGACTTTATAAGAACAATTTTTATTTATTGAATAAAATATTATACTTTTAATTTTTTTTTTAAATGAGACAAAATATAAATAATTATGATATGTAATAAAATAATATTATATTTTTGTATACTATCTTTATAATGCAATAATATAACATTTAACAACCAATGAGAATAAAAAAGATAACAACATAAAATATAAAACTAAATCGTATCAAGTTGGATTACCTGTTAATTCCAATTTTGGCAAACTAACTGACTTCTAGTAGTCTAAAACTGATTTCTGCGATGCATTTGTTGGAGCTTTCAATACTGCATCAGTATGTTTTGATAGTCAACCTATTACACTAAAATTTTTAAAAAATATATATACCAAAAATTGAAGGAATATATATATATATATATATAAAGAGAGAGAGAGAGGCTTTTGTGTGTGGAAAAATAGAAATTATGCATGGAATAAGAGGGAGAATGACAATTTTATAGCATGAAGATAAGAATAAGAAGAGTAAAAAATAAAGGAAGATAAAAAAGAAAATAATATTAATGTTGAGAGTAGTGGGAATATGAAAAGTTGAAATGGAATGAGAAAGGTTGAAGAAAGTCAAGGTAGAGAGTAGTGGGGATATGAAAAGTTAAAATGGAATTGAAAATTTAATAATAAATAAGAATAATTAAAAAGAAGATAAATTAAATATGATATTTTGATTGTAATATAATAGAGTTTTTAATTCACTTTAAATGTTAAAAAATTGGATAAAATTTGAAAATGACATGGCTGCTAACGTGGCTAAATGGGAGCAAAGCAACAATAAATGTTATGTTTCAGCTTTTAGTAATATATTGATTGATTGATAATTATATAGAGGTGTTGGGCATGGAGCTGTCTTCTTTTGGTCTTAGACTCTTGAGGGCTCTCTGTGGTGTTTTATTTTATTTGGGACTACACTGCATGTAGTGAATGTCCCACCTACGCTAGTGTATGCACTAGTTTACTTTGTATGACTATATTTGGCATTTAATAAAGAATTTCTATCGTTATGAGCTCAAAAAAAGTTTTATAAGAAATTGCATCTAAATTGGCGCATGAAGGTTAAATGTCGTGTGCCCGTACTTTGATCGGTCCGCTCTCACAATCAAATCATTTAATCACACCCTAATTTCACCAATACTCATTCTTTACTGTACTCTTCCCATCCAATGGTTGGCCTTTGAATTTGGTGTCATTTTCAAAACTGTCAAATTTTAGACCCATGCCCCTGCAGGGCTAGCCTAAGGCCCCCACCACAAAAGGCTCAAAATTTAAATCCTAAGAAAAAAGGCATTGTCCCCTGATATAAAAGGCTCAAAATTTTATAAAAGTATATATGTATGTGTATATGTATGTATGTATGTATATATGTGTAGGTGATACTAATGGTTGTTTATTATTATTAGTGATACTAAGGATAACACAAATTTACTATAGGATTACAAATTGACATGTTACCTATCACAAAAAAGAAATTTAAACATTCATAATTAGGTTGTTGAAGTTTATCGATCATAATCATTTTCATATTATATTGTGAACATTTTTTAGTACCACTAATGCATTTTTCCTTTTCATTTCTATCAAGACTTCCAAAATACAAGATCAATAGCAACCTAACCCAATTGAAACCCTAAAATGTTTCAAAAAAAATGTTACAAATGTGTTAAATCACCAATTATAAATTAATCTCTCTCTCTCTCTCTCTCTCTCTCTCTCTCTCTCTCAAAAACAAGTAATAAAATTAAAACTTAGATTACAATTTTACTTAACTATACATTGTCATATATCCAAAATAAAGTATCTTTTTTAATTGACATATATTTTTATTTCTTTTTATTAAAATTTATGGTTGAACTATGATATTAAATTCTCTATATTAAATTAACATTAGTTAAGTTGGTATTATTCTTCAAATTAAGTATTTAATATTGCATCAAATTAACCTTAATTTGATTAGTATTAAATAATTTTATTTAATTATTATTTACATATAAAATGCTTGACATGAATTTTCGTCTTAAGCCCCAAATTATGTTGAGCCGCCTTTGCACCCCTATACCTATCCCCTAAGGAAAAACTTTGACTACCTTGACCAAAAAATCCAATATACATCCTTTAAAATTTTCTTTAAAATCATTTTTTTTTTACATTGACCTTTGAAAAATCTCTTTTAATGACAAGATACTAGTAGGCATCCCATGGATCACACATAAGAGTGACCAAGGTAGCCCTCACACATTGAGATTTTTATTTTATCTCAACATTAACCCTCACTAGTCATGGGTTTTTTAAAAAGAATTTAAAGTAAGGACATTTTCCCCCTCTAAAATCAAAACCATTTATATCTAAGCACATGTATTATTCTAAATGCATATGTAGGGGGTTTAGGCTCGGAAGGCTTGTGCAAGCCCACTTAATTAGAACCCAAAATAAGGCCCAAGGCCCATTGAAATAATTTGTTATGTCACGCGTAGGGGGAGTTAGCCCCGAACCTTATCATAGTAAGCCCAACCCTAAGGTCAAGGTGAGGCAAAGGGACACCACCCCGAGGGAGTTTTAGGTGGTCGGCCTAAATATTGACGGGCAATGAAGGAAGTGAGCATAGGGCACGAACATGGCCAAGTCGGTGACCGAGGGCTGGGAGTGTCGTTGGGGAAGTTCATCACCGAACACTCTTTGACGTCTGAAACAAGTACTAAGGGATTCCTTTAAAGATGTGAGGATCCCTTGGGATTCTAATGAACATGGGAATATGTGCGAAGTGGGGAAAATAATAATGATTACCTCACTAACAAGAGACTATAAGAGGAAGAAGTGGGTAAAGGATTAGGGTTGGGAAAACATTTTGAGAAAAGAGATATAGATGGAGTATACTAGGAAACAAAAGGGAACGAAGGGAAAACACGGTGAGGGAGGTGCATTAAGGCTAGGAGAAGGCAAACCAAGTGAAGCTCAGAGCCCAATTGGTAGGATTGTGACAAAGCCCACATACAAATTAATTGGGAGCCTAAATACTATCGTTTAAGTAGGATTTGGTGCTCATAGCATGTATGAGATCATGGGATATATGTCCTCAAGATTGGGCAAGTGTCTTGTTTAATTTATGTTGCACACATTTTAAAGGGGCAATCAAAATTTGGTCTTGAATATGGTCAGGCCCCTAGTGATTAAAAAAATGAGGGAGAGTGAATTGAGATGCTTTGATCATGTTCATATGTGGGTAGCTTATGCATTAGTAAAAAAGAGCGAGTTGATTCAAGTTGAGCAATCAAAAAAGGGCTAAGGAAGACCAAAAATAACATTAGAAGAAATAGTAAAACATGACATGTCAATTAAAGTTCTTTTTATTTATTTTATTTTATTTTATTTTTTAGAAAAATAAACAAACTAAAGTTAATTTCACCCATCAGGATATGCCATATATTTGATTTTTTTTTTTTCAATTAAAAACTTTAGTTATTTTATAAAGAAAGTTAAATAAATATATAGCAAGTTTTGATTATAGGAACATTAAAAAACAATAGTACAAGGACTTATATTGGAGGTCCAAAACTTGTTACATAGTGTGTGCAACTACTAATAATGTCATCACTAAATTTTGGGCTTTACGGCCTTTTGTGATTAAAATCTTGGATTAATGAGTTTGCCAAGTATTTATATCTTTTTATTTAAGTCAAGTATAAATAAGATTGATACTCTCTCATAGAAAAAAGTATAAATAAGATGGACTTTAAATACTTCAAACCATAAATTATTTTGAAAGATAGTCCCCTTCTAAATAAACATGTTATATATCCATTTCTTTGGTAAAATTTAACTCAGGTACATCTACAATTGCCTATGTATATATATCATGAGGCAAATGATATATATATATATATATATATGTATTTTGAGAAAGGTAAATGACATCTTTACCTTAATATAATAAATATATATATATATATATATATATATATGCATCTATTCCCAAAACTGGGCATATCTATAAGTTAAAAATATAATAATAAATAAGAGCATTCACAGAATCACAATTAATATAGTATATGCCAAATGTAAGAAAAATTTAGCATGTGACGACCAAAGGAGCTCAGCAGCCGGAATGCTAAACATGTAAACTTGTAAAATTTTTTGCCATAGTGCCGACTTCTAAAAATTCTAATATATTTTAATCCCAAAATATCTCTCTTCACAGTCTCTCATCCCCTTTCTCTCTCTCCATAGCTCATCTCAGACCAAGCCTCTGTCTCTGTCTCTGTTTCTGTCTCTCATTCAGTCCTCACTCTCTATCTCACGGTGGTAGTGGTGTTTTCTTGGGTGATTTTTTGTGGTGATATTGGTGTGGGTCTAGTGGTTTGCTTGCAAGATCGGCGAGGATCTGATGGTCTGGTAGTTTTGGTGATGGGTTTTGGCCGTGGGTATGTGTCATTTTGGTGATGGGTATGGGTGGTCAGGTTCATGGTGGTGGTAGAGGGTTGCCATCGTGGTGGGTTTGGGTTTGCTGGGATCGTGCTTTGATGTGTTTGCATAGCACACACCACACCACACCACAGGGTTAGTTTAATCTATATATTGATTAATTTTCATGTTGCATCAAGATAATCATTCTGATATTGTTGTTTATACGCCTTGATTATGCCTACTCGTCTTGTCATTGATGTTTTCTTTGATTCTAGTTCTTTTGTTTTTCAATTTTCTTTTTTTCTCTTTTTGCTGATTCATGCTGTAAATTTTTTGTGTTTTTGTGAGAAAATTCGCTTTAATATGGTCAATGAATGATTGTATTTCATATTGGAAATTTTGTGATATTGAGAGAAGAGAGGTAATGAAATGCTATATATTAAACTTAAATATATAGCGGTTCGATAAGAATAACTAGCTTCTAGAATCAAAATTAGGCATAGATGATGATAGTAATTTGATTTGTTTAGCAAATTTTACTTAGATTTTGTATTGGAGGATATAGGAGTTACTGGCAATCCAAAGGTGGGAAAAATATGGTGTTGGAATGCTCTATTAGCCATTAGGCTTAACTTATGGTGCATCTTGGATTAGAGTAGTTTTATTTTAAGGTGATTGGCGATGGAATAGATGGGACAAGTCAATGGGGTGTTGTTAGTATCTTAATTGAAGTCTGGCTCTTTTCTTTTGGAGATCCGTGTATGATTCCCATGTGAGTTGGGGTCTCGGAAGCTTGTTGTCTGTTATTCCTTGCCTCAAGCAAACAATGAATGCTGCACTGCAGGAAGATATATGCAGTCAACTGAACAATCAAATGAATTAGTGAATTTTTGGAGTTTGGTCAAACCTAAATTTTACTACGAAAGACTGATGTAATTGGGGGTCAAATGCATTGAGCAAACCGTTTTAATAATACATTCCTGGGTCGTGTTTGTTGATCAGGAACAGTATTTTTATTTCAAGAAGATATAATATTTTCATAGAAACTAATGTTCTAGTGTGTGAATTATGTCTGCAGGACATAAGTTTGATAAATAAGGAAAACAGAAATGAGTTTGAAATTTTCTCCACTACAGGTTCTGTACCAATGGCCAAGTACATATATGAAATGGTATATTATATTGTCATCAAATAGTTTTAAATTTTATTGTGTATTTACATAGTTTGAAAACTTTACCAATGTTTTTTTTTTTTCTTTTAAATATTGCAGTATCTTGAGACGTGCTCTGAGCCTAGCCCCATTGATTGCTTTAAGAAATTTCACACAAAGAAGGATGGCAAAGAATGGGCAACTGATAAGGCTAAGACATTACATGTATGCAACTTATACCAAATTTTTAATTTTTGTTATCAATTTTTTTTTTTTTTTAATTTTCCACGTGGTCTTTATTTTTATTTATGTGTACGGCTTAACTTTATCTGGTAAAGGTTGTTAGTATCTTCATTGAAGTCATGGTCGTATTTTTGCCTGGACCATATATGTTTACATTGATTGCATCTTGTTTTGTTTCTACTAGTAAAACCACAGCTCTGAACCCTTGTTTTCGTGCACTGTTAAGGGTCTCTCCCTGATGTTCATGAAGTGCCTTGGTGTTTTTTTTCTCTTGCAAGACCATCATAGAAGCATCCTTGTTTGATGGTTTGGCCTATCCTATCTTTTAGTTTAGGACAAAATTACTGCTGACAATAATTAATAGTATTGGCCAAGGTTTGCATTGTGTGAACCTGTTGTAACCAATGGCTAGGTTTGGACTTGAAGTTTCACTTTTGTTAACTTCAAGGGTCAAGATATATTTTTCCTGACTTCAAGCTTTGGATTGTATAGGGGGCCTTGTTGGCTGTTGCACATAAATCCGGAATTGTTATATTATTTTAATTTATATTTAATTTTGATAGTGGTTTAAGTAATCAAATTAAGTTATTATCGTTGTTAAATTAAAAAAAAAAAGTTATTACTATTGTTTGTGATATATTATTATATGATTAGATTTGATATAGTAGAATGTGTACTTACTTATTGAAGCATTGATACAAATACAAATTCACTTTAATTGTTTCATTTTAACTCATGTTTAATGCTCTTTTTTTTTTTTTTTTTTTTTTTTTTTTTTTAAGGATGGTAGCAGAGATGAAGAGGACAACTCAAACAATGACAAGGAGGTCGAAAACAGCTTGGAGGGTGACTCACAGGAAGACAAATATAGTTATTGTCATAATTCTAGTTGTTTAAGTTTAAAACAAGGTTTAATTTTAGGATTTCTTTGTATATTCTATATTTTAAAGTTTGAACTTCTATGAATTTTTCTCTTTCGATGGATCAATTTTTAGTAATTATTGTACTATTGTATCAATTTTTAGTAATTACTGTACTATTGTAATATGATAATATGATAGTTAAACAAAAATGATATAAAATAAATTAAAAATAAATAATGACTAAATAGGTTAACCAATGAGTGCAACTTTTAGCAAGTTCATGAGCCAACTCTTAACAAGCTTCAATTACTGAATCAACTACACACTCAGCACCTCAATTAACAATTCCATAAAGTTCATCTAACTATTTTACTCATTTTAACACTTAATTACCCTTACCTATAATAGATTTTATCTTAGTCTATCATCTAGGAGTACATGTAAGCATAAACAATGACTTCATATTTAGCCAATCAACAGTCTCTAAATTCCAACACACCCATATACCAATTTGTATAACCATCACTTAAGTTTAAAATGAACAATGGATTAAAAGGATTAGATTTTCCCCTTATTCTAAACACAGGTTTAAGGAAAGCTTGAGAAGAATTGAAAGAAATTTTTTGTTACTGCAAAACCTGTAAGTGTGAGAGGGAAAGGAGAGTTGAGAGTTTTTCTTTCTTTTGGTATTGGACCTGTGGGAACGAGAGGGAGAGAGTTCTTAATTGTTTAAGTTGCTTTGAAAGAGTCAAAGAAGAGATGAGATGGAGACTTATCTTTTTTTTTATGTGCTGGACCCGTTGGTGTGAGTAGGTGTGAGAGGGAGAGGAGAGTTGAGAGTTTTTCTTTCTTTAAGTATTGAACCCGTGGGTATGAGAGGGAGAGAGTTCTTGATTGTTCTAGTTGCTTTGAAAGAGTTGAAGAAGAGATGAGATGAAAACTTATCTTTCTTTTGATGTGTGGACCTAGGGTTTGAGGGAGGGAGAGAGCTTCTTGGGTCTTCTAGTTTCTTTGAGAAAGTCAAAGAAGAGATTAGGTGGAACTTGTTCATTGCATGGCTAGCTAAGTCTTGGTCTTGGGGTTTAAGGGGATAACATGTGTCAACATGCACGATGTTTTGGCATTATATGTGTTGAATTCTGGTTGCATAGGTGGGTGGAATTTTTACTATAACATCTCATGTATCATAATTAATTAAAACACGAACAATGCATTTAATAACTTAAACCACTTAATACAATTTTGTACATATTTAGTATATATATATATATATATATATAATACAATTAGCCATTCAATTATTTATAATCTTTACAATTCTTATCCAAAAGCATTATAAAATAATATATTTATTAAATACTCTTCTATTAATTATAAAAGGAAAGTGGCTTAAAATAATAATTAACTACTCAAACACATAATTTAACTATAAAGTTGGGTCGGGGTGTTACAACAGTGGTGGAATTAGCTGCTTTGGGAAATGGGTTTGATCAGCGGGGTGGTGTTGTTGATGGCGGATTTGGGTTAAGGATGGTGAGTTTGGTTTTGTATTTACAGGTTGTGGGTCTTGGATTTATGAACCTTGTATGGATGAACGTGAAAGAGTATTTGGTTATGGGTTTATAGGTTTATTTCTTAGATTTATGGGTTTGATCTACTAGAGGTTTCAATGTCGAATGTGTTAGAATTTTCTGTGCTGAGATTGATTATGAATGTTGGCTTGTTGGGTTTGTCTTGATTTGGTGAAGAACATGAAGTTCATGTTCTGAAGAAGAAGAAGAACATGAAGATTATTAATAACTAGTTCTTCCCAAAAACTAATGAGTTTTAATTTTTTTTTTTAATTTTTTTAATTTATTTTAATATATTGTTTAAATTTAATTAATTAATGTGTGTGATTATATATTTTTTTTATTCTACCGTCCGCCACGATAGCTTTTTCTGTTAATTGAGTGACGGAAAGGACCTAAATGTCAGGTGTAAATTGGTTTAGGGACTAAAAATTGTAAAAATAAAATGTAGGGACCAAAATAGAAAAGTGCAAAATGTATAAACTAAAAGTGCATTTATGCCTATAATTTTTTTAATATATATATATATATATATATATATGGCTTGTGAGGAAAAAAGTAAGAATAATAAAAAAATAAAATGTTGGACAAAAGGTTGATTTGGCTTGGGCAGTGTGCTTAGCCGAACTGCCCAGCCTTATTTTAATTTTTTTCTCACTTTGTTGCATTAAAAGAAATAATTAGTATTTTTAATTAAGATAATAGTAGCTTAACCGTTAAAGTTAATTAATTAGATTAATTTTAAAATAACAAGTTTTAAAAATGTATGAAAATATAACTTTTAATTTTTTTTTTCCTAAAAGTAATAAGATATGTGTATATATATATACTATTTTTAAGAAATCTCGAAACACTTAGAAACGGTACGCCGAAATTGATCGATATCAGAATATATTGTTCTATTGAACAATCCAAAACGGACTCCGAAATAGTATTCATAACATTATTTACAATCCAACAAGAGTATATTGTTGTGGAAAATAGCAAACTTAAAATATGTTAAAGACTAGAAGAAGGTACGGGATTATGGTATTGTCCTTTTACGTGTTTTGCCAGAAATCAAAATTATTTTGTTACGAGAGACATGAAGGCAAAAGAGCTGTGAAAAAAATTTGGAAGACAAGCCCATGGCCAAGGTTGTGGAGAATTGACTTTATTCAAAAAAAAAAAAAAAAAAAAAATTCTTTCGTTTCTAGTATTGAAGGTTTTCTACATTATCGAAGGTATTTTTACATTTGAGCTTATATATGATAATAATTTTCATGGTTTTCTTGGTTCTTATTACTTGTTTTTTTGGAGGAAAAGTTTTATAAATCTCTCTTAAATACGTAATTTGAGCTTTTAAAGTCAGTTTAGACCAAGGGTCCTCAAAATCCAATTTCAAAAACCAAATAAAAGACATACCCATTATAGATTCCTACACCACCACCTATTATCATTATCTGATTAACCACCTGTAAGTTGTAAAAAATTATTTTCACATAGACCTATTATTTTCTTTTAATATTTATCATCAAACATCTCAGCAAAAAAAAAAAAGGTCCGGTTAATGTGTGTCCTTAGAGCACACACTAAGCTTTTTCCAATTTTGGAAACTTTTTCTCGGAAATTGAAAAAATTGTCAATACTTTTTCAATTTTCAAGAAAATTTTTTTCAAAAATGAAAACTAATGTGTGTCTTGGGGCACACATTAGTAAAATCCAAAAAAAAAAAAAAAAACAAAAAAACACTTCATATCTATAATGTGACACAAAAGTTACGTTACTGTACTAAACTTTGGACTTGGTGTGCATATGAAAAGGACACATGCTTTCGACTTGGAGATGTTGACCGGCCTCTTAGAGTTAGAGATATCCAAAATTGTATGACACATGAAATATAAGAAAACAATCAGTCAAAAAAAGACAAATAGCTACCTCGCGACCCATCACCCAGTTATAGTTCGACACACAACAAGACAACTTTTTTGAACATAGAAAATATACAGAATGGTCAGCCAATAAAATTAACCCAAAAAAAATACGAATGGTTCAGGGCCCTCTGGCCAGTTAATTCAACATTTTTCTGTAGCTGACCCAGTTATAGTTCCAGGCTATAAATAAGAGTTGAGAGCCTCATGACCTTCATTCAAACCTTTCCCACATCCCTCACAAACTCTCTCTCTCTCTCTCTCTCTCTCTCTCTCAAGATCTACTTCTTGTTCACAAGCGCTCAAAATATTCACAACAACAAGAAGCTCTCTTCATCAAAACTATTTCTTTACACTATTTTGTTGCTTTTGATCTAGCCCTTTTTCACAGGCTTTGATTCTTTGATTTCGTTAATTTCTAACTGTTACCAATAGTATCTTTTTGTAGGGTTTTGTGTTCTCTCTCTCTCTCTCTCTCTCTCTCTCTCTGTTTTTTCTTTTTTGTCTATATATATATTGTTGTTGTTTGTGCTAGAGTTATGGCTGCAAGATCATCGAATTCTTCTTCATCAAAGAAAAACGAAAACTTGGATAGATTTATTCCAAACCGATCAGCAACTAATTTGGATTACGCGCACCATATGCTGATGGAAGGGAGGAAAAGCAAAGAGAACCCACCTGCAAGCTCACCCTCACCCTCACCCTCCAGAGAGGCCTACAGGAAGCATCTGGCAGAGGCCCTCAACATGAACGAGACTCAAATTCTCGCTTTCAGGAACAAGCCCCCTGCTCCGGTCTCTTCTCAGCAGCAGGGTAAGCCCACCAAGCCCAAGCGAAGCATTCCTCAGACTTCTGAGAGGACATTAGATGCCCCTGACCTTGTGGACGATTACTACTTAAATTTACTGGATTGGGGAAGCTGCAATGTTCTTGCAATTGCTCTTGGAAATACAGTTTATCTTTGGGATGCTTCTAATCGTTCTACTTCAGAACTTGTCACTGTTAATGAAGAAAAGGGCCCGATTGCAAGTGTTAGCTGGGCTCCTGATGGCCAGCGCATTGCCATTGGCTTGACCAACTCTGAAGTGCAGTTGTGGTTGTGGGATTCAACATCTAAAAGATTGCTAAGAACTTTTGAAGGGGGCCACAGCTCGAGAGTTGGATCACTGGCATGGATGGACGATCACATCCTTACCACTGGAGGAATGGACAGTCTGATCATTAACAATGACGTAAGAGTCAGATCACATATTGTCAAAACCTACAGAGGTCATGAGCAAGAGGTTTGCGGGCTGAAATGGTCAGTGTCACCCTCAGGCCATCAATTGGCAAGTGGAGGAAATGATCATCTACTATTCATATGGGACGGACCAACGGCATCTTCAAATTCACGAACGCAATGGGCTCACAAGCTCGAAGATCACACATCTGCAGTGAAAGCTCTTGCTTGGTGTCCTTTCCAGAGCAATTTGCTAGCTTCTGGTGGAGGTAGAGATGATAAGTGCATAAAGTTTTGGAATACTCAAACTGGAACACGCTTGGGTTCTGTGGACACTGGCTCTCAGGTTTGTTCATTATTGTGGAACAAGAACAAGAATGAGAAAGAGCTGCTCAGCTCTCATGGGCTTACTCAGAACCAGCTTACTCTCTGGGAATATCCATCAATGGTGAAGATGGCCGAGCTCACTGGTCATACTTCCAGAGTTCTGTTTATGGCTCAGAGCCCAGATGGTTGCACAGTGGCATCAGCAGCAGCAGATGAAAAAATAAAATTCTGGAATGTCTTTGGAGACCCCAAAGCAGCAAAACCTGCTCGAAATGCAAGCCCCGATCTCTTTTCCCAGGTTATCCGATAGTGAAACTACTCAACAACGGGACAATGCAAAACGCTAATCCGAATTAAATTTTACTTTTTTGTTTGTTTGTTTGTTTGAAGAAAGATAGTGATGTAAGGTTTTACTTTTTTGCTGAGTGTGTAAGGATAGTGTCCATTTCATGGCAATGATTGATTTGAAATAAATGAAAGGCTAGGATGTGCCAGTGCCACATCATTTAAAAGGATATTGACGAATGCTACTATAATGTTAACGGATGATTCTGTCTAAACTATGGTTAAGTTTATCAGAGAGTGTGTTAAACTGATCTTTTAAGCTTTGTGAATTGTGATTTTGTCACCAAGACATTTCAAGAAGAACAGATCTAGAAGTAACTGAATGAGAAGAGCAGAGTTTAGAAAAAGAAGACGAAGTAGCACAAGCGTTGACGTCAGGAAGACGAAAATACTTTTTTTTTCCCTTCAATTTGATTTTTCTGTTTGTAATGCATTAATTTCGTTAATTGACAATTGATTTGATTGTTCTGTTTGTAATGCATTAATTTCGTTAATTGACAATTGATTTGGGTCATCCTTTTTTCTTGTCTTTTTTCTTTTTCTGTGTTTTGTTCCTTTTTTGGTTGCTGAAAATGAAGGAAAGTTTGTATTTTTGATCGGTTTGGATGCCAGGAAAGCAAAAAAGGGAAAAATGAAGGAAGTACCCAGTACCCACACATGCTACTCCCTAAATCTTTTTGCAGCCATTCAAAGCAAATCCAAGCATATATTTGATCTGCCAACCTTTTACAGACAATCAAACCACAAACCCATACGATTTTGATTAATCCAAATAACTAGAGGCTATAAATCACAAAGGCAAGCGATAATGATTTTCTCATATTATATTTAACATTCACAAATTTCCCACAAATTTAAGTGGCATAAAAAGGAAACATATCCACAATTGGAAAATTAAAGACACTTGGTAAATTTATGTTTTCACAAGACACAATTTCCATAATTTTTTACACTTCAAAGCTTGACTTTTTAAATCAAGTAGTTGTACTTCAAAAAACAAAAGCATCCTCCTTCCTAGGTGTATGTATGGATGTTAAAAGAATAAGAAAAATTAAAAAATATAAGGAACGAGTAGTAATATTAAAATTTGTGAAGGACATGGATACGTCTTTATCCCCTCCATTTTCATTTTCATTATTATTTTTAAAAATTTCTCCAATCTCCGTTGCCAAGAATCATGTTAATACCTTGTCAAAGTCAAACCAAACATTTCTTTTTCCTTCCTATTTATTTATTTTTGACTCTTTTGCTTTTCCACTAACAACTCACTCGCCCCCCCCCCGGCGCTCGCCAAAAAAAAAAGGGATATGCGGTGCAAAATTAGACACCAATTGAAAATCTAATTAGATTTTTTTTTTTTTTTTTTCAGATTTGACTTTATGTATAGACTAGAGTGTAACCTTATATATATGTATGGTACAATTAAAAACAATTATAATTACATCATTCAAATTATACATGTTTTTTTAGAAGATATTCAAATTATACATAATATTAGCTTATACTTTTTTTAAACTATACGTTTCTAAAATATAAAATGATTTTTCATATTATATATATATATATATATATATATGCTAGCTTGTAATTTATGCATACGAATAGATATGTTGAACAATATTAATAAAAAGAAGAAAAAAAAAAAGAATTTTTAGAGTATTCGTTTGAATTTTGTAAATTATTATTATTCAAAGTGAAAAAAGTGTTGATTATTATTATGAATGTTGTATAAGGAATTTGATATTAGCATGAAACACGATGGCTGATAAAATTAAAAAAAAAAAAAAAAAGATTCTTTCAAGAAACTGACGTAATGAAATTGTTTGTTTATCAAATTCGGACTGAAAACAAGAAAAAAAAAAAAATTGAAATCTACATTTAGATTTAGTACCACATGTTTTTTAATGCTAAAGTTTTGTATTACATTAAAGTGTGCAGTGATGAAAAAGATAACGTGATCTTACCTATGAATCTCTTACAATCATATGCTCATATTAAGTTTCTACACGTTGTTGCATCTATTAATTGTAGAAGATAAAAAAATGTTACAATGGAATGATATTGAATCGCAAGAGAACTTGTTGCATGATTGCATCTATGAATTGTAAAAACAAAAATGTTATAGTGGAATGATATTAAATCACACGAGGTAAGTATAATAAAACGTTAAATCACAATTTGTACTTGTCGCTCATTTTCAATCTCTATTACATAGTTGCAATATTTGAATTTCCTCTCTACTAATGAAAATAGTTGAATTAGGCTCCAATTTGTAAGTTTTCTTGGTTCTTATTATTTATATATTTTTTTATAGATCCCTTTTTTTTTTTTTGGGAAGAAAATTTTATAGATATCTCTCTTTAAGTACATAATTTGAGCTTTCAAAATCAGTTTAGACCAAGTTCCAATATTTAAATTTCCCCCTCTACGAATGAAATAAGTTGAATTAGGCTCCAATTTGTAAGTTTTCTTTGTTCCTATTATTTATAATTTTTTTATAGATCTTTTTTTTTTTTTTTTTTTGAGGTAAATTTTATAGATCTCTCTTAAGTACATTTTGAGCTTTTAACATCAATTCAGAGGTCCTCAAAATACAATATCAAGAACCAAATAAAAGACATATATATAATAATTTTTTTACACCACCACCATTTATCATTATTTGATGATATAATCTATCATAAATGGTAAATAATTACTGTTATATAAACTTATTATTTTTTATTATTATTTATTGTTAAATAACTTATAGTTAAAACAAAAATTGTGACACAAAAGATATCTTATTAAACTAAAATTGACTAGGTGCGCCTATGAAAAGGACATATGCTTTCGACTTTGAGATGTTGACCTCTTAGAGATATCTAAAATTGTATGACAAAAAATATAATAAAGCAATTAGCCAATTAGTTTGTAGTAATAGACTAATATATAGCTGCGTCGTGACCCAGTTATAGTTCGACGCTATAAACCAGACAAAATTTTTGAACATAGAAAATTATGAATACAGAATGGGTCAGCCAATAAAATTAATTCCCCCCAAAAAAAAAAAATGAAAAAGTCAGCCAATACGAATGGATCAGGCCAGTCAGCCATTGAATTCAACATTTTTCTGTAGCTGACCCAGTTATAGTTCCACACTATAAATAAGAGTTGAGAGCCACATCACCTTCATTCAAAACCTTTCTCTTTTTCTATGACATATATAGTATATACACAAGAACCAAAAGAGAGAACCTCTCAATCAAATGGCTTCAGTTCTTCTATTACCTTCGTCTTCTTCTTCATGTTGTTGTTCAAGGAAAATCAATGCCGCTATTCATGTCCCAAATCTTCCAAAACTCTCTCTCTCACTTCCAAAAATACCAATGAGAAATCTAGTTGAGGAACTGAATATAAGAGACGGGTTCATAAACACAATCCCAGTAGATAAGATCAATGATAGATCACACAACTCTAGTACAAATATTGTTACCACTCAACTCTATGCTATCTGACAGGCCGTAGCTGATAGAGTAGAGATGCACGCCAACATTGAAGAACAACGTGACAACTGGAACACCCTTCTTCTAAACTCAATCAACATGATGATTCTCACTGCTGCAACAATGGCTGGTGTTGCAGCCACAGCTGGTGGCATTGGAATGCCCCTTTTGGCTTTGAAATTATCGTCTACTCTTTTGTATTCCGCGGCCACAGGAATGTTGCTAATAATGAATGTTAGAAATATTAAAGAACAACAACAATTACTATTTTAATGTTAAGGTCGGATGTTGTGGATTTACAGGTTTTGTAAATAATGTGATTGACTGTAAGAGTTTATAATATGTATTTTGTTTTATAATTAAGGAGAAAGAGAAAGACAAATTTTATTCTATAATGTTCCATCAAAGTTTTGTTTTTTTTTTTTTTTTTTTTTTTTTTTTTTTAAATTTTAATTTTAAATTTACTTTAATTAAATAATTATAATAAATATGTGTGTACAATTTATAATAATTGCTTTTTATGATGAACTCATTACAAATAAAGTTGTTATAATATTTATACAATATTCTCCAAAACTATCTTACATAAAACATTATAACATTATACATGCATTGCATGGGTAACTTACCAATTAGATTTAAAAGAAAATGTATTTTCCATCAAATCTGTAGCAAATCTTAACACAATATGTTAAAGTACTTACTACGTAATGCTTAGGGGAGTACATTGCTCAGTTTTAAATTTTAAGAGAAGCATACCAATAATGAGAGCATTATCATTGGCTCATGCATCTGGCAGGGGCGGCTGCACTTGTAAGTCAGGGATTCAAATGAATCCCTTGACTTAGAAATAAAAATTTATATATATAAAATATTTTTTTTATTAACTTAATTACACTTAAAAATATTTTTGCTCAACTTAGCTTAAATCTTGCACACCTTGATCACAAATCAATTTAGCACAAAAATCAAACAACATAGATCAACTCATCCCAAAACTAATTAACAACCCAAATCACTCTCCCTTTTTCTCATGAATCTCATTTCATCTTTATTAATCTCTATCTGACTTTCTATATATCTCTGACCCTAAGAGTAAAATGTGAGTATTTTTTGAGTTTTAAATGTCTCTCTTTATTATAAATATATATTATATACATGTGTACAACTCTAAGAGTAAAATGTGAGTATTTTTGAGTTTTGAATGTCTCTCTTTATTATAAATATATATTATATACATGTGTGTATGTGCGCGCGCGCACGCGTGCGTGCGTGTGTTTGATACTAATTTCACATATTATTTTTTTATTTTATTTTTTGATATAATGTTATTTGTGTGAATTGTGATGTGTTTGAAGACGTACATGTATAGTATAAATATACTATAACTTTATATAATTTAATAACCAAGAAATACAAATGATTTGTTACATGTGTATATTATTATGATGTTATAATAACTTTTTGTTATAAAACTAGAGATTCAATGAATAAATAAAAGTAAGCTTAGTGATTGTTAAATGTATTATTTATGTATGGATGAGTGTGGTTATGTGAATCAATAATTAATATAAGGTCAATAATTTATGAAATAACTAATAAATAATGACAACTACACAAAAATAAAAATGTTTTCAAACTTAATAAAATAAAATGGTTACATCTACATTAACAATAGATAATGACAATTGATAATAAACTATCATGTGTCGATTTCAAAATATGAAAACTTGTAGAAAGAAATTGTAAAATTTCATGTATGTGTTTTTTTTTTTTTTTCAATAACACAATATATTCAAGTTATCTTTTTATTAAAATTTGTTTCATTTAAGTTTTCTTAATGACCCCTTCAAAAAAATTCTTAGAGCCGCCATTGGCATCTGGTCATCCAATTATCTAAATGCAATTTAGAGAATACCATAGCCAAAAAAAAAAAACACCAAAAACAGCCCTCCAGCCCGTTATGCAACACTGTAGAAAGCTTTACATGTTGCTACAATATTCTCTAAAAATAAAGGATACTGTAGCTCACAGCATGCATTTCCTTTTAGGCCATTTTTTATTCAATTTCTTTCCTATCCTTTGGTTTCTGGCAAAGGAAAATTCTCCCTCTCTCACCTCTTCTCTCTCTCATATTACCACCACAACAAGCTAACCACCGTCCTCTTCCTCAATCAAATCCGCCACCATCAATAAAAACCTAAGCAACCATGTCACCACCATTGCCAATCTCAACATTGCATCATGCCAGAACACCAACACTAGAACCCATTTATGCTTGAGGTTTTGGGCGCGGTTCTCACGTGGTGGCTTAGTAGTATGGTGGACTATTGTTTAGTTTAGAAAACTAGGGTTTGCGGCTGTTGCTATTGTTGTGGGTCTAAAAATATATATTATTTATTATGATGTAGTGTAAAATAGAGAATGAAATGTAGAGTGTGTTGTTAGAGTTTTTTTATTTTTGTTTTTTATTTTTAAAGAGAGTTTCAACTTATAGTGTCCGTTCTTTATGATCAGACTAAGATATCAATCAATTTTTGGTGTAAGTGGGTATTGAACTCTAAATCTCTTATTTAATCATCAGAGACTTTATCAGTTGAGCTAAATAGAACCTATGAGTGTGTTGTTAGAGTGGTCATGCAAAATAAATAAATTAGATTTTAATGATACAAAATGCTTTTTTTTTTCTTTTTTTTTTTGGCATAAGCTAATGAGAATGGTCTAAAAGGAAACATTGCCCAGTTTTGAAGTTTGAGAGAAACATTGTTTAGTTTTAAAATTTAAGGAAAACATTACATAATATTCTAGAGGAAGTGCAGTAACCCTAAAAATAATTTTAGTATTTTAAATACATATAAAAATATATATACTTATTTTTTTTATACATATATTCACTTCACATTATATCCGTACGGAGAATCTATATATATGACACCATGGGTCCATTTTAGCTTTTTTTTTTTTTTTTTTTTTTTTTTTAGGGAGATGCATTATTTTAAGAAAGATTCACCTATTTTGTTAACACTGGGGGCATGTGGATAATTCCACTCAAAAGCATGAACTACATAAGTAATAAGTAATTTAGAACAACAATTTTTATCATACTTTTTGTTTCAATTATTTTATGTGACTAATTGTGACTGACTATTTGTTACTTTCACATAAACTCGCTATTTTTTCTTCACCACTTACAATTTTGCCATAGCAGATTCTAATATTTCTCAAGAAATTTGGTCACAATTATAAGTACTTGTCACCTTAACCTACTCTTTTTTTATTTACTAGTATTATGCTAGTGCGATACACGGCTTAATAAAAAATATTTTGATAACATAAATAAATTGAATAACAAAAAAAATGAAAAAAAAAAGTGGTGAGTTTATGTAAGTTCAAGTTTGGTATTTTTTTTTGTTCAAAAAAAATATTATAAAATATTTTAAAAACTATGGAAAATTGTAAAAATAGTATAACAATTATTAATTAAATCTCTCTCTCTCTCTCTCTCTCTCTCTCTCTCTCTCTCTCTCTCTCTCTCTCTCCTTCTCTCTCTCTCTCTCTCTCTCTCTCTCTCCTCTCTCTCTCTCTCTCTCTCTCTCTCTCTCTCTCTCTCTCTCTCTCTCTCTCTCTCTCTCTGTGTGTGTGTGTGTGTAAAAGATAATAACAAAAACAAAAACAAAAAAAATCTATTTTTTAAAATCTTAAAACAAAATGAATTTTGTATATTTGTCCTTATATGTAATATATTTAATTACAATGATTAATAAAAACATTTCTAATTTTTTAAAATAATTCCTATTTATTTATGAAGAGGCAAATCATCCTAAAAGAATTAATTCCAAATTTAAGATTAAAAAATAAATTGTACTTGTATACCTAAAAGAAATTTAATTTTATGTCTTATTTTGATATTTAAATCATTTGTTTTAGTGTTGATTTTATTCAAATGGTTATAAGTTGTATCACCACTTAGCTGTAAAACCAACATATGTATCCGTATGTAACATTCTAACTTAATAATAAATAAATATAATACCCTAATTTAATGTAACATTCTAACTTACTAATAAATAAATATAACATCCTAACTTAAAGTAATGTTTGTAATTAAACATAACACCATAGCTTAAAGTAATGTTTGTAATTATATTTTTCTTTAGCCTTTAGAAACACATATTATTTTTTTCTCCAAAAAAAAAAAAAACAGATATTAATATTTTACATGAAAAAATAATGAATTCAATAATTAAAATAGTTGAAAACAAAATTAAGCCAAAATCCCAATTCATTAATGAAAAACAATCCAAATTTTTGAACTTACAAAAAATTGAAACCTGAGTTAAGTAAAGATAAACTTACATAGAAACTGGACTAATGGATATAAGAAAAGTTTTAGATCCTTCTTTTTCTCTTGTATCCGATTTCATGTTGACAACAAATTTTGCTTTTAAAGAAGATAGATTCCAACAAAGCATGAAACAAAAACCATAACAAATTAAATCCACAATAAAATATTGATGTCAACAAACAAAAAAACATGTGATGAAAAAAGAAATGATACAAATATATTGTTTTCTATATTGACGTCATAAAAAAAAAAAAAAAAAAAAAACTAAAAGGTGCGATCAAACATAGAATTTCAGCTTATCTTTAAAACTTGTTGATAAAAATCATATAATATATAATAAAAAGGAAAAAAAAATACACAAAATCTATTCAATTTAATGAAAGAAAAAAAAATACCTACAAGGTTGTAGGTAGGGTAAAGAGGAGAAGGGAAGAGTATAGCAAATAATTTTAAGATATGTAGTAGAAAGAATAATACACCAAAAAATTGTGTGAATATAGAGAGAATTTTAGGTTGTGAAGAAGATGATATGAACAAAAAGAAAGGGTTCAGATGAAAATCAATTACACTTTTTTTTTTTTTTTTTACTTTATTATTAGGAAAAAGATAAAATAAGATGCAAATTTATCCCAAAAAAAGAAAAGAAAAGAGAAATGTAGTTTTAAAAAAAACAATAACATAATTAGATACACAATATTTAAATTCTATATATTTTTTTTTCTTTTACATACATTTTATCTCTCGTTTTTATTTAAATTCTATCCTTTTTTTTAATATAGGTAATTCTATCCTATTGATTTTAGGATTTGTTGATATCATTTTAGATAGACATAACTGTAGTTGTAGATGTAAACCAAATACTTTCTTTTGTTAATTATTAGGAAAAGATGACATAAGATGCATATTTATCAAAAAAACAAAATGTACTTAAAAAAATTAACAAAAACATATGTTGATACACAATAGTATTCAATTCTTATCTTTTTCTTTTATTTATTCTATCTTATTTGCTTTTATGTATTTTTTATTTATTGAAACCTTTTTTTTTTTATATATAGGTAATTCTATTCTATTGATTTTAGGCTTTGTAGATTATATTTTAGATAGGCACAATTGTAAGTTGTAGTTATATATGGTACCAGCCAACTAGATTTAATCTTTTTTTGAAATTTTAGAAAACACTTATTGTAGGTGGTATGTTTTGTTAAAACACTTATTATTATTTTATTTTAAAAAATTAATAAGAACAAATAAAATGTTGTTTTTATCTAAAAATTACTACAATTTTGTGCAACCAATTGGATTAAGTGAAATTTTAGAAGAAGGTAAGTGAAATTTCATTACACACTAAAATCCTTTTGAAACAAAGTTACCAAAAATCTTTATAAAATACGTTTTCCGACTTAAGCAATCCAAGTCCCACTTAGATTCCTTCTCCAAAAAAAAAAAAAAATGTCCTATTTGGATTCGGTAACTATGCTCCACGGCATAAACTAGCCGCCTTTGCTATATATATATATATATATATATACATGCATGTGTTGTGCCTCAACATTGGTTTTGTAACAGCATTCTAGGTGAGGCAATTTACTTTGGGAAAATTAAGGTTTCCCCTTGTGGCCATAGAGCTCTTTTGGGTGTGTATTTGGAGTTTGGGTTTTGTGAGAATATTTTGATACTTCCTTTGTAATCTACATCTTTTCCTTGAATCATATAAATTTGTGTATTCGTTTATACATAAATACATAAGAGAGAGAGAGTCACAAATCTTGGTATAAAGAAACTTAAAAGATCATTATTCCCAAGATGGTCTTCCCACAAGATTCATCAGGCTTGTATTCCAGTTCATTTAGTATCATGGGTGTTCATGATGATACACATAAAGAAAATCTTAAGGCTTATGGAGGAATGTGTATGGATTGTGTGAATGAAGCATTCAGGTTCAAGTACATTGATAAGAATTTGTGGGTTAGCCCTGACGATGAAATTTCTCAGTTACAGATGGTAGTAGAGTCAGAGAAATTGTTAAACAATAAAAAGATTGTTTTAGTTCTTGATCTAGATAAAACTTTGCTTCATACAACAAAAAGATCGAAATATCTGAAAACCCCTGAAGAACTTTTGCAACATAAGTTCAAGGATAGCCTATTCCGTGTGCAACCTTGGGCGATGATGACCAAATTGAGGCCTTTCGTTCACACTTTTCTGAAAGAAGCAAGTGCCATGTTTGAATTGCATATATGTACAATGGGTGAACGAGATTATGCATCAAAAATGGTTGAGTTTCTTGACCCTGAAAAAGTTTACTTCAAGTCCAGAGTTATTGCACGTGAAGATTTAGTTGACTCAGAAGAGAAGAGTCTTGATCTTGTGCCAAGGCACAAACGTATGGCTATTATTCTTGATGATAACCAGCATGTGTGGAAGCATGATCAATCAAACTTGATTCTTGTTCAGAAATATTTTTACTTTAATTCAAAAAGTGCCAAGAGTATTGCATCTTTTTCTGCATTGAACACTGATGAAGATGAGACCACTGGTGTGCTCGCCACCATTCTTGAAAAACTTAAACTAATCCACAGACTGTTTTTCAACCCAAAATCCAAGGGTGGTCTTGTGCATAGAGATGTTAGATCGATACTTGCAAACCTTAGGGTACTCCAAGGATGTAAATTAACCTTCAAAGGTAATTTTCCCCCGAGTTTGAAGCCAGAAAATTCGTGTCTTTGGTTGATGGCAGAGGAATTAGGAGCAATTTGTTCTATGGATGATGGTCTTACTCCCTTCACGCATGTGGTCACTTGGGCTGCCACAGCAGAGGAGTCTCAGCAGGCAGAGCTGGACAAAACTATTTTGGTCCATCCAAGGTGGTTACATGCTTGCTACGATGCATGTAAAAGGTATCCTGAAAAAGATTTTCCGGTTGAGCTGAAGAACTAGAAGTTGAGATCATCTTAGTTCACTTCTACTAACAGGACTGGCATAGTTTCCAATTTTTTTGTTTTTGTAACACTGCAATTAGTGAACTAGAGGGTTTTTCCTAGACAAAGAAATTCAGGGTTCATAACTTTATTTTTTTGTGGGGCAGTGTTTATTCCACACAACTTTGTGGATTCACAAACTGTATGGAACATGTTTTTCCCTTTTTTGAGCTTGATTTCAAGTAGTTAATTGCTACGTGTAGGAATCGAATTCTTCCTCAATTGTGATGGGACATGATTGCTTTGGTTTTTGATAATATGATTCTTATATCTCCTTGACGTCCACAATTTTGTCTGTGAATGTGGCCATGGGATTCTAAACAAGTCTACCCTGTTGAATATATCGAATTATGCTACTGTTAGATAGAAAAGTCATATCGTGTATCTGCAATTGCATGAATTGAAGGGGTGGGAGAATATTTAGCCATGTTAGTCTAACATCAGGTGGTTAAACAGATCTTGAATCATAGTTTAACATATATAGACAGAGTATGGAAGCGGAAAGAGTTTTACTATCAACAGAAGGGCCAAAACTGTTCATACAGAAAATGAAAGCCACCATCCCCTACTAGCTTGTGCCAGTGAAACAGAACCGAAACGTCAAGGCTACTTGTTTCGCTTTCAATACAACTCTTGGAATAAGCGTGGCTTATAAAGTTTTTCGGACTTGCTTGGCATCTATCGATCTTAGGACCCAATCTCAAAATATTGTTTCACACTCATTATTATACATTTTTCATACTCAATGTTCATAATCTCATGAGTGATGTAAATATTTTATTATTATTAATGTTCACATTTAAAACGTGAAATGAATGATGTATACTGACAGACATATATTACATCATATAGATGTTGTATAACAATATAAAGGTAATATATAACGTAAACAAGACGTAGTTTGGGTGTTAAACTCTTGTCTCTTGCCTTATATTCTAAAAATTTTTATGATATATTTTTCAGGATCTTTTTATTTTTTTTGGTATCAATCCGATTGAATTTTGGTTATTTGTCCTCAGAATTGGCTGAATGTTTATGTCCCTAACTCCCAATAGAATAGGTAGAGAACTAGTTGAAACAGCACTGTGACATGAATGCCACTTTTTACTAATAGATTAAGCGGAAGAGTTGCATGGTGAATGTTTAATTGAAAATGGAGAAATGCCAGATGCATGAGGACCTTGATGCTAATAATATATTTTGCAAACTCAATGCGATCGTGTAATGCAAATTTATCTCAATATAATTATGTCTTCGTAGTCTCTTCCAAAATCTGTCATGAAAAGATTTGTAAACGAGCAAAGACAAGTGTTGAGTTGTTCTAACTTGGTTCATTTTACTAAAATATTGTCATCTATCTTTAAACTAGGTTCAGTTTTTATGTTCACGTTTGATTTGTTAACTTCCCAAATGAGTTTGAGCTTGTACCTGAGCCCTACTAAGTGGTTAAATAAATTAACTTAAATCACATATGTAATCTATAATCTACATCTAAAAAAATATATAAAATAAAAACACTTTTAAGTCGTTCATAAATTTTATACTTATTCTTTTATTTTTTTTATATATATATATATATATATATATAATTGTTTTGTAAATTCTATTTCAAAATTAAAGTCTCCACTAAATTCTTAACAAATTATTTAAACAGTAGAAAATATAGTTTTATATACAAAGATAATAATAATAAATTCCTACTAATCATTACCATTATCAAATTAATATTTAGACAAAATAAAAGAAAAAAACAAAGATCAAATTTTATTGAAACCTTTTTATGCATTGCATGCATGTTAGTCTAAAGATTTACTTATGAATTATCTAGGAAAAAAATTATTGATTAATTCATTCACATTACTAAAGTAATAATTTTTATAAAACAAACCATAAAAAAGAATTACAAAACAAGTATAAAAAGTATTTGACAAATTTTCATTAAAGTTATAATGCTTACAATATTGAGTCAAGTTTGGTTTTTGCATTAACTAATTGAGTTTCAAACCCAAATAAAAAAGAATTAAAATTGATTTTCAAACTTTAGTTCAATCAATTAATCATTGCTAAGTACAGTCATTGAGTCGCCCGTTACAAGGGTGCACTGAATAGTAAATAACCACCTCACACACTTTGGAATTACTGGTGACCATATCAGAATAACAGAGGACTAGTTTCAATGCAACCAAAACCACAATATTTAGGTTAACCCCGTCAAATTAGCAGACAATTTCTCAAAAATTCACTCTTATATGCCACAACACAGCTAATGAGGCTCCTCTCTCAAGCTCTTGATGAGCTATAGTGAAGTTCAACATGGATTTTGGTAGAGAATGGAACATTCATAAGTTCATATATGTATGCTTTATGATGTGTGCACATGTCGATGAATGCGTTCAAATTCATTACAAGGAGCATAAAACTATTTCATTACAAGGCCATGCATAAAACTATTTCAGTCCCCTTAAGCTAACATCGCAGCAGTTGAAGCAAAGAAAGGTAAATCATTAATAAGAACATTTTCAAAAATTAGGCTTGAACAGTTGCATAACATAGTAAAAACAACTAGCACAGTGAACTCATAGAAGCTGAGGTCAAATGTGACAGTAAAAGCTGAAAATTAAATGTGCTACTGGCCTCTTATATTTATGTCCACTCAAACAACTAAATCCCAGGGTCCTTCTCAAGTAGTTCTCCATCCTTAACAAGCCAGCATAAATCCCTCAATGGGTAAGTGTGATGCGTCCAGCAACTTGATCAAGATCTCGCCGGCCACTGGATGTGATTTTCCTTCCACTGGCAGACAATAGAAGTTGTCGTAAGTACCAAAAAATTATGGGATGTTAGATTGATGATATTGTCCTCACATGATGTTGGGAGGTACTTTATCAAAGAACAATACATGATTGACCCATGTAAATAAAATTTCATTCCGAATTTAGGAAAAAAAAAATAGTCCTTTCCTAAAAATTATTCGCACAGAGAACAGTAAAACAAAGTTTCTCATCAGGCATTCAGGCTTCTTTTCAACGTGACCAGAATGCCCAAAAAATTGTCTTAATTTATAATGTAAACAAAAATCCGTTTTCTAGATGCTTTCCTTTATACCATGCAGAAGATTGTAGGAATAATTACCATGTCTTATTAATTTGTATCCCAAAATGAATGACTTTCATAAATTGAAATCATATTTCTCACTGAGGAAAAACTTAGATATATTTAACCCAATAAACAGACCCTCAACTTTTGAGGGTATGAAATGAACCATATCAGGAACCCTTTTCTTTCAAATACACAATTCAAGTAAAAAGGAGAATAATTTTTTGGGGTTTGAATAATCCAAACATTAAGCCACAAATTGCCATTCTTTAATAGATGAACCAAAATCAATGCCAAAGATACTCACCCCTTTGCGTCAATTTCAACAATTTTCATTGTCTGCAATTGCTGAAGTATGTGACGAGCAATAGCACCACTGCTTTTACAGAAATGAGGTGGGCGACTGCCATTTCTCTTGCTCCCTCCATAGATCCTTCTGAAGGCACCAACACCTAGACCCCCCCTCAAGTAGATCTTCCTTGCCATGGAAGCTACAGTACAATCGAGTTAAAAATGCAATCACAATACACAATTATAGTAGAAAACATTTACATGTGATTGCATGCACACACTTTTTTTAGGGGGGAGAGAGAGGGAGACACATACCAGCTCTAATGTAGTACCAATCTGGGTCATATGGAGCAAGTTCCTTAAATGTTGCAGTCTTCACAAGATCAGTCCATTCAGGCAGCTCAACCTATTAGAAAACATGGAGACAGAAAGAAAACATAAGAACAGCAACATGGCTCAAAACTGTTGCTTAAATTTACAAAACAATATAAATCCTTAATGCCAATGAAAGCCACAGGAACTTGTTAATTTCCATAATAAACAACAGACACAAGAAAGCAAATTAAACCCCCTATACAAATATGGGAACAAGCAACAGCCTGCTTTCACATAAACCCACATAAAAATGATTGCACAAAACAAAATAACAATTTGCAAACAATTGCAAAGAACAAAATCACAAATTATTTTACTTCACGTGCACATTTGGAAAGTCCAATGTTAAAAAGTAATAGAATAATAGAAATTACATTAACAGAAGTAAAATATGTTAGTTCCTGTTGATCGCTAAACACTCATTCATATGCTGGTTGGCATTAAGGCATCAATTGACAAAAAGGGATAGGCTACTATCTTGAGGCTATAAAGGGGACTGCTTATGTGTATTTTTCAGAAATTCTGTTGAGACACAGATCACCTCTTCTTTCAAAACTGAAGCTACTTTTTCTCTTTCACTACACGAACTTTAGCCCAGGGCCATGTGCATCAAAACCCAGAGACTTGTTAGCAATAATTTTTCTGTAGATTTCCGGATGCAAAGGATGAGTCCTTTTTCCTTCTCGTGAACCATGGGAGCGCCTAAAGGGCCAGGCATGCTATTTCACTCAAAGACACTAGAAGAAGACTATGCAGCTCTGTTTAATCAATGATCCTTATAATTGTTGGTGGGACACTGTGACTGAATGGGGTGCAAAGGAACTAAAGAAGAGAATATTTAAATCTACCATGTAATGCAAGAATATATATATATATATATATATATATATATATGTTTATAGTATCAGAAGAACGTATTCTGTAAGATGAACAAGTCTCTGCAAAACCAGGTTCTGTGTGCTAATTGGAGCACATCTAATATGTCTTCAAATGCTGACATGTTCTTTTGTTTTTATTGTTTTGGTAACAAGTGTGGTTCAGGGTGCTGTCTGTTGCCCATTGTTGTTGTTTGGTGTGGTTTTGGTTTCATTTGTAGCAGCTTATTTGTTGCTGATAATGATTGCTTGCAATGTTGCTGCTGGGTTTTGAACTATTGTATTCAGTTCTTTGATTTTAATGATTGTCACACATTCATCTAAAAATACACGACTACAATATAGTTCTACAAATATAAACACACAAGGAAATCAATCTAAACTTTTCCTTTTAGAGCATGTAATCATGTTTAACTATTAGATATCCCCCTGAAAAAATTTGCTAAAGACATGACAACTACTCCACTATTCTTTACACCACATCTCCATCCTAATAAGTACCCTCATACATCAATGAAAACAACCCTTAAAACAAAAAGTTCCATAGAATCTATCATTTCTATAACTTTACAAATGAATCACGGCTTTCCACACACATCAAAAAAAAAAAAAAAAAAAAAATACCCATCTTCGGAACAATCCCAAAAATGGGTACCTGGGATTTCCATGAAAAATAAAATATTCTTTTGCAATTTTCAGATTTACATAAAAGTACAAAACAAACCCATCTACCCTGCAACTCAAACATCCACAATAATAAGCTTCAAATGTATATTTCATCAAATGGTTAACCACAAATACCCAAAAGAACAATCACTTTCACTTCTCACTAAAAAATAAATCAAACAAAACAAAAGGTAAAAGTTTCAGATTCATTGAACAAAACAGATATACGCATCATCAACATGTAAAAATAAGAGTTTATGCATAGAGAGAGAGAGAGATATATATACATGGCCAGAACGTTTGAGGTGAGCGGCATAGGCCTTGACGAACTCGTGAGGTGACACATCTTTCACGGTTCTTGCTGCCTCCATTTTTTCTTCTTTCTTCTGGTGCTGCTGCTGCTTGTGCTCTTGCGGCGAGGTGTTGTATGTGTGTGAGAGGGTTTGTGAAAAGAGAGTATATAAGATGAGATATGTTTCAGGAATTAGGGTTAACCAAGCGCATGACTCTTTTTTTCTTCTCTTTTTTTTTTTTTTTTGGTCACTGAGATTTTGAAAATTACTTCTTTGACCCAGCTATTCTTTTAAATTCCACTAAGGCATTAATGACCTCACTTTTTTTTTTAGTCCTTAAAAAAAATTTCAGGTTTTTATTTATTTATTATTTTTTATAATTGGATAGTTTGGAGTCCAAGATTTTGAGAGGAGGACAATGTTGAGGTAACTACGGGCCCATATGGGAATATTATTCTAGTAACGTTGTTTAAGTATTTTGAAAATATGTGTAGGTGAAAAAATGTTGTGAAAATACGTATTGTGTTGTTTAAACAACGAAAACTGTTGTCCAAACAATATTACCAAACACCCCCTACCTTGCCTAATCCCCACCTCAGGGCCTTGTGAGATCCCACCTTGCCCCACATTTACAGTTATTTTTAAAATAATAATAATAAATAATAATAATAATAATAAATTCTTGCAATAATATAAATTATGTGGCCGTTTGGATTCAGCGTCCGTGTTTTAGCAAACGCATTTTCCCTTTTTTTTCTTTTTTTGGCCGCATTGTTTGACTTTAAGAGAAAAAAAAAATAGTATGCATGAACAGTGCGTGCACTGTTCACGCACTGTTCATGCAATAAAAAATATTAAAATTGGGTCCCATGGCACTATTCACACATTTAAAAATTATTTTGGTACAGTGTTTTCAGTTTTCAGTTTCAGCAACAATAAGTTCAATCCAAACGGACCTTATATGTTCTTGATTTTATTGCCCAATAGTACATTTATATTGTCCTTGGGTTTGTTTTATTTTTAATAAAATTTTTGTTACTTATCAATATGTGCGTGCGTGCGTATGTGTGCGTGTGTGTGTGTGTGTGTTTTGGGGGGGGGGGTGGTCAAACATAATCAAAAAGGTTAAATAAGCTATTAAGACAAATTCCTTCCTAGGTGACCGATTAGCACAATTTATTTATCAATTGAACAAGGTGAAAACTCCATAATAGGAAGTTCAAACAACTACTTTATGAAAGCAAGATTGTATTAATATTACAAGCAACAACCATTACACTCTTTTCCTGTGGTACTAGGACTTTAAAAATAAAGGAACGTCTCTTCTTTTTTTCCCCTCTCTCTTCTCTAGTCTTTTTTCTCATTCCCTTTTTCGTTGTCATCTCCTCTTCTTTTATAGGCGTTCTCCCTTTCCTTATCCTTCCAGCTGGCTTGCCCCTAACTCAATCTTTTTGGGATATTTCCCCTTCTTCTATCGGTTCTCCCCCCTTCTTATCCTGAAACAAGACTTTTGGGGGGTGTTTGTACTATTTAGGTTGTCTTATATGCACTTAATGTGGAAGAGATTAGGTAGAGAACCTCTAATTAATGCAGAAGTGACAATTTTTGTGATTCTTATCCTCTTAGGGAATTTCCTAAGGTATACTTGGTAAGAATGGCACCTCGATATAAAAAAGGAAATTAGTTCCATATCACTCCTTTGTATTTTTCGAGATCATCCATGTTTATTACCTCATATGAGAGTTTCAATGTTGGTAGCATATCCCGAACTCCTTAGGAATCGTCTGGGGGGACACTTCTCTTTGTGGTTCATGGAGATGGGTTCAACCCATCCTTTTTAGTATGAGCTATCAAGCCCTTTGGGCCTCGGCCCATAATTGAATCCACTCGCCACACAATAGCCCCCCATGAACTCCATGTCATTAGTGCTGAGGTGGAGATCATGGTTCGAGATAGATGGGGGGTAATCATTAACTATCACTGATGTCAGGTGGCGCTATCAAGTAATAAATGTTCCAAACATGCTCGAGCTTCCTGCCATTCGATTAATGGCATGCGTGTTTATGAATGGCTAGATGTGCGTTTTGGAAAACGGAAAAAGCTGCAGGAAACCAAGGGTCACTTTCCCCCTTTTCCCACTCTCTCATTCTCTATAAAAAGGGGAACTCAAACCAGTTTCTGAGTTCCCATTTTCTATTTTTCTCCATTCCCTCTCCAAGCTCTCTTGATTTCTTCATACTCCTCCTCACTCATAACTTCTCTTACCTTACTCAGGTGTACTCTGGCATTCCATCTCTCTTTTTCTTGTTTGTAAGTCTTTAATTTCTTCATCTTTCCTCTTCTTCTTCTTCTTCTTTTTTAATTTTTAATTTTTAATTTTTTACATATCAAATCTAGTCAATGGGGAAGTTCAAACCCATGTTTGATACACTTGAACGGCTAGCTGAGTTTAAAAGGGTGTATAGTATCCTCAAGGATGTAGAGGTGAGATATTGCCCCAAGTCTGAGGCAATATTCTTAAAAGAGGAAGGTAGGGTCGTTATCCCTTGGGTAGCATTTGTAAACTTTGTACAGGGTGGGGTCAGGATCCCTGTGAGTAAGTTATTAACCAAATTTTTAAGGCATTTCAAAGTGTGGCCCAACCAGTGTGCCCCTAATGTATTTAGAGTTGTTAGTAGCATAGATGTACTTAATAGGAGACTCGGCCTTAGTTTAACCAAGCATGATATTATATATATATATATATATATATATATATATATATATATTGTGCGTACCCAAGATATGATTATTGGGTTCAACCTCTGCTTGGGCTCACAATCTATTTGTATTGTGGGCTTTGGGTTTCCTACTATGGGTAATCCTATGCTCGATGACCCAAATACACTCTTGTTTCCTTAAACCCCCTTCTTTACCTCACAGAATCACTCCTTTTCTCACTTGGTTCAATCACTCTACTCTTCTCCCTTTTCTCTCCAGAGTTGCCAACCCCTACCTTCTCCCCAGATTCTCCTATTTATAGCTTTAGATAAGTGGAGGTGTTATGATTACTCCCCTTTACTAGTGCGAATGGGGGTCCAATTCCATCATCTTTTGGTGGGTTTTCTGGTGAGAGGTGGTAGCGGCATTATAACTGATTCCCACCTCCAAAAGCCCGCCTGGCAGTGATATCTCCTAAGGCACTATCGGGCAACCAGGTACAGGGTATCTTTGAGCAACGATACCCCCAACCAAGTTAAAGATGATCGAGAGGGGTTTGCTTGGGGCATTCAAGCTAGCGTAGTCCTATTTCAACCTTGGGGCCCAAATTAGGCCTTAAGGTGTTGGGATCGAGGCTAAAGGTCCAAAAATGGGGACAAGGCCAAATAATGTGTCACGAGGCCCACCCCCGTACACACACACACACACACACACACGCATATATATATATATATATATATATATATATATATATATATATATATAGCTTACAAGATAGTAAATCCTCAGGATTTTATTTCAAAATTTGGCACGGGGAAGTAAGACTTATATCAAGCCTTCCAAATTTTGACAAAGAGACAGAAGGAGATTATCTGATCATCTCGGGGAGTTGGTATCTCGCTGGAATCCATTGTCCCACAACCGTAGGTAAAGTAGGTAGTTAGGACTTTTAGGAGCTTTTTTCTTTTATCTTTATTTATTCATTTCATATGTATGTATTAACATGATTTGTTCGATATTATCTTCCTAAATAATTTCTATATTGCTCATTTATCTTTTCAGATGACCACGCATTCAAAAAGAGAAGATAGTTCATCAACTCCACAAATTTGAACAGGCTGCTGAGATCTCCCATATACCCTAACTCAAACAGGAAACTTCAGGCCGAGTATCTTATCCTCAGGTATACCTCCATGTACTAGAGTTTTCAAAACGTGGGAAGGGCGATCACACAAAATCACCCTTTACTCCCTTACATTGACATTCGAGTAAAGGGGTATGTTCTATCCCTGTCTAAAAGAGCGCAGAAGGACGAAGAAGTAGCGATTCTCCACCTCCTTTCACCCTAGCAATACCTACGAGTTATGGTAGCTATTCTTATCAACTGCCTGTGCTGAAAAAGAAGAAGAAAGACAAGTAATTCCACTTCTCAAGATCCCTTTACTAGGATTCAAGTGCCCGAACTCTCGACCACTCTTCTCACAGAAGATAATCTAGAAGAAATGTCTTACCAATGGACCTAGGTCACTCTCAACCAAATTCTGGGTATGCCCCCTTCTCCTCAAGCCCAAGATTCTCCTGCTCTTCAAGTTCAAGCCCCAGTTGCCCCCGTGGTGACTTCAACTATTCTCGTGTCCATTATTCCATCCCACAGGTCGCGAGGTAGGCAAAAATGGAAAAGGGGAGAGAAGGGGAGTTCTGGTCCCTGGGTGATGATCCTTGACCTTGAAGACTCTCCTACAGTGGGGGCCGATGCCCCTGTCCAAACTCAAAGAGCCCTAGCTTACACAATGTCCTTCGTAGTAGATGGGGAGCCCTTTCTTGTGACTTACAAAGTTAGGCCCTAGAGATAGGGCTGAGGGGCCTTGTTGTTAAGTGTGTGGGTCAGGCATTCTTTCTTCCCAAAGATATGAACCACTGGGAGAAGTTGGACGACCACTCCCTCCTCTTCAACATGAAGAGGTAAGTGATCATGGTAAGTTCCCCCCCATCTCTTTACTTTTCTTTCTTTTTTCATAAGTTAAGTTCTACTTCTAACTATTATCTTGCAGGGTTATCAATGTTCCACAATGTTGGAGAAAAGGTATTTGGCTACTAAGGCCAAGTTAGAGGAGCTAGCTAAGGACAATAAGGATCTCCATAGCAAAATCTCAGATGTAATGAACAAAGTATTCGAGTCAGAAAAGCTTCGCTCTGAGGCTGAGGAGAATACCAAGGCTATAACTAAGAGGAAAGAAGCTTTGGAGAAAGAGCTCCAGGAAGCTAAAGAGAAGTTAGAAGAAAAGAAGGCTGAGCTGAAGGCCTTTGTCGCTGTGGATGATGAAAAGATTCAAGCTGCATATTACCAAGGCTAGACTAATTACATTATCTTGGTGAAGCCTAAAGTGCAGTGGAATCTTCAAGTTTACTTCACTAAGGGGTGGACTGCGACCTTAGACAAGATGCAGGTAGAGGCTTCCTTTACTCTGAGGCAAGATGATAGCATCACAATCTCGGTTGAATTGATAATAGTCCTAAACCTCGAGATCCAGGCTATAATCAATGATGAGTCCCCGATTAGGGAGGCCAGGGGTCCATCAGTAGTTAACCCAGTGGCAGGTGATTTGGCAAGTTCTTAAGAGGAGCTGTCTTGTGGAGGGCCGGCTTAAAGCTTCTTAGATCCCAACTTTACTTTCCTTTTATTTCCTGTTTTTATATGCCTTGTCTAGAGGGTTAATTTTGTAATTCAGACTATCGTTCTTCTATATATATATATATATATATATATTGCATTCCCATATTTCTAGAGCATTTATTTTCATTCTTTATTGTTTTGTAATCCTCTTTCCTCCTTTAGTTCTAGAATTTCACTAAGGTAGGAAGTTTGTTTTAATGAAAGTAGAGAAAAAACGTTCAGCTCCGCGGGACTGGTTAACACCATTTTTTTTTTTTTTAGTCTCAATTTCATTTTCTCTTAGTGACCCTAGAGCCAGGCTAAGGCATAAAATTTAGCTTAAGACCTATCTGAGGCAAAGATAAGGTTTAATACTACGGGATTTGCATCCTTTTTTAAGTCTTAATTTCCTTTTCTGTTAGCAATCCTAGAGTTAGGTTAAGGCAGAAAATTCAGCTTAAGACCTACTTGAGGCAAAGATAGGGTCTAGTACCACGAGGTTTGCATCTTTCTTTCTTTCATTTTTTTTTTTATTTTTATAATTTAAAATTTTTTTTTAAAGTCTTAATTTCATTTTCTGTTAGTGAACCTAGAGTCAAGCTAAAGGCCAAAAATTCATATTAAGACCTAATCGAGGCAAAGACAGGGTCTAGTACCACGAGGAGGGGGGGGGGGGGGGGTTTAAGTCTCAATTTCCTTTTCTGTTAGTAACCCTAGAGTAAGGCTAAGACAGAAAATTCAGCTTAAGACCTACTCGAGGCAAACACAGGATCTAGTACCATGGAGTTTGTTTTTCTACACCATAATCTCAATGTCACGGCTTGGGCCTTCTTGATGTCCTTTGCTATTCTCTAGACTTAACAATAGTAAACAGAGATAATGTAAAGTCTTCTATATAACAATTAAAAGTAATACTATTTAAAGTTAAATACATTCCATGGCCAAGCTACAGGTCTTTCATCTAGGTCCTTTAGCCGATATGCCCTTGTCCTCGTGATTGATGTAACTCAATATGGCCCCTCCCAATTAGGTCCTAGTTTTCCCATGGTAGGATCTCTGGTGTTCCTCAAGACTTTCCTTAGTACTAAATCTCCCAATTTAAACAACCTACACTTGATGCCTTTGTTGTATCTACGGCTAATCCTTTTGATTTTTGTAACTTTGTAGAGTTCTTCAATCCAAATTTGGATGAATCGGTAGTAGCTAGGTACAAAATCTTAGGCACATAGATGTCACAACAACTCTTGTTATGCATGTACGTCTCTGTCTCAAAGATGATGAAAATAAATTATGTTTTTTTTTTTTTTTTTAAATGTTTTGGAACCCTAGTGCACAAATTTCTAAAGGTCAAGTCATCATGGGCTAAAAATAGAATTTAATGTTTAGTTTTTGCAAGGCTTGATAGATTGAGAGATATCAAGATTCATTTATTCTCAATATATCGATAGGTATCGAGACCAGCAATTCAACTTTTCTTGGGCAATTTTTTTTAATAGTCTTGTGTTTTCAATAATACCACTTGGACCACTTGTTGGTGAACAATATGTTATTCTAAAGTACACTAGAAACTAAGACTCAATTGCATATAAAGCGCGTTTTGATCTTGGATATGCCAATGCATAAAAGTATGACTCTTACAATCATCATTGAAAAAAATAACACTATTTATATTTCATTGGACTTCTTCCTGCAGAATTCTTTGATGCAGTTCTCTCAAGCTTTTTATAAACTTCAATTACAGAAATGACAAATGCTTCATACACAATTTTTATTACATAATAATATAATATATGATATGATACAAGTATACAATTGAGATTCATGAGTTGGCAAAACAAAGGCTAGTTGCTATTAAAGATTCCATTTTCGCAACTTTATTTTTTTAGCAAGCTTGAAAGAAATTGCATACTTCGATAGACATAGAAACAATAAAACAGAAACACCCTAAAAAAATCTTACTGCTTTATTTGTTCAATAAAGCTTTCAAAATTCTTAAAAGAAGATCCACCTTCAGTAACACTCTTTTTAGCCATTTCCTTCAACTTCAATGCATTTCTTTTTATACCATCATCAATGATCAAAGTTTTTATCTTTGTGTTGATTTCTTGCCTTGTGATAATCCCATTTTCATCTGGGTTCAACCCTAAACCAACCTTCAAAAAATCACATATGTAACTCTTATTTTGGAATTGATCTGCAAAGTAAGGCCAGCATAGAAATGGGACTCCCATGCTTATACCCTCCAAGGTTGAATTCCATCCACAATGACTTATAAAACATGCAGTAGAAGGGTGAGCTATCACCTGCTCTTGAGGTGCCCAACCAACAATCTTTCCACTATCAGCTATTCTCGATCTAATCCCATCCAAGAATTCAGAAAGTGCTTCATTGGCGATATCTGACCGAATAACCCACAAGAATGGCAGGCCTGTGAGTTCAAGTCCAAGTGCTAGTTCATCAAATTGTTGTTGGTTGAAGGTTGAGGTGCTGCCAAAGGAAGCATAAATGACTGAACCCACAGGTTGTTTATCAAGCCAACTTAGGCAAGTTGAATCCTCAGGCCAAAAGCTTCCAATATGATTTTCCAATTGATTGCCCGAAAGTAATGGACCAACAGGTATGATCCCAGGAATTAAATTTAAGGCCAACGAGTCAAGTTCATAGAATGAGTTGCAGAGAAGCCAGTTGCATAGTTTGACAGAATGGTTCATCTTGAAAACATATTGAAAAAAAATGTTTTGCATCCTTGAATCTCCTGGGAAGCTCCATGGAAACTCTGAGCTTTTCCATGCAGGGATTTCCTTTGACAGCCAAACCAAGTCATTTTTTATTGGAGTTCCTACAGGGTCATCATATTATTTTTATCAAAACCAAACAAAGTACCATATCATGTATCAATTGTTAAATTTAAAAATAACCTTCATGTGAACCTTTAACTTCTTTTCCATTTTTCTTCTCATCATTTAAAATAAAATTTTAATAGGGAATGAACTTCCTTCATTTCAAGTGAAATGGAGAGACTAGGAGGTGTCAAGAATACTAGTTAGTTATTACCTTGAGTATCTATAATTCCATCCTCAATAAGCTTTGGGATATGGAATACAAGGGCCAAGTTTGCTGGTCCAGCAGGCCAAAATGCTGCACTTTGAATTCCCATCTTCTCAGCAACATCAAATGCCCACGCAACTGCTACATCAGCAATGACACAAATGATCCGATCATCAGTAGATTCGGTAATTTTCTCAATCAAATCCTTGAAATGATCTGGCTTAATTTCTTGAAAACTGTTAATCAGTTTAAGAGTATCAATTTGATCATCCCCGGGTTCGAGACCGTCTGGGAGTGAAACTAGCCTTATCGGGCTATTCACTGGCATTTTAGTTGTTAATCTTGCATTTATGAACTCAGTGGTAACAAATGTGACCTTGATCCCATGGTCAACAATCTGGTGTGACAACTTCATAAGTGGGGCAACATGGCCCTGTGCTGGAAATGGTATGACTAGCACATGTGGTTGGCTACCCATGACAAATTCAGAATTCCAAAATCTGCAAAATAACATATGGAAGTCATATTCCAATTAAATCATAAACAATCTCTCTAGTAAATCTCCAACACATAGGTAGAATAAGAATAGCATCACCCTTTAAGACTGCAACAATAAGTCAAATTTATTTATTTATTTATTTTTTAATGTGAGAAGAGATACAATAAGTCACAAGAAGTTGAATTTTTGACAGGCTTAAGATGGTCTCATAGAACTATGCGTGTAAGAGCCAGTTTGAAGATTAAAAACCATTAAATAAAACAACATATTATGAGCAAAAAGCATTATAAATGGTAAACCACAAACTTGATCTTAGCTAGAAGGCCAAGAAATGTATTGGTAATTCATACATTACTGTTATAACAAGATAACTGTAAAATTTCTGATTTGATAATAAAACAGGAACATGAAGCGAATGACCTCAGGGGAAGAATTGAAAGAACAGTTTATCAATGTAATAACATGTACCAAATCAAGACAATAATCTTAATTAACATCCCCCCTCATAGTTTAGCTACAAAATTAGGTGTAGCCTTAGGTTACAAAATTAGTTGTAGCTTTAGGCTACAAACTTAATATCTTTTCATTGGAGGTGAATTTTGACAAATCCACAATTGAATTACATCTTCTTCTTATATCCTCCATACTTGTAAAATTTCAAGAAAATTAAAGATCAATAACTATGTCATCAATAAATTTTTTAAATTTCAAGTTTTTGTAATTTAAAATTATGCACAAAATATAAGCTTATAGATCATATAGTAAATAATATCTAATTGACACAAAATTTAACATGTATATTAAGAGAGTAAAGAACATATAATTCAACAGTTAGATTTACAAAATATATTGTAATATTTATTTTATTGAGTGAGTTTGTAGCCTTAAACTATAACCAATTTTGTAGGTAAACTTTGTTTTTTTTTTTTTTTTTTTTTTATAATTCAATAATTGGGGGCAGAGGATTCTAATCTTGGATATCTTCATTTGAAACACCAAGAAGTACCAACTAGTTGAATTATAAGACTCTTGGTAAAAAAAAAAAAAAAAAAAAAAGATACATTACTTTAGGTTCTCAATCAAATTCAAATACTTGGTTGTTTTGAATTTAATTTTTCTTAGAAAAGATGACACTAGTTGTGTTTTACCCATATACGTAATTCAAACTTTGACCATCAAATTTCATAAATAAATGTATTGAATAAGGTAGAAGCAGAACAAGTAACTCTAGTTCATGAAAGGGTTGGTGTGAAAACATACAAGAAGTCGAACTGAAGATCCAGAAAAAAATCAGACAGGCAGCTATATTCTATGTGTGTGACAGTGTGTATAAGGCCTTAAAACTTTAAAGTGAAAAGCTCAAAGGAACTAAAAATTGAAGAGTAATAGCTGGTTTAGTTGGCTTTTTATAGCTCATTCTTGCAAATGTGAAATTGGATGTGACAATTTAAGGTGCATGCCTTGCAGGGCTCTCAAGAATTTAATCTCTAGTCTTTTTTATTTATTTATTTATTTTTATCTCTAGTCTTAAATTAATGTCCATTGACTATTCCATCAATTTAGGCCCTGCAAAATAATTGGAGCTAGATTTCTGATTTAAATTAAAGTAATTGGACATGAAGGTGATTGGGAATCCAAATTTTCTTGGGTTTTGCTGGGGACAGTGAATTCTAGTGCAAGCAAAATAACAAAATATTTTTTCAAGATTCTTCCATATTATAACCGTTTGGCGAGCCTTTAATAAGAATCATAGGTAAAAGAAATAAAAAGAATAAAAATTATTTTAAATTATATGACTTAGTGACGCCAAGAAAACATCATCTTGAGGTCATAATTAATTTGATTTCTATATTTTGGTAGTAGTAAATTTGGTTAATGTTATTTTCAACTTACAATCAAGTTGATCTCTACCGTTAACTAATTAATAGAAAATGCTTGCGTAGCAAATAGTGTGCATAAGTGCATTGTTGGCACACGGGTGATTGGTAAAATAATGAAAAATTTTAATTACTTCTTAAAAAAAGCCACATCATCAATATTAAAAATGAAAAAAAAAAATTAAACATCAGAAAGAAAAAAGAAAAAAGGATGAGTGCTTTTTAATTTTTCTTTTTCATTTTAAATCATAATTTTCCTGCACTTTCTTGTTAGCCAAACACAGCAACCTGAAAACACAAAATAAGCTGAACCTAGAAAATTCAATACCTCGTAACTAGTACCTAAACCCACAACATAGAAGACATTTGCTTAGGCACTCACACCAACCCAAAACCTGAAATCTTTTCCTTGCTAACTCTGATTACCACTAGAAGGAATCCTCTTTTCACTTTCTTCAAGTGGGATAGCGCGTTTTAGTTGTGTTATAGTAGGGGTATGCTACTTTGTGCTGCTGAATTCATATTTGAAAGGTTTTGTGGGTGATAATGATAAGATTTGATTGTGAGATAATGAATGAATTTTTTGGGTTGAGTTTTATTTCTACATTTCTGGGTTTGGCTAACAAAAAAGCGTAAGGAAAACTTGATATTATTTAATAATAAAAAAACTCATCCATTCTTCCATTTTTTGTTTTTAAATTTGCTGATGTTGAAAATTGCTAATGTGGTCTTTTTAAAAGCAGTAATTAAATTATTATTATTATTATTTTATTAGCCACCTATGCGCCAACAATGTACACCATTTGCTACATAGTCATTTTCTGTTAGTAAGTTAATGGTAGAGACTAATTTGATTGTAAGTTGAAAATAACATGGAACAAATTGACAACTACCAAAATGTAGAAATCAAATTGACTATAACCTCAAAATATAAGGACTAAAATAGTGTTTTTGCCTTTTATAAAATTCAAGTCTCTATACAAAACTAAATATTTATATATGAACTTGGATTGAAGAACATCCTATCGCTATGTGTGAAAATTTACAAATAATATGTAAAGGCTTGTTGCTATTCATGATGCCAACTTCGCAGGCCATTATGGCAATTCAAATCTTTAAACACCTGCTCACATCTTCATTTTTTAGCAATACGCTTGATGGAATTGCATACTTTGATAGACATAGAAACAATAATACATAAACACTCTAAGAACATCTTAATGCTTTATTTTTTCAATAAAGCTTTCAAAATTCTTAAAAGAAGATCCACCTTCACTGACACTCTTTTTAGCCATTTCCTTCAACTTTAGTGCCTTTGTCTTTATAACATCATCAGAGAGCAATGCTTTTATCTTTGTGTTGATTTCCTGCCTTTTGAGTTGTTACAATCCCATTTTCATCTGAGTTCAACCCTAAACCAACCTTCCAAACATCTCATATGTAACTCCTATTTTGGAATTGGTCTGTAAAGTAAGGCCAACATAGAAATGGGACTTCCACGCTTATACCCTCCAACATTGAATTCCATCCACAATGGCTTATTAAACATGCAGTAGAAGGGTGAGCTAGCACCTCCTCTTGAGGTGCCCAATCAACAATCTTTCCATGATCAGCTATTCTCTTTCTAATCCCATCTAGGAATTCCGAGAGTGCTTCACTGGTGATATCAGACAGAATAACCCACAAAAATGGAAGACCTATGAGCTCAAGTCCAAGTGCTAGTTCATCAAACTGTTGTTGGTTGAAGATTGAGGTGCTGCCAAAGGAAACAGAAATGACCGAACCCACAGGTTGTTTATCAAGCCAACTTAGGCAAGTTGAATCATTAGGCCAAAAGCTTCCACTTTGACAGCCCAATTGACTGCCTGAAAGTAATGGACCAACAGGTATTACCTTGAGTGTCTATAATTCCATCCTCAATAAGCTTTGGGATTCGGAGTGTAAGGGCCAAGGTTGCTGGTCCAGCAGGCCAAAATGCAACACTTTTAATTCCCATCTTCTCAGCAACTTCAAATGCCCACACAACTGATATCCCAGCAATGACACAACTAATCCGATCATCATAAGATTCGTTACTTTTCTCAATCAAGTCCTTGAAATGACCTGGCAGAACTTCTTGAAAACTATTTATCAGTTTAAGAGCATCAGTTCGATCATCCCCAGGTTCTAGACCGTCTGGGAGTGAGACTAGCCTTATCAGGCTATTCACTGGCATTGTAGTTGTTAATCTTGCAATTATGAACTCAGTGCTAACAAATGTGACCTTGATCCCATGATCAGCAATCTGGTGAGACAACTTCATAAGTGGCGCAACATGGCCCTATACGGGAAATGAAATGACTAGCACATGTGATTGGCTGCCCATGACAAATTATACTCTATATTGCCACCAAAATTATAACATCCACAAATTCAAAATTCCAAAATCTGCAAAATAACACATCGAAGTCATATTCCGATTAAATCATGAACAATTTCTCATGTAAATCTCCAACACATAGCTAGAATATGGATAGCATGACGCTCTAAGAATGCCAAAAAAAAAAAAAAAAACTTTTTTGTTTTTTGAGAAGAGCTCCAATAATTCACAAGAAGTCGAATACTGACAAGCTTTAGAATGGTCTCATAGTTTGAAGGTAGTAAAAAACAAGGAAATAAAACAATATATTATGAGCAAAAAGCATGATAAATGGTAAATCACACACTTGATCTTAGCCAAAAGGCCGAGAAAGGCATTGGCAATCACACACTACTGTTACAAAAGGATAACTGTAAAATTTTTGATCTGATAATAAAACAGGAACATGAAGAGAATGACCTCAGGGTAAAAATTGAAAGAACAATTTATCAATGTAATAACATGTAGCAAATCAAAACAATAATCTTAATTAATATCCACATATATTTTTGATAATTTGATACGTGGGGGAGGGGGATTCGAATGGCAAAAAGACATTAATCTGAATACACAATAAAGATATATATATATATATATGTGTGTGTGTGTGTGTGTGTGTGTGTGTGTGTATAAAAAAAGAAAAAAAAGAAAGAAAAAGAAATCAAATGTAGGGTAAAACTCAAATATAGTACTTCAGGTTCTCAATTATAATAGTTGCCAGGGACCAAGACAAGACTCTCCTGTACTAGGAGCTCTCTCTCTCGTGTGACTACGAGTTATATTCCTCCCCTAGGTTGCCTGGGGGTTTGTCTTTTATTTTATTCATTTTATGTCCACAGTTGTTATGGCGGAGGAAGTAATCAATAGCCTGGAAAATAGTCTAGAGAATATGAAGCTAACTACAGAAGAAGAAGAGGTAATTGCTATATCAGATGAGGGGCGAAAGGAAGAGATCGAAAGCTGCTCCTTAAGTCTGATTGGAAAGTTCTTGACATGCAAGCCTTTCAATAAGAAAGCAGCGCAGAATACATTGAGAAGAGCGTGGGGTCTGAATGATGGGTTGCAAATTATTGAAGTTGGATCCAACCTGTTCCAATTTAAGTTTAAATCTGAGTTTGAGTTGGAGCAGGTATGGAAAGGAGGGCCTTGGACATTTGATAATCAAGTCCTAATGCTACGTATATGGTAGTCAGGGATGACAGCAAAGAACGTTCAGTTTGAAGCGGTCTCGCTATGGGTGCAAATATGGGGAGCTCCGTTTGATATGGTCTGCCCCAAAGTGGCTGAGGAGGTTGGGAATAGATTGGGAGTAGTTGAAGAAGTCGAGAGGAGACGTCGGTAGGATCAACAAAACTTATTTATGAGAGTGAAGGTGGCTATCCCAATTTCCAAACCGTTGAGACGGGGAGGATATCTGGCTGGCTCAGACGGGGAAAAAACGTGGGCTACTTTTAAGTACGAGAGACTACCAATATTTTGTCACCACTATGGATTGCTGGGTCACGATCTCAGGCACTGTGCGAGTTACTTCGCCTTAACGAAGAATGGCAAGGAAGCTCCTCTACAATATGGTGAGTGGTTGAAAGCAAGTGGGAGTCGGTTGGGGCCAGGTCCGGCTAAGAGTTCTCAGCGCGATATGGTGGTGGGTGAAGGAAGGGAGAAGCTTGGCGGTGATAGGGTGGCGGCGGCTGTTAGTTACAACCAAGCAAACCCTAAGGAGCAAGAGTGTAATGGAAACATACAGGGTGACAATTTAGGGAATATTCAAGACAAGGGAATTAATGCGAACGTGATTTTCGCGCACGTTGAAACGGATGTGGATGGGCTGGCACCAAGTTGTATGCATAATTGTTCTTTGGAGGGAAGCATGTCTATTAATGCTAGTAAAGTGGACCTAACGTTGCATGGGAAAGGGCACGTGATACATGGGAAGCTTGAGCACATGGATGGAGTAAATGATGGGCTTAAAGACATTAAAACAAGGCCCAAATGGACCAGGTTGGCCCGTATGACTGATGGACATGATTCTTCAAGCATGAGTGAGCCAAATACGTTACTGGGCAAGCGCGGTGTGCAGTAACGTGAAGAACACATTGGGGCAGAGGCTGAAGAAAGAACGAGCAAACGAGAGAAGGTGCAGGTTGATGATTTTGATAGCAAAACGGCGGCGGTGCATGAACACCCTTGCCGAGCACAATGAGGATGTTGAGTTGGAATTGTCAAGGGCTTGGGAACCCTTGGACAATTCGAAGCCTTCGCAAACTTGTGAAGGACCAAGCTCCCATGGTGTGTTTCCTTATGGAAACTAGGTTGGACAAGGAAGGGTTTGATAAACATTGTAAGAAGCTACCTTTTAAGAATAAACTGATAGTGAAGAAACCAGATGCAGGAGGGGGATTGGCACTACTGTGGAAGCCAGAAGTGCACCTAGATGTAGTGAACTATACAAAGCACCATATATTGGCCAAAGTTGTGGAAGAAGATGGGTTTGAGTGGTATCTTACGGGCTTTTATGGGTGGGCTGAGGCTTGCCAAAAACCAAAATCATGGGCTCTCTTGTCTCACTTATCAAGTTTGGTGGATGGGCCTTGGTGTTGTATAGGGGATTTTAATGCAATTTTACTATCCTCTGAAAAGCAGAGCACGCACCCACCACCATATAAACAAATGGAATAGTTTAGCTTGGCTTTGGAATCATGTAATTTGAGTGACTTGGGGTTTGGCGGTTTTCCATTCACATGGAACAACAAACGTCCAGGGAGGGCCAACACTAAGGAACGTTTAGACTGGGCGGTTGCTAACTCGGTTTGGAGAGAAAAATATCCTGCCAGTACAATATTCCACTTGTTTTCTCATGCTTCAGACCATCATCCCATTATCTTACAAACCAAGACGGATAGTTGTTTGCGTGCCAGAGGTGTACGAGGTTTTAAGTTTGAAGAGGCTTGGCTATTGAATAATGACTGTGAGAAGAAGGTTGATGAAGCATGGAAGGCTAAGGGGGAGGAAGCAGCTTCGGCCATGGCTAGAGTTAAGGAGAAGATTTTGACTTGTGGGGAAGAACTACTAGCATGGGGCTCATCAAGGACAAACCCGGAGACGGAAGAAATTAAAAGACTGCAAAAGTTAGTTGAGAACTTAAGCATAGGGAAGCCTACAGAAGAGATGAAGGCAGAGTTTTTGGAAGCAAGTAAGAAACTAGATGGTTTGCTTCTTAAGCAGGAAGTCTATTGGCATCAACGATCACGGATTACTTGGCTCAAACATGGCGACAAAAACACCAAATTTTTTCATTCCAAGGCTTCACAGAGACAAAGGAGAAACTTTATTCATGGACTAAGAGATGGGCAGCAAAATTGGGTGGAGGAGATAAATGACATAGCTGGGGTGGCAACTTCATACTTTGAATCAATTTATAGCTCAGGTGGCTGTAACCAGTTGGAGGAATGTATTGATACAGTGCCTTGTAAAGTGATAGCAGACATGGTGGAAACGTTGTCTAGGGAGTTCAGTGCCAAAGAGATTAAAGCAGCTTTGTTTCAGATGAGACCAACAAAGGCGCTAGGACCTGATGGTATGAATGCTCTTTTTTATCAAAAATTTTGGCATATAGTTGGGAATGATGTGATTGCTGCTGTGTTAGATTTTTTGAATTCTGGTATAATGTTGCCTGAATTAAACTATACCCATATTGTCCTGATACCGAAAGTAAAGTCACCTGAGAGAATTACAGATTATAAGCCCATTAGTCTTTGCAATGTAATCTACAAAATTATTTCAAAGGTGCTGGCCAACAGATTAAAATTGATCCTTCCCAAGTTGATTTCCCTAGCTCAAAGTTCCTTTGTGCCTGGCCGGTTGATTACAGATAATGTGTTGGTTGCATATGAAACATTGCATGCTACGCATAGTAGGAGGTCTGGTAGAAGGGGTTCTTTGGCATTGAAGTTGGATATTAGTAAAGCTTATGACAGGGTGGAATAGGACTTCTTGAAGGGTCTTATGTCTAAGTTGGGTTTGCCTGAGAGATGGATTGATAGAGTTATGAGTTGTGTGACTTCCACTTCTTTTTCTGTTCGCATTAATGGTAAGGCATATGGTAATATTCGACCTTCCCATGGGCTCCGTCAAGGAAACCCACTATCACCTTATTTGTTTCTCTTATGTGCAGAAGGGTTCTCTTCTATGCTAGCCAAAGCACAAGATGGAGGGAGGCTCCATGGGGTTTCTATTTGTAGAAGAGCACCATGTATATACCATTTATTATTTGCAGATGATTCGCTCTTATTTTGTAAGGCTAATCAAGAGGAGGTGCAGGTTATTTCAGAGGTTTTGCAGACATATGTAGCCGCATCGGGCCAATGTATTAATTTTGAGAAGTTCTCAGTTTTCTTTAGCAACAATACAGCAACAGAATCTAGGGAGAGAATTATGGAGATTTTGGGGGTGAGGGAGGTAGAGAGATTTGATTCCTATTTGGGATTACCTACTTTGGTTGGCCGGGCTAAATACCAAACTTTTTCTTTCCTTAAAGATAGAGTTTGGAAGAAAATTCAAAGGTGGAAGGGACAATTATTATCATGAGCAGGGAAGGAAATTCTTATCAAAGCAGTGGCGCAATCTATCCCAACTTATACTATGGGGGTGTTCCAGTTGCCAGTGAAGCTTTGTGATGAGCTTAATGCAATGTGTGTAAGGTTTTGGTGGGGGCAAGTGGGCAATGAAAGGAAGATTCATTGGAAGAGTTGGAAGGTGTTAACTAAACCTAAGAATGAAGGTGGCATGGGTTTTCGAGACTTAAGAAATTTCAACCTTGCGATGTTGGCCAAACAAGGATGGAGGTTATTACATGAGAAAGATTCCTTGCTGTATGGATGCTTCAAGGCTAAGTACTTTCCTCGTAATTGTTTTTTGGAGGCGGCTGATATACCTAATAGTTCTTATGTGTGGAAGAGGCTGCTTGCAGCCAAACACATTCTGAAAAAGGGATGTTGCTGGAGGGTAGGAGATGGCACGTCAATCCGAGTCACACAAGATAAATGGCTTCCAAATTACCACACTAATCAAGTTCTTCACCGGCCTTTGGATGCAGAGGAGGATTGGCATGTGTGTGAGCTGATGGATGGGGATGGACATGGATGGGACTGTGAACTTATTGGTGTGAAATTTCATAGGGAGGATGTGGAGGCTATTCTCCGTATTCCCCTGAGTCATAGGAACATTCCAGACTCGATAGTGTGGCTGCCTAATAAAAACGGGGAATTTACGGTAAAGTCGGGTTACTTCATTACAAGGGGGCTGGACAATGAGATGGATGGAAGAGTGGAGAGCTCGGGTTTGAGGAATAGAGGACTGATATGGCCAAAGTTGTGGAAGCTCCATTTGCCTAGTAAAATAAAGGTATTTGGGTGGAGGGCTTGCCAGGATATTTTGCCTACGAAAGAAAACTCGGCGCGCCGAAAAATTATCGAAGATGGGACGTGTGAATTCTGTAAGCAAGAAACAGAGACGGTGTTACATGTTTTGTGGGGTTGTGGAGTGGCTCGGGGTGTGTGGGTTGAAAGTCACAGACGGATACAGAAGTGTTGGGGAGGACAAGATGATTTTGTACAGTTGGTGGAGGAGCTGATGGATAAAGTAGAGGAGGAGGTGATCGAACTTTTTCTGGTTCAGTGCTGGGTAATTTGGAACCATAGAAACTCTGTTTTACATGGTGGTGTTATCCAAGATCCAGCTCGACTTGTGAAATGTGCAACGGACATGTTGGAGGATTATAGAGGAGCACAGGAGCGTTTGGCCATCCATAACAACACCGAGGTGGTGCAGAAATGGGAGCCTCCAGTGGGGTTAATTTACAAAGTGAATTTCGATGCAGCGGTTTTTGCGGACTTGGATGCATCTGGTGTTGGAGTGGTGGTGCGTAACGATAAGGGATAAGTTATGGCTTCTCTAGTTGCCAGAGGACCACCGATGCAAGACAGTGAGGAAGTGGAGGTGCTTGCATGCCGGAGAGCAATGGAGTTTGCTGTGGAAGTGGGTTTCTCGGAGCTAATATTGGAAGGGGATAACTTGACTGTCATGAAGTCTCTTTGTTCTCTAAAGCCTAATAGGTCTCGCATGGGTCATATATATGAAGAAATACAATGTATAGCAGCAGGCTTGAGAAGTTTTGCAGTTAGTTTTGTTAAACGTAGTGCGAATAAAATGGCCCATGCGTTGGCAAAGCATGCTAGGCTAGTACGTTAGTTTTGTTAAACGTAGTGCGAATAAAGTGGCCCATGCGTTGGCAAAGCATAGTAGGCTAGTACATGATGAATGTGTTTGGCTGGAAGAGCGTCCACAGCCAGCATTAGAATTTTTGTACCTTGACTCTCTTGGTTTCAATTAATGAATGAAATCTAGGTTCATCTTTAAAAAAAAAAAAAAAAAATATGGATGAATCTTGAAAATATCTTTTGTTATTGGGCCTGCATTGGAATTCTGTCTCCCCAGTAAAACCTAAGAAATTTTGGTTTTCCAAATACCCAATCACCTTCAAATCCAAGTCCTTTAATTTAATATTAGAAATTCAGCTCCAATTATTGTTCCGGGCCTAATTTGATGGAATAGTCCACGGATATTAATTTAAGACTAGAGATCAAATTCTTTAAAACCCTGCAAGGCATGCCCATGGGCTTGCTGCATCCAATTTCACATTTGCCAAAAAGAGCTATAAAAATCCAACTAAACCTTCTATTTTTGTCCAAATTTTAGCTCCTTTGAGCTTTTGACTTTAAAGTTTTAAGGCCTTAATAGTTAATTCACACCGTCTGATTGTCACACACATAGATCATAGCCGCTGTCTGATATTTTGCTGGATCTTCAGTTGACTTCTTGTATGATTTCACACCAACCCTTTCATGAACTAGAGTTATTTTGTTCTGCTTTTTACCCGATTCAATACATTTATTTATGAAATTAGATGGTCAAAGTTTGAATTACATATATGGGTAAAACACAACTAGTGTTACCTTTTCTAAGAAAAATTAAATTCAAAACAACCAATTGTTTGGATTTAATTGAGAACCTAAAGTACTATATTTGAGTTTTACTCTATATTTGATTTCTTTTTCTTTCTTTTTTTATTTTTTTATACACACACACACACATATATATATATATATATATATATATATCTTTATTGTGTATTCAGATTAATGTCTTTTTACCATTTGAATCCCCCTCCCCCACCTATCAAATTATCAAAAATATATGTGGATATTAATTAAGATTATTGTTTTGATTTGCTACATCCATATTAGTATTACGCGTGCCTTTAATAAGAATTAATAGACCGAAAAGCATGGGCTCAATAACAAAATATATTTTCAAGATTCATCCATATTAGTATATTACTATTGCGCGCGCCTTTAATAAGAATCATAGACTAGGAAGCATGGTCACAATTACATGCATGGAGTAATTACGATAAACTTGTTGTAATTTGACTTGAATTTACATTACCTTTAAAAATTGTCACATTGTTTCTTGTAACCCACCTTTAATAAAAACAGGTATAAATATGTATATTTGTTTCACTTTTACGTCTCTTTCAAAAAAAAAAAAAAAAAAAAGAGAAAATAAGACATAAAAGTTGGGGTTTTGTAAAAATTAAGAAAACCCAACTTTGAAGCAACTGAATCTTTGAAAAAGCATTCCACAATCACATAGATCTATAAGAGAAATTTTACAGAAAAGAAGATCAAAGAAAATTCAAATGGGCTCACTCTAGACTTTAAGCTTACTACAATTTGGTTGGGCTTGTAATCATATTCAAAGAAACTCCTTTTGACAAGTTTCTTATTACTAAGGAATTTCGTCAGAGGCATCATAGTCACCAAATTCAATAAATCTCAATAACAAGTCTTTTGCAGTGATAGGAAATAAAAATCTACATAGATAATAGTAGATTTACCCCTGTTTTTGTCTTGGAGCCCAGCGTTGTTAAAATCGACTTTGGAATTGGAATTATCTTTCTTCTTAGTAGTTCTTCTGTCTTTGGTAGCGGTGGGCCAAGGGTGAGGATCTTTTTTTTTTTTTTTTTTTTTTTTTTTTTTTTTTACAAGATATAATTTATACTGTAGCTTAATTTAAGTGTATATACATATGAAATTCTCTTTTGGAGACTTAAACCTTGACTCTTGTCCCCTCACACCCTACAAGTATAAGTACTTATACTTGTGGAGTGATTATTGAAACAAAAGTATGTGGTGATTTTTTTTTTTTTAAGAGAGTTTTAGTTTATGGCATTGTACGAATTAGAACCCACGTTAAATTAGTGAGTATAATAGAAGCCATTTTGTTTGAGCAATTTAATTTACAATTTTACCCTCAATTATAACATTATTTCAATTTTTTTTTCTTTCCTTTTTTTTTTTCATCATGTTGTTCAATGTCAGTCCTCTCTCTCTCTCTCTCTCTCTCTCTCTCTCTCTCTCTCTTAAATTTATTTTTTGCATTGTTAAAAATATATATATATATATATATATAATAACAAAAATATAAAATAGTATAAAATGTGTAATGTGCTAATTTTATAAGATGTAATTTTATTAATTTTAATTGATAATAAATAATATTTTTCTTATTTAATGTAATGAGTAAATTTATATAAGTTATATTTTTTATTCTCTCACTTTTCTCTTCAACCAAATACAAAAGTTTTTCATCTCTTTGATTTTCTATCCTCTCAACTAAATACATATGTGAGAAAACTAAATTTTTTCTATCATATCACTTTTGTCTCTTCCCCCATTTTCTTTGAAAGAGTGACTTTTGAACACCATTTATAGGGTTTGAAATTTGAATTTCAATGTGTGTGTCCAAACATATTAAAGCCCATTATGTGAGTTCCTTGCTCATATGTGAATTAAAAAAAAAAAATGCGTGAGTGATAGAGAAAAAGTGGTTGACAGCTAACCACTTAAAGGTTAGGCATTTTTATAGTTGTACTCTAATTATGTAATGTATTATAAATCTGGTTTAAAACACTAATATTACTATTTTCGTGTCTGTTTTAATAAGTATTACTGTTTGCTAAAAAAAAAAAAAAAAAAGTAAAAAGAAGGGCAGTCAGCCACTCAACTCAAAAAAAAAAAAAAAAAAAAAAAGGAAGAAGAAGAAAAGTTTTGAAAACAATAATTGACGTGTTTATAAATGAAGAAACACAACATGAGGGAAGCTGAAGAAGCATGAGAAAGAGGGAAAGATTGAAGATGGAGATGCAAGGTTACAAATCTTTTTTTTTTTTTCAACATAGGCCGTGTCTCTAACGTGTCCTTGATGTGTCCAATAATTTCTTTTTTTTTTTTTAAATGGGCTAGGACACATATGCAGTCATGTCTCGTACAAGTCTAGCACAAGCACAGTAGGCAAAAGGCCATGGCGATGCTTTCTAGATCATAGTTACTAAATAAAAATTCAATAAAATAGATTTTAAAGACTAAAAAGAACAAAACCTAGACTAAAGTGCAAACTACACTCGAAAAGTTTAGTGATATTTGTATTTGACATTAAAGTTTTAGAATTTAAATTTTACCTCTTTAAAGTTCTATTTTGTTTGCATTAGCAGCCCATCTGTTCATATTTTTTTGTTAAGTATCATATAAACTTGTCATGCTTGTTTAGTTTGTTCAATAAAATGATGCTACATCATTTTTAAACTAGATATTTGTATCTAAACTGGTTTGGATCGAAGATCCTCCCTATTTTCTTGCCATGCAATTATTAATTGATGTAGAATCTACTAATTAATGATGATAGTATCAATTTTCCTTTAATTTTTTTTTAATATAAAAAACTAAGGCTAAATTGAAAACAACACCTCTAAATTTTAGAGGTATTTGGATTTTACATTATAAAATTTTAGAATTTAGATTTTACCTCCTGAAATTTTATTCTATTTGCATTAGCAACTCATCCATTCATATTTTCCATTAAGTGCCACATAAGCTTACCACACATGTTCAATTTATTCAATAAAAAAAAAAATGCCATGTCATTTTATATTTTTTTTAGGCTGCAAAAAAACTGTTGCAATTAACTCAAAAAGTTTTTTCTCAGATGCAATTGACTTGTATGTAGTAGAAATGGTTGGAAATGAGATCCCCGTCCCAAACTTTCCTTGTTTCCATCCCTGCAACTCATTGTTTCAGTCTCAACATGCATGCTAAGTGCTAACTCAGAAGTATTTTTTTTTTTTTTGGCGAAAAGATAGATATGTTAAATAAAGTTTATGAATTGTGGTTAAGCTAGCATTTTCACTTGTGTACTTTAGAAGCAGTAATGTTTGCTAAAACTTTAGTCATAATTGATAAATTGCCACTTTGAAGGACTCAGCCTTTTTGCTTACCAAAAAAGAATAGAAAAAGGGGAAGTAAAATATTCAATAAACAGGTTAATTAAGCTTAAACAAAATTAAGGCTAATTGCAATTCATGATGCCAACTTTGCAAGCCATTATGGCAATTCAAATCTTTAAACACCTCCTCACATCTTCATTTTTTAGCAATAAACTTAAATGAAATTGCATACTTCGATAGACATAGAAACAATAAAACATAAACACTCTAAAAACATCTTAATACTTTATTTGTTCAATAAAGCTTTCAAAATTCTTAAAAGAAGATCCACCTTCGGTAACACTCTTTTTAGCCATCTCCTTCAGCTTCAATGCATTTGTTTTTATACCATCATCAAAGAGCAATGCTTTTATCTTTGTGTTGATTTCATGCCTTGTGATAATCCCATTTTCATCTGGGTTCAATCCTAAACCAACCTTCCAAAAATCACATATGTAACTCTTATTTTGGAATTGATCTGTAAAGTAAGGCCAGCATAGAAATGGGACTCCCATGCTTATACCCTCCAAGGTTGAATTCCATCCACAATGGCTTAGAAAACATGCAGTAGAAGGGTGAGCTAGCACCTGCTCTTGAGGTGCCCAATTAACAATCCTTCCACGATCAGCTATTCTTGTTCTAAACCCATCCAAGGATTCAGAAAGTGCTTCATTGATGATATCTGACCGAACAACCCACAAAAATGGTTGGCCTATGAGTTCAAGTCCAAGTGCAAGTTCATCCAATTGTTGTTGGTTGAAGATTGATGTGCTGCCAAAGGAAGCATAAATGACTGAACCCACAGGTTGTTTATCAAGCCAACTTAGGCAAGTTGAATCCTCAGGCCAAAAGCTTCCAATATGACCGCCTGATTGATTGGCCAAAAGTAATGGGCCAACAGGCATGATTTTAGGAATTAAATTTAAGGCCAATGAGTCAAGTTCATAGAATGAGTTGCAGATAAGCCAGTTGCATTGTTTGACAAAATGGATCATCCTGAAAACATGTCCAAATAAAATTTCTTGCGACTTTGAGTCTCCAGGGCAGCTCCATGGCAACCTTGTGCTTGTCCATGCAGGGATTTCCTTTGACAGCCAAATCAACTCATTTTTTAATGGAGTTCCTGCAAGGTCAAATTATTTTTATCAAAACCAAACAAGTACCATATCATATATCAATTGTTTAATATAAAAATAACATCCATATGAACTTTATCATATATCAATTGTTTAATATAAAAATAACCGCGAAATGTAGCCTTAGAGGTATCAATTGACATAAGTAGGCAAAATAGTAGTTAGGTATTACCTTGAGTATCTATAATTCCATCCTGAATAAACTTTGGGATACTTAGTATGATGGCCAGGGTTGCCGGTCCAGCAGGCCAAAGTACAGCCCTTTTAATTCCCATCTTCTCAGCTACTTCGTGTGCCGGCACAACCATTCCATCAGTAATGACACAACTGATACGCTCATCATCAGACTCGTTAATTTTCTCAATCAAGTCCTTGAAATGACCTGGCATAGCTTCTAGAAAACTATTGGACAGCTTAATAATATCATTTCGGTCATCGCCAGGTTCTAGACCATCCGGGAGTGGGACTAGCCTTATTGAGCTCTTCATTGGCATTGTAGTTGTTAATCTTTCATGTATGAACTGAGGGCTAACAAATGTGACCTTGATCCCATGATCAACAATCTGGTGAGAAAACTTCATAAGTGGGGCAACATGGCCCTGCGCTGGATATGGTACGACTAGCACATGTGGTTGGCTACCCATGATCCCAAATTCTAAATTTTAAAGTCTGCAAAATTACAAATCATAACCAAAATATCTAGTAACTACCGATGGAGACAACTGAAAAGTATGATAAGCAGTAAAGCACATACTACTATAATAAGATAATTGTAAGATTATATTGGTAAATAATACAACTAGGAAATCAAAAGCACCAAATAAATGCAATTCAAAGTCTGAAAATCTAACTCAATAAACAAATGTATCAAATCTGGTAAAATCAGAGCAAAACAACTATAGTCCATAGTTTGGCAGGTGTGAAAACATACAATTCGACTAAAACTCCTGCGAAATATCAGACGGCATCTATGATCTGTGGCTGTGTGAGTAAGCTTATTAAGGCCTTAAAACTCTTTTAAGCCGAAAGCTCAAACCGGCTAAAAGTAAAGAGTGTTTCAGGCTCTCACAGACATGCATGGGAGCTATTGGTTTAATTTTTAGGGCTCTTTGTAGCAATTGTGAAATCGAATATGTCATCGAAAGGTGCATGCCCTGAAGGGTTCTTGAGAATTTGGTAAAAGATATTTTGTTCTTGGCTGGTAGAAATTTCCTTTCTTTCTTATTTTAAATTAAGAGCCACCGCTCAAATCATGCCCAAAGAAAAGGACTTCGTACACTGGAAGGCTCAGTCTATTGTCGTTGAGTAATAATTCAGACCGGTCCTCACGGTTCCCTACTTCTAAACCTTAAAAAAAAAAAAAAAAAAAAAAATGAGAAAGAAACACAACTGCTGGGAAACATTTCAGATTTCGGCAGAAAATAGTAATTCTACCTAAGGATATTTTTCACCATTACATGCAAAAACGTTTTGAGTTTCACAGATTCTATCCTACATCACAGCATCCAAAACAACCCAAAAATCCACAACAATGAAGTGATGAACAGAGAGAGAGAGAGAGAGAGAGGTAAGAACCCGAAGGTGAGCTTCGATCATTCTTTGAGCCTAAGGTAGATTACTCATGAAACTTCAACTTTCACATATTTGCAATTTTGCAGCACAGAGAGAGTGGCAGAAAAAGTCTTGCAGCAAAGAGAGTGCTGAGTTAAAATTGAAAAACTCAAACTCAAAGTAAAGAGTTTGAACACTAGGACTTGGGTAAAGGGGCTGGAGTTAGGTGGGGTGGGTGGAATCTTTTAAACGGGTAACCAAGCAAACGATGCCACGTTTTTTTCCTTTTCTACCAATTAGTGCCACATATTGAGTCATTGACATGTGCTGACAATTCAAAATAGTACTCCTACTACACTACTAGTTTATATGCGTGCCACTAGTACTTGTTTGGCAATTAAAAATACTACACTACTAGTACTTTTTTATATTATTATTATTATTATTATTATACTTCAATTTTTGTTGAAAATATCTAAGTGTATTTATTGTTTTGTTTCTGTTAATAAAATGCTATATTAAATAAATTATAGAATTTTTATGAAAAATACATTTAATTTGATTATTTTATTTTATTTTTCTATTTGTACCAAATGAATATATTTAATATTTAAAATAATTATTAAATTAGTTAGGACGTCATCACGGTTCGATCTCGGTTCAATTTCGGTTCGACTTTAAAAACTTTAAACCTCTTCTTTTTTCGGTTCAATGAACAGTCTGAGTCTGAAAATCTTGAATTCTTCTACAAGGACGTACACAAAAAATTCACCCACATTTTTCACAGGTTGACAAGGTTTTATTTTTTTTTAGAATGAAAAATGGGGGCCTTTATGGCTATATTACACGCCAGAGTAGGGAGCCAGGTGGAGGCCAAGCTTAGCACCCTCTCCAACCTGTGCCGGAGTCACCTCACTTTTATGAGTACACCTCCTAATAAGTATGCCCACCAACGGATTATTTTCTTGCTTATACTATTAACGATATGCTATGTTAGAATTTGTGAAAAATTTTGTCAAATTTTTTGTGTTTACAATTTTTCTAATTAAAAATGAATGCAACCTGAAGAAGGTGATTGGCATTAGTGCAAGCCAAGAATTGTAGGTAGTTCCTTTTCACCTAATTCATTCGTTTGGGTTTTTCTTTTTACTTGGCAATTCATTTGAAGAGTATTATACATACCATAGAAAATAATATTGGGCAACTTATATAAAACATAGTGCAAGAATTTTTTTTTGTTTTTGTTTTTCTTACTTGGCCACAATAATTAATTTTTTAGTTAAAAAAATATTGGAGATGTGACAGGATAATAAAGATTATATTTTTGTGATTTGTAGAATATGGGGAAGTTAATTACAATATTTGACTTTTATAGTCATGAATAATGTCAAACTAGGTTTCACAAAAAAGAAAAGAAAAAGAGATGCTTTATTATATTTTTCATTATTTTATTTTAATTGAAAGTTTTTAAAATCAAGAGTTTAATTTCCTTCTTCTCAAAAAAAAAAAAAAAAAAAAAACTTAAGAATATGCATTTTCTTGATATATGATTTAGGTATTAAAATTTATCAAGAATGAGTAAAGAGAAGATTATAAAATTCAGAATTATTGGTAAGGATACATACAATGAACTCTTGCAATCCACTAGGCTTTTTTTGTTAGGTTTGTATTTATAGGTTGGACATTGTGAACAAAGATTAAGTCTAGAAGTCATTTTTCAAGACCATTTGATGTTCAAGACTACCGTTCAAGACTGATGTTGAAAGCGAAGATTTTGCACACTCAAAAACCATAGAGACTCTCATTAAAAAAAAAAAAAAAAAAAAAAAAAACCATAGAGATTGCTACTATGAAGAATCTTCATGAATATTCTTGAAGTTGTAGACTGGTGTTCAAGTTGAACAAAATCCACAATAGAAGAGTCCAAGGATTTAGTGTTGTATGTGGTCATGTCAGTAAATTTTACTTGGAGTTGCTATAAGATTAAGGTTGATTTTATTATAAACTTCAATTCTGTATGGTGGATCTATTTCCTCAAGGGTTGGTGGTAAATCTCTAGTGAGTTTTTCCCATCTGGGTTTTCTCTTTGTAACCATCTCGCATTGTTCTTTATTTTTTGCACTTGTTTTGCGGTATTGGTTTGTGAGACAATTAACCATAAATTGAACTTGAAAGCAAAATATCTTAATTAACTAAACTTGGCATAAAACTCATTAATTTGTAACAATCGGGTTCTAAATTCTTAACACTATTTTTTTGTGTGTTCACTTTAGACCTCACTCTTTTATTATCATGTCAAACTAAACCACCCCTTACTTTGCTTGTTTTGGCACAATAATGAAAGTGTGAGATTTAAAGTGACATTTATCAGTATGATGTTTAATTTATCAGAAGAAACAATATATGTTTAGAAACAATATATGTTTTTTTAATATTCCCTTCAAATATTTAACATGTGCCTTGATACATAAAACTGAATAATTTATTTTTCTTTTGTAATGAAATTTAATAGTTTCTTGCTACTATTAGAGAATAGGGAACACGTAATTCTTCTTTGTAATTCATGGACAGAAGGTAATAAAGTAGTCAAGTCTACTAGATCAGGTAAACTTAATAGTTTTTCAATTGATTTATTTATTACTTCATGGGAAGCAAACTCATTGCAATCACTCTAATGTTGAAAGAATTAACCCAACTAAAACAAGTGAATTAATTTCAATTAAAATTCCAAAAGACAATAAACTTATCAATTTCATGTAATTGTTATATTTATGTTCTTGAAGTTTATGGCAATATGGATTGAAAAATTATTTGAGTAAAACTTATTACCCACTATTATATACACCAAGTATGTAATAAACACTATCCCAAATCATTGTATCGACCATTTCATCAATGCTACCATTAGCCTCACCTTATGCTTGTAATATTTTCTTCATCAACCTAAATGAAATTCTATTGTTTGGGGGAAAAGCCATTTTGAACTGGGACATTCCATGGGATGTACCAATTTTAGAAAATGCAAAACTACCATGTGTTAGCTCTAGTCACAGAGTCACATAGCTTGTCATATCAATAGAGTCATTCTATACAAAGTTTTGGGATTGGATCCTGCTTGTAGGCTGCAACTTTGCCATGTTCACTAGATGTCAACCTCATTATTAGTCACATGTCAGTAACAAAAGATCCTACCATGTCAGTCAAGCAGCATATGTGCCATATTAATTACTTTCCCAGCCTCGTGCAATATGTTGTACTTGTCTTTAACAACGCTAGTCACACAATACTTTCACTTATCGACACAACTTCCAACTCTTGGTGTCAACCATCGTCATCATGTGTGGTTGCATATTGTCATCCACACATGTAGTATATTGTCAAGTTTTACATTCAAGATCTTTCAAACTCAAGATTTCCACCCTCATTAGTATAGCGGGGGTGTTAACTATATTATAGCCCAAATCAAATGTAGGCCCATGTATTTATAGAATAAGCAATTAACCTTGGTTAATATATAGTTAGGCTAGAGTTAGAATATTGTTTTGTAATTCATAAATCATATATTGAATTCATTTCAATATGAGATCTTAATAGACAATTATATAGCCATCAAGGGTTTTTCATCATGAATGTAGGTCATCAAGTCAAACTACATAAACTTTTGTGTTTACTTTCTCTTTTATGCTTCTACTCATTATTCAATCACTCAATTAAAAATATAATAAAGATAAACTATAATTAAACCAATAAATAAAAAAGAATTCTAAATATCCCATAACAAAGTAATGGTTCCATCTTCATTTCCACGATAATTTCAAGACACAATAACACTGACTGAAAAGCAAATCCTTGTGCTTGGAGTTAAGATTAAGGCATATAATTGATGCCATAACTAATTTAATGGTATGAAGAACACCTCTTATTGTTTTCAAATTTTGAAGTCCCTAAACATATTGCTAATTACATTAATTTCAGAACCTAGGAGAAAATGGGCAAATGCCCCTTTCAAAAAAAAAAAAAAAAATCCGGCATTTTGCCCCCTTTCCCAAATTAATTAGGGAAAAACTCCTCTTTTGAAACTCGATTTTCTTAAAATCGAGTTATAAAAAAAAAAAAAAAATATATATATATATATATATATATATTCTGAAGCCCTATAGCGGCGTTTTTAAGGAGCCTGTAGTGGCGTTTTGTAACTCAATTTCCATAAAGTTGAGTTACATGCAAATTTTTTTCCTTTTTGTACCTATAACTCAACTTTATGGAGATCAAGTTACAAAACACCACTATAGATCCTTAAAACGTCACTATAGGCTCCTGAAAAACACTGTTATAAGGCTTAACTCGATTTTCAAAAGAGGGGCATTTTCCTAATTAGTTTGAGAAAGAGGGCAAAATGCTAGATTGTTTTTTTAAAAAGAGCAAAGGCCAATTTTTTCCTTAGAACCTATAATAACAAACTAACTCAATTCACATGATATAGGTTAGAAACAACTGACACTTCCCATCGTTTCCAAACTACCAATTATAAAATGTAGATCAACTAAAGCATGTTACATACGTAACAAGATGTAAAATCAATTAAAAAAATAAATTGAGCAAACCCAAAAATTTAACTCCTCTCTCTTTCATTCAACCATTCAAATCGACTGTCCAAAAAGCAGTGTACTCAAAAAATATAATACCAAACAAAACCCAAATGTACACTGCATAATAAGCAGGGAATAGAAGAAGCAAATGAAATAGAAATAAAAATAAAAATAAAGAATTCAAGGATACGTGAGTATGAAACATAGAGCACAGTTAAAAAAATTGAAAACTCATTTTTCTCAATAATTATACGCATTTTAAAACATAAAAATAAAATAAAAACCCATCCAAATCAACGGATGTCATAGTTATCAAACCACACTGAAGCATATTCAATAAACTAGATTTCTCAATAAAACCTAAACAAACCACTTTTTTCTTTTTCTTTTTTTGGTTGCTAAATCTCCAAAACCTATAAAGAGAAAACCACATAATGACCAACCACACGTCCTTTTCAAAATCATTGCTTTCTTCCCCACTCAAATTTCTCATGATCCAAACGCACTAAGACACAACTAAAACATCCACACACAAAAAATTTTCTTAGCAAGGGAAGTGAGAAATATCATCATTACCACCATGCACCCTTGGCATGATGGTTATTCCATAAGCATAAGTGCTTGTGGGATGCGGGGAATAAGGGCCAAGGTTCAAGTTTTCAAAAGAAAACTTTATATACATACACTTGTATAATTAAATTAGATTAGAGTAAAATTCTATCTTAGATCACAAACTAATAATAATAATAATAATAATTTCCCTCTATATATACACACCACACTTGCCCAAGTTCATCATACCTTTTGAGAGAAGTTTGTTAGGGCCATGTGTTTTGGTATTGTCAACCATGCCAAATTATGTGTCTTTTATTGAGTTCTTAAAGTTATAATTGAAGACCGAGTTGAAGACACAAAGTTTGCTTAAGAAAAGCTCAAGAAAAACACATTTTCAACATGTACCTTGATAGCAGCTCGATGCCTCTTGATAGAAGCTCAAAACTTTGTGTCCTCGATAGAAGCTTGATAGCAGCTCCATCTAAGATTTTGTTCTCGATAGATCAAATTTTGCGAATCAGCAAAAATCAGCAATGCGAAAAAACCCATAGTTATTCGTTTCAAGCTTGAATTGAGATTTGTTTGAACTAGTATTTAAAGGACATCATAAGCCATCTAATAAAGGGGTTTTTTTTAGAGAGAGAAACACTTCGTTTATGCAGCTAGGGTTTTGTAACTAAGTTTTCTCTATTTCACTAAACCAAAGAGTTTCAAAATAGATCTAAAGATTCCATTGGTGAAGAAGCCAAAGTCATAACAACCACCACTGACTTGCTTTTATGAGGAAAACCTTCAAGAGGTTCTCAAAGTCAATTGGAGGTTCCAATTATGATTGTGGGTGGAGCATTCATATATTGAAGAGTTCAGAGGTTTTGAAGATGTAGAAGGTTTCTGTTGTAAGTTCATTTAAGTTTGTAGAGTCTAGGGACAAAAGTTTTGTATTAGATCTGAAACTTCTGAAGGTTTCTTACCAGGTTTTGGGAAGGTTTCTTACCAGGTTTTTTACTATGAAACTAGTTTGTTTTATTGGTTTTCCTGGATCATCATATCTTGCCTTATTTACTATTCCTTTGTGCATGTTTTGACATGATATTGATGTTTGTTTGTTTAACCAAGGATTATTCATAATATATCTAATTAACAACTTGGGTTTGAAACCTGTTAATTCTATCAACCGGGGTTTAAATTTCCCAACAAGTGGTATCAGAGCAGGTACAATCTGATTGAATTAATTTCCTAAGTGTGATCCTTGACCTACATTGTCATGGATCATAGACAATCTCTTTTGATTCCTCCTTTGTTAGATAGTACTAACTATGTGTACTAGAAAGTTTGTATGAAAGTTTTTTCGAGGCTTTTGATGAATAATTATGGTTGGCTGTTGAAGTTGGATGGAAGAAACCAAGTGAACCCCTAGCTACTTTAAATGCTTTGTTTAATGGTGTGACAAATGGGGAGTTCAAGAAAATATCATTCACTGAAATTGCTAGGAAAGCATGGACCATTCCTAAGACCACCTATGAAGGTACTAAGGCAAAAAAGACTGTTAAGCTTCAAAAATTCACTAGTAGTTTTGAAGAAATAAGGATGGAGGAGGATGAAACCTTTGATGAGTTCTATGCTAAACTCAAGGATATTGCGAACTATGCCTTTAATCTTGGAGAATCTATAGCATAACCCAAAATGTTAGGAAAATCTTTAGGTTCCTACCTGAAAGATTCCATGTCAAGATCACTACCATTGAAGAATGTTGAGAAATTTAGACCCTGGTTGATAAAATTAATAAGTTTTAAACCCAAGTTGTTAATTAGATTTATTATGAATCAAACTTGTTAAAATAAACAAACATCAATATCATGTCAAAATCATGTGCAGCGAAAAAGTAAATAAGACAAGATATGATGACATAGGAAAACCAATGAAACCAACCAATTTCACAGTAAAAAACCTAGGGGAACACCTTCCTGAAAAGCAATCCACTATAGTAAAGAGAAGTTTCAGATCTAGTACAAAACTTTTGTCCCTAGACTCTACAATCCCTGTAGATGAACTCACAGCAGAAATCTTTTACCGCTTCAGAACCTCTGAACTCTTTAATATATGAACGCCACCCTTTGATGTTGCATGAATTTCAATACGTGACTAACTCATTTGTACGAATCCCAGTACGTGACTCACTCAGTAACTTAAGGAAGAAGAATGTTGGCTATAAAGTTCTTCACTTCATCAACAATGAAGATCAAGAAGCACTTAGTTACAAAACCTTAAGGCACAAAGCCACAGTAGCTTCTTTCTGAGAGAATAAGTTATCGGTTTCCTTTTACATATGTTCTCCTTGTATTCTCTTTTGTGATGGCCTCTAAAATAAGCCTTATATAGGTTTAGGGTTGTGAAAAAAGAAACCCTATACAAATACATAATCCTGGTCCAAAAATCAGATCTGAAAATTCTGATTTTCCATAACCTCGATCAATTGAGAGGTGTTAAGATTTAAACCTCGATAGATAGTTAGGTGTTGAGGAGGTATCGAGAAGCTGTCGAGGAGACAAGAGTTTTCTCGATTGATCCACCAGTTGTCAAGAAGGTGTCGAGATTGTGATAACAGTCAACTGAAGAGCTCGATAGATAGCCAATTGTCGGGAGGTGTCGAGTAGCTGTCAAGCTATCTGTCCACAAGTGTTGAGCTATCTGTCCACCTTTATTGAACACCTTTTCTTCACTTATTTCTTGGTCCAATCTTCATAGCTTTAAAACTAGACTTGAACAACATGTTTCTTCAAGTATTAAACACATCCTAGATCTACCCAATTACAAGTATAATGCGTTTTATCAAAGGATTAGCCAACTACATAGAATATTGACATATGTTCCTAACAAGTGAATCACATATGTCCTAACAATCTCCCCCTTTGACAATCCGTGACAAAACCACAATAAACAAATGAACATATAAGAGAAGTCATAAATCACTCAACTCATATTCACTTGTTGAATACAATAAAATCTATCTTAATACAAACTCTTGAAAATTTTTGCAAGAAGAGAGTTTATGGCAAGTAGACTTTGACAACCTGTATTTCTGAAACACTTTAAACAAAATTCATCAAGGCATCTTGTGTGAAACAGAAATAATAGATTGCATACAATAATAAGAAGCATATATATAAAGATAGAAAAGAAACAACATATGTAGAGGTAGGTGAAGAAAACATACATCATCATATCATATAATAAAGATAAGTACAATGTATGTAAACATGATCACAAGACCCAAGGTACAAGAACAAGGAAGTAAGCATTCCCCCTAATAAGATAAAACACATCTCCACCTTATAGAGGCATGCATTTCTCCCCCTAATATGTAGAATCTTAGAAAAGAAGCCACATATTCTCCTCAATTTCTCCCCCTTTTTGTCATGATTGACAAAGGGTACACAAAACTATAAAGCCTCACCTGAGAAACATAAAGATGATCAAGGGTGATCAAGGGGGCACAAGAAATCCATATAAATGCATAAATGTAACGAAACAAGATGTCATGGATGACAAGATAATAGAAAGGTGCAAAACATATGAAAAACAAATCTTTCAACAAGAAAAATGTTAAGCACATAATTCCAAAACGCGCACACATACTAAACAAGTCTAACCAATTTTATATTTCAAAAACAAGTTAAGACAGTTTAGTGAGCATACATTAACACATGTAAAACCTTTGTGATGGCCAAATCACATTGTACCTACATATATATCAAGAGTAGCAAAGAATATTGCGTGTTGTGTGTGAAAAATATTGCAAGATTGCATATGTGTATACATGTTATGATGATTTGAGATATGAGAAAATTACTTTAACTCACACACAATTATAACTATTTGATGGGGACTATTACCTTCAAGGTACATCCTATAACTCTCGTATCTCCTAGAATACACACTTGCAATCATATTTACAGCATTTTTGATCTTTTTGTTTTTTATTTTCTTTGCATATTTTCTTTTATTTTAGTATATCATGCATGAGCATATGAAAGAAAGAAAAGAAATACTCAAGATGTTAAGCTTTTGACACTGCACTTTTGCTATGCCGAAGCATACGGGTATCTTTGACACTGCACTTTTGTTATACCGAAGCATACATGTGTCATATTATGATTGGTGGACAACAGTGGTAAGATGGTTTTTTATGCCTTTCTCTTAAGATTTTCTAGTCCTACCCATCAAAAAGAGTGATATAAGTGTTAAGTTCAAGAGATAACTTAATCTTTCTCATCACAAATAAGAGCCACATAGCTCTTTTGCTTAGTTGTGTATAAAGATGCTCATCTAAGCTATAAATGATATAAAGTTTAGAAAACTTTGTTTCAATGGCCATCTAAGGTACACAAGTACCAATGTACACAAAACACACACTGTTTTTGTATTTTTTTTATTTTTCCTTTTTATTTTTATTTTGAAAAAAAAAAAAAATTAAACAACCAAACAAAAACAGACAAATAACATGAAAGTATGAAAGAAAGATGCATATGCATGAAGGCATGATAGAAAGGTGCAGATACATGAAAGCATGATTCCAAAAATAGATATGAAATCAAGTAAAGAGAGTCCTACTTTAGATAAAAAAAATTAAAGCACAGGACAAACAGAAAAGACAATTAAGTCTTAGGTTTCTTTCTCACCTACACAGCACGAGTTTTTGGCCGTGAAGATGAAAAGGCACGTGTCCTAGTATGTCTACTAAAGGACATAGAAAAATTAGAATTCTCTTGAAATTGAGCTAAAAAGCTCAAGACTTTTAATAACTCTCCAAACAAAGGTGTAGGTCCTTGAGAGGAAATCTATAACCGTTTGAATAATTGCTTATAAGGATACAACTTAAAGCAATTAGGACGAATGTGTCCAGAAGCACCACAATGGTGACAAACATGAGGTCTAACAAAGGATTTAGATTTCATACCTTTATTACCTTTCTCAGGTTGGGGTACAAAGACAGTCCTTGATCCAGAAGCCGTGGAAGAGGAGGGGCTGGAGGAAACAGCATATTCTAAGCTAGTCTTATTAGAACTAGGCTTTTGAGCACTCATTACCTCATCAAGCTTTGCACTAGACATCCTCTCTATTTAAGTTATAGCTTGACTAAGCTCAACTTCAAGATTATTGACCTTCTCTTCTAATAAGGTGTTCTCCACAACAAGAGTCTCAACTAACCTTGTAGTCTCATTCAGTTTGACTAATAGATCAGCTTTCTCAGTTTTTACCTCATTAAGCTCTTTTCTACAAAGATGAGAAGTCTTTTCAGATTTTATGAATTTAGTGCATAGTTTATCATAGGCTTCCTGAATGGTTATCTTCTTGGGTACTTCATCATCAGAAGAATCCTCACTGTCACTAGCACTCTCCACAATCAACTTATCAATTGAGGCAACAAAGGCCATAACGTGACGACATTCATTCACAAACTCATTAAAAGAGTCATCCTCAGTATTACTCAAAGTAGCAACCAACCTTTTATCTGTTGACTCCTTGGTCTTTTCCTTCATAAGGTAGTTTGGACACTCTATCCCCATATGACCAAAACCTTTGCACTCATGGCATTTAATAAGGGGTTTCTGATTCTTGCCATTCCTAGAGGATTTAGGTTTCCTAGGAGGTTTGCTCTTATCCTTTTTCTTAAACTAAAGAAGTTTGATAATCTCATCAGTTATGAAGGTTAGATCCTCATCCTCATCTTCACTTTTATCTTCATCTTTAGAGTCCTTAATCTCTTCCTCTATACCCTTAAGAGCCAAGTTTTTGCTCTTTCCACATTTTTCTATTGAGCCTAATCCCATCTCATAGGTTTGAAGGTTCCTTACAAGCTCAATCAAATCAATTTGATCAATGTCCTTTGCTTCATCAATGTCCTTTGCTTCTTCAATGGCAGTGATCTTAGCATGGAATCTTTCAGGTAAGGACCTAAGGATTTTTCTAACAATTTTGGATTCTGCAATACATTCTCCAAGGTTGAAGGCAGAATTCACAATATCCTTGAGTTTAGCATAGAACTCATTAAATGTCTCGTCCTCCTCCATCCTTATTTCCTCAAAACTGCTAGTGAGTCTTTGAAGCTTCACAGTCTTTACTGCCTTAGTACCTTCATAGGTGATCTCAAGAATTGTCCAAGCTTCCTTAGCAATTTCTATGGATGATATTTTCTTGAATTCCTCATTGGTCACTCCACAAAACAAAGCATTCAAGACTCTACTGTTGAAATTTGTTGTAATGATTGTTGCATCATCCTAATCCACTAGCGATTCCTTTAGCTTAATCCAGCCAACTTTAATGGCTTGCCATACCTGTTCACCTAGAGCTTGCAAAAACATTTTCATACGAACTTTCCAGTATGCATAATTAGTTCTATTAAATAAAGGAGGAATTAAAAGAGATTGTCCATAATCCATGATAATGGGGGTCAAGGATCACACTCAGGAAATTAATCCAATCAGAGTGAACCCACTTTGATACCACTTGTTGGAAAATTTAGACCCTGGTTGATAGAATTAACAAGTTTTAAACTCAAGTTGTTAATTAGATTTATTATGAATCAAACTTGTTAACACAAATAAACATTAATATCATGTCAAAATCATGTGCAGCGAAAAAGTAAATAAAACAAGATATGATGACCCAGGAAAATCAATGAAACCAACTAGTTTCATAGTAAAAACCTGGGGGGAAACTTTCCCGAAAAGCAATCCACTATAGTAAAGAGAAGTTTCAGATCTAGTACAAAATTTTTGTCCCTAGACTTTACAATCCCCATAGATGAACTCACAGCAGAAACCTTTTATCGCTTCAGAACTTCAGAACTTTTTAATATATGAATACCACCATTTGATGTTGCACAAATCCCAATATGTGATTAACTCCTTTGCATGAATCCCAGTACATGACTCACTCACCAACTTGAGAAAGAAGAATGTTGACTGTAAAGTTTTTCACTTCATCAATAATGAAGATCAAGAAGCACTTGGTTACAAAACCCTAAGACGCAAAGACGCAGTAGCTTCTTTCAGAGAGAATAAGATATCGGTCACCTTTTGTATATGTTCTCCTTGTATTCTCTTATGTGACGCCCTCTAAAATAAGCCTTATATAGGTCTAGGGTTGTGAGAAAAGAAACCTACACAAATACATAAGCTTGGCCCAAAAATTAGATCTGAATATTTTGATTTCCCGTAACCTCAATCGATTGGGAGGTGTCGAGCTTTAAACCTCGATAGATAGCTAGATGTCAAGAAGCTGTCAAGGAGACAGGAACTTTCTCAATCGATCCACCAGCTGTTGAGAAGGTATCGAGATTGCGATAACAGTTAACTGAAGAGCTCGATAGATAGCCAGCTGTCGAAGGTGTCGAGCAGCTGTCAAGCTATCTGTCCACAGGTGTTGAGCTATCTGTCCAGCTTTATTGAACACATTTTCTTCACTTGTTTCTTGGTCCAATCTTCATGACTTTAAAATTAGACTTGAACAACATGTTTCTTCAAGTATTAAACACATCCTAGATCTACCCAATTACAAGTAAAGTACATTTTGTCAAAGGATTAGTCAACTACATAAAATATTGACATATGTTCCTAACAAGCGAAACACATATGTCCTACCAAAGAAGCGAAGGACATTGATAAAATTCATTTGACTGAGCTTACAGAAAACCTTCAAACCTATGAGAGGGGATTACATAAAATAGGATAAGGTGGAAAGAGTAGGAGCATGGCTCTTAAGGGTATAGTGGAAAAGAGTGATGACTCTAAAGATGAAGATGAGGATAAGGATGAGGATGAAGACTTAACTTTCATAGCTAGGAAGATTAGAAAGCTTCTCCAATATAGGAAAAAGGATAAGAACAAAACTCCTAGGAAATCTGAATCCTTTATGAAGGGTAAGAGTAAAAAACACCTCATCCAGTGCCATAAGTGTAAATGTTTTGGTCGTATGAGGATAAAGTGTCCAACAACCTTATAAAGGAAAAGACCAAAAGATCAAAAGGTAAAGTGTTGGTTGTCACCTTTGAGTGATACTGAGAGTGATCTTTCTGATGAGTTTGAGGATGAATATAGTAATTATATGGCTTTTGCTGCCACAACTGATAAGGTGATTGTGGAGAATGTTAGTGATAGTGAGGATTCTTCTGATAATGAAGCACCTAAGAAGTTGACCCTTCAAGAAGCCTATGATAAACTATGCATTGAATACATGAAATTTGAAAAAACCTTCTATCCTTGTAAAAAAGAACTTAATGAGATAAAAACTAAAAAAAACTGATTTGTTAGTCAAACTAGATAAGAGAAGGTCAAGAATCTTAAGATAGAGCTTAGTCAAGCTAGAACTCAAATAGAGAGGATGTCTAGAGCAAAGTTTGATGAGTTTTTAAGTGCTCAAAGGCCTAATTTTGATAAGACTAGCTTAGGATATGTTGATTTCTCTAGCCCCTCTTCTTCCACAGCTTTTGGATCAAAGATTATTGTTGTACCTCAATTTGAGAAGGTTGATAAAGGTAAGAAATCCATAATTGATATGTTTAATTCTAAATCGTTTGTTAGACCTCATTCTGGGAAGTCTAGTAGTTCTAAAACTACTCATGTTTATCACCATGGTGGTGTTCCTAGACATACTTGCCCAAATTGTTTCAAGTTGTATCCTCATAAGCAAGGGTAAAAAAGGTCTTAGGTTTCTTCTCAAAGATCTACACCTTTTCTTGGTGAGTTATTAAAAGCTTTGAGCTTTTAAACCCAATTTTAAGGGAATTCTAACTCCTCTATGTCCTTTGGTAGTCATATTAGGACAAGTGCATTTTCATCTTCATGACCAAAGACTTGTGTTGTGTGGATGATGAAGGATCTTAAGACTTAATTGTCTTTCTGTTTGTCAGTTGCTTTAATTCTTTCTATCTAAAGTAGGACTTTCATGTTTGATTTCTTATCTGTTTTTGGAATCATGCTTTCATGCATTGCATTGTTTTTGCATTTATTTATTTTTTCATATGCATTTTTTACCTCTTTTATTGCTTTCAAGAAAAGAAAAATAAATAAATAAATTGAAAAAAACAAAAACAATGTGTGTTTTGTGTATACTAGTACTTGTGTACCTTTGGGTGGCCATTGAAACAAGATTTCTTAGCTTTGTATCTCTTTTAGCTTAGATGAACATCTTTATGCACAACTAAGCAATGTGAGCTTCGTGGCTCGTTATGTGATTTGTTTGATTTGATTAATCTTTTATCATTCATATCTTCAATCACTCTTTTTGACGGGAATGACAAGAAAATTCTAAGAGAAAGGTATAAATAACCATCTCACCACTAAAACTCGTCAATCATAAATATCTATGTGCAATTCATAAAAGCTGTGCTCGGTAAAGTGTAGCACTTACTTAACAAGAAAATGATGTTCGACTAATATAATTGGGTATTTCTTTTTTCTCTTGTATGCCCATGCATGATATGTCTTTTATACTTAAAAGAAAAATATGTAAAGAACTTGAAAATCAAAAAGAATAAAAAATGATTTTATATATGGTTACAAGCATATTTCTAGGAGATGTGGGAGTTATATGATATACTTCAAAGGCGATAGTCCCCATCAAATGGTTATGATTGTGTGTGAATGTTCTTGATTCTCTTATATCATGATTTTCATATGATGAGAAACTTATGCTTTCTTGCAAAGGTATCATACACAACATGCAATTATTTGCTACTCTTGATACAATGTATAGGTACAATGTGATTTGGCCATTTAAAGTTACTCTTGTACTAGTTTGAGTTTTTTCAAAAAATAAAAAATTGTCTTTGCTTTAAAAAGTCTTTTGGAGTTTTGAGTTTTGCATTTTTTTCCTTTGTGTCCATAGCATCTTGTTGTCATGTTCTTCTTGTAGGTCTATGGTTCCTTGTTCTCCTTATTCCCTCTTTGTTAGTTTTTTTGTTTCCGGTCAAGTTATTTTTTGGCTTTCTATGCCTTTTGACAATCGTGTCAAAAAGGGGGAGAAATTTGAGATTTGAATGTCTTTCCTCAGGGGGAGTAATAGATTTAAGGGGAGAATTCATGTTAAAGGGAAGAAAATTCCTTGATGTAACTAACTTTAGGGGAGAGTTAGTTTGATACACTTTGATATTGATATATTTTGTATTGTGTATCTTTTGGTTTTGTAACCATTTACATACATCATGTGTTTTTTCTATATATAATGATGATGTATATGTTTCACTCTTATCTAAAATGTTTTGTTTTGTTTTGTTTCGTTTCTCACTTTATACGCTCGTTTCTTGTTTATCTAACTTGTTATCATTTTCCACATGGTACCTTGATGCATCTTGTTTAGTGCCTTTTATGAAAGACAAGTTAAAGCCAAGTCAAGATCTCGAGCCTTTTTCTTGCAGCAACTTCCAAAGTTCAGATCTTTTAGACTAGGCTTATTTTTTATTTATTTATTTATTTATTTATTTTTTATAATCTTGAGTAGAATGTATTCTAGGACATTCATTGTACTCTTATGGTTTTGTCATGGATTGGCAAAAAGGAGATTTTTAGGTTTATATGTTTGTTTTTAGACCCCTTAAAACACAATTGGATTAACCTTGTTAACAAGCAAAGTTGTTACTTAGTCTAAATTTCAGATCTAGGTTAACACAATCATATAATCATATCAATGTAAAGTACGGAATATAAAGAACATAAATATATGATGACCCAGAAAAACCAAACCGGTAAAAAACCTGGGGAGGATTTAACCTAGCTATTTTCAAGGTAAACTTGAATTCATTATGAAAGAATCAAAGTTTTATAATAGCGACTTAGACCACTAACATCCTATTGCTACCTCATGTAGAAAACTTACTGATACGATCACGTGTAAACTTCGAGACCACGAACTCATTCTTTCTTGAATTCTCTAGCAAGAACAAGCACTCCCACTTACGTATCTTTAAGCTTTTTAATGCAGCAATTGAATGATCATCAAGCTCTCAATAAAATCTCTTTCTTGATAATTGAACGGTTTTAGACCCCTTAAAACACAACCAGATTGAGTAGCCTAGATAATTAGCCAAGTTGTTACTTAGTTAAATTATGCAATTCTAGGTTAAAATAATCAAACAATCATATCAAGAATATAAAGTAGCGGAAAATAAAATAACACAAGATATGATCACCTAGGAAACCACACGGTAAAAACCTGGGGAGGATTTGACTTAGCTATCCTCAAGGTAAACCTGAATCTACTATGCGAAAGAATCGAAGTTCATACAGAAGGACTACAAGCTCCCCGCTTGACTTCCTAATGCTACCCACCAGTAGAACTTACTGACATGACCACGTACAAGCTCCGAATCCACGGACTCTTTCTTTCTTGGATTCTCCAATCAGCTACAAGCACCCACGCTTGATAATTTTTAAGCTTCTATGGTAGCAACTGAATGATCATCAAGGTGTTGAAGTAATCTCTACCTTGAAAACCCTAAACTTTGTGTAAAGGCAAATTCCTATAGATCTCACAAGAGATTTACACAAAACAGAAAAGTATGAGCAACAACTCAACTGGAGCAACACTAAAAACATAGCTAGGGTTTTTCTTTATATACCTAGAGTAAAAATAGAAAACTCAAAACGTTTAATGAGTTAGGGTTGAGCTGGAATTTTCTATAGAAAAACATTCTGCCCGAGTTTCAATTGATCGAGTCTTTCCTTCGATCGATCGAGCCAGATCAAAATACACCAATGCATCTTGCAGCCACTCGATTCCAACTTTACATGAAAGACCCAACTTTGAGCAAGTCTAAACAAGACTAAATAACCTGTTTTGATCATGGTTTGCCAACAATACAAATTAGAGTTCTAAATACATAAATTCCTAAATCTTTAAAACCTAACAAACTCCCCCTTTGGCAATCCATGACAAAACATAAACACTAAGCTCAAAGTTTACAATTAAAAGGCCCTTTACAAGAATAATGCTCATAACAACAAATCTAACCTAACTACTATCCATCAGTTGCAAATATAGACAACAACTTAATTGAATCAACCTGTATATTCCTGAAATACTCAACAAATGCATAAACACATGTGTGACAGAAAATAGTATATAAACAGGTATATCATTCTTGTATGATTCACACAACACATAATAAAGACATATATCAATGAATTAACTCAAAGAATATAAATCAATAGACAGTGAATCCAAAGAAACAAGAATCTGCAAAAAATCATGTATATCAATCAATGTTACTCCCCCTAACATGAATATCCCCAAAAAAATAATATACAAGATGAAGCGCCTAAATACAATCTACTCCACAAAAAAAAAAAAAAATCTCTCCCTAACTACAAAACTCCTCTACAAAACTCTACTCCCCCTTTTTGTGATAGAATGCCAAAGGGCAATCACAATCCATCATCAAAAGGAGGTGGTGACGGTGATCGAAGACGCGCCAGATCAGCTCGTAAAGCTCGGATCTCGTCAAAAATGTCCACCAAAAGCTGACCATGAGCCGCCTAGACGGTCATGACAGTCTCCAAAGTACAACGAATATCAAACTCATCCGATGGAGGTGGAGCAACAGCAGCAGCATCAAGATCAGGAACATCCTCACCAGTAGGACCTGTAGAAGAAGAGGGAGGAGGTGTGGACCCAGAAGGAGAAGACCTAGGGTGTTTAGAGTCAGCTCAAAGATGAGCAACCTTCTATCTAAGAAAAGACGCACCTATGGGACCGATAACATGCATAGGCTCTGAGGAAAGGAAATCCTCTAAACCTAAATAGAGAAGAATCCTATGAATAAAAATAGGATGAACCAGTGCATGAGAAGAAGATGAACTCCTATACACATCGTTTAGAGAACAAAGGAACAAGTGGGGAAAACTGATTGGAGCATCAGTAACAAGAGCGTACAAAAAGACACACCTCTCAAGAGGAATGGTGTGCAGATAAGAAATGGGCCAAAAGCAATGACACGCTATCCTAAAGATAAGATAGTGTAGCTCAGAAAGCTCAACAGTGGTGATCCTAAGATCAGACCTCCACTGGATAGATGACCCAGTGATGTAAGACATGACATTACTCAGAACAGGAGACTCATCATAGGGATAAACAGGGTGTCGGACCAAAGGTACCCCTAGAGCATTAGCCACTACGGTAGGAGTAATGGTGTACTCTACGCCTCATATCCAACTTTTTACTAAAGTGTTGGAATCATAGACGCGGATCGAGATGTTCGAAAAGAACTCTCGGATCAAGGTTGCAGGTGGAGGAGGATCAGAAATATCCACCAAGGGTAACCAGCCCCGACGCTCTATGTTTGCTCTAATGGCAGGATCTAACTTATCTAGAATAACAGATCGCTCAGACCAGATCTTATGCCTAAGGTTCAACTTCTCATAAATTTCCTGGTTCTTCTCACTAGGAAATTTCTCTCGGTCAAAAGATAGGGGGGAAGGAGTAGGTGAGGGGATGGACCTACGAGCTCTAGTCTTACTAAGCATGATGCTAAGGAAAGGATAGAGACACAAGAAAGAGAGAAAGAAAATAAAAACCAAGGGCAGATTGCAAATTAGCAAAAAAAATATAGAGCAAAAATGTATATGACGCACGAACAGTTAAAATGGCATGATGCATGTACTAATGCAGTAAACACAGTTCAAAATCAAGTTCAATTGAAGAAAAATGGCTTGAGCATAGAGTTTCTAACAAAAACCCCAAAAAAAGTTTAAAATCACTTGAAAATTTTTGAAACACATGGATGAATTAAGCATTACAAAACATAACACATAGATTATAATGCCTAATTACATCCAATCAACAAGCCAATTTCAACAAATTCAACCTAATTGAACAAAATCCCCAATTCGGAACCAAACATAAACCCTAGAAATTTCAATTTCTCACAAAACCCAAAATTGATCAAATTAATCAATCACAATCAAGTTTATAACATGTCCCCATAAAAACCCATTGATCTATTGCACAAAATTTGGCATGAATCATCAAAAATCCCAATTTTAGAAAGGTCCGAAAATATGAGATAAAATGCATGAAAAATGCAATTAAAACCAAAAATGAGGGGCAAAAGAGACTTACCGGCTAGAGGGAAGAGAAATCTTGCAAACAATTTGGAGGAAAACGACAAAAAAATTTGTTGTAGATCCGTGCCAACTCAGAGAGAGAAAAGAAGGTTTGAAAAAAACTTTTGAAAAGTGAATAGATTTAGTCAAAGAACACTATTTGAAAAAGCTGATTCACGACTTTCGATTGATCGAAAATTACATTCAATCGATCGGAACACTCTGAAAGTTTTAAAAAAGGATTTTAAACATTTTCGATCAATCGAAAAATAGAATGGATCGATCGAAACAGGCAGCAGATCATAGTATTTTGAGAAAAATTTCAGTTTTGAAAAACTCAAACCACTTTTTGAAAATAACTCCTCAAAGCATTAAAAATAATGAAACACAATGCATGAGTATGAGATGAAATGGAATGTTTTTCTCAAAAACCCAAAATTTATAATCCCAAATTCTCCAAAAACAGTTTCAGCCAGTTCTTCATTAATTTCACAGCCAAAAATTATGTTTTGCATAATTCTCAAGACATTTTTCAAACTTGGTTGGTCAGACTAAAAATACACACAATAACATGTACAGTGTTTAGCAAAGAGTAACTTGTGTAGTGTGTACAAACTAGCAAAAACTTAAGATACATGTGAGGTGATATGTGAATAGAAATCAATCACAAGGTCTACAAAATTCATCACACAGAATTTAAAAGAGACTATCACCTAAAGAGTTACATTCTATAACTCCCACATCTCCTAGAACAAAAGCTTGCAATCATGTAAGTTTCTTGTATTTTTGCCTCATTATTATGGGAGATGACATCAAGTCTAATAGTACACACCAATTTTATTTATGTGAGATGGTATCAAGCCTAATAGTACACACCAATTTTAAGCATTAAGCAATTAAGTTGAGGCTACACCTTATGTTTTTTTTTGCATGTGCTACACTTTCTCGAGCACAAAATCTTATGATATGCACTAAGGTGTTCATGATTGGCTAGTGAATAGTGGTAAGATAGTTATTTATACTTTTCTCAAAAAGATCAAGTCCGACAGTCAAACAATATGTGACTTCAAGATCAAGACAAAGTGATAAACACCATAATAAGCTTATCAAAATTAAACAAAGTACATAAAACATGTTATGTGAAAATAAATTGACCAACCTTGTTTTCAAAAAACCAAGAAAAAAATGTCAAACACATTTTTGCTTACTTTTGCTTCCTTTTTTTTTTTTTTTTTTTTTTAAATTATTTATTAAAAAGAAAACAAATAAATCCTAAAATGAAATGCATGAATGTAATGCAATGCAAGTCCTAGAAAAAAAAAAAACACAAAAACCAAAGAACAATGGTCACAGAGGAATGAGCAATGAAGCACAAGGACCATGTCAGAAAGACTCAATTTGGTCGAGTCTTTTGATCCAAAACCTTTTAGATGCACCATGAGCATTGGAGTTTTTATTCACATTCGCATGATTTCCAACTCTAGAATTGGAATAAAGGTTGAACGCCTTAACCAATTCACCAATAAGTGCCATAGGATCTTGTGCTTGGGGCACAGGCACCTTCGGTTTGTTTGCTCTCTTAGCAGCTTGAAACTTGTAACACTTAGGACGAATGTGTCCAGACTTTTCACAGTAATGACAAACCCAAGCAGGTTTACCATGTATCTTGTCCTTAGAATGGGTAGAATCCAAGGTTTAGGCTCTCCAAAGTCAACCTTAATCTTCTTAGGTGGTGAAACTTCTATGGGTTTAACAACCTCACTCACAGGGGGTTTGACAGTTTCAGTCACAACCTCACTCACAGAAGGTTCAGAAGAAGAAAAAGGAACAAAGTTCGTGGAATGTGGTGCAGAATCAAAGATGCTTTCAACATATCCTAAACCGGATTTATCAGAAGGATACTTTTGAACATTCAACATGTGATCAAGTTTAGAACTAGCAGATCTAGCAACAGATAAATCATGTTCTAAAGTTTTAACTTTATCAAGCAAAAGCAAGTTCTCAGATTTAACATTGTTCAAAAGATCATTAGTATCAAATAGCTTAACAAGAAAATTTTTCTTTTCAAGTTCAAGAGATTCAATTTTCTTCAGGCCAAGTTCAACATTCAAAGCATCCTTTGCAGCAATTTTGCAAAGTTTATTGTAGGCCTCTTGAAGATCTGCATCCTCAAAGAGTTCCCATTCAGAAGGGTTCTCTTCAACAGATATACTTTCATTGACTACAACAGTAGCAGTGAAAGCAATGAAGTTTCCATCCTCGTCATATCCGGACTCATCATCAGAAACTCCATTATCACTAAGGGTTACAGCCATAGTTTTACCCTTAGACCTCAAAGATGTAGGATATTCAGATTTCACATGATCATACACTTGACAGCCAAAACACTGAGCACCCAATGGATTGTTTGAAGATTGACCAACTTTTTCTCTAGGTTTTTCAAAGTTATTAACCTTAGTGGGATCATTCTTCCTAAAGTTTCTAGGTTCAATAGTGTTTGTACCTCTTGCCTTTCTATTGTTATTCCTAAGAAAGTTTTTAAAATTTTTGGCAAGATACGCAATCTCTATAGCAGAGAGCTCATCATCAAATCCACTACCATCAACATCATCAACTGACTTAAGAGCCATTGATTTGGATTTGTTCACTTTAGGTAGGTCAGACTCATAGGATTGAAGAGATCCTACAAGCTCATCAACAGGGATGGAGTCCACATCCTTGCTCTCAGTTATGGTAGTCACTTTGGGTCTAAAGTCCTCAGTTAAAGATCTAAGAATCTTCGGAACAATTTTAGGTTGATCATAGATTTCACCCAAATTAAAAGCAGAATTAACAATGTCATTTAATTTAGCATAGAATTTATCAAAAGATTCATCATCAGACATTCTAATGCTTTCAAATCTAGAAGTCAGTTGCTGCAGTTTATTGATCTTAACTGCCTTTGTGCCTTCATGCACAGTTTGGAGGATTTTCCAAGCAGTATGAGCAACCTCAACATTAGAGATCCTCTTAAATTCCTCTATAGAAACAGCATTGAAGATGGCATTCATAGCTTTGCTATTGAAGCTTGCTGCTTCTTTTTCAGAAGTTTGTCATTCACTCATAGAAGTAGTGGGCTTCTGCCATCCGTATTCAACGGAATTCCAAACTCTCTCATCAATGGATTTCAGGAATGCTTTCATCCTTACTTTCCAATAAGCATAGTTATTCCCATCAAAATGAGGAGGAACAACAAGAGAGTGTCCATGCTCCATGACAACAGGGGTCAAGGATCAGCTCAGAGATCAAAAAATCTCCAACAAGAGAGCTACCCGCTCTGATACCACTTGAACGGTTTTAGACCCTTTAAAACACAACCAGATTAAGTAGCCTAGATAATTAGCCAAGTTGTTACTTAGTCAAATTATGCAATTCTAGATTAAAACAATCAAACAATCATATCAAGAATATAAAGCAGCCGAAAATAAAATAACACAAGATATGATCACCTAAGAAACCACACGGTAAAAATCTGGGGAGAATTTGACCTAGCTATTCTCTAGGTAAACCTGAATCCACTATGCAAAAGAATCGAAGTTCATACAGAAGGACTACAAGCTCCCCGCTTGACTTCCTAATGCTACCCACCAGTAGAACTTACTAACACGACCACGTGCAACCTCCGAATCTACGGACTCTTTCTTTCTTGGATTCTCCAATCAGCTACAAGCACCCACGCTTGATAATCATTAAGCTTCTATGGTAGCAACTGAATGATCATCAAGGTGTTGAAGTAATCTCTACCTTGAAAACCCTAAGTTTTGTATAAAGGCAAACTCCTCTAGATCTCACAAGAGATTTACACAAAATAGAAAAGTATGAGTAACAACTCAACTGGAGCAACACTTAAAACGTGGCTAGGGTTTTTCTTTATATACCTAGGGTAAAAACAGAAAACCCAAAACATTTAATGAGTTAGGGCTGAGCTGGAATCTTTTGCAGAAAAACATTCTGCCCGAGCTTCAATCGATCGAGTCTTTCCTTTGATCAATCGAGCTAGACCGAAATGCACCAATGCATCTTGCAGCCACTCGATTCCAACTTTACATGAAAGATCCAACTTTGAGCAACTCTAAACAAGACTAAATAACCTGTTTTGATCATGATTTGCCAACAATACAAATTAGAGTTTTAAATACATAAATTCCTAAATCTTTAGAACCTAACAATAATCTTAAGCATGTGTGAAGGCAACCACCTCTCAGATCTCACAAGAGATTCACACACACAGCAAAAATAGAGCAACGACTAAAACATGGCTAGGGTTTGCCTTTTATACCTAGGGCAAAACATAAAACCCTACACGTCATATAGGTTTAGAGTTGAGTTGGAAATTCTGCAGAAAAAACAATTTGCACGGCTTTCGATTGATCGAGTCTAATTTTTGATTGATCAAGTAAATCAAAATTGCATACTCAATTCTGCAGTTAACTCGATTCCAACTTTACATAAACGACATACTTTGAGCAAGTCTAAAACAAGACTAACAACCTGTTTTGATTATGGTTTGCCAACAATACAAATTAGAGTTCTAATACAATAGTTCCTAAGTACTTATAACCTAACAAACTCCCTTTTTGGCAATTCGTGACAAAACAAAAACACAATACTCAAAGTTACAAGTAAAAGCCTTTTACAAAGATAATGCCCATTACAAAATGATCCAACCTAACTACTATCCATCAGTAGTACGTGTAGACAACAGCACGACTGAATCAACCTATATATTTCTTGAAATACTCAACAAACGCATAAACGCACGTGTGAAAAATACAAGTAAAACAAAAATAAATCCTTGACTTCACAAAACACAGAAATATATCATAAATAACTCATAAATATAAATTAATGAGCAGTGAAACAAGAAACATATATAACAATGTATCTCCCCCTAACATGAATAGCCCCAAAACAATACATCAAGTGCCAAAAATAATACATACATAATGAAGCACCTAGATACAATCTAAACTCCACATGCTCCAATGAACAAAATTCTCCCCCTAACTTCAAAAATCCTCTACAAGTGTCCAAATGTACTCCCCCTTTTTATGACGAAATGCCAAAGGGCAATCAGAATCCATCATCAAAAGAAGGTGGTGAAGGCGAACATCGTAGATGCACCAAATCAGCTCGCAAAGTACGAAGCTCATCAAGCATGTCCACCAAAATCTGACCATGAGCTACCTGAACGGTCATGACAGTCTCCAAAGTACGACGAATGTCAAAATCATCCAAAGTAGATGGCGGAGGAACAGTAGCAGCAGCACCAACAGGATCAGCAAACGCCTTACCAGGAGTCTTACCTGTATAAGAAAGAAAGGGTGCAGTGCCAGAAGGCTCAACACAAGGCATTTAGAGCTCTCTCTCATATGAGCAGCCCTCTGCTTAAGAAAGGAGGTACCTATGGGAGCAACTATGTGTACGAGCTCAAAAGCAAAGAAGTCATCTAAACCTAAATAATAAAAAATCTTATGAATAAAAACAGGATGAAAAAGAGCATGAGCGGTAGAGGAACTCCTATAAACTTCGTTCAAAGAACGAAGAAACAGATGAGGAAAACTAATAGGTGCATCCGTAACAAGAGCGTAAAAAAATGCGCATCGCTCCAAAGGAATGGTGTGCAAATGAGTGATAGGCCATAAGGAATGACACGTTATCCTAAAGAAAAGATAGTGTAACTTAGTAAGCTCAGCAGTGGTGATCCAAGGATCAGAACTCCATTGGATAGAAGACCAAGTGATGTGAGACATGATGTCATTCAAGAGAGGGGACTCATCATAGGGATAGACAGGGTGTTGGACCAACGGTACCCCAAGAGCATCACCATTACTGTAGGAGTAATGGTGAACTCTACACCTTGTATCCAACACTTTACTAAAGTGTTGGAATCATAGACGCAGATAGAGAGGTTCGAATAAAACTCTCTAATCAGGGTAGTTGGTGGTAGAGGACCAATATCCAATAATGGTAGCCAGACCCTACGCTCAAAATTAGAACTAATGGCTAGATCAAGCTCATCGAACAACACTTTCCGCTTAGCCCAAATCTTTCTCTTAATGTTCAGTGTCTTAAATAACTCATGATTTTTCTCACTAAAAAAAAAAAAAATCACTCAAGAGGGAAGGAGCAGAAGAAAAGGAGGATGTCCTATGGGCTCTAGTCTTCCTAGGTATGGTGCTAGGATAAGGACAAGACACAACGACAAAACCAAAAAGAACAAAAAGAAAAACTAAGGGCAGACAGCAAGTTAGCACAAAAAAATAGAAATAACAATCTATATGATGCATGAACAGATAAATGTCATGATGCATGCTCTAATGCAATGATAACAAGTTCAATTTGAGTTTAAAATCACAAAAGTGGCTTGAGCATAGAGTTTAGAACAAAACCCCAAAATTTAGAAAAATCACTTGTTCAATTTGTATCAAATTGATCAATTGATCATCACACAAGCTAGAAAATGGTTTATTATGATCAAATTAATCAATCCAAGAAGCCAGTTTCATCAATTAAACTTAATTTGAACAAAATCCCCAATTCGGGTATATTCAAGCCCTAGAATCTTCAATTTCTCACAACACATCAAATTGATCAAATTAAACATCATAGATCATGTTTATAACATCCCCCAAAAAAAACCTATTGATCAATTTCAAGAAATATGACTTGAATTATCAAAAACCCCAATTATGCATAAGTTCAAAATTTTCAATAAAAATGCATGAAACTTGAAAATAAAAGCAAAAGGAGGGGCAATATGGTCTTACCGGCCTTGAGAGAGAAAACCCCTTGAAGAAATTTGAGGGAAAGCAACAAAAATCTTGATTGGAGCCTTGACCGATCGAATAAAGAGAGAAAGTGTTTGAAAACTTTTTGAAAAGTAAGTTGAACACGTGAGAATCAGCTTTTTAAAAACTCTCTATACAATTTTCGATTGATCGAAATTTAGGTTTGATCGATCGAAAATGCTTCGATTGATCCAATATCAATCGAGCATCGATCAAAACAGACAGAGGCTGACCAAATAATTTAATCGCAATTTCGATCGATTGAAGAACAGATTCTATCAATCGAAATTCTGGAAAAAAACAAATTTTTGAAAAACAAAATATTTTTATGCAGAAACTCTTTAAAGAATTGAATTTTAAAAATAAAATGCATGAGTATAAGATGAAATGTCTTTCAAAAACACAAGTTTTGAACCCAGTTTTCCCAAAATTAAGATTTTCAATCCATTCTCTTAAATTCTCAAGCATCAAATATGATTTGTATAAAATTTAAGGAATTTTCAAACTTGGTTGGTCAAACCAAAGACACACACAATAACATGTACAAAGTTTAGCAAAGAGCAACTTGTGTAGTGTGTACAACTAACAAAAGCTTGAGATATATGTAGGATGATATGTGAATAGAAATAAAACACAAAGTTTACAAAATTCATCACATAGAATTTGAAAGAGACTATCATCTGATGAGTTACATCATATAACTCCCACATCTTCTAGATCATAAGCTTCCAATCATGTAAGTTTCTTGATTTGCCTTATATTGTACACATCAATTGAGCAGAACTTATTAAAATAACTAGGATAATGTACACACCAATTTTAGTTGTTTGATTTAACTTTAAGTCCAATAATGTATACACCAATTTTAAGCATTTAAATCGAAGCTACACCTTATATTTTTTTTGTGCATGTGCTACACTTTTAAGAGCATAAAATCTTACGATATGCACTAAAGTGTTCATGATTGACTAATAAACAGTGGTGAGATAGTTATTTATGCATTTCTCAAAAGGTTCAGGTCCAACAGTCAAAGACATGTGACTTCAAGATCAAGACAAAGTGATCAAAAATCATAAACATCTTTCCCACACAATATGTACTACAAAGTTTCAACCAGTAAAGTGCAATAAGTAAGCTCATCGGAGCTAAACAAGGTACAAAAACATGTTATGTGAAAATAAATTGACCAATCTTGTTTTCAAAACCAAGAAAATAAATACAAAACATAATTTGCTTCCCTTTTTCTCTTTTTTTTTTTTTTTTTTTTGAAAAGAAGAAACAAAAAACAATTCTAGAATGAAATGTATGAATGTTATGCAATGCAAGTTCTAGAAACAAAAAGAAAACAAAAAACCAAAGAACAATAGTCACAAAGAGTAAAGCAATGAAACACAAGGATCATGTCAAAAAGACTCAATTAGATCAAGCCTTTTGCATCCAAAACTTTTTAGATGCATCTCGAGCATTAGAGTTCTTATTCACATTAGAGTGATTTCCAACTCCAGGATTGGAATAAAGGTTGAGAGCCTTTACCAATTCACCAATAAGTACCATAGGATCTTGTGCTTGAGGCACAGACACTTTTGGCTTATTTGCTTGCTTAGCAGTTTGCAACTTGAAACAGTTTGGATGAATGTGCCTAGACTTTTCACAAAAATAACAAACTCAAGCAGGCTTACCATGCACCTTGTCCTTAGAAAGGGTAGACTCCTTAGGTTTAGACTCTTTCAGATCAACCCTAATCTTCCTAGGAATTGTGACATCTATAGGTTTAATAGTCTCACTCACAGGGGGTTCGAAGGAAGAAGAAGGAACAAAGTTTGTGGAATGGGGTGCAGACACAGAGATGCTTTCTACAAAACCTAAGCCAGTTTTATCAGAGGGAGACTTTTGAACACTTAGCATGTGATCAAGTTTGGAGCTTGCAGACTTAATAGATTGTTCTCTAGCAACAGATAATTCAAGTTCCAAATTCTTAACTTTATCAAGCAAAAGCATATTTTCAGTTTTCACATTGTTCGAAAGTTCATTAGCATCAAACAGTTTCACAAGCAAATTTTTCTTATTAAACTTAAGAGATGCAATTTTCTTCAAGCAAGACCAACATTCATAGCATCATTTGCAGCAACTTTGCAAAGTTTATTGTAGGCTTCTTGAAGATCTGCATTCTCAGAGAGTTTCCCATCAAAGAGTTCTCTTCAACAGACATGCTTTCATTGACTACAGCAGTAGCAGTGAAAGCAATAAAGTTTTCATCATCGTCAGAACCAGACTCATAATCAGAAATTTCATTATCACTAAGGGTTACAGCCATAACCTTACCCTTAGACCTCAAGTATGTAGGACATTCAGATTTCATGTGACCATACCCTTAACATCCAAAACATTGAAGACCTATAGAATTATTAGAAGATTGGCCTATTTTTTCTCTAGGTTTTTCAGTGTTGTTAACCTTAGTAGGATCATTCTTCCTAAAATTTCTAGGTTTAGTAGTATTCTTACCTCTTGCCCTTTTGTTGTTATTTCTAAGAAAATTCCTAAAGTTTTTGGCAAGGTAAGCAATCTCTGTAGCAGAGAGCTCATCATCAAATCCACCAACCTCAACATTATCAACTAACTTAAGAGCCATTAATTTAGATTTGCTAGTTTTGAGTAGGTCCAACTCATAGGACTGAAGAGATCCTACAAGTTCATCAACAGGGATGAAGTCCACATCCTTGCTTTTAGTGATGGCAGTCACCTTGGGTCTAAAGTCTTCAGTTAAAGATTTAAGAATCTTCCTAATAATTTTAGGTTGATCATAGATTTTACCCAAGTTGTATGCAAAATTAACAATGTCATTGAGTTTAGTATAAAATTCATCAAAATATTCATCACCAGACATCCTAATGCTCTTAAATCTAGATGTTAATTACTGCAACTTATTAATTTTGACAGTTTTTGTGCCTTCGTGCACAGTCTGGAAGATATTCCAAGTAGTGTGAGTAACCTCAACATTAAAGATTCTCTTAAATTCCTCTATAAAAATAGCATTAAAGATAGCATTTATAACTTTGCTATTGAATGCGGTTGTTTCTTTCTGAGAAATTTTTCACTCATTCATAGGAGTAGTAGGCTTCTCCCATTCATACTCAACGGAGTTCCGAACTTTCTCATCAATAAATTTCAGGAATGCTTTCATCCTTACTTTCTAATAAGCATAGTTATTTCTATCAAAGTGAAGAGGAATAACTAGAGAGTGTTTGTGTTCCATGACAACAAGGGTCATGGATAAGCTCAGAGATCAAATGACCTACAGCAAGAGAGCTACCCACTTTGATACCACTTGTTTGTTTTTAGACCCCTTAAAACACAATTGAATTAACCTAGTTAACAAGCCAAGTTATTATTTAGTCCAAATTTCAGATCTAGGTTAACACAATCACATAATCATATCAATGTAAAGTGCGGAATATAAAGAACATAAATATATGATGACCTAGGAAAACCAAACCAGTAAAAAACTTGGGGAGGATTTAACTTAGCTATTCTCAAGGTAAACCTGAATTCATTATGAAAGAATTGAAGTTTTACAATAGCGACTTTGACTACTAACATCCTATTGCTACCTCATATAGAAAACTTACTGATACGATCACGTGCAAGCTTCGAGACCACAGACTCCTTCTTTCTTGAATTCTCCAGCAAGTACAAGCACTCCCACTTACATATCTTTAAGCTCTTTAATGCAGCAATTGAATGATCATCAAGCTCTCAATAAAATCTCTTTCTTGATAATCTTAAGCATGTGTGAAGGCAACCACCTCTCAGATCTCACAAGAGATTCACACACACAGCAAAAATAGAGCAACGACTAAAACGTGGCTAGGGTTTGCCTTTTATACCTAGGGTAAAACATAAAACCTTACACGTCATATGGGCTTAGAGCTGAGTTGGAAATTCTGCAGAAAAAACAATCTGCACGACCTTCGATTGATTGAGTCTAATTTTTGATTGATCGAGTAAGTCAAAATTGCATACTCAATTTTGCAGTTAACTCGAGTCCAAATTTACATAAACGACATACTTTGAGCAAGTCTAAAATAAAACTAACAACTTGTTTTGATCATGGTTTGTCAACAATACAAATTAGAGTTCTAATACAATAGTTCCTAAGTACGTAGAACCTAACATTATATTTTTATGAAATTGGCATATCCTATGACAAAACATTATTTATTTATTTATTATCTGTCATTGTTTTCCACATGGTGCGCATAACATGTTTGTTGAGTGCTTTCAGGAAAGATAGGTACGAAACCAATCAAAACAGTCAATCCTAATTCATGCTATGGTTTCTCAAGACTGGTTGTTTTTAGATAGGCTAGTGTATTTGAATATGGTTTCATTCATTGTATTTGGGTTATTATTGTATTGAGCTTACTTTTGTACTTGAGGTTTTGTCATGGATTAACAAAGGGAGAGATTGTTAAAGTCATGTGTTTTGGTATTGTTAACCATGCCAAATTATATGTCTTTTATTGAGTCTTGATGTGTCTTAAAGTTGTAATTGAAGACCAAATTGAAGACACAAAGTTTGCTCAAGAAAAGCTCAAGAAAAACACATTTTTAGCATTGTTGGGAAATTTATGTTGGTTAAATTTGGTTTTGTATCTCATACAAAACACATAGCGGAAGCAACAAACAAAGATCTATTTCATTCATGATTGATAACTTGCACTATATAAATTCTAGAATTTAAGAACAAAATAGCGTACCTTGGTGTGGAGAAATTCAAAACAAAAAATTATAAGTACTTGGGAACACTTTTAATCTTCACTCCAATTCCACTTTATGCCCAAGAAGTGTGGTCTCTCAATCAATTTTTAAGGGAGAATAATTGAGTAGTTTCACTCGCACATACACACCACTTCACAATGGTGTCTCACCTTTTTTTTTTTTAATCTCTAATAAAAATTCTGTATGTCTCTCCCTTTATATATAACTAATTATCTAATTGGGCCGGCTTATTGGGCCTTTCCAATTGGGCTTTAATGTGTGGCTTAGAGTGGGACCAAAAGGACCAATAAGACACTAGCTTCAATGGGCCTTGGGCTTTTCTGTCAACTCTTGACATGTCCAAAGTTACCATTAATTATATTTAATACCACTATATAAATATAATTGCACTCTAGGCCTTATTAATAAATTATATTCCAAAACTTTATTATACATGCAATCCCTTCATAAAATATTCGTAGTAATTCAAAGTCATAAATATAGACTGTCACTTTAAAGATTACTACGTCTTAATCCTTGAGTACCCAGTTTAATCCTTTTAAGCTATTCATTATATATTTATGAAATCCAATTTCATAAATATATACTTTAGTAATTTTTTACCAAAGTGGTTAGGCCTAACTCTCTGAATAACTAAACCCATTAAACTTATCTCAAGGGAATATTTTATATCTCTGTTAAGAGATTATGAATTCCATCTTGAGAATATATGTTTCATCAACACGAAATGTGGTTGCCCAACATACTGAGGTTTTGACCGTTACTTTAGATCTCACTCCTGATATATCAAAGTAACCTACACTTCATGATTAGGTCCATTATTCTCTCAGGATTAAGAGTTCATGCAAATATAAGTTGTGAGATTTATTATTCAATTGACAGTCGTTAGGAGAGTAATAAATCTCACAGCAGTCCATTTCAATATGTCTTAACTCTTAAAACATATTAACACATCAACTAGAAGTCTCCAATTGGTTTTAAGCATGTGTGAAGAGTAACACATCAACGACTAAAACATATTAACATATTACAGTCGTTAGGAGAGTAATAAATCTCACCCAAGTCCTTCATATCAAATTGGTTTGACAACCAAACCTTTACTGATGACATTACCCCTACATCATTTCCAATGAGTAGAATGTCATCAACATAAAGCACTAGGAACATTACTACTTTATCTCGATGTCTTTTGTACACACATGGTTCATCAAGATTTTGTTCAAAACCAAATGACTTGATTGCTTGATCAAATCTGATGTTCCATGACCTAGATGCTTGTTTAAGTCCATAAATGGACCTTTTTAACTTGCATACCATATGCTCCTGGTTCTTTGCTATAAAACCTTCCGGTTGCATCATATAGATTTCTTCTTCGAGATTGCCATTAAGAAATGCAGTCTTGACATCCATTTGCCAAATCTCATAATCATAATGAGCAGCAATGGATAAGAGAATTCTGATAGATTTAAGCATGGCTACTGGCGAAAAAGTTTCATCATAGTCAATACCTTCTTTTTGTGTATACCCTTTCGCCACTAGTCTTGCCTTAAAGGTTTCAATCTTTCCATCTACTCCCCTCTTCCTCTTGTAAACCCATTTGCAACTAACAGGTTTAATGCCATTAGACGCCTTTACAAGATCCCAAACTTGATTAAAATACATGGAATCTAATTCAGATTTCATAGCTTTGATCCAATGATGTGCATCTATATCATTCATTGCCTCTTCATAAGTGTAAGGATCCAATTCAGCCTCTTTTGAGATAGCTTCATAAGTTTCTCCCAAACCTATGAATCTTATGGGAGGCCGAACAATTCTCCTACTACGACGAGGCACGTGTGTATTAGATATCTCATGAGTAGTATCTTGTGGTGTATCCAATACAATCACATTATCCCTACTTTCATCTATTGGTTGTTCAACTACAGGTTCATTCATTTCAGTCAATACAACTTTATTTCTTGGATCAAAATTATTCATATAATCATCTTCCAAAAATTTGGCATGTGTGCTAACAAACACTTTGTTATCTTTATGATTATAGAATAAATAATCCTTTGTTTCTTTTGAATACCCTAAAAACATGCATACTTTGGTTTTAGATTCCAACTTATCAGACTTTCTTTTCAACACATGTGCTGGATATTCCCAAATGTGAAGATATTTCATACTAGGCTTACGCCCACTCCACAATTCCTTAGGTGTGTTAGGAATAGATTTTGATGGAACTAAATTCAAAATATGCATTGTATTTTTTAGTGTATATCCCCAAAAAGAAACTGGTAAAGTTGAGTAACTCATCATGGACCTAACCATTTCCAAAAGAGTCCTATTCCTTCTTTCTGCTACACCATTCTGTTGGGGAGTTCCAGGTGCAGTCAATTGGGATATAATCCCATTTTGAGTTAAGTAATCCTTGAAATCCCCAAGAAGGTATTCGCCACCACGATCAGATCGAAAAGCTTTTATGCGTTTACCTAATTGATTCTCAACTTCAGCCCTAAACTCTTTGAACTTTTCAAAGGTTTCGGACTTCCGTCTCATTAGGTACACATAACCATATCTTGAGTAATCATCAGTAAAAGTGATGAAGTACTCATAACCTCCTTTTACTTGGGTTGACATAGGACCACATACATCTGTATGAACTAATTCAAGCAACTCTTGGGCTCTTCTACCTTTTGCATTAAAAGGTCGTTTGGTCATTTTGCCTTCCAAACAAGATTCATAAATTAGAAATTCATCAAAGTCCAATGGCTTTAAAAGTCCATCTTTGATCAGTCTTTGAATTCTATTTGGATTAATATGATCCAAACGCAAGTGCCAAAGATATGCTTCATTAGTAGAAGGAAACTTTCTCTTTAATGATTTTACATGAGAGTTATAATCTAATTCAGAATTATATAATTCATGCTTATCAAAAGTTACAATATAAAGACCATCCACAATATTGTCTTAATAGATAAACACTTTATCCTTCTTTATTACAACATTGTCTTTTAGGATAACATAATATCCATGTTTACCTAAATAAGTTGCAGAAATTAAATTCCTACAAACATTAGGTACATACAAACAGTCTTCCAATATTAAAACTCTAGATTTAAAACATAAATTAAACACTCCAATAGCTACAACTGGAATCCTGCTCCCATCAGCCAAGGTAAGAAACATTTCCCCTTCATTCAGCTTTCTGGTCTCCTAAAACCCCTGCAAGGATTTGCAGATATGATTAGTATAACCTAAATCCACACACCAGGAATTTGTGGGATTCTGTACCAAACATGTTTCAAGAAGGAATGTACTTTTTATACCTCTATTCTTGGTAGCCTTAAATATTGGATAATTCCTCTTCCAATGTCCTTTCTCACCACAATGGAAACACTTTCCTTTAGTTTTCTTTCCTTTGTTGGCAACTCCTAAGGCAACTTGTTTACCATCTTTCTTAGTGAAGTTCTTCTTCTTCTTCTTCTTACCTTTGCCTTTCGACTTAGGTTGAGAAGTAGAAGCTTCACCAACATTGGCTTCAGCACTAGTACCAAGGATGCCTTCGGCCGCTACCAACTCATTCATCAATTCAGATAGTGTATAAATCTTTTTGTTCATATTATAGTTAAGTCTGAATTCCTTGAATGATTCTGGTAGTGACTGGAGTATCATATCCACTTGGGATTCTCCATCAATATCGGCACCTAAAACTTCCAATGTATTTAGATTAGAGATCATCCTAAGACAATGCTCCCTCATTGAAGTACCTTTAGCCATTTTGGTATTATAAATCTGCCTCATAGTTTCTTGCCTAGCAGAACGGCTTTGCTCACCAAACATCTCCTTCATACTGAGCATAATGTCCAAAGCTAGTTCTACATCTTGCATTTGATGCTGTAGAACATTTGAAATAGATGCTAGGATATAGCACTTGGCCATCTCATTAGATTTCTGCCAACGATCATATCGCTGTTTTTCCTCAAGAGGAGCATTTAATGATGGAAAGCTAGGACATGGTTGAGTAAGCACATATTTGTGCTCTTCAGCAGTAAGAACAATGTCCAAGTTTCTTTTCCAGTCAACATAGTTGGATCCAATCAGTTTGTTTTGATTAAGTATAGCAACAAGTGGGCTAAATGATGCCATGATTTTAAATCTGAAAATAATAAACATGAATATAATAAGTAAACTAGACACTATCAATTTAGCATATAATCACATAATATGGAACCTTATAAAACCATAAAATAATATATGCAATGACAAACCAATCCATGTCTATAATTCCTTGGTAGCAAGTTTATTATAAACACATTAATTGATTGAGAACTATTCTCATTATTAGTGCTATCATGATAACTCTTATCATACACTAATAATATGCCGTATTAGCTTTACCCTCTAAGTGATAATGACATAGCTCCTTTGGGAGGTTAACATTGCACTTAGTCTAGTGTACACCATTATCTAGAATCATGTGTAACCACATTTAATCTCCCTTATAATGTTTAAACTTGTAGTACCATGGAACAAAACACCATCCTTTGGGATCGCGAGACATATACGCCAAGACGAGGTGCTTGTCCACACTACTTTAAACAGGTTAGTTCAATCTTGTAGTACTATGAAGTAAACACCCTCTTTTGGAATCACAAGGCATATACGCCAAGACAAGGTGCTTACCCACACTATTATAAATTGATAATGGAGGCCGTGAGATGCAACTCTTGTATCTCTCTCCCACTAGATATTTTTAATTAAAGGTTTTTATGATCAAGAACCATATTAATGCTAGAAACCCTTGAAAACATAATCCTAATCTCACTAGGAATGAATTTCATTAAATGAATACTTTAATCCTAGCATTTAATGTAATAATCAATTCATGAAGTTAAGCCTTGAATCCTTTATAAACAATTTACATATAAACCCATATTATAACATATGACAATTATCACACCATATATATACAATATACGGATTCAATATTTCCAAGGCAATTATTTCATGCGTATAAGATGGCCATCAAGAACTTGCATGTAAAAATTTGAATGCATTTGAAACCATATAACTATATATAATGTAATAATCAATTCATGAAGTAATATAACATACGGATTATTACATTAAATATAACTTACATGAAAACCTATATGATTTCAAGATGGCAATCAAGACAATAACTATTAAACTGTCTTTTATAGCCAAGCAGTGCAAGAAAGTCCAACTAGTGCAATTAATTGGTTCGTGCACATGACAGTTATTTCAATAACTGTATCCGAACAACTAGAAGTTTATGGCCAAGGATAAATATATATGCGCCAAGCCATGTATATCATCTAGAAGTTTATAGAAACTTCAATCTATATAACCAAATGGTTCTTCAATCATTGTTATATAGCAAGGATTCAAATGAATCCTTTAAGACAACAAAAAACAACCGTGGGCCAACATAAATGCTTTTGAAGATGGAATTCCATTTTAAAAGGAATTCACTTCACATCAACGCAAAGTCAATCTCCAAAAATAAATTATGAAATCAAAAATCCTATAAAAGTGATTATATAGAACAATCACGGCAGATTCAAGAATCCCATCATGCAAAAAAAATGATATTCTTTGATTCTAAAATTCAATCACATGCTATACAATCATGATATGAAAACCTAGCTTTGATACCAATTGTTGGTTAAATTTGGTTTTGTATCTCATACAAAACACATAGCGGAAGCAACAAACAAAGATCTATTTCATTCATGATTGATAACTTGCACTATATAAATTCTAGAATTTAAGAACAAAATAGCGTACCTTGATGTGGAGAAATTCAAAACAAAAAATTATAAGTACTTGGGAACACTTTTAATCTTCATTCCAATTCCACTTTATGCCCAAGAAGTGTGGTCTCTCAATCAATTTCCAAGGGAGAATAATTGAGTGGTTTCACTTGCACATACACACCACTTCACAATGGTGTCTCACCTTTTTTTTTTAATCTCTAATAAAAATTCTGTATGTCTCTCCCTTTATATATAACTGATTATCTAATTGGGCCGGCCTATTGGGCCTTTCCAATTGGGTTTTAATGTGTGGCTTGGAGTGGGACCAAAAGGACCAATAAGACACTAGCTTCAATGGGCTTTCGGCTTTTCTGTCAACTCTTGACAAGTTCAAAGTTACCATTAATTATATTTAATACCACTATATAAATATAATTGCACTCTAGGCCTTATTAATAAATTATATCCCAAAACTTTATTATACATGCAACCCCTTCATAAAATATTCGTAGTAATTCAAAGTCATAAATATAGACTGTCACTTTGAAGATTACTACGTCTTAATCCTTGAGTACCCGGTTTAATCCTTTTAAGTTATTCATTATATATTTATGAAATCCAATTTCATAAATATATACTTTAGTAATTTCTTACCAAAGTGGTTAGGCCTAACTCTCTGAATAACTAAACTCATTAAACTTATCTCAAGGGAATATTTTATATCTCTGTTAAGAGACTATGAATTCCATCTTGAGAATATATGTTCCATCAACACGAAATGTGGTTGCCCAACATACTGAAGTTTTGACCGTTACTTTAGATCTCACTCCTGATATATCAAAGTAACCTACACTTCATGATTAGGTCCATTATTCTCTCAGGATTAAGAGTTCATGAAAATATAAGTTGTGAGATTTATTATTCAATTAACAGTTGTTAGGAGAATAATAAATCTCACAGCGGTCCAGTTCAATATGTCTTAACTCTTAAAACATATTAACACATCAACTAGAAGTTTTCACTTTCATAATCAAGACAAATCATCTTAGTTGATATGTTATAGCCTTCGCAGATGAAATGCCCAATTTCATCACCGACTATGAACTAAAATTCTAAGTTTACAAAGAACTTGTGATTTATATATTCTGTGACTAAATCACATAAATCACATACTATGCATCTCATGGACTAAATGATAATGTCCGAATATTCATGTTACCATTATTTTAGGTAATAATAAAACAATTTTATTAATTACAATATTAAGTTATACATCATGTCATATATAATGTCATACATAACATCATACAATAGGATTTAAGGACACTAATTCCAACAATTTAGACCCCGGTTGATACAATTAACAAGTTTTAAACCCAAATTGTTAATTAGATTTATTATGAATAAAACTTGTTAACACAAACAAACATCAATATCATGTTAAAATCATGCAGCGGAAAAATAAATAAGACAAGATATGATGATGTTTGTTTGTTTTAACAATTTTTATTCATAATAAATTTAATTAACAACTTGAGTTTAAAACTTGTTAATTCTATCAACCGGAGTCTAAATTTCCCAACAAGTGGTATCAGAGCGGGTTCACTTTGATTGGATTAATTTATTGAGTGTGACCCATTGACCCTTGTTGTCATGGATAGAGGACAATTTTTATTTATACCTCCTTTATTTGACGGAACTAATTATGCGTACTGGAAAGTTCGTATGAAAGTTTTTTTGCAGGCTCTTGGTGAACAGGTATGACAAGCTGTTGAAGTTGGCTGGATTAAGCCAAAGGAAGCGTTGGTGGATTGGGATGATGCAACGATCATAGCTACAAATTTCAACAGTAGGGCCTTGAATGCTTTGTTCTGTGGAGTGACCAATGAAGAATTTAAGAAAATATCAGTCATGGAAGTTACTAAGGAAGCATGGACCATTCTTAAGACCACCTATGAAGGTACCAAGACAGTAAAGACTATGAAGTTTTAACAACTCACTAGTAGTTTTGAAGAAATAATAATGGAAGAGGATGAGACATTTGATGAGTTTTATGCTAAGCTCAAGGATATTGTGAACTCTACTTTCAATCTTGGAGAATTTATAGCAGAATTTAAAATTGTTAGGAAAATCCTTAGGTTCTTACCTGAAAGATTTCATGCCAAGATCACTGCCATTGAAGAAGCAAAGGACATTGATCAAATTCCTTTGACTGAGCTTGTAGGGAACCTTCAAACCTATGAGATGGGATTAGGTTCAATGGAAAAAAGTGAAAAGAGTAAAAACTTGGCTCTTAAGGGTATAGAGGAAGAGATTGAGAACTTTGAAGATGAAGATGAAAGTGAAAATGAGGATGAGGATCTAACCTTCATAACTAATGAGATTATCAAGCTTCTTCAATTTAGGAAAAATGATAAGGGAAAACCTCCTAGGAAACCTAAATCCTCTAGGAATGGCAAGAATGAGAAACCCTTCATCCAATGCCATGAGTGTAAAGGTTTTAGTCATATGAGGATAGAGTGTCCAAACTACCTAATGAAGGAAAAGACCAAGAAGTTAGAAGATAAAGGGTTAGTTGCTACTTAGAGTGACACTGAGGATGACTCTTCTGATAAGTTTGTGGATGAATGTCATCACGTTATGGACTTTGCTACCACAATCGATAAGGTGATTGTGGAGAACGCCTCATTAGAAGAGAAGGTCAAGAATCTTGAAGTTAAGCTTAGTCAAACAAGAACTCAAATAAAGAGGATGTCTAGTGCAAAACTTGATGAGGTATTGAGTACTCAAAAGCCTACTTTTGATAAGACTGACTTAGGATATGTTGTTTCCTCCAGCCCCTCCTCTTACATGGCTTCTGGATCAAGGACTGTCTTTGTGCCACAATCTGAGAAAGGTAATAAAGGAATGAAATCCAAAACTGATTTGGATAATTCTAAATTCTTTGTTAAACCTAATGTTTGTCATCATTGTGGTGTTGCTGGACACATTCGTCCTAATTGCTTTAAATTGTATCCTCATAAGCAATTGTCCAAACGGTCACAGGTTTCCTCTCAAGGACCTACACCTTTGTTTGGAGAGTTATTAAAAGTTTTAAGCTTTTTAACTCAATTTTAGGAGAATTTTAATTCTTCTATGTCCTTTATTAGACATACTAGGACACGTGCCTTTTCATCTTCATGGCCAAAGACTCGTGCTGTGTGGGTGAAAAAGGAGCCTAAGACTTAATTATCTTTTCTATTTTTCCTCTGTTTTATTTCTTTCTATCTAAAGTAGGACTCTCTTTGCTTGATTTCTTATCTGTTTTTGAAATCATGCTTTTATGCATTTGCATTTTTCTATCATGCCTTCATGCATATGCATCCTTCTTTTGTGTACTTTGGTACTTGTGTACCTTGGATGGCTATTGAAATAAAGTTTCTAAATTTTGTATCGTTTGTAGCTTAGATAAGAATCTCTATGCACAACTAAGCAAGTGAGCTTTGTGGCTCTTGTTTGTGATGAGTAAGATTAAGTTATCTTTTAAACTTAACACTCGTATCACTCTTTTTGACGGGTAGGATTAGAAAATCCTAAGAGAAATACATAAATAATCATCTCACTATTGTTGCCCGTCAATCATAATATGACACATGTATGCTTTGACATAGTAAAAGTGTAGTGTCAAAGACATCCGTATACTTCGACGTAGCAAAAGTGCAATGTTTATACTTAACATCTTGAGTATTTCTTTTTTCTCTTTTATATGCCCATGCATGATATGCTAAAATAAAAGAAAATATGTAAAGAAAAATAAAAAGCAAAATGATCAAAAATGTTTTAAATATGGTTGCAAGCGTGTATTCTAGGAGATGTGAGAGTTATAGGATGTATCTTGAAGGTGATAGTCCCCATCAAACAGTTATGATTGTGTGTGAGTTAAAGTTATTTTCTCATATCTCAGATCGTCATAACATGTATACACATATGCAATCTTGCGATGTTTTTCACACACTACACGCAATATTCTTTGCTACTCTTGATACATGTGTAGGTACAATGTGATTTGGCCATCACAAGGTTTTACATGTGTTAATGTATGCTAACTAAACTGTCTTGACTTTTTTTTGAAATATAAAATTGGTTAGACTTGTTTTGTGTGTGTGTGTGTGTGTTTTGGGATCTATGTGCTTAACATTTTTTTTGCTAAGAGATTTGCTTTTCACATGGTGTGCATCTTTCTTTTATCTTGTCATCCATAGCATCTTGTTTCATTACATTCATGCATTGTTATGGATTCTTTGTGCCCCCTTGATCATCCTTGATCATCTTTATGTTTCTCAAGTGAAGCCTTCTAGCTTCTTGTACCCTTTGTTAATCATGACAAAAAGGGGGAGAAATTGTATGCGGTTTCTTTTTAAGATTCTACGTGTTAGGGGAAGAAATACATTCCTTTGTAAGGGAGAGATATGTTTCATCTTGTTAAAGGGAGTGCTTACCTCCTTTTTCTTGTACCTTGGGTCTTGTGATCATTTGCTTACATACATTGTGCTTTGCTAATGTATGTTTTTTTCACCTATCTCTACATGTGCTGTTTCTTTTCTATCTTTATATACATGTTTCTTATTACTTGTACACAATCTATTATTTCTGTTTTACACTAAGATGTCTTGATGAGTTTTGTTTAAAGTGTTTCAAAAATACAGGTTGTCAAAGTCTACTTGTCATAAACTCTTTTCTTACAAAGTTTTTCAAGAGTTTGAATTAGGATAGATTTTATTGTATTCAACAAGTGAATATGAGTTGAGTGATTTATGACTTCTCTCATATGGTCATTCGTTTATTGTGGTTTTGTCACGGATTGCCAAAGGGGGAGATTGTTAAGGACATATTTTGTGTAGTTGGCTAATCCTTTGACAAAACACACTTTACTTGTAATTGGATAGATCTAGGATGTGTTTAATACTTTAAGAAACCTTGTTTCAAGTTCAAGTGTTAAAACCATGCAAGTCTGTTCGAGAATCAAGTGAGAAAGTGCTGAAATTTAAAGCTCGATAGCTGCTCGACACCTCCTCGATACCTGACTATCTGTCGAGATCTTCAGCTGATTCTTATCACAATCTCAATAGCTTCTCGATAGTTGGTTGTTCGATTGAGAAAGTTTATGTCCCCTCGACACTTCCTCGATAACTGTATCTGTTGAGATTCATTAAACCTCGACACCTGTTTGACACCTTCTTAACACCTGCTATCTGTCAAGGTTACGAGAATTCAGATTTCTATTTTTGGGCCAGGCTTTTGTATTTGTGTAGGGTTTCTTTTCTCACAACCCTAGACCTATATAAGGCTTATTTTAAAGGCCGTCACATAAGAGAATACAAGGAGCACATATGCAATAGGTGACTGATGCCTTATTCTCTCTGAAAGAAGCTACTGCATTTTTGCGCCTTAGGGTTTTGTAACCAAGTGCTTCTTGATCTTTATTGTTGATGAAGTGAAGAACTTTGCAGCCAACAATCTTTTTCTAGTTGGTGATTGAAGTCGCATACTGGGACTTGCGTAATTGGTTAGTCACATATTGGGATTTGTGCATCAAAGGGTGGTATTCATATATTGAAAAGTTCAAAAGTTCTGAAGCGGTAGAAGGTTTCTGCTGTGAGTTCATCTACAAGGATTGTAGAGTCTAGGGACAAAAGTTTTGTACTAGATCTGAAACTTCTCTTTACAATAGTAGATTACTTTTCGGGAAGGTTTCCCCCGAGGTTTTTTACTGTGAAACTGGTTGGTTTCATTAGTTTTCCTAGGTTATCATATCTTGTCTTATTTATTTTTCCGCTACATGATTTTGACATGATATTGATGTTTGTTTATTTTAACAAGTTTGGTTCATAATAAATCTAATTAACAACTTAGGTTTAAAACTTGTTAATTCTATCAACTGGGGCCTAAATTTTCCAACAAGCATGTTCCTCAATAACAACTCAATACCTCTCGATAGAAGCTCAAAACTTACTATTTTCATGATAGAAGCTCGATAGCAGCTCGATCTACCGAGATTTTGTTCTCGATAGTAGCTCAATAGATATAGCTTCACGGATCAGCAAAAATCAACAGCATGAAAAAGTTCATTTGAAGCCCGAATCGAGATCCATTTAAGCTGGTATTCAAAGAACATCATAAGCCATTTATTAAGGGGTTTTTTAGAAAGAGAAACACTTCGTTTAAGCAGCTAGGGTTTTGTGACCAAGTTTTCTCTATTTCACCAAACCAAAGAGTTTCAAAGTAGATCTAAAGATTCCAATGGTGAAAGAAGTTGAAGTCATAGCAACCACCACAAACTTGCTACTATGAGGAAAACCTTCAAGAGGTTCTTGAAGTTAGTTGGAGGTTCCAGTTGTGATTGTGGGTAGAACATTCATATACTGATTAATTCAAGTTGTTAGATTTTTTTAACACAAAATTATTAGGAAACCTAATTGAGTCTAATAAAATAGCAAGTCCATGAGTTTTTTGTTCCTCCCTTCTCTTTCTCTTACAAAATTCAGACTATACTCGTAACACTCACTTTCATATGTGCAAATTTATTTTCTATGCTATTAATAATGTATTAAATGAAAATATAATTATCTTTTGTTTTGTTATTATTATTTTGAGTCTAAAAATCTAGAATGCCAAGAAAAAATATAAAGAAAAAATTATTAGAATTAAAAAGCCAAAAAAAAAAAAAAACTAAATGCTGATAATAATGAAGAAAATGTCTATGAAAAAATAATTTTGCAAGATGCTGAACATGATGATAACATTGACTTAGATGGAGTTGATTAGTGAAGATGATGAAAATATATTATTATTTTGATTCATATATCATGTATTACTTCTAAGTTTAATCAATTTGAATGTGCATGTTATAAACAAAAGTTAATTTGATTTATTTAGTTAGCTTTGTTAAATTTTATTATAGAAGTAATGATTAAATTGGTCATTAGTTGAATATATTTCGAATTTATAATGAATATACCTTTTATATATGTATATCTATAATTTTTTTTATAGTTTTATTAGGTGTTTGTGTATTTTATGGTACACAATTCAATACAATACACGATACGGAAAAATCAAAAATCGGTCCATGATACGATTTACGATTTGACAACTATAGAGGTAACTACCTTGCCGAATCTCCGCCTCATAGGGCCTTGTGAGACCCCACCCTGCCCCACATTTACAATTATTTTTAATAATAATAATAATAATAATAATAATAATAATAATAATAATAAAACCTCTTAAAATAATATAAATCATATTTTCTTGATTTTATTGCCCAATAGTACATTTATAGTGTCCTTGGGTTTGTTTAATTTTTAATAAATTTTTTGTTACTTATCAATATGTGTGTGTGTGTGTGTGTGTGTGTGTTGGGGGGGGGGGTGTCAGAAATTCTCAAAAAGATTAAATGAGCTATTAAGACAAATTCCTTCCTAGGTGGCCTACTAGCACAATTTATTTATCAATTGAATAAGGTGAAAACTCCACAATGGGAAGCTCAAACAACTAATTTGTGGAAGCAAGATTGTATTAATATTACAAGCAACAACCATTACACTCTTTTCCCGTGGTACTAGGACTTTAAAGATAAAGGAATGTCTCTTCTCCTTTTTTTCCTCTCTCTTCTCTAGTATTTTTTTCTCATCCCCATTTTCATTGTTTTCTCCTTTTCTTTTATAGGCATTTTCCCTTTCCTTTTCCTTCCAGGTGGCTTGCTCCTAACTGGATCTTTTTGTGATATTTTCCTTTCTTCTATTGGTTTCTCTCCCCTGCTTATCCTAAAACAGGGCTTTTGAGGGGTGTTGTGCTGTTCAGGTTGTCCTATATGCATTTAAGGTGGAAGAGATTAGGTAGAGAGCCTCTAATTAATGTGGAGGTGACAATTTCTATGATCTTTATCCCCTTAGGGAATTTTCTGAGGTATACTTCGTGAGAATGACACCTTGATATAAAAAAGGAAATTAGTTCCTTGGTATCACTCCTTCGTATTCTCCAAGATCATTCGTGTTTATTACCTCAGATGAGAGTTTTGATGTTGGTAGCATATCCTGAACTCCTCAGGAATCATCTGGGGGGACACTTTTCTTTGTGATTCATAAAGATGGGCCCAACCCATCCTTTCTAATACGAGCTTTCAAGCCCTTTGGGCCTCGACCCATAATTGAATCCCCTCCCCACACAATAGCCCCCCACAATCTCCATGTCATTAGTGCTGAGGTGGAGATCATGGTTTGAGCTAGATGGGGGGTAGTCATTAACTGTCACTAATTTGAGGTGGCACCGTCAGGTAATAAATGTTCCAAACATGCTTGAGCTTCCCCCCCTTCAATTAATGGCACGCGTGTTTATGAACGGCTAGATGGGCATTTTGGAAAACGAAAAAGGGTGCGGGAAACCAAAGGTCACTTTCCCTCATTTTCTTGCTCCCTCCCTCTTTATAAAAGGGGGAACTCAGACTAGTTTTCGAGTTCCCATTTTCTATTTCTCTCTATTCCCTCTCCAAGCTATCTCGAGTTCTTCACACTCCTTCTCACTAATAACTTTTTTAGCCTTACTCAGGTGTCCACTAGCATTCTGTATCTCTTTTTCTTGTTTGTAACTCTTCCTCTTTCTTCTTCTTCTTCTTCTTTAAGTTCAAACCCATGGTTGATACACCTAAAAGGCTAGTTGAGTTTAAAAGGGTGTATAGTATCCCTGAGGATGTAGAGGTGAGATATTGCCCCCAGTCTAAGGTAATATTCTCAAGGGGGGAAGATAGGGTCATTATTCCCTGGGTAGCGTTTGTAAAGGGTGGGGTCAAGATCCCTATGAGCAAGTTATTAACCAACTTTTTAAGACATTTCAAAGTGTGCCCCGACCAGTGTACCCCTAATGTATTTAGAGTCGTTACTAGCGTAGATGTACTTAATAAGAGACTCGGCCTTAATTTAATCGAGCATGATTTTAACTATATATATAGGTTTCAAGATAGTAAATCCTCTGGATTTTATTTCAAAATCTGGCACGAAGAAGTAAGAATCATATCAAGCCTTCCGAATTTCGACAAAGAGAAAGAAGGAGATTATCTGATCATCTCAGGTAATTGGTATCTCGACGGAATCCATTGTCCCATAACCGCGGGTAGAGCAGGTGGGTAGGATTTTTAGGAGCTTCTTTCTTTTATCTTTATTTAATCATTTCATATGTATGTTATAACATGGTTTGTTCAATATTATCTTCCTGAATAATTTCTATATCGCTCCTTTATCTTTTCAGATGACCACGCATTCAAAAAGAGAAGGTAGTTGATCAACTTCACAAATTTGAACAGGCTGCTGAGATCTCCCATACATCCTCACTCAGACGGGTAACTTCGGGTCGTGTATCTTATCCTTAGGTATACCCTCATATATTGGAGTTTTTAGAACGTGGGAAGGGCAATCACACAGAATCACCCTTTACTCCCTTACATTGACGTCCGAGTAAAGGGGTACGTTCTATCCCCGTCTAAAAGAATGCAAAAGGACGAAGGAAGAAGATGTAGCGATTCTCCACCTTCTTTCACCCTGGTAGCACTTAGGGGTTATGATAGCTATTCCTATCGACTGCTTGTACCGAAGAAGAAGAAGAAAGACAAGTAATTCCCCTTCTCAAGATCCCTTTACTGGGATTCAAGTGCCTGAACTCCCGACCACTCTTCTTACAAAAGATACTCCAAAAGAAATGTCTTACCAATGGACTCAAGTCACTCTTAACCAAATTCTAGGCTCGCCCCTTCTACTCAAGCCTAGGATTCTCCTGCACTTCAAGTTCAAGCCCTAGTTGCCCTCATGGTGACTTCAACTGTTCCTGTGTCAACTACTCCGTCCTATAGGATTCTCCTGCTCTTCAAGTTCAAGCCCTAGTTGCCCCCGTGGTGACTTAAGCTGTTCTCGTGGTGACGATCCTTAACCCTGAAGACTATCCTACTGTGGGGGTCGACGCCCTTGTCTAAACTCCTAGAGCCCTAACTTACACAATGTCCTTCGCAGTAGACGAAAAGCCCCTTCTTGTGACTGATAGAGTTAGGCCTTGGAGATAGGGCCATAGGGGCCTCATTGCTGAGTGTGTAGGTCAAACACTCCTTCTTCCTGAAGACATGAACCATTGGAAGAAATGGGATGACCACTCCCTCCTCAATATGAAAAGGGAAGCGACTATGGTAAGTTCCCCCCTATCTTTTTACTTTTCTTTCTTTTTTCATAAGTTAAATTCTACTTCTAACTATTATCTTGAAGGGTTATCAATGTTCCACGGTGGTGGAGAAATAGTACTTGGCTACTAAGTCCAAGTTGGAGGAGCTGGCTATGGACAACGAGGATCTCTTCAACAAAATCTCAGATGTGATGAACAAAGTATTCATGTCAGAGAAGCTTCGCTCTGAGGCCAAGGAGAATACCAAGGCTATAACTAACAGGAAAGAAGCTTTGGAGAAAGAGCTCCAGGAAGCTAAAGAGAAGTTAAAAGAAATGGAGGCCGAGTTGAAGGCCTTTGTTGCATATGGACAACGAGAAGATTCAAGCTGCATATTACAAAGGCCAAACTAATTACATTATCTCGATGAAGCTTGAAATGCAACAGAATCTTCAAATTTACTTCACCAATGGGTGGGCCGCGGCCTTAGACAAGATGCAGGTAGAGACTTCCTCTACTCTGAGGTAGGATGATAGCATCCCAATCCTGGCTGAATTGATAATAGTCCCAAACCTTGAGATCCAAGCTATTATCAATGATGAGTCCTTGATGAGGGAGGCCATGGTTACGCCACGTGGCTTCATCAAATTGCAGAAATTTTATTAAATTTTTATATTTTTAAAGAACTAAAAAAGAATACTATACTATCAGGATTCTAATTCATTCTTATCATTAAATAAAATAAAATAAACATTATTTTTTTATTTGTTAGGATATATTTATTAAATTAAGGGATAATATTTAACATAAAAAAAATTTAATTTAGATAATATTTATCATCTAATTAACATTATTTTTTTTTATTTGTTAGGATATATTTCTTAATTTAGGGGATGATATTTAACATACAAAAGTTTAATTATATAATATTTATCATCTAAATTTTCAAAATTTTAATATTATTAAATTAATATTATTTTATCAGAATATCAAGCTACAAAACTTGATTATTAAGGGATAAGCACAATCCAAATTCTTCAAGTGGTGATTAATATAAATCTATCTCAAGAAACAATATATATTTTCAATAATTTGATAATCTCTATCTATTCCAAAAAACAGTATACATCTCCATTAATTTGATAATTTCTACGTTGATGACATTTAATCTATATATATATATATATATATATATCAAAATTCCTTATAGCTAACAACCACGTTCTCTTCCTCTCCCTCTTTTTTTTTTTTTAAATTTTTTAAATTTTTAATTTTTTATATGTTATTTTATGTTAAATCATTTTTTTTTTTTTTTTTTTTCATTCTATTCATATGACCTTTTCTTAATTCCAATTTTTATGGGATAAAAACAAACACATTCATTAGATATCTTTAATTTCAATAAGATTTAAATGAATTATATTTCAAATGGAACTCTACCAATATATATAACCCTATATATCCTTTTTGGAGTGAAACTTATTTGAATATGTGAATGCCTAAATCCCATGACAATGTAAGAATGAATTCTTTCTTCTTTTATTATTATTATTTTCATTTTGTTTATTTTCTTTAGTGTTATTATTGGTTTTTGTTTTCATGTGATTTTAATTAATGAATTCCAAACACTCAAAAACATTGTCAAGTTTCTAAAGGCTCCTTCTTTGTTTTCGTATTTTGTTTTTATTAAATTGATTAGGTTTTGTGTATTGGTAGCCTTTTGTTTAAACTAATTTTCTTAGCTTTGATCTAATTTATATGCTTAGGGTTAAGGTCTTAGAATTAATTATTAAATATGGTTAGAATTAATAGATTAATTTTAACAATTTTCTTATTTGATTTTTATGTTACATCAAATTATCAAGATGTTATACATGTGTATTCTTGAATTATCAACTTTAATTTTAACTAATATCCCCCCTCACAGTACATATTTTTTTGATAATTCAATAATTGGGGGTAGATGATTCTAATTTTGGATATCTTCATTTGAAACACCAAAAAGTACCAACTAGTTGAAATACAAGAATCTTGGTATTAAAAAAGAAAAAGAAAAAGATGACACTAGTTGTTTTGAATTTAATTTTTCTTAGAAAAGATGACACTAGTTGTGTTTTACCCATATACGTAATTCAAACTTTGACCATCAAATTTCATAAATAAATGTATTGAATAAGGTAAAAGCAGAACAAGTAACTCTAGTTCATGAAAGGGTTGGTGTGAAAACATCCAAGAAGTCGAATTGAAGATCCAGAAAAATATCAGACAGGCAGCTATGATCTATGTGTGTGGCAGTGTGTATAAGGCCTTAAAACTTTAAAGTGAAAAGCTCAAAGGAACTAAAAACTGAAGAGTAATAGAAGGTTTAGTTGGCTTTTTATAACTCATTCTTGCAAATGTGAAATTGGATGTGACAATTTAAGGTGCATGCCTTGCAGGGTTCTCAAGAAATTGATCTCTAGTCTTTTTTTATTTATTTTTATCTCTAGTCTTAAATTAATGTCCATTGACTATTCCATCAATTTAGGCCCTGAAAAATAATTGGAGTTGAATTTCTTGGGTTTTGCTGGGAACAGTGAATTCCAGTGCAAGCAAAATAACAAAATATTTTTCAAGATTCATCCATATTATAACTGTTAGGCAAGCCTTTAATAAGAATCATAAGTAAACTAAATAAAAAGAATAAAAATTACTTTAAATTATATGGCTAAGTGACGCCAAGAAAACATCATCTTGAGGTCATAGTTAATTTGATTTCTATATTTTGGTAGTAGTTAATTGGTTAATGTTATTTTCAACTTACAATCAAATTGGTCTCTACCGTTAACTGACTAACGAAAAATGTTTTTGTAGCAAATGGTGTGCATAAGTGCATTGTTGGCACATGAGTGACTGGAAAATAATGAAAAATTTTAATTACTTCTTAAAAAAAGCCACATCATCAATATTAAAAATGAAAAAAAAAAATTAAACATCAAAAAGAAAAAAGAAAAACGAAAAAAAAAAGAAAAAAGGATGAGTGCTTTTTTAAAATTTTTTCAATTTTAAATCATAATTTTCCTGCACTTTCTTGTTAGCTAAACACAGCAACCTGAAAACACAAAATAAGCTCAGCCCAGAAAATTCAATACCTTGTAATCAATACTAGTACCTAAACCCACAACATAGAAGACATTTGCTTAGGCACTCACACCAACCCAAAACCCGAAATCTTTTCCTCACTAACTCTAATTCGCACTAGAAGGAATCCTCTTTTCACTTTCTTCAAGTGGGATTGCGCGTTTTAGTTGTGTTATAGTAGGGGCATGCTACTTTGTGATGCTGAATTCATATTCGAAGGTTTTGTGGGTGATGATGATAAGATTTGATTGTGAGATAATGAATGAATTTTCTGGGTTGAGTTTTATTTCGGCATTCCTAGGTTTTTGTGTTTGACTAACAAGAAAGTGTAAGAAAAACGTGATATTATTTAATAATAAAAAAACTCTTCCCTTCTTCCAATTTTTTTTTTTTTTTTTAATTTGCTGATGTTGATAAAATTGCTGATGTGGCTTTTTTAAAAGTAGTAATTAAATTATTATTAGTTTTTGTTAGCCATTTGTGTGCCAACAATGCACACCATTTGCTATGAAGTCATTTTTTTGTAAGTAAGTTAATAGTAGTGACCAATTTGATTGTAAGTTGAAAATAATATGGACCAAATTAACGACTACCAAAATGTAAAAATCAAATTGACTATAACCCCAAAATATTATGACCAAAATAGTGTTTTTGCCTTTTATAAAAACTCAAGTCTCTATAAAAAACTAAATATTTATATATGAACTTCGATTGAAGAACATTCTATTGCGATACGTGGAAATATACAAATAATATGTAAAGGCTTGTTGCTATTCATGATGCCAACTTTGCAAGCCATTATGGCAATTCAAATCTTTAAACACCTGCTCACATCTTCATTTTTTAGCAATAAGCTTGAGAAATTTCATACTTCAATAGACATAGAAACTATAAAACATAAACACTCTAAAAACATCTTAATGCTTTATTTGTTCAATAAAGCTTTCAAAATTCTTAAAAGAAGATCCACCTTCCCTAACACTCTTTTTAGCCATTTCCTTCAACTTTAGTGCCTTTGTCTTTATAACATCATCAAAGGGCAATGCTTTTATCTTTGTGTTGATTTCGTGCCTGTCACAAATCCCATTTTCATTCGGGTTCAACCCTAAACCAACCTTCCAAACATCACATACGTAACTATTATTTTGGAATTGGTCTGTAAAGTAAGGCCAACATAGAAATGGGACTCCCATTCTTATACCCTCCAAGGTTGAGGTCCATCCACAATGGCTTAAAAAACATGCAGTAGAAGGGTGAGCTAGCACCTCCTATTGAGGTGCCCAATCAACAATCTTTCCATGATCAGCTATTCTCTTTCTAATCCCATCTAGGAATTCTGAGAGTGCTTCATTGGTGATATCAAATCGAATAACCCACAAAAATGGAAGACCTATGAGTTCAAGTCCAATTGCTAGTTCATCAAATTGTTGTTGGTTGAAGATTGAGGTGCTGCCAAAGGAAACATAAATGACTGAACCCACAGGTGGTTCATCAATTTGACAGCCCAATTGACTACCTGAAAGTAATGGACCAACAGGTATGATCCCAGGAACTAAATTTAAGGCCAATGAGTCTAGTTCATAGAATGAGTTGCAGAGAAGCCAGTTGCATAGTTTGACAAAATGGTTCATCCTGAAAGCATACTGAAAAAAAAACGTTTTGCATCTGTAAAATAACAAGAACAGAGAGAGAGAGAGAGAGAGAAAACTCCAAATCTTATAAACTAGAAATTGATACAAATGAATTAAGTAAGTTTACAATTAACAACTAAGCTATATATATACAGCTCTAAAACAGAGCATTACTCCAAGCTCTGTAACAAACTAACTAACTGTTTTATAACTAATCCACTAATTACAACTTGACAGCTGGCCTTCTCTTTAACTAATTTCTGGGCTCTCCCACACGTGCTGGTTGTGTGGCTTCATTAATCAAAACGCCCCGTTTTAGTTCTTTTATTTCCTTTGTCGTTTCACACTTCAGCCTTCCTTCTTTTATGTCGTTTTTGATGCTGCCGTTTATGACTATAATTCTTTTGTCTTCAACACTCCCCCTCAAGTCCAGAGTTTTAGGCTCTGAGACTTGAACTGATGAAGCTACCTGCAATCGCTCAGATTTCTCCTTTGTCAATTTAGGCTGAAAAATATCTTTCAGTCCTAGCTTCTCTGATAATCTCGCAAAAGATGAAACACCCAAGGCTTTAGTGAAGATGTCTGCAATCTGTGAATTTGTATTAACATGGAAGGTTTTAATCATTCCTTCCAAAATTTTGTCTCTCACCAAGTGACAGTCAACTTCTATGTGCTTGGTTCTTTCATGGAAGACCGGATTTGCTGCTATGTACAGTGCAGCTTGATTGTCACAAAACATCATAGCTGGTCTGGAATGTTCAATCTTTAAGTCCTTCAACAGTTGCAAAACCCAAGTAATTTCACAGGCCACACTTGCCATAGCCCTATACTCTGCTTCAGCCGATGACCTGGACACAACCCCTTGTTTCTTTGACCTCCAAGAAATTAAGGAGTCTCCCAAATACACTGCATAACCAGTGAGGGACCTTCTTGTATCTGGGCATCCTGCCCAATCCGCATCACAGAAGGCCTTGATGTGTAATACTGTGTTGCTTGGGAAGAATATACCCTTTCCTGGTGATCCTTTAATAAATTGAAGTACTCTATGCACTGCCTTCAAGTGTGGTTCCCTTGGCTGAGATACAAACTGACTCAGCCTATGCACTGCATAAGTCAAGTCAGGCCTTGTCAAGGTAAGGTACAAAAGTCTTCCAATCAATCTTCTATACTGTCCTGGTTCCTCCAATAACTTGCCTTCATACTTTGATAATTTCAGGTTTTGTTCCATGGGAAACTTGACAGGTTTGCTACCAATGAAACCAGTGTCCTTGAGAATTTCCAAAGCATATTTTCTTTGATTGAGACTGATTCCTTCATCAGTCCTAGCCACTTCTAAGCCTAGTAAATACCTTCATGAGCCTAAGTCCTTCAAACCAAACTTAGCATCAAGAACTCTCTTCAAATTGTTGACACAATCAATGTTGTTTCCTGTCAAAAGTATATCATCAACATATACTAATAAGGCTGTGAATGAAGCTCCTTGTGTGTGAATGAACAAAGAGTAGTCAGACTTGGATTGGACAAAACCCATTTGTAGAATAATTGAAGAGAATTTCTCAAACCATTGTCTGGATGCTTGCTTGAGACCATAGAGACTCTTGTTTAGTTTACAAACCAAATTATGCTCCCCCTTGCTGTGAAATCCAGGTGGTAAGCACATGTAAACATCCTCAAGTAACTCCCCATGAAGAAAAGCATTATTAACATCCAATTGATGAAGAGACCACCCTTTCACAGCAACCAATGACAAAACAATTCTAACTGAAGCTGACTTGACAACTGGAGAGAAAGTTTCTGAATAGTCCAGCCCAAGTTTTTGAGTGAAGCCCTTGGCAACAAGCTTGGCTTTATACCTCTCAATGGTACCATCAGGGAGGTATTTAACTCTGTAGACCCATTTGCAACCAATGGCTGACTTACCAGGAGGCAAAGAGGTTAATGTCCAAGTATCATTCACTTCTAATGCCTCAATTTCTCTGTCCATGGCAGCCCTCCACTTAGGAAAGTGCACTGCTTGCTGAAGTGAAGCAGGCTCTGATGGAGGGGAAGAGGCAGCTATGACAAAAGAATGAAAAGTAGGTCCAAGATGTGAATAACTCACATGATCCAAAAGGTCATAGGGCAGACCAGAACTGGGTTTGGTACTAACAGAATTGCAAGAGTAATCAGATAGGTATGAAGGAGGTTTGTGGGACCTAGTGGACCTTTAATAGGAACAATGGAATCACAAGACTGAGGAAGGGTAGGAATGGTAGGAATGGCAGATTTTGCAAAAACAAGGTCTGCAGAATTAGGTTCAGTGGAAACAAAATTAGGACTAGAAGTGGAATTAGAGTTAGGGATAGGTGAAGGAAGATGAGGAAGGGAGGAAGAGCAGGGAACTAAAACTGAATCAGCAGGATCTAAAGTAGAATGAGGAAAAACAAAATCATCCAAATAAGAAGCAGAAGGCTGAGAACAATCAGCATAGGGAAAAATGTTTTCATAGAAGATAATGTCTCTTGAAATATAAACTGAATTGGAGTGAATATCAAGGACTTTGTAACCTTTAATGCCATAGGGATAACCAAGAAACACACATTTTCTGGCCCTAGGTGCAAACTTGTGCCTATTATGAGATAAGGTGGAAATGAAACATAAGCAACCAAAACTCCTCAAATGTTGATAAGATGGAGGGGATTGAAAAGCATTTCATAAGGACTCTTATTACCCAAAGTTTTTGAAGGAATTCTGTTGATAAGATGTACAGCAGTTAGGATGCAATCACCCCAAAAACATAGAGGAATATGAGACTGAAATTTTAAAGCTCTTGCAACATTGAGGATGTGTTGATGCTTCCTTTCAGCAATACCATTTTGCTGAGGAGTATTAACACAGGAAAGTTGATGCAAAATGCCATTAGAATGAAAAAAATCTTTCAAGAAAAACTCAGTCCCATTATCACTTCTAATAGTTTTAATCTTGCTGTCAAATTGAGTGGAAACCATTGATGCAAATTTAGGAAACAAAAATTGAGTTTCAGATTTTTGTTTAAGTAAGTAAACCCATGTGCACCTAGTAAAGTCATCCACAATAGTCAAAAAATATTTGTAACCATCAATTGTATTGACAGAGAAAGGACCCCATAGGTCACAATGGATCAATTCAAAAGGCTTAGTAGTTACATGAGAACTAGAAGGGAAAGTAAGCTTCTTTTGTTTGAAAAATGACAAACATCACAGCAAGCTGTCTTATTTTGAACATCAATATCTACAAAATGCTTCAACAATTGAAGTTTTGACAAAGAAAGGTGTCCTAATCTAGAATGCCACAAGTCTGAAGAAGAAATGTGACTGACATTATTGGCAAGGGCTGCTAATCTTGATGATGGAACAGAAGCTTGAAGGAGATATAAACCAGTGCTTTGCTTACCCAGACCAATCATGCTCCATTGAGCAAGGTCCTGGATGAAACACCAATCACCAAAAAAACATGAGGCAGCAAAATTTATGCTTAGTAAGTTTACTAATTGAAATGAGGTTGAAATGAAAAGATGGAACACATAATACATATGTGAGTGTGAGAGTAGGTGAAATTTGCACTGTGCCAATGTGTGTAACTAGAACCTTTTCCCCATTTGGCAAATAGACACAAGAATGGACAGCAGAAGTAATTGTGGTTAATTGTGACATTGAGTATACCATGTGATCAGTAGCACCAGTGTCAAGGATCCAAGAATTAGACTTAAAACAATGTTTATCAACAACATGGGTTGAAAAAATAGAATGAGACATATTGGGAGCAATCCAAAAGGGATTACTTGAGAAGTTAGAAGAAGATGATGAAGCAGAAGCAGAAGCAGCAAAGGGAGATGAAGTGGTTGTAGGAAGAGCTGGTGCCATCACTGAAGCAACCTGTGAAGCAATCTGAGTACCAATGCCATTTAGAGCACCAAAACCAGAACTGGATGCATTATAAACCTTTAGAAAGTTGAGAAGTTGGTCACATTGAACCTGAGATATTGGGCATTGAGGTTGAGTAGGCTGTTGGCAATTCTGAAGACCAAAATTACCAGGAAAACCTCCAAAATTCTGCTGTGGAATACCAAAGGAAGTCTTGTTCAAATCTGGTTGTTGAAGACCAAAATTGAACTGATTGGTATCACAGGACTGAACATTGGAAAGATTATCAAACCCAAAACTCCCTGTGATTTGATTAGCCATAGCCTTATTTCCACCTTTTGGCTTGTACCCAGGAGGGTATCCATGAAGTTTGTAACATTTGTCAGCTATGTGACCAGTGAAGCCACAGTAGGTACAAATTGGTCTTTCCTTCTTGAAACTGCCTCCTTTGCCTCCATTGTTCCGAGCATTACCTTGAAATTGCTTACCACCATTTACATACATGGCAATAGGATCCAATTGTTGAACCACATTAACAATGTTACCTAAGTTTCTCCTTTTCTCTTCTTGTAAAACCAATGAGCACACCTTGCTGAGAGGAGGAAAAGGCTCAATAAGCAAGATTTGCCCAATTAGGGTCCCATAACAGTCATTCAAGCCCATCAGAAAACGGATGACATGCTCTTTATGCTGTGCACCCAGCTGAGATGACCTAGAACCACAAACACAAGCACAGTTGCACACTGTGAAGGGTTGATTATTCACAAACTCATCCCATAGAGTCTTGAATTTGGTGAAGTAAGAGCTCACTGACAACGATCCTTGAACTAAATGTGCTATTTCCTTTTGAAGCTCAAATAGCCTTGGAGTGTTGTCCTGAGATAACCAATTCTTGAGATCAATCCACAAATCCCTTGCTGAATTAATGTACATTACACTAGCCTTAAGATCAAGACTGAGTGAATTGGTCAGCCATGATAAGATCGTAGTGTTGCACCTATTCCAGGAATTGAATAATGGCGAGGTTGGTTCTGGTTCTGAAATTGAACCATTGACAAAACCAAACTTGTTTCTGGAGCTTAGAGCCAGAAACACAAATCTCGCCCAGGTCATGTAGTTCTCAGGACCATTGAGAGGCTGAGAAGTAAGAATCAAACCAGGATTTTCATTCGCTGGTAAGAAAAAAGGGTTATTGGCATACTCATCCGCCATAGCTGCACTTCCAGTTGGTGTAGTAGAAGAAGCAGGTGCACTTGATGAGTTTGAAGCCATGAAAGAACAAGAAAATAACGAAAATCAAGAGTAAATTTCTGTTTGGCAAGAAAGAAAATGAAGGAAAACACGCTCTGATACCATGTAAAATAACAAGAACAGAGAGAGAGAGAGAGAGAGAAAACTCCAAATCTTATAAACCAGAAATTGATACAAATGAATTAAGTAAGTTTACAATTAACAACTAAGCTATATATACAACTCTAAAACAGAGCATTACTCCAAGCTCTGTAACAAACTAACTAACTGTTTTATAACTAATCCACTAATTACAACTTGACAGCTGGCCTTCTCTTTAACTAATTTCTGGGCTCTCCCACACGTGCTGGTTGTGTGGCTTCATTAATCAAAACGCCCCGTTTTAGTTCTTTTATTTCCTTTGTTGTTTCACACTTCAGCCTTCCTTCTTTTATGTCGTTTTTGATGCTGCCGTTTATGACTTTAATTCTTTTGTCTTCAACAGCATCCTTTATTCCCCTGAGAAGCTCCATGGAAACTCTGAGCTTTTCCTCGCAGGGATTTCCTTTGACAGCCAAATCAAGTCATTTTTTATTGGAGTTCCTACAGGGCCATCAGATTATTTTTAATAAAACCAAACAAGTACCATATCACGTATCAATTGTTTAATTTAAAAGTAACCTTCATGGAACTTTAACTTCTTTCCATTTTTGTTTTCATCATTTAAAATAAAATTTTAACTGAACTTTCTTCATTTCAAGTGAAATGGAGAGACTGAAAGGTATCAAGAATACTAGTTAGTTATTACCTTGAGCGTCTATAATTCCATCCTCAATAAGCTTTGGGATCCGGAGTGTAAGGGCCAAGGTTGCTGGTCCAGCAGGCCAAAATGCAACACTTTTAATTCCCATCTTCTCTGCAACTTCAAATGCCCACACAACTGATATCCCAGCAATGACACAACTAATCCGATTATCATAAGATTCGTTAATTTTCTTAATCAAGTCCTTGAAATGACTTGGCATAACTTCTTGAAAACTATTTCAGTTTAAGAGCATCAGTTCGGTCATCCCCAAGTTCCAGACCATCTAGGAGTGAGACTGGCCTTACCAGGCTATTCACTGGCACTGTAGTATATATATGTAAAAAAAAAATTAAAAAAAGAAGAAGAAGAAGAAGAAATCAAATATAGGGTAAAACTCAAATATAATACTTTAGGTTCTCAATTAATTTCAAACAATTGGTTGTTTTGAATTTAATTTTTCTTAGAAAAGATAACACTAGTTGTGTTTTAGCCATATATGTAATTCAAACTTTGACCATCTAATTTCATAAATAAATGTATTGAATCAGGTAAAAAGCAGAACAAAATAACTCTAGTTCATGAAAGGGTTGGTGGGAAATCATACAAGAAGTCAACTGAAGATCCAGCAAAATATCAGACATCAGCTATGATCTGTGTGCGTGAAAATCAGATAGTGTGAATTAACTATTAAGGCCTTAAAACTTCTTGGGTTTTAGTGGGGACTCAGAATTCCAGTGCAGGCCCAATAACAAAATATATTTTCCATACTACTATTACGCGTGCCTTTAATAAGAATCATAGGCCAGGAAGCATGGTCACAATTACATGTATGGGTATGGTAGCATATGACATGACAAGTTTTGTCTCCTATAACCCACCTTTAATAAAAATAGGTGTAAATGTGTATATTTGTTTCATTTTTATTTCTCTCAAAAAAAAGAAGAGAAAATAAGACTTAAAAGTTGGGGTTTTGTACAAATTAAAAAAACCCAGCTTTGAAGCAACTGTATCTTTGAAAAATCATTCCACAATCACATGGATCTATAAGAAAAATTTTACAGAAAAGAAGATCAAAGAAAATTCAAATGGGCTCACTATAGACTTTAAGCTTACTAAATTTAGTTGGGCTTGTGATCATACTCAAAGAAACTCCTTTTGACAACTTTCTTATTACTAAGGAATTTCATCAAACACATCATAGGCACCAAATTCAATAAATCTCAATAGCAAGTCTTTTGCAGTGATAGAAAATAAAAATCTACACAAATAATAGTAGATTTACCCCTGTTTTTGTCTTGGAGCCTAGCGTTGTTGAAATCGACTTTGGAATTAGAATTATCTTTCTTCTTAGTAGTTCTTCTGTCTTTGACTTGCTAAAAAGTGGCGGCGGCGAGCTGGCGGTAGCGGTGGAGGAGTGAGGATCATCTTTGGATTTGGTTCGTCCGGTGAAGGAGAAAAAGTAGGATAATCTTTGGTGGGCCAAGAGTTTTCTCACCACCAAAACCGATTATTTTTTTAAAAAAATCTCACGGAGAGTAGTTAAAAAAAGAAAAAGAAAAAAGAAAAAAGAAAAAAAAAAAAGAAAAAAAAAGAGAATTTCGGTTTTCACATTGAGTTAATCAGAATCCATGTTAAATCGGTGAGAATAAGAGCATTTTTACCAGATTTTTCAAATTTTTGTACTGTTTAAAGGATGAATTGTAACTTTTACCTTTTAATTACTTATTTTTCAAATACATTTTTTAACCGATTTTTTACCTCATTCTTTCTCTCATTTAAATATTATTTCTTCATTCATTATTTATTCTTTTTTTAACAACTACACATCTTCCAAATTTTTTTTTTTTACCTTTTAACTACTTATTTTTTCAAATACATTTTTCAACAGATTCTTTATCTTATTTAAATATTATTTATTTATTTATTTATTATTTATTCTTTTCTTAACGACTACACATTTTTCAAAATTTTTTTATTCAATACTTAATTATTATAATAAAAAAAAACATTTGAAGAATGAACAGTAGCCCGTCAAACTTGATGAGCTACTGTTCATGAGCCCAAAAAAACATTTCGGGTATAGAGAATCTATTGGAGACCCTTTTTTTGTTCTCATTCTCTATTATAGAGAATATTTTGATTTTAGCTACACCATTGGAGATGCTTAGAAGCTATTTTTCTTGAGCCATTTGGTTTAAAATTTTACCATCAATTATAACATTATTTCTTCTTCTTCTTCTTTTTTTTTTTTTTTTTTTTTTTTTTCATCATGTTGTTCAGCGTTAGTCTGTGCACTTTTTTTTTTTTTTTCCAAATTTATTTTTTGCATTTTAAAAAAAAAATATATATATATATATATATAATAAAAAAATTTTAAAATAGTTTAATATGTGCAATGTGTTCATTTTTATAAGATGTGGAGCAATTTTATTAATTTTAATTGATAATAAATAATATTTTTCTTATTTAATGTAATAAGTAAATTTATATAAGTTCTATTTTTTATTTTCTCACTTTTCTCTTCAACCAAATACAAAAATTTTCTATCTCTCTGCTTTTTTATCCTCCCAACTAAATACATATGAGAGAAAACTAAAATTTTTCTGTCATTCAACTTTTTTTTTTTTTGGTCTTTTCCCACATTTTCTTTGAAAAAGTGACCTTTGAACACTATTTATAGGGTTTGAAGTTTGAATTTTAGGGTGTGTTTAGATATCTCTTATTTTGCTGAAATTAAAAAATTATTACTAAAAATACTGTACATAAAAGTAAAACTTAGTTGAAATAGTACAATAAGGCTCATGAATAGTGTCAAAAAGTATAGTAAAATTTATAAATAGTAGTAAAAATAAATTGAATATTGAAATAATTTTAATTTTTAATTCAACCCAAACACACATTTAGTGTGTGTGCCCAAACTTATTAAAGACCATTATGTGAGTGCCTTGCTCATATGTGAGTTTTAAAAAAAAAAAAGAAAAAAAAAGAAAAAGACACATGAGTGATAGAGGAGTGGTTGACAGCTAGCCACTCAAAAGTCCAATTGAAAGTAAAAAGAAGGGCAGCCAGCCACTCTAAAAAGAAGGGCATATGGTAATGTTGTACGTTTTTTTTGAAAATATGTGTATGTAAAAAAATATGTAAAAATACGTGTAATATTATTTAAAAACTGAAAAATATTGCTCAAACATCTATATCAGACAGCTCAATATTTTTTGAAAACAAAATTTGTGAGAGAGAAGGTTAAAAAAAAAAAAAAAATGAAGAAACACAACATGAGAAAGAGGGAAAGATTGAAGATGGAGATGCAAGGTTATAAATTTTTTTTTTTTTTGGGACATTGGCTGTGTCTCCAACAGGTCTTCGACGTGTCCAATAATTTCTTAAAAGAAAAAGGGGGTTGGGACACATATGCAGCATGTCATGTACGTGTCTAACACAAGTACGGCAGGCAAAAGGCCTGTTGATGCTTCCCAGATCAGAGTTACAAAATAAAAAATTCAATAAAACAGATTTTAAAGACTTTAAGAATAAAAACTAAAATAAAGTGCAAATTAAATCCTAAAGTTTGGAAATGTTTGTATTTTACATTTTAAAGTTTCAAGATTTGAATCTTATTACTTTAAAGTTCTATTATGTTTGCATTAGTAGTCCATCCATCTATATTTTTCATTAAATGTCACATAAATATGTCACGCTTGTTTAGTTTATCCAATAAAATGATGCTATATCATTTTTTAAACTCATATTTGCATCTAAATAGGTTTAGATTGAAGATCCTCCCTATTTTCTTGCTGAGCAATTATTGATTGATGTAGACTCTACTAATTAATGATGATAGTATCAGCTTTTCTTTTTAAAAAAAGTTTTTATAAAAAACTAAGGCTAAATTGAAAACAACACTTCTAAAATTTGGATTTGTTTTAGAATTTAAATTTTACCTCTTGAAGTTTTATTCCATTTGCATTAGCAAATTGTTTATCCATATTTTTCGTTAAGTGCCACATAAGCTTACAACATGTATTTAGTTTATTCAATAAAATAATGCCATGTCATTTTTTAATTTTTTTTAGGTTGCAAAAAAAATGTTGCAATTAACTCAAAAGTGTTTTATGAGATGCTATTGACTCGTATGTAGTAGAAATGGTTGGGAATGAGATCCCCGTCCCAAACTTTCCTTGTTTCCATCCCTGCAACTCCTTGTTTCAATGTCAACATGCATTCTAAGTTGCTAACTCAGAAGGGTTTTTTGCAAAAAGATAGAAATGTTAAATATAGTTTATGAATTGTCGTTAAGCTAGCATTTTCACTTGTGTACATTAGAAGCAATAATGTTTGCTAAAATCTTAGTCATAATTGATAAATTGCCACTTTGAAACACTTAGCCTCTTTGCTTATCAAAAAAGAACAGAAAAAGGGGAAGTAAAATATTCAATAAGCAGGTTAATTATGCTGAAACAGAATTAAGGCTAATTGCAATTTATGATGCCAACTTTGCAAGCCATTATGCCAATTCAAATCTTTAAACACCTGTTCACATCTTCATTTTTTAGCAATAAACTTAAATGAAATTGCATACTTCGATAGACATAGAAGCAATAAAACATAAACACTCCAAGAACATCTTAATGCTCTATTTGTTCAATAAAGCTTTCAAAATTCTTAAAAGAAGAACCACCTTCGGTAACACTCTTTTTAGCCATCTCCTTCAGCTTCAATGCACTTGTTTTTATACCATCATCAAAGAGCAATGTTTTTATCTTTGTGTTGATTTCATGCCTGGTGATAATCCCATTTTCATCTGGGTTCAACCCTAAACCAACCTTCCAAACATCGCATATGTAACTCTTATTTTGGAATTGATCTACAAAATAAGGCCAGCATAGAAATGGGACTCCCATGCTTATACCCTCCAAGGTTGAATTCCATCCACAATGGCTTATAAAACATGCAGTAGAAGGGTGAGCTAGCACCTGCTCCTGGGGTGCCCAATTAACAATCCTTCCGCGATCAGCTATTTTTGTTCTAAACCCATCCAGGAATTTAGAAAGTGCTTCATTGATGATATTTGACCGAAAAACCCACAAAAATGGTTGGCCTATGAGTTCAAGTCCAAGTGCAAGTTCATCCAATTGTTGTTGGTTGAATTTTGATGTACTGCCAAAGGCAGCATAAATGACTGAACCCACAGGTTGTTTATCAAGCCAACTTAGGCAAGTTGAATCCTCTGGCCAAAAGCTTCCAATATGACTGCCTGATTGATTGGCCAAAAGTAATGGGCCAACAGGCATGATTTCAGGAATTAAATTTAAGGCCAATGAGTCAAGTTCATAGAATGAGTTGCAGAGAAGCCAGTTGCATTGTTTGACATAATGGTTCATCCTGAAAAGATGTCCAAATAAAAATTCTTGACGCTTTGAGTCTCCAGGGCAGCCCCATGGCAACTTTGTGCTTGTCCATGCAGGGATTTCCTTTGACAGCCAAATCAACTCATTTTTTAATGGAGTTCCTACAGGGTCAAATTATTTTTGTCAATACCAAACAAGTACCATATAATATGTCAAATTTTTAATATAAAAATGACATACATATGAACTTTATCGCCTTTTCCATTTTTCTTTTCATTTAAAATAAAATCTTAATCACGAAATGGAGACTTAGAGGTGTTAATTGACATAGGGTCATTGGCAAAATAGTACTAAATTATTACCTCGAGTATCTATAATTCCATCCTGAATAAGCTTTGGGATACTTAGTATGATGGCCAAGGTTGCTGGTCCAGCAGGCCAAAGTACAGCCACTTTAATCCCCATCTTCTCAGCTACTTCGAGTGCCGGCACAACCATTCCATCAGTAATGACACAACTGATATGCTCATCATCGGACTCGTTAATTTTCTCAATCAAGTCCTTGAAATGACCTGGCATAACTTCAAGAAAACTACTGACAAGCTTAATTTTATCATCTGGATCATCGCCGGGTTGTAGACCATCTGGGAATGAGACTAGCCTTATTGGGCTCTTCATTGGCATTGTAGTTTTTAATCTTTCGTGTATGAACTCAGGGCTAACAAATGTGACCTTGATCCCATGATCAACAATCTGGTGAGAAAACTTCATAAGTGGGGCAACATGGCCCTGTGCTGGATATGGTATGACTAGCACATGTGGTTGGCTACCCATGACCCCAAATTCTAAATCCTGAAGTCTGCAAAATAACAAATCTTAACCAAAATATCTAGTAACTACAAATGGAGACAACTGAAAAGTATGATAAGCAGTAAAGCACATACTACCATAATAAGATAATTGTAAGATTATTTTGGTAAATAATAAAACTAGGAAATCAAAAGCACCAAATAAATGCAATTCAAACTCTGAATATCTAACTCAATAAACAAATGTATCAAATCTGGGAAAATCAGAGCAAAACAACTATTGGTCCATAGTATGGCAGGTGTGAAAACATACAATTCGACTAAAACTCCTGCAAAATATCAGACGGCATCTATGACCGGTGATTCTCTGAGTAAGCTCAGTAAGGCCTTAAAACTCTTTTAAGTCGAAAGCTCAAACCGGCTAAAAGTTGAAGAGAGGAAAAGAGTGTTTCAGGCTCTCACCGACGTGCTTGGGAGCTATTGGTTTGATTTTTAGAGCTCTTTATAGCAAACGTGAAATCAAATGTCATCAAAAGGTGCATGCCTTGGAGGGTTCTTGAGAATTTTGTGAAGGAAATTTTATTCAAACGAAAGAAATAAGAGTTTGTTCAGAGGATTCAAGAATGCTATTGGCTGGTAGAAATTAAGAGACGCCGGTCAAATAAATCCCAAAGAAAAGGACTTCGTACACCGGAAGGCTCAGTCTATTGTCGTTGAGTAATAATTCTACAAGGACTTAGAGCATTCACATCAATATGTGTATTTTACACATTTATTTTTATACTAAAAATTTACTTTTTCTATTTTACACATTTACTTTTACAAAATACCTACATCAGTTCATTTATTTTACAAGATATTTCAATAAAATATTTATTATACTCAATTTTTTTTATTATTTCTCTAATGATCATACTTTTTTTTTTTTTTATTTAGACTTATATTTTAAGTAAACTACCAACATTGGTGGCTTGGCCAATGGAGCCGCTCGTGTTGGAGGTCCGATGGCCGAACCACCAAAATAGTGGCTCCGGTGAACGTTGCCGGATTGGCCTCGCCGCCCACCGTACCGCCAAATAGTGACCCATCGGTGGGTGGATTATTAAAATAGTGGCTTCGATGAACGCCGTTGATGCCCAAACTACCAAAATAGTGGCTTTGGTGACCGCCCACCGGATTGGTGTCTTCGACCATTGTACCCCCATCACCGATGGGTCGATTGTTGTAATAGTTGCTCCGACTACCACCATCTAATTGATGTCTCCGACCACCGTATTGCTAGAATCGGTGACCAAATCGATGTCTCCTACCAACGGTCATTTTCTTTTTTTTACCCTACGGTCATAATTTTTATTGTTATATCCACCGGTTATAATTTTGAAATTCAAATGGTAATTCAAACCTAACTTTAAAACCAATGGTAAATTCAAACCTAAAAGTCTTCTTTTTTTTTTTTCTTTTTTTTTTTCTAACTTTAAACCCAATGGTAAATTCAAACCTAAAAGTCATATTTTTTTTTTTTTAACTTGGTAAATTCAAACCTAAATGTCATATATATATATATATATATATATATTTTTTTTTTTACTTTAAACCCAATGGTAAATTCAAACCTAAAGGTCATATTTTTAACTTTAAACTCAATGGTAAATTCAAACCTAAATGTCATATTTTTTTAACTTTAAACCCAATGGTGAATTCAAACCTAAAAGTCATTTTTTTTTTTTTTTTTTTTTTTTTTTTTTAACTTTAAACTCAATGGTAAATTCAAACCTAAAAGTCATATTTTTTTTAACTTGGTAAATTCAAACCTAAATGTCAATTTTTTTTTTTAAAACTTTAAACCCAATGGTAAATTCAAACCTAAAGGTCATATTTCTTAACTTTAAACCCAATGGTAAATTCAAACCTAAAAGTCATATTTTTTTTAACTTGGTAAATTCAAATCTAAATGTCAATTTTTTTTTTTTTTTTTTAACTTTAAACCCAATGGTAAATTCAAACCTAAAGTTCATATTTTTTAACTTTAAACCCAATGGTAAATTCAAACCTAAAGGTCAAAATTTTGAAATTCAAACTCAAGTCACATTCTTGCTCTATAAATATGACCATTTTCTCTCTAATTTCCATCCACTTCTACAAAATTATCTCTTCCATTTGGTTTTTGTTTTCTCTTAATGGATTTCCATAATGACATTGATTTTATTTTTCCAAATGATGAGCCTCCATTTGACTCATCTTCTGATGACGATGAGTTGGAACTTACTCTAGCTATTGCCATAGAAGAATTAAACAACGAAGGAGCATCAACATCACGACGTCATTCGGCTCAACCTCGCAGGCTTATTTGGCGTAATCCTTTGCAAGGTCATAGCAGGCTTTTCCATGATTATTTTGCTGAAACACCAGTGTATCCTCCTAATGTATTTTGAAGGAGGTTTCGAATGAGTCGTTCTCTTTTTCTACGTATCCATTCAAGAGTTGAAGCTATTGAACCATACTTTGTTCAAAAAAGAAATGCGGCTAACACACTTGGGTTGTCTTCCCTTCAAAAGATGACCACCGCAATCAAAATGCTTGCTTATGGAGTGTCAGTTGATTTCATGGATGAATACTTGAGGATTGAAGAAAGCACTGCAATAAAAAGCTTAAAAAAATTTGTTAAAGTGGTAGTTTCAATCTTTTCTGAAGAGTACTTGAGGTCACCAAACAACAATGACATTGCAAGGTTGTTAGTGGTTGGCCAACACCGTGGATTTCCAGGAATGCTAGGGAGCATCGACTGCATGTATTGGAAATGGAAGAATTGTCCAAGTAAGTGGAAAGGTCAATAAATTGGTCATACCCATGATCCAACGATAATTTTGGAAATCGTGGCATCGTATGACCTTTGGATATGGCATGCATTTTTTGGGTTACCGGGGTCTCACAATGACATCAATGTCCTAGAGCGGTCTTCTGTATTTTCTGAGCTTGCTGAAAGGCGTGCTCCTCTGGTTAATTACTCAATAAATGGTAATGACTATTCAATGGGGTACTATCTTGCAGATGGTATATATCCATCATGGGCAACATTTGTCAAAACAATTCCAGCACCACAAGACCGTAAAAGATAACATTTTGCTTCCTCACAAGAGGCAGCTAGGAAGGATGTCGAACGTGCTTTTGGAGTACTTCAAGCGCGATCTGCAATTGTGCGTGGGCCTGCACGTTTTTTCCACCTTGAAACGCTTAAGGACATTATGATGGCATGTATAATATTGCATAATATGATCGTTGAAGATGAGCGGCATACTTACCTTGGAGCAAATGACTTTGATTACGATCAAATCGATAATAATGGACCTGAACCGGTGTCACATAATCCCACTTGTAACCTTATGCAGTTTATTGAACGTCATAATTCCATTAGAGATAGAGGAATTCATTCTCAACTTCAAGCGGATCTTGTCGAGCATCTATGGCAACTACAAGGCCAGTCGTATGAATTTGGAATTCTAAATTTCTAAGTATTACTACTTTTATTTAATGTAAACCTTCATTGTTATTTAATCCTCAATATTTACTTTATATTTCAAAATGGTCTATTTCACTATTCTTAAAAATGTTTTGTTTTATTCTTTATACTTTTATATTTATGTCAATAAACTTAAATGTGGCACGACAATCAAAAGACAACTACAAACACAGCACAGTTATACCATACATGACATTCTATACCTAATAATTCATTTGGACCACAATTAGAGGAGTCGGACCTATATTGTAGAAGCAAGAAATATGCAGAAAAATAAAACAGTTTCTGCAGAAAATTAAAACAGTTTTTGGAGAAAAATAAAACAGATCATTATGCAAAAAAATAAAACAGTCTCTGCAGAAAATTAAAACAGTTTCTGCAGAAAAATAAAACAGATCATTATGCAGAAAAATAAAACAGTCTCTGCAGAAAATTAAAACAGTTTCTGCAGAAAAATAAAACAGATCATTATGCAGAAAAATAAAACAGTTTCTGCAGAAAAAATATCATTAAGCAGAAAAATATCATTATGCAGAAAAAGAAAGCAGTTTCTGCAGAAAAATAAAACAGTTTATGTAGAAAAATAAAACAATTTCTGCAGAAAAATATCATTATGCAGAAAAATATCATTATGCAGAAAAATAAAGCAGTTTCTGCAGAAAATTAAAACAGTTTCTGCAGAAAAATAAAACAGATCATTATGCAGAAAATTAAAACAGATCATTATGCAGAAAAATAAAACAGTTTTTGCAGAAAATTAAAACAGTTTCTGCAGAAAAATAAAAAAGTTTCTGCAGAAAAATAAAACAGATCATTATGCAGAAAAATAAAACAGTTTCTGCAGAAAAATAAAACAGATCATTATGCAAAAAAATAACATTATGCCTAGAGCTAAACAAGCAGCAGCAGCAGCAGCAGCAAATGCAGTTATGCAGCTGCAACAAGCGACACCATAACATTATGCAGAAAAACAAAACAGTCTCTGCATAAACAAATAATTCTGCAGAAAAATCAGCAAGTATAGCCACTGCAAAACAGAGACATTGCTTCACCCAAAATAGAATGACAAGAACATAATCACAAATTAAATTCAATAATCAAGTGCTATTGTCCGTGCACAATACAAAATTTACAACATTGCATTTGTTCCCTTGCACAAGTAAAGACTACAAAAAATCATCTATGTCAACTATGTGCTAGGTATCTTTGCACTATACAAAAAATACTTGATTAGATATTGTCAATAATAACATTCAAATTATGATGGATATTTAGACCTTAACCTCTCCAAGATTTCCAAGCGACGTAGACGAATGTATTCTTTTTGCTCAGAATCCATGGTTCTTGTATCTTTCATCATAATTTCATCTTCCATTTTCCTTTTTTCTACTTCGTTCTTCTCTTCCTTGATACGAATCAACTTTTTTCGTTCTTTGGATGCAACGCGCATTAACTCTCTTCGTTCTTCTAATGCAATGCGCATACTTTCATTTTTCTCCTCATGCATTCTCCTCTTTTCTTCCTTGATTTCGTCCAATTGGGAGGAAATCATTGGGACCACGTCATCACAATTCTTTCTTTTCTTTAATTTCTCCTTCTCGGCCTTCTTGCCTATGGGTCTCTCCAAGGTTTCACTGGTGTTCGTCTCATCATTATCTTCATCTAGATTTATTGAGCTTGCAAAAGGATGAGAAGATTGTGTGGCCGGTTGTCTTTTGCGGGCCTTCAAATTCTCTCTTACAATCAACCACTTAGCTTCATTCCTCAAAATTCTCCAACAATGTTCCAATTGAAATGCAGTTTTGCAACTATCTAGATACATAGCTTTTGCATCTTCAATCTACAAAAGTAAATAATGAGAATCATAAAACTAACAGTGTATTGATGTACAAAAAATATTAGATAATTCATTGAAATACCTTGTCATGCTCAGTTTTACCACTTTCATTCCGGTTCTCAATTTGGGCCAAGCATCCACAAAACTTGTTGGTCTCCTTTTGAACTGTTTGCCACCGACTATTTAAAGAATCCCTGGTGCGGTTAAATTTCTTGTCATTGTGGAAGGTGGACCAAATTCTCTCCCAAAATGTTGCGTGTTTTTCGTCCGTTGATGTTACGGCATCTAAGCTAACATTGAGCCATGCCGACACTAGCTTAATGTCTTCATCTATAGTGAAGTTGATTCCCCGTTGTCGTCTCTTAGTAGTTCTCTTTTTTTCAATGGGGGGTATAGATTGTCCTATTTTAACTTGGGGTGGAGATTGACTGACATTCACGTCTGAATGTGGAGTGGACATTAAAATGCTACTGTCAAGAGACTCAAAACCTTGTTCATTTTCTTGTAAAATGTCAAGGAAGAAAGGATTTTGATTTTGTGAGTCCATCACCTAACAAACACCAAAATAATTCAGAAGCAGCACTAATAAGCAACAAAATTGAAAACAAAAAAGAAAAGGCATTCCTCAAAAAAATTCATCACACATTAAATAAACAATATTAGCACATAGTAAAAACACTCAGCATTACCAAAAATAAAAAAATAGCTAACTAGCATGGAATTAATGGGTTATGAAATTCTCTTTTATTTCGGATAACTGTGTGATGTACATAAATGGGTTGCTTTATCAATTTAATTTTTCTTGATGATGAATATCTTTTTATGTACAGTACAGTTGGATGGGTTTTTGTAGTTAGTCTTTTATTATCACCTTCCCCTAAATCAAACAAGCAAAAACATCATAAGTAGACCCCAAAATAGCTACATGCATGCAACAAAATTAAATTCTAAAAAAAAAATTTGAGAATAGATCTGCATAAAACTAAAATATTAGCTAATAATTAAACCAAACTGACTAGGTGCTAAACAATGGAGACAAATGTAAGTCTGTCTAGGTCTTTAAGTCAAGGACCACAATGTGAACTTTAGGAACTAATCCGGGTCCCAACTAAAGGACTCCTAAATCAGTTAGGCAATTGACCCATTACAAAATTACATGAAACAATTCAATAAAGGGATATAGGCTGCTAGTTACTTAAAAAAAAAAAAAAAAAAAAAAAAAAAGGGCTCACGGTAGCTTGCAAATGAAGTAGGTTGCAAAAACAAAGGGATATGTCCGCAATTCTCTCCATGATATTCTTACTCAGAGTAGGTTGCAAAAACAATCCAATACCCATTGGAAGTCACTAATTATGGAACTCGAACACCCAAACAGCAAATAAATGTGTACATAAAACAAAAGAAGTACCAAACAATAGTTAAGTTCATAAGACACAAAGTATATACTACAGAGTATGATTTAAAGGTTGATAGTATATCTGTTTAGGCTGTGAAAAATATCATGATGATAAAGCCAAGTTAAGTTAATCCTAGTGGTGACAGGGAAGGATGAATACTGCAATTTCCAAACATATTGGACTTTGCAACTTATATATATATATATATATATATATGTATATATATGTTATTTTGAGTTAAACCTGATTCTGAATTAGGAAACAGTGAGCACTAAACAATAAAAATAAAAAGAAGAAAAATGGGCTGAAAGTTTGCATGAGGGATTCCGAGATGGGATTTAATTAAGAATTGTAATTTGGAAATTATCAAAATTGATTTTTTTTTTTTTGGTTAACAACAATGTTGTGTTTAGATGATGAATTAGGAGGTGGAATTTTGAACTCAGGATTTTCAAGCATTCAAATCTTAAATTCAAATTCCATGAGGTAAAGTGTCATTTACCAAGTTTATCAATAGTGATCGTCTACATTGTCATCACCACTGTCACCTTCATTGTCAATGCAGTTGTCAACACATACAATCCACATTATTTACTTATAAAAAAAAAATAAAAAAAAGGGCTCATGGCAGGTTGCAAATGGAGTAGGTTGCAAAAACAAAGGGATATGTCCGCAATTCTCTCCATGATATTCTTACTCAGAGTAGGTTGCAAAAACAATCCAATACCCATTGGAAGTCACTAATTATGGAACTTGAACACCCAAACAGCAAATAAATGTGTACATAAAACAGAAGAAGTACCAAACAATAGTTAAGTTCATAAGACACAAAGTATATACCCTGTTCAATCAGTCCGAAAACAGGGGAGAAGCTAATTAGTCCCAAAACAGGGGGTTCAATCAATTCAAATTCTTCAAACACTCCCTACACACAGGAATACTAATCCCTATCAAAAGATAAAATTTAATCCTTACCTAAACTCTAAAATAATCAAATATAAATACACACAAAATCTGAAATACTAATAAATTCCAAAAACAAACATTCGGGTGTGCTCTGAAGAATCCCTAAAAAAGCCCCAAACCAGAAAAAATTTGAAACAAGAAACCCTAAAAAAAAAGTTTAGAGAAACTCCCAAGAATCTTGCTTGAAACCAAAAAGCAAAAAAACCCTAAAATCTCAATGAGAAAAATCCATAACTTTTTAGAGAAATTAGCCCCAAAGTCTGTCAATGGAGAAGATGAGTCTGTCAATTGATCCACCCTGCAAAACCCCAAACCGATCAAATAGAGAAGATGAGTCTGTCAATAGAAAATGAGCAAAAGCTGAGTAGAGGTAGACGAAGAAATAAGATGAGAGGAAGAGAGGAATGAAACAGGGAGAGAAGCTGAGACCTATGTGGTGTGCTCAGTGAGAGGTGAGAGAAAAAAAAAGAGCGTAAAAGAGAAAAATGAGTTTTTTATACTGTACCGTAGACTGAAATTATTATTTTAATGTTTACATGTGCTACAGTACCCGTGTATATTTACAAGGGTAATGTAGCACATGAAAAAATATACCCAGCTTTACATACTTTTACACCCATTAATGTGGGTGTTTTTTTTACTCAAAATGTGTAAAATTTACACTGTATATATATTTTAAAAGACTTTAAATGGGCTGATGTGAATACTCTTACGCAAAAAATTTGCCCACATTCGACTATAACTCCTGCAAAATATCAGACGGCAGCTATGATCTGTTCATCGAGGCAGAGACGTGAAGGTTACTTCATTCACTTTTAGTCAGCAAGTAAGCAAAACGTGCAACTTTGATAATGAACCATCAAAGAAAACATACAACTTTGATAATGACCACTGATGCAAGCATGTGCAGGCCTACGCAGTAAACATGTTTCTTTGTCACGCTCACCTTGTTGATCTATCTCCTTTCTTCGTCGTCGTCTTTTTCTTATTCATTTGGTCTGCTTCTCTGGTTTCTTTTCTTCTTTATTTTTATTTATACGGGCCTTAATTTATGTGCTGCTTGTCATGCGAGTGTGTGACTGGCGTGAGTCTGATTCTTCTGACCCCTCACGTGGTGGGTAAATTTTTTTGAATTGAAGTGAATGGTTAAAAAGCTTTCTTGGTTGCATCCAATTAAAAAAAAAAAAAAAAAAAAAAAAAAAAAAAAACCTTTCTTGGAACTATAAGAAATTGTACGAATAGTCAAATATTACTCCAATAACTATAGCTGTCCGCCACTCTTGTTTCATGGGAAATTGTTTATCATTCAATATCAATATTGTGGGCTTGTCAAATAAAGTAGTGGGCTTGGATAGAGGTTTAAAATAGCTTGGACATGGGCCAGTAGCATAAACAAAATAAATAGGAATTTAAATTCTAATTGAATATATTAAGTTATGTTTTAAGATTAATAAGCTCTAATTATTTATATAAATTCATATATATATATATATATATAAATTGTGGTAAATTCGATGCTTTACACTAGTATTGAGTAGTACCGAAATATATCGTCCTACTTGTCAAACCGGTATAACTTTCAGTACAAAATTAACTCTATTAAATTTAGTGCAAACCAAGAATTATAGGTAATTCCTTTTCACCTAATTCATTCATTTGAGTTTTTCTTTTTACTTGGCAATTAATTTGAAGAGTATTAAACATATCATAAAAAATAATGTTGGGCGACTAATATAAAACTTAGTGCAAGATTTTTTTTTTTCCTTGGCCACAATAATTAATTTTTTAGTTAGAAAAATATTGGAGATATAACGGGATAATAAATATTACATTTTTGTGATTTATAGAATATGGGGAAGTTAATTACAATATTTGACTTTTATAGTCTTGAATAATGTCAAACTAGGTTTCACAAAAAAGAAAAGAAAAGAAGAGACGGTTTATTATATTTTTCATTATTTTATTTTAATTGAAAGTTTTTAAAATCAAGGGTTTAATTTCCTTCTTCTCAAAAAAAAAAAAAAAAAAAAAGAATATGAATTTTCTTGATATATGATTTAGGTATTAAAATTTATCAAGAATGAGTAAAGAGAAGAATGAGTAAGGATACATACAATTAATGAACTCTTGCAATCCATTAGGCTATTTGTTAGGTTTGTATTTATAGGTTGGAAATTATGAACAAAGACTAAGTCTAGAAGTCATTTTCAAGACTATTTGATGTTCAAGACTACCGTTCAAGATTGATGCTGAAAGTGAAGTTGTTGCATACTCAAAAACCACAGAGATTGCTACCATAAAGAATCTTCAAGAATATTCTTGAAGTTGTAGACTGGCGTTCAAGTTGAACAAAATCCACAATAGAAGAGTCCAAGGATTTAGTGTTGCATGTGGTCATGTTAATAAGTTTTACTTGGAGTTGCTATAAGATTAAGGTTGATTCTATTATAAACTTCAATTCTATATAGTGGATCTATTTCCTCGAGGGTTGGTGGTAAATCTCTAGTGAGTTTTTCCCACCTAGGGTTTCTTCTTTGTAACCATATCGCATTGTTCTTTATTTTCTGCACTTGTTTGGCGGTATTGGTTTGTGAGACAATTAACCATAAATTGAACTTGAAAGCATAATATCTTGATTAACTAAACTTGGAATAAAACTAGTTAATTTGTAACAATTGGGTTCTAAATTCTTAACACTATTTTTTTGTGTGTTCACTTTAGACCTCACTCTTTTATTATCGCGTCAAACTAAACCACCCTTTACTTTGCTAGTTTTGGCACAATAATGAAAGTGTGAGATTTAAAGTGACATTTATAAGTATGACGTTTAATTTATCAGAAGAAACAATATATGTTTTTTTAATGCTCCCTTCAAATATTTAACATGTGCCTTGATACATAAAACTTAATAATTTCTTTTTCTTTTGTAATGAAATTTAATAGTTTCTTGCTCCTATTAGAGAATAGGGAACATGTAATTCCTCTCTGTAATTCATGGATAGAATGTAATAAAGTAGTCAAGTCTACTAGATCAGGTAAACTTAATAGTTTTTCAATTGATTTATTTATTACTTCATGGGAAGCAAACTCATTGCAATCACTCTAATGTTGTAAGAATTAACTCAACTAAAACAAGTGAATTAATTTCAATTAAAATTCCAAAAAAAAAAAAAAAACTTATCAATTTCATGTAATTGTTCTATTTATGTTCTTGAAGTTTGTGGCAATATGGGTTGAAAAATTATTTGAGTAAAACTTATTACACACTTTTATGTATACACCAAGTAGGTAATAAACACTATCCCAAATCATTGTGTCGACCATTTCATCAATGCTACCATTAGCCTCACCTTATGCTTGTAATATTTTCTTCATCAACCTAAATAAAATTCTATTGTTTGGGCGAAAAACCATTTTGAACTGTGACATTCCATGGGATGTACCAATTTTAGAAAATGCAAAACTACCATGTTTTAGCTCTAGTCACATAGTCACATAGCTTGTCATATCAATAGAGTCATTCTATACGAAGTTTTGGGATTGGATCTTCCTTGTAGGCTGCAACTTTGCCATGCCCGCTAGATGTCAACCTCATTATTAATGACATGTCAGCAACAAAAGATCCTACCATTTCAGTCAAGCAGCATATGTGCCATATTAATTGCTCTGCCAGCCTCATGCAATATGTTGTACTTGTCTTGAGCAACGCTAGTCACACAATACTTTCACTTATCGACACAACTTCCAACTCTTGGTGTCAACCATCGTCATCATGTGTGGTTGTATACTACCCCAACTTGTCAAGTTTTACATTCAAGATCTTTCAAACTCAAGATTTCCACCCTTATTAGTATAGTGGGGGTGTTAATCATATTATAGTCCATGAGGCCCAAATCAAATGTAGGCCCATGTATTTATAGAATAAGCAATTAACCTTGGTTAATATATAGTTAGGCTAGAGTTAGAATATTGTTTTGTAACTCATAAATCCTATATTGAATTCATTTCAACATAAGAGCTTAATAGACAATTATATAACCATCAAGGGTTTTTCATCATGAATGTAGGTCATTAAGTTGAACTACATAAAATTTTGTGTTTACTTTCTCTTTTATGCTTCTGCTCATTATTCAATCACTCAAATAAAAATATAATAAAGATAAACTATAATTAAACTAACAAATAATAAAGAATTCTAAATATCCCTTAACATTCCATCTTCATTTCCATGATAATTTCAAGACACAATGACACCGATTGAAAGCAAATCCTTGTGCTTGGAGTTAAGATTAAGGCATATAATTGATGCCATAACTGATTTAATGGTATGAAGAACACCTCTTATTGTTTTCAAATTTTGAAGTCCCTAAACATATTGCTAATTACGTTAATTTCAGAACCTATAATAACAAACCAACTCAATTCACATGATGTAGGTTAGAAATAAGTGGCACTTCCCATCGTTTCCAAACTGCCAATTATAAATTGTAGATCAATTAAAACATGTTACATACATAACAAGATGTAAAATCAATTAAAAAAAATATTAAAATAATAAATTGAGCAAACCCAAAAATTTAACTCCTCTCTCTTTCATTCAACCATTCAAATCGACTGTCCAAAAAGCAATGTACTCAAAAAATAAAATATCAAACAAAACCCAAATGTACATTGCATAATAAGCGGGGAATAGAAGAAGCAAATGAAATAAAAATAAAAATAAAGAATTCAAGGATACGTGAATATGAAACATAGAGCACAATTAAAAAATTTAAAACTCATTATTCTCAATAATTATATATACACATTTTAAAACATAAAAATAAAATAAAAACCCATCCAAATCAACGGATGTCATAGTTATCAAACCACATTGAAGCATATTCCATAAACCAGATTTTTCAATAAAACCTAAATAAACCACATTTTTTTTGGCTGCTAAATCTCCAAAACCTATAAAGAGAAAACCACATAATGACCAACCGCATGTCCTTTTCAAAATCATTACTTTCTTCCCCACTCAAATTTCTCATCATTGAAACACACTAAGACACAACTAAAACATCCACACAAAAAAATTTTCTTAGCAAGGGAAGTGAGAAATATCATCATTACCACCATGCACCCTTGGTGTGATGGTCATTCCACAAGCATAAGTGCTTGTGGGATGTAGGGAATAAGGGCCAAGGTTCAAGTTTTCAAAAGAAAATTTTATATACATACACTTGTATGATTAAATTAGATTAGAGTAAAATTCTATCTTAGATCACAAACTAATAATAATAATAAGGGATAATTACACTTTACCCATCTATAGTTCGCCTTTAATTCGATATGCCTACTCGTGGTTTCAATTTTGACACTTTGCCTACCTGTGATTCTCACCGTTATTGTGTCGTAACCCACCTCTCCGCTTTCCATTACTCTAACACAGAAAATGTAAAAAACAAAACCCTAAACGGATCAAAACACTCCTCATATGAAGAACATACACAAACATGATAAAAAATAAAACTTAAAAAACTTGTTAAAGTACTAAAATAATTTTAGTCAAATTTAATTGGGGAAATTTGCATTTTAAATATTGTTTTAAAGCGTTTATTTGTCAAAGGAAAAAGAATAATAATAATAAAAAAAAGATGTTTCTTTATGAGAGTCACACTACAAAGAACAAACTGGGCAAAATCAGTGTCTTTGAAGCAGCGAGGCCGCACTCGATAGTTAGTAGTCGGTACACTCTCAACGTCAGCGTCAGCACACTTTCAATTTTTGACAAGTGATGGCTTTCTTTGTCATAACAAAATGCTCTCGCTCTATTAGAGCCATCCTCTTCAACGCTCAGCTCTTCCCTAATTCCACTTGTAGAAGATTCACCACCAAAACTTCTTCTTCTTCAACTTCGAATCAAACGAATCTGATAAAGCAATTGAGGATACGAACTAGCGCACCCATAAAGGACGTGAAGGCCGCACCGATGAAATCCAATTGGGACCTGCTTTTGTTTTGTGGGTCTTGCTTGGCTGTGGCCTGTGAGTTTGTGTAGTTAAGGTGTTTGGGTTTTTGCTGAGGTTGTGGTTTGTTCTTGGTAGATTTTCAGAGTTTGGCTATGGATTTGTGTGGGTAAGGTGTTTGATTTTTGGATGTTATGGTTTGGGTTCTGCTTGGCTGTAATTAGTTTCTTCTTCTCTTTTCTTTTCTGGCTTTATTTCTTCGTGTAAAGTGTAACTCTTATTTCTTAGGACCCTTTTGCTTTGGCAAAGCATTGATACAACTAGTCAGTCCAGATTGGAACAATCCATGTTTGTGTATGTTCTTCATGTGAGGAGTGTTTGATCCGTTTGGGGTTTTGTTTTTTACATTTTCTGTGTTAGAGTAATGGAAAGTGGAGAGGTGGGTTATGGCACAGTAACGATGAGAATTATAGGTGGGCAAAGTGTCAAAATTGAAACCACGAGTAGGCACATTGAATTAGAGGCAAACCACAGGTGAGTAAAGTGTAATTATCCTTAATAATAATAATAATTTCCCTCTATATATACACCACACTGGCCCAAGTTCATCATACCTTTTGAGAAAAGTTTGTTAGGGTCATGTGTTTTGGTATTTTCAACCATGTCAAATTATGTGTCTTTTATTGAGTTTTGATGTGTCTTAAAGTTGTAATTGAAGACCGAGTTGAAGACACAAAGTTTGCTCAAGAAAAACACATTTTCAGCATGTACCTCAATAGTAGCTCGATACCGCTTGATAGAAGCTCAAAACTTTGTCTCCTTGATAGAAGCTTGATAGCAACTCGGTCTATTGAGATTTTTTGTTCTCGATAGACGCTTGATAGATCGAATTTCACGAAATAGCAAAAATCAGCAACGTGAAAAAACCCATAATTATTCGTTTAAAGCCTGAATTGAGATCTGTTTGAACTCGTATTTAAATGACATCATAACTTATCTATTAAAGGGGGGTTTTTTGGAGAGAGAAACACTCTGTTTATGCGGCTAGGGTTTTGTAACCAAGTTTTCTCTATTTCACTAAACCAAAGAGTTTCAAAGTAGATCTGAAGATTCCATTGGTAAAGAAGCTAAAGTCATAGCAACCACCACCGACTTGCTATTGTGAGGAAAACCTTTAAGAGGTTTTTGAAGTTAGTTGGAGTTTCCAGTTATGATTATGGGTAGAGCATTCATATATTGAAGAGTTTTAAGGTTTTGAAGCGGTAGAAGGTTTTTACAATAAGTTCATTTTGGTTTGTAGAGTCTAGGGACAAAAGTTTTGAACTAGATCTGAAACTTCTCTTTATTATGGTAGATTGCTTTTTGCGAAGGTTTTCTACTAGGTTTTCTTACTGTAAAACTAGTTTGTTTCATTGGTTTTCCTAGATCATCATATCTTGTCTTATTTACTATTCCCCTGTACATGTTTTTGACATGGTATTGATGTTTGTTTATTTAACCAAGGATTATTCATAATATATCTAATTAACAACTTGGGTTTTAAACTTGATAATTCTATCAATCGGGGTTTAAAGACTGTTAAGCTTCAAAGACTCACTAGTAGTTTTGAAGAAATAAGAATGGAGGAGGAAGAAACTTTTGATGAGTTTTATGCTAAACTCAAGGATGTTGTGAACTCTGCCTTCAGTCTTGGAGAATCTATAATAGAACCCAAAATTGTTAGGAAAATCCTTAGGTTCCTACCTAAAAGATTCCATACCAAGATCACTGCCATTGAAGAAGTGAAGGACATTGATAAAATTCATTTGACTAAGTTTGTAGGAAACCTTCAAACCAATGAGATGAGATTACATAAAATAGGATAAGGTGGAAAGAGTAGGAGCATGGCTCTTAAGGGTATAGTGGAAGAGAGTGATGACTTTGAAGATGAAGATGAGGATGAGGATGAGGACTTAACTTTCATAGTTGGGAAGATTAGAAAGCTTTTCCAATATAGGAAAAAGGATAAGAACAAAACTCTTAGGAAATCTGAATCCTTTAGGAAGGGTATGAGTGAAAAACCCCTCATCTAGTGCCATGAGTGTAAAGGTTTTGGTCGTATGAGGATAAAGTGTCCAAACAACCTTATAAAGGAAAAGACCAAAAGATCAAAAGGTAAAGTGTTGGTTGCCACCTTAAGTGATATTCAGAGTGATCTTTTTGATGAGTTTGAGGATGAATATAGTAATTATATGGCTTTTGCTGCCCTAACTGAGAAGGTGATTGTGGAGAATGTTAGTGATAGTGAGGATTCTTCCGATAATGAATCACCTAAGAAGTTGAACCTTCAAGAAGCCTATGATAAGCTGTGCATTGAATACATAAAATCTAAAAAGACCTTCTATCTTTGCAGAAAAGAACTTAATGAGGTAAAAACTAAAAAAGCTAATATGTTAGTCAAATTAGATGAGACTACTAGGTAAGTTGAGACTCTTGTTGTGGAGAACACCTCATTAGATGAAAAGGTCAAGAATCTTGAGGTTGAGCTTAGTCAAACTAGAACTCAAATAGAGAGGATGTTTAGAGCAAAGTTTGATGAAGTTTTGAGTGCTCAAAGGCCTAATTCTGGTAAGACTAGCTTAGTGTATGTTGATTCCTCCAGCCCCTCTTCTTCCATAGCTTTAGGATCAAAGATTGTTGTTGTACATCAATTTGAGAAGGTTGATAAAGGTAAGAAATCCTAGCTTAGACCTCATTTTGGGAAGTCTAGTTGTTCTAAAACTACTCATGTTTGTCACCATTGTGGTGTTCTTAGAGACACTTGCCCAAATTGTTTCAAGTTGTATTCTCTTGAAAGTTACTCTTGTACTAGTTTGAGTTTTTTCAAAAAATAAAAAATTGTGTCTTTGCTTTAAAAAGTCTTTTGGAGCTTTGAGTTTTACATTTTTTTCCCTTTTGTCCATAGCTTTTTGTTGTCATGTTCTTCTTGTACGTCTATGGTTCCTTATTCTCCTTATTCCCTCCATGTTAGTTTTCTGTCTGTATACTGTCAAATTTTTTTTCGCTTTCTATGCCCTTTGACAATCGTGTGAAAAAGGGGGAGAAATTTGAGATTTGAATGTCTTTTCTCAGGGGGAGTAATAGATTTAGGGGGAGAATTTCATGTTAAAGGGAAGAAAATTCCTTGATGTAACTAACTTAGGGGGAGAGTTAGTTTGATACACTGATATTGATATATTTTGTATTGTGTATCTTTTGGTTTTGTAACCATTTACATACATCATGTGTTGTTTCTATGTATGATGATGATGTATGTGTTTCACTCTTTATCTTAAATGTGTTGTTTCGTTTCTCACTTTCTACACATGTTTCTTGTTTATCTAACTTGTCATTGTTTTCCACATGGTACCTTGATGCATCTTGGTTAGTGCCTTTTAGGAAAGACAAGTTAAAGCTAAGTCAAGATCCCGAGCCTTCTTCTTGCAGCAACTTCCAAAGTTCAGATCTTTTAGACTAGACTTATTTATTTATTTTATTTATTTATTTTTTGTAATCTTGAGTAGAATGTATTCTATAGGCCAAAAATGTGTTGACCCTTGGTGATGGATTAATTGATTAATTACCAAAGTTTATTAATTAATCAAATTAACATACAAAGTGCATGGTAGCACAAACAAATCACCAATAACTAAAGTATGCAGCGGAAAATAAATTGACATGGTGATTTGTTTACGAATGGGGAAAATCTACACGGCAAAAACCCCACCAGGTGATTTTAAGGTCACCACTTCCGAAATTCCATTATTATCACAACAAGTGGTTACAAGTAAAGGAATCCCAGTACCTTATACCAATCTACAGTTGAACCCTTACCCCAATACCTAATTGTACTTGTTTTGTAGTGACAATTTCTCCTTTTGATGCATGGCTCTCAAGTACGTGACTAACCAATTGCGCGAATCCCAGTATGCGACTTCAATCACCAACTAGAGAAAATTGTTGGCTGCAAAGTTTTTCAGTTCATCCATATGATAAAGATCAAGAAGATGCTTGGTCACAAAATCCTATGGTGTACAAACACAGCAACTTCTTCAAAAGAGATGAACTAGGGCAAAACTCTGTCTCCGGTCACAATTTGCTTGTGCAAATTTTTCTTAATGCTTGTGTAACTTGTGTACTCTTTGACGGCCCTTAAAATAATCCTTTTATATGTCTAGGGTTAGGAAAAAAGAAGACCCAATGACACATTCATGAATCCCAAGAAAATCACATCAGAATTTTAAAATTCTTAAACCTTGACAGATAGGAGCTGTCGAGCAAGTGTCAAGCACACGGGACTGAAACAGCTTTCTTAAGCTCGATAGATGTAGCTGTCGAGTTTTAATGAATTTGCACTATTTATCTAGTTTCTTGGATAGACTTGAATTGTTTTAACACTTGATCTTGAAACCTTATTTCTTAAAGTATTAAGAACACCTAGATCTACCAAATTACAAGTAAAGTGCGTTTTGTCAAAGAATTAGCCAATTACATAAAAGAATGACATATGTTCTTAACAAGTGAAACACATATGTCCTAATACTCTCTCCCTTTGGCAATTCGTGACAAAACCATAACAAACAAATTAACATATGAAAGAAGTCATAAATCACTCAACTCATATTCACTTGTTGAATACAATGAAATCTATCTCAACAAAAACTCTTGAAAAACTTTGCAAGAAAAGAGTTTATGGCCAGTAGACAATAACAACCTGTATTTCTAAAACACTTTAAACAAAACTCATCAAGGCATCTTAGTGTGAAACAGAAATAATAGATTACATACAATTAATAAGAAGCATGTGTATAAAGAGAGAAAAGAAACAACACATGTAAGGGTAGGTGAAAGAAACATATATTAACATATAAAGAACATAAGTACAATGTATGTCAAAAATGGTCATAAGACCCAAAGTACATGAACAAAGTATCTATAAAAGAAAGAAAAGAAAAGATACATAATATCCTCATTACATCCCTCATATCAACACTCCTCTTAACAAAAATATCCTATACTAACTCTTCCCCTAAGTATGACTACTCTCATATCCAAAATTACTTCCTCTTTTTGTCATGAGTGATAAAGGGTAGAGTGTCAAGTAAACATCTTATCGGTAGAGCTAGCATCTCCATCATCATCATCAGAAGCCACTGGAGGAGGTGGATGAGAAGCCTCAAAAGCGAAACCACCTATAGTCGCCTGCCGCCTAGCAATACAGCCAACACAAACATTCATCTGATACAACTCAGTAGTGAGTGCATCAAGGCGAGTATCCATGTGCTGAAGCTACGCCATAATGTCTCCGAGTGACACATCACCCATGGAAGAGAAGGGGGCAGATGTGGATGAAGTAGATTGAGATGAAGGAGCCAAACAAGAGGGAGAAGCTGCTGAATTCGACTGTCGTGACCTAAACTGCGCCTCACTATGTTTAATGGTGGTGGCATCTATGGCACACATAAAAGTGAAATGGCCAGACATCGAAAAAGGGACAGAAAAAATGACGTAAAATCCTCGTGATAGTGAAAGGAAAGATGAGCTTATCATGGGACGCCGAATTTAGATGAACATTTATAATGGAAAGAATAAAATGAGAAGGAAAGTCTATAGTAAGATGCTTAAGAAGTGATAACAAAAACTGAGAACGAGGCTTTGTGATGGAGTTATAATAAGAGAGTGGATGCAAAACAAAAGTCATTACCATGTTCAAGAATTTAGGACCTTTAGCAAAAGGCCTACATGGTGTAAACTGATGCTTACCCAAATCAAAAGGGTGCTCGCAGAAAGTAGACATGAGCTTATCCTTGGACATAGTCCTCAGACGCTCCCAACTAGGATAGTCAGGAAACTCTACCTTAGGAACCTGAAACACATTCGTAACAAGTTGCGGTGTGACAGGAAAGCGTGTACCTCGAACGTGAAGGAAAAAATGAGGTACTAAATGATCAATTCCATGCATATTGGAGTAAAATTCCTATATAAGCACGGAAGGATAGGTGACTGAGACATCACACAGTGACTCCCATCCCTGACTGTGAATGACATCGGGAAGGTCAATGTCGGCGAAGTCCGCTAGAATGATTTGGCATTCAGAATGAATGCCTCGTCAGGAAAAGTTCTCTGAGAAAGCCTTTCAGGCATCCTCATCACAGAATCGAAGATGAGAGGGAGTAGGATCGGATGAAGATGATGCCCCGGAACGAAGAGGGTTTCGAGATGGAGCAGATTTACGCTTAGGTGCCATAGACACGACTAACGTAAACAGAAAGAGGGGGAGAGAAATAGAAAATTAGAAAAGCTCCAAAATATTCAAATATAGCAAGTATATTGAAAAGAGGGTACGTATGCATGGGAAATGCATGAACATGTCACGTGCAATAGAAAATTCATCATGGGCTTAGCCCAATCCAATCCGACCAGCATATAATCAACTTGCACACATCTAAATGCATGATAATACTATTATAATGATAATATGATGCAATGCATGAGAATTTAAACTTATTTAAGTGAAAACCTATCCAAAATTTCAACAATAACTCATCAATTTTGAAAAACCCAAATTTTTTCAAAAACCCCAAAACTTAGGTTTCAAAACATGAAAATGAGAGATTAAAAACTTACCAAGTGAAAGAAAACTTGAAAAAGCTTGAAGAAACCTTGAGAAACAATTTTGGAGTGATTGAGAAAGGTTTGGGAGGAGAACAGACAGAGGTATTGAGAGAGAGATCGAGAGAAATGAAGAACCGAATCACATAGAACCAATATGTAGGCGTTCAGTAAATCTTGACAGATAGAGGTGTCGAGAGGTGTCGAGAAATTTGTCGAGTAAGGTGTCAAGGAAAACAATGTCGACAGATAAAGCTATCGAGAATGTGTTGAGGAACAAAGCAAAGACAAAAGAACAGAAGTTCGATCGATCCATCAGCTATCGAGGGGACAGAAACTTTCTCGATCGATCCACCTAGCTGTCGAGGAAGTGTCGAGATTACAATAAGAAAAAGCCGAGAAGCTCAACAGATAGCCAGGTGTCAAGGAGCTGTCGAGCTAGCTTTTAAAAACAGTTTTTCAAGAAGTGAAAAACATAGAAATAAATGCAATCAAACATGCAACTCAACCAATGATCCAATTAACATATTAAGCTCTCAAAATCATCCTTCAACAACAATTTTAAGCACATGGATCCCAAAAAAACACACACACACACACACACACACTAAACAAGTCTAACCAATTTTATATTTCAAAAATAAGTCAAGACAGTTTAGTGAGTATACATTAACACATGTAAACCTTGTGATTGCCAAATCACATTGTACCTATACATGTATCAAAAGTAGCAAAGAATATTGCGTGTTATGTGTAAAAAACATCACAAGATTGCATAAGTGTATACATGTTATGACAATTTGAGATATGAGAAAATCACTTTAACTTACACACAATCATAATTGTTTGATGGAGACTATTACCTTCAAGGTACATCTTATAACTCCTACATCTCCTAGAATACACGCTTGCAATTATATTTAAAGTATTTTTTTATCCTTTTGCTTTTTATTTTTCTTTGCATATTTTTCTTTTTAATAAGCATATCATGTATGGGCATATAAGAGAGAGAAAAGAAATACCCAATGATATTTGACATTCCAATTTTGCTATGTCGAAGCACACAAATGTCATTGATATTGCACTTTTGCTATACCGAAGCATATAGATGTTATTCATGATTGGCGGGCAACAGTGGTGAGATGGTTATTTATGCCTTTCTCTTAGGATTTTCTAGTCCTTCCAGTTAAAAAGTGTGATATAAGTGTTAAGTACAAGAGATCACTTAACCTTACTCATCACAAACACGAGCCACAAAGCTCACTTGCTTAGTTGTATATAGAGATGCTCATCTAAGCTACAAAAGATACAAAGTTTAGAAAATTTTGTTTTAATGGCCATCAAAGGGACACAAGTACCAATGTACACAAAACATACACTATTTTTGTATTTTTCTGATTTTTCAAAAAAAAAAAAATTCATATGAAAAATAAAAATAAGCAAAACTGAAAATAAACAAACAAAAACATGTTAAGCAAAGCAAAGCATAAAACTAGACTAACTCAAAACAGTAAAGCAAAACACACAAGTTATGCAAAAACAAAAACACAAAGAAAGAGAAAAAAGTGATAGAATCACTTGGAGCCCTTTTCCTTCCACACCTTGGAAGAACATTTTCTTTTATTAAACCCTTGAACTAGTAGTGAGGGGGAAGAATTGAAACCGTTCACGTTCGAAAGGAACATGAGGGCTTTGAGAAGATCTCCAAGAGGACCAAGAGAGGATTGAAGCTGATTCTAACTTCCAGATGCTATCTTGCCATTGCTTTATTGAGTGGCTAACCACTTATAGCAATTTGGTCGAGTATGACTAGCAATTCCACAATGATGACGGAGATGATGCTTCTTTTGTTTAAACTTTTGAGAGTTAGCCTTCTTTGCTCTAGGGTTTTTTAGTATCTTTCTTATCTTACTTAGGGGGTGCTCCTAAGATAGATTTACCCTTGTCTATGTTCTCATTAGTTAGGTCAGTTTTAACATCATTGTTCTCAATTTCAACATTATTAACAAGAGGAATAAAAATAGTAGTACTAGTAGAAGCAATATTAGAGGAAGAAAGACCATACCCTAAACCTGTTCAATCTGAAGCAGATTTCTAAATGCTGAGTATCTTATCAAACTTCGCACTTGAAGTCCTCTCCAATTGAGTTTTGACTTGAAACAGCTTCGCTTCAAGCTTCTTGGTATTCTCAGCCAAGAAATTGTTCTCAAATCTTAGTGCTTCAATAGTCTAATTAGCCTCATCAAACTTTGTAGATAACTTTTCATGGTCAAGTTCCACATCATTGAGTTTCTTGGAGGCTAGCCTATAGAGTTTCTTGTGTTTCTCAGACAGCTTGTATAGTTTCTCATAGGAGGTATGGATATCATCTTGATCATCCATCTTCTCTCATTCAGAATCCACCAATTCTTCTTCTTCGTCCATGTCTTCATCAATCCCTTCAGTAAGATTGACTGTAGCAGTGAAGGCATTCAAGATTCCGTCATCCTCATTGTCGGAATCATCCTTAGGTTTAGTGTCACTTAAGGTTGCAGCAAGTGTCTTGCTCTTCCCAATGTTCTTGAGATATGTAGGACACTCCTGTTTCATGTGTTCAAAACCATGACACCCAAAGCACTTAGGTCCTGCGGGAATAATGTACTGACCTCCATCCTTTGCATCCTTCTTCCCTTTGTCTTGGCTCTTGAACTGAGAAGAACTGGATTGCCTACGATCTTTGTTGAAGCCTTTCCCATTGGCATTCTTTATGAACTTCTTGAATTACCTTGTAATGTAGGACTTCATTTTAGAATTCTTATCATCTGAAGACTCATCAGTGTCATTACTCTTGGCCTTTAAAGCCATGCTCTTTGCCTTTACCCGACTTGCCAATTCTTATTAACCCTAGCTCTTAGGTCTGCAAGTTTCCAACCAACTCAGTCAAAGGAATCTTGTTAATATCCTTTAATTCCTCGATCATCGTAATCTTGGCATGAAATCTCTCGGATAGAGATCTAAGCACATTTCTCACAATCTTAGGTTCAGGAATGGTTTCCCCAAGATTGAAAGTTGAGTTCACTATGTCCTTAAGCTTGGCGGATATCTTCTTGAACTTCTCGTTGGTGACCACACTAAATAAAGCATTCAATGCCCTGCTGTTGAAGTTTACCACCTTGATCTTGGCTTCATCTCAATCGGTCGGCGCTTCTTTTGGCTTGGTCCAGCCAATCTCTACAGTTTGCCACATTTTCTCATCTAAAGACTGCAAGAAAGCTCTCATATGTACTTTTCAGTATGCACAGTTAGTGCCATCAAATAAATGAGGTATAATTAATGACTGTCCTCTATCCATGACAAACAGGGGTCAATAGATCAACACAGCAAAGATTAAACCTAAGAATGTGCCTGTTCTGATACCACTTAATAGGCCAAAAACGTATTGACCCCTTGTGATGGATTAATTGATTAATTACCGAAGTTTATTAATTAATCAAATTAATATGCAAAGCGCGTGGTAGCACAAACAAATCACCAATAACTAAAGTATGCAGTAGAAAATAAAATTGACACAGTGATTTGTTTACGAATGGGGAAAATCTACACAGCAAAAACCTCACTGGGTGATTTTAAGGTCATCATTTCTGAAATTCCACTATTATCACAACAAGCGGTTACAAGTAAAAGAATCCCAGTAACTTATACCAACCTACATTTGAACCCTTACCTCAATACCCAATTGGACTTGTTCTATAGTGACAATTTCTCCTTTTGATGCACGACTCCTAAGTACATGACTAACCAATTGCGTGGATCTCAGTACGCGATTTCAATCACCAACTAGAGAAGATTGTTAGTTGCAAAGTTCTTCAGTTCATCCACATGATGAAGATTAAGAAGATGCTTGGTCACAAAGCCTTATGCTGTACAAACACAACAACTTCTTCAGAAGAGATGAACTAGGGCAAAACTCTGTCTTCGGTTACAATTTGCTTGAGTAAAGTTTTCTTAATGCTTGTGCAACTTGTGTACTCTTTAACGGCTCTTAAAATAATCTTTTTATATGTCTAGGGTTAGGAGAAAAGAAGGCCCAATGACACATTCACAGATCCCAAGAAAATCATATTAGAATTTTGAAATTCTTAAACCTCGACAGATAGGAGTTGTCGAGCAAGTGTCGAGCACACGGGGCTGAAACAACTTTCTTAAGCTCGATAGATGCAGCTGTCAAACTTTAATGAATTTGAACTATTCAGCTTGTTTCGTGAACAGACTTGAATTGTTTTAACACTTGATCTTGAAACCTTGTTTCTTGAAGTATTAAGAACGCCTAGATCTACCCAATTACAAGTAAAGTGCGTTTTGTCAAAGGATTAGCCAATTACATAAAAGAATGACATATGTTCTTAACAAGTGAAACACATATGTCCTAACATATTCTAGGACATTCAATGTACTCTTATGGTTTTGTCACAGATTTCCAAACGGGGAGATTGTTAGGTTCATATTTTTATGAAATTGGCATATCCTATGACAAAACACAATTTATTTATTTATTATCTGTCATTATTTTCCACATGGTGTGCATAACATGTTTGTTAAGTGCTTTCAAGAAAGATAGGTATGAAGCCAGTCAAAACAGTCAATCTTAGTTCATGCTATGGTTTCTTAAGACTGGTTGTTTATAGATAGGCTAGTGTATTTGAATATGAGTTCATTCATTATATTCGAGTTATAATTGTATTGAGCTTACTTTTGTATTTGAGGTTTTGTCATGGATTGACAAAGGGGGAAATTGTTAAGGTCATGTGTTTTGGTATTGTTAACCATGCCAAATTATGTGTCTTTTATTGAGTTTTGATGTGTCTTAAAATTGTAATTGGAGACCAAGTTGAAGACACAAAGTTTGCTCAAGAAAAGTTTAAGAAAAACACATTTTCAGCATGTACCTCGATAGCAGCTCAATACCTCTCAATAGAAGCTCAAAACTTACTGTCTTCTCGATAGAAGTTCGATAGCAGACTTGCTACTATGAGAAAAACCTTCAAGAGGTTCTTGAAGTCAGTTGGAGGTTCCAACTGTGATTGTAGGTGGAGCGTTCATATATTGATTAATTCAAGTTGTTAGACTTTTTTAACACAAAATTATTGGGAAACTTAATTGAGTCTAATAAAATAGCAAGTCCATGAGTATTTTTTCCTTCCTTCTCTTTCTCCTACAAAATTTAGACTATACTCATAACACTCACTTTCATATGTGCAAATTTATTTTCTATGCTACTAATAATGTATTAAATGAAAATATAATTATCTTTTGCTTTGTTATTATTATTTTGAGTCTAAAAAGCTAGAATGCCAAGAAAAAATATAGCGAAAAAATTATTAGAGTTAAAAAACCAAAAAAAAAAAAAAAAACTAAATGCTTATAATAATGAAGAAAATGTCTATGAAAAAATAATTTTGCAAGATGCTGAACATGATGATAACATTGACTTAGATGGAGTTGATTAGTGAAGATGATGAAAAGATATTATTATTTTGATTCATATATCATGTATAATTTCTGAGTTTAACCAATTTGAATGTGCATGTTATAAACATAAGTTAATTTGATTTATTTAGTTAGCTTTGTTAAATTTTATTACAAAAGTAATGATTAAATTGGTCATTGGGTGAATATATTTCGAATTTATAATGAATATACCTTTTATATATGTATATCTATAATTATTTTATAGATTTATTAGGTGTTTGTGTATTTTGCGATACACAATTCAATACGATACACGATACAGAAAAATAAAAAATCGGTTCACAATACGATTTATGATTTGACAACGATGGAGGTAACTACCTTGCCTAATCCCTGCCTCAGAGGGTCTTGGGAGACCCCACCCTGCCCCACATTTACAATTATTTTTAATAATAATAATAACCTCTTACAATAATATAAATCATATATTCTTGATCTTTTTTCCCAATAGTACATTTATAGTGTCCTTGGGTTTGTTTAATTTTTAATAAAATTTTTGTTACTTTTCAATATGTGTGTGTATTTTTTGGGGGGTGGGGGGGGGGGGGGGGGCAAAAATTCTCAAAAAGGTTAAATGAGCTATTAAGACAAATTCCTTCCTAGGTGACTGATTAACACAATTTATTTATTGATTGAATAAGGTGAAAACTCCACAATGGGAAGCTTAAGCAACTAATTTATGGAAGCAAGATTGTATTAATATTACAAGCAACAACCATTACACTCTTTTCCCGTGGTACTAGGACTTTAAAGATAAAGGAATGTTTCTTCTCCTATTTTTCCTCTCTCTTCTCTAGTCTTTTTTCTCATCCCCATTTTCGTTGTTGTTAGGCTGTAAAGATTTAGGATTTTATGTATTTAGAACTCTAATTTGTATTGTTGGCAAACCATGATCAAAACAGGTTGTTTAGTCTTGTTTAAGCTTGCTCAAAGTTGGGTCTTTCATATAAAGTTGGAATCGAGAGGCTGCAGATGCATTGGTGCATTTCGGCCTGGCTCGATCGATCGAAAGAAAGACTCGATCGATCGAATCTTGGGCAAAATGTTTTTCCTGCAGAATTTCCAACTCAGCCCATGCCCATTAAGAATTAAGATTTCAGATCTAATTCTCCCACTATATGAAGGAAACCCTAAGCCACGTTTTTCAGAGCTTTTAGAAAGTGATAAGAGAGTGCCTCTTTTGTATCTAGGGTTTTGTACCCAAACCTCTCTAAGTCTTTGTTGCTTATATTTGCAGTTTATGTGAATCTCTTGTGAGATCCTTGAGGAGCTTTCCTTCACATAAACTTAGGATTTTCAAGGTAGAGATATTATCTACATCTTGATGATCAACAAGGTTGCTGCTATTGGAGCTTAAAGAAAAACAAGTGGGGGTGCTTGTATCTTGATTGGAGAATCCAAGAAAGAAGGAGTCCATAGATTCGGAGCTTGCATGTGATCGTGTCAGTAAGTTCTACTGGTGGGTAGCATTAGGAAGTCAAGTGGGGAGCTTGTAAGTCCTTTTGTATGAACTTCGATTCTTTCAAGATAGTAGATTCAAGTTTACCTTGAGGATAGCTAGATCAAATCCTCCCTAGGGTTTTATTGTGTGGTTTCTTGGGTGATCATATCATTATGTTATTTATTATTCCACTACTTTATATTTTTGATATGACTGTTTGATTGTTTTAACCTAGAATTGCATAATTTGACTAAGTAACAACTTGGCTAATTAACTAGGTTAATCCAATTGTTATTTTAAGGGGTCAAAATTTCCAACAAGTGGTATCAGAGCGAGTAGCTCTTCTGTTTTGGATCTTTTGATCTAAGAGCTGATCCTTGATCCCTGTTATCATGAATAATTTGAAGTGTCTTTTTTATCATGTTTGTGATGATTTGAATAAAAAGAACACTGTTGTTTTTATTGATTTTTTTTTTTATGCTTTTGAAACTCTTCGTAAGGAATTATCTAAATCTTTGAAAATTTCTAAGAAATTCAAGGAAGAGTTAAAATTAGCTAATCTTGAAAAAGAGGATTTGATTGTGAGATTAGATGAGTCTAATAAAAAGAATGAATTTTTGAGAAATCAACTTTCCTCTCAAAATTAGAAGATGAAAAGCTTGGAACAAGAGTTAGTTGAATCTAAAACTAAAATTGAAAATTTTGACAAGTACCAAGCGTGCTATTGATAACAGAAATGTTTCTGTTTCTCTTAAGCCTAAAACTGAAAAGGTTTATATCTCTCTTTTCAAGAGGAATAATAAAGAAAATGCTTATTTTGCTAGGTTAGATAAAGGAAAAAGTTCTGATGTAGACGTTGAAGTTTCTAAACCTAAATCTAAACTTACTGTTAGAGAGCATAATAAATCTGTTTTTGTGCCTACCTGTCACCTTTATAGTGTTGTTGGTCATATTAGACCAAATTGTTCTTTATTGAGGCAAAAACCTATATCTGAGACTAGATTTGCTGTTAGGAATACTGATGTTCCTAAATTTGTTCCTGTTTGCCACTTTTGTGGTGGTCGTGGTCACATTCGTCTTAATTGTCATAAATTGAAAATTAAGCATTCTTTGCTTCAATCTAGGATATGTGATGAGATTTCTCCTGCCATAAGTCCATATAAATTGTTTCATATTCTTTTGAAAAATTTGAGTTTGTTGGCTTGTGAAAGGAATTTACAAGATTTTAGTATTTCTCAAAAGATTGGTGTAATTTCTCAAATACACTTTGCTTCTCATGGATTTTCACTTACAAAGCCGAAGACTCTTGCTAAATGGGTGAGAAAAGATTCTCTAAGGTGAGTGTTGCTGACTTGTCCCTGATTTAATGCTTTCAATTATTTGTGGACATGTTTTGTTTCTGTTTTTGGTTGTTTTGTTTTTTAGGTTGTTTTTATTTTTAAAAAAAATCCAAAAACATTGAAAATTTCAAAAAGACAAAAATATTTTATTTTGTGTCTAGTTTTTTCTTTTTGAGGATTACATGAGTTATAATATCTCTCTCTTGATTTAGAACATGCTTGACATTGTGGAGAAACTTGAATAGTTTGTGCTAAGCTATTTCTGATTTTGTGTGAGTATGTACTAGTTTGTACATGTACTTTAGGGTTAATTAAGAAATTGATATTTTTTGTTTTTGTACCCTCTATAGCTTAGTTATACATTGTCATGCATTGCATTTGCATTGTTCATTTAGCATAATATGTGCTTTTTGTTTTTGGTCATAAATTTTCTTTGAGAACCAAAAGGATTTTTGTGTTTTGTATTTCACATCTTGAATTTATAATCAAGGATTGGCCACCTTATCTTTACATAACAAGTTTATGTACCTTGTTTAGTTTTGATGAGTTTATTTATTGCACTTGACTAGTTGAAACTTTGTAGTGCATGTTGTGTGGGAAAGATGTTTATGGTGTTTATCACTTTGTCTTAATCTTGAAGTTACATGTTATTTGACTGTCGAACTTAATCCTTTTGAGAAAGGCATAAATAACCATCTCACTACTGTTCATTAGCCAATCATGAACATCTTAGTGCATATCATAAAATTTTGTGCCCGAGAAAGTGTAGCACATGCACAAAAAGAACATAAGGTGTAGTCTCGGTTTAATTGCTAAATGCTTAAAATTGGTGTGTACTATTAGGCTTGATGCCAAACCACATAATTAAAATTGGTGTGTATATTATGAGGCAAAATTCAAGAAACTTAAATGATTGCAAACTTTTATTCTAGGAGATGTGAGAGTTATATGATGTAATTCTTTAGGTGATAGTTTCTTTTAAATTTTATGTGATGAATTTTGTAGACTTTGTGATTGATTGTGATAGGCCACAAACTGAATGACCCCTTGTGATAAAACCAATTAATTAATTAGCCAAGTTTTTAATTAATTAATTTATCATGCAATTGCGTGGAAGTACAAACAAATCACCGAAAACTAAATATGCAGCAGAAATTAAATAACACGGTGATTTGTTTATGAATGGTGAAAAACCTCGTGGCAAAAACCCCACCGGGTGATTTTCAGGTCACCACTCTCGAAACTCCACTATTATCAAATCAAGCAGTTACAAGTAAAGGAATCCTAAGTACCTTACCAACCTATAGTTGAACCCTTACCCCAATACCCAATTGGACTTGATCTGTAGCGACAGTTCCTACCTTTGATGCACGGCTCCCAAGTACGTGACTAACCAATGCGTGGATCCCAGTACGCGACTTCAGAACACCAACTAAGGAAGAAAGGTTGGCTGCAAAGTTTTTCAATTCATCCTTTATGATGAATAGCAGGAAGATGCTTGGTTACAAAACTCTACGGTGCAAATACACAGCAACTTCTTGAAGGAAGATGAACTAGGTCAAGAACTTCATCTTTTGAACACAATTTGCTTAAACAGAGATTACTCAATGATTTTGCAACTTGTGTCACATTTGACGGCTCTTAAAACAATCATTTTATATGTTTAGGGCTAGAAGAAAAAAAAGCCCAAAAACATATTCAAAGATCCCAAGAAAATCAGATTGGAAATCTGAAATTTTAAATCTTGACAGATAGCAAGTGTCGAGGTAGCTATTGAGAAGGTGGCGAGCTTCAATGAAATTGCACTTCAGCTTGCTTTTTCGTGGATAGACTTGATGACTTTAACACTTGACCTTGAAACCTTGTTTCTTGAAGTATTAAAAACACCTAGAACTATCCAATTACAAGTAGAGTGCGTTTTGTCACAGGATTAGCCAATTTACATAAATAAGTGACATATGTTCTTAACAAGTGAAAACATATATGTCCTAACAATCTCCCCCTTTGGCAATCCGTGACAAAACCACAACAAATAAATGAGCATATGAGAGAAGTCATAAATCACTTAACTCATATTCACTTGTTTGAATACAATAAAATCTATTCTAACACAAATTCTTGAAAAACTTTGTAAGAAGAGAGTTTATGGCAAGTAGACTTTGACAACCTGTATTTCTGAAACACTTTAAACAAAACTCATCAAGGCATCTTGTGTAAAACAGAAATAAATAGATTGCATACAAGTATAAAGAACATGTGTATAAAGATAGAAAACAAACAACACATGAAGAGAGAGGTGAAAGAAACATACATTCACAAATATAGAAAATAAGTACAATGTATGTAAAATGGTCAAAGGACCTCATATACATGATCAATGTATCTAGAAGGTAAGAAAAGAAAAGATACATATAAAGCCTCACTACATCCCTCAGAAAAGTCAGCACTCCCCCTATCAAAAAATGTCCTATACTAACTCTCCCCCTAAGATGACTACTCTCATAACCCAAAACTACTCCCCATTTTTGTCATGAGTGATAAAGGGTAGAGTGTCATGTAGACATCTCATCGGCAGAGCAACATCCCCATCATCATCATCCTCAGAATCTGAAGCTGCTAGAGTAGGTGGTGAAGAAGTAGCCCCTGAAGCAAATCCACCCATGGTCGCTTGTCGTCGTGTAATAAGACCAAGGCAAACATTCACCTGATACAACTCAGCAAAGAGTGTATCAAGACGAGTGTCCATGCATTACAGCTACGCCATAATATCTCCTAGAGATACATCGCTTGAAGAGGAAGAAGGAGCAGATGTAGATAGAGCTGATCTGGATGGAGCCGAACGGGAGGGAGGAGTGGCATCCGGCTGTTTCGACCTGAACTGTGCCTTACTCCGTTTTACGGTAGCGGCATCTATGGCAGATATGTGTGTGAAGTGGTCGGACACAGGAAATGGAATGGAAAAATGGCATAGGATCCTCGTGATAGCGGAAGGAAAGATAAGCTTATCACGGGACGCCGAATCAAGATAAACATCTATGATAGACAGGATGAAGTGAGAAGGAAAGTCTATGCTAAGATGCTCTAGAATTGATAGCAAAAATCGAGCATGAGGCTCTGTAATAGAGTTATAGTAAGAAAGAGGATGGAGAACAAAAGTCATCACCATGTTGATAAATTTAGGACCTTTAGCAAAAGGCTTACATGATGTGAACTGATGCTCACCCCAATCAGCAGGGCGCTGACAAAAGGCGGAGATAAGCTCATCTTTGGACACAATCCTTAGATGCTCACAAGAAGGATAGTCAGGAAACTCTATCCTAGGAACCTTAAGCACATCTGCAACTAGTTGCGGCGTGATAGGGATGTGCGTACCTCGAACGTGAGTGAAAAAGAGAGATAATGAATGATTTATCCCGTGTATGTTGGAGTAGAACTCCTGTATCAGCACGAGAGTGCAAGTGATCGGGATGTCACACAGAGACCCCCATCCCCTACTGTGAATGACAGAGGGAAGGTCAATATTGGCGAAGTCCGCCAGAATGACTTGGCGTTCCAAATGAACACCTCGTCTAGAAAAGTTCTCCGAAAATGCCTTATGGGCATCTCCATCACGGAACCAAAGGTTAAGGGGAGTAGAATCAGAAGAAGTAGAAGCTTCAGAACGCAGAGGGTTCCGAGCAGGAGTGAATTTACTTTTGGGTGCCATAGACACTACTAACGTAAAAGAATGAGAGGGAGAGAGAGGAAAACACTCAAAAAAGTTCCCAAAACAGTTCAAATATGACAAATATATTGAACAACAAGTACGTATGCATGAGAATGCATGAGCATGTGACATGCAAAACAAAAATTGCATTATCGGCTCAGCCCAATCCAATCCTATTAGCACATAGCATATAGCACACATCTAAATGCATGTAAATATCATTATAATGCACATGAAATGCAATGTATGACATTTTAAAAGCATTTAAGTGAAAACCCAACCCAAAATTTCAAGAAACACTCATCAATTTTGAAAAACCCCAAAAGTTAAAAAAAAATTCCAAAACCTAGGTTTTAAAACATGCAATGCATAAAAGAGGAAGGGAAAAGTGATCTTACCAAGTGATTGAAGCAAGGAATGGTTAAGATCCAAGTGGGTTGGAAGATTTGAGTGAGAGAAATGTGTTCGGGAGAGAAAGAGCCACAGAGAGATCGAGAGAGATCGAGTGAGAAATGAGAGAAATCGTGATCAAACCTTAAATAGACACCTCAGTAATTTTCGACAACTGAGGTGTCGAAAGGTATCGAGGAAGCTGTCGAGGAAGCTGTCGAGGAAGCTATCAAGAAAGCTATCGAGAATATGGACGTCGACAGATGGAGGTATCGAGATGCAAGATGAATTTCAGATAAGAGATGCTCAATCGATCGTACAGGTGTCGAGGAGGTATCGAGGAGAGAGAAGATTTCTCGATCGATCCACAAGGTGTCGAGACAGGTGTCGAGAAAGAAGAAACAAACACAACAAGTGAATCTCGATTGATCCATCATGTGTTGAGAATCTATCGAGAGGACAAAAACTTTCTCGATCGATCCATCAGGTGTCGAAGAGGTGTCGATATTGCGATAAGAAACGGCTTGAGAAGCTCAACAGATGAGCAGGTATCGAGGAGCTATCGAGGAGGTGTCGAGCCAGCAGTAAAAATTAGTTTTTTGAGAAGGGAAAAACACAGACATGAATGCAATCCAACACACATCTCAATCAAAGATCCACTCAACATATAAAGCTCTCAAAAACATCTCTCAATAAAAATTTAAGCACATGGATCCTCCAAAACACACATACACACACTAAACAAGTCTAACCAATTTTATTTTTCAAAAACAAGTTATGACAGTTTAGTGAGCATACCTTAGCACATGTAAAACCTTTGTGATGGCCAAATCACATTGTACTTACACATGTATCAAAAGTAGCAAAGAATATTGCATGTTGTGTGTGAGAAATATCGTAAGTTGCATATGTGTATACATGTTATGACGATCTGAGATATGAGAAAATAACTTTTAACTCACACACAATCATAACTGTTTGATGGGGACTATCACTTTCGAGGTACATCCTATAACTCCCACATTTCCTAGAATACACGCTTGCAACCATATTTAAAGGATTTTTAATCTTTTTGCTTTTTATTTTCTTTGCATGTTTTCTTTTATTTTAGCATATCATACATGGGCATATAAAAAGAGAGAAAAAAAATACCCAAGATGTTAAGCATTTGACATCACACTTTTGTTATGCTGAAGCATACGAATGTCTTTGACACTGTACTTTTACTATGCTGAAGCATACATGTGTCACTTTATGATTGGCAGGCAACAGTGGTGAGATGGTTATTTATGCCTTTCTCTTAGGTTTTCTAGTCCTACCCGTTAAAAAGAGTGATATGAGTGTTAAGTTTTAAGAGATAACCTAATCTTACTCATCACAAACAAGAGCCACAAAGCTCACTTGCTTAGTTGTGCATAGAGATGCTCTTCTAAGCTACAAGATATACAAAGTTTAGAAAACTTTATTTCATTGGCCATCCAAGGTACACAAGTACCAAAGTACACCGACCACATACTGTTTTTGTATTTTTCTGATTTTTCAATTTTTTTATTTTTTATTTCAAAACAAAATAAAAAAAAAAATTGAAAGTAAACACACAAAACATGTTAACAAAGCAAAGCAAAAACTAGACTGACTCAGCAGAAAAACAAAACACACAAGCAATGCAAGAAACAGAAAAAAAGAAGGGAAAAGAAAGTGATGAAATCACTTAAAGTCCATTTTCTTTTACACCTTGGAAGAGCCTTTCCTTTGATTGAATCCTTGAACCAGTGGTGAGGGAGAAGAATTTAAACTGTTCAAGTTCGAAAGGAATATGAGGGTTTTCAGAAGATCTCCAAGAGGAGCAAGAGAGGATTGAAGCTAATTTTGGCTTCTAGATGCTATCATGCCATTGCTTTGTTGAGTGACTAACCACTTATAGCAATTTGGTCTAGTATGACCGACAACTCCACAATGATGATAGAGATACTGCTTCTTTTGTTTAGACTTTTGAGAGTTAGCCTTCTTAGCCCTAGGGTTTTTAGCATCTTTCTTATCTTGCTTAGGGGGTGCTCCTAAGATAGATTTATTCTTTTCTAAGTTCTCACTCGCTAATTCAGTTTTAACATCAATATTCTCAATTTCAGTGTTATTAGCAGGAGGAACAAAAATAGTCTTGCTAGTAGAAGTAGTATTAGAGAAAGAAAGACCATACCCCAAACTAGTTCGATCCGAAGCAGATTTCTGATTGCTAAGCATCTCATCAAGCTTTGCACTTGAAGTCCTCTCCAGTTGAGCTCTTACTTGATCCAGTTCCGCTTCAAGCTTCTTGGTCTTCTCAGCCAAAAAGTTGTTTTCAAATCTCAATGCTTCAATAGTTTGATTCGCCTCATCAACTTTGTAGACAACTCTTCACGATCAAGTTCCACATCACTGAGCTTCTTGGTGGCTAGCCTATATAATTTCTCATGCTTTTCAGAGAGCTTGTACAGCTTCTCATAGGCTGAATGGATATCATCTTGGTCATCCATCTTCTCAAATTTTAACTCCACCAGTTCTTCTTCTTCATCCACTTCTTCAACAATCCCTTCAGTAGGATTGATTGTGGTAGTGAAGGCATTTAAGATTCTGTCATCCTCATTGTCGGAATCATCTTCAGGCTCAGTGTCACTTAGAGTTGTAGCAAGTGCCTTGTTTTTCTTAATGCTCTTGAGATATGTAGGACACTCATGTTTCATGTGTCCGAATCCATGACACCCAAAGCACTTTGGTCCTGCAGGAACAGTGTACTGACTACCATCCTTAGCATCATTCTTCCCTTTGTCTTGGCTTTTAAACTGAGAAGAACTAAACTACCTACGGTCCTTGTCGAAGCTCCTTCCATTGGCATTCTTCATAAACTTCTTGAACTGCCGGGTGATGTAGGACTTCATCTTAGAATCTTCATCATCGGAAGACTTATCTGTATCACTGCTCTTTGCCTTCAAGGTCATGCTTTTGCCTTTACTTGACTTGCCAATCCTAGATAACCTTATCTCATAGGTTTGTAAGTTTCCAACCAGCTCAGCCAAAGGAATCTTGTCAATGTCCTTTGATTCTTCTATCACCGTAATCTTGGCATGGAATCTCTCAGGTAGAGATCTGAGCACCTTCCTTACAATCTTGGGTTCAGGGATGGTTTCCCCAAGATTGAAGGCTGAGTTCACTATGTCCTTGAGCTTGGCATAGAACTCATTAAAAGACTCATCCTCCTCCATCTTAATTTCTTCAAAGCTAGTAGTGAGCCTTTGAAATTTTGAATATTTGACAGCCTTTGTTTCTTCATAGGTTGTCTAGAGGATGGTCCAAGCCTCCTTAGCAGTTTCAGTTGAGGATATCTTTTTGAACTTCTCATTGGTGACTGTGTTAAATAAGGCATTTAACGCTCTGCTGTTGAAGTTTGCCGCCTTGATCCTAGCATCATCCCAATCGGCCGGTTCTTCTTTTGGCTTAGTCCAGCCAATCTCTACAGCTTGCCACACCTTTTCATCTAAAGACTGCAAGAAAGCTCTTCTGCGTACTTTCCAATATGCATAGTTAGTGCCATCAAATAAAGGAGGTATAATTAAAGATTGTCCTCTACCCATGACAAGCAGGGATCAATAGATCAACACAGCAAAGATTAAACCCTAATCAGAGTGTGCCTGCTCTGATACCACTTGATAGGCCACAAACAAAATGACCCCTTGTGATTAACCCTAATTAATTAATTAGCCAAGTTTTTAATTAATCAATTAATCATGCAATTGTGTGGAAGCACAAACAAATCACCAAAAACTAAATATGTAGCGGAAATTAAATAACACGGTGATTTGTTTACGAATGGGGAAAAACCTTACGGCAAAAACCCCACCGGGTGATTTTCAGGTCATCACTCCTGAAACTCCACTATTATCAAATCAAGCGGTTACAAGTAAAGGAATCCCAAGTACCTTACCAACCTACAGTTGAACCCTTACCCCAATACCCAATTGGACTTGATTTGTAGCGACAGTTCTCACCTTTGATGCACGGCTCCCAAGTACGTGACTAACCAATGCGCGGATCCCAGTACGCGACTTCAGAACGCCAACTAAGAAAGAAAGGTTGGCTGCAAAGTTTTTCAGTTCATCCTTTGAGATGAATAGCAGGAAGATGCTTGGTTACAAAATCCTACGGTGCAAATACACTGCAACTTCTTAAAGGAAGATGAACTAAGTCAAGAACTTCGTCTTTTGATCGCAATTTGCTTGAACAGAGATTGCTCAATGATTTTGCAACTTGTGTCACACTTGACGGCTCTCAAAACAATCCTTTTATATGTTTAGGGTTAGAAGAAAAGAAGGCACAAAAACATATTCACGGATCCTAAGAAAATCAGATTGGAAATCTGAAATTTTAAATCTCGACAGATAGTAAGTGTCGAGGTAGCTATTGAGAAGGTGTCGAGCTTCAATGAAATTGCACTTCAGCTTGCTTTTTGTTGGATAGACTTGATGACTTTAACACTTGACCTTGAAACCTTGTTTCTTGAAGTATTAAAAACACCTAGAACTATCCAATTACAAGTAGAGTGCATTTTGTCACAGGATTAGCCAATTTACATAAATAAGTGACATATGTTCTTAACAACTGAAAACTTATATGTCATAACAATCTCCCCCTTTGGCAGTCTGTGACAAAACCATAACAAACAAATGAGCATATGAGAGAAGTCATAAATCACTCAACTCATATTCACTTGTTGAATACAAGAAAATCTATCCTGACATAAACTCTTGAAAAGCTTTGCAAGAAGAGAGTTTATGGCTAGTAGATTTTTGACAACCTGTATTTCTGAAACACTTTAAACAAAACTCATCAAGGCATCTTGTGTGAAACAGAAATAATAGATTGCATACAAGTATAAAGAACATGTGTATAAAGATAGAAAAGAAATAACACATGAAGAGAGAGGTGAAAGAAATATACATCCACATATATAGAAAATAAGTACAATGTATGTAAAATGGTCAAAGGACCTCATGTACGTGATCAATGTATCTAAAAGGTAAGAAAAGATACATATAAAGCCTCACCACATCCCTTAGAAAAGTCAACACTCCCCCTACCAAAAATATCCTATACTAACTCTCCCACTAAGATGACTACTCTCATAACTCAAAACTACTCCCCCTTTTTGTCATAAGTGACAAAGGGTAGAGTGTCATGTAGACATCTCATCGGCAGAGCTAGCATCCCCATCATCATCATCGAATCTGAAGCTGTTGGAGTAGGTGGTGAAGGAGTAGCCTCTGGTGCAAATCCACCCATGGTCGTCTGCCGTCATGCAATACGACCAACACGAACATTCACTAATACAACTCAGTAGAGAGTGTATCAAGGCGAGTGTCCATGCGCTGCAGCTGCGCCATAATATCTCTCAGAGATACATCGCTCGAAGAGGAAAAAGGAGCAGATGTAGATGGAGCTGATCTGGATAGAGCCGAATGAGAGGGAGGAGTGGCATTCGTCTGTCGCGACCTAAACTGCGCCTCACTATGTTTTACGGTAGCGGCATCTATGGCAGATATGTGTATGAAGTGGTCGGACACAGGAAAGGGAATGGAAAAATGGCATAGGATCCTCGGGATAGTGGAAGGAAAGATGAGCTTATTACGGAACGCCGAATCAAGATAAACATCTATGATAGACAGGATGAAGTGAGAAGTAAAGTCTATGGTAAGATGCTCTAGAAGTGATAGCAAAAATCGAGCACGATGCTCTGTGATAGAGTTATAGTGAAAAAGAGGATGGAGAACAAAAGTCATCATCATGTTGATAAATCTAGGACCTTTAGCAAAAGGCCTACATAATGTGAACTGATGCTCACCCCAAACAGCAGGGCGCTCACAAAAAGCCAGAATGAGCTCATCTTTGGACACAGTCCTCAGACACTCACAAGAAGGGTAATCGGGAAACTCTATCCTAGGTACCCTAAGCACATCCGCGACTAGCTGCGGAGTGACAGGAATGCGCGTACCTCAAACGCGAGTGAAGAAGAGAGGTACTGAACGATCAATCCCGTGCATGTTGGAGTAGAACTCCTATATCAGCACGAGAGGGCAAGTGACCGGGATGTCACATAGTGACCCCCATCCCCTACTGTGAATGACAGAGGGAAGGTTAGTATCGGCGAATTTCGCTAGAATGACTTGGCGTTCCGAATGAACAACTCATCTAGAAAAGTTCTCCGAAAATGCCTTATGGGCATCTCTATCAGGGAACTGAAGGTTAAGGGGAGCAGAATCAGAAGAAGTAGAAGCTCCAGAACGCAGAGGGTTCCAAGCAAGAGTGGATTTACATTTGGGTGCCACAGACACTACTAACGTAAAAGAATGAGAGGGAGAGAGAGGAAAACACTCAGAAAAGTTCCCAAAACAGTTCAAATATGACAAATATATTGAACAACAAGTACGTATGCATGAGAATGCATGAGCATGTGATATGTAAAACAAAAATTGCATCATGGGCTCAGCCCAATCCAATCCTATCAGCACACAGCATATAACACACATCTAAATGCATGTAAATATCATTATAATGCACATGAAATGCAATGTATGACATTTTAAAAGCATTTAAGTGAAAACCTAACCCAAAATTTCAAGAAACACTCATCAATTTTGAAAAACCCCAAAAATTTCAAAAAAATCCTAAAACCTAGGTTTTAAAACATGCAATGCATGAAAAAGGAAGGGAGAAAAAACATACCAGGTGATGGAATGCAAGGGAAGATCGAAAATGATGAAGATTTGAAGCTTTGAGTGAGAAGAGTGTGAAAAGGAGATGAAAAGCCACAGGGAGATCGAGAGAGATCGAGTGAGAATGACAGAAATCGCGATCAGTCCAATATATAGGCACCTCAGTAATTCTCGACAGCTGAGGTGTCGAGAGGTATTGAGGAAGCTGTTGAGAAAGCTATCTAGAATTTGGCCGTCGATAGATGGAGGTATTGAGATGTAATACCAATTTCAAATACGAGATGCTCGATCGATCGCACAGGTGTCGAGAAGGTATCGAGGAGACAGAAGATTTCTCGATCGATCCACAAGGTGTCGAGGCAGGTGTCGAGAAAGAAGAATCAAACACAACAAATGAATCTTGATTGATCCATCAGGTGTCGAGAATCTATTAAGGAGACAGAAGATTGCTTGATCGATCCATCAGGTGTCGAGATAGGTGTCGAGATTGTGATAAGAAAAGGCTTGAGAAGCTCGACAGATGACCAGGTATCGAGGAGGTGACGAGGAGGTGTCGAGCCAGCAGTAAAAAGCAGTTTTTCGAGAATGGAAAAACACAGACATAAATGCAATCCAACACACATCTCAACCAAAGATCCACTCAACATATAAAGCTCTCAAAAACATCTCTCAACAAAAACTTAAGCACATGGATCCTCCAAAACACACACACACACTACACAAGTCTAACCAATTTTATTTTTCAAAAACAAGTTATGACAGTTTAGTGAGCATACATTAGCACATGTAAAACCTTTGTGATGGCCAAATCACATTATACCTGCACATGTATCAAAAGTAGCAAAGAATATTGCGTATTGTGTGTGAAAAACATCGCAAGATTGCATATGTATATACATGTTATGACGATCTGAGATATGAGAAAATAACTTTTAACCCATACATAATCATAACTATTTGATGGGGACTATCACTTTAAAGGTACATCCTATAACTCCCACATTTCTTAGAATAACGCTTGCAACCATATTTAAAGCATTTTTAATATTTTTGCTTTTAATTTTTTTTGCATGTTTTCTTTTTATTTTTTTAGCATATCATACATGGGCATAAAAAGGAGAAAAAAAATACCCAAGATGTTAAGCATTTGACATCGCACTTTTACTATGCCGAAGCATACGAATGTCTTTGACACTGCACTTTTACTATGCTGAAACATACAGGTGTCATATTATGATTGGCAGGCAACAGTGGTAAGATGGTTATTTATGCATTTCTCTTAGGATTTTCTAGTCCTTTCTATCAAAAAGAGTGATATAAGTGTTAAGCTTTAAGAGATAACCTAATCTTACTTATCATAAACAAGAGCCACAAAGCTCACTTGCTTAGTTGTGCATAGAGATGCTCGTCTAAGCTACAAAAGATACAAAGTTTAGAAACTTTGTTTCAATGGCCATCCAAGGTACATAAGTACCAAAGTACACAAACACACACTATTTTTGTATTTTTCTAATTTTTCAAGTTTTTTATTTATTTATTTTTTATCAAAAACAAAATAAACAAAACTAAAAGTAAACACACAAAACATGTTAACAAAGCAAAGCAAAAACTAGACTGACTCAGCAGAAAAGCAAAACACACAAGTAATGCAACAAACAGAAAAATAAGAAGGGAAAAGAAAGTGATGAAATCATTTAAAGTCCTTTTTCTTCTACACCTTGAAAGAGTCTTTCCTTTGATTGAATCCTTGAACTGGTGTTGAAGGGGAAGAATTTAAACCGTTTAAGTTCGAAAGGAACATAAGGGCTTTCAGAAGATCTCCAAGAGGAGCAAGAGAGGATTGAAGCTGATTTTGGCTTCTAGATGCTATCATGCCATTACTCTGTTGAGTGGCTAATCACTTATAGCAATTTGATCTAGAATGACCAGTAGCTCCACAATGATGACAGAGATGCTGCTTCTTTTGTTTAGGTTTTTGAGAGTTAGTCTTCTTAGCCCTAGGGTTTTTAGCATCTTTCTTATCTTACTTAAGGGGTGCTCCTAAGATAGATTTACCTTTGTCTAAGTTCTCACTCGCTAATTCAGTTTTAACATCAATATTCTCAATTTTAGTGTTATTAGCAGTAGGAACAAAAACAGTATTGCTAGTAGAAGCAGTATTAGAGAAAGAAAGACCATACCCTAAACTAGTTCAATCCAAAGCAGATTTCTGATTGCTAAGCATCTCATCAAGCTTTGCACTTGAAGTCCTCTCCAGTTGAGCTCTTACTTGAACCAGCTCCGCTTCAAGCTTCTTGGTCTTTTCAGCCAAAAAGTTGTTTTCAAATCTCAGTGCTCCAATAGTTTGATTCGCCTTATCAAACTTTGTGGACAACTCTTCACAATCAAGTTCCACATTACTGAGCTTCTTGGTGGCCAGCCTATATAATTTCTCATGCTTTTCAGAGAGCTTGTGCAGCTTCTCATAGGCTGAATGGATATCATCTTGATCATCCATCTTCTCAAATTTTGACTCCACCAGTTCTTCATCCACTTCTTCAACAATCCCTTCAGTAGGATTGACTGTGGTAGTGAAGGCATTTAAGATTCCGTCATCCTCATTGTCAGAATCATCTTCAGGCTCAGTGTCACTTAGAGTTACAGCAAGTGCCTTGCTTTTCCAAATGCTCTTGAGATATGTAGGACACTCATGTTTCATGTGTCTGAATCCATGACACCCAAAGCACTTTGATCCTGCAGGAACAGTGTACTGACCACCATCCTTAGCATCCTTCTTCCTTTCGTCTTGGCTTTTAAACTGAGAAGAATTGAACTGCCTGCGATCCTTATTGAAGCTCCTTCCATTGGCATTCTTCATAAACTTCTTAAACTGCCGGGTGATGTAGGACTTCATCTTGGAATCTTCATTATCAAAAGACTCATTTGTATCACTGCTTTTTGCCTTCAAGGCCATGCTTTTGCCTTTACTTGACTTGCCAATCCTAGATAACCCTATCTCATAGGTTTGCAAGTTTCTAACCAGCTCAGTCAAAGGAATCTTATCAATGTCCTTTGATTCCTCTATCGCCGTAATCTTGGCATGGAATCTCTCAGGTAGAGATCTGAGCACCTTCCTTACAATCTTGGGTTCAGGGATGGTTTCCCTAAGATTGAAGGCTGAGTTCACTATGTCTTTGAGCTTGGCATAGAACTCATCAAATGACTCATCCTCCTCCATCTTAATTTCTTCAAAGCTAGTAGTGAGCCTCTGAAGTTTTGAATCTTTGATAGCCTTTGTTCTTTCATAGGTTGTCTGGAGGATGGTCCAAGCCTCTTTAGCAGTTTCAGTTGAGGATATCTTTTTGAACTCCTCATTGGTGACTGCGCTAAATAGGGCATTTAACGCTCTGCTGTTGAAGTTTGCCGCCTTGATCTTAGCATCATCCCAATCGGCCGGTTCTTCTTTTGGCTTAGTCCAACCAATCTCTACAGCTTGCCACACATTTTCATCTAAAAACTGCAAGAAAGCTCTCATGCGTACTTTCCAATATGCATAGTTAGTGCCATCAAATAAAGGAGGTATAATTAAAGATTGTCCTCTATCCATGACAAGCAGGGGTCAATGGATCAACACAGCAAAGATTAAACCAGAGTGTGTCCGCTCTGATACCACTTGATAGGCCACAATCTGAATGACCCCTTGTGATTAACCCTAATTAATTAATTAGCCAAGTTATTAATTAATCAATTAATCATGCAATTGCGTGGAAGTACAAAAAAAATCACCAAAAATTAAATATGCAGTGGAAATTAAATAACACGGTGATTTGTTTACGAATGGGGAAAACCCTAACGGCAAAAACCCCACCGGGTGATTTTCAGGTCACCACTCCCGAAATTCCACTATTATCAAATCAAGCGGTTACAAGTAAAGGAATCCCAAGTACCTTACCAACCTACAGTTGAACCCTTACCGCCATACCTAATTGGACTTGATCTGTAGCAATAGTTCTCACCTTTGATGCACGGCTCCCAAGTACGTGACTAACCAATGTGCGGATCCTAGTACGCGACTTCAGAACACCAACTAAGGAAGAAAGGTTGGCTGCAAAGTTCTTCAATTCATCCTTTATGATGAATAGTAGGAAGATGCTTGGTTACAAAACCCTACGGTGCAAATACACAGCAACTTCTTGAAGGAAGATGAACTAGGTCAAGAACTTTGTCTTTTGATCACAATTTGCTTGAACAGAGATTGCTCAATGATATTGCAACTTGTGTCACACTTTACAGCTCTTAAAACAATCCTTTTATATGTTTAAGGTTAGAAGAAAAAAAGGCCCAAAATCATATTCACGGATCCCAAGAAAATCAGATTGGAAATCTGAAATTTTAAATCTCGATAGATAGCATGTGTCGAGGTAGCTATCGAGAAGGTGTCGAGCTTTAAAAACTTGGATATTAGCCAATTACAAGTAAAGTGCGTTTTGTCAAATGATTAACCAATTTACATAAATAAGTGACATATGTTCTTAACAAGTGAAAACATATATGTCCTAACAAACATGTATATTAGGAGCGTAAAGAACATACAATTCAACGGTTAGATTTACAAAATATGTTGTAATATTTATTTAATTGAGTGAATTTGTAGCCTTAAACTACAACCAATTTTGTAGCTAAATTTTGTTCTTTTTTTGATAATTCAATAGTTGGGGGTAGAGGATTCTAATCTTGGATATCTTCATTTGAAACACCAAGAAGTACCAACTAGTTGAATCACAAGACTCTTGGAAAAAAAAAAAAAGTAAAAGAAAAAGAAAAAAGATACATTACTTTAGGTTCTCAATCAAATTCAAATACTTGGTTGTTTTGAATTTAATTTTTCTTAGAAAGATGACACTAGTTGTGTTTTACCCATATACGTAATTCAAACTTTGACCATCAAATTTCATAAATAAATGTATTGAATAAGGTAAAAGCAAAACAAGTAACTCTAGTTCATGAAAGGGTTGGTGTGAAAACTTACAAAAAGTCGAACTGAAGATCCAGAAAAATATCAGACAGGCAGCTATGGTCTGTGTGTGTGACAGTGTGTATAAGGCCTTGAAACTTTAAAGTGAAAAGCTCAAAGGAACTAAAAATTGAAGAGTAATAGCTGGTTTAGTTGGCTTTTTATAGCTCATTCTTGCAAATGTGAAATTGGATGTGATAATTTAAGGTGCATGCCTTGCAGGTTCTCAAGAATTTGATCTCTAGTCTTTTTTATTTATTTATTTTTTATCTCTAGTCTTAAATTAATGTCCATTGACTATTCCATCAATTTAGGCCCTGAAAAATAATTGAAGCTAGATTTCTGATTTAAATTAAAGTAATTGGACATGAAGGTGATTGGGAATCCAAAATTTCTTGGGTTTTGCTGGGGACAGTGAATTCTAGTTCAAGCAAAATAACAAAATATTTTTTCAAGATTCATTCATATTATAACCATTTGGCGAGCCTTTAATAAGAATCATAGGTAAACTAAATAAAAAGAATAAAAATTACTTTAAATTATATGACTTAGTGACGCCAAGAAAACATCATCTCGAGGTCATAGTTAATTTGATTTCTATATTTTGGTAGTAGTAAATTTGGTTAATGTTATTTTCAACTTATAATCAAATTGGTCTCTACTTTAACTAATTAATGGAAAATGCTTGCGTAGCAAATGGTGTGCATAATTGCATTGTTGGCACACGAGTGACTAATAAAATAATGAAAAATTTTAATTACTTCTTAAAAAAAGCCACATCATCAATATTAAAAGTGAAAAAAAAAAAAAATATACATTAGAAAGAAAAAAGAAAAAACGGGGGAAAAAAAAAGGATGAGTGCTTTTTAAATTTTTTTTTTTCATTTTAAATTATAATTTTCCTGCACTTTCTTGTTAGCCAAACACAGCAACCTGAAACACAAAATAAGCTGAACCTAGAAAATTCAATACCTCGTAACTAGTACCTAAACCCACAACATAGAAGACATTTGCTTAGGCACTCACACCAACCTAAAACCTGAAATCTTTTCCTTACTAACTCTGATTACCACTAGAAGGAATCCTCTTTTCACTTTCTTCAAGTGGGATTGCGCGTTTTAGTTGTGTTATAGTAGGGGTATGCTACTTTGTGCTGCTGAATTCATATTCGAAGGTTTTGTGGGTGATAATGATAAGATTTGATTGTGAGATAATGAATGAATTTTTTAGGTTGAGTTTTATTTCTGCATTTCTGGGTTTTTGGCTAACAAAAGTGTAAGAAAAACTTCATATTATTTAATAATAAAAAAAACTCACCCCTTCCATTTTTTTTATAAAAAATTTGCTGATGTTGAAAATTGCTGATATGGCTTTTTTAAAAGCAGTAATTAAATTATTATTATTATTATTATGTTATTAGCCACCTATGCGCCAACAATGCACACCATTTGCTACATAATTATTTTCTGTTAGTAAGTTAATGATAGAGACTAATTTGATTGTAAGTTGAGAATAACTTGGCCCAAATTGACGGTTACCAAAATGTAGAAATCAAATTGACTATAACCCCAAAATATAAGGACCAAAATAGTGTTTTTGCATTTTATAAAATTCAAGTCTCTATACAAAACTAAATATTTATATATGAACTTGGATTGAAGAACATCCTATTGCGATGTGTGAAAATATACAAATAATATGTAAAGGCTTGTTGCTATTCATGATGCCAACTTCGCAAGCCATTATGGCAATTCAAATCTTTAAACACCTGCTCACATCTTCATTTTTTAGCAATATGCTTGAAGGAATTGCATACTTCGATAGACATAGAAACAATAATACATAAATACTCTAAAAACATCTTAATGCTTTATTTTTTCAATAAAGCTTTCAAAATTCTTAAGAGAAGATCCACCTTCACTTACACTCCTTTTAGCCATTTCCTTCAACTTTAGTGCCTTTGTCTTTATAACATCATCAGAGAGCAATGCTTTTTTCTTTATGTTGATTTCCTGCCTTGTGACAATCCCATTTTCATCCGAGTTCAACCCCAAACCAAACTTCCAAACATCACATACGTAACTCTTATTTTGGAATTGGTCTGTAAAGTAAGGCCAACATAGAAATGGGACTCCCACGCTTATACCCTCCAAGATTGAATTCCATCCACAATGGCTTATTAAACATGCAGTAGAAGGGTGAGCTAGCACCTCCTCTTGAGGTGCCCAATCAACAATCTTTCCATGATCAGCTATTCTCTTTCTAATCCCATCTAGGAATTCCGAGAGTGCTTCACTGGTGATATCAGACCGAACAACCCACAAAAATGGAAGACCTATGAGTTCAAGTCCAAGTGCTAGTTCATCAAACTATTGTTGGTTGAAGATTGAGGTGCTGCCAAAGGAAAGAGAAATGACCGAACCCACAGGTTGTTTATCAAGCCAACTTAGGCAAGTTGAATCATCAGGCCAAAAGCTTCCAATTTGACTGCCCAATTGACTGCCTGAAAGTAATGGACCAAGAGGTATGATCCCAGGAACTAAATTTAAGGCCAATGAGTCTAGTTCATAGAATGAGTTGCAGAGAAGCCAGTTGCATAGTTTGACAGAATGGTTCATCCTAAATTAAGTCAATTTTTATTGGAGTTCCCACAAGGTCATCATATTAATTTTACTAAAACCAAACAAGTACCATATCATGTATCAATTGTTTAATTTAAAAGTAACCTTCATGGAACTTTTAACTTCTTTCCATTTTTTGATTTCATCATTTAAAATATAATTTTAACCGTGAAATGAACTTTCTTCATATCAAGTGAAATGGAGAGACTGAGAGGTGTCAAGAATACTTAGTTATTACCTTGAGTGTCTATAGTTCCATCCTCAATAAGCTTTGGGATCCGGAGTGTAAGGGCCAAGGTTGCTGGTGCAGCAAACCAAAATGCAACACTTTTAATTCCCATCTTCTCAGCAACTTCAAATGCCCACACAACTGATATCCCAGCAATGACACAACTAATTCGATCATCATAAGATTCGTTACTTTTCTCAATCAAGTCCTTGAAATGACCTGGCATAACTTCTTGAAAACTATTTATCAGTTTAAGAGCATTAGTTCGATCATCCCCAGGTTCTAGACCGTCTAGGAGTGAGACTAGCCTTATCAGGCTATTCACTGGCATTGTAGTTGTTAATCTTGCAATTATGAACTCAGTGCTAACAAATGTGACCTTGATCCCATGATCAGCAATCTGGTGAGACAACTTCATAAGTGGTGCAACATGGCCCTGTGCTGGAAATGATATGACTAGCACTGGTGAGACAACTTCCAATTAAATCATGAACAATATCTCATGTAAATCTCCAACACATAGCTAGAATATGGATAGCATGATGCTCTAAGAATGCCAAAAAAAAAAAAAAAAAAACTTTTTCGTTTTTTGAGAAGAGCTCCAATAATTCACAAGAAGTCGAATACTGACAGGCTTCAGAATGGTCTCATAGTTTGAAGGTTGTAAAAAACAAGGAAATAAAACAATATATTATGAGCAAAAAGCATGATAAATGGTAAATCACACACTTGATCTTAGCTAGAAGGCCGAGAAAGGCATTGGTAATCACACACTACTGTTACAAAAGGATAACTGTAAAATTTCTGATTTGATAATAAAACAGGAACATGAAGAGAATGACCTCAGGGTAAGAATTGACAGACCAGTTTATCAATGTAATAACATGTAGCAAATCAAGACAATAATCTTAATTAATATCCACATATATTTTTGACAATTTGATAGGTGGGGGAGGGGGATTCGAATGGCAAAAAGACAGTAATCTTAATACACAATAAGGATATATATATATATATATATATATATGTGTGTGTGTGTGTGTGTGTGTGTGTCTAAAAAAGGAAAAAAAGAAAAAAAAGAAAAAAAAAAAAAGAAATCAAATATAGGGTAAAACTCAAATATAGTACTTTAGGTTCTCAATTAAATCCAAACAATTGGTTGTTTTGAATTTAATTTTTCTTAGAAAAGATACCACTAGTTGTGTATTACCCATATATGTAATTCAAACTTTGACCATCTAATTTCATAAATAAATGTATTGAATCAGGTAAAAAGGAGAACAAAATAACTCTAGTTCATGAAAGGGTTGGTGGGAAATCATACAAGAAGTCAACTGAAGATCCAGCAAAATATCAGACAGCATAAACCTATTGTTATTTGACCTGAATTTATATTGTCTAGCCGTGATTTAAAAATTGTCATATTGTCTCTGTAACCCACCTTTAATAAAAACAGGTGTAAATATGTATATTTGTTTCATTTTTATGTCTCTAAAAAAAAAAAGCATTCCACAATCACATAGATCTATAAGAAAAATTTTACAGAAAAGAAGATAAAAGAAAATTCAAATGGGCTCACTATAGACTTTAAGCTTTCTACAATTTAGTTGGGGTTGTGATCATATTCAAAGAAACTCCCTTCGACAACTTTCTTATTACTAAGGAATTTCGTCAAACACATCATAGGCACCAAATTCAATAAATCTCAATAACAAGTCCTTTGCAGTGATAGAAAATAAAAATCTACATAGATAATAGTAGATTTACCCCTGTTTTTGCCTTGGAGCGCAGCATTGTTGAAATCGACTTTGGAATTAGAATTATCTTTCTTCTTAGTAGTTCTTCTTTCTTCGACTTGTACTTGCTGAAAAGTAGCGATGGCGAAGCTGGTGGTAGCGGTGGAGGAGTGAGGATCATCTTTGGATTTGGTTTGTCCGGTAAAGGAGAAAAAGTAAGATAATCTTTGGTGGGCCAAGAGTTTTCTCACCACCAAAACCGATTATTTTTTAAATAATCTCACGGAAAATAGTTGTTTTTTATTTATTTATTATTTTATTTGTTAATTTTCAGCTTGTGGCATTAAGCTAATTAAAATCCACGTTAAATTGGTCAGTATAATTGAAGCTATTTTGCTTCCGCCATTTGATTTAAAATTTTACCCTCAATTATAATATATATATATATATATATATATATATATATTTTTTTTTTTCATCATGTTGTTCAGCGTCAGTTTGTGCTTTTTTTTTTTTTTCAAATTTATTTTTTGCTTTGTTTTAAAAAATATATATAATAACAAAAATTTAAAATAGTTTAATATGTGCAATGTGTTCATTTTTATAAGATGTGGAATAATTTTATTAATTTTAATTGATAATAAATAATAATTTTCTTATTTAATGTAATAAGTAAAATTATATAAGTTATATTTTTGATTCTATCACTTTTCTCTGCAACCAAATATCTAGGAGAGAGCAGGTGATGTGGAGTTGGAAGAGTTGTGGAAGAAGTTATCTTTTACGGAGGAAGAGATCGATGATGTGGAGCTCGGGAGTGGTAGTACGAAAGCGACAATAGCAAGAGGGAAGATGTGTGCTGTACTAAAGGTCCTCACACAAAGAAGCATTAGTTTGGAAGCCTTGAGGAAGAATGTAAGGATGATGTGGAAGCCTAAAAAGGGAGTGCAACTCTCTGAGATAGAGGAAGATATTTTCTTGGTGGAGTTTGGAGACGAAAAGGATAAGGGGAGAGTCCTCGACATAAGCCCATGGAGTTATGAGAAACAACTAGTACTTATACATGAGTTTGAAGCTGAGTTGACTCCTAAGGAAATAGAACTGAAGTGGTCTCCCTTTTGGATTCAGATGTTCAACCTACCACTGAAGAGCAGAATAAGGGAGACCGGGGTTGCAATTGGTTCTAAGTTAGGGGAGGTCCTAGATGTGTATGTCCCCGAATCCAAAGTTCACTGGGGAAAGTGTTTGAGGGAGAATCCGAATTGATGGTACAAAGCATCTGGTGAGGGGAAAACGAGTAACCATAGAAGAAGGGGAGAGTAGGTGGATCAATTTCAGGTACGAAAGGCTACCAAATTTCTGTTATAGCTGTGGCATGCTTAGTCATGGTATTAAGGAGTGTCCAAAAGGTACTGCAAATGCCTATCAAAATGCTGAAGAGTTTCAATATGGTGCATGGATGAGAGGGGAACCCATTAGGAGAGGCAATAAGGAGAGTAATAGTCCAGGCATGGAAAGAGGTCCAGAAGGTGGAGGGGCCACCAGAACTAGATCAGAGACGGAGAATTGCTCCTAGACTGAACCGAGAGGGGCTAGTGTGGTGGGTAGCCTTTATGTGCCTAGGTTGGCTGACAGGGGTGACGGTAGACCTACCTGGGTTGAAATAAAACAGATTGACCCAAAGCAATTGACAGAAAACTTACACAAAGAAGGTAAGGTCAATCTGAGTGAGGAAAAGGTATTAGAGAAGGAAGCTCAAAATAGTGAAAAGGCAACAAGTTCGAAGGCAGCCCAATCCGTGGTATCTAAAATCATGCAGTGGGAGAATGCTATAATACAGGGGAGTGAGCCAAAATTTAATTTTGAAATGGTGCTAACTCAACCAGATAAAATGCATGAGACAACGCCAGGAAAAGATGAAGGCCCACAAAGCCCAGTGGCAATGTTGTTTGATGCCAAAGTGGGCTGGGTCACTGAAACAATCGGCCCAACAACCAAACATTGGAAACGTTTAGCTAGAGAAATAAAAGGTAAGAGTACTGAAGAGGGGCCCGGTCAGGAAACTAAGAAACGCACAGGTCTAACTCCTTTACAAGAGCTGGATCCAAACGTGGTTGATCATAAAAGATGAAAAGGGAAGAATCAGAGGAAGCTTACTTCAGAGAATGAAGCAAACACGGTTGGCGGAAAGGCGGAGGCTACGTTGCAGCCTCGCTGAGCTCAATGAATGTTATGGCATGGAACTGCCAAGGTATAAGGTCTACCTCAGCGGTTTGATCTCTCGCCGACGAGGTGAGAACGCATGAACCCCTGCTGGTCTTTCTAGTTGAAACCAAGGCCAGAGCAAGCAGAATAAAAGGGCTTCAAGCAAAGCTGAACTATACATAGGGCATCATTGTCCCAAGCGACAGCAGGAGCGGTGGACTGGCTCTGTTGTGGAAGGAGGGTGCGAAGGTGAGCTTTAAGAGTTGTTCAAATTCCCACATTGATGTGCTTGTGTGTGAAAGTGATTTTGTCTCCCCCTTGGAGAGCCACCGATTTTTATGGCTTCCTGGAAACAGAAAGGAGGCACATATCGTGGAAGTTATTGGAAACTCATCGTGATCAGTGTGACATGCCATGGATCGTCTTCAGTGATTTTAACGAGATAGCCTACTCATATGAGAAATATGGGGGCTTGGAAAGAAATGGTAAGCAGATGGTAGATTTCCGGGAGTGTTTAGACAGGTGTGGCCTACTTGTCTTGGGTTATGTGGGTCAGCGCTTCACTTGGTGTAATGGAAGATACGGTGATCAGAGAACTAAGCTTAGGCTTGATAGAATGGTTGTGACTAAAGATTGGTTGAGGATGCATCTAGAGGCTTGTGTGCATCATTTCTCAATGTCCAATTCTAATCATTGCTTGTTGGTGCTTGCCCTGAAACGCAATCAGCCAAAAAAGCCGACGAAGAAGAGGTTTATGTTTGAGGTTATGTGGACGAGGGAGGAAGGATGTAGGGAAGTAATAGAGTCAGTGTGGGATCCTTTTAGCTGTGGTTTAGGACTAACAATCATGGATAAGTTAAAGAGTTTCCAAGATCAATTGCAGAGTTGGAATTGGAGAGTATTTAGGCATGTGAACAAGGTGTTGAAGCAAAAACAGTCAAGACTCTAACTACTTGAAGCCACTGAAAATGGGAATGAGAAAGCAGAGGAGATTAGCAGCTTAAAGGCAGAAATAAATGAGACTCTACTAAAGGAGGAGATTATGTGGAATCAAAGGTCCAGAGCTCTCTGGATAAAGTGGGGAGATCGGAACACAAAGATTTTTCACGCCACTGCAAGTCAAAGATGAAGGCGGAATAGGATTGAGAAGTTGAAAGATTTGGAAGGGGTGTGGCAGGAGGATCAAGGAAGGGTAGAGAGCTTAATTTTGGAGTACTTTACTAATATATTTAAGTCTAATTATCCCTCTTCCTTCGAAGCTAGCTTGAATGCAATTAATACCTGTGTCTCTCCAAAAATGAATGATGAGTTACTAGCAAAATTCAAAGTAGCAGAGGTGGAGCGAGCTATCAAGTAGATGCACCCTACAAAATCTCCTGGACCAGACGGTATGTCCCCGATTTTTTATCAAAAATATTGGGATTTGGTGGGTACTGATGTGATTAATTGTGTTTTGAATGTGCTGAATGTTGGGATTATGCCTAGTAGTCTTAATGAAACATACATTTGCCTCATTCCAAAAGTAAAAAATCCTCAAAAAATCACTGAATTTAGACCGATAAGTCTATGCAATGTTCTGTACAAAATAATAGCTAAGGTCCTAACTAACCGATTGAAAAAAAGTCCTTGCAGTTGTGATTGATGAATCCCAGAGTGCTTTTGTACCTGGAAGACTCATTACAGATAATGTGTTAGTAGCTTTTGAAACAATGCATTGTATAAACCAAAGAAGGAAAGGCAAGGAAGCTCTTATGGCCCTAAAGCTTGATATGAGCAAGGCCTATGATAGGATAGAATGGGGTTTTTTGGAAGCAATGATGAGAAGGTTGGGGTTTCATGATAGGTGGATTGCGCTTATGATGATGTGTGTGACCTCGGTGAACTATTTGGTCTTGATCAATGGTGAACCTAAAGGAAAAATCATCCCATCGAGGGGACTTCAACAAGGGGACCCTATCTCTCCTTATCTCTTCCTACTTTGTGCAGAGGGATTGATGGCTATGTTGAAAAAGGAGGAGGAAATATGGAATATAAAAGGGGTTGCGGTGTGCAGGGGTGCTCCAAGAATTTCCCATCTTCTTTTTGCAGATGATAGCATAGTTTTTTGTAGGGCTACCCTTGATGAAACGAGTCGGGTCATGAAGGTGCTTGCAGACTATGAAGTGAACTCAGGGCAAAGATTGAATAAGGAGAAAACATCCCTATTTTTAGCAAGAATACAAGTAGGGAGGTTCAAGACCAAGTCAAAGGTTTATTTGGAGCTCAAATTATAAGACATCATGAGAAATATCTTGGATTGCCGCCGTTGGTAAGAAAGGGAAAAAGGAAAGCTTTTAACCACATTAAAGATATGGTGGAGAGGAAAATTGCTGGATGGAAAGGAAAACTCCTTTCCAATGCGAAGAGACAAATCCTTATAAAAACTGTGGCCCAAGCTATGCCTACCTATACCATAAGTTGTTTTAAACTCCCAGACTCTTTATGCAAGGAGTTGAATTCCATGGTGAGAAATTTCTGGTGGGGGCAAAAGGACAAGGAATGAAAAATGGCGTGGATCTTTTGGGAAAAACTTTGTTCTCTGAAGATGGAAGGGGGTATGGGCTTTAGAGATTTAAAGACTTTCAATCTTGCGCTCTTAGCAAAGCAAGGTTGGAGAATCCAACAAAATCAAAACACCCTCGTCCATAAAGTCTTTAAGGCAAAATACTTCGTGGGATGTTCTTTTTGGGAGGCGCAATTGGGTTCTAGACCATCCTATGTTTGGAGGAGCATCATGGCAGCTAAGGATTTAATCGTGAAGGGGTCTAGATGGGTCATTGGAAATGGGGAAAGGGTCTATATTTGGGAGGATAGATGGATTCCAAACCCGGACTCTTTCAAAGTTGTTAGTCCAAAAGGTCCCTCTACTAATGTTGTAATGGTTGCTGACCTCATCAATTGGGAGACCCATGGATGGGATACTAATATGGTAAGAAACTCCTTCCTCCCCCAAGAAGCTTAAACGCTGAGAATTCCACTTAGTCCAAGGCTTCCTAATGATTCCATAGTGTGGGCTTGGACTCCTAATCGCCATTTTTCTATTAAGAGTGCATATAGGGCAGCCCAAAAATTGCTGCCAAAGCTTAACTCACGTGGAGAAAAACAAAATTAGGCATTTCATGTGGAGTGCTTGCAAAAACATTCTGCCAACATTGTGTCGCCTAAAGTCAAAAGGATTGAAGGTGGAGACCAACTGCGATGTGTGTGGAAGAGATGAAACTGTTAGTCACATTTTATGGGGATGCAAAACAACGGCAGAGGTATGGAGTGCAACAAAAGTGAAGCTTCCCTTACTACCTGAAACTCGTTTGGAATTTATGGACTTAGTATGGGAAATTTGGGAGAGGTGTCCGGAGGTAGATTGGAAATTGTTTGCAATCACGGGCTGGAGTTTATGTAGTAATTGGAATAAACTCAAACATGAAGGGAAAAGTAAAACAGCAAATGAAATGGTAAGGTTTGCAGCAGATTATGTAAAGGAAGTGAGGCATCCGAAACATGTCTAGTCCCGTTCTTCCAAGTCAGGTATGCTTTCCTGGACCCCCTCATGCTCCCGTTGGTATAAAATTAATACAGATGGAGCTGTCTTTGGAAGTACGGGCTGCTGTGGTGTGGATGTTGTGATCAAGAATGAAAGGGGCCAGCTGATGGGTTCAATAAGTAAATGCTTGGTGCAGCCGTTGGGCACATTAGAGACAGAAGCTAAAGCTATAGAGGAGGGGATTCAGTTGGCATGAGATCTTGGACTTAAAGAAATAATCAATGAGAGTGATTCGCAGATCGTGGTAAAAGCAAGGTCCTATTTTGAGCTCCATTAGAAAGGTAATTGAAGGCATTGAGATGTCGTTGAGGCATTTTCGTTCATGGAAGGCTATCCATATCAGTAGGAGCAGTAACTGGGCAGCTCAGATATTGGCTAAATATGCCAGTGGGGTGGATGATTGTATTGTTTGGGTCAAAGATACCCCTTTGTTTATTAAGGATCAATTACAATGTGATGTAACCAATTTGAACTCTGTTTCGGTTTAATGAAAGTATATCTTATGTGTTAGAAATTTAGACCCCTTAAAACAACAATTGGATTAACCTAGTTAATTAGCCAAATGATTACTTAGTCAAAATTAAACAAATCTAGGTTAACACAAATATATCATATCATGCAAAGCAGCAGAAATATAAAGAACACAATGATATGATGACCCAGGAAACCACACAGTAAAAACCTGGAGAGGATTTGACCTAGCTATCCTCAAGGTAAACCTGAATCCACTATCTTGAAAGAATCAAAGTTCATACAAAAGGACTTACAAGCTCCCTGCTTGACTTCCTAATGCTACCCACCAATAGAACTTATTGACACGACCACGTGCAAGCTTCGAATCCACGGACTCCTTCTTTCTTGGATTCTCCGATCAAGATACAAGCACCCTCACTTGTTTTTCTTTAAGCTCTAATAGCAGCAACCTTGTTGATCATAAAGATGTAGATAATATCTCTACCTTGAAAACCCTAAGCTTTGTGTAAAGGAAAGCTCCTCAAGGATCTCACATGAAATTTACACAAAACAGCAATATAAGCAACAACCTTAGAGAGATTTGGGTACAAAACCCTAAAATACCCAAAAGGCACAAAAGGCACTCTAATCTCTCTAAAAAAGCTGTGAAAACCCTACCTAGGGTTAGCTTATGCTGTCCTTTAAATACTGGAAAAAATGGCTCGCGATTTGGGCTTCAAACGAATAAGTTATGACCTTTTTACGTTTGCTAATTTTACTGATACGCGACTTTCGATTGATCGAGTCTAATTTTTGATCGATCAAACCAGGCCGAAAGTCACCAATACTTCTACAGCCACTCGATTCCAACTTTACATAAAAGACACAACTTTGAGCAAGTCTAAACAAAACTAAACAACCTGTTTTGATCATAGTTTGCCAGCAATACAAATTAGAATTCTAAATACATAAAATCCTAAATCTTTAGAACCTAACAAACTTCCCCTTTGGCAATCCGTGACAAAACACAAACTAAAAGCTCAAAGTTTACAAAGTAAATAAGCCCTTTACAAGAATAATGCACATAACAACAAATCCAACCTAACTACTATCCATTAGTGGCAAGTATAGACAGCAGCTCAATTGAATCAACCTGTATATTTCTTGAAACACTAAACAAAATGCATAAACGCATGTATGACAGAAAAATAGTAAATCAACAAATATGCAAACTAACTCTCTCCCTAAGTTAGATACATCAAAAACAATGTTAACTCCCCCTAAACATAACATTCTTGTATTTTCCACACATATCAACTATCTCCCTCTTTTTGTCACATAGTGACAAAGACTACCTAATCAGAAGGTAGACAGAAAATATACACAACAGTAAGAGAAAATAGATACAACTCCCCTTAAGAAGAGCAACAACTCCCCCTAAGAACCACAAAGGTTAAAAAAAATTTCTCCCCCTATAAAAATAGGAAAAACAAAACAAGTTTTGGGAAAAACAGTTTTGGGGAAAAATAAAAGGGGATGGGGATAAATAAAAAGAAACAAACCAAGTTAAAAAAAAAAAAAAAAAAAAAAAAAAGACTAAGTGGAGGATATACATGAAGAAAAAATATTCTCTCTTTCAATAAAATGCAAACATGGCACTATGTGACCCATAAAGAGTTGCATGAATAGAAAAAATATTTGCACATTGATTATCCATCATATCTCTTAAGAAAAAATATTTTATATAGTTCACACATAAAAAAGGCATATACCTGAAAGTACATAGCTCAAAAATTAATCAATTAATTGTTTGATCAAGTTGAGTACCCAATGTAGCAAAGTGTATGCATGTGTGAAAACAATGAGAGATATGACTGCAAAACTGTAAGATAGATATCGAAATCAGTGCAATGCATGTGAATCCTAAACATAAATGATGCACGAAAAAAATATGTCATGATGCATGCTCTAATGCAGTGAAACTAAGTTCAATATAAGTTCAAATTCACAAAATTGGCTTGAGCATAGAGTTTCTAACAAAAACCTCAAAAAATTTGAAAACCACTTAAATGTTTTGAAATAAATTGACAAATTGACCATTACACATGAGAGAGAACAAATAAGAGTGATCAATTACATCAAAACAACAAGCCAATTTCATCAATTTTATCCCAATTGAACAAAATCCCCAATTTGGATACATTCAAGCTCTAGAATTTCCAATTTCTCAAACTTGAAACACATTTTGCATTAAGATCAAGGAACTTTTAATCTTGGATGGCCACAACAAGATCACACACAATAAAATGTACCAAGTTTAGCAAAGAATAACTTGTGTAGTGTGTGTAACTAGCAAAAGCTCGAGAGACATGTGAGGTGATACGTGAATAGAAATCAAACACAAAATCTACAAAATTTATCACATAGAATTTGAAAGAGACTATCACCTAAAGAGTTACATCCTATAACTCTCACATCTCCTAGAACATAAGCTTGCAATCATGTAAGTTTCTTGAATTTTGCCTCATAATATACACACCAATTTTAATTATGTGATTTGACATCAAGCCTAATAGTACACACCAATTTTAAGCATTAAGAAATTAAACCGAGGCTACACCTTATGTTCTTTTTGTGTATGTGCTACACTTTCTCGAGCATAAAATCTTAAGATATGCACTAAGGTGTTCATGATTAGCTAGTAAATAATAATGAGATAGTTATTTATGCCTTTGTCAAAAGGATCAAGTTTGACAGTCAAATAACATGTGACTTCAAGATCACGACAAAGTGATAAACACCATAAACATCTTTCTCACACAACATGCACTACAAAGCTTTAACTAGTAAAGTGCAATAAATAAGCTCATCAAAACTAAACAAAGTACATAAACTTGTTATGTAAAGATAATATGGCCAATTCTTGATTATAAACCCAAGATGTGAAATACAAATCAAAAAAATCTTTTTGGTTTAAAAACAAATTTTATGACCAAAAACAAAAAGCATACATTATGCTCAATGATTAAAAATGCAAATGCAATGCATGACAGTGCTTAACTAAGCTATAGAGGGTATACAAACAAGAAATATCAATTTTCTTAATTAACCGTTGAGTACATGTACAAACTAGTACATACTCACACAAAATCAGAAATAGCTTAGCATACTATTCAAGTTTCTCCACAATGTCAAGTATGCTCTAAATCAAGAGAGAGATATCATAACTCATGTAGTCCTCAAGAAAAATAAAACTAGACACAAAATAAAATATTTTTGTCTTTTGGAAAATTTTCAATGTTTTTGGATTTTTTTTATTAAAAAAAACAACCTAAAGAACAAAACAACCAAAAACAAAAACAAAACATGTCCACAATTAATTGAAAGAATTAAATTAAGGACAAGTCAGCAATACTCACCTTAGAGAATCTTTTCTCACCCATTTAGCACGAGTCTTCTGCTTTGTAGGTGAAAATCTATGAGAAGCAGAGTGTATTTGAGGAATTACACCAATCTTCTGAGAAAGACTAAAATTCTACAAATTCCTTTCACAAGCCAACAAGCTCAAATTTTTCAAAAGCATATGAAATAATTTATTTGAACTTATGGCAGGAGAAATATCATCACATATCCTAGATTGAAATACATAATGCTTAAATTTCAATTTATGACAATTAAGACGAATGTGACCATGGACACCACAAAAGTGGCAGACAGGAACAAATTTAGGAACATCAGTATCCCTAACAGCAAACCTATTCTCAGATTTTGGTTTTTGCTTTAACAAAGAACAATTTGGTCTAATATGACCAACAACACCACAAAGGTGACAAGTAGACACAAAAACAGATTTATTATGCTCTCTAACAATAGGTTTAGACTTAGGTGTAGAAACTTCAGCGTCTACATCAGAACTTTTACTTTTTTCTAACCTAGCAAAATAAGCATTTTCTTTATTATTCCTCTTAAAAGGAGGGATATAAACTTTCTCAGTTTTAGGTTTAAGAGAAACAGAAACACTTCTATTATCAACAGTATGCTTGGTGCTAGTCAAATTTTCAAGTTTAGTTTGAGACTCAACTAACTCTTGTTCCAAGCTTTTCATCTTCTCATCTTGAGAGGAAATTTGATTTTTCAAAAATTTATTCTTTTTATTAGACTCATCTAATCTCACAATCAAATCCTCTTTTTCAAGATTAGCCAATTTTAACTATTCCTTGAATTTCTTAAAAATTTTCAAAGATTTAGATAATTCCTTACGAAGAGTTTCAAAAGCATCAAAAAAATTAACAGAAACAATAGTGTCATTTTTATTCAAAGTATCACAGGCATGAGCAAAAAGACATTTCAAATTATTCATGATAACAGGGGTCAAGAATCAGCTCAGAGATCAAAAGATCTACAACAACAAGAAGAGCTACCTGCTCTGATACCACTTGTTAGAAATTTAGACCCCTTAAAACAACAATTGGATTAACCTAGTTAATTAGCCAAATGATTACTTAGTCAAAATTAAACAAATCTAGGTTAACACAAATATATCATATCATGCAAAGCAGCAGAAATATAAAGAACACAATGATATGATGACCCAGGAAACCACACGGTAAAAATCTGGAGAGGATTTGACCTAGCTATCCTCAAGGTAAACCTGAATCCACTATCTTGAAAGAATCAAAGTTCATACAAAAGGATTTACAAGCTCCCTGCTTGACTTCCTAATGCTACCCACCAATAGAACTTATTGACACGACCACGTGCAAGCTTCGAATCCACGGACTCCTTCTTTCTTGGATTCTCCGATCAAGATACAAGCACCCTCACTTGTTTTTCTTTAAGCTCTAATAGCAGCAACCTTGTTGATCATAAAGATGTAGATAATATCTCTACCTTGAAAACCCTAAGCTTTGTGTAAAGGAAAGCTCCTCAAGGATCTCACATGAAATTTACACAAAACAGCAATATAAGCAACAACCTTAGAGAGATTTGGGTACAAAACCCTAAAATACCCAAAAGGCACAAAAGGCACTCTAATCTCTCTAAAAAAGCTGTGAAAACCCTACCTAGGGTTAGCTTATGCTGTCCTTTAAATACTGGAAAAAATGGCTCGCGATTTGGGCTTCAAACGAATAAGTTATGACCTTTTTACGTTTGCTAATTTTACTGATACGCGACTTTCGATTGATCGAGTCTAATTTTTGATCGATCAAACCAGGCCGAAAGTCACCAATACTTCTACAGCCACTCGATTCCAACTTTACATAAAAGACACAACTTTGAGCAAGTCTAAACAAAACTAAACAACCTGTTTTGATCATAGTTTGCCAGCAATACAAATTAGAATTCTAAATACATAAAATCCTAAATCTTTAGAACCTAACAAACTTCCCCTTTGGCAATCCGTGACAAAACACAAACTAAAAGCTCAAAGTTTACAAAGTAAATAAGCCCTTTACAAGAATAATGCACATAACAACAAATCCAACCTAACTACTATCCATTAGTGGCAAGTATAGACAGCAGCTCAATTGAATCAACCTGTATATTTCTTGAAACACTAAACAAAATGCATAAACGCATGTATGACAGAAAAATAGTAAATCAACAAATATGCAAACTAACTCTCTCCCTAAGTTAGATACATCAAAAACAATGTTAACTCCCCCTAAACATAACATTCTTGTATTTTCCACACATATCAACTATCTCCCTCTTTTTGTCACATAGTGACAAAGACTACCTAATCAGAAGGTAGACAGAAAATATACACAACAGTAAGAGAAAATAGATACAACTCCCCTTAAGAAGAGCAACAACTCCCCCTAAGAACCACAAAGGTTAAAAAAAATTTCTCCCCCTATAAAAATAGGAAAAACAAAACAAGTTTTGGGAAAAACAGTTTTGGGGAAAAATAAAAAGGGATGGGGATAAATAAAAAGAAACAAACCAAGTTAAAAAAAAAAAAAAAAAAAAAAGACTAAGTGGAGGATATACATGAAGAAAAAATATTCTCTCTTTCAATAAAATGCAAACATGGCACTATGTGACCCATAAAGAGTTGCATGAATAGAAAAAATATTTGCACATTGATTATCCATCATATCTCTTAAGAAAAAATATTTTATATAGTTCACACATAAAAAAGGCATATACCTGAAAGTACATAGCTCAAAAATTAATCAATTAATTGTTTGATCAAGTTGAGTACCCAATGTAGCAAAGTGTATGCATGTGTGAAAACAATGAGAGATATGACTGCAAAACTGTAAGATAGATATCGAAATCAGTGCAATGCATGTGAATCCTAAACATAAATGATGCACGAAAAAAATATGTCATGATGTATGCTCTAATGCAGTGAAACTAAGTTCAATATAAGTTTAAATTCACAAAATTGGCTTGAGCATAGAGTTTCTAACAAAAACCTCAAAAAATTTGAAAACCACTTAAATGTTTTGAAATAAATTGACAAATTGACCATTACACATGAGAGAGAACAAATAAGAGTGATCAATTACATCAAAACAACAAGCCAATTTCATCAATTTTATCCCAATTGAACAAAATCCCCAATTTGGATACATTCAAGCTCTAGAATTTCCAATTTCTCAAACTTGAAACACATTTTGCATTAAGATCAAGGAACTTTTAATCTTGGATGGCCACAACAAGATCACACACAATAAAATGTACCAAGTTTAGCAAAGAATAACTTGTGTAGTGTGTGTAACTAGCAAAAGCTCGAGAGACATGTGAGGTGATACGTGAATAGAAATCAAACACAAAATCTACAAAATTTATCACATAGAATTTGAAAGAGACTATCACCTAAAGAGTTACATCCTATAATTCTCACATCTCCTAGAACATAAGCTTGCAATCATGTAAGTTTCTTGAATTTTGCCTCATAATATACACACCAATTTTAATTATGTGATTTGACATCAAGCCTAATAGTACACACCAATTTTAAGCATTAAGAAATTAAACCGAGGCTACACCTTATGTTCTTTTTGTGTATGTGCTACACTTTCTCGAGCATAAAATCTTAAGATATGCACTAAGGTGTTCATGATTAGCTAGTAAATAATAATGAGATAGTTATTTATGCCTTTGTCAAAAGGATCAAGTTTGACAGTCAAATAACATGTGACTTCAAGATCACGACAAAGTGATAAACACCATAAACATCTTTCTCACACAACATGCACTACAAAGTTTTAACTAGTAAAGTGCAATAAATAAGCTCATCAAAACTAAACAAAGTACATAAACTTGTTATGTAAAGATAATATGGCCAATTCTTGATTATAAACCCAAGATGTGAAATACAAATCAAAAAAATCTTTTTGGTTTAAAAACAAATTTTATGACCAAAAACAAAAAGCATACATTATGCTCAATGATTAAAAATGCAAATGCAATGCATGACAGTGCTTAACTAAGCTATAGAGGGTATACAAACAAGAAATATCAATTTTCTTAATTAACCGTTGAGTACATGTACAAACTAGTACATACTCACACAAAATCAGAAATAGCTTAGCATACTATTCAAGTTTCTCCACAATGTCAAGTATGCTCTAAATCAAGAGAGAGATATCATAACTCATGTAGTCCTCAAGAAAAATAAAACTAGACACAAAATAAAATATTTTTGTCTTTTGGAAAATTTTCAATGTTTTTGGATTTTTTTTATTAAAAAAAACAACCTAAAGAACAAAACAACCAAAAACAAAAACAAAACATGTCCACAATTAATTGAAAGAATTAAATTAAGGACAAGTCAGCAATACTCACCTTAGAGAATCTTTTCTCACCCATTTAGCACGAGTCTTCTGCTTTGTAGGTGAAAATCTATGAGAAGCAGAGTGTATTTGAGGAATTACACCAATCTTCTGAGAAAGACTAAAATTCTACAAATTCCTTTCACAAGCCAACAAGCTCAAATTTTTCAAAAGCATATGAAATAATTTATTTGAACTTATGGCAGGAGAAATATCATCACATATCCTAGATTGAAATACAGAATGCTTAAATTTCAATTTATGACAATTAAGACGAATGTGACCATGGACACCACAAAAGTGGCAGACAGGAACAAATTTAGGAACATCAGTATCCCTAACAGCAAACCTATTCTCAGATTTTGGTTTTTGCTTTAACAAAGAACAATTTGGTCTAATATGACCAACAACACCACAAAGGTGACAAGTAGACACAAAAACAGATTTATTATGCTCTCTAACAATAGGTTTAGACTTAGGTGTAGAAACTTCAGCGTCTACATCAGAACTTTTACTTTTTTCTAACCTAGCAAAATAAGCATTTTCTTTATTATTCCTCTTAAAAGGAGGGATATAAACTTTCTCAGTTTTAGGTTTAAGAGAAACAGAAACACTTCTATTATCAACAGTATGCTTGGTGCTAGTCAAATTTTCAAGTTTAGTTTGAGACTCAACTAACTCTTGTTCCAAGCTTTTCATCTTCTCATCTTGAGAGGAAATTTGATTTTTCAAAAATTTATTCTTTTTATTAGACTCATCTAATCTCACAATCAAATCCTCTTTTTCAAGATTAGCCAATTTTAACTATTCCTTGAATTTCTTAGAAATTTTCAAAGATTTAGATAATTCCTTACGAAGAGTTTCAAAAGCATCAAAAAAATTAACAGAAACAATAGTGTCATTTTTATTCAAAGTATCACAGGCATAAGCAAAAAGACATTTCAAATTATTCATGATAACAGGGGTCAAGAATCAGCTCAGAGATCAAAAGATCTACAACAACAAGAAGAGCTACCTGCTCTGATACCACTTGTTAGAAATTTAGACCCCTTAAAACAACAATTGGATTAACCTAGTTAATTAGCCAAATGATTACTTAGTCAAAATTAAACAAATCTAGGTTAACACAAATATATCATATCATGCAAAGCAGCAGAAATATAAAGAACACAATGATATGATGACCCAGGAAACCACACGGTAAAAACCTGGAGAGGATTTGACCTAACTATCCTCAAGGTAAACCTGAATCCACTATCTTGAAAGAATCAAAGTTCATACAAAAGGACTTACAAGCTCCACGCTTGACTTTCTAATGTTACCCACCAATAGAACTTACTGACACAACCATGTACAAGCTTCGAATCTATGGACTCTTTCTTTCTTAGATTCTCCAATCAAGATACAAGCACCCTCGCTTGTTTTTCTTTAAGCTCTAATAGCAGCAACCTTGTTAATCGTCAAGATGTAGATAATATCTCTACCTTGAATACCCTAAGCTTTGTGTAAAGGAAAGCTTCTTAAGGATCTCACAAGAAATTTACACAAAACAGCAATATGAGCAACAACTTTTGAGAGATTTGGGTACAAAACCCTAAAATACCAAAGAAGCACAAGAGGCACTCTAATCTCTCTAAAAAATCTGTGAAAACCCTACCTAGGGTTAGCTTATGATATCCTTTAAATATTGGAAAAAACGACTCGCGATTTGAGCTTCAAACGAATAAGTTATGGCCTTTTTACGTTTGTTGATTTTACTGATACGCGACTTTCGATCGATCAAGTCTAATTTCTGATCAATCGAACCAGGATGAAAGTCACCAATACTTTTGCAACCACTCGATTCCAACTTTACATAAAAGACACAACTTTGAGCAAGTCTAAACAAAACTAAATAACCTGTTTTGATCATGGTTTGCCAATAATACAAATTAGAGTTCTAAATACATAAAATCCTAAATCTTTAGAATCTAACATTATGTTGATTATCAAAAAAGAAAAAAGAAAAAAAAGGAGAGAGCATAGTAGTAATATTGAAACATAAACAATGATAAAATAAATGATAAATATGAAAATAGCAAAATAGATATATTCAAAAATAAGTTAAAACAGAGTATGAAATATGAAAGGAGAGGGATAGAGTACAAAAGTCTTTTTGAGAGAGAGAGGGAAGGTTATTACAAGGGCTTTTTGAAAATTTAGAAATTAGAACATTAATTTTGGATATGAAATTTTGGACCTGTCTTTTGTCTTCGGAGTCTGTTCTTTTATAGATGAAATAAACCATGGTAAGTCTTCAAAAGTAACCTGAGTTAAGTAAAATGAACCCAAGTTAATCTGTCGGTAAAATCTTGAAGAGTAACTTAAAATCTGTTCTGTCTTTTTCTGAACTCCTTTTGCCCATGCTGATGAATAGTAACATTTGTCTATCTGTCAGGAGCCATGCTACTGAATAATGATCTGTTTGGTGTGTCTGGTGAATAGTGATTTGTAGTCATTATCTGTCCGAGAAAACCATTCTGTTTGTATTGTCAATCTGTATCCGTGTAGTTATCGTAATCTAGCGGATTGGAGTTGTCTTCATACTGCTCATGCTTATGGAGTACTCCGTAATCATTACATAAAGTGCTATATGAAATAAAAAGGAAAACAGGAACATGATCCTTGGCTGTCATCAATCTAGGAACTTTAACAATTCTTCTTTTCCCAATAAGTCTCCTTGCTGAGGGTCTTGGGCCATATACTGCTATTCTATCTATGTAGCCATATAAGTGGAAACCTCTGTCTAATTCTTTTTGTACTTCATAAATCTTGTTACACATGAAATTAGACCATTCTTGAGCCAGAGCACTTGGATCATCAAGTGATAAATAAGTGTCTCCTGTATACTAGTTGTATTCAGGGATACAACCCTAATCATGGATAAGAACTAGAATATATGTTGGCTAAGCTTCCATATAATAGCTAGTATCCCAAACTAGAAGAGTACTCGAGATTTCCATCTTTATATAATTAAGTCCTCCAATCTTTGTGGTTGCTTCTTGGATAACTTTGGGGAATAAACTAATCTGACTTGCAGAAGTTATAATTAATTTGCTATTAAACCCTGCTTCTAGCATTTCAAATAACCACAAAGGATCACAGATTACTGGATCCTCTGTCTCTGTGTTGGTAAGTAATCCCAAGTAGGGATTATATCTGTTTCCTGCTCTTTCATAAACTCTGTCTGAATTTCCAAAGCTCTTATACCATGTAGCTTTATGAGATAACCATGTATCACCTGGTATGTCTTCTGTTTTGATAAATGTTGTAGAGACTACAACCTTGAAAGGATACACCCATCTGTCATAAGAACTAGTTAAAGCTATATGGGTTAATATTTTCTGTTGGATTTCAAGGAATAAACTTCTAATGGCAAGTCTCATTTTTTGTTGAATCTTAGGGTGGAGCTTTGAAAAGCTTGTTCCCATAAGATAGCTTTTCAGAGATTGTGATTCTGTCTTTGTGGAGCTTGAATCTCCATCCTCCTTGTTAGGGAGTTGACAACCAAGTGCTTCAATAAATGCACCAATGCTAACAAGATGTAATTCCAAAGCCTGAAGGGTCTTTTGGAATAAGGGTTTCTGTTTGAGGGTAAAAGCTGCCTGTAAATTATCAAGAAGTAGTTTAATATGAAGAGGAAGGTCTGTAAATTCCCCGTCCTGAAACATGAGATCAGTGTGGATCACTTTTTGCAAAGTTACACTATTTTCACCACATGACTACATTGCTTCTGCTTGCAGTGTATCTTGAAGGGATATTGTCTCTAACGAGACGCCTTCCTGCCCATCTGAAATCCTTACTGAAGGCTTTCGAAAATGTTTGGGCACTACTAGTGCTTTGCCCTTTCCTTTCATGTCTGCCTGGGAGGTTCTTTTACTCATATTAGTCTGCAAATGGGATTGGGGAAAAGGGTTATGTCCTGTCTGCAAATGAGGTTGGGGAAAAGGATTATGTCTTGAAATATTATTTTGAGAATAAATATTTTCAAGTAAGGCTTCTTTCAAACCCATTTTTAAAATCTTTTCACTAATGTCTTTCTGTGAAATTTCTTTAAAATGCTTTATAAAACCATTTTTAAAATTTAAATTATATATAACAAAACAAACTTTTTTCTGTACACCTTTGTGCTTTTGCTGAGTAGTGGTATAAGAGTAATCATAATGAAGTCTTTCAATGTTAGAGGGATTGGAATTCAAAAACTTTATAAATTCTGCCATGATTCTATCTGTTCTGTATGTGTTACTATATAACTCATTCTGTGAAAATATGTAAAATAAAGCTTCTCCATAAAGTCTTTTATCAACGGCTAAAATAGTCTGGGGAAACTCTATCAGAGACTTATAATTAATTCTGTCTGCCAAGAGATTAAATCTGTCTTTACTCAAGAAATTACCACAATTAATATATTCTTTAATAATTAGTAAAGGAAAATCTGTCAAGACTTCCTTTATTAAAACATTTGTTACATTAATATTTGAGATTACTACAAATGATGCAAGAATGTCATCTATTATAATTTTGTGTGGTACATCTGTCAAACTTTCAGTTCGTTTAGTCCAATCATATTGACTTGTAAGCATAGTTCTTTCTTTTGTACTGAATCCTTTTTCATAAAGTGTTTGAACTATTGTTTGGATTATATATTGATACTTATACAAAAGAGCAACAGGAAAGTAAGAACAAATCTCTGTCTCTATGTCCTGTTTAGCCATTTTTATGTCCTTATCTATCGACTGGTAAACAAGTGATATTTCTGTCTCTAAAAATGACAAACTTCTTTTAGTTCCATAGATTCTTTCTTTATTAGTATCTTGTAAGATAGTGACCTTATAGGGGAAATCAATTTCTTTTGGGATAAAGGGTAGGATAGGATTAAAAGGTACGTCAATTATATTAGCTTTAATTCCTTTTTTAATAACTTCAATCCATATATCTTTATATACATTAGGTAATTTATGATTAATTAATCCAGTGGCCTGAATTAATCTTTCGTGTATACAGCTCATGTTATGAGTACCTGAGCCTGTTAATGTGATTTCTGTTAAAAAAAACTCTTTATTTTTTAATTTTTTAAAAATTACTCTGTCAATTAAACTAAAGAAATTCTGTCTATTGCCATCATCTTTTTCTAATAAAGGTGGGTCTATCATAAGTTTAGAATTTTCTTTTAAATTGGTTATTTCTGCAATATTTTGTCCATCTATGTCTGTAGAATTATCTTCTTTAATATCTTTAATTTCTTGTTTTAGTATTTTTGCTTCTGTCATTAAGTCTTGTAAAGTTACAACTTTATCTTGTTTTATTTTTGTCTTTTCTTTCTTATTTTAAAATTTTTCTTTCTTTCCACATTCCGTGACATGGTGTCCATCTTTCTTACACTTAATACAAGTAATAGGTATTACTATGGAATCTTTCAACTTTAGTAAATAATCTCTTTTGTCTTTTAAGTGATTCAGTAGGTTTTCTATCAATTTCATTACTATGTCTTTTTGTTTTCTTTTTCTTTTGTTGACTTTAAGTGGTTTGGTTGATTTTAGTTCTTTCTTTTTCTTAACTTGATCTATCTCTTTTTGACTAACATTAAATATTTCCATCAATTCATTTAGTGTATCTTTATCAAATTCTAATTTACTAATTTGTTTAGCAATTTTATTCTATCTAGCACATTGTTTTTTAGTATGTCCATATTCTTTACATTTATGACAAATATTATGTCTAGTATGTTTGTCAGTGTTCTCATTATCTGATATCTTAGTAGTATTTAAAACTGCTATTTCTTTTTTCTTGTCTGTACTTAAAGGTAAATTTAAAATTTCCATTTTTCTCGTTAATTCTGCCAAACTATCATTTTGGGTGTATATTATGGATCTTTCAATTAATTTTAGTCTTTCATCAATTTTTTCTTTTTAACTATCATTATGATCAATTTTCCATCTTTTGTTGACTACTTTTGCTTTTACTACACTATCACTATAAAGAGCACAACAGTAATATAGAAACATAAACAATGATAAAATAGATGATAAAGAAGAAAATACCAAAATAGATATATTCAAAAATAAGTTAAAACAGAGTATGGAACATGAAAGGAGAGGGATAGAGTAAAAAAGTCTTTCTGAGAGAGAGGGAAGGCTATTACAAGGGCTTTCTAAAAATTTAGAAATTAGAACATTAATTTTGGATCTGAAATTTTGGACCTGTCTTCTGTCTTTAGAGTCTGTCCTTTTATAGATGAAATAAACCATGGTAAGTCTTCAAAAGTAACCTGAGTTAAGTAAAGTGAACCCAAGTTAATCTGTCGGTAGAATCTTGAAGAGTAACTTAAAATCTGTTCTGTCTTTTTCTGAACTCCTTTTGCCCATGCTGATGAACAGTAACATTTGTCTATCTGTCAGGAGGCATGCAACTAAATAATGATCTGTCTGGTGTGTTTGGTGAATAGTGATCTGTAGTCATTATCTGTCCGAGAAAACCATTTTGTTTGTATTGTCAATCTGTATCGATGTAGTTATCGTAATCTAGCGGATTGGAGTTGTCCTCATACTGCTCATGCTCATGGAGTACTCCGTAATCATTACATAAAGTGCTATATGAAATAAGAAGGAAAACAGGAACATGATCCTTGGTTGTCATCAATCTGGGAACTTTAACAATTCTTCTTTTCCCAATAAGTCTCCTTGCTGAGGGTCTTGGGCCATATACTGCTATTCTATCTGTGTAGCCATATAAGTTGAAACCTCTGTCTAATTCTTTTTGTACTTCATAAATCTTGTTACACATGAAATTAGACCATTCTTGAGCCAGAGCACCTGGATCATCAAGTGATAAATAAGTGTCTCCTGTATACTAGTTGTATTCAGGGATACAACCCTAATCATGGATAAGAACTAGAATATGTGTTGGCTGAGCTTCCATATAATAGCTAGTGTTCCAAACTAGAAGAGTACTCGAGATTTCCATCTTCATATAATTAAGTCCTCTAATCTTTGTGGTTGCTTCTTAGATAACTTTGGGGAATAAACTAATCTGACTTGCAGAAGTTATAATTAATTTGCTAATAAACCCTGCTTCTAACATTTCAAATAACCATAAAGGATCATGGATTACTAGATCCTCTGTCTCTGTGTTGATAAGTAATCCCAGGTAGGGATTATATCTGTCTCCTGTTTTTTCATAAACTTTGTCTGAATTTCCAAAGCTCTTATACCATGTAGCTTTATGAGAGAATGACCTCAGGGTAAGAATTGAAAGAACAATTTATCAATGTAATAACAAGTAGCAAATCAAGACAATAATCTTAATTAATATCCACATATATTTTTGACAATTTGACAGGTGGGGGAGGGGGATTCGAATGGCAAAAAGACAATAATCTTAATACACAATAAGGATATATATGTGTGTATAAAAAAGGAAAAAAAAAAAAAGAAAAAAAAAAGAAATCAAATATAGGGTAAAACTCAAATGTAGTACTTTAGGTTCTCAATTAAATCCAAACAATTGGTTGTTTTGAATTTAATTTTTCTTAGAAAAGATACCACTAGTTGTGTATTACCCATATATTTAATTCAAACTTTGACCATCTAATTTCATAAATAACTGCATTGAATCAGGTAAAAGGGAGAACAAAATAACTCTAGGTCATGAAAGGGTTGGTGGGAAATCATACAAGAAGTCAACTGAAGATCCAGCAAAATATCAAACAGCATAAACCTATTGTAATTTGACCTGAATTTATATTATCCAGCCGTGATTTAAAAATTGTCATATTGTCTCTGTAACCCACCTTTAATAAAAACAGGTGTAAATATGTATATTTGTTTCATTTTTATGTCTCTAAAAAAAAAAAAAAGCATTCCACAATCACATAGATCTATAAGAAAAATTTTACAGAAAAGAAGATAAAAGAAAATTCAAATAGGCTCACTATAGATTTTAAGCTTTCTACAATTTAGTTGGGGTTGTGATTATATTCAAAGAAACTCCTTTCGACAACTTTCTTATTACTAAGGAATTTCGTCAAACACATCATAGGCACCAAATTCAATAAATCTCAATAACAAGTCTTTTGCAGTGATAGAAAATAAAAATCTACATAGATAATAGTAGATTTACCCCTGTTTTTGTCTTGGAGCCCAGCATTGTTGAAATCGACTTTGGAATTAGAATTATCTTTCTTCTTAGTAGTTCTTCTTTCTTCGACTTGTACTTGCCAAAAAGTAACGGCGGCGAAGCTGGTGGTAGCGGTGGAGGAGTGAGGATCATCTTTGGATTTGGTTTGTCCTGTAAAGTAGAAAAAGTAGGATAATCTTTGGTGGGCAAAGAGTTTTCTCACCACCAAAACCGATTATTTTTTAAATAATCTCACGGAGAATAGTAGTAGTAGTTGTTGTTGTTATTGTTGTTATTTATTTATTTATTTATTATTATTTTTTTTTAAAGTTTCAGTTTGTGGCATTAAGCTAATTAAAATCCACGTTAAATTGGTAAGTATAATAGAAGCAATTTTGCTTCCGCCATTTGATTTAAAATTTTACCCTCAATTATAATATATATATTTCTTTTTTCATTATGCTGTTCAGCATCAGTTTGTGCTTTTTTTTTTTTTTAATTTATTTTTTTGCATTGTTTTAAAAAATATATATAATAACAAAATTTTAAAATAGTTTAATATGTGCAATGTGTTCATTTTTATAAGATGTGGAATAATTTTATTAATTTTAATTGATAATAAATAATATTTTTCTTATTTAATGTAATAAGTAAATTTATATAAGTTATATTTTTGATTCTCTCACTTTTCTCTTCCACCAAATACAAATTTTTTTTATATCTTTGTTTTTTTGTCATCTCAACTAAATACATATGAGAGAAAACTAAACTTTTTTTGTTATTCAACTTTTTTTTTTTTTTTTTTTTTTTTTGTCTTTTCCAACATTTTCTTTGAAAAAGTGACATTTGAGCACTATTTATAGGGTTTGAAGTTTGAATTTTAGAGTGTATTTAGATACCACTTATTTTGCTAAAACTGAAAAATTATTATTGAAAATACTGTAAATAAAAATAAAACGTAATTGAAATAGTACAGTGACCTCATAAATAGTGCCAAAAAGTACAACAAGACCTATAAGAAACTAAATAATAAAATAATTTTAATTTTTAATTCTATCCCAAACTCACATTCAGTGTGTGCGCCCAAACATATTAAAGCCCATTATGTGAGTGCCTTGCTCATATATGAGTTAAAAAAAAAAAAAGAAAAAAAGAAAAAAAGACACATGAGTGATAGAGAAGGAGTGGTTGACAGCTAGTCACTCAAAAGTCCAATTGAAAGTAAGAAGAAGGGCAGCCAGCCACACAACTCTAATATATATATATATATATATATTGAAAACAAAAATTGAGAGAGAAAAGGTTAAAAAAAATGAAGAAACACAACATGAGAAAGAGGGAAAGATTGAAGATGGAGATGCAAGGTTATAATTTTTTTTTCCCGACATAGGCTGTGTCTCCAACGTGCCCAATAATTTCTTAAAGGAAAAAAGGGGCTACAACACGTATGCAGCATGTCCCGTACATGTCTAACACAGGCACAGTAGGCAAAAGGCATGTTGATGCTTCCCAGATCAGAGTTACTAAATAAAAATTCAATAAAACAAATTTTAAAGACTTTAAGAATAAAAACTAAACTAAAGTGCAAATTAAGCCCTAAATTTTGGGAATGTTTGTATTTTACATCTTAAAGTTTTAAGATTTGAATTTTACTCCTTTAAAGTTCTATTATGTTTGCATTAGCAATCCACCCATCCATATTTTCTATTAAATGTCACATAAACATGTCGTGCTTGTTTAGTTTATCCAATAAAATGATGTTGCATCATTTTTAAACTAGATATTTGCATCTAAACATGTTTAGATCAAAGATCCTCCCTATTTTCTTGTAAGCAATTATTGATTGATGTAGACTCTATTGAGTAATGATGATAGTATTAGCTTTTCTTTTTTTTTTTTAAAGTTTTTATAAAAAACTAAGGCTAAATTGAAAACAACATTTCTAAAATTTGGATTTGTTTGGATTTGTAAGGTTGAATTTAATCAACCATCTTGTTAACTTTATTCCGTACTAATTTATTTGTAATTTAGGACTTAGAAACCTTGTATTTAGGTGAGAATTATGTAAGGGTAGTGTGTGAGAGAGTATGAAGAAATGCTCTAGACTGTGTAATGGAGCAGGAACTCGCGATTGAATCTCGCGGGTGGCTTGCGACTGGCAAGCCACCAAATGATGCACATTAGCGAAGCATGTAGAGAAGCTAAACAATCATGTTAGCTGTAGCACTACAAAACAAAACTACAGGACAAAAAGTCCAGACTAACTATTTAGTTAGCTTACGGCTTGAACTTGCGACTCAGTCAAGTCACGAGGCTAAGTCGCCAGCCAGCTCTGTTTTGGAAAAACTGACTCTTTGCATTCCTTTCTCACTCTAGTATAAATACCCCTTATACCCATGAAATATAGAGAGTTTCCAAAGAGAATTTTGAGAAAGAAACCTTAGAGAAAAACAAGATTGACTAATCCACAATCTTTATACAGAAACTCTTCAAATTCCTCTACTCTCACGCTCTCCATTGTTACATCATTGAGAGGTTTTTGGCCAAATCATTTTCTCACCATACCCACATTTATGAGAACGCTTTTTGGTGCTTTGGGAAGCAGTTAGGAAGGGACCAATGGTTATTTGTTAATTCTATGGGCTATAGCGGAATTCAGTAAACTAAAGAAGACAAAGATTCAGCGTAATCTCTTTGGAGCAAGAAGCTTGGAGGGCTTAGGTACACTGGGTAGATTAGGCTTGGAGGGTCTTCTACTATTCATGTATCCTAACTTCATTATTTAGTGAATTATTGACCGCTTAGAGGGTGGCGAAGAGGTATTACGCCGAGGGCTTTGGTTCCCTTTTTGATAACTCATCGTTGTGTTGTCCTTGTGTTTGCATCTCTCTTCTCTTAATTTTTGCCATTTAATTTCTTTTGTGGATGTAATTTTAATTGGTTTAGATTGTTTATCAATTCTGTTTTTAGCTTATGTTCATTTTCCGCACATATATTGTTTGATATTAAGTTTGAATTGATAATTTTGTAAATTGGGGTCTAAACGTTCATAGTGTTTTAAACGCTATTTGAACATTCATGATTTTACAATATGAAGTTTTAGAATTTAGATTTTACCTCTTGAAGTTTTATTCCATTTGCATTAGCAATTTGTTCATTCATATTTTCTGTTAAGTGCCACATAAGCTTACCACGTGTGTTTAATTTATTCAATAAAATAATGCCATGTCATTTTTAAAATTTTTTTAGGTTACAAAAAAAAAAAAAAAATGTTGCAATTAACTCAAAATTGTTTTCTAAGATGCTATTGACTCGTATGTAGTAGAAATGGCTAGGAATGAGATTCCTGTCCCAAACTTTCCGTGTTTCCATCCCTGCAACTCATTGTTTCAGTGTCAACATGCATGCTAAGTCGCTAACTCAGAAGTGTTTTTTGCAAAAAGATAGAAATGTTAAATATAGTTTTTGAATTGTGGTTAAGCTAGCATTTTCACTTGTGTACATTAGAAGTAACAATGTTTGCTAAAACTTTAGTCATAATTGACAAATTGCCACTTTGAAGCACTTAGCCTTTTTGCTTACCAAAAGAGAACAGAAAAAGGGGAAGTAAAATATTCAGTAAGTAGGTATTATAAGCTTAAACAGAATTAAGGCTAATTGCAATTCATGATGCCAACTTTGCAAGCCATTATGGCAATTCAAATCTTTAAACACCTGTTCACATCTTCATTTTTTAGCAATAAACTTAGATGAAAGTGCATACTTTGATAGACGTAGAAGCAGTAGAACATAAATACTCTAAAAACAACTTAATGCTTTATTTGTTCAATAAAGCTTTCAAAATTCTTAAAAGAAGAACCTCCTTCGGTAACACTCTTTTTAGCCATCTCCTTCAGCTTCAATGCACTTGTTTTTATACCATCATCAAAGAGCAATGTTTTTATCTTTGTGTTGATTTCATGCTTGGTGATAATCCCATTTTCATCTGGGTTCAACCCTAAACCAACCTTCCAAACATCACATATGTAACTCTTATTTTGGAATTGATCTGTAAAGTAAGGCCAACATAGAAATGGGACTCCCATGCTTATACCCTCCAAGGTTGAATTCCATCCACAATGGCTTAGAAAGCATGCGGTAGAAGGGTGAGCTAGCACTTGCTCTTGAGGTGCCCAATTAACAATCCTTCCACGATCAGCTATTCTCGTTCTAAACCCATCCAGGAATTCAGAAAGTGCTTCATTGATGATATCTGACCGAACAACCCACAAAAATGGTTGGCCTATGAGTTCAAGTCCAAGTGCAAGTTCATCCAATTGTTGTTGGTTGAAGATTGATGTGCTGCCAAAGGAAGCATAAATGACTGAACCCACAGGTTGTTTATCAAGCCAACTTAAGCAAGTTGAATCCTCTGGCCAAAAGCTTCCAATATGACTGCCTGATTGATTGGCCAAAAGTAATGGGCCAACGGGCATGATTTCAGGAATTAAATTTGAGGCCAATGAATCAAGTTCATAGAACGAGTTGCAGAGAAGCCAGTTGCATTGTTTGACAAAATGGTTCATCCTGAAAACAAGTCCAAATATAAATTCTTGCGACTTTGAGTCTCCAGGGCAGCTCCAGGGCAACTTTGTGCTTGTCCATGCAGGGATTTCCTTTGACAGCCAAATCAACTCATTTTTTAATGGAGTTCCTACAAGTTCAAATTATTTTTATCAAAACCAAACAAGTACCATATCAGATATCAATTGTTAAATATAAAAATAACATCCATATGAACTTTATCCTCTTTTCCATTTTTCTTTTCATTTATTCTAAAATCTTAACTGTGAAATGGAGCCTTAGAGGTGTCAATTGACATAAGTTGGCAAAATAGTAGTTAGTTATTACCTTGAGTATCTATAATTCCATCCTGAATAAGCTTCGGGATACTTAGTACGATGGCCAAGGTTGCTGGTCCAGCAGGACAAAGTACGGCCCTTTTAATTCCCATCTTCTCAGCTACTTCGAGTGCTGGCACAACCATTCCATCAGTAATGACACAACTGATACGCTCATCATCAGACTCGTTAATTTTCTCAATCAAGTCCTTGAATTGACCTGGCATAGCTTCTAGAAAACTATTGGTCAGCTTAATAGTATCATTTTGATCATCGCCAGGTTCTAGACCATCCGGGAATGGGACTAGCCTTATTGAGCTCTTCATTGGCATTGTAGTTGTTAATCTTTCATGTATGAACTCAGGGCTAACAAATGTGACCTTGATTCCATGATCAACAATCTGGTGAGAAAACTTCATAAGTGGGGCAACATGGCCCTGCGCTGGAAATGGCACGACTAGCACATGTGGTTGGCTACCCATGACCCCAAATTCTAAATTTTAAAGTCTACAAAATTACAAATCATAACCAAAATATCTAGTAACTACCAATGGAGACAACTGAAAAGTATGATAAGCAGTAAAGCACATACTATTATAATAAGATAATTGTAAGATTATTTTGGTAAATGATAAAACTAGGAAATCAAAAACACCAAATAAATGCAATTCAAACTCTAAAAATCTAACTCAATAAACAAATGTATCAAATCTGGTAAAATCAGAGCAAAACAACTATAGTCCATAGTTTGGCAGGTGTGAACATACAATTCGACTAAAACTCCTGCAAAATATCAGACGGCATCTATGATCTGTGACTGTGTGAGTAAGCTTAGAAAGGCCTTAAAACCTTTTTAAATCAAAAGCTCAAACCGGCTAAAAGTTGAAGAGAGGAAAAGAGTGTTTCAGGCTCTCACAGACAAGCATGGGAGCTATTGGTTTGATTTTTAGAGCTCTTTATAGCAAATGTGAAATCGAATATGTCATCAAAAGGTGCCTGCCTTGAAGGGTTCTTGAGAATTTGTTAAAAGATATTTTGCTATTGGCTGATAGAAATTTCCTTTGTTTCTTATCTTAAATTAAGAGCCACCGCTCAAATCATGCCCAAAGAAAAGGACTTTGTACACTGAAAGGCTCAGTCTATTGTCGTTGAGTAATAATTCTACAAGGACGAACACACAAATTTTGCCCACATTTTTCTCGGGTTGACAAGGTTTTATTGATAGTTAATATTATTTTCTTACCTACTATTAATGATATGCTATGTTAGAATTTGTGAAAAGTTTTGTCAAATTTTTAGTGTTTACCATTTTTCTAATTAAAAATGAATACAACCTGAAGAAGGTGATTGACATTAGTGCAAGTCAAGAATTATAGGTAGTTCCTTTTCACCTAATTCATTCGTTTGGGGTTTTCTTTTTACTTGGCAATTCATTTGAAGAATCAAACATATCATTGAAAATAATGTTGGGCGACTAATATAAAACATAGTGCAAGTTTTTTTCTTTTTTTTTTTTTTTTTTTTTTTTTTTTTTTTTTTTTTTTTTTTTTTCTTGGCCTCAATAATTAATTTTTTAGTTAGAAAAGTATTGGATATGTGACAGGATAATAAATATTACATTTTTTTGATTTATTGAATATGGGGAAGTTAATTACAATATTTGACTTTTATAGTCATGAATAATGTCAAACTATGTTTCACAAAAAAAATAAAAAAATAAAAAAAGAAAAAAAGAAAAGAAAAAAGAAGAAGAGATGGTTTTTTATATTTTTCATTACTTTATTTTAATTGAAAGTTTTTAAATCGAGGGTTTAATTTCCTTCTTCTCAAAAAAAGAAAAAAAAAAAAAAAAAAAGAATATGAATTTTCTTAATATATGATTTAGGTATTAAAATTTATCAAGAATAAGTAAATAGAAGATCTTAAAATTCAGAATTATTAGTACGGATACATACAATGAACTCTTGCAATCCATTATGCTTGTTTGTTAGATTTGTGTTTATAGGTTGGAAATTGTGAACAAAGATTAAGTCTTGAAGTCATTTTCAAGACTAGTTGATGTTCAAGACTACCATTCAAGACTGATGCTAAAAGTGAAGTTGTTGCACACTCAAAAACCACAGAGATTGCTACTATGAAGAATCTTCAAGACTATTCTTGAAGTTGTAGATTGGCGTTCAAGTTGAACAAAATCCACAATAGAAGAGTCCAAGGATTTAGTGTTGTTTATGGTCATGTCAATAAGTTTTACTTGGAGTTGCTATAAGATTAGAATTGATTCTATTATAAACTTCAATTCAATATAGTGGATCTATTTCCTTAAGGGTTGGTCGTAAATCTCTAGTGAATTTTTCCCATCTAGGGTTTTCTCTTTGTAACCATATTGCATTGTTCTTTATTTTCTGCACTTGTTTTGCGGTATTGGTTTGTGAGACAATTAACCATAAATTGAACTTGAAAGCATAATATCTTAATTAACTTAACTTGGCATAAAACTAGTTAATTTGTAACAATCGGGTTCTAAATTCCCAACACTATTTTTTTTTTTTTTTTTTATATGTGTGTTCACTTTAAACCTCACTCTTTTATTATTATGTCAAACTAAACCACCCCTTACTTTGTTGGTTTTGGCACAATAATGAAAGTGTGAGATTTAAAGTGACATTCATAAGTATGACGTTTAATTTATCAGAAAAAACAATTTATGTTTTACCAGTCACTATTTGGAACAGTTCCCAGACCCGGTTACTATGCAAGATTCTGCACAGCTACAGTACCCGGACAAAATACTATTCACCAAACAGTAAAGGTGAACAGTGATCCAAAAAAGCAAGGGGACAAAACACTATTCATGTACAGTGACCGTTACTGTTCACTCTACAGTGCCCCGACAAATAATCACGAGGTTACTATTTGCTTTCAGCTGAAATGATTATTCACCCGAGGTTAAAGCATTTTACCTTCCGGATTTTCAGCAGTCTTCAGCAGTTCCAGACGCTCCCTTCTCCTATAAAAGGCAGCCTCCTCTCCAGTCTGAAGCAGGCTTTAAAAAAATCCTCAAGCTTTAATTTAGTTCTAGCTCAGTTTCTAAATATTGCCCCTCTCTTTACCAGTTGTAAACAGATGGCTTTCTTATCTTGTATCACAGTTTACTCAGTTTGTAACCTGTACCTTTTATATTTCCGCATCCAGATGGCTATGTTTACCCATCTCCCCCAGTCCCTGTAACTTTCCCCCATTTGGTATCAGAGCCAAGTTTGACTTAGGGAAGGGTTTATGAAAAAGAACACCCTTTTCCTGGTCTCATAGTCAATTATGAAGATGGTTATGATGAAGATGAAGTGGACAGAGACTCTAGCTGGCTCTCACAAATGTTTGAGTACGGTTTTATCAGGTTAATTAAACTAACTCACCATGGCCAGGTATCTCAGCTGCCACAAATCATCGAAAGTGTTATCACCAAAGGAAAGACTCCCTTTGCTTCAATCAGATGCTGGAGCACTCTCCCACAATGGGACAGTTTCAACTGGATGGATATTATACCATCAAAACATCTGGTACTGATTAATGGATACGCCCATCAAGGTCCTTGGTGGGAAGGAAACTCTTACCTTAATTACAGCAATCCCCATAGCCTTGCTGATTGCTGGAGGTCCTATTTCAGTAATACAATCCCCATGGTTGCAAGAGAACTATGGAAAGACTACCATTTTGTTGGGAGTACAGGACGAATTTCTGTTTTTACCACCAGAGATTGGTACACTGCTGCCTTGGGTCTCCGATTTATCCCCAATACTAATCCCAATGATTTTGTTACTCGACCACCAGAGCATGAGAGTCTAACTTGGTGTGGAGTTTGTGATAAATTCTCCACCTTCCACGAACATGATGATCATGACAGCCCTCCCTCTTGGTACGGCTACGATACTGACTAATAAGGAAAGACTACAAAACTCAAAGGATGATCAAGGATCCTCCTTCAAAATAGCAGGTTTCTTTCCTTCAAGCTCAGTAGAATAAAGAATTTTCAAATAGCACCAGTCACTATTTGGAACAGTTCCCAGACCCGGTTACTATGCAAGATTCTGCACAGCTACAGTACCCGGACAAAATACTATTCACCAAACAGTAAAGGTGAACAGTGATCCAAAAAAGCAAGGGGACAAAACACTATTCATGTACAGTGACCGTTACTGTTCACTCTACAATGCCCCGACAAATAATCACGAGGTTACTATTTGCTTTCGGCTGAAATGATTATTCACCCGAGGTTAAAGCATTTTACCTTCCGGATTTTCAGCAGTCTTCAGCAGTTCCAGACGCTCCCTTCTCCTATAAAAGGCAGCCTCCTCTCCAGTCTGAAGCAGGCTTTAAAAAAATCCTCAAGCTTTAATTTAGTTCTAGCTCAGTTTCTAAATATTGCCCCTCTCTTTACCAGTTGTAAACAGATGGCTTTCTTATTTTGTATCACAGTTTACTCAGTTTGTAACCTGTACCTTTTATATTTCCGCATCCAGATGGCTATGTTTACCCATCTCCCCCAGTCCCTGTAACTTTCCCCCAATGTCAATGTAGGTGTTCTCACGATAAGGAATATGGCTCTAACATTGTTGATGGTTGATAACTTCTTAATCGGATACAAGTTGAACATAATGATATATGCTAGGCATCCCAAATCTGGGGGAAAGGAGGTTGTGTTGAGGCTTTTTCCTTCCCTATGGCCACCAATGCGAAGTTGCACAAATTCTAGAAAGAGCATTCTATCCTTGAACGGAGTGAACCCTTTATGATTTTTTTCTTTAGGTCCAAGTATAGCATTTGATGAGTCAAAAATTTATGGTTGTCACTATGCAAAGATCGTCATATTACCAAAGAAGATGTTACGCATTTATTTCGATCATTAATAATGAAATGTAACAGACAGAGTAACGGTCACAGAATGAGTTCTAAACTTCAGACAAAGATTCTGTAATGCAACAGCTGTTGAACATAAATACATTGATTCATTGCCCATTGATTAGGCACTCAACTATAAAAGAGAAAGCACCAGAAACCCAAGGCACGACTAATCACACACACAGGTACCCTCCAACATCACTCTCCACTCTTTTTCTCCTAAGAATCTTTCTCACTTACTGACTTGAGCATTAGAGGCGGTTTGGCTGACGCCACACCGGCGTGTTACTCTTCCATCTAGTTCATTTTGTAGGTTTTTCATTAACGGAGATGACCCCATTCACAGCATTGTCCATCTGCTATGATGAGGAGCTCAATTATTGATTTTTTGTATCATCACTTTGGCGCTGTCTGTGGGAATGCTAATCATTCAAGCCATCTTTTCCAATGACAAAAGAGTTCCTCGAAGTACGAGATGGAAGTAAAGACCACACCTCAGCCAAATGTTGTGTAACAACAACAAATCCAAGCCCTCTTGGCTAATGTGGAAGAGCTGACTTGCTAGAATGAAGAAATTCGAAAGATAATGGAGTCTCAAAATGTAGAACGTAGACAAACAGGTCAAAACCAAAATGAAGAAGAATCAAACTCTCAAGCCAACAGGCGAGATAGGACTTCAAGAGAAGATTCCACCAGGGTGGAGAATGAGCTTTGTAACATGAGGAAGGAAATGGACAAACTAAAAAGTGCTATGAAGGACAAAGGTGGGGAGAATCTGGACGAGATGATTCGAAGGATGGACTCACCATTCATTACTGAAGTACTAAATTGTCCCCTCCGACCAAAATTTCGTCTCCCATAGTTAGAGTCGTATGACGGTTCCAAGGATCCCTTGGATCATATCGAATCATTCAAGACGCTGATGCTATTGCAAATGAATCTAGACAAGGTGATGTGTAGGGCATTCCCAACAAAACTGAAAGGAGTAGCCAGGGTATGGTTCATCAAGATACCCTTAGGAACTATTGTAGATTTCAAACAACTTAATAAGGGTTTTGTTCGTCATTTTATTGGGGGGCAAAGACACATAAAGCCAACTGGCCATCTTCTCAACATTCAACAAGCAGAAAGGAATCACTAAGACAGTACGTTACTCGATTCAATAAGGAGCTATTGCAGGTAAACAAAGCTGAAGATCAAGTCATCCTAATAACTTTCCAAGTGGGGTTGTTGCTAGGGGATTTCTTCTTTTCAATCAGTAAAAGTCCACCAAAAACAGTCGCAAAATTGTTTCGAAAAGCTCAAAAGTACATGAATGCAGAAGATGTAGTGCTTGCAAAAGAAATGAAAGGAAAATGGAAGAGAGATGAAGGAGCAAGCAGTGATTGCAATAAGAAGGAAGAGACACGAAATGTTGGGTAGACCACAGGGAAAAAGAAAGAACTTCTAGACAGGAAGCCAAAGTTCACCAACTCCACACCTTTGATAATGCCAATTGAGCATGTCCTTATGCAGATAAGGGGCGATCCCTCCCTACAATGGCCAAAGCCAATTAGCACTCTAGTAGAAAAAAGAGGCAAGAGCAAGTATTGTAGGTTCCACTAGGACCATGTGCATCATACCGATGAGTGTAGGCATTTGAAAGACTAGGTGGAAACTTTAATCTGACAAGGGCAGTTACAAAAGTACATCAGAAAGATGGAGCCCCATAGATACCAATGGAAGGACAATCATGACAAAACTCAGGGAGCAGGAGATAGCAAACTTCTTGTAGGAGAGATAAAGATGATCACGGGAGGACTAACAGCAGGCAAAACACTGAAGTCCTTGAAAAAAGCCTATGGGAAAGAGATAAATAGTGTCCATTTGCGGCTCCCTCCAATGAAGATGTCAAAGAATGATGAGCCTGGTATTGTCTTCTTAGAAAGAGACGGTCACAACATCTGGCAACCTCATGATGACCCATTGGTAATTATGCTTAAGGCAGAAGAGCTCAACATCCACTGGGTACTCACTAACAACGGAAGTTGGGCAGATATGTTTTAGTACTACGGGATTTGCATTTTTTTTTTTTAAGTCTTAATTTCCTTTTTTGTAAGTGACCCTAGTGTTAGGTTAAGGTAGAAAATTCAACTTAAGACTTACCTGAGGCAAAGACAGGGTCTAGTACCACGGGGTTTGCATCTTTTTTTTCTTTTTTTTTTTAATTATTTTTTTTTTAAGTCTTAATTTCCTTTTTTGTTAGTGAACCAGGAGTCAAGCTAAGGCCAAAAATTTATCTTAAGACATATTGAGGCAAAGACAAGGTCTAGTACCACGGTTTTTTTTTTTTTTTTTTTTTAATTGTAAATTTCCTTTTCTGTTAGTAACCCTAGAGTTAGGCTAAGACTGAAAATTTAGCTTAAGACCTACCTGAGGTAAAGACAGGGTCTAGTACTACGGGATTTGTTTTTTTGCACCATAATCTCAACGTCGTGGCTTGGGCCTTCTTGATGTCCTTCATTATTCTCCAGACTTAACAGTAGTAAAAATGGATAATGTACAGCCTTCTCTATATCAATCAAAAGTAATACTTTTTTAAGTTAAATACATTCCATGGCCTAGCTACAGGTTTTTCGTCTAGGTCATTTAGCCAATATGCCCTTGTCTTCGCCATAGATGTAACTTGATATTGCCCCTCCCTAAGACTTTCCTTAGTACTAAATCTCCCGATATAAACAACCTGCACTTGATGCCTTTGTTGTATCCGCAGCTGATCCTTTTGATTTTTGTAACTTTGTAGAGTTCTTCAATCCACATTTGGATGAATTGGTAGTAGCTAGGTACAAAATCTTATGCACATGGACGTCACAACAACTCTTGTTATGCATGTATCTCTCTATCTCAATGACGATGAATATAAATTATGTTTTTTTTTTTTTTTTTAATTTTTTATTATAGATGTTTTGGAACCCTAGTGCACGAATTCCTAGAAGATCAAGTCATCATAGGTAGAAAACAGAATTTAATGTTTAGTTTTTGCAAGGCTCAATAGATCGAGAGATATCAAGATTCATTTATTCTCGATATATCGATGGGTATCGAGACCATCAATTCAGCTTTTCTTGAGTAGTTTTTTTGAGTAATCTTGTGTTTTCAATAATACCACTTGTACCACTTGTTGGTGAACAATATGTTATTCTTAAGTGCACTAGGAACTAAGACTCAATTGCATATAACGCATGTTTTGATCTTGGATATGCCAATACATAAAAATATGACTCTTACAATCATCCTTGAAAAAAATAACACTATTTTATTTCATTGGACTTCTTCCTGTAGAATTCTTTGATGCAGTTCTGTTAGGCTTTTTATTAACTTCAATTACATAAATGACTAATGCTTCAAACACAATTTTTATTACATAATAATATAATATATAATATGATACAAGTATGCAATTGAGATTCATGAGTTGGCAAAACAAAGGCTAGTTGCTATTAATGATTCCATTTTCTCAACTTTTTTTTTAGCAAGCTTGAATGAAATTGCATACTTCGACAGACATAGAAACAATAAAACAGAAACGCTTTAAAAACATCTTAATGCTTTATTTGTTCAATAAAGCTTTCAAAATTCTTAAAAGAAGATCCACCTTTAGTAAAACACTCTTTAGCCATTTCCTTCAGCTTTAATGCATTTTTTTTGTACCATCATCAATGATCAAAGTTTTTCTCTTTGTATTGATTTCTTGCCTTGTGATAATCCCATTTTCATTTGGGTTCAACCCTAAACCAACCTTCCAAGAATCGCATATGTAACTCTTATTTTGGAATTGATCTGTAAAGTATGGCCAACATAGAAATCGGACTCCCATGCTTATACCCTCCAAGGTTGAATTCCATCCACAATGACTTATAAAACATGCAATAGAAGGGTGAGCTAGCACCTACTCTTGAGGTGCCCAATCAACAATCTTTCCACTATCAGCTAGTCTCGATCTAATCCCATCCAAGAATTTAGAAAGTTCTTCATTGGTGATATATGATCGAATAACCCACAAAAATGGTAGGCCTATGAGTTTAAGTCCAAGTGCTAGTTCATCAAATTATTGTTGGTTGAAGGTTGAGATGCTGCCAAAGGAAGCATAAATGATTGAACCCGTAGGTTTTTTATCAAGCCAACCTAGGCAAGTTGAACCCTCAGGCCAAAAGCTTCCAATATGATTTTCCAATTGACTGGCTGAAAGTAATGGACCAACAGGTATGATCCCAGGAATTAAATTTAAGGTCAATGAGTCAAGTTCATAGAATGAGTTGCAGAGAAGCCAGTTGCATAGTTTGACAGAATGGTTAATCCTGAAAGCATATTGAAAAAAAATGTTTTTCATCCTTAATTCTCCTGGGAAGCTCCATGGAAACTCTAATCTTTTCCGTGCATGGATTTCCTTTGACAGCCAAATCAAGTCATTTTTTATTGGAGTTCCTACAGGGTCATCAAATTATTTTTATCAAAACCGAACAAAGTACCATATCATGTGTTAGTTTTTTAATTTAAAAATAACCTTCATGTGAACTTTAACTTCTTTTCCATTTTTCTTTTTGTCATTTAAAATAAAATTTTAACAGTGAAATGAACTTTCTGTGAAATGGAGAGACTAGGAGGTGTCAAGAATACTGGTTAGTTATTACCTTGAGTATCTATAATTCCATCCTCAATAAGCTTTGAGATAAGGAGTACAAGGGCAAGGTTGCTGGTACAGCAGGCCAAAATGCAACACTTTTAATTCCCATCTTCTTAGCAACATCAAATGCCCACGCAACTGCTACATCAGCAATGACACAAATGATTCGATCATCGTTAGACTCATTAATTTTCTCAATCAAGTCCTTGAAATGATCTGGCTTAACTTCTTGAAAACTATTTATCAATTTAAGAGCATTAGTTCGATCACCCCTAGGTTCTAGATCGTTCGGCAGTGAAACTAGCCTTATCGGGCTTTCTTTCTTTTTTTATTTATTTATTTTTTATTTTTTTATTGTAATCCTGACTGGATTTCATTAATTCGGACCAATGTCCATTGAAATTACATCTTTCAGGATTTGAGTTTCAATAATGGGAAGGGTGTCCTCAACCCATATTACACAATTAGATACATTCCTAGCAGATTTAGCTAGCAAGTGAGCGGCTACATTGTTAGTTCTTCTTGTGTGCACAACTATCCAGGAGCTGAAATTACTAAGGTACCTTTTCACTCCCTCCACAATCTTCAGAATAGGTAAGGCAGGTGGTGTTGAGCCTTTAAGTGCTTAAGCAACGAGCAGAAAGTCCCCATCCACCTCTATGTCCTTCAGTCCCAAATCCCAAGCCAGACAAACTCCCATCTCAGCTGCTTTAGCTTCTGCCTCTAGAGCCCCACACGGGAATTCAACCCGTTTGCTTATGGCACACATCAGTTGCCCTTTATCATTCCTAATTACAACACCAACCCCACAGCAACCTTGATCCTTAAACACAGCAGCATCTATGTTAACTTTGTACTTACAAGGGAGGGGAGGAACCTGGCTTTTTGTCCGAGACGTAGTTGAAGCAGCTTTGCCTTGGATTGGTAGGGAGTCACACACCTCTGTCTCATATTTCTAGCTTCCCAAGCAATGGACATCCCACTTTTGCAGTTGCCTCCGTGCCTTACACAATTCCTATTGTTCCACAAAAGCCAAGCCATGATAGCAAACTCCTCCCAATTTTTCTGTCCAGGTGTCTCCATCAACAACCAGACAACATCAATGAACTCCTTTGGAGATCAGCTTGGACTGTCAAGCTTGAGACTTATTTTGTTCTAGGCTTCCCTTGCAATGTGACACCCCACAAGATATGGCCTGAAGATTCACTTTCCTCACATAGAACACACCTATCCTCCAACAAGACTTTGTGATGCATTAGGCACTGTTTCGTAGGGAGAACATTCTTGCACGCACGCCACATGAAATGCTTGATTTTATTTGGGCACCTTAGGTTCCATATCAACTTTCATATTGCTGCCATTTTGGAATTATCAGAGCAACCTGGACTAGCATCGCCTCCATTTGTGTCCAAGAGGTACTTGACTACAACTTTATAGGCACTCTTGACCGAGAAAATACCATTTGCAGTTTTAGCCCATACCTGTGAGTCCCTCGGGTTCATAGGGTTGATTGGGATGCTTAAGATAGCCTCAGCTTCATGGGGAAGGAAGATATTCCTCACCCTTTCAATATTCCATTTAGCCGTATCTCGTACAATCAGACCTTCCACTTTCTCATTCGCTTCCGGTGATGGTCGTGGCGAGATCACTCTGCCTGACTCTGTGAAGGGCAACCACCTGTCATCCCAAATTTTGATGCTTCAACCATCACCCATACACCACCTTGCCCCTTCTTGCACCATTGGTCTAGCAGCCAACAAACTTCTCCAAATGTAGGAGGGGTTTTTCCCTACCTAAGCTTCCATAAAAGAAGATTTAGCGAAGTACTTCGCTTTGAGCACTCTGTGAACTAAGGAGGTTGGATTTTGCAATATCCACCATCCTTGCTTTCCTAGGAGCGCAAGGTTGAAAGCTTTTAAATCCCCGAATCCCATACCTCCATCTACCTTTGGTTTGCATAAATTCTTCCAAGATACCCAAGCAATCTTCCTTTCCTTCTCTTTCTTTCCCCACCAAAACCCGCCAGCCATAGAGTTTATTTCTGAGCACAAAGGGTCAGGGAGCTTAAAGCAATTCATTGTGTAAGTTGGTGCAGCCTGTGCAGCTGCTTTTATGAGTATTTCCTTTCCGGCATTAGACAGCAACTTCCCTTTCCAACCCGCTATTTTCCAGCCCACTTGGTCTTTAATGCGGTTAAAATCCTTCTTTTTACCCCTCCCAACCATTGGTGGTAACCCCAAATATCTCTCATGTTGTTGGACAATTTAGGCCCCTAACTTTTCCTTCACAAAATTTTGGATTTCCCCACTTGTGTTCTTGATAAAAAACAATGAAGCTTTGTCCCTATTGAGCTTCTGCCGTGACTATTTCTCATAGGTATCTAACACTGAGGCCACTTGCTTGCATTCCTCCATGAATGCTCTACAAAAAAATGTAGTTGTTAAGATTGCATTTATGAACTTAGTGCTAACAAATTTAACCTTGATCCCTTGATCCCTTGATCAACAATCTGGTGTGACAAATTCATAAGTGGGGCAACATGGCCTTGTACTGGAAATGATACGACTAGCACAGGCCTTATAAGCACTTGGCATGAGGAAAGGTATACCATACTGTGTGTGATCACGTGAGCAAGTCTAAAAAACTGCATGTGCATTCATGCACACAATGCACTCCTTCGGTTGGGCCCTACACTTTGAATCAGAAGGGGGAAGGTGAGGGTTTCCCCTTGATCACACACATTATGATACATCCTTCCTTAGGCCAAGTGCTTACAAGATAAGGGTGGAAGGCATCTCTCCCCAATGTGGAATTGAGTAAATCCGTGCGGGTGGGAGCATGGGTCGACCCTGCCCATCCCAAAGCGGACAATACTTGATTGAGGAAAGATTCGTTCCTCCCACAATATGTGTATATATATATATATATAAGAAAAAAAAAATCATATATAGGGTAAAGCTCAAATATAGTACTTTAGGTTCTCAATTGAATCCAAACAATTGGTTGTTTTGAATTTAATTTTTCTTAGAAAAGATAACACTAGCTGTGTTTTACCCATATATGTAATTCAAACTTTGAACATCTAATTTCATAAATAAATGTATTGAATCAGGTAAAAAGCAGAACAAAATAACTCTAGTTCATGAAAGGGTTGGTGTGAAATCATACAAGAAGTCAACTAAAGATCTAGCAAAATATCAGACAGCAGCTATGATCTGTGTGTGTGACAATCAGATAGTGTGAATTAACTATTAAGGCCTTAAAACTTTAAAATCAAAAGCTCAAAGGAGCTAAAATTTGGACAAAAATAGAAGGTTTAGTTGGATTTTTTTAGCTCTTTCTGGCAAATGTGAAATTGGATACAGCAAGACAAGGAGCATGCCTTTTAGGGTTTTAAAGAATTGATCTCTTGTTTTAAATTAATATCCGTTGACTATTCCATCAAATTAGGCCCGGAGCAATAATTGGAGCTGAATTTCTAATCTTAAATTAAAGGAATTGGACATGAAGGTGATTGGGCATTTGGAAAACCAAAATTTCTTGGGTTTTACTGGGGACACTGAATTCCAGTGCAGGCCCAATAACAAAATATATTTTCAAGATTCATCCATATTACTATTAGCATGGTCACAATTACATGTATGAGTATGGTACGTATATGACATGCAAGTTTTAAAAACTTAGGACACAAGTGCCACAGAGATACGTATATTAATTATGCAGTAATTACAATAAACCTATTGTAATTTAACCTAAATTTACATTGCCTACTCATGATTTGAAAATTGTCACATTGTCTCCTGTAACCCACCTTTAATAAAAACAGTTGTAAATATGTATATTTGTTTAATTTTAATGTCTCTCAAAACAAAATAGAAAAAATAAAAAATAAAATAAGACTTAAAAGTTGGATTTTTATAGGGTTTGACGTTTGAATTCCAGTGTGTGTGCCCAAACATATTAAAGCCCATTATGTGAGTGCCTTGCTCAAATGTGAGTTAAAAAAAAAAGAAAAAAAGAAAAGAAAAAAAGACACATGAATGATAGAAAAGGAGTGGTTGATAGCTAGCCACTCAAAAGTCCAATTGAAAGTAGAAAGAAGGGCAGTCAACCACACAACTCTAGAAAAAAGAAAAAGAAAAGAAATATAGAGGCTGTTTGATAACGTTGTTTTAGTAACATTATTTATATTTTTTAAAAATATGTGTGGGTAAAAAAGTGTGTAGAAATATGTATAATATTGTTTAAAAATTGAAAAGTGTTACTCAAACAACCATACCAGATAGCCCAATATTTTTTGAAAACAATAATTGAGAGAGAGAAGGTTAAAAAAAATGAAGAAACACAACATGAGAAAGAGGGAAAGATTGATGATGGAGATGCAAGGTTATAAATCATTTTTTTTTTCGACATAGGTTGTGTCTCCAATGTGTCCAATAATTTCTTAAAAGAAAAAAGGGGCTAGGACACACATGCAGCATGTCCCGTATGTGTCTAACACAAGCACAGCAGGCAAAAGGCATGTCGATGCTTCCCAAATCAAAGTTACTAAATAAACATTCAATAAAATAGATTTTAAAGAGTAAAAGAATAAAAACGAAACTAAATGTTCAAAATGTGTGTAAAACACCCTTGAACGTTTCAGCCCCTAATTTACAAATTACTAATTCAAGCTTATTATCAAACAATGTACGTGCAGAAAATGAGAATAAGCTAAAACAGAATTGATAAGACAATCTAAAACAAATAAAACCACAACCACAATAGAAATTAAATGGCAAAGATTAAGGGAAGAGAGATGCAAACAAAAAGACAACACAACGATATGTTATCGAAGAGGAAATCGAAGTTCTCGGCATAAAACCTCTTTGCCGCCCTCTAAGTGATCAATAATCCACTAGAGAATTAAGTTGGGATACATAAACAGAAGAAGACCCTCTAAGACTAATCTATCTAGTGTACCTAAGCCCTCCAAGCTTTTTGCTCCAATGAGGTTGTGCTGAACCTTTGTCTTCTCTAGCTTACCAGATTTCACTATAGCCCATAGCATCAACCAATATCAATTGGTCCCTTCCTAACTACTTCCTAAGCACCAAAAAGTCTTCCCACAAATATGAGTATGATAAGAAAAGGATTTGGCTAATGTACCTCTCAAGGATGTAACAATGGAGAATGTGAGAAAAAAGGAATTTGGAGAAACAAGGATGAAGATTATGGATGACTCAATCATGTTTTTCTCTAGGGTTTCTCACTCAAAATTCTCTTTGGAAGCTCTTTATATTTCATGGGTATAAGGGGTATTTATATTAGTGTGTGTTGGAATGTGAAAAGTCAGTTTTTCCCAAATAGAGTGGTCTGGTGACTTGGCCTCGTGACTGGATTGAGTCGCGAGTTCAAGTCGCGAGCTAACAGTTGGGTCAGCTTGGAACTTTTGTCTTGTAGTACAACAGCTGGCATGACTCTTCAGCTCCCCTACATGCTTCACTCGTGTGCCAGCTTAGGCGACTTGCAAACCACGAGCCAATCACGAGATCCAGTCGCGAGGCCCTGTTTTAGTGCACACTTTTGAGCTTTTCTTCACACTCTCTCACACACTACTCTTACATGATTCCCACCTAAATACAGGATTTCTAAATGCTGAATTACAAGCAAATTGGCATGAAATAAGGACAACAAAATGGTTGATAAAATTCAACCTTACAATCTCCCCCTTTGGTTATTCCATGAAAACACCTTAAAACAGACTTTAGACTTAACATGTGAGTTGGGAACAGTTGAACATAACTCACTCACACCTAACTCTAGAATCTGCGAAGCTCTTGAACTATAAACACAAGTATCTCTTGAAACACAACAACACAACATGATCATTGTATGTAGAAAACTTGTATTGCATATGGAGCAAGCACAATGCAATCAAGTAATATATATTGAAGCAATAAAGTATGGCTTGACCAAAAACAAACAATCACTATAAATAGTGACCACAATGCTCATTCACTCAAAGAATGAGCATCTAGACATGCAAGCTAATAAGCTCAATACTCAACCAATACTCAACCGATACAAAAACTCAAAATAATTGCATCAAGGATATAAAATCCAACAAGGACACAAGAGTGATGTGTTTAAAGAAAATGCATAACATTTAACAACAAGTACTAGGCTATAAAGCATGGGTACAAAAACAGAAAAACTAAAAATCATCTAAAATATATACCACAGTACCAACATCTTTAAACAAAGTATTAAAACTTTATCCATGAGTTTAAACCAAGTGTATTTAGCAAACCCATAATAACAATTCTCCAAAACATAACACCAAAACACATAAATAACATAAAGTAGACTCTGTTAAAATAAAAGTTTTTAGTATGCTCGCCCTCAAAGTGGCACTCCCCCTCAAGAGCTACCCGAGCTACCCTCCAAAATTCTCCCCTTTTTTGACTGGAATGGCCAAAGGGCTATTTCTGGGTGGTGAAATTATCAAACTTTGTTGAAAGTAAGTTCATCTGATCTTGGAGAGCAGCTAGCCTGTCAGACTGCTCATTCTGGACATCTCTGAGCCCATCAATCCTTTCAAGGATGATTTGGAATGCATCTGAAGGTACAACAGATGAAGATAAAGCTTTGCTCCTCTTGCCACGACCACTTAAGCTTGAAGATTGTCCTTCAGCCTCTGTCTCAGTCACCATTGGATCACCTTCTTCTTGAGCACCTTCCTCTTCATCACCTGAAAGGTGAACTCTTATCCTATAATGGTTAGAGTATTAATAGCTGAGATAGTAGCCATGAGACTGATGTCTTGAGGGATTTCCACACCTTTTGCTCTAAAAATCCTTATAAGTAGACTAGGGAAGATCAGTTTTGCCCTTGAAGTTGTTCTGGCTTCATCAGCAATTATGAAGAATATATGAGCACTTATATTGGTGTAGGTGTTCTCCTTGAGCTCCATGAGGAAAATGGCTCTAGCATTGTTGATTGTGGTCATCTTTTTCACTGGATACAGGTTGAACTTCATGATCATAGTGAGGCATCCCATATCAGCTGCAAAGGCAGTGGTGTTGAGGCATCTCCCCTTTCTAACTCCACCAATATTAGTTTGGACAGTTTCTATAGATAGCATAATGTCCAAATCCTCAAAACTAATATTGGTGGAGTTAGAAAGGGGAAATCATGGTCCAAATCCTCAAAACCCAGTGCTTGATCAATATCATCCAGATCTATGTTGAATTCATGACCTTGTATCCAGCAGTTGATCTCATCTTCTTTTAAGACAACATTGACATAGAATTCTCTGATTAATGGTTCATATACCCCAGGTAGATCACTGAGGAGCTTGTCCTAACCTTTGTCCTTGAAACAATTGGGAATGAACGTATCCTTCAAATCAACCAAAATCCACAAATCTTTCTTGGATGATGGGTGCCTTCAAGTAGAACCGATTGTATCTCTCAAAATGTTGAGGGGACCTAAACTTTGTGTTGTCCGTCTTCAACCTTTTGTCACCCTTTTTGGCAGTAGTCTTCTTCTTTGTAGGAGTCATCTACAAAACAACAACAGCAAAACCCACAAAAGAAAACAGAGCACAATAGATGGAAACTCAAAAATTAGTAACAGGTCAGTAGCACTGAAAAGAATAGTGAATAGTACTAAACAATCAGTCTATATTCAGTTTAGAATCAACATGACAAGAGATAACCCAAAATAGTAGACCATAGTATGGTTTTATCACCAACTCTTTTAATCAAAACACAGTTTGACAGTGTGCATAGAAACACAACAAGAACAACCTAGGGTTCACAATCAAACACATAAACTAATATGCACTAGGGAAATATAAAGAAACAAAGACACAAACAGTGTGAATCATAAAAACCCTAAAAATTAAGCACATGTCTATAAGACATATCTCAATGGGTATGATATGCTTAACACAAGACAGATCAGTAGATAAACTCAAGGATGAAAATCAACCATGATAACAAGAGAATCTAGCATCCTAAAGACAAACACAACAAAACCCAAACATCCAAAATCAACAAACATGAACCCAACCCGTATTCGAAACGACATATTTCCAAAACTCAACAAAAACACAAAAATCAAGAAATCCAAGGCAATAGTTATGAAATACTTTGAAACTAATGAAGAATCCATACCTTTTCTTGAAGATTAAAGCTGAGAAGATGATGAAAATGGTGGATTCGAGAGTGAAACACGGTGAGTTTGTGAGAGTGTTGAACGAACAAGACAGTGAACAGTTAGAAATGTTCGAGGGAAAACTAAAAAGTTTTAAAAACTGTCTTTAAAGCACAAAACACGCGTTTTTTGCAACTGAACCAAGTTGCGAACAAGTCGCCAGGACAAGTTGCCAAACACTTTAAAGACAAAATTCTGAAAAATTTGTCTAAGTGTTTTTTGCGACTGGAAGTTTCACTCATGAGTAAGTCACGTAGGGAGCCGCGAAAACTTCTGAGTAAGCTTGCGACTGAAGGTTCCACCCATGTACAAGTTGCCAAACTAAGTAGCGAGAAATCTAAAAATCATTTAAAAAAACATTTCTAAGTCTTTTTGGTGATTGAAACTTTTACCTGCCAGTGAGTCGCTTGAACCTATTGAGTAAGCTTGCGACTGAGGATATGCGACTGGTTTTACTTGCAACCAAGTCGCCAGAACAAGGCAACAATGTTTTTGAAATTTCTGACATTTTTGCAAAAATAAGACTTTTTTCAAAAACAATTAAAACACTCAAAAATCTTTTCGTGTTTGATCAACAAAAATTAAGCATGTGAAACACATTTAATCAAGTACAATTACACAAATGAATAAGGCATTCATTGAACATAGACATGTGTAATGTGTGTGGGTACTCAAAATGAGATAATCCATAGTCCAATGTGAAGCTTCAATAATCAATTCAACCAAGACATACACAATTAGTATTAGGAAAAGTTACCTATCTCAATTATAGAAAAATGCATATATGACCTCTCCCGAAACTTGATTACATAACATTGAAGCTTTTCATCTGGCTACATATTCAACATATCATTTGATCTTTTTGAATCAATACATCTCATTTTGAGATCGATGTCTAAAATTTTTGACATTGCAATTTGATGAGTAAGTCTTTGGCTTCTTGAGCATCATACATTTTTACAAAATTGGCTTTCCCTTTTTCCTAGTCAAATACTAGTATATGCGAAGACTTTTGTAGCTCATTATCTCTTTTCATTTTGAGATTAACATTTTTTGAGCTCTTTAATAAAAGAAAATAAAAGAGTGGGAAAATATATAGGCACAAGTCTATGCATGTCTCAAGACCAACAAAACCATTGACTAATCATTCATGACAAGTTTGAAGATCTATTTACAACAATTACATAGATGTCAAGATTTCTTCCACAATGATATGAGTGCATAAAAAACAAGCTACGCTTGTAAATGCACAAAGCCATTAGCACAATGTACAAGGCAAAACATGCTTGTGACAAAACATAATAATGTCGATCAAAATTTTGGATTTTCTACTTTTTATGTGTTTTTGAATTTTTGACACAAAAGTAAGAAAAGATTGATCAGAAACAATGTAAAAAACATTTAAAGCAAATAGCGAATAAACAAACACAAAATTTTCAGCACAAGCTAGAACAAAAACAAAAAGCAAACAACCAACCAAAGTCACAAAGCATAGGAGTATTAATTCATAGACATGTTGTAATGCTTATGCATAAGTACCCTTTTTCACCCACACGACACGCGTGTTTGGGGTGATATCCTTAGAGAATTGGGTACGAGAGTTATGGCTGTCAAACCTTCTTGAGAAGCTTGTTAAACAAGTGGTGAATGCATCAATTATCTTCATCACATCTATCATTTCGGAATCACCATCTTGACCTCTTGCTTGCTCAATAGCCCAATTCCTTTTGTCATTTCTTGGTCCTCTTGATCTTTGATTACTTGTATTTTTCAATGCTCTAAGCTTATGACAATTTGGTCTAGTGTGTCCTTAAAGTCCACAATGATGGCAGAAATGTTGAGTTCTTGGACCTCTTTGTGACTTTGGAAGTGATTTCCCTTGAGCCTTAGGCTTGACCACTGATTAGTTATGAGGTTTATTCAAAAACCATTGGTCAGTCACATTCCGCTTCTTTTCTGGTTTCACTTTCTCAACAATTGAAGTTTCTACCACTAGTTCCTTAGCTTTCACGAACTTCATATCTTTGGACACTTTAACACTTGAACTACTCTCTCTGGTGTATCCCAATCCACTTTTGTTGGAGAAAGGTTTTTGATGAGCAAGTACTTCATCAAGCTTCTTAGAGGAAACTCGCTCTACCTTAGCATTGGCTTGACCCACCTCTAGCTCAAGAAATTTTATTTTTGAGTAGGCTTTAATCAACTCTTCATTCAGTGTCTCCATTTCACATTTGGTCTCCTTGTTTTGCACTAGAAGACTTCTATAATCTTCCTCTGCCCTCTTCATCTTTTTAATGGCTGCGTTAGCCACTTTGGCATATTCACCGGTTTTCTCAAGGAGGGAATTGTAAGTCTCTTGCAGTTCCACTTCTTCTTCATCTTCCTCATATTTGGATTCCTCAACTAACCCAATTGACTCCAATTTAGTGTGCTCACCAATCTCTTCCACTAGAGCACTAAAATCATCCGAAGATTCCACATGAGCAATGGTCATGAATGCAGAGAAGTTTCCCTCTCCATCACAGCTTTTATCTAAATCTAAATTAGAGGAGTCGGAATCACTAAGAGTAGTGGCATACACCTTGCCCTTCGATTTCAAATAATTGGGATACCCTTTCTTAAAATGTCCATATCTGTTGCATTCAAAGCAAGTGACTCCCTGAGAGGATTGAGAGTATTTCCCATCTTTCCTTTTGAAATCCTTTTTCTCTTTTCTGATACTTGGGAATTTTCCTTTCTTAGAAAACTTTCCATTCTTCTTGAACTTCAAGAACTTTCGGAAATTCTTCACAAGATATACTACATCTTTATTGACAACATCCTCATCTAATGAGTCGTGAGCTTCTACCCTCTCATTAATTGTCTTAGGAGCAAGGGATTTGCTCTTCCTTTGTGATGGCAATGACAGCTCATATGTTTGAAGTAAGCCAATTAGTTCTTGAACTTTGATATCATCAAGGTCATTGCTCTCTTCAATTGCTGTAATCTTTGCACGGAAGCTCTTTGGCAATGATCGAAGGATTTTCCTCACCATCTTTGAGTTCTCTATCTTCTCACCCAAGTTGAACTTGCCAACAACAATCTCATTCAGCTTGCTATAGAATGAGTCGAACGACTTGTCTTCATTCATTTTCAACTCTTCAAATAGAGTGGTTAGCATTTGCAACTTAGTATCTTTCACCTTCTTTGTACCTTCATAGGTGGTCTCCAATATCTCTCACACCTCTTTGGCAACTATTATATGAGAAATCCTGTGAAACTCATCTAAAGAAACACTACAGAAAATTGCATTCAAAGCTTTACTGTTAACGTTAGCTGTCACAAGGGCTACCTTATCCCGAGTGGATTTAGTGGCCTCCAGCCTAGTCCATCCTACTTTTACAGCATCCCAAACAGTATCATCAATTGAATATAAGAATGCCCTCATCTAGACTTTCCAAAAGGTATAGTTGCTACCATCAAAATATGGTGGAACATTTAAAAATTAAGACTAGTCTATCTCAAACAGGGCCAAGGATCGCACTAAGGTAATTAAACCATAACAAGTGCAACCGCTCTGATACCAATTGAATGTTCAAAATGTGTGTAAAACACCTTTGAACGTTTAGATCTCCAATTTACAAATTACCAATTCAGGCTTATTATCAGACAATGTACGTGCGAAAAATGAGAACAAGCTAAAATAGAATTGATAAGACAATCGAAACCAAATAAAACCACAACTACAACAGAAATTAAATGGTAAAGATTAAGGAAAGAGAAATGCAAAGACAACATAGTGATGTGTTATCGAAGAGGAAACCAAAGTCCTCGGAGTATAACCTTTCCGCCGCCTTCTAAGCGGTTAATAATCCACTAGAGAATCAAGTTCAGATACATGAACAGCAAAAAACCCTCCAAGCCTAATCTACCCAATGTACCTAAGCCCTCTAAACTTCTTGCTCCAATGAGGTTACACCAAACTTTTGTCTTCTCTAGCTTATCGGATTTCACTATAGCCCATAGCATCAACCAATATTAATTGGTCCCTTCCTAACTGCTTCCCAAACATCAAAAAGCCTTCTCACAGATATGAGTATGGTGAGAAAAGTATTTGGCTAATGTACCTCTCAAGGATGTAACAATAGAGAGGGTGAGAGTAGAGGAATTTGGAGAAACAGGGATGAAGATTGTGGATGAGTCAATCTTGTTTTTCTCTAGGGTTTCTTTCTAGAAGCTCTCTATATTTCGTGGGTATAAGTGGTATTTATACTGGTGTGTGTTTGGAATGCGAAAAGTCAGTTTTTCCCAAACAGAGTAGTCCGGTGACTTAGCATCGTGACTGGACTGAGTCGTGAGCTAACGACCTGGCCAGCCTAGGACTTTTGTCCTGTAGTGCAACAGCTGGCATGACTCTTTAGCTCCCTTGCATGCTTCACTCGTGTGCTAGCTTTGAAGACTTGCAAGCCTCAAGTCAGTCGCAAGATCTAGTCACGAGGCCCTGTTCCAGTGCATACTTTTGAACTTTTCTTCACACTTTCTCACATATTATCCTTACATGATTTCCACATAAATACAGGGTTTCTAGATGCTGAATTATAAGCAAATTAGCATGGAATAAAACCAACAAAATGGTTGATAAAATTCAACCTTACATAAACTAAAGTGCAATCAATTCATCTATTTTCCATTAAATGTCACATAAACTTGCCATGCTTGTTTAGTTTATCCAATAAAATGATGTTGCATCATTTTTAAACTAGATATTTGCATCTAAACAGGTTTAGATCAAAGATCCTCCCTAATTTCTTGCCTAGCAATTATTGATTGATGTAGACTCTACTAATTAATGATGATAGGATTAGCTTTTCTTTAAAAAAAAAAAAAGTTTTTATAAAAAACTAAGGCTAAATTGAAAACAACACTGCTAAAATTTGGATTTGTTTGGATTTTACACTATTAAGTTTCGGAATTTAGATTTTACCTCCTAAAGTTTTATTCCATTTGCATTAGCGATTCGTTCATCCATATTTTCCGTTAAGTGCCACATAAGCTTACCACACGTGTTTAGTTTATTCACTAAAATAATGCCATGTCATTTTTTTAATTTTTTTAAGGTTACAAAAAAAAAAAAAAAAATTGTTGCAATTAACTTAAAAGTGTTTTCTAAGATGCTATTGACTCGTATGTAGTAGAAATGGTTGGGAATGAGATCCCCGTCCCAAACTTTCCTTGTTTCCATCCTTATAACTCATAGTTTCTGTGTCTAAGTTGCTAACTCAGAAATGTTTTTTGCAAAAAGATAGAAATGTTAAATATAGTTTGTAGTTAAGCTAGCATTTTCACTTGTGTACTTTAGAAGCAATAATGTTTGCTAAAACTTTAGTCATAATTGATAAATTGGCACTTTGAAGCACTTAGCCTTTTTGCTTACCAAAAAAGAACAGAAAAAAGAGGAAGTAAAATATTCAATAAGTAGGTTAATTAAGCTTAAACAGAATTAAGGCTAATTGCAATTCATGATGCCAACTTTGCAAGCCATTATGGCAATTCAAATCTTTAAACACCTGTTCACATCTATAGAAGCAATAAAACATAAACACTCCAAAAACATCTTAATGCTTTATTTGTTCAATAAAGCTTTCTAAATTCTTAAAAGAAGAACCACCTTCGATAACACTCTTTTTAGCCATCTCCTTCAGCTTCAATGCACTTGTTTTTATACCATCATCAAAGAGCAATGTTTTTATCTTTGTGTTGATTTCATGCCTGGTGATAATCCCATTTTCATCTGGGTTCAACCCTAAACCAACCTTCCAAACATCACATATGTAACTCTTATTTTGGAATTGATCTGTAAAGTAAGGCCAGCATAGAAATGGGACTCCCATGCTTATACCCTCCAAGGTTGAATTCCATCCACAATGGCTTAGAAAACATGCAGTAGAAGGGTGAGCTAGCACCTGCTCTTGAGGTGCCCAATTAACAATCCTTCCACGATCAGCTATTCTTGTTCTAAACCCATCCAGGAATTCAGAAAGTGCTTCATTGATGATATCTGACCGAAAAACCCACAAAAATGGTTGGCCTACGTGTTCAAGTGCAAATGCAAGTTCATCCAATTGTTGTTGGTTGAAGGTTGATGTGCTACCAAAGGAAGCATAAATGACTGAATCCACAGGTTGTTTATCAAGCCAACTTAGGCAAGTTGAATCCTCTGGCCAAAAGCTTCCAATATGACTGCCTGATTGATTGGCCAAAAGTAATGGGCCAACGGGCATGATTTCAGGAATTAAATTTAAGGCCAATGAGTCAAGTTCATAGACTGAGTTGCAGAGAAGCCAGTTGCATTGTTTGACAAAATGGTTCATCTTGAAAACATGTCCAAATAAAAATTCTTGACACTCTGAGTCTTCAGGGCAGCTCCATGGCAACTTTGTGCTTGTCCATGCAGGGATTTCCTTTGACAGCCAAATCGACTCATTTTTTAATGGAGTTCCTACAGGGTCAAATTATTTTTATCAAAATCGAACGAGTACCATATAATATATCAATTGTTTAATATAGAAATAACATATATATGAACTTTATCCCCTTTTCCATTTTTCTTTTCATTTAAAATAAAATCTTAACCATGAAATGTTAATTGACATAGGGTCATTGGCAAAATAGTAGTTAATTATTACCTCGAGTGTCTATAATTCCATCTTGAATAAGCTTTGGGATACTTAGTATGATGGCCAAGGTTGCTGGTCCAGCAGGCCAAAATATAGCCATTTTAATTCCCATCTTCTCAGCTACTTCGAGTGCCGGCACAACCATTCCATCAGTAATGACACAACTGATACACTCATCATCAGACTTGTTAATTTTCTCAATCAAGTTCTTGAAATGACCTGGCATAATTTCTAGAAAACTATTGATCAGCTTAATAGTATCATTTCGATCATCACTGGGTTCTAGATCATCTGGGAATGAGACTAGCCTTATTGGGCTCTTCGTTGGCAATGTAGTTTTTAATCTTTCGTGTATGAACTCAGGGCTAACAAACGTAACCTTGATCCCATGATCAACAATAAAGTGAGAAAACTTCATAAGTGGAGCAACATGGCCCTGTGCTGGAAATGGTATGACTAGCACATGTGGTTGGCTACCCATGACCCCAAATTCTAAATTCTAAAGTTTGCAAAATTATAAATCATAACCAAAATATCTAGTAACTACCAATGGAGACAACTGAAAAGTATGATAAGCAGTAAAGCACATACTACTATAATAAGATAATTGTAAGATTATTTTGGTCAATAATAAAACTAGAAAATCAAAAGCACCAAATAAATGGAATTCAAACTCTAAAAATATAACTCAATAAACAAAATGTATCAAATCTGGGAAAATCAGAGCAAAACAACTATAGTCCATAGTTTGGCAGGTGTGAAAACATACAATTCGACTAAAACTCCTGCAAAATATCAGACGGCATCTATGAACTGTGACTGTGTGAGTAAGCTCAGAAAGGCCTTGAAACTCTTTTTAAGTCGAAAGCTCAAACCGGCTTAAAGTTGAAGAGCGGAAAAGAGTATTTCAGGCTCTCACAGACGTGCTTGGAAGCTATTGGTTTGATTTTTAGAGCTCTTTACAGCAAATGTGAAATCAAATGTCATCAAAAGGTGCATGCCTTGAAGGGTTCTTTAGTATTTGGTGAAGGAAATTTTATTTCATTTACCTTAAAGGGTTCTTGAGAATTTGGTGAAGGAAATTTTATTCAAATGAAAGAAATAAGAGTTTGGTCAGAGGATTCAATTATGCTATTGGCTGGTAGAAATTTCCTTTCTTTCTAATCTTAAATTCAGAGCCGCCGGTCAAATCATGCCCAAAGAAAAGGACTTTGTACCCTGGAAGGCTCAGTCTTTGTCTTTGAGTAATAATTCTACATGGACGTACACAAAAAATTTGCCCACATTTTTCACGGATTGGCAAGGATTTATCGATAATTGATATTATTTTCTTGCTTACTTTAAACAATATGCATCATTAGCATTTGTGAAAAATTTTGTCAAATTTTTTGTGTCTATAATTTTTTCTTAAGTAAAAATGAATGCAACCTAAAGAAGGTGATTGGCATTAGTGCAAGCCAAGAATTATAGGCAATTCCTTTTCACCTAATTCATTCGTTTGAGTTTTTCTTTTTACTTGGCAATTCATTTGAAGAGTATTAAATGTATCATAGAAAATAATGTTAGGCAACAAATATAAAACTTAGTGCAAGATTTGTTTTTCTTACTTGGCCACAATAATTAATTTTTTATTTGGAGAAATATTGGAGATATAACGGGATAATAGATATTACATTTTTTGTGATTTATAGAATATGGGGAAGTTAATTACAATATTCAACTTTTATAGTCACTAGTAAGTTTCCTGTGCGATGCACGAATAATTTTGTAATATTTTATATAAGACATTTTTGGAGAATGTTATACATATATTTAAATGAAAAAATAATCTAAATTTGAGTAAAGAAACATATACATTTTGAGATATTAAAAATTAGATTAGTAACTTCACTGCACATTTGTAGCCTTCTCAATGTAAGTTTAATTTTTCTTTTTAAATCATGAAAACAAAAATAAATACAAAACAGTAATAAGACCATGAAAATCAACTAATCTGTATTGTGTTCACATATTGCGTACCATGAAATGAAAATACGTCCAACTCTCTCATCGCTTTCTACTCATCGATAATGCGACATTAATAGATAGTGTGAGCAAGTGTATATGCGTGTGTCATATAAATGATTTAAAACTATGGTAAAAAAAAATTACCTGTAGAGATTTTGACAGCTTGATTGTGGGGAAAGGCCAATATGAAAGAGGTGGTGGCTCCTTAGATTCCTCTTACAAATGCTTTGTCAAACTCAAGTATTTTATTTTGGTAATAGTGAAACAATGCATTTCATTTAACTGTCCACAATATTTTCATGTTTCTCTATCTCTACCTAGTGCCTTACATTGTTTTTTTTTTTTTTTTAATTTTATATTATTATTATTTGAGAGAGAACATGGTTAGTTATTAGTATTAATCCTTAATATATTTTTTTTTCTTTTGTTTTTAATTCTAAAATGGTGGGTATGCTAAAAGAATTGAAGAAGACAGAAAATGCATGGTATAAGCTAAGGCAATCAATGGGAGATTAATGAGATAACATTAAAATATAAGTTAATGTAAACTTTTGGGTAACAATAAAAATAATACTTAACAAAAAGAGGTAAAAAAAATGTTAAATGTAAAATTAGAGCACCATATGGCAAGACCTCATGCACTCTTGCATGAGGTCTCTATTTTTTTTTTTTTTTTTTTTTTTTTTTACCATTAACATAATTTTTATCTTTAAAACTGCAAATCATGAATGACTGCAATAAAACAAAAAAGAAGCACTAACTCACTTGAAGTTAAATAGGGGAATAACTTATTTTGCATATGCTGTTTGTGATTAGGAAAGCACTAATTGCATATGCTGTTTGTGATTATCTTTCAATGTTTTATGGCCGTTTGGATTGAGGGGGAGTAGAACAGATTTGACCAAAAATTAGCTTATTTTTAACAAACTCTACTCTACTCTACTCTCCTCCACTCTCCCTCCTTCCCCTCTCAATCCAAATGGGCCCTTAGAGCATTACGCTCCACCACTGGCAATTTATCTGTACAAAAACAAAAGAACTTAACCCTAGAATTTTGTCTCTAGGAGTATGATCTCAATAAAAAGAGTTCATTTCTAACCATTTAAATAAGGTTAGCATAGTTTAGGTAATGCACTTTTGCTACAGTTCTTATAAACATCATATGCTACTGATGGTTTTGAGAATGTTATACATATATTATAGCATAATTGTTATAGAATTTTGGTAGTAATGAGTTCATGGTAAGAGTTAACCCCCCCCCCCCCCCGAAAAAAAAATAAGAAAAAAACATGTAGAGGTTTTGCTGGCTTGATGGTGGTGGGAGGCCAGCTAGCATGACGATGGTGGTAGCCCCTTAGAGTCCTTTCTTTCTCTCTCTTACAAATGTTTTGTAAATCTTAATTTTTTTTTTTTTTGGTAATTGTGAAACAGTGCGTTCAATTTAACAATCAAAAATATTTTTGTGTCTCTCTAAGGTGTGGTGTAAGCTTAGTCAATTAATGAGGTAACAGTAAAAATAAGTTAATGTGATATTTTGGGTAATAGTGAAAAAAAAAAAACTTAATGAAAAAAGGTAAAAAATGCTAAATGCAAAATTAAAGCGTCACATGGCATGACCTCATGCACTCCTGCATGAAGTCTCTATTTTATGGTCTGTTTGGATTGAAGGAGAGGGAGGGTGAATAAAATAGATTTGGCCCAAAATTAGCATATTTTCAGCCAACTCTACTCTAATTTCCTCCGCTTCCCATTTTTCCCCTCTCAATCCAAACGGGCTCTTAAAGCATTACTCTCCACTACTGGCAATTTATCATAAAAACAAAAGAACTTAACCTTGGACTTTTGTCTCTAGGACTATGATCTCAATAAAAAGAGTTAATTTTTAACCATTTAAATAAGATTAGCATAGTTCAGGTAATGCACTTTTGCTACAATTCTTATAAACATCACATTCTACTGATGGTTTTGAGAATGTTATATATATATATATTATAGCATAATTGCTATAGAATTTTGGTAGTAATGAGTTCATGGTAAGAATTAACAAAAAAAAAAAAAAAAAAAATTTACCTGTAGAGGTTTCGCCAGCTTGATGGTGGTGGGAGGCTGGCTAGCATGGTGGTGGTGGGAGGCTAACCAGCATGACAATGGTGGTGGCCACTCAAATTCCTTTCTTTCTCTCTCTTACAAATGCTTTGTCAATCTCAATTTTTTATTTTTTTTTATTTTGGTAATTGTGGAACAATGCATTTCATTTAACAATCGAAAATATTTTTGTGTCTCTCGATCTCTCCCTAGTACCTTATTGGATTAGTTATATTAGCCCTTAGTTATTGGGTTAGTACCTTATTTATTTATTTATTTTTGCGCTTTTGTTTTTAATACTAAAATGGAGGGTATGGTAAAAGACATGAAGAAAAAAGAAAGTTGTGGTGTAAACTTGGTCAATTAATGAGATAACAGTAAAAATAAGTTAATATGATATTTTGGGTAACAGTAAAAAATACTTAATAAAAAGAGGTAAAAGAAACTAAAAGCAAAATTAGAGCGCCACATGGCATGACCTCATGCGCTCTCGCATGAGGACTCTGCTTTTATATATACTAGCTTTTAAACCCGTGCAAATGCACGGGAATTACATAAGTACATGTATTTTCGAATTTTTGAAGAAAAAACAACTGTACATCTATTTTTAACAAAATAAAAAATAAAAATAAAGAAAATTTGTAAGAGTCCACAAATAAATTTTTGTATATAAAAATAATTAGAATCCAAGAAAGCAAATATATTCAAATAATTTTAGGTAAATATTTGTAGAAAAAATTTTGTTTCAAAATTTTTTCTAAAATAAATTTAATTAGATAAGTATGTAGTGAATGCAACTGAATTTATAAATTTTGAAAAATAATACTTGGTATGAATTTCAAATTTAAAATGTATATAACACTCCGTATGATATCCATAAAAATATGTGTTGTCTTACAAATTCTAAACAACTAAAATTGTAACATCCACTATGATGGAGAGGAAAATATTTCTAGCAATTGGAAAAAATAAAAAAAAGAATCCAGCTAAAGAGAATAGTGTGATCGTCCTTCCTTGGAAGCAAATTGGTGGGAAAGCAGGATTGTTGTTCGTTTCACATTCTTCATCTTAATACTTCTTCAGCTAAAGAAATTGTACCCATGAACCTAAGTTTAAATAATTAAAAAAAAAAAAAAAAATCAAAGCTATTTAGACATCAAATTTGGCATAAAATTTGATAAGACAATTTTAATTATAAAAATACAAACCAACCTCAAGAATATCTCATCATCTCCCAATCTAAATAAAACTTGCTTAATTTAATGTGCATGATAGTGGATGACAAAATCTTTGGTTTATGACTAATGGTTACATACTAACATAAGACTTGATATGTCATATTAAACTTTACCTTGAAACTGCCCAACTACTCATCTAAGCCCATTTTTTCACTAACAAAATAAACATTTCCAAGATGCATGATACTAAGAAAAAGTATGTAGTCCTTTCGTTACCTTGCATAGACAATAGAAATACCTTTAAAATTTCAAATGTAAATATAATGTAAAGTAAAAAGTTCATCCTAGTGAAGTAAATAAATTTAAATGTAAATATAAAAATTATGCTTGAACTATGTGTTGGGTAAGTACACTTTGGGGTGTGGAGCTATGTAGTTTTGGCCTAATTATCCACCGTTTACTGATCTCTCTAGTAATCTGCAAAAGTAAATATATCTAAAGCATTTACTAATTTGCTTAAAGTAAGAACCTACAAAAATAAGGAGATTCACATAAACAAACTAACCTAAGTAAATAATTTAACACTACATATATACTTGAAACACACCAAATCTGAAACCTACCAATTTTGGCCTGCGGTAATGTAATCAAGATTTCATCTCTTAAATTCTTTTTTTTTCCCCATAAAATCTATAAGCTGACAATTTGGAATACCAATCTACCATTCCTAGGAACCACAACGAATTAAACCATGAGACTATGGGGGAAAATATGTCATTGTAAATACAAAATTCCTGAGAAGAGTCAACATAAATGAGATGCTAGAAATTGAGATCCTATAAAATATGAGATTGTGTGCCAGGTAATTAAGTATAATTGTCTAAAATTCAGAACAGATGGCAGGTTTATATAAATGAACCATTACAAATTTTTAACGTTTATCAATACCAAACTTAAATTTAACTACATAAAGTAACGTTTTATGCTCTATTTTGTATATAATAATTCAACAAAATATTAAATAATGATTATAGGTAATTTACTACTATAGCAACTCAAACATTACAATCACTGATGGGATAAAATGTAAGAGACAACAAACCATATATAAAAACACCATTTGAAATTGAAACTCTCATTTATAGTCATCACCAATCACAATTGAAATACCTCAGAATCAAGAAAACTTAATATTTGGGGTAGACAAAAATTTGAAACCATCTTAGGTCATATGCAAGGTTTGTTGCAAGAGGATCATAGATTAGTTCATGAACAAAGCAAAAGTGCTTTTGGCTTTTAGTCAATTTTTGCTTTGCCTAAAGCAATTCAGTACCTTAGTTTTTTTGGCTTTAGAAATTTCCCAGTTTTGCCAAGTAGTGCATAGAGTTGAAAGGGCTCTCTACAATTTTCTAGGGAAGACTCTTTCCCATACATTTGATCATTTTGCAATTAACTAATTCGGACTAAATTTTTTTTTTTAGATGAATAGTCATAAAATATGTAATCTCTAGACTCTTGCTTTCTCCTGTAGAACACACATACAACGTCAGACTTATCCCCATTTACCAACCCTATTAGGAGTGGGAAGTCTATCCATAAGAGTTAGCCAACAAATGATGGCATGCTTGCAAATACCAGCAGAAGAACAAACCAAAGCCCTCTAATTAACAACTGGATGCCTTTCCCTAATCTTATTCCAAGTTTATCTAAACTAACAAACATCAAAATAAACAGAAATGCAGCAATTTATTACTTCCTAAGCACAATGAGGAGCATAAAAGTAACCCAGCATAGATAGTACCAATTCATGTCACAAAACAGAGCTACCAAAGACTTTCATGCATAGTATAAGAAAAAATAAGAATGCTTTTGTCAATTGAACAAACAAAACAGGAGTCATGGGAAAAATATATCATGTTCCATATTTTGAAAGTCAATCTCTCATAACTTTCCTTTTGGATTGGAAGATTAAGGCTTATGCTTATTTCTTTCCACAGCTGAATTCATGACCAGCCAAATGGGTTATTTTCTTTGAGATTGATCTTGATCTGCCTTCCTCTTAAATGGTTTGTGTTAATCTTCTAGTCTTATGCAAAGTTCCAATTTGGCCTAAAGTATAACGAACAATATAAAATGAAATTTCAGAATAAAAGCAACATTATAATTTTATCAAACAATTTGTAAGCATGTAACTAAAATGTAGTTACCATTACCATTAGAACAATATTTCTAACGTAAAGACCATCAATTACATACAGTTGAGTTGATGTTTGAGTAGAAAATACATGAGAAGTTCTTGGAGGACAGTTGCTTATTCCGAAATTGTGGTGCAACACTGTCTGGAATAAATAAGCACACCATCACACAGCTATGAAAAAAACTATGTACATAGTATGTAATATTACCAATTGCATCACATTTGATTCATAATTCATTTTATCCACCATGCTGATATCTTCTAGACTTCATTCTTCTAAATTTTTGTTCATATTCATTGTTCATAAACGAATAAATTATGTAGATTTATCATAGTATGAGGTGGGAAAAATTGAACCCAAACATCACATATTAAGTCTAAGAGGGATTTCATCAAACATGTGGAATGCAATAAAAACAGATATGTAGATCAGTGCAACTTTTATCTGTGTTCAAAGAAACCCAAAAATTCAAATCGAGTCCAATTTAGTAACATCATAGACACAATAGCAAGCAATGAAACACATATTGCAAGATTTGAATATTTATATGAGCTTACCAATAAAATCTATTGTGGCCCAATTCATTGTCGAATAAAATCTAAGCCAAGAACCAATATTCGTTCAATGAAAGATCAAACAAAAATGCATTTTTTTGGAAAATTTGATAGTTGCAAAATGGGTCAGATTGTAAGAGATGCTGATAAAAAAGGAGGGTTCTTTTCAATTTCTGAAGATGCAAAATTGGTTTGTGAATTTGGATTTTCTTCTTCCTATGTCTGTTGGTTTGGAATGGAACATGCAAATGGAAAGAAAGTGGGCCAAATTTGGTAAACTACACAGAAAGAGTATTCGAAACAGGAAAATTAACAATGTTATACTGACCTTGTGTATATGGAGTTGTAGAAATGAAACGAACAGAGCGTGAAGAGGGAAGAATTTCCTTTCTTTTTGCTCGTTTTTGTTGAACAAAACGGAAACAGCGGATGATAACATTCTTATTGAGATGCAGCACCAAATTGATCCATAAAGATCTGAAGAGTAAAGACATATAGCCAAAACGAATTGAACCCAAATATCCCAAAGAAAAACCAAATAACTAATATTAAAAACCATTATAAACCAAATTCCTCACTCAAAACCGAACCTAAGCCAAAACCTGAATTCAATCCAATCTAACCAAAATACCCAGACCTAAATCATATTTGACACCAAATTTAAAGAACCAAAAAACAAAAACTATACCGGTGGAGGGTACGGGGTTTGACGGAGGCAGAAGCAAGATTGTCTTCTCAGATTTTTTCTCCCTCCATTTTCTATGCCTGACCAAATTTCTTTCTCTCTATCGTTCTCTCTCCACGTTCTATTTGGCGGTTTTAATGTTTGATTTTTCTTTCTTTATGTGGTTGCAGTTCTGGTGCTCTAAGTCTGGCGAGGGAACAGACGTTGAGAGCTTACGAAGTCTCTCCTTCTTTCTCTATATCTGCGTTTTTTTTTTTTGGAAGATATTTAACCGGTTATTTTTCTTTTTATAATGAGAGGCTATCAAACGGTGTGGTAACATTCCAATCCAATACAATCAAAATTCCCAGACCTAAATCATATTTAAACCCAAATTTAAAGAACCAAAAAACAGAGACTAACCGATGGAGGATACGGATCTGATGGTCTGTCTTTCTATTTATCTGTATCTGCCTCTTCGTATCTCAATACCTCTTGGGCCTTTCATCGTATTTGATTTTGCTCGGTGGTAGTTCTCTCTATCTCTGTATCTCCCTTTCACCAAACCGTTTCAACAAATCGGCTACCTTTATGGTCTGGGTTTTGGACGATGAAGAAGGGGTTTAGCCGTGGAGTGTGTTTTGGAATGGAGAAGTGGACGATGAAGAAGGGGTTTACCGTTGAGGGCTTACGAACTCTCTCCTTCTCTTTGTATCTGCGTTTTTTTTTTTTTTTTTTTTTTTTTTTTTTTTTGGAGTAGCGCAGCATTTTAACCGGTTAATTTTTTTTTATTTATAGAGAGGCTTTTAAACGGTGCTATGATACTGCCAAACAACATAATTTATCACTTAAAAGATTGTAATGCATCGCCTTTTAAATTGTAAACGTGGCAGCACCTCCTTCAAAGGCTTCGTCTATTATATATATATAGATACTAGACACGGACCCGCGCATTGCGTGTGATTATTTTTTTAAGGGAGGTCTCATTGTTATCATTATTTTGTAATTTGAACTAACTTAATGAAGAGAAATGCATTTCATAATCTTGTTCATTGCAAAATATTTTTTTATTATTGAAGAATTGTTTTATTTAAATTTTGAAACCTTAATTCTACCATAGTTGGTTGACTAATTTGTACATCTCTAAGTCAATTATACACATTTTGCATGCTACATGTAAACCCTATTTTCCATAAGGCTGAAATAATGTGGGAAACATTTGATTCTATGGAATTTAAAAACTAAAATTCTTATATCTTGTCTTAATGTTGCCTAAATAATGTTAAATGAAATGTCAAAAATGGGATTTTGAAAATTTCTATGTTTATTTTTTATATATTTCTATTATTATTGAAGAATATCTTCTTTTTAGTTTTGATAAGAAATATGGTTTTCCATATTAGAGTTTGATTAGTTTTAAATTTAAATTTTGTATGATTGTATTTAATTATATGATTTAATTAAGTGAATGTAACAATTGATTTTATTGACATTCGTATGATCATCTTTAACTAATTTTTTACTCCTTCTATCAAGCTCTTTGTTTTCCAAGTAACGGTTACTAAATATGTATTGTAACGTTTATTTTTATTTTATTTTTTTCATTCCAATTTACTACCATTAACTTAGTGTATCTATAACTATTGGTTTGTTTATGATATGTTTGGTATGATATTCTATTGTTGTTGTTGTTGTTATTATTATTATTATTATTATTATTATTATTATTATTATTATTATTATTATAAATTTAGTGTTTCTAAAATAGCATGTGTTTTGTATTCCATTCTTCTATTGATGCATTGTAGCATTTCATGGGAAGACTTTATGAGAGCAATTTTTATTTATTTGAATTTAAGTAAAATATTTTATGTTTAATTTTTTAAAATAAAAAAATGATAGAAAATATAAATAATTTAATAATATGAGGGATATGGCTGAATTTAAATTTTGAATAAAATAAGATGAACAAAAAAAATAGTAAAAATGAAATGTATATCAATAAACACCAAATTATTCTGAAGAATACAAAAAAAGATAACAACTTGAAACACAAATAAAAGGAATTATGCATAGAATGGGAGAGGCAATAAAAAAAAGGAAAAATAAATGTAGATAAATGGCAAGATGAATAGTGATATTAAGGTAGCGAGTAAAGGAGAGATGAAAAAGTAAAAGGAATGAGAAAGTGTAAAAATAAGTTGAGAATTTAATAATAAGAAGAATAGTTTAAAAAAAGAAAAATATGAATTTTTTTTTTTTTTGAGAATCAAAAATATGATATTTTGATTGTAATATAATAGATTTTTTAATTCACTTTAAACATTAAAAAAATTATAGGAAAATTTGGAAAGAAGAAGGATAATAACATAAAATAAATGCTACAGTTGATTTTTTTACACTATAAAGTTTTTAATGTCCACCGTAAGGTCATCTCTATTTTTTTTTTTTTAACTCCTCCCATCACGTACTCATCGGCCTCTTTATTTTCTAAATAACAGTTACAAATTGATATTTAATTTCTTTTATTATTCTTTCTCTCTCTACACTTTATTACCTATAAATCTCTCTTTTTGTTTATTGATTGGCATCCTATTGTTTTCCCAAATTTGATAATAATTCTAATGTACTAAATATGCATTGTAATGTTTATTATTATTTTTTTCATTCCATTTTGCTGCCATTAAATTAGTATAGCCATCACTATTAGTTTTTTCAGTTATGTTTGGTTTGATATTCTATTTTTATTATTATTTTTTAATTTAGTGTTTCTAAATTGGTATTTGTTTTGTATTTCATTTTTCCATTGTAAGATTTCATGGGAAGAGTTTATAAGAACAATTTTTATTTATCTAAATTTAAGTAAAATATTTTATGTTTAATTTTTTTTTTTAAAAAGAGAGACAAAATATAAATAATTTAATGATATGGATTATGAAGGATGTTGCTAAATTTAAATGTTAAATAAAATAAAATGAAAGAGATAATGACTCTCTATCTCCACTATCTCTCTCTCCTAATTTGATTGTGGGTTTTAAACTTTCAATTTGGTTAATAATTTGTTGCTCATGATTTAATTTATTAGGAATTGATTGCAACCGATAGTTTTAGTGTTTTCCTTCCTTTGGGTGAGCTTCCAAACTGGCTTGAGTACAAGAGTAAGGGATCAATTTTATATTTTGTTGTGCCCACGCTAGTAAAGCAAAAGATTCGAGGATGGTCTTTATGTGCGATATTTGCAAGAAGCTTTCACGATATGAATGGATTCACTATAATCTATGAATTAAAAAATTATACCAAGAAAATCACATGGCAATATCAACAAAAGAATTGTCGTGTAATACCATGTTAGGAATATCTGTGGTTGCATTCTATTGGAAGCTCGAGATGAAATGGAGTATTCAATAATGCATAATAAGCAGTGGTTCCAAGTGAAGAAGTTTGGGGTCAACTTGATTTATGACAATGATGAAAAGAATTACCTATCATGTTTTGAACCAATAATCGAAAATGCATGTCTTCCTTGAAATGATGATTATATACTATTTTTGTATTACAATAAGATAATATTTTAAAATAAGAATTAAAAAGATAACAACAGAAAACACAAAACTAAATCATATCAATTCAAAGTAGAATTGTAAAGAATACAAAAAGTTCAAAATTAAAAAATACACCAAAAACTGAGAGAGAGAGAGAGAGAGAGAGAGAACCTTTTGTGTGTGGAAAAACAGAAAATTATGCATGAAATGATTGAGAGAACAACAAATTTATAGCAAGAGGTTAAGAATAAGAAGAGTCAAAAATAAAAGAAGATAAAGGGGTAGGGGAATAGTGATATTAAATTCGAGTGTAGTGGGGATATGAAAAGCTAAAATGGAATAACAAAAGTTGAAGAAAGTATAATAATAAATAAGAATAATTAAAAATAAGATTAATATGATATTTTGATTTTAATATAATGGACTTATTATATGAAAAATTGAAAAGAAAAAAAGATGTTGACATGGCTGCTGATGTGGCTCAACAGCAGCGTAGCAATATTAAATGCTACGCTTCAGCTTTTAGTAATATATAGATAGATGAATAATGTCAAACTAGGTTTCACAAAAAAGAAAAGAAAAGAAGAGATGGTTTATTATATTTTTCATTATTTTATTTTAATTGAAAGTTTTTAAAATCGAGGGTTTAATTTCCTTCTCCCCAAAAATAAAAATAAATAAATAAGATTATGAATTTTCTTGATATATGATTTAGGTATTAAAATTTATCAACAATGAGTAAAGAGAAGATTATAAAATTCTGAATTATTAGTAAGGATACATACAATGAACTATTGTAATCCATTAGTCTTTTTTGTTAGGTTTGTATTTATAGGTTGGAAATTGTGAACAAAGATTAAGTCTAGAAGTCATTTTCAAGACCATTTGATGTTCACGACTATTGTTCAAGACTAATGCTGAAAGTGAAGTTGCACACTCAAAAACCACAGAGATTGCTACTATGAAGAATCTTCAAGAATATTCTTGCAGTTGTAGATTGGCGTTCAAGTTGAACAAATCCACAATAGAAGAGTCGAAGGATTTAGTGTTGTATGTGGTTATGTCAGTAAGTTTTACTTAGAGTTGCTATAAGATTAGGGTTGATTCTATTATAAACTTCAATTCTATATAGTGGATCTATTTCCTCGAGGGTTGGTGGTAAATCTCTAGTGAGTTTTTCCCATCTAAGGTTTTCTCTTTGTAACCATATCGCATTATTCTTTATTTTCTGCACTTGTTTTGTGGTATTGGTTGTGAGACAATTAACCATAAATTGAACTTGAAAGCATAATATCTTAATTAACTTAACTTGACATAAAACTAGTTAATTTGTAACAGTCGGGTTCTAAATTCCCAACACTATTTTTTTGTGTGTTCACTTTAAACCTCACTCTTTTATTATCATGTCAAACTAAACCACCCCTTACTTTGCTGGTTTTGGCACAATAATGAAAGTGTGAGATTTAAAGTGACATTTATAAGTATGACATTAATTTATTAGAGAAACAAAATATGTTTTTTAATGTTCCCTTCAAATATTTAACATGTGCCTTAATACATAAAACTTAATAATTTCTTTTTCTTTTGTAATGAAATTTAATAGTTTCTTGCTACTATTGGAGAATAGGGAACACATAATTTGTAACATCCCAGCTTAATTGCATAATTAATTTTATAGGTTTATATGCTTGTTATTATCCTAATTACTTTAAATGCATAAAACTTTGATATTTTGATGTTACAAAAGATTAGGCTCTTTTTTTAATGAAGTAGAAAAAGGTTTTATAAAGGGAAGGGTTTATTTGTAATGTTATTATTATTATTATTTTTATTTGGGCCTTTCTAGAATAAAGAACTATGGAGGCTGATAAGTATAAATGTTAAAAGTAGTAAAGGTGAGTCATCAACTCACTTTTCCCTTTGCAATACACGTGCCCCACCCAAAACTTTCTCCCTAATCTCTTTGTTGCTGCACTGAAGTCGTTCTTTTGTTTCTCTATTCTTTTTTCTTCTTTCTTTGCTCTTGAATTGGCAGCACCTCTCTCTTACTCTCTCTATCTAAAGAAGAAATTAAAAGATTAACAATAAAGTTTCAGGTTCAAAGTTTGTGGCTAAGTAAATAAAACCTTATCTTATTTTGGGTATTTTGATAAAGTAATGGTTTGCTTTAAGTTTCCCTTCTTTATTCTCTAATTTGATTGTAGAAGTTGAAATTGTGGTTTTGTGTTAGCAATTTGAAATATTGAAGATATTATGGTCAATTTGACACCTACTAATGTATTATAACATGTATAGTATAGGTATAAAAACAACCACTTGAAATGAAGGCCAATTGCAATTAGATGATGATTTTGTAAGAAATATGTTGAAGCTGTCACTGTGACAGATTTGGTGTTTACAACATAAAAATATGGATTAAATCAATTTCAGTGAATTAGGATGCTAAGAGTAGTTCTAATGAATTCTAAGACACATATGGTTGTAATGGAAGTGGCCTCACAGCAATTGGATCAATATAAAAATAATGGTTTAATTTCTAAGTTGCAAAAAATTCTGTCAGGACAAATCTGAGCATGTTGTCTTGTATGATTTTTAATAAATCATGGTTTTATGCTTTGACTCGGAAATTGATATGGTATCTACTAGACATCCAGAGGAGTGGCTCTGTAAAATTGCATGAACATCGGAAGTGTTTGGATAGCCCATTTGTATTTTAAAAATGAGGCATATGCTGCTGAAATGAGTAGTAAACAATATATGATATACCTGACTTTGAGGATTTAATTCTAAAGGTAGGGTGAATGTTTTTAGCTATAAATTAGTATACTCATCTTTTGGTATTTTGAATCGTAGATAAATTTTTATGCCTTGGTTTCTCTATGGTTTGGTTCATAATGTGTTTGATGAACGTATCTTGTGCTGTGGGAACCTTTGCGTAATGGGAATTAAGGTTTTCTTGAGTTTGAGAGTTAGGTCGCGATTGATGTATAAGTTTATATATTTAGGAAGAGTTGTTAGTAATAAGTTTTGGTCTTTCATTTAAGTGACGAGAACGAGAACGTGGACACTTGAGCTACTTTGATACAAATCTCTTGCGTCTTCTGTTTTAGGCAAGGGATATGTGACATGTGCGTTTGATAAACATTGTTTAGAAAATTTATTATGCATTAAACCTTTTAATTAGAGATATTACGTATAAGCATGATTTAAGTAAAGATATATGTTCGTGAGTTGTTCAATCTTATATATATGATAATTTTAGCATATTGATGCTATTACTTATATCATGAACATAATGTTTAAGAATAAAGTGGATATGCTACTGTTATGAAATATTTATGTAAAAGCATAGTTATCAGAAAAAATATAGTTTTCGATTATTCCATTATTATGATCTAAACTCATCTAGTAGGGGTTATAGTACTGGTATTTCCATGGAGATTTTTATTGGCTATTATAAGTGGTGAGGACTCTGCTGTACCCGCCTTTGTTGGGAATGACCAACTTGTGAAGGATGTCAACTGACTCCATGGTTGATGATATGATCACACCGAAAGGCGTGATACTTTCTAATATGATCTTGGAATTTCCTAGCATTGTGGGGAATGCTAGATGCCTGACACATTGTGCTGGAAGCCTCCTAAAGTTGTGACAGACTTACAATTGGGCGGACTAATATGTATTATAAATGAGCTATTAAGCTATTTGGATATTATAAGAAAAGTATGATGATAAGAAAAGTATGTTAAATGCTATGATAAAGTATTTTATAGTCTATTTAAAGATAAGGTTACTGAATTATGTTTAAGTTCCTTATTATGCCCTTTTATTAGTATATGAAAAGAAAATGATGTATTTTCATCTGAAAATTAATAAGTTAGTTTAAGAAGGGTATGAGTACTATTGAAGGCTATTTATCAGAGCTGACGTATTCATTAACATTTGATTTACATGTGTTAGGTTATAAAGATTTAAGATTTTATGTATTTAGAACTCTAATTTGTATTGTTGGCAAACCATGATCAAAACAGGTTGTTTAGTCTTGTTTAGGCTTGCTCAAAGTTGGGTCTTTCATGTAAAGTTGGAATCGAGAGATTGTAGATGCATTGGTTCATTTCTGCCTGGCTCGATCGATCGAAAGAAAGACTCGATCGATCAAATCTCGAGCAGAATGTTTTTCTGTAGAATTTTCCAACTTAGCCCTAACTCATTAAACGTTTTGGGTTTTCTGCTTTTACCATAAGTATATAAAGAAAAACCCTAGCCATGTTTTTAGAGTTACTCTAGTTGAGTTGTTGCTCATACTTTGCTGTTTTGTGTAAATATCTTGTGAGATCTAGATGAGTTTTCCTTTACACAAAGCTTAGGATTTTCAAGGTAGAGATTACTTCAATATCTTGATGATCAACTCGGTTGCTACCATAGAAGTTTAAAGAATATCAAGCGTGGGTGCTTGTAGCTGATTGGAGAATCCAAGAAAGAAGGAGTCCGTGTCAGTAAGTTCTACTGGTGGGTAGCATTAGGAAGTTAAGCGGGGAGCTTGTAAGTCCTTTTGTATGAACTTCGATTCTTTTGCATAATGGATTCAGGTTTACCTTGAGGATAGCTAGGTTAAATCCTCCTCAGGTTTTTACTGTGTGGTTTCCTGGGTAATCATATCATTGTATCTTTTATATTTTCGCTGTTTTATACTTTTGGTATGATTGTATGTTTGTGATAACCTAGAATTGCTTAAATTAACTAAGTTAATCACTTGGCTAATTAACTAAGTTAAACTGGTTTTTTTAAGGGGTCTAAAACCATTCAAGTGGTATCAGAGCAGGTAGCTCTCTTGCTAGAGATTTTTTGATCTCTGAGCTGATCTATGACCCCTGTTGTCATGGAGTATGGATACTCTCTTATTGTTCATTCTCACTTTAATGGAAATAACTATGCTTATTGGAAAGTAAGGATAAAAGCATTCCTGAAATCTATTGATGAAAGGGTTTGGAATTCCATTGAATACAGATGGCAGAAGCCCACTACTCCTGTAAGTGAGTGGCAAACTTCTGAAAAAAAAATAGTAGGCTTCAACAGCAAAGTTATGAATGTCATCTTCAATGCTGTTTTTATGGAGGAATTTAAGAAAATCTCTAATGTTGAGGTTGCTCACACTGCATGGAAAATCCTCCAAATTGTGCATGAAGGCACAAAGGCAGTAAAGATTAATAAACTGCAGCAATTGACTTCTAGATTTGAAAGCATTAGAATGTCTGATGATGAATCTTTTGATGAATTCTATGCTAAATTAAATGATATTGTTAATTTTGCCTTTAATTTGGGTGAAATCTATGATCAACCTAAAATTATTAGGAAGATTCTTAGATCTTTAACTGAAAACTTTAGACCTAAAGTGACTGCCATTACTGAGAGCAAGGATGTGGACAGCATCCCTGTTGATGAGCTTGTAGGATCTCTTCAATCCTATGAGTCTGACTTACCCAAAGTGAACAAATCCAAATCAATGGCTCTTAAGTCAGTTGATGATGTTGATATTGGTGGATTTGATGATGAGCTCTCTGCTACAAAGATTGCATACCTTGCTTAAAACTTTAGAAACTTTCTTAGGAATAACAATAGAAAGATAAGAGGTACAAACACTGTTGAACCTAGAAACTTTAGGAAGAATGATCCCACTAAGGTTAATAATTTTGAAAAACCTAGAGAAAAAGTTGGTCAATCTTTAAACAATCAATTGGGTGCTCAGTGTTTTGGGTGTCAAGGGTATGGTCATATGAAATCTGAATGTCCTACATTCTTGAGATCTAAAGGTAAAGCTATGGCTGTAACCCTTAGTGATAATGAGGTTTCTGATAATGAGTTTGGATGTGACGAGGATGGAAACTTCATTGTTTACACTGCTACTACTGTAGTAAATGAAAGTATATCTGTTGAAGAGAACTCTTTTGATGGGGAACTCTTTGAAGATGCAGATCTTCAAGAGGCCTACAATAAATTTTGGAAAATTGGTGCAAAGGATGCTATGAATGTTGAACTTGGCCTGAAGAAAATTGAATCTCTTAAGCTTGAAAAGAAGAATTTGCTTGTTAATTTGTTTGATGCTAATGATCTTTTGAACAATGTTAAATCTGAGAACATGCGCTTGCTTGATAAAGTTAAAACTTTGGAACATGATTTATCTGTTGCTAGATCTGCTAGTTCTAAACTTGATCATATGTTGAATGTTCAAAAGCATCCTTCTGATAAATCTGGTTTAGGATATGTTGAAAGCATTTTTGATTCTGCACCATATTCCACAAACTTTTCTCCTCCATCTTCTTTTGAACCTTCTGTGAGTGAGGTTGTGAGTGAAACTGTTAAGCCCCCTGAGAGTGAGGTTGTTAAACCCATAGAAGTTTCACCACCTAGGAAGATTAGGGTTGATCTAGGAGAGTCTAAACCTAAGGATTCTACCCTCTCTAAGGACAAGATACATGGTAAAACTGCTTGGGTTTGTCACTATTGTGGAAAGTCTGGACATATTCGTCCTAAATGTTACAAGCTTCAAGCTACTAAGAGAGCAAACAAACCAAAGGTGCTTGTGCCTCAAGCACAAGATCCTATGGCACTCATTGGTGAATTGGTAAAGGCGTTAAACCTTTATTTCAATCCTGGAGTTAGAAATCACTCAAATGTGAATAAGAACTCCAATGCTCATGGTGCATCTAAAAGGTTTTGGATGCAAAAGACTCGATCTAATTGAGTCTTTCTGACATGATCCTTGTGCTTCATTGCTCATTCCTTTGTGACCATTGTTATTTGGTTTTTTTGTGTTTTTTTGTGGTTTTTTTTTTTTTTTTTTTTTTTTTTTGTTCTAGGACTTGCATTGCATTATATTCATGCATTTATTTGTTTTCTCTTTCAATATAAAAAAAAAAGGAGAAAAGCAAAATATGTTATGGCACTATGTTTCTTGGTTTTTGAAAATAAGGTTGGTCAATTTATTTACACATAACATGTCGTATGTACCTTGTTTAGCGTTGATGAGCTTATTTATTGCACTTGACTAGTTGAAACTTTGTAGTGCATGTTGTGTGGGAAAGATGTTTATGGTTTTTGATCACTTTGTCTTGATCTTGAAATCATATGTTATTTGACTGTTGAACTTGATTCTTTTGAGAAATGCATAAATAATCATCTCACCACTGTTCATTAGCCAATCATGAATACCTTAGTGCATATCATAAGATTTTGTGCTCGAGAAAGTGTAGCACATGTACAAAAAGAACATAAGGTGATGCCTCAGCTTAATTGCTTAATGCTTAAATTGGTGTGTACTATTAGGCTTGATACTATCTCACATAATTAAAATTGGTGTGTACTATTAGGCTTGATGCCATCTCACATAACTATGAGGCAAAAATTCAAGAAACTTACATGATTGCAAGCTTTTGTTCTAGGAGATGTGGGAGTTATAGGATGTAACTCTTTAGGTGATAGTCTCTTTTAAATTCCGTGTGATGAATTTTGTAGACTTTGTGATTGATTTCTATTCACATATCATCTCACATGTATCTCAAGTTTTTGCTAGTTTGCACACACTACACAAGTTACTCTTTGTTAAATACTGTACATGTTATTGTGTGTGTTTTTGGTCTGACCAACCAAGTTTGGAAATACCTTGAGTATTATGCAAAACATTTTTTTTTTTGCTTGTGATTATAAAGGAAGAACTGGCTGAAACTTTCATTAGAGAAACTAGGATTAAAAATTTGGGTTTTTGAAAAAGCATTCCATTTTATCTCATACTCATGCATCGTGTTTCATTGATTTTAATGCTTTGAGGATTTTTTTTTTTTTTTTTTAGTTTTTCAAAACTGGAATTTTTCTCAAAATATTGTGATCCACTGATTGTTTCAATCGATTGAAACTATTTAAAATTCTTTTTAAAACTTTTGAAGTGATTCAATCTATCGAATGTAATTTTCGATCAATCAAAAGTCGTGGATCAGATTTTTTAAACAGTACTCTTTGACTGATTCCACTACTTTTTCAGAAGTTTTTTTCAAACTTCCTTTTCTCTCTTCGACTAGGCAACGATCTACAACGATTTTTTGTCGTTTTCCTTCAAAATTTTTGTAAGATTTCTCTTTCCTCAAGCTAGTAGGTCTCTTTTGCCCTTCTTTTTTGAGTTTCTTTGCATTTTTCATGCATTTTACCTCATATTTGTAGACCTTTCTCTTTTTGGGATTTTTGATGTTTCAAGCCCAATTTTGTGAAATTGATCAATAGGTTTTTATGGGGACAAGCTATAAAGATATTCTTGATAGTTTAATTTGATAAATTTTGGGTTTTGTGGAGAATTGAAAATTCTAGGGTTTATAATTGTTCCGAATTGGGGATTTTGATCAATTAGGTTGAATTTGATAAAATTGGCTTGTTGATTGGATGTGATTAGGCATTATAATCTATGGATTGTATTTTGTAATGCTTAATTCATCAATGTGCTTCAAAATTTTACAAGTGATTTTCAAATTTTTGGGGTTTTTGGTTAGAAACTCTATGCTCCAGTCAATTTTGTGAAATTAAACTTAAAATTGAACTTTGTTTACTGCATTAGTACATGCATCATGCCATTTTAACTATTCATGCATCATATAGTTTTTATTTATTTATTTATTTTTTTGGTGCTAACTTATAGTCTGCCTTTGGTTATTATTTGTTTCTCTTTTGATTTTCTCTTGTGTCTCTGTCCTTTCCTTAACATCATGCCTAGGAAAACTAGGGCTCGTAAGTCTGTCCCTTAACCTACTCCTTCCCCTCCATCCTTTGACTGTGAGAAATTTTCGAGTGAGAAAAACCAGGAAATCTATGAGAAGTTGAACCTTAGGCGTAAGATTTGGTTTGAGCGGTCTATCATTTTAGATGAGTTGGATCTTGCCATTAGGGCAAACTTAGAGCGTAGGGGCTAGCTACCCTTGGTGGATATTTCTGATCCTCTTCCACCTACTACCTTGGTTCGAGAGTTCTACTCGAACATCTCGATCCGCATCTATGAGTCCAACATTTTAGTAAAGAGTTGGATACGAGGCGTAGAGTATACCATTACTCCTACAGTAGTGGCTGATGCTCTAGGAGTACCTTTGGTCCAGCACCCTGTCTACCCTTATGATGAGTCTCCAGTTTTGAGTGATATCATGTCTTATATCACTGGGTCATCTATCCAGTGGGGTTCTGATCCTAGGATCACCACTGCTGAGCTTTCTGAGCTACACTATCTTTTCTTTAGGATAGTGTGTCACTGCTTTTGGCCCATTTCTCATCTGTACCCCATTCCTCTTGAGAGGTGTGTATTTTTGTACGCTCTAGTTACTGATGCTCCTATCAGTTTTTCCCATTTGTTCTTTCGTTCTTTGAACGAAGTGTATAGGAGTTCATCTTCTTCTCATGCCCTTGTTCATCCTATTTTTATCCATAGGTTTCTTCTTTATCTTGATCTTAGTGGTTTTCCTTCCTCTGAGCCTGTGCATGTCATTGGTCCTATAGGTGCTTCTTTTCTTAGACAGAGGGTTGCTCACCTTCGAGCTGGCTCTAAACACCCTAGGTCTACACCTTTTGGGTCCGCACCTCCTCCCTCTTCTTCTACAGGTCCTTCTGGTGAGGATGTTCCTGATCCTGATGATGCTGTTGCTGTTGCTGCTGTTCCTCTACCTCCATCGAATGACTTTGATATCCGTCGTACTTTGGAGACTATCATGACCATTCAGGCGGCTCATAGTCAGATTTTGGTGGACTTGCTTAACGAGATCCGTGCATTACGAGCTGCTCTGGCACATCTTCGTTTACCCTCACCACCTCCTTTTGATGATGGATTGTGATTGCTCTTTGGCATTTCGTCACAAAAAGGGGGAGTAGAGTTTATAAAGGAGTTTTGTAGATAGGGAAAGTTTTTGTTGTTTTGAGGAGCTAGTGGAGCTGTTAGATTGTATTTATGCGCTTCACCTTGTATATCTTTTTTTTTTTGGGATATTCATGTTAGGGGGAGTAACATTGCTTGATATACATGTTTTCTTTTTTATTCTTGTTGCTTTGGATTCACTATTTATTGATTTATATTCTATGAGTTATTCATTTGATATATGTCTTTATTGTGTGTTGTGTGAATCATACAAAAATGTTATACCTGTTTATATGCTATTTTCTGTCACACATGCGTTTATACGTTTGTTAAGTATTTCAGGAATGAACAGGTTGATTCAATTGAGCTGCTGTCTACACTTACAACTGATGGATAGTAGTTAGGATTGAATTTTGGTTTTATGAGCATTATTTTTGCAAAGGGCTTTTTAAATTGTAAACTTTGAGCTTAGTGTTTGTGTTTTGTCACAGATTGCCAAATGGGGAGTCTGTTAGGTTTTAAAGATTTAGGGTTTTATGTATTTAGAACTCTAATTTGTATTGTTGGCAAACCATGATCAAAACAGGTTGTTTAGTCTTGTTTAGGCTTGCTCAAAGTTGGGTCTTTCATGTAAAGTTGGAATCGAGAGGTTACAGATGCATTGGTGCATTTCAGCCTGGCTCAATCGATCGAAAGAAAGACTCGATCGATCGAATCTCGAGCAGAATGTTTTTCTGCAGAATTTTTCAACTCAGCCCTAACTCATTAAATGTTTTAGGTTTTCTTTTTTTACCCTAGGTATATAAAGAAAAACCCTAGCCACGTTTTTAGAGTTGCTCTAGTTGAGTTGTTGCTCATACTTTGTTGTTTTGTGTAAATCTCTTATGAGATCTAGTAAAGCTTTCCTTTACACAAAGCTTAGGATTTTCAAGGTAGAGATTACTTCAACATCTTGATGATCAACTCGGTTGCTACCATAAAAGCTTAAAGAATATCAAGCGTGGGTGCTTGTAGCTGATTGGAGAATCCAAGAAAGAAGGAGTCCGTGGATTCGGAGCTTGCACGTGGTCATGTTAGTAAATTCTGTTGGTTGGTAGCATTAGGAAGTCAAGCGGGGAGCTTGTAAGTCCTTTTGTATGAACTTTGATTCTTTCGCATAGTGGATTCAGGTTTATCTTGAGGATAGCTAGGTCAAATCCTTCCTAGGTTTTTACCGTATGATTTCCTAGGTGATCATATCATTGTGTCTTTTATATTTTCGCTGCTTTATACTTTTGAGATGATTGTATGTTTGTGATAACCTAGAATTGCTTAAATTGACTAAGTTAATCACTTGGCTAATTAACTAGGTTAAACTGGTTGTTTTAAGGGGTCTAAAACCGTTTAACATGCATTCTTGTCAAATGCTCATGGAGCTTAAAACCTTATTGGGCTTCGCAGCTTACCTTATTATATTTTAATGCATAGATTCTTTCCTAGAAGTAGTAAGAGTATTAGAGGTGGCAAAGAATTTGTGATTCTTATTTGTTAGAATGTATAGTTTATGTTGTATAGTAGTTTAGCTCTTTTGTTGTATAGAAGGAATCAAGATATACTTGATCCTTTTGAGCACAGATGTAATTCATAATCTTAGTTTGGTCTGAACCCTAGTTTTATGTCTTTGGGGTTAGGCTTGTAAATAACAGTTTTGTTAAATGTTTAGTTATGTAATAATTGCACAAATACTTTAAGTTTCAGCCAAGTTGTAATCTTGCAAAGTTCGAAATGAAATGAAGTTTCAAGATTTTTATAAATTTTGCATATTATGGCTTTTATGCAAGAAAAGAAAAAGGAACACAAGAAATGATTTTGACAAGCACCTTCAGCTTAAGTTGGTACGCATTAGTATTGAGGTAAACTTGATATTAACATGTCGGTTGATAAGTCAGAAATTTACGATCGTCATTAAGCTAAAACCATCATTAACCAAGAGACGATGTCACGCATTTATTACGCTCATGGATGACAAAACGTAATAGACAGAGCAATGGTCAGAGAATGAACTGTGAACTTCAGACCAAGATCTTTCTCTAGTCTGTCATCAATAAAACATAAACATCTTAAAAACATCTTAAAGCTATATTTGTTCAATAAAGCTTTCAAAATTCTTAAAAGAAGGTCCACCTTTAGTAACACTCTTTTTAGCCATCTCCTTCAGTTTCAATGCATTTTTTTTTTTATACCATCATCAAAGAGCAATTTTTTTATCTTTATGTTAATTTCATGCCTAGTGATAATCCCATTTTCATCTGGGTTCAACCCTAAACCAATCTTCCAAACATCACATATGTAACTCTTATTTTGGAATTGATCTATAAAGTAAGGCCAGCATAGAAATGGGACTCCCATGCTTATACCCTCCAAGGTTGAATTCCATCCATAATGGCTTAGAAAACATGCAGTAGAAGGGTGAGCTAGCACCTACTCTTAAGGTGGCCAATTAACAATCCTTCCACGATCAGCTATTCTCGTTCTAAACCCATCTAGGAATTCTGAAAGTATTTCATTGATGATATCTAACCGAATAACCCACAAAAATGGTTGGCCTATGAGTTCAAGTCCAAGTGCAAGTTCATCCAATTGTTGTTAGTTGAAGTTTGATGTGCTACCAAAGGAAAAATAAATGACTGAACCCACAGGTTGTTTATCAAGCCAACTTAGGCAAGTTGAATCCTCAGGCCAAAAGCTTCCAATATGACTGCCTCACTGATTGGCTAAAAGTAATGGGCCAATAGGCATGATTTTAGGAATTAAATTTAAGGCCAATGAGTCAAGTTCATAGAATGAGTTGCAGAGAAGCCAGTTGCATTGTTTGACAAAATGGTTCATCCTGAAAACATGTCCAAATAAAAATTCTTGAAACTTTGAGTCTCCAGGGCAGCTCCATGGCAACTTTGTGCTTGTCCATGCAGGGATTTCCTTTGACAGCCAAATCAACTCATTTTTTATTGAGGTTCCTACAGGGTCAGATTATTTTTATCAAAACCAAACATGTACCATATCATATATCAATTGTTTAATATAAAAATAACATCCATATGAACTTCATTGTCTTTTCCATTTTTCTTTTTCATTTAAAGTAAAATCTTAATAGTGAAATGGAGAGACTTAGAGCATTTGTAGCAGTGGAGCTAAATAACTATATAGCTATTTTTGCTCCACCAAAACAGAAAATCAACCATCTAGCAATGGAGCTAAAGGTTTTTTTTTTTTTTTTTTTTTTTTTTACCTTCATTGCTACAGTGCACAACTATCTATGGTTGTGCACTGTAGCTGAGAGCTAAAAAAAAAATTATTCCTAACCCGGATTAAAAAACATAAAACGCAACAAATGAAACTCACACAAAGCACAACCACTCAATTTGATTTCCACAACTCCACCACTCTCCACATCAAACAAGCTCTAGCCACTAATTCAAACCGCAACAACAAAATCCACACCGATTCAAAATGCAAAACTCAACAACTGAAACCCAAGCAAAATGCAATCACCAATTTGATCTCCATGGCTTCACCACTTTCATCAATTCAAACAAGCTTCGGCCACCGAAACTGATTCAAAAACCCACCACCGATTCAACAGCCCATAACAATTCAGCAACCCACGCTGATTCAACCCACGATGCCAATTCAACCCACCTCTAAAACCCAGCCACTAATTCAACTTCAATACTAGAATTGAAACCCAGCCAACACACCTCTAAAACCCAGCCAATTCAAACCACCTTTGAAACCCACACCGATTCAACCCACCTCTAAAACCCAGCCAATTCAAACCCCCATTTTAAACCCAGTAAACACCGATTCAACCTAACCAAAAACAACCGAGTGAAGAAGAAAAAAAAAAAATAGAGAGAAAAGGAGAGACAGAGAAATAGAAAGATAGTCAGAGAAGAGGGAGAGTCAGAGAAGAAAGGGAGACGATAATAGGCTATTATGACAATTGAGAATTCTTTTTTTAGTCAAAAGATAAATTTGTATATATATAATTTGGGGTTAAAACAAAATATTATTGTTACTCTAGTTTCTTATTTGCTATTATGATGATTGAGAAATTTTTTTAGTAAAAAAAAAAAAAATGTATAAGTATAATTTAGGGTTAAAAAAATCACTTGTTAATACTAGACGATTATTTGTTATCATGTGACAACGACGGTGGTGGAAGCAGAAGAGTTAGTGGTGGTGACCATGGCGGTAAAAGAGTCGGTGGCAGTGGCAGTGGTGGTAGAGGCAACAATAGTGGTTGCGGGTAATTGTAATTGTTGTTTATTGTAGTGAATATATTATTTTATTATAGTAAATATATTATTTTATTGTATTAAATATATTATTTTATTGTGTTAAAAGTTAAAATAGATTCACTGCTATAATATATAAGTAAGTAAAGTAGATCAAGTAACTTTTTGTGATGGCAAATAGCTAAATTTTGTAAAGGTGTTAATTGACGTAAGAGTCACTGGCAGAATGGTAGTCAGTTATTACCTTGTGTATCTATAATTCCATCCTCAATAAGCTTTGGGATACTTAGTATGAAAGCCAAGGTTGCTGGTCCAGCAGGACATAGTATAGCACTTTTAATTCCCATCTTTTCAGCTACTTCGAGAGCCGGCACAACCATTCCATCAGTAATGACACAACTGATATGCTCATCGTCAGACTGGTTAATTTTCTCAATCAAGTCCTTGAAATGACCTGGCATAACTTCTAGAAAACTATTGGTCAGTTTAATAGTATCATCTCGATCATCACCGGGTTCTAGACCATCTGGGAATGAGACTAGCCTTATTGGGCTCTTCATTGGCATTGTAGTTTTTAATCTTTCATGTATGAACTCAGGGCTAACAAATGTGACCTTGATCCCATGATTAACAATCCAGTGAGAAAACTTCATAAGTGGGGCGACATGGCCCTGTGATGAAAATGGTATTACTAGCACATGTGGTTGGCTACCCATTACCCCAAATTCTAAATTCTGAAGTCAGCAAAATAACAAATCATAAGCAAAATATCTAGTAAATACCAATGGAGGCAACTGAAAAGTATGATAAGCGGTAAAGCACATACTACTATAATAAGATAACTGTAAGATTATTTTGGTAAATAATAAAACTCAAAAGCATCAAATAAATGCAATTCAAACTCTAAAAATCTACCTCAATAAACAAATGTATCAAATCTGGTAAAATCAGAGCAAAACAACTATAGTCCATAGTTTGGCAGGTGTGAAAACATACATTCGACTAAAACTCCTGCAAAATTTCAGACGGCATCTATGATCTGTGACTCTGTGAGTAAGCTCAGTAAGGCCTTAAAACTCTTTTAAGTCAAAAGCTCAAACCGGCTAAAAGTTGAAGAGAGGAAAAGAGTATTTCAGGCTCTAGAAGACATGCATGGGAGCTATTGGTTTGATTATTAGAGCTCTTTATGGCAAATGTGAAATCGAATATGTCATCGAAAGGTGCATGCCTTGAAGGGTTCTTGAGAATCTGAAAATAAGTGGTTATTGATGGAAGAGAGATAGATAGTATTGGTGGGATGAGAGCTGAAATTTTAAAAATTTTTGAAATGAGAAGTAACTCAGATTAAGAGCATTCCCATTAAGAATGCTAAAAGTGCCATATGCTAAATTTTAGCACCAATACACCAAAAAACCAACTCCATTAAACATTTCAAATCTCAAAAATTTTGAGATACTGCTACAGTGAGATTGTATTAATACAACCTCACTGTAGCTTAAATCCTAAACCAAAAATTATTTTTTTATTCCAACAATAACTATGCGTTTGTTTTTTATTTTTTCCTTCTTTCTTCTCTCTGCACTCTCACTTTCCTCTTCCATTTTCCCGTAGCTTCTTTGTTTCTCTTGGGTTCATGGTTTGAGCTCCTTCCCTCCAAGGTTCGTTGGTCAGGAACTTCAAAGCCCAAATGCCTTCAGAGTGTTGCCGTCAATATGGAGGTAGAGCTTGACGGTGGGGTGGTTTGATTTTGTGGGTTGTAAATTTGTTTGTGATCGGCGTGGGTCTGGGTGTGGGTTTGTGATTTCGGATTGTGATCGGCATGGGCGTGGGTCTCTGGGTTGTGGGTTTATGATTTCAGATTGTGATTGGCGTGGGCGTGGGTCTCTAGGTTGTGGGTTTATGACTTTGGACTATGATTAGCGTGGGTCTCTAGGTTGTGGGTTTGGGTCGTAGTGGGTCATGGTGTAGTGGATCGGCATGATGGATTTGCTTTTGTGGAGGTTTGCCATGGTGGGTTTGTGTGTGTTTGTGTTTTGCTTGCCGGCGTAATGGGTTTTGCCTCTCTGTCTTTCTTCTTTCTTCTCGCTGATTTGGGTTTTGTGATTGTGATGGTGGTTGATTTGTGATTTGGAAGAGGAAGGTAGTGGCTGGGCCCAACTTTTTTTTTTTTCTTTTTTTTTTTTTTTTTTTTTTTCATTTTTTTTTTTTTTTTCCCCAATGGTGGTGGCTGGGATGGATATGGGTTTGCTGGGTTGAGATGGAAGAGTGTGAGTTTGTTGGATAGATGTTTGTTGGGTATGGGTGGTTAGTGTTTTTTTCTGGTGGTGGTGGATGGGTAGGTATGGGTTTGCTGCGTTGAGATTGTTAAGTTTGTCAGGTTGAGAGTGACAGAGAGGAAGAGAGAGAGAGAGAAATATAATTGAAGAATAAAGAAATAATTAAAAAAGAATATTTAAATGAAATGGTAAAAAATATAGAATGTTTGATGTTGAGTGTGTTGTAAAAGGAGTTGTTATATGCTAAAATTTTGGGTTTTGATGTGGTATATGCTAAAAATTTTACTCACCTTGATGGGAATGCTAACGTGTGTGGTGTAAAAAAATTGACAAAAACTACTTGGAACATGTGAAAATTTTAGAAAGACGCGTAACCATTTAATTTTGATTCCTTTGGGTTTATGACCAATTAATTTTTCTACTTTTTAAATATTTTTCTACCAAACACTGAACAGTGAACACACGAGAAAGTATACTATGCTTTAGTAATACCAACTCAGCATCTGTTTTAGTATTTTCTACTTAATAAATGAGTGACACTTGTTTCAAAAAATCATATCAGACTATTCTAATAAATGATTAATTCATCTTCTCAATAGTATAAAATATTGTGATTAATTTATTGGAGTAGTCTAATGTGGTTTGTTTTAGTATTTTCTACTTAATAAATGAGTGACACCCGTTTCAAAAAACCACATCAGACTACCCTAATAAATGATTAATTTATCTTCTCGATAGTATAGAAGGTTGTGATTAATTTATTGGAGTAGTCTAATATGATTTTTTGAAACAGGTGTCACTCATTTATTGAGTAGGAAATACTAAAATAGATGTTGAGTTTATATTACCGAAACATTATATACTTTCTCATGAACACACACCCCTAATGTATCGTCATTTAAAGACTTCTGTGTTATATATATATATATATATATATTCATTTTCTCTGCAATTTATGAGCTTAACAATTAAATTAGTTTTAAATTTTTTTTACCAAATTTAATTATTTATGTTTTAAATAATTATTAAATTAATTATGATGTCATCACGATTCAATCCTAGTTCAACTTCGGTTTGACCTCAAAAACTTTGATCCTCTCATTTTTACAATTCAATGAACGGTCCGAATTTCAAAATCATGTGTATAGTAACTTAATGAAATTGTCTACTCTATATGAGCATAAATGGAGAATCATGGTTCAAATTTCTCTTTGTTATTCTAACTATTAACTTATTCAAAATAATAATAATAATAATAATAATAATAATCAATAAAGAATAGAATGTCCTCAAGTAAGAATTGAAAGAGCAGTTTATCAATGTAATGAGCTACATGTAGCAAATCAAGACAATAATCGTAATATAAATCGCAATAAGAGCATCTATATCAAATGTGCCAAATGCCAAATATTTGGCACATTTGGCACACCAAATACCAAAAATGCCCCTTTATCAGATGTGTTAAAAGTGCCAAACTTTTGCAACATGCTACAATACCCTCACAATTTTGGCATGGTACAGACAACAATGGCATAATATATATTATTATTTTATTCCCATTTTCTCTCTCCTCATCACAGATATCACTCTCTCTTTGTCTTCTCATCTCTATCTTCTCTCTCATCTCTGTCTTCTCTATTTGTCTTCCACAGCACGCCGATCACCAATGGCCACCACTCTACACCGTTGATCACACCAAAGACCACCACTCGACGCCGCCGACCATCTATCTTCTCTACTCTGCTTCGGGATCTTTTTTTTTTTTTTGTCCTTTTTTCTTTTTCTGTTCACTTTTTTTGGCTATGGTTTGATGGCTGGGCTCGGATGGGCAGATCGGTGATGGGTGGGTGGGTGGGTGGGTTCGGGTTGTGGGTTATGGCGGTGGGTGGGTTAAGATGGTGATGGGTGGATCAGTGGTGGTGGGTGGGTCGGCTGGTGGTGGGCGAATCATTAGTGGTGTCGATCTCTGTTCTGATATGTTTTTGTCTTTGTTTTTCTGTTTTGGTGGTTGTGATTTGGTGGTGGATTCGGCGGTGGTTGTGGGTTGATTTTGGTGGTTGTGGTGTTTTTTTTTTTTTTCCTGGTGATTGTGGCGGCAATAATTTTTCTAGTTTTTCTAGTGATTGTGGTCGCAATAGTTTTTCTTATTGTTGTTGTAGTAGTAGTTGTTGTTGTTGTTACGATGGTGGTTGATAATGATGATGATGATGATGATGGGGGAGGAATTTAATATATTATTTTAATGTGTTGTAAATATTATTTTAATGTATAAAATTGAAGAATAAAACATCTGATAAATGAGATGCTGTAAAATGATGTGGTAAAATAATAAAGTAGACTTTATAATCAATGGTACTACCCCCCGTAAGTAGAATTAAAAAGTTATATAAATTATTGTCACCCCCATAAGGGAATTTTTTTTTCTATGAGATTTTTTTGGTTATGAGTTATTGAATTATGATATTGGTGATTTGTGGATTTTTTTGTTGTGTTGTATGGACTATGGAGGGGCCATGGGTCAAAAGAAAGAGTTAAGTGATTAGTTTCTTTTGGGCTATTTGGACCAATCCAAAAATTTAAGGAGGGCCAATTATAAACTCTAAAATATGGGGATGTAAAAGAAAAAAATAAATAAATAAAGCATCCCCCCCCCCCCCCGGGGCGCCCTTTAGTGGATCCATCCCTGTAAATAGGAATTTAAGTTCTAATTAAATATATTAAGTTATGTTTTAAGATTAATAAGCTCTAAAAAATATATAAATTGTGGTAAATCCGAAACGGTATAACAGTATTGACCAATATCGAAATATATCGCTCCACTTGTCAAATCGATATAGCATTCAGTACGAAATTGACTCCCTTGCTTCGAAGTGTTTTTTGCTGGTAAGAAAATTCACATAAACTTGTGAAAAAAAAAATCGTATATATTTTAATATAGAAACATACCTTTTTTTATATATTTATTTTACATACTCATTTATCAAAATATCTCATATCAAATTCTCTTTTTTATACTACATTTCATTAAAATATCAAATTTTCTTGACTTTTGAATTGTTTTTTTTTTTTTTTCAAGTACAATAATCATTATTCACTCCTTTCATTCATCATCAGAATAAAATAAAAAACTAAATGTAAAATGAAAAGTTTCATTGTAAATTTACACAATTATGCATTTACATATGTAGGTCATTTTAAAGAAAAATGTATAAAATTTTACATTTCTTTCTATTATAAACGAGTCGAAATCTTCTATCTCACTTTTCCTACTCCACTTTATACTCCACCAATAAATACTTGCCACATGTTCACCTAATTAATTAAATACTATTATTAATTAATAACTATAGAATTAATAAGTCAATAATAATAGTATTTAAGTAATTAGGTGAACACATGGCAAGTATTTATTAGTGGGGTATAGAGTGGAGCAGGAAAAGTGGGACAGAAGATTTGGACTCATTATAAACCCACTTAGAGTGAGTGAAAATATTCTTATAATCTCTATCATCGAATAATGACATTGAATTTAATTGGATATTTTCATCAATCATTCATCAGCAAACTCTTTCCATTTAAATTTATTTTTTTCCAATAGAGAAATGTTATGTCTACAATATTTTCACAACAAATCTAATGTGGCAAGTTGTTATGGATTGTTATTGGTGGGATAGAAAAATAATTTCAGTAGTAGGTTCAAATTAAAACTAATAATAACTAACCACCTATGATTTGTTGTGAACATATTGTAAAAACATTATGAACATAGCACATTCCTTTTCAATATTAAAATCATAAGGCATTTAATGCCCTCCGAGTTTTAATTCTCGAGTTAGATGGTTGGTGAATTTTTCATCAGCCAACTCATCTTTTGTGATTGGCCACAGTTTTCTATATATGGAAAGATCATGGCCTTCCTTATCAATCTTTATCAATCTCTTAACCACTAAACTCACATTCTTCAAGACTAGAGTCATAGCACATTTTATGCCCCTCAAAATCTAATTGTTGAATCTTAGTGGATTTTTCATTTTTCTTCATCCCTTGGGAAATTGTCCCTAAGAATTCCAATTCAAGGTGACTCCATTAATTCTAGGTGGCTCTACTCGAAATGGCTCTACTCAAAGTGGCTCAACTCTAGGTTGTTCTACTTGAGGTGGTTTACTTTGGTTAACCTTAGGATATCCCAAAGGCCTCTCATGCCCCCCGGCCAGTGTATTATTGGTCTGAGGAGTAGGATCATTCAAAATCTATAAATTATTTACAGCTTGAATAATTTTGTCATTTGTCAAGGGGTCTCCATATTTTATGATTTCACTAAAGTAACCTCGATTTCGACGACAGTCGTTTGCGTGACTTTAGACTTTAGACTGCTTTTTCTTTTATAATCTTAGTGGGAAAATTTGGTAGTGTTTTTTAAATATAAAAAACTCTATAATTGATTCTCTATGGATTTCAATTGCATTTTAAAAGTTGAATATGTGTATAAAACACCCTTTAACGTTTAGATCCCTAATTACAAAGTTACCAATTCAAGCTTTATATCAAACAATTAATGTGCGGAACATGATAACAAGCTCATAACAGAATTGATAAACAATCTAAGCCAAATATAAACATATCCACAGCAGTAAATATAAGGCAAAGATAAAGGGAAGGAAGATGCAAACACACGGACAACACACGATGTGTTCTTGAAGAGGAAACCGAAGTCTTCAGCCTAAAACCTCTCCACCGCCCTCCAAGCGGTCAATAATCCACTAGAAAATGTAGTTGGGATACATGAACAGCAATAGACCCTCCAAGCCTAATCTACCCAGGTACCTAAGCCCTCCAAGCTTCCTGCTCCAACGAGATTACGCTGAACCTTTTTCTTTTCTAGCTTACCGAATTCCGCTACTAGACCATAGCATCAACCAATGTATATTAGTTCCTTCCAAACTGCTTTCCTTAGCACCAAATGAACCTTCTCACAGACGTGGGTGTGTTGAGAAAAGGATTTGGTCAATAACCTCTCAAGGATGTGACAATGGAGAGGAAGAGAGTAGAGGAATTTGTAGAGTCTCTAAGGTAAAGATTGGGGATGAGACAATCTTGTTTCTCTCTAGGGTTTCTCTCACAAAATTCTTTCTGGAAGCTCTATCAATTTAGTAGGTATTAGGGTCTATATATAGTAGTGTGTGTTTGGAATACGAACAGTCAGTTTTTGCCAAACATGGCTGATTGGCGGCTTGACCTTGCGGCTTGTCCAAGTCACGAGTTCAAGTCGTGACGTAACAACCTGGCCAGCCTAGGACTTTTGTCCTGTAGTGCGATAGCTGGTGCGACCCTTCAACTTCCCTGTGTACTTCTCACGTGCCTGCATTTGGCAACTTGCTAGTCACGAGTCAGCCACGAGTCCTAGCCGCGAAACTCTGCTTTCTTACACACACTTAAGTTTTTCTTCACATCTTCTCATACACTACCCTTACAATAATCCCACCTAAATACAGGGTTACTAAGTGCTTAAATTACAAGCAAATTGGCATGGAATAAAGCTAACAAGATGGTTGATAAATTTCAACCTTACAATCTCCCCCTTTGGCTATTCCGTGACAAAACTCTAAAACAAACTCTTGACTTAACGCGTGAGTTGGGAATAGTTGAAAAACTCACTCACACCTAACTCTAGAATCTGTGGAGCTTTAAAACCATAAAAACAAGTAACTCTTGAAACACAACAACACAATAAGTTCATTGTATGCAGAAAACTTATAAAGCAAATGGAACAACCACAATGGAATAAAGCAATAAACCATGGCAAGACCAAAACATGCAATCACTATAACCAAGTGATCACAATGCCCATTCATACTTGGAATGAACATCCAAACATTCAAGATGACAAACACAAGGCAAATCACTTGAATGACCAACACTTAACCAATGCACAGTACATGAAGTATGTGCATCTAGGAAAAATCCTACACGGGTATAAGAGTGACAGTACTTAAAAAGGAATGCATAGCATTAGGTTAAAAGTACTGATTTAACAAAGCACAAAGGCTGCATAAAGCATGACACTAACCACAAAGGCCTACAAGTATGCATACAAACAAACCCTTAAAGCTTACATAAGCAATATGGGTACAAATCTTAAACAAAAACCTTAAAACCTACAAAGTTAGTAGGTACAAACCAACACAAAAAGAAGGATATGCTGAAAACATACAAAGTGGATATTGAAATATAATATGATAGAAGCTAAAGATAGACAAAAGCAATAAACAAAAGCTTGTTAGATGAAATCTCCCCCTTTCATTGAGTCTCCCCCTTTCGTTGAGCTCCTCCTGCCAACAGCATCTCCTCCTTTTTGTCATGGAATAGCTAGTCTTTGTCATCTTCTAGCTTTCTCTGAATTTGATCCAATTGAGCTTGAATAGAAGTGAACTTCGCATCTCACCGAATGTTGAGATGGTGTAAGATGGATGTAAGTCCTAACATCTTTGTACTTAGCTCATTGACAAATGCTACAATAGAGTCTAGCTTCTCGTCGGTGGGGAATGAACTGAAGTGCGAACCACTGTGGGACGCTGAAACTTCTGTTTTGATTCCTTTCTTGCTATGGTCAATGCTAGCGTTGAACGTACGCATGTTGATTAGACATGGTTTTGGGCAGGAAAATTCATTTTCAGAGGGATGGATCCCTTTTAGCTTCAGAATCCTTGAAATGAGACAGCAAAAAGGGAATGCAGATCCTTGACTCTGTTCGTAGAACAGTTTTGCGAAGGATATGAAATATATGAGCACATATATCAATCTCAACATCAGAAATCAGATCATGAAGGAATAGTGCACGTCTAAGGTTTATATACCTTGTGCTGGATAAAGGATACAAGTTGTGAAACATGACAATCATAAGCACCCTCAATTTTGGAGGAAGAAATGAAACACTGACTAAGTTCCCATTTGAGGAAAATTCCAGATCTTCTCTAAGAATAGCTTTAAGTAATTCCTCATCTGGATGTAGATCATCATAAACTGGTGAGACCTCAAGTATTGGTTGGTTGATGTGAAGAATATCTGCTAAGTATGTGGGAGAGACCGAGAAACTTTTTCCTCTAACCCAGCACTTAAGTTCGTCTCCATCGACAATTGCATTGGCATAAAATTCTTTTATCAGATTTTTATATGCATCATCAAGGTCGGAGAGGAGATAATTCCAATTCTTGTGGGCAAACCATTGAGGAATGTTGGTGTCAAAGAGAGAATGTTGGTCAAAGACTCTTTCAATTAGTGGTGTAGCCTTTTTGAAATAATTTTCATAAATCTGAAAAGCAGCATACGATCGGAAATTGTTAGGATCGAACACACCGGATGGGGAACGAGTCCTTTTTGGTGTAGGGGAGAAATCATTAATTTCAATGACAGGTTCCTTCCCTTTACTGCTACCTCCTTTCACAGCTGATCTCTTGAATAGAGACATTTTGACATTGCAACATGATTTAACACACATAAGAGACACCAGACAAGACACCAAACATTATTAGCAATGTGTCAATTTCACACCATGGATACTGAAAGAAAGCCCTAAACTCTTGAGGTTTAGGTTCAAATCATGACAGTGAGAATGTGTATACACCCAATAACCAAATCAAGTACACAAGATAGAGAAAAACCAATGTATAGACCATCACAAACAGACATTACAACCAGTAAATCAGAAACCCATGTTCAAACATGATAAGCCACAAACCACAATAAATCTCCACAAATCAGGAAAAAATGCCCAAAGCAGTAGGTATGAAGGAAAAGAAAGAAAACCCATACCTTTTTTATGAAGATTTGAGAATAAACGATGCAAAAACGGATGATTTTCAAAAAAATACTCGAAGTGTTTGTGAGAGTGAAATGGAAAGACAATGAACAGTCACAATAAGGACGAGGGAAAAACTGAAAACCATTTTAAAATTGTCTTCAAAATGCGAACCACGCGTTTTTCGCGATTGGATCAAGTTACCAATAAGTCGCCAATAAGTCGCTAGGGTAAGTTGTGAAACACTATGAAGCAAGATTCTTAAAAAATCTTATTAGTGTTTTTCACAACTGGAAGATCTACCCGTGAGAGAGTCGCGATATGAGCCGCGAACATTTATGTGTACCCCTCGCGACTGGACCTTTCACTCGCGAACAAGTCGCCACACTTAGTCGCGAAATATGCAAATACGCAAATTTTGAAAAAAATTTCTAAGTCTTATTCGTGACTAGGATGCTAACCAACCAGTGACCCGCGAAAATCTCGGAGAAAGCTTCGCGACTAGAGCATGCGACTAGACCTACCCGTGACTGAGTCGCCAAAACAGGGCAACATTGTTTTTGAACTATTTGACATTTTTGTAAAAACAAAAACGCTTTCCAAAAACAAACTAAAACACTCAAAAATCTTTTTGTGTTTGATCAACAAAGATTGAGCTTGTAAAAAACACATTTTAATCAAGTACAATCACACAAATGAATATGGCATTCACTGAACATAGACTTGTGTGTTGTGTGTGGATATCAAAAATGAGATAGTCCTTAGTCTAATGTGAAGCTTTAATAATCAATTCAATCAAGGCATACACAACTAGTACTAGATAATGTGACCTATCTCAATTATAGAAACATGCATATATGACCTTCCACATGCACTTGATAACAATTCTTTGAAACTTTTCATTTGGCTCCATATTTAACATATCATTTGTATTTTTGAGCAAAGAGGATCTCATTGTGAGATAAACGCTTGAAATTTTTGATATTTCAATTGATGAGTTAGCCTTTGGCTTTTTGAGCATCATACATTTTATTTTGATCGCTTTCCCCTTTTTCTAGTCGAATACTAGTATGTGCGACAGGCTTTTACAGCTCTATATCTCTTTTCATTTGGAGATTTACATTTATAGAGCTCTTTTAAGCATAAAAATAAAAAGTGGGAAGATATATAGGCATGAGTCTATGCATGTCTCAAGATCAACAAAACCATTCACTAATCATTCATGACAAGGTTGAAGATCTATTTACAACAGTCCCATAGATTTCAGAATTTCTTCCATAATGATATGAGTGTATAAGAGACAAGTTACGCTCGTTAAATGCACAAAACCATTAGTACAAAGTTACAAGGCAAAACATGCATTGAGACAAAACTCAACAAAGCCGATCAAAATTTTTGGATTTTCTACTTTTTATGTGTTTTTGGATTTTTGACACAAAAATAGTGAAAACATTGATAAAAAAAAATATATATATATATATCCACACAAAAAATCAGACAAACATAAGGCACACAAAATAGCCTAGAATACAATAAAATATCATGGAAGATTGAGTTTAAGAAATGATACTGACACCAATTGTCTTACGCAAGGATTCAAACCTTGGGCCATCAAGAGATTTGGTGAATATGTCTACCTTTTGATTGTCAGTATTGATGAATTCTAGACATACTATCTTGTCCTCTACTAAGTCCCGAATGAAGTGATAGTGGATCTTGATATGCTTTGATTTGGAGTTATCACAGAACACACATATTGTGTCTTGAGAGATTCCATAGTCATGCAATAACTTTCTCATCCATAACAATTGGGCACAAGAACTTCCTGATGCAATGTATTTAGCTTCAGCCATTAACAGGGATACTGAATTTTTCTTTTTGCTCATCCATGACACCAAGTTATTTCCAAGATAGAAACACTTACCAGAAGTACTTTTTCTATCATCAATACACCCTGCCCAGTCAGTATTTGAATATCCCGGCAAACACTCATTCGAATCTTTTGTATACCAAACCCCATAGTCAAATGTGCCATTTACATAGCGGATGATTCGCTTAACTACTGTTAAGTGGGATTCTTTAGGAGTGGCTTAAAACCATGCACGTACCCCGACACTGAATGCAATATCTGGCCTACTTGCTGTGAGATAGAGAAGACTGCTAATCATACTTCGATAAAGTGTTGGATCAACATCAACACCGGCTGCATCAATGCTTAACTTAGCCGAGGAACTCATAGGAGTAGAAGTATGTTTCTTAGAGTCCAGACTAAATCTTTTGTTAAGATTTTTGGCATATTTCTTTTGAGAAATAAATATTCCATCTCTCCGTTGTTTCACTTGAAGCCCTAGGAAGTAGTTTAACTCTCCCACAATGGTCATTTCAAATTCCCTTTTCATTTCTTTTGAGAACTCGTGAGCTAGTTGATTAATTGTGGATCCAAATACAATATCATACACGTACACTTGAGCGACAATGAGGGATTTCTCATCTCTTTTAACAAACAATGTTTGATCTACTTGATCTCTTTTGAACCTATGATCCAATAGGTAAGTAGTGAGATGATCATACCATGCTTATGGTGCCTGCTTCAACCCATACAAAGCTTTCTTCAATCTTAATACATGACTCGAAAAGTGAGGATCTTCAAACCCCTTTGGTTGTTCAACAAAGACTTCTTCATTTAGAAAGCCATTTAAGAAGGCAATTTTCACATCCATTTGGTACAACTTGAAATCCATAATGCATGCTATGGACAAGAGAATTCAAATGGACTCTAGTCTTGCTACCAGAGCAAATGATTCATCAAAATCTATGCCTTCCACTTGAGTGTACCCTTAAGCCACCAATCTTGACTTATTTCGAATAACTTCACAATCTTCATCTGTTTTGTTCTTAAAAATCTACTTGGTTCCGATCACATGTGTATCTTCAAGCCTTGGAACTAATTCCCACACATCATTTCTAACAAATTGGTGTAGCTCCTGGTGCATAGACTCTACCCAATTCTCATCTTTCAATGCTTCTTCAACCTTTTTAGGTTCAAATTGAGCAAGATAGCAGTTGTAAGTTACATGGTTAGCAGTATACTTTGGCCCTTTTCTCAAACAAAGTCCTTCGTTTTCATCCCTAATAATATTACTTGATGGGTGATTGAAAGTCACTCTTGATGAAGGTTTCTTGGAAGTTGAGAGTTCCTTATCACGAGAAATTGAGGTTTGAACTTCTGGAAGAGTGAGTGGACTTGAGATTTCTTATGTTGATCTAGTCTCTCTTCTTGATATAGGTGGTGTGGACTCCTTTCCGGGTGATTCTTTCTCAGCATCATCACTTAGGAACATATCATTATTATCCTCTTTCTCCTTGAGTTTGAGCCCCTTTCCATCATCCTTAATTTCCTTTTCTAATATTGTGTTGTCTATGACCACGTTGATTAACTCCATCACCGTCTTAGTACGCTTGTTGTACACTCTATAAGCTCGGCTATTTGTGGAGTAACCTAGGAATATTCCTTCATCACTCTTAGCATCAAATTTTCTCGAATTTTTCCTGTCATTTAGAATGTAACATGTGCTCCCAAATACTCTGAAATACTTCACCTTGGGTTTCTTTTCTCTTCATATTTCGTATGATGTTTTCTTTGTCCTAGCTCGGAAATATATTCTATTGCATATGTGACACGATGTGTTCATGACTCTTGCTATCTCTTGGATCAACCGGTTCTTTCTTTCAACCAACCCATTTTATTGTGGAGTCTTTGGAGTTGAAAATTCCTTCTTGATACCACGCTCTTCACAAAACGTTTCAAATTTAGCATTCTCGAATTCCTTCCTATGATCACTTCTAATTTTGACTATGGGAACTCCTTTTTCATTCTGCAGTCTCTTGCATAGTCTTTGCATTTTATCACATGTTTTGGACTTCTCTCTAAGGAATTCCAACCAAGAGTACCTTGAGAAATCATCAACTACCACCATAATGTATCTCTTCCCTCCTAGGCTTTTAGTTCGGGTAGGCCCCATTAGATCAATGTGAAGAAGCTCCAAACACCGTGAGGTAGCAATCACATTCACCTTGTGATGGTTTGCCTTTGTTTGTTTTCCCATTTGGCATGCTCCACATATAGTCTTATCCACCTTTCCAAACTTTGAAAGTCCCTCAACTACCTCAAGTTTAAAGACTTTACATACTTGTTTGAAGTTTGCATGTCCAAACCTATGATACCAAAGTTTCAGCATATCAACGCGAGCACTTCTACACGAAATAGGTGCCGTAGGAACTACTCTATAGCAATTATCAGTAGTCCTATTTCCCTCCAAGACTTGAATCCTTTTTTCATCAATGATTGTACACCCCTTCTTTGAGAATTGTATAAGAAAGTCTTCATCACATATTTGAGTGATACTTAAGAGATTTGCCTTCAATCCTTTGATGTATAGCGCTTCTTTCAGTAGAGGTAATCCCGGTATTTCAACCGTCCCTTTCTCAAGAACTTAAGCATGACTCCCATCACCAAAAGTCACATAATCACATGCTTTCTCTTTAAGAGTCTTAAACAGTGATTTATCTCCTGTCATATGACGAGAACATCCACTGCCAATGTACCATAAGCACGAGTTAAATACCATAAATGAGGTGTGCACAAGCATACAAGTATGGGACAAACATTCTTGACCATCAAACGGAAATTCATCTTTATTTTCCAAGCTATTCCCAGATTGAATTTTCTTTTTCAGATTATCAACATTTTCACACAATGTTCTATTTCTTCTTTTGTATTTCTCAATTAAAGAGTTAAACTCACATAGACTATTGTGTAGAATGTGGTTCTTATTTTCAAAGTATTTCAGCATGTGAATGAACATCCTAGCATGTTTCTTAGATTTAATTAACTCTAAGAGTTCATTTTTAAAATACCCTGCAAACATACTCATAGAGACATTATCACAAACACCTAAACCACAATTCTTCATGACCCTTTTTATAGCTACATTCATAACTAAGGGGTCTAGGATTGCACTCAGGTAATCAAACCATAAAGAGTGCACCCGCTCTGATACCAATTGAAAGTTCAATATGTGTATAAAACACCCTTGAATGTTTAGACCCCCAATTACAAAGTTACCAATTCAAGCTTTATATCAAACAATTAATGTGCAGAACATGATAACAAGCTCATAACAGAATTGATAAAAAATCTAAGCCAAATATAAACACATCCACAGTAGTAAATATAAGGCAAAGATAAAGGGAAGGAAGATGCAAACGCACAGACAACACATGATATGTTATCGAAGAGGAAACCGAAGTCCTCAGTATAAAACCTCTCCGCCGCCCTCCAAGCGGTCAATAATCCACTAGAAAATGTATTTAGGATACATGAATAGCAATAGACCCTCAAAGCCTAATCTACCCAGATACCTAAACCCTCCAAGCTTCCTGCTCCAACAAGGTTGCGCCGAACCTTTTTCTTTTCTAACTTACCGGATTCCACTACTAGACCATAGCATCAACCAATGTATATTGGTTCCTTCCAAACTGCTTCCCTTAACACCAAATGAACCTTCTCACAGACATAGGTGTGGGGAGAAAAGGATTTGGTCAATAACCTCTCAAGGATGTGACAATAGAGAGGAAGAGAGTAGAGGAATTTATAGAGTCTCTAAGGTAAAAATTGGGGATAAGGCAATCTTGTTTTTCTCTATGGTTTCTCTCACAAAATTTCCTCTGAAAACTCTCTCTATTTAGTGGGTATAAGGGTCTATATATAGTGGTGTGTGTTTGGAATACGGAGAGTCAGTTTTTGCCAAACAAGGCTAATTGGCGGCTTGACCTTGCGGCTTGTCCAAGTCGCGAGTTCAAGTCACAACGTAACGGCTTGGCCAGCCTAAGACTTTTGTCCTGTAGTGCGATAGCTGGCATGACCTGTCAGCTTCCCTGTGTGCTTTTCACGTGCCTGCATTTGGCAGCTTGCCAGCCATGAGTCAGCCGTGAGTCCTAGCCGCGAAACTCTGCTTTCTTACACATACTTAAGCTTTTCTTCACATTTTCTCACACACTACCCTTACAATAATCCCACCTAAATATAGGGTTACTAAATGCTTAAATTACAAGCAAATTGGCACGGAATAAAGCCAACAAGATGATTGATAAATTTCAACCTTACACATTTGCTTTTTGAAGAGGCTTATAAAAGGCCAAACCTCTATTATTAGTTTACACTACTTGGCTAATTGCTTCTTTGCTGTCCTATTTGCTTTCAACAGCTCTCAATTACACAATGTGAAAAAGAAGGAAAGAAAAAGAGGAAAAATAATACAAATGAAGGGAAAGGCACCTAGGAGCCTTTACATGATTAAAGACAGAGAGAGAGAGAGAGAGAAATCAAACAATTCAAGTCAAATAGAAGGAGAACATACTCAAACTCCATCAACTTTTGTGATATGTTGTGGTTTTTTTTTCAATTTTTTGAATTGAAAAAAAAAATCAATAAATGATTGAAAATTATTTTTTACCTTTTTTTTTCAAAAGATTTTAATAAAAGTTGACGAAAAATTGTTATTGAATAAATTTGAAACTTAGTGAGCATTTGAATTTGCGTTTTCTCCTCATGTTTAGCGTTTGCATTTTATTAATGTTGGGACCTATGCTACAGTAAAACAAAATAAATGTGTTTTCCTTCTTCTTCTTCTTCTTCTTCTTTTTTTTTTTTTTGATGCACGCATTTCAGCTTTTAAGAGACACAGTGCATTGTTCACGCACTATTCATGCACTGTTCACGGGCCCACAATCACTTTATTCAAAAAATATATATTAAAAATGGGTCCCACGGCACTATTCACACATTTAAAAATTATTTTACTATAATATTTTTAGTTTTCAGCAAAATAAGCTATATTCAGACGAACCCTAAGTGTACATTTGGGTATAAATTATTTCTACCCGCATCTGCATTTCTGTCGTTTTAGTGGCTTCACACCTTTTTTTTTTTTTTTTAATTCATGCGTTTTCTACTTTTTGGAGACAAATAGCATTGTTCATCATTGTTCACGCATTGTTTATGTACTATTTACGCACTATTCACAGGACCCACAACTACTTTATTAAGAAAAAAATATTAAAAATAGGTCCCACGGTACTATTTACATATTTAAACATTATTTTGCTACAATATTTTCAGTTTTCAATTTTTAGCAAAATAAGCTATATCCTAACGGACCCTAAGTCTATATTACAAAGTGTAATTGGACACATTCAAAGTACTTCTGCCATTTCTTTTGAGAATTGCTTAGGTAAGGCATTAAGCTTCAGCTATTCTATGACCCAACCTATCAAAGCTTTAATCTATTTTATGTTGGTGTCCAACAATGGCTAACACTCAATTTTCTTGATTCATCTTAAGTAAAATAGGTCTGAACTTGAAGCAATATTACCTATTATTCTTCGAGCTTTTACTGGCATTTACTCTCACTATAGTCGCCAATTTATTAGGATAGAAACCAATTTTTAATTAATCTTGACTTCAAGAACAAGGGTCTCAAGTTGGAAAATGCAAAACTTTTTAGAAAATGCAAAACTTAGGGGGTGTTTGGTGATTGTTTTCAAACAACCATTTTCAGTTTTTAAACAATATTTCACGTATTTCCACACATTTTTTCACCCACACATATTTCCACAAATATTTTTAACAATAATTTTTAGTTTTTAAACATATGTACCAAATGAACCCTTAGGGTCTGTTAGGTAACGTTGTTTGAACAATAGTTTTCATTGTTTTAAACAATACAACACGTATTTTCACAACTTTTTTAATCTCACATGTATTTTTACAACATTTAAACAACATTACTAAAACAATATTACTAAACACCCCTTAATTTTAAAAGGTACTACCATGTATTAGCCCTAATCACATAACTTGTCATATTAATAGAGTCATTCTATACAAAGTTTTGTGATTGGATCTTGCTTGTAGGCTGCAACTTTGCCATGTCCGCTAGATGTCAACCTCATTATTAGTAACATGCTAGTAACAAAAGATCCTACCATGTTAGTTAAGCAGCATATGTGCCACATTAATTTTGTTGCCAGCCTCATGCAAAATGTTGTACTTGTCTATAACAACGCTAGTCACACAATACTTCACTTAACGACTCAACTTCCAAACTCTTGGTGTCAATAGGCCTATCCACGAGTCGGGACAGATTAGGTTTGGGCTCAACCCGCATCCAACCCGACCAGATTGAGTGGAAAAACTTTCAACCCGCCGCCAACCGCGAGGATGATCGGTTCGTATGGGTTGGAACATGAATGAGTGGCAGTCAGGTTTGGTCGGAGTCGAGATTTGGAAAATAGAGGAAATTCAGTAAGAAAACTATGAAAATCAACCAAAATTCTTTGAGACTTCACCAGAAATGGCCAAGATCTCGACTAGATTTGGAGAAATCTCACCAGATCTAGCCAAGAACTCGACTAGATCTAGTGAAATCTCATCAGATCTAGCCAAAGAACATCTTAAAACTCGCAGGATGATGAAAAAGCAGCCAAAATCCTTTGAGATTTCATTGGAAATCGCCAAGATCTTGATTAGATCTGGCAAAATCTCGTTGGATCTAGACAAGAACTCGACTAGATCTAGCAAAATCTTGCTAAATCTAGCCAAAAAATATCTCAAAACTCGCCAAATTTATCAAATAACACTGGAATAATTGTGGTTTGGTCGGATCGGGTTTCTCAAATTTTAAAGAAGGTGAATCGATGTCTGACCCGTCAAAGTCGAATTTCAAAGGAAGCAATCTGTCTCCGATTGTCGAAGACGTTGGTTTAGTCGGCGGCGGGTTGAGTTCGGTCGACAGAGGTGGGTGGGTCGAGTTCGGTGGTTGACTAGACAGCTCTAGGTGTCAACCATCATCATCATGTGTGGTTGTATACTACCCCTGACTTGTCAAGTTTTACATTCAAGATCTTTCAAACTCAAGATATCCACCCTTATTAGTATAGTGGGGGTGTTAACAATATTATAGTCCAAGAGGCCCAAATCAATTGTAGTCCCATGTATTTATAAATAAACAACTGGCCTTGATTAATATATAGTTAGGCTAGAGTTAGAATATTGTTTTGTAATTTATAAATCCTATATATATTGAATTCATTTCAATATAAGAGCTTAATAGAAAATTATATAGTCATTAAGAGCTTTTTACCATGAATGTAGGTCATTAAGTCGAACTACATAAACCTTTGTGCTTACTTTCCCTTTTATCTTCCACTCATTATTCAATCACTCAATTAAAAATATAATAAAGATAACTATAATTAACTAATAAATAAAAAAGAGTTTGCGTTTACTTTCTTTTTTATGCTTCCGCTCATTATTCAATCACTCAATTAAAAATATAATAAAGATAAACTATAATTAACTAATAAATAAAAAAGAGTTCTAAACATCCCATTACAAAGGAATGGTTCCATCTTCATTTCCATGATAATTTCAAGACACAATAACACCGATTGAAAATCAAATCCTTGTGCTTGGAGTTAAGATTAAGGCATATAATTGATGCCATAACTGATTTAATGGTATGAAGAACAGCTCTTATTGTTTTCAAATTTTGAAGTCCCTTAACATGTTGCTAATCTATATATATATATATATATATAACCGAAACCTCTGAAACTCTCACAATTTTTCACATCAACATAATATTTAAATAAAATGATCATTTGATTTAAATAAAATTATTCTTTTAGTTCAAATTTAACCAGGAGTGAAACTCTATCTCTCTGATAAGTCTAACTTAAATTCAAACTCATCATTATAATTTTCTTTAAAATAAAATTATTTTTGTTTAATCAAAACTTAATAAGAAGTGAAACTCTATCTCTCTAACAAGTCTAACTTAAACTTAAACATGATAATCTATATAAAAACAAAAATTATGATAGGACGAAAAGAAAGAAAGGAAGAAAGAGACTAACATTGGAAAAAAAGAGATTCATGTTGATAACCATGGGTTTTGTTTTTGAGTTGAAATTTCTACTAATTATTTTGTTTTATTATTTTGTTTTATTGTACATGACAGATAAAACATCTCTATTTTTTTGGATAAAAATCAAAGATGCAACTTATGTTTTCCAACTGGGGGAACAATAAATTTTTATTTGGTATGTTATATATAAATTTGTTGAATTTGGTTTGGTTCTGAAGTAGCATTTGGGGATTCTATAAATTTTGAAGTTTTAAGTCTTAGGGTTTTTGGTATTTGCGTCTTAGTAGGTTGAAAAAATAATTAATTTCAATTTTTTTTTTCAAAATGTCTATCTACTCATTATTGGATTTTTTTTTTTCCCAGAATCAATAGTTTTTTTGTGTGCATGGCATGGGTTAGCGACTAGTTACATTAATTTTAGAACCTATATATAATAACAAACTAACTCAATTCACATGATGCAGGTTAGAAATAAGTGACACTTCCCATCGTTTCCAAACACGTTACATACATAACAAGATGTAAAATCAATTAAAAAGAATATTAAAATAATAAATTGAGCAAACCCAAATTTCAACTCCTCTCTATTTCATTCGACCATTCAAATCGACTGTCCAAAAGCAATGTACTCAAAAAAATAAAATATCAAACAAAACCCAAATGTACATTGCATAATAAGAGCATTCATAGCAATGGAGCTACAAATTTAGCCATTTAGCTCCGCCAAAAGTTACTTTACCTATTTTACTTACACACATGCTGTAACAGCGGATCTATTTTAGCTTTCAACACAATAAATAATATAAACATCACAATAAAATAATATAGCCACTACAATAAAATAATATATCCCATTACCTAAAAACAATCACAGCACCAACCACAACCACCTCTACCATCAGCCACACCCACAACCACACCCACAACCACCACCACCACCACCAGTCCACAGCAGGAAAATGAAAAAAAAAAAAAAAATCCCAAATATCCAATTTTTTTCCTTAATCCAGACCAAACAAAATCACCAATCACAAACAAAATAAAAAATCACCAATCATAAACAAGCACAATGTCAGTGAGTTGGGTTGGCAAAAGGGGTGGGTCAGCAAGCTCCATGGGTTTCCTAATTAGGTACCCAATATCCACGAGCAAACACAACCATGAGCAAGAACTCTGATCAAAGGGCGTGGGTCTAAGGTGGATGGCGGCATAAGTCTGAGGCTGATCGGCAGTTTGGGATGGCTAGTGGGTTGATGACGTTGAGTTTTGGTGGTGGCAACGTTGATGATGAGTTGAGCTAGTGGTGGTAAGCAGAGTGAGTTTAAGAGATCGGAGTTGAGAGAGATGAGCTTCAAAGATGAGAGAGAGAGAGAGAGAGAGAGAGGCACAGTGTGATTAAAGAATTAAAAAAAAAAAGGAGCAAGTGGTATTATGTTAATCATCGAGCAGAATAAAATAATATTTTTTTTTTGTTTAGCTCTCATGAACAATGCACATCTATCTATAGATGTGCATTGTAGCAATGGAGCTAAAAAAAAAAAATAGATTTAGCTCCATTACTGGAGCATGATTTTGGTGTTTGAGGACCTAAAATATAGCAATATACCAATATAGCACCACTGTTGTGAGTGCTCTAAGCAGGGAATAGAAGAAGAAAATGAAATAAAAATAAAAATAAAGAATTAAAGGATATGTGAGTATGAAACATAGAGCACAATTAAAAAAAAAAAAAAATTAAAACTCATTATTCTCAATAATTATACACATTTTAAAACATAAAAATAAAATAAAAAACCCATCCAAATCAATGGATGTCATAGTTATCAAACCACACTGAGGCATTCAATAAACTAGATTTCTCAATAAAACCAAAACAAAGCACTTTTCTTTTTCATTTTTTTTTTTTTTTTTGTGGGGCTAAATCTCCAAAACCTATAAAGAGAAAACCACATAATGACCAACCACATCTCCTTTTCAAAATCATTGCTTTCTTCCCCACTCAAATTTCTCATTATCCAAATACACTAAGGCACAACTAAAACATCCACACAAGAAATTTTCTTAGCAAGGAAAGTGAGAAATTTCATTTTTACTATTACGCACCCTTAACGTGATGGTTATTCTACAAGTATAAGTATTTGTAAGATGTGAGAAATAAGAGTAAAGGTTCAAATTTCTAAAAGAAAACTTCATATACATACCCTTGTATAGTTAAAGTAGATTATAGGAAAATTCTATCGCCTGCCTAAGTTCATCATAACTTTTGAGAGAAGTTTCTCATACTTGTTATTTATTACTTGTTACCACCCTAAGTAAAAATCGTACAATGACGAAAACCTTGGCAGTCTACAGCCTTACAATGGCCTTCTTTTCCCTATCTGGTGTGCCTCGGGAACTAGTTCTTAAATTCTAATATGCATTAGCACATTGCTTTTGTCAGTAAGCCTCATCTTTTTTCTATTTCTTCTTTTCTCTTTCCCTTTTCTTCCCAAAAAACAATCATAAATGTTGGGAAATTTAGACTTCAATTGATAGAATTAACAAGTTTTAAACTGTTAATTAGATTTATTATGAATAAAACTTGTTAAGACAAAAAAAACATCAATATCATGTCAAAATCATGTACCGAAAAAATAAATAAGACAAGATATGATGATCTAGGAAAACTAATGAAACCAACCAGTTTCACAGTAAAAAACCTTGGGGGAAACCGTCCCGAAAAGCAATTCACTATAGTAAAGAGAAGTTTCAGATCTAGTACAAAACTTTTGTCCCTAAACTCTACAATCCCCGTAGATGAACTCACAATAAAAACTTTCTATCGCTTCAGAACCTCTGAACTCTTCAATATATGAATACCACCCTTTGATGATACACGAATCCCAGTACGTGACTAATTAATTGCGCGAATTCCAGTACGCGACTTCAATCACCAACTAGAAGAAGATGTTGGCTACAAAGTTCTTCACTTTCTCAACAATAAAGATCAAAAAGCACTTGGTTACAAAACCCTAAGGTACAAAAATGCAGTAGCTTCTTTCAAAGAGAATAAGGCATCGGTTACCTTTTGCATATGTTCTTCTTGTATTTTCTTATGCGATGGCCTCTAAAATAAACCTTATATAGGTCTAGGGTTGTGAGGAAAGAAACCCTACACAAATACATAAGCTTGGCCCAAAAATCAGATTTGAAAATTCTGATTTCTGTAACCTCAATAGATATCTTGATCAATCAGGAGGTGTCGAGCTTTAAACTTCGACAGATACAACTATCGAGAAGCTGTCGATGAGGTGTCAAGGGGACAGAAGCTTTCTCAATCGATCCACCAAGTATCGAGAAGGTGTTGAGATTACGATAATAGTCAACTAAAGAGCTCGATAGATAGCCAACTGTTAGGAGGTGTTGAGCAGCTATCGGGCTATCTGTCCCAGGTGTCGAGCAATCTGTCCAGCTTTAATGAGTAGCTTTTCTTCACTTGTTTCTTGGTCCAATCTTAATGGCGTTAATAATAGACTTGAACAACATGTTTTTTGAAATATTAAACACATCCTAGATCTACCTAATTACAAGTAAAGTGCATTTTGTCAAAAGATTAGCCAATTACACAAAATATGTCCTTAACATTCTCCTCTTTTGGCAATTTGTGACAAAACCATAACAAACAAATGAACATATGAGAGAAGTCATAAATCACTCAACTCATATTCACTTGTTGAATAAAATAAAATCTATCCTAAGACAAAATCTTGAAAAATTTTGCAAGAAGAGAGTTTATGGCAAGTAGACTTTGACAACCTGTATTTCTGAAACACTTTAAACAAAACTCATTAAGGCATCTTTGTGTGAAACAGAAATAATAAATTTCATATAAGTAAAAAGAAACTCATCAAGGCATCTTTGTGTGAAACAGAAATAATAAATTGCATACAAGTAAAAAGAAACTTGTGTATAAAGAGAGAAAAGAAACAACACATGTAAAGGTAGGTAAAGAAGACATACATCATCACAAATATATCAAAGATAAGTACAATGTATATAAACATGGTCACAAGACCGGTGTACAAGAACAAGGAAGTAAGCACTCTCCCTAACAAGATGAAACACATCTCCCTCTTACAGAGGCATGTATTTCTCTCCTTAACATATAGAATTTTCGAAAAAAAACCACATGTTCTCCATAATTTCTCCTCCTTTTTGTCATGATTGATAAAGGGTACAAGAAGCTAGAAAACTTCACCCAAGAAACATAAAGAATCCATAAAAATGCATGAATGTAATGAAACAAGATGTTATGGGTGACAAGATAAAAGAAGGATGCAAAACATGTGAAAAACACATCTCTTAACAAGAAAAACAATGTTAAGCACATAGATTCCACACACACACACACACACACACACACACACACACACACACACACACACACACACACACTAAACAAGTCTAACCAATTTTATATTTCAAAAATAAGTCAAGACAGTTTAGTGAGCATACATTAGCACATGTAAAACTTTGTGATGGCCAAATCACATTGTACCTGCACATGTATCAAGAGTAGTAAAAAATATTGCGTGTTGTGTGAAAAACATCGCAAGATTGTATAAATGTATACATGTTATGACGATTTGAGATATGAGAAAATTACTTTAACTTACACATAATCATAACTATTTGATGGGGGACTATCACCTTTGAGGTACATCCTATAACTCTCACATCCCTATACCTCCCATATCTCCTAGAACACATGCTTACAATCATATTTAAAGCATTTTTAATCTTTTTGCTTTTTATTTTCTTTGCATATTTTCTTTTATTTAGTATATCATGCATAGGCATATAAGAGAGAGAAAAGAAATATCCAATGATATTTGACATTCCAATTTTGCTATGCTGAAGCACACAAATGTCATTAACACTACACTTTTGCTATGTCGAAGCATACAGATGTCTTTCATGATTGGCGGACAACAGTGGTGAGATGGTTATTTATGCCATTCTCTTAGGATTTTCTAGTCCTACTCGTCAAAAAGAGTAATATGAGTGTTAAATTCAAGAGATAACTTAATCTTACTCATCATAAACAAGAGCCATAAAGTTCACTTGCTTAGTTGTGTAGAAGAATGCTCATCTAAGTTACAAAAGATACAAAGTTTAGAAAATTTTGTTTCAATGGCCATCCAAGGTACACAAGACCAAAGTACACAAACACATATTGTTTTTGTATTTTTCTTATTTTTCCTTTTTATTTTAATTTTCAAAACAAAACAAAATAAAAACTAAACAACCAAACAAAAAGAGACAAACAACATGAAAGAAGAAAGAAATATGCATATGCATGAAGGCATGATAGAAAGATGCAGATGCATGAAAGCATGATTCCAAAAATAGATAAGAAATTAAGCAAAGAGAGTCCTACTTTAGATAGAAAGAAATAAAGCAGAGGATAAACATAAAAGACAATTAAGTCTTAGACTCCTTTCTCATCTACACAGCATGAGTCTTAGGCCGTGAAGATGAAAAGGCATATGTCCTAGTATGTCTACTAAAGGACATAGAAGAATTAAAATTCTTCTAAAATTGAGTTAAAAAGCTCCAAAACTTTTAATAACTCTCCAAACAAAGGTGTAGGTCCTTGAGAGGAAACCTGTGACCGTTTGGATAATTGCTTATGAGGATACAACTTAAAGCAATTAGGACGAATGTGTCTAGAAGCACCACAACGGTGACAAACATGAGGTCTAACAAAAGATTTAGATTTCATACCTTTATTACCTTTCTTAGATTGGGGCACAAAGACAGTCTTTGATTTAAAAGTCCTGGAAAAGGAGGGATTAGAGGAAACAACATATCCTAAGCCAGTCTTATCAGAACTAGGTTTTTGAGCACTCAAGATCTTATCAAGCTTTGCACTAGACATCCTTTCTATTTGAGTTCTAACCTAACTAAGCTCAACTTCAAGATTCTTGACCTTCTCTTCTAATGAGGCATTCTCCACAACAAGAGTCTCAACTAATTTTGTAGTCTCATCTAACTTGACTAACAGATCAGCTTTTTTAGTTTTTACCTCATTAAACTCTTTTCTACAAAGATGAGAAGTTTTTTCATATTTTATGAATTCAGTGCAGAGCTTATCATAGGCTTCTTGAAGGGTCATCTTCTTAGGTACTTCATCATCAGAAGAATCCTCATTGTTACTAGCACTCTTCACAATCACCTTATCAGTTGAGGCAACAAAGGCCATAACTTGACGACATTCATCCACAAACTTATCAGAAGAGTCATCCTTAGTATCACTCTAGGTAGCAACCAACCATTTATCTTTTGACTCCTTGGTCTTTTCCTTCATGAGGTAGTTTGGGCACTTTATCCTCATATGACCAAAACCTTTGCACTCATGGCATTAGATGAAGGGTTTCTTATTCTTGCCCTTCCTAGAGGATTTAAATTTCTTAGAAGATTTGTCCTTATCCTTTTTCCTAAACTGAAGAAGCTTGATAACCTCATCAGTTATGAAAATTAGATCCTCATCCTCATCTTTACTTTCATCTTCATCTTTAGAGTCCTTAATCTCTTCCTCTATACCCTTGAGAGCTATGTTTTTACTCTTTCCACCTTTTCCTATTGAGCCTAATCCCATCTCATAGGTTTGAAGGTTTCCTACAAGCTTAGTCAAAGGAATTTGATCAATGTCCTTTGCTTTTTCAATGGCAGTGATCTTGACATGGAATGTTTCAGGTAAAGACCTAAGGATTTTCCTAACAATTTTCGATTTTACTATAAATTCTCCAAGGTTAAAAGCAAAATTCACAATATCCATGAGTTTAGCATAGAACTCATCAAAGGTCTCATCTTCCTCAATCCTTATTTCTTCAAAACTGCTAATGAGTCTTTGAAGCTTCACAATCTTTACTGCCTTGGTACCTTCATAAGTGGTCTCAAGAATGGTCCATGCTTCTTTGGCAACTTCCGTGGATAATATTTTCTTGAATTCTTCATTGGTCACCCTACAGAACAAAGCATTCAAGGCCCTGCTGTTGAAATTTGCCACTATGATTGTTACATCATCTCAATCCACCGGTGCTTCCTTTAGCTTAATCCAGGCAACTTTAATAGCTTGCCATACCTGGTCACCTTAAGCCTGCAAAAAAACTTTCATACGAACTTTCCAGTACGCATAATTAATTCATCAAATAAAGGAGGAATCAAAAGAGATTGTCCACGATCCATGACAACGGGGGTCAAGGATCACACGCAGGAAATTAATCCAATCAGAGTGAACTTGCTCTGATACCACTTGTTGAAAATTTAGACCTCGATTGATAGAATTAATAAGTTTTAAACCCAAGTTGTTAATTAGATTTATTATGAGTAAAACTTGTTAAAAAAAGCAAACATCAATATCATGTCAAAATCATGCAGTGGAAAAATAAATAAGATAAGATATGATGACTCAAGAAAACCAATGAAACCATACAAATCGTAACAGAAAATCCCAAAATATCAAAGCAAATATCTAAATCTATACCCATCCGACCAAAATACCCAAAAACTAAGTCATATTAAATACCCATATTAGGTTTTAAAGATTTAGGAATTTATGTATTTAGAACTCTAATTTGTATTGTTGGCAAACCATGATCAAAATAGGTTATTTAGTCTTGTTTAGACGTGCTCAAAGTTGTAACATTTATGTAAAGTTGGAATAAGCTGATGCAGGATTTAATAGTGCGTTTTTAGAACCTAACAAAACTGGTTCGATCAATTGAAGCTTTGGTTCGATCAATTGAAGCTTAGGCTCGATCAATCAAAAATTGGGTCCGATGCATTTTTACTGCATAATTCCAACTCAGCCCTAACTCCTAAAATGTTTAGAGTTTTATGTTTTTACCCTAGGTATATAAGGCAAACCCTAGCCACGTTTTAGAGGTTGCTCATATTGCTATTTTGTGTAAATCTCTTGTGAGATCTAGAGGAGCTTTCCTTTACACAAAGCTTAGGTTTTGAAGGAGGAGATGTTATCTACACCTTGATGATCAACTCAGTTGCAGCCATTGAAGCTTAAAGAAAAACAAGTGTGGGTGCTTGTACTTGCTGGAGATTCCAAGAAAGAAGGAGTCCGTAGTCTCAGAGCCTGCACGTGGTTGTGTCAGTAAGTTCTACTGGTGGGTAGTAATAAAAAATCGAGCATGGGGGCTTGTAAGTCTTATTGTATGAGCTTCGATTCTTTCAAGATAGTGGATTCAAGTTTACCTTGAGAATAGTTAGGTCAAATCCTCTCTAGATTTTTACCGTGTGGTTTCCTATGTCATCATATCATTATGTTATTTACTTTTCTGCTACTTTATATTCTTAATATGATTGTTTGATTGTGATAACCTAGTTTGGCATAATTTGACTAAGGTAATCACGTGGCTAATTAACTAGGTTAATCTTGTTGGGTTAAGGGGTCTAAAAACCGTTCAAGTGGTATCAGAGCCAGTAGCTCTCTATTTGAGATCTTTTGATCTCTGAGCTGATCCTTGACCCCTGTTGTCATGGAACACAGACTTTCTCTGGTTGTTCCTCCTTACTTTGACGGAAATAATTATGCTTATTGGAAAGTAAGGATGAAAGCATTCTTGAAATCAATTAATAAGGGAGTCTGGAACTCCGTTGAATACAGATGGGAGAAGCCCACTACTACTGTGAGTGAGTGGCAAACTTCTCAAAAAGAAGCAGCTGGTTTCAATAGCAAAGTTATGAATGCCATCTTTAACACTATTTCTATGGAGGAATTTAAGAGAACCTCTAATGTTGAGGTTGCTCACACTGCTTGGAAAATCCTCTAGACTATGCATGAAGGCACTAAGGCAGTTAAAATCAATAAGTTGTAGTAGTTAACTTCTAGATTTGAAAGCATTAGAATGTCTGATGATGAATCATTTGATGAATTCTATGCTAAGTTGAATGATATTGTTAATTCTGCATTTAATCTGGGTGAAATCTATGATCAACCTAAAATTGTTAGGAAGATTCTTAGATCCTTGACTAAGGACTTTAGACCCAAAGTGACTGTCATTACTAAAAGTAAGGATGTGGACTCCATCCCTGTTGATGAACTTGTGGGATCTCTCCAGTCCTATGAGCTAGACCTACCCAAAACAAACAAATCCAAATCAATGGCTCTTAAGTCTGTTGATGATGTTGATGTTGGTGGATTTGATGATGAGCTCTCTACTACAGAGATTACTTACCTTGTCAAGAGCTTTAGAAACTTTCTTAGGAATAATAACAGAAAGACAAGAGGTACTAACACTGCTGAACCTAGAAACTTTAGAAAGAATGATCCCACTAAGGTTAATAACTTTGAAAAACTTAGAGAAAAAGTTGGTCAATCTTCAAACAATTCTTTGGGTCCTCAGTGTTTTGGATGTCAAGGGTATAGTCATATGAAATCTGAATGTCCCACATACTTGAGGTCTAAGGGGAAGGCTGTGGCTGTAACCCTTAGTAATAATGAAACTTCTGATGATGAGTCTAGATGTGACGAGGATGGAAACTTCATTGCTTTCATTGCTACTGCTGTAGTCAATGAAAGTGTATTTGTTGAAGAGAACCCTTCTAATGGGGAACTCTCTGAGGATGCATATATTCAAGAAGCTTACAATAAATTTTACAAAGTTGCTGTAAATGATGCTATGAATGTTGAATTAGGCTTAAAGAAAATTCCATCTCTTGAGCTTCAAAAGAAAATTTTGCTTGATAAATTGTTTGATGCTAATGATCTTTTGAACAATGTGAAATCTGAGAATATGCTCTTGCTTGATAAAATTAAAACTTTGGAACATGATTTATCTATTGCTAGATCTGCTAGTTCTAAACTTGATCAAATGCTAAGTGTTCAAAAGGCTCCTTTTGACAAATTTGGATTAAGTTTCATTGAAAGAATTTCTGTGTTTGCACCAAATTTTACAAACTTTGTTCCTTCTTCTTCTACTAAACCTCGTGTGAGTGAGATTGTCAAACCTGTAAAGGCCACACCTCCTAGAAAGATTAAGATTGATCTGAAGGAGTCTAAACCTAAGGAGTCTATCCTTTCTAAGGACAAGATGCACGGTAAGCCTGTTTGGGTTTGTCATTTTTGTGGAAAATCTGGACACATTTGTCCAAATTGTTATAAGCTGCAAGCAGCTAAGTGAGCAAATAAGCCAAAAGTGCCTATGCCTCAAGTACAAGATCCTATGACACTCATTGATGAATTGGTAAAGGCTTTAAACCTATATTCCAATCCTAAAGTTGGAAATTACTCTAATGTGAATAAGAACTCCAATGCTCGTAGTGCATCTAAAAGGTTTTGGATGTAAAAGGCTCGATCAAATTGAGTCTTTCTAACATGGTCCTTGTGCTTCATTACTTTATCTTTTGTGACCTTTGTTCTTTGGTTTCTTTTTACCTTTTTGCTTCTAGGATTTGTATTGCATAACATTCATGCATTTCATTCTAGGATTTTTTTTTTTAAATAAAAAAAAAAAAAAAAAAAAAAAGGGAAAAGGAAACAAATTGTGTTTTGCATTCTCGCACTTGGTTTTTGAAAACAAGGTTGGTCAATTTATTTTCACATAACATGTCTTTATACCTGTTTAGCTTTGATGAGCTTATTTATTGCACCTAACTAGTTAAAGCTTTGTAGTGCATGTTGTGTGGAAAAGATGGTTATGGTATTTATCATTTTGTATTAATCTTGAAGTCACATGATATTTGACTGTCGAACTTGATCCTTTTGTGAAAGGTATAAATAACCATATCACCACTATTCACTAGCTAATTATGAACACCTTAGTGTATATCGTAAGATTCTGTAATCGAGAAAGTGTAGCACATGCACAAAAAAAACATAAGGTGTAGCCTCGGTTTAATTTCTTAATAATTAAAATTGATGTGTACTATTAGGCTTAATGCTAGGTCACATGATTAAAATTGGTGTGTACTATTAGGCTTAATGCTAGGTCACATGATTAAAATTGGTGTGTACTATTAAGCTTGATGCCAAATCACATAACTAAAATCTGTGTGTACAATATGAGGCAAAATTCAAGAAACTTACATGATTGCAAGCTTATGTTCTAGGAGATGTGAGAGTTACATGATATAACTCTTTAGGTGATAGTCTCTTTTGAATTCTATGTGATGGATTTTATAGATTTTGTGATTAATTGCTATTCACATATCACCTTACATGTATCTCGAGCTTTTGCTAGTTACACAGACTACACAAGTTACTCTTTGCTAAACATTGTACATGTTATTGTGTGTGTTCTTGGTTTGACCAACCAAGTTTGAAAATACCTTGAGTTGTATACACAATTGATTTGTTGCTTGAGGGTTAAAAAGGGAGAATGTTTGAAATCTATATGATTGGGAGCATTGGGTTTAAATCTTGGGTTTTTGAAAAAATTTTCATCTCATACCCATGCATGTCATACTCATTTTTCAATGCTTTGAGGAAAGTTACTTCAAAATTCTGGTGTTTTTTCAAAAAATCATTCTTTTTTTTACAATTTCGATCAATCGAGTTTGTTTTTCGATCAATCGAAATTGCGATTAAAAATTTCTATGAGCCTCTGTCTGTTTCGATTGATCAAAACTGTTTTTCAATCAATCGAATATCATGAATCAGGTTTTTTTAAAAATTCAAATTTGAATTGTTCAAACCACTTTTTCAAAAACTTTTCAAAACCTTTTCTCTCTCCGACTCAGCAAGGCTCCACAACAAATTTTTTGTCAGTTTTCCTCATAATTTCTTGCAAGGTTTCTCTCTCCATAAGCCGGTATGTCCATATTACTCTTTCTTTTGCATTGTTTTTCATGTTTTCATGCATTAATTCATGGTATTTGGGTAAATTTTTGAACTATGCATAAATTGATATTTTTGTTTAATCAAGCCTTATTTTGTGAAATTAATCAATGGGTTTTGTTGTTACATTGATATATTCATGATCTATGATGGTTAATTTGATCAATTTGAGGTTTCGTGAAAGTTTAAAAATTCTAGGGCTTGTATTGAACCCGATTTGGGGATTTTGTTCAATTGGGTTGAAATTGATGAAATTGACTTGTTGGATTGATGTAATTGATCATACTAATATGTTTTCTAACTTGTGTGATGATCAATTGGTCAAATTTCTTCAAAACATTCAAGTGGGTTTTCAAATTTTTGGGGTTTTAGTTAGAAACTCTATGCTTATGCCAATTTTGTGAATTTGAACTTAAATTGAACCTAATTTCACTGCATTAGAACATGCATCATAACATTTAAATTGTTCGTGCATTATATAGCTTTTTGTTCTATATCTGTTTTGTGCTAACTTACAGTCTGCCCTTGGTTTTTCCTTTTTGTTCTTTTTGGTCTTGCTGTGTGTCCTTGTCATTTCTTTAACACCATGCCTAGGAAAACTAGAGCTCATAAGACTCCTTCCTTTTCTTTTGTGTCACCCTCTAGGGTTGAGTTGTTTAAGGATGCCAAAAGCAGAGACGTCTTTGATAAGTTAAACAGTAGGAGAAAGATTTGGGCTGAGCGTTCTGTGCTCCTAGTTGGTTGTCCTTGTTGGAGATAAATCATCCACCTCCGACCGCCCTCATTAAAGAGTTCTATTTGAACCTCTCTTGCCATGTCTATGATTCCAACACCCTTGTTAGGAGTTGGATAGGAGATGTTGAGTACACCATTACCCCTAGCGTAGTGGCTGAGGCTCTTGGGGTCTCCGTTGTTAAGCAGTCTGACTATCCTTATGAGGATACTCCACCCTTAGATGACATCATGTCATACATCACTGGATCATCTATCCAGTAGGGTTTTGATCCTCAAATCACGTCTGCTGAGCTTCCTGAGTCTACCTATCTTTTTCTTAGGATAGCCTGTCATTCTTTGTGGCCTATCTCTCATCTCCACACCATCCCTATTGAGAGATGTGTGTTTTTGTATGCCCTTGTGTTTAGTGCTTCTATTTCTTTTCCTCATCTGCTTCTTCGTTCTTTGAACAAGATTCATAAGAGTAGCATTGTTGGTCATGCTCTTGTCTATCCTATCTTCATCCATAAGATTTTGTTGTTTTTAGGGTTAGCTGGTTTCCCCACGTCTGAGCCCGTTCATATTACTGGTCCGATAGGTGCCACCTTCCTTAAGCAGAGGGCTGCTCATATGAGAGCTCCTCGTGTTGAGTCTGTTGGAGCTATTCCCCCTCCTTCTTTCTCAGGTACTACTCAACTGAGGCGTCTGGTGCTGCTGATGCTGATGTTCCTCCACCGACTACTTCAGATGATTCGGACATTCGATGTATGTTGGATCATGTCTTGACCATTCAGGCGGCTCATGGATAGATTTTGGTGGACGTGCTCGATGAGGTTCATGCCTTGCATGCAGAGTTGGCGCATTCTAGACGATCTCCTACGCCACCTCCTTTTGATGATGGATTGTAATTGCCTTTTGGCATTCTGTCACAAAAAGGGGGAGTAGATTCTGGATTTACTTGTAGAGTTTTTGCTGATAAGGGGAGTTTTGTGATTCTTTGGAGCCTGTGGTGATTAGATTGTATCTAGGAGCTGTACCTTGTATTTACATTCTTTCAGCTCTAGATGTATTTTTGTTAAGCTATTCATGTTAGGGGGAGATACATTTATTGTGTTTCTTGTTTCACTGCTTACTGACTTATATTTTTTGAGGTATTTATTTGATATATTTCTTTATTTAGTTTTTTTTTTTTTTTTTTTTTTTTTTGTGAAATCAAGAATTTATTTTGTTTACTTGTATTTTTCACACATGCGTTTATGTGTTTATTGAGTATTTCAGGAAATACAAGTTGATTCAATTGAGCTGCTGTTTACACTTGCAACTAATAGATAGTAGTTAAGATTGGATTTGTTATTTAAAAGGCTATTTTATTTGTAAACTTTGAACTTTAATTTGTGTTTTGTCACGGATTGCCAAAGGGGAAGTTTGTTAGGTTCTAAAGATTTAGGAATTTATGTATTTAGAACTCTAATTTGTATTGTTGGCAAACCATGATCAAAACAGGTTATTTAGTCTTGTTTAGACGTGCTCAAAGTTGTAATATTTATGTAAAGTTGGAATAAGCTAATGCAGGATTTAATAGTGCTTCTCGGCTTGGTTCGATCAATCGAAGCTTAGGCTCAATCAATCGAAAATCGGGTAAGATGTGTTTTTACTGCATAATTCTAACTCAGCCTTAACTCCTAAAACGTTTAGGGTTTTATGTTTTTGCCCTAGGTATATAAGGCAAACCCTAGCCACGTTTTAGAGGTTGCTTATATTGCTGTTTTGTGTAAATCTCTTATGAGATCTAGAGGAGCTTTCCTTTACACAAAACTTAGGGTTTTCAAGGAGGAGATGTTATCTACACCTTGATGATCAACTCAGTTGCCGCCATTAAAGCTTAAAGAAAAACAAGCGTGTGTGATTGTACTTGCTAGAGAATTCAAGAAAGAAGGAGTCCGTGGTCTCAGAGCTTGCACGTGGTCATGTCAGTAAATTCTACTAGTGGGTAGCAATAAGAAGTCGAGTGTGGGGGCTTGTAAGTCTTATTGTATGGACTTCAATTCTTTCAAGATAGTGGATTCAAGTTTACCTTGAGAATAGCTAGGTCAAATCTTCCCCAGATTTTTACAGTGTGGTTTCCTAGGTCATCATATCATTGTGTTATTTACTTTTCTATTGCTTTATATTCTTGATATGATTATTTGATTGTGATAACCTAGTTTGACATAATTTGACTAAGGTAATTACTTGGCTAATTAACTAGGTTAATCTGGTTGGGTTAAGGGGTCAAAAAACCATTCAACCCAAATATAAGAAAGGGGAAAAAAATAACTAGTGGCTGTTTCAGCGATCTGATGATGGCAAGTAAATGGCTTGATCGACGAAGTTAATGGCACTTAGATTTCTCTCCCTCAATATCAATTCCTGTGTGTGCCTGGGATTTCGGTGTCTTGAGTCTGGCGAGGGAATGGATGGCAGCAAAAAAACTGACAATAATCATGTTTTGATTTCTTATGCCCAATTAATGTACTCTTTACTATTCTGCCTCTTTCTCTTCTCTTCTTCTCTCTCTGTATCCCAGGCCTCATTGCCTCCCTCTATTTCTATCTCTGTGTGTATCGTATCTTTCTCTCTCTGTGCTTCTTTCCCCATTTCCTCGTCGCCTCTCTCTCTCTCTCTCTCTCTCTCTCTCTCTCTCCCCTTTAATTTCAACTAGTTATTTTTTTGTTATTTATAATGAGAGGTTTTTAAACTGTTGTAGTGTTACCAAACATTGTAATTTATCGCCTTTTTAACTTAAATATCGAAGCATTTTAAGGAGTCTTTTTTCCTAACGTGGTAGCACCTCTTTAAAGACTTCTGCTATTATATATTGTATTAGATACTTTTCTCAATTTGAGTCAGGGGCAAACATCTTTGAACTTATTGTTTATTTTTCTTCATGGTTGCCGTAAAGACCAAACAATATTACAGTAGACATAAGTTCAAGAGTTAATATACACATCAACACTAGTGTTTGTCACTCTTGTGCCCACGAAGAATTCCTATAAATATTATATTAAGACTACTTTTCCGTAAGTATAACAATTTGGCTTTCTTAAACGGAACATTGTGCGGCCTGTGATGTATTCTGCGAACAAAAGTCCCCTCCCTCTGGGTTGTCTCGATTGAAGTTATTATTTGTCCCACCTTGAAGGTGAATGGAGGAACTACGGATTTCAAGTTTTCGATCGCTGTAGTACAAGCTGGTGTTCTTAGACATGGCAGGAAACCAATAACAACAAGGAAATGCCTCTATAATTTTCTTCAGCAAGTACTTGTAAGTCTTTGATAGAGAAAAATAGAGCGGGAGATATGCTAGTGCAAAGATGCCGACTGGAAGGAAAGAAAGGGAATAGAGGATAATTTTTGTCCACCTTTCTTTAGTACGTATCATGAGGAAGATTGTTGTAGAAAATGATATCGTCATCATTACAACGGAGAAAAACAGAAATGTGACGCCTAGCATGAGCTTGTTAAGAAGGGAATGCTTGAAGTCTTCCAATCGAAATGGTGCTGTGAGGATTGAAAGAAACATTACCACTGAAGTCAAAGCGCATGCAAGTGAGAGTACATCAGTTGCTGTGAAAACCACAAAGAAAGGATCATTGAGAAGGACTGGAACACCAGTATTCTGATTAGGACCTCCTGGTATTGTGTAGGCTGCCGCAAAGGCAACTGTAGCCATAAGAACTGCCACAATAGAGCATCCTTCTGCTGTGCGAATTAGCCAATCTCTCGCCGCATTCCGAAGATTAGATTTGGTATTAGCAAATAAGCCTTCAGCGGTCTCTTTCATATTGTTTTGATGATAAACGAAAGAGGCTTTTGTAACTGACTTCACACGCTGCACACAGAAACATAAACTTAATATAACAGGTTGACAACAAGAAGTAGTTGATGAACTAGGAATAATACCCACTTTAAAAAGGGTATCTTAATTATATCTCAAAGGATGATTCAATTAAATCCCACATACAAGTAGCACAATTAATTAACGGCCCTGTCTCATACATGCAGGCAACTGTGGAATAAAAAAATTTGGTTGGGTGGCATAATCAATCTCAATCAAATAGATTTATCCATTATACATTGTTAGGTTCTAAAGATTTAGGAATTTATGTATTTAGAACTCTAATTTGTATTGTTGGCAAACCATGATTAAAACATGTTGTTTAGTCTTGTTATAGGCTTGCTCAAAGTTGTCCATTTATGTAAAGTTGGAATCGAGTGGCTGCAGAAAGTATTAGTGACTTTCGGCCTGACTCGATTGACCAAAGCTTAGGCTCGATCGATTGAATATCAGGCATAACGTTTTTTCTGCAAAATTTCCAACTCAGCCCAAGCCCATTAAGGATTAGAATTTTAGATCTAATTCTCCTAGTATATAAAGAAAACCCTAGTGATGTTTTGGAGTGCAGTCCTTGTTGCTCATATTGCTGTTTTGTGTAAATCTCTTGTGAGATCTAGAGGAGCTTTCCTTTACACAAAACTTAGGGTTTTCAAGGAGGAGATGTTATCTACACCTTAATGATCAACTTAGTTACTGCCATTGAAGCTTAAAGAAAAATAAGGGTGGGTGCTTGTACTTGATTGGAGAATCCAAGAAAGAATGAGTCCGTGGATTCAGAGTTTGTACGTGGTCGTGTCAGTAAGTTCTACTGGTGGGTAGTATTAGGAAGTCGAGCGTGGGTGTTTGTAAGTCCTTTTGTATGAACTTCGATTCTTTCATTTAGTGGATTCAAGTTTACCTTAAGGATAGCTAAGTTAAATCCTCCCCAAGTTTTTTCTCGGTTTGGTTTTCTTGGGTGATCATATCTTTGTGTTCTTTATATTTCCGCTACTTTATATCTTGATATGATTATTTGATTATGCTAACCAAGATTTGCATAATTTGACTAAGTTAATCACTTGGCTAATAAACTAGGTTAATCCAATTGTTGTGTTTTAAGGGGTCTAAAAACCTAACATACATTTCATCGAGGAGATCTCACCAAATCCAGTAGAGTTCTCATCGGATTGGGGAAGATCTCACCAAATCTAGTGGAGATCTTGTCGAATTTGGCATATCTCCATTGGATTTGATGATAACCCTCACAGATCTAAGTGATATTGCTAGCCAGATCAAGCTTGTTGGATTTTGGATGAAACTAGCCACTCAACCCACCATCATAACTTTTACTTCAATCTGTGTCAAAATTGGTCTCTTATACATCTACTATAGTAAAAGACTTGATCCACACGTGATTTTTTTTTTTTTTTTTTTTTTACAATATCCTTTAAATTCAAGGCTAAAACAACTTGATAAACATCTATAGTGCATTTTGTTTATGAATAAATTAGCATGTCACATTGTTGATCTTAAATTTTAGGTTCTAAATGATTTGTTTATTGGCAAACTGTGTACATAAACTTCTCTAGGTATAGATGTTACTGTCTATGAGTCATAATAGACATTGCTCAATGTGCTGCAAGTCAGAAATCAAGAACATACAAGCTGCAAGTTTAGGAAATAAAAACTTGATTAGCTCAACCGATCGAGATGTGATTCTGCATAATTTAAATAAAGCCCAGCAGCCCATTAAATGTTTAGGGTTTCAATCCAAATTTACTTCGTATATAAATAAAACCTTAAAGCAAGTTTTTCAAGTTTTGGAGAGCTACTCTTTTGAGATCTGAAAGGTTTTGTAACTTCTACTCTTTCAAGCATTTACCAGAGACTGTTCTTATTTCATAAGTATCAGTGCAATAAAGTTTTTGCCCAAGCTTCAAATATCAAGTGAATTGAAGAGCAAAACATGAACTGGAGGTTTATGTTGGAGCAAATCCACATCAAAGAAGTCTGAGGGTTTTAGAGCTAGGTTTAAAAATCATAGTTAAGTTTACTATGAATTTAATATTCTTGACTGTAAAATTTTACTTGATAGTGGATTGTTCTTCTTAGGATTGGTTCCCCCAGGTTTTTTACCTTGAAACTGGTTTGTTTCATTTGTTTTCCTAGGTCATCATATGTTGTATTACTTAGTTTTTCCATTGCATGATATATTTGATGTATGTTTAACCTAAGGTCTACATAATTGACTTAATTAAAAACTTGGCAATAAAACCAAGTTAAACATTGTTTGTTCAAGGGTTTAAAAACTAACAAGTGGCATCAGAGCAGGTTAGCTCGTGTCTAGGTAGTTTTTACCTTGAGTTGATCCTTAACCCCTTTTGTCAAGGATCGAGGTCACTCTCTAGTGATTCCTTCCCACTTTGATGGGAATAATTATGCTTGCTGGAAGGTAAGGGTGAAGGCTTTCTTAAAGTCTCTCGATGAAAAAGTTTGGCAGTCTGTTGAAACTAGATAGACCAAATCTACTACTCTTATAGCAGAATGGACAAATGCTCAAAAGGAAGCTGCTAGTTATAACAGTAAAACTATGAATGTTATATTCAATGCTATTTTCTTAGAAGAGTTTAAAAATATTTCTAAAGTTAAAGTTGCTCATACTGCATGGAACATCTTTCAAACTGTGCATGAAGACACTAAGGCATTAAAAATCAATAAACTTCCAAATTTGAGAGTAGTAAAATGTTTGAGGATGAATCTATTGATGAGTTTTATTCCAAACTGAATGACATTGTTAACTTAGCATTTAATTTAGGTGAGGTCTATGATCAGAGCCTAAGATGGCTAGAAACATCTTGAGATCTCTAACTGAGGACTTTAGACCCAAAGTGATTGCTATCATTGAAAGTAAGGATGTTGACACCATCCATGTTGATGAACTTGTAAGATCCCTTCAGACCTAAGAGTCAGACCTTACTAAGACCATTAAGTCAAAATCAATGGCCTTGAAAATAGTAGATGTGGTAGATGAAAACTTGTTTGATAATTAATCTCATCTACTAAAATAGCTTTTCTTGCCAAGCAATTCAAAAATATCTTGAAAAACAATAACAAAAAGACAAGAAATAAAAATTTTGTTGATTATAAGAAAGTGAAGAAGACTTAACAACCTAAGAATGATTTCACTAAAAAATCCAATTCTAGAAAAGAAAAGGTTGTCCATCTTCTAACAATTCTTTACGTTAACAATGTTTTGGTTGTCAAGGCTTTGGCCATATAAAATCTAAATGTCCTACTTACTTGAGGTCTAATGGAGAGGCCATGGCTGTCATTCTATGTGATGATGAAGGATCTAATCAAGGTTCTGATAGTGATCAAGAAGGTAAGTTCATGGCTTTCACTACTACTGCTATGACTAATGAGACCATTGATGTGAAAGTTGAAAGTCATTCTGATTAAGAGCTTTCTGAAAATGCTGACTTGCAAAAAGCTTACAATAAGTTATGCAAGATTGCAGCAAAAGATGCTATGAATGTTGATTTGTCTTGAAAGAAGATTGAAAGTCTTGAATTGGAAAAGAAAAATCTTTTGATCAAACTGTTTGACACTAATGAGTTCTTGAATGCTGTTAAGATTGCAAATATTTCTTTGGTTGAAAGGTTAAAAAACTAGAAACTGACTTACGTGTTACTAGAGAGCATCTTGGTATGTCTTCTAGCTCTAAACTTGATGAGAAGTTAGGGACTCAAAAATACTCTTTTGATAAGATTGGTTTAGGTTATATTGAAAGTGGTTCTTCTTCCACAAATTCTTCTACAAAATTTTTCATATGTCTTCTGAGTCTGTTCCTAAACTTGTAGAGAGAGCTCATAAGGAAGAAATTCTTGCTACTTGCTAAGAAGTAAAACAAACTTCATCCACAGTGGTTTTATCATTTATTTGGTAGAGCTGGGCATACTCGCCCAAATTGTTTCAAGTTGCAAACTAGCAAGCAAAAATCTAATCAAAAAGTGTTAGGGCAAAAAGCACAAGCTCCTATGACACTTATTCTAGAATTGGTAAAGGCTCTTAGTCTTTTTGCTAATTTTAGAGTTGATCTTCAATCAAATCCTTCAAGGAACTCCAACTCCCTTTCTACATCTAAGAACATGTTGATTCAAAAGGCTTATCTTAAATGAGCTTTCTTGGCACGGTCCATATGCTTCATCTCTTCTCTCTTGGGACAAATTGTTTTTTTAGGAGTTGTTTGCATTTAAACTCATGCACTTCATTAATGGTTATTTAGGTTGTTTTCAAGTTTTTTTTTTTTTTTTTCTTAATAATAAAATTCAAAATTCAAAAACACAAAAAGATTTTTACTTTTTGTATTGCACACCATATAGTGTGTAATTAATGTTAGCCAATGAAATTTCGCATTTATGTTTGTGTACCTTCTTTGGCTTTGATATGCACCTCACTAGTTTGTGTTATTCTATGCATAATATGAGTGAATTGTTCTTAGTTTTTATCAAAGGATCTTGATTTTGGTGTCACATATTTTGATCATAAGGACTAAAAAAATCGTCATCTCACCACTAATGTAGGGTAATCTGTGTGTTTCTAAATATATATATATATATATATATATATATATATATGTGAAAACAAGAGAAACCTCATGCAAAAAATCCTTGAACAAAGTTGTTCCATTTTTTTTTTTTTTTTAATGTGTACAATATTGGGCTTGAAATAAGAGAAAAATATATATGTGCCCTTATAATTTGTGACTATGAATTAAGCTTTTAAGCACAAAATTTCATGAAATCATTATTCAATAGATTGTAACTCTACATTGGGAGATGTGGGAGTTATAGGTTTTACCTTCTTAGGTGATAGTCACTTTCAAACCAATGTGATTGATAATGTAGAAGTTTTGATTCAATTCTATCTACATATCAACTATTTTGTGTTTTGTATAAATACTCGTTACACATATTACACGCAAATCCATGCTAAATTAAGTATATAAATCTATGTGGGTTGTCTAATCTGGCCTTCTTTAATTGCATATAATCTATTGTGTACATGCAATTTTTGTTGTTTTGGTTGGGAGATTTAAAGAAAAGGGACTTTTTCATGGTTTAGAAGTTTTAAAATCTGTTTTTTTAACTTCTTGATGGGTTTTGATGTGTGCATTTGAGTGGCATCATGTTTAAAACTTTTCTTGTGCACGTGCATTAAGTCTTGAAAATTGCTTTGTAAGTTGCTTTTTGCATAAAATTTCCAGATTCTTAAGTTTTCAAATTTTTCATTGGTTTGACCAATCAAAGTTTCTTTTGACCGATCGAAATTGTGAGCTCTTGTGCTCTAAAAGTTTTTACCCCTCTCGATTGATGCTGCTCAATTTTCTACCAATAAAAAATTAGCAAAAATTGCCTTCAATTCATGCTCAATTGCTCTATACCGATCAAATATAATTTTTTTTTTTTTTTTTATTCTTATGTCTTGATCAATCAGTTTTTTATCTTTATCCTATCACTTTTCTTTGACTCCTCTTGATTCCTCTCCACTCAAAATTTTTTTTGTCGTTTTTCGAGTCAAAGCTTTAAGGATTTTCTTCTACATCACTTGGTAAGATTCATTTACCCATTTTTTTTTTTTTAATTTTATCAAGTTACATGAAAACATGCATTTTCATTGAAAATTCACGAGATTTTCGGACTTAGAAAATTTTAGGGTTTTTAGTGATTTTGATTGTTTTAGTTTAAAATGATCAATGGGTTTTTGTGTATGCATGTTGTTGACATGATTCCTATGGTTTAATTTCTTTAATTTCATGGATTATGAAAATTTAGGGTTCAAGCATTCTTGAGAAAATTGGGGATTTTGTTCAGTTGGGCTTAAATTGATGAAATCATTGTCATTGGTTAATTGGTTGTTAATAACATGTTTTATACCTATTTTGATAATCAATCAATTGATTGGGTTTGTTTTGAAAAATTAGAGTTCATGCTCTTCAAAAATTGGAGATTTTCATAAATCTTAGTTTTTTCTTATTCAGTTTCTGAATCAAATATCAATTTGAACACTTTAATTTTTTAAATTAACCTAAGAATTGTGTTTTCTAGATCACAACTTGTTTAAATTGGGTTAAGTCTTTCAAAACATGCATCATGTGAGTATGTATCTCGTGCATCATGTAGATTTTAAAAGACTTGCATTCTATACTCTTGTTTATTTTTCTAATGCAATTTGCCCTTGTGTTTTGTTTATTCCCATCCATAGACCTTAGAATATGGCTCCTAAGAAATTTGTTGCTAGAAAATCCTCTATGGGTGCCTCTTCCTCTAGAGAATCCTTTGATTCTTCTAGGTTCCAAACTCTTTATGACTTCCAAAAGTTTGCAATCTTGATCAAATATAGGTCTATTTGGGGTGAGAGAGTGGTTGTTTTAGATTAGCTTAGTTCATCCATTGGGCAAAACTTTGAGTCTAAGGGTTGGTTGTCCATCTATTCTAACCTTGTGTCTTCTCTAGCTGCCATTATTAGAGAGTTCTACTCTAATTTTTCTATTCACTCTACTGTTACAGGTGGTCACTTCTTGGCTACTTGAGTTAGGGGTTTTGAGTATCAAATAACACGTCAGGATGTTTCTAATGCTCTTTCTGTTCCTATTGTTGTGAACCTAATTTATCCATACATTGATCCTCCCTCTTTGGATGATGTTGTGTCTGTTCTTTGTGGCACACCTATGGTTTGGACTAATGAACCTAGGCTTGACATAGGTGAACTTATGAAGGATAACTATCTTCTCTATAGAATAGCTTGTCACAATATTTTCCCTATGTCTCATATTCACACTATTCCTACTAACCACCATGTTTTCTTGTTTAGTCTTGTCACTAGTGCTTCCATGTGTCTTCCATCTCTTTTTATTCAATCAATTGTAAATATCCATAGAAGCAATTCTCAAAAACAAAGTCTTTTCTTCCTTGTTTCTATTCTTAGAGTCTTAGAGCATTTAGGCTTTGAATGCCCTTCCTGTTCTAAGCTTGTTCATCAAATTTCACCTATTACAGCAACTTTTCTGAAGCCAAGTAGAGCACAAACGAAGACTCCAATGAAGCTCATGGCAAAGAGAAAGAGAACTAGAGTTGATCCTCCACAAGAATATGTATAGGTTGATCCTTCTATGGATCCGTTGTTGGGGCTGATGATGATAAAGATGATGCTGCTGCTGCTGCTGCTAACCTTTTTGGACCTACACCATTTGTACAGTCTATGCTAGAGAGGATGCCTAAGGCTCAGACAACTCTTGATACCATGATACAAACCTTCATAATGACTCAAGCAGCTTATGGGTAGCTTTTGGATGTTTTAATTTATGATGTTGCAGCCCTTCGAGTTGAGTTTACAGAGTTTAGGAGTAGTTTCACACCTCCACCTCCAACCTCTTCTAATTGATATTGATTGCCTTTGGCAATTAATAACAAAACGGGGGAGTATATTGTATTTAGGGGGAGATCTTGGACTTAGGGGGAGAAATTTGTTTTAGGGGGAGTTTTTATGTTTTGATGTTTTTCTTTACTTTATCTATATTTTTGTTTATGTTCACATACTCTTGATGATATGGTATATTGGCTTTCTTTTTTGTTTATGTAAGTATTGCGATTCATAGATTTTTTTTTTTTTTTTCCTTCCACACATGCCTTGATGGTTTGTTTGGGTGTTTCAGGAAATTGCAAGTTATTATGATCATGTTCCAACTGCCTTTATATATATTTTTGCAAATTTTAGGATAGTTGTTGATTGGGATTATATTTTGGGCATATCATTTATTTGGTTAATTCTTGAAATTGAGTAATTCATTTTGTATGTGAGTTTTGTTACGTATCGCCAAATGGGGAGATTGTTAGGTTTTAATTGTTTAGGTCCTAAATGATTTGTTTGTTGGCAAATTGTGTACATATACTTTTCTAGGTATAAATCTTAGTGTCTATGAGTCATATTAGATATTAGTCAAAGTGTTGCAAGTCAGAATTAAAAAACATACAAGCTGCAGGTTCAAGAAATCAAAACCTAATTGGCTCGACCGATCGAAAAGAAGGTTCAACTGATCAAGATGCGATTTTGCAGAATTTAAATAAAGTCCAATAGTCTATTAAACGTTTAGGGTTTCAGTCCAAATTTACTTAGTATATATGGAAAACCCTAAAGCATGTTTTTCAAGTCTTGGAGAGCTACTCTTTTGAGATTTGAGAGATTTTGTGTACCTTCTACTATGTCAAGCATCTACTAGAGATCGTTCTTATTTCATAAGTATTGGTGGAACAAAGTTGCAACCCAAGCTTCAGATATCAAGTGTACTGAAGAGCAAAATGTGAACTGAAAGTTCATGTTGGATTAGATCCACATCAAAGAAGTTTAAGGATTTTAGAGCTAGGTTTGATAATCATAGATAAGTTTATTATGAATTTAATATTATTGGCTGTAAGCTTTTATTTGATAGTGGATTCTGTTTCTTGGGATTGGTTCCCTCAGGTTTATTACTTTAAAACTGGTTTGTTTCATTAGTTTTTCTGGGTTATCATATCTTATGCTGTTTAGTTTTTCCATTACATGATATATGTGATGTATGTTTAACCTAAGACCTACATAATTGACTTACTTAAGAACTTGGCAATAAAATCATGTTAAACATTGTTTGTTCAGGGATCTAAAAACTAACATTAAATTTGTGTGTGTGTGTGTGTGTTTTTTTTTTAATTTTTTTTTTATTAATAATGATTGGAAATACTTACATACATGTTGTCTTTGCTGCTCAAAACCAAGTCATTTCTAATCCCCCCCCCCCCCCCCTCTAAACACTAGGGGAGATACCAACTCGCCCAAATGATGCGGTGACTATTGACCTTGAATATTACTTAAACTTTTTTAGTTTAAAGTAATTGTAAGGTTGAATTTAATCAACAAGTTTGCTTGTAATCAACAAGGTTGAATTTATTTCGTGCCAAATTTGCTTGTAATTTAGCAATTAGTAACCCTGTATTTAGAAGGAAATTATGAAAGGGTAGTGAGGGAGAGAGTGTGAAGAAATGCTCAAGATTGTGCAAGGTTGTAGAGATTCGCAGCTGGGACTCGCGGGTGACTCGCGATTGGCAAGCCGCCAAATGTAGCACACGAGTAAAGTATGCGAGAAGATGAACAGTTACGCCAGCTAGAGCACTACAGGACAAAAAGTCTAGCCTGGCCATTCTATTATCTCGCTGCTTGAACTCATGACTCAGTCAAGTCGCGAGGCTAAGCTGCCAGACCACCCTGTTTGGGAAAAACTGACTCTTCGCATTCCTTTCTCACGCAAGTATAAATACCCCTTACACCCACAAAATGTAGAAAGTTTCCAAAGAGAATTTTTAAGAGAGAAACCCTAGAGAAAAACAAGATTGATTCATCCACAATCTTCACATAGAGACTCTTCAACTTCCTCTACTCTCACTCTCTCCAGTGTTACATCCTTGAGAGGCTCTTACCCAAATCCTTTTCTCACCATACTTATATCTGTGAGAAGACTTTTTGGTGTTTTGGGAAGTAGTTAGGAAGGGACCAATGACTATTGGTTGATGCTATGGGTTATAGTGGAATCAGGTAAACTAAAGAAGAAATAGGTTCGGTGTAACCTCATTGGAGCAAGAACCTTGGAGGGCTTAGGTACATTAGGTAGATTAGGCTTGGAGGGTCTTTTGTTGTTCATGTATTCCAACTACATTCTTTAGTGGATTATTTACCGCTTGGAGGGCGGCGAATAGGTTTTATGCCAAGGGCTTCGGTTTCCTCTTCGTTAACACACTTGTGTTGTCCTCGTGTTTGCATCTCTCTTCTCTTAATTTTGCCATTTAATTTTTGTTGTAGATGTGAAGAAAACAAATGAGGACTATCGAAGTCTTCTAGTGCGACGTAAGGATGCCAAGTGTGAGATAGAAAGGCTGAATGGAGAGTTGTTAAAGGATTACACAAAAGTAAGATTTCTTGAGCAAGAGGTAGTGCAAGCAAATGCCAAGATAGAGAAGGTCTCCATTAAGAATCTAGATGATGTTATTTCATCTCAAAAACATGCCTCAGACAAGTCTGGGTTGGGATATACTGGAGGGAGTAACTCATCGGCCAATGTCACCAAAGAAGTGAAGTTTGTGAAGGCCAAAGAGTCGGTTGTAGAAGAGTTTATTCCTGATAAAATTAAGGTTGAAAAAAAGAAGAATATGGTTGATCAACGAGTGTTAAATACATTCTATAGTCAATCAGAAGCCAGACATGAAACTAGAAAAAGATCACTTCCAAGATCACAAGGGGTCCTAGAACAAATCATTCATGTCACCATTGCGGATTGCAAGGATATACCAAACTGAATTGCCATAAGCTTAGAGCATTGAAGAATGCTTTTGATCAAAGGTCAAGAGGACCGAGACATGACAAGAGGACTTGGGCTGTTAAGCCATCAAGAGGTCGAAATGGTGATCCTAGTGTGATGGACATGATGAAGATGATTGGTGCATTCACCACTTGCTTGGAGAGCTTTACTAGAAGGTTTGAAAGTCCTAACTCTCATACCCAATCCTATAGGGATATCACCCCAAACGCACGTGACATGTGGGTGAAGAGGGGTACTCATGCATAAGCATTACAACATGTCTATGCATTAATACTTCCTATGCTTTGTGAATATACTTGGTTATATGCTTCTTGCGTGTTTGAGTTGAAAAGTGTTTGGTTGTTTATTTGTTTCTTTTTAAATGTTTTTACATTGTTTTTTTTTATCAATCTTTCTTGATTTTATGTCAAAAATCCAAAAACACATAAAAAGTATAATATCCAAAAAGTTTGATCGACTTTGTTGAGTTTTGTCTCAAAATATGTTTTGCCTTATACCTTTGTACTAATGGCTTAGTGCATCTATGAGTATAGCTTGTTTCTTATGCACTCATATCATTGTGGAAGAAATCTTGAAATCTATGTGACTGTTGTAAATATATCTTCAACCTTGTCATGAATGATTAATGAATAGTTTTGTTGATCTTGAGACATACATAGACTTGTGTTTATATATCTTCCCACGTTTATTTTATTGTTTTACTCAAAGAGCTCACCAAATGTAAATTTCCAAATGAAAAAAGATATTGAGCTGCAAAAGCCTGTCGCACATACTAGTATTTGACTAGGAAAAAGGGAAAGCGGCCAAAAATAAAATATATAATGCCCAAAAAGCCAAAGGCTAACTCATCAAAGTGAAATATCAAAAATTTCAAGCATCGATCTCACAATGAGATGTGTTGATTCATAAAGATCAAATGATATGTTGAACATGGAGCCAAATGAAAAGTTTCAAAGTTTTTGTACTCAAGTTTATGTGAGAGGTCATATATGCATATTTCTATAATTGAGATGAATCACATTATCCAGTGCTAGTTATGTTTGCATTGATTGAATTGATCATTGAAGCTTCACAATAGACTAAGGACTATCTCCTTTTTGATATTCACACATAACACACAAATCTATGATCAATGAATGCCATATTCATTTATGTGATTGTACTTGTTTAAATGTATTTTCACATGCTCAATCTTTGTTGATCAAACACAAAAAGATTTTTAAGTGTTTTAGTTTGTTTTTGGAAAGTATTTTGTTTTTAAAAAAGTGTCAAAATTTCAAAAACAGTGTTGCTCTGTTTTGGTGACTCAGTCGCGAGTTGGTCCAGCCACATGCCCCAGTTGCGAACTTTACTCATAAGGTTTTCGCAACTTATTGGCGTCTCACTGGCGGGTAAATGACCTAGTCATGAAAAATACTTAGAATATTTTTCAAAATGTGAGTTTTTATGGTTCTCGCAGCTTAGTGTGGCGACTTGTTTGTGGGTGGAAGGTCCAATCGCGAGAGGTACACAAAGATTTTCATGGCTCACCTCACGACTCACTCGTGAGTAGACCTTCCAGTTGTGAAAAAAACTTAGAAAATTTTTCACGGATCTTGGTTTCAAAGTGTTTCACGGCTTACCCTGGCGACTGACTAGTGACTTGACTCAGTCGCGAAAAGCACATGTTTTGCGTTTTAAAGATAGTTTTCAAAACTTTTCAATTTTTCCCTTGAATTTTTGTGACTGTTCATTGTCTTCCCCATTTCAAACCTCTCTCAAACTCACCGTGTTTCTCTCAAAAAACCTTTATCTCTACATCATTTCAACCACCAATCTTCAAGAAAAAGGTATGGGTTTTCTCTCTCACTCCATACTTCATGTTTTCAAGTGTTTTTTTTTTTTTCTTGATTTATGTGTTGCCATTGAGATTTGAGTTATACTGTGTTCGTACATGGATTTGTTTTATTATTGTTGAGAGTAGTTGGTTAAGCGTTGGTGATTTTGTGTGTTAGATGCTCCTCTCATAGTTGTTTTTATGGGGTTTGTCCTCTGTGTTGTATTTCTTGAATTTGTTGTATCATTTCATGATAAAGGGTGACAATGATAGTTATCTATGATAGTGCAATGTGCATTGTTCTTTTTCTACTGAGTTGTTTTTGAACAATCATCATTTTTGGTCACCATTTAATTTCTTAGATATTCATTGCATCAGTGTTAATTATTTTCTTTGTACTATCTTGGTTAATGGTCTGTGTTTGAGTCATATATGTCTTTGAACTTTACTGCTTATTCAATTCTTCATCTAACTTGACTCTAATCAAATTGGGTTCCATGTTTTGGGTTTTTGCTCTTAGTTCTCTACTGTGTGTCTTCTTTTCTGTCGATGTCACGCCGTTCCGCTAAAGGAAAAAACATTGTAATTGATGTTCCATCCCTTGTTGCTAAGTGGACTCGTCGTTCGACTTAGTCGTCTCAAGATTCAAATATTGAGAAATTTAGGACTCCAATTGACTCACTGACTTATGACAACATTTTCAGAAAGGCTCCCACTGTGGTGGAAAGGATTGTCAAATTTGATACATTGGAAACAACATTTATTCCAAGGTTGTTAGAAGCAAAAGATTGGGCTGATCTATTCGAGAACTTTGTGGACCCAATTGATGAATTGGTTAAGGAATTCTACTCTAATGCAAGATACACAGGAATAAAGTTGAAGTGTTGGGTAAGAGGAAAAGAATTTTCCATCAATTCGGATTACATTGCGAAGACTCTTCATATCACCAGACCAGCAAATGGGGATCTCACTCCATATGATGATAGAGAGCCTAAGCTACATGACATTTGTCAAGTTCTTGGACTTGAGCATGAGATTTCAAGCAAAGGTTCCTCTATAAGCACTACACAGTTTTCGCCTGAACTGATGACTCTGAAATTGATCGTGTTCTCTAACCTTTATCCATTGTCTAACACCGCCTTCATCAATCTTGGAAGAGCACAATTTATGTGCGATCTAATTAACGGAGTTCCAATCGACATCTATGCTCATGTCTTTCAAACCATTGGAAAAGCAGGAGCTCGAACAGCAGCCTGAACATGTCTTCCTTTTTGCAGTCTCATCATGAAGATCTCGCTTCATGAAGGTGTCCGTTCACCGATAGATGGAATGAATATGCCGTGTTCTAGACTAATATCTATGATGACTCTTCAAGCAAGCAAGAGTCATTCCTCTAGAACACCTAAGAATGAGCCATCCACCTATGAAACTGCAATTGCTTATGCTTTAGTTACACATGTGCAATCAACTGGCACTCCATCTGTTCCCCCTGGATTTCAAACAGCCAAGCAAAGTTACTTGATTGAAAATGTGCTTCATCGGATCTTCGATTTGGAACGGCTTCTCCACTCCATCAACAACCAAACTCAAATGTGTCTCACAACTATTGAGACACAACTGGATGCTATGCAGCAAAATCTGGAAGATAGCCTTTAGCTATTCGTGCCAAAAAGTGGGAGAGTAGCATAAGAATGAGAAGGAGTGTACATACTGAAAGGGGGAGTTGTGTGCTCAAAAAGAGTTGATATACTCTCACACATATATACCTGCCCTATTTATAGTTATTTGCTTGCTAATTTTTATATACTCATGTGTGGATATGTTTATAATACTTTTTGGGAAAACTTGTGGTTAACTAGTGTTAGGACATATATGTTTTAACTTGTTTAAGAACATATGTCACTTAGTTATGTAAATTGGCTAATCCTTTGACAAAACGCACTCTACTTGTAATTGGGTAGTTCTAGGTGTTTTTAATACTTTAAGAAACAATGTTTCAAGGTCAAGTGTTGAAGTCATCAAGTCTGTCCAAGAGAAAGCAAGCTGAAGTGCAAAGTTTTTAAAGCTCGACACCTGCTCGACAGCTACCTCGACACCTGCTATCTGTCGAGATTTAAAAAGTCAGATTTCCAATATGATTTTCTTGGGATCCGTGAATATGTTTTTGGGCCTTCTTTTCTTCTAACCCTAAACATATAAAAGGATTATTTTAAGAGCCGTCTAGGGTGACACAAGTTGCATTATCATTGAGCAATCTTTGTTTAAGCAAATTGTGATCAACAGACGAAGTTCTTGACCTAGTTCATCTTCCATCAAGAAGTTGCTGTGTATTTGCACCATAGGGTTTTGTAACCAAGCATCTTCCTACTATTCATCATAAAGGATGAACTGAAGAACTTTGCAGCCAACCATTCTTCCTCAGTTGGTGTTCTGAAGTTGCGTACTTGGATCCGCGCATTGGTTAGTCACGTACTTGGGAGCCGTGCATCAAAGGTGGAGACTGTCACTACAGATCAAGTCCAATTGGGTATTGGGGTAAGGGTTCAACTGTAGGTTGGTAAGGTACTTGGGATTCCTTTACTTGTAACCGCTTGATTTGATAATAGTGGAGTTTCGGGAGTGGTGACCTGAAAATCACCCGGTGGGGTTTTTGCCATTAGGGTTTTCCCCATTCGTAAACAAATCACCGTGTTATTTATTTTCCGCTGCTTATTTAGTTGTTGGTGATTTGTTTATGCTTCCATAAAATTGCATGATTAATTGATTAATTAATTACTTGAATAAATTAATTAATTAGGGTTAATCACAAGGGGTCATTCAGATTATGACCTATCAACTAGTACACATATATATCTTTATAATGTTTTTCAGTTTCATATACATATATATATATATATATATATATATTTTGTACCTGTTGCTCTTGTAAGCTTTTAAGGTTTATGTACCCATGCTTTGTAACTTTAGTACTTGATATTAAATGTCATGCATGTTCTTTAAGTACATCACTCTTGTGCCCTTTGTTGGATTTTTATCCTTAATGCAACTATCTTGAGTTGTTACATTGATTGAGTGTTGGACATGCAAATGATACTTTGCAATTGAGCTTATTGGCTTGCATGTTCAGATGTTCATTCCTTGTGTATGAGCATTGTGATCACTTTTTATAAGTGATTATTCCTGTTTGGTCAAGCCATGGTCTATGTCGTATTTCCATTTTTGCTTAATTGCGTTGTGCTTGCTCCATTCACATTACAAGTTTTCTGCATACAATGATCATACTGTGTTGTTGTGTTTCAGGAGGTACTTGTTCTTATGGTTCAAGAGCTTCACAGATTCTAGAGTTAGGTGTGAGTGAGTTTTGATCAACTGTTCCCAACTCACGCATTAAGTCTAGAGTTTGTTGTAAAGGTTTGTCACGGAATAGCCAAAGAGGGAGATTGTAAGGTTAAATTTAATCAAGCTTTATTCCGTATAAAATTTGCTTATAATTTAGCAATTAGTAACCATGTATTTAAGTGGGAATCATGTAAGGGTAGTGAGTGAGAGAGTGTGAAGAAATGCTCAAGATTGTGTAAGGTTGCAGAGATTCGTGGCTGGGACTCGCGGGTGACTCGCGATTGGCAAGCCGCCAAATGCAGCACACGAGTAAAGCGTGCAAGAAGATGAACAGTCGCGCCAATTGGAGCACTACAGGACAAAAAGTCCAACCTGCCCATTCTGTTATCTCGCGGCTTGAACTCGCAACTCAGTCAAGTCGCAAGACCAAGCCGCCAGACCACCCTATTTGGAAAAAACTGACTCTTCGCATTCCATTCTCACCCATGTATAAATACCCCTTACACCCATGAAATGTAAAGAACTTCTAGAGAGAATTTTTAAGAGAAAAATCTTAGGGAAAAATAAGATTGATTCATCCACAATTTTCACATAGAGACTCTTCAAATTCCTCTACTTTCACCTTCTCCATTGTTATATCCTTAAGAGGCTCTTACCCAAATCATTTTCTCACCATATCCATATTTGTAAGAAGGCTTTTTGGTGTTTTGGGAAGCAATTAGGAAGGGACCAATGACTATCGGTTGATGCTATGGGCTATAGCGGAATCTGGTAAGCTAAAAAAGAAATATGTTCGGCGTAATTTCGTTGGAGTAAGAAGCTTTGAGGGCTTGGGTACACTCAGTAGATTAGGTTTAGAGGGTCTTCTGCTGTTCATGTATCCCAACTACATTCTTTAGTGAATTATTTACCGCTTGGAAGGCAGCAGAGAGGTTTTACGCAGAGGGCTTCGGTTTTCTCTTTGATAAAATATCATTGTGTTGTCCTTGTGTTTGCATCTCTTCCCTTAATTTTTGCCATTTAATTTCTGCTATAGATGTGATTTTATTTGGTTTAGATTGTTTATCAATTTTATCATTAGCTTATATTCATGTTCCGCACATTTATTGTTTGATAATAAGCTTGAATTTGTAATTTGCAATTGGGAGTCTAAATGTTTGTAGTGTTTTCAATGCTATTTGAACATTCAGTAGTGTTATCTCGTCCAACAATTATTGTTACATTAATCAATTCCATCACTCCATAAGACGTGTAAAAAGAACACAAATTGATAATTTTGGGGTGGGAAAACACATGAACTATTTCAAGGGACAAAATTGAAATGAAAAACAAAAAACAAAAATCAAAGCATGAATTACAGAGCAGATGAGTGCGGAGTTACAGAGAAGTGTACCTCAAACCAGAGCAGCTCCTCTTGCAATTGAAGTGCAGGGCCCAGCATCTTTTCAGGTACATAATCATGCCTTGGCATTCCAACCATATGCAAAATGGAGTTCCCATTGATGTCAATCCTTCGTACCAACCACCTCATTGGTACTTTCATTTTAGACACATGCTCAAAAACCTCCAACTGGCGGTACTTGATAGCTACATGCAGTATGGTCTGCCTTTCATCATCTAAGTGCTCCACTGCCTGAGGGTACATTCTAAGTATTTCTTTAACAATCTTTACACAGCCTGACATAGTTGCTAGAAACAGCGGTGTAACCTCTCCTTGTTTCAGTTGTTGCCGAGATCTACCTCCCATCTCATAAGAGTGACAACCATATTCTTGCGGCTTTGACTTACTCAGGTCCACATTTGAACTAGTAAACTTCGACGAGGTATCTTCTTTTACTGAGAGTTTAGAGAGTCCCAACGAGGATTCTTGGCTTTCTGGATTATATAAACACAATTGTTGTTAGAACTAAAATAAAATAAAAAGAAAAAGAAATGTCAAGCTGATTTGGAAGAGATTTCTCCAAACTGATTTGGAGGCAAACTTTGTTCATTCCAAAAATCATCTAAGATTAATTTAGTACTAAAATCATCTTTGACGTACAGCTTCAAAGAGCCTGTTATTATAGTATTCATGATTGAAAATATTCCTTCGATATTTATAGTGCAAATTAAAAAAAAAAAAAAAAAAAAGTAAATACAAGTACAACCACTCTATTATCTTTTATTTTATCCATTGGCACAATTCAAAAGTAGTTAACAAATTACCTCCCGTCTCACAAGTAGATGGAACATTAGGGGAACAACCAAAATTGTGCGGCTTTGGCTTACCCACGTCCACATTAGAACTAGTAAACTTCCATGAGGTATCCTTTTCAACTAAGAGTTTGGTGAGATCCAACGCGGATTCGTGACTGTTCGGAGCTACTATCAATTATATAAAGACAATTAATTGCAAGAACTAAAATGATTAAAAAAAATCCCAAGCATTTATTTATTTATTTCAACAGTTAAGTAATACAGTGATTATATTCAAGAGAACTCTCAAGCAACTGCATTTACTCAAAGCACTATTTATATTATAAATTTTATGCTCTATTTTAAAGTGTCGTAATAAAATATCAGTTGTTGTAGTAACCTAAACATATAAAAAATTATAAATTTAATCATTTAACAGTATATATTCATACATAAAATGTCCTTTTAACTATTTTCTCTATTCAAGAAAGAAATATATTAAAATTCAAAACTAAATTAATTCATAAAGAAAATATCTAATATATAACCAAAAAAATTAAAAAATATATATATATAAATAAAACTAAAACTACTAATAACTTTTTTTCTAATACATGTCATTTATGATATACCAAAAATGAAACTCGATATTCTTTTAGATTCTGAAAATCACCTATGATTAATTTTATGTTAAATTTCACAATAATTTCCCTTTTATGCACAAATCCAAAGATTCTACTAGAATCTTGTCTTTTATTTTGTTACAAAACCTAATTATGGTAATATTCATTATTTAAAACGTTTGTTCCATATTTACCATAGGAATTGGAAAAGTAAATACTATAAATATGTTCAGAAAACCAATAATTTAATTATTGCATTTAAGAATTTATTGCATTATAAAAAATTTATTTGAACAATAAAGATACTCAATTAAGAAGTCATCCTACTATTGGCCACAAAAAATTCCGAATTTTTTTTTTTTTTAGAAATAATTGCAACATGCTGCTAACCTTACAACTCGAACCCTTTTTTCCCAAACCCCCAAGTACTTTGTACTTGGAAATGTGCCAATTTAGTTACAAAGCCTTTGTCTGGTTTCTTTTACTATTTAAGTATATTGTAGCTTCTGGGAAATTTAGTTTTTCAAAATTATAAAAATACAAACTTTGTCTATTTCTTCTTGTGGATTCAAAGAATCTTTGTGAATTCAAGGAATTCTCGTGGATTTGAGATTATTTTTAAAAGCAAACGTGTTTTGTTTCTTTTATTTTATTTTTTCCTAAAAATAGACATGCTCTGTTTTTTGACGCTTACACATCCTGCATCAATTGGTATTAAAACCTTGATTTTTTCCTAATTTGATGGCTGATTGGCACGACAGCAACCACCCCATCATCGAATTTTTGGTACAACAGCATTCAAATCCCAAGGTCCCAGACCTTTAATTTTGAGTCATAAATACGCAAACAAAAAATGTCATATGAAATATATATAGTTAAAATGTATATAAGTCATTTGTTATTTCTAAGAGGATAATTATTTTTACAAGGGATTTGTTTTTGCTTTGTTGGTTGAAATGATTTCTTTTAATTTGGAAAAGCGTCATCAACCACAAATATGGAAAAGACGGTAGATTAATTTTTTTAATTTTTGAAGGACTAATTTCAATTTTAAGGGAGACAAGTGTAAACTATTTTTTTTTTTGAGAAAGACAAGTATAAACTATTTGAACCAAAACATTCAAATAATATCTACTATTGTATTATACTCTTAAAAATATTTAATATTCCAATGCTATGGATCCCTTTGGTCTCTATTTAGTTCTATTTTAAAAGTCATGGTTGTTAATTTCATATGTACAAGTACATGATGCCGTAGCACAAGGTAAAATGTGGACATGGCAATCCAAGTATGTTAGGATTTGTAACCAAGTTGGCTAAATGCTATTTAAAAGGTTAAAGAGTCAATTTCTACTAACTATATAAAAAGAGCCGATGGCTCTTTCAACGGTATATTTGGTTTAGTCAAATGGTGAGCAAAACTCACCATTTTGTATTTTGTCTTTTATCAATTTTTTTTTTTTTTCAATTATACCATTTCGGTTTGTACTCTTTTTTTTTTCTTTTAAATATTTATATGAGTTTTCATAATTATTAATGTGTCAATTTTTAGTAGTTCGAAATAAAATAATAAAATATAAGACTGTGACCAACAGTAACTAAAAATAAGTGTTTTGTGAAAATGTTATAATACTTGTTTTTATCACAATATTTTCACAATTGTTGAGATTTTAGTTTCTTAAAGATTAAATAAAAAAATGCTAAGTCTACAACATTTTCACATCAATTTCTTAACAAATCATAGGTGGTATAAACTACTGTTGATAGATAAAAAAGTAATATTAGTCGTAAATCCATTTTAAAATCAGTAACAATATGTCATCTAGAATTTCAGTTTTTTATGAAAATATTATAGAGCTAGCATTTATATAAAATAAATAATAAAATATTAGACTAAAAATTACCATGGCTGAAAATAAAGGTATTGTGAAAATATCGTGACATTTTGTTGTGTTTCTATACTTCTTTTATGGTTTAGTCAAATTTAATGAGCCAAAATTCACTGTTTCATACACAATTTTCTTTCGTTGGTTTTTTGTTTCTTGTTGTTGTTGTTTGTTGTTGTTGTTGTTGTTTTTTATTTTTTTATTTTATTTTTTATTTTTTTTAATGCATGATTTAAAGCGGTTTTCCCAAATAAACACCAATAACAATTTACCACTTAGGATTTTTTGTGAAAATATTGTGAACAAAATATTGTTCAAAAATAAAATAATAAAATATCATACCAAGGCCCACCATAACTAAAATAAAGGTATTGAGAAAATATCGGGACATTTATTTTGTTCCTAACTTTTTATTTTTTATTTTCTTTAACTAATTTGTTGAATCAAAATTTATAGTTTTATGAACAATTTTCTTGGGTTAACTTTTATTATTATTATTTTTTATTTTTTATTTTTTACTTTTAACACATTGTTTTAATATATATATATATATATATATATATATATATGTGGAAAAAAGTACTTTCCCCTTTGGGGTAATTTCATTCCACCCCAACTTTAGGGTGTGTTTGGTTGGATGGATTTTAGAGACGATGAAAAAAAAAAAAAAGGAAAGAAAATGGGAGAGAGAACATTTTTGGAGGGTGTTTGGTTGGAGGGAGGGGAGGGAAAAAAATTGGTGGGACTCGGGTGTTTTCTCCCTAGGCCCACCAGATTGTTTTGTACCCAAATTGGAGAGAAAACTGGGTGATGATGAATTTTTTCTTGATTGACAAAAATGCCCATGTGCAAGTGCACATGGGAGTTAGCTTCTTTTTTCTTTTCTTTTTTTCTTTTTTTGGGTAGTAACTTTACCTTTTTTTTTTTTTTTTGGAATATATATATATATATATATATATTTTTTAATTTTAACTAGAAGTGATCTTTTTTAGACATGATTTCTAATTGTTTTTAATAAATTTGAGTGATTGCACTTTTTATTTATTTATTATTTGTCACCTTTTTTGTTTTAATTGGGCATTATTTTTTAATAAGTATATATGAGTAAATTTATTCAAACTCATTTTTTCCATCCCTTGATTTTTTCACTTCCAACCAAATAAAAAGGAGAGAAATTAAAATATTTTCTATCCTCCCACCATTTTCTATCCTCTCACATTTTCACCCCTCCAACCAAATGGACCTTTAAAGTTGAATAATTTCCTCATTTATTTTTTGCAGGAAAGTGTATAGTCCCTGTTGTTACTCTCTTAGCTAAACCCTAACAAAATCTTATGATTTCTAAAATATTTCATTGTTCAATATCTAAAATGCCTCACTAAATTTTAATATCCCAAAAAAAAATTTGTGTATTTTGAGTTTTATATGTTAGTCATACTTAGCAAGTAAAAATGGTGATGTATGGTATTCTATTTGTTACCTAGAGAACATTAATTTATTAGAGGTTTAAATCTTCTAGATTTATAATTTTATCTAATAGAAACTTCAATGATATATGTCTTTTCTCATCTTGTTCTTTTTTTATTTGCTTTCTTTCTTAAAAAGGTGTTCATTAAAGAAGAATGTATAAATAACAATATATTCATTGGAAGATGACGACATTTGTTATCATTCTTAATAGAATTTTTTTGTAAGTAGATATTGTACTTAGTAAATAGGTTCTAAGAAATTATCATAGTAAATAAATAGTCATATGTTTTAAATAACTATTCTAAATTTAAGTACATGATTTCATACTACTTCAAAAAAAAATCATATCTTAAATTTTCTCACTCAAGGGGCAGCATGTGCCTTGCACATGCAACCCTTACTAGTTCTACTGTAAAATGTGAATTAAAGAAGACTTACTCAAGTGAAATCATATCTTGCTAGAGCGAAAATCCAAGTCAGCAAAATCTTCACTCAATTTTCTCACTTGACTGAGGTTGCGAAAAACAATAACCAACTTTGTTGCACCGAATGTTTTAACCTAGACTTTCCTATATAACCACAACCCTTGTTGCACGATTTTCTTAGAGAGAGGTAGCCGCTCTAAGTCTTAGAGAGAGGAGGCCACCTATCACATGGTAAAAGGACTATCCTTTCATTGGTTCATTCAACACACTCTTATGGCGGCGTTGGACACCATAATAGCTTACACATCCATCAACGGTTTTCCCTCGTGCACTAATACATTATTTTTGTAATCCCTCTAATTATCCTCGTTGTTAAAAATACTGAATAAATGTATTATATTTCTCAAGTAATAAAATATATATGAGTGCCTTTATATAGAAGGCAGAGTTTGTAGTACAAGTATGTGTGTTATACAAATAAACAAGGTGGGCCTAAAGCCCACAGCCTATTACACGTTAACAACCCCCCTCAAACTCAAGGTGGGTGTGAGACCAACTTGAGGTTGTCAACCAAAGCACGAAGGCGTTCCTTAAGATGTTACTTGGTGAAAATATTTGCAAGTTGATTTTTAGAGGAGAGCAAGAAAAGCTTAAGAACACCATGGACAAGATGGTAATGGATAAAATGACAATCTATCTCGATGTGTTTTGTCTATTCATGGAAGACATCATTGTGAGCAATATGAATGGCACTCTGGTTGTCACAATAAAGTGGAGTAATAGAGGACGTGGACACACCTAAGTCTTTAAGAAGCCATCCTAGCCAAAGGAGCTCAGTTGTGGTTTCAGCAAGGGCATGATATTTTGTTTCAGCCCTGGAGCTGGCCACAAGACTTTGTTTCTTGTTTCGCCAAGAAATCAAAGAAGAACCAAGAAGAAAGCAATAACCAGTGGAGGACCTGCGATTAGTGGGATCTCCTACCCAGTCAACATCATAGAATGCATAAAAAATTAAAAATAAAATAAAATAAAAGAGGAGACTGAGGAGAGTAGAAAAGGTCATGGAAGAGAGTGCACTTCAGGTATTGAAAAACGCGCAGAACAACAGCATAGTGAGTCGATTGTGGAGCAAACAGATATCAGCTCACTTGGTGAATAGCATAGAAAATGTCTTGACAAGTAACAAGGAGATAAACTAGGCTGCCAACCAAGTGTCTATAAAGAGAAGGATTAGACAATGGTTTTCCCCTTGAGGGAGTCAGATGCGCATTAAGTTCAACTAGATTATCAATAGTTTTGCTATCAATGAGTCCAGCTCAAGACAAAATTTTAGAAGAATACTTGGCTTGAGTAATATTCAAGAGCATTATCAGATCGAAAAATATTGATTCATTTGGAAAATTGAGTTTCAACCATTTTTACATTATCACAATATACTTACAATAATTTAGAACGTTGTTTCATATGAAAAATATAGTTATAGCGAGAATAATTATCAACAAAGACAACAAAATATCGAGATCCACCAATACTAAAGACAGAGGAAGGCTTCTAGACATCAAAATGAATTAGGTCAAAGATATCAATAGACATAGATTCACTAGTATTGAAAAATAAAACTGGTTGTTTACCTAACTGATATGAAACACAATCAAAATTTTATGTAGACATTGAACCTCACAAACCTCTAGAAGTCAAGTGTTATACCCGAGAGGAAGATGCGTGAATAAGTCGAGCATGCCAAAGTGCAAGGGAAGGAATAGAAGAAAGTAAAGTAGCAACAGAAACAGGAGCAACAAGAGGAAGATCAAGGTTGTCCACAAGAAACAGACGTCCAACTTTGGATCTTGCACAGTACACCAAGAATAATCAAAGGTATGCAATAACCCATTCTGAGATCTTGCACAGTGCACCCAGAATAATCAAAGGTAATGCGATACCCAACTCAACTAATTGTCTCACAGAACATAAACTGTAAAAAGGTTAGTAACATTAAAGACCCCCGGAACCGAGAGATTGGAGGTCGAGATAGAATTCACACTGGAAGATAAGGATAAGTGAGGTGTCATGTGGTTGCAACAAGCAGAATCCGTAAGTTAAAAGGAAAGATACATACCAGATGAAACTGAGAGAGAAAAGAAATAAGATGCATTACCAACCATATGAATGGTATTAGCAATGATGTTTTGAATGTCAACTATGGAAATGGTGATAGTAGATCTAGAAGACTTGGACTTTGAGGAGACGGGAGCCATTGGTTGGATACTCTCAGTATTAGCAACAGTGGTAGTAGAAATGGAAACAACTGATTTGTTGCGTTGATAGCAAGTCCTAATATTATGTCCAAAACGTTTGCAAAAATTACAAAAACCTTTGTTTGATTATTGACGATAATTGTTGCAATAAAATGAAGACCTATGCTTATTCTTCATTTAGAAGAAAAATATGCAAAAATAGACTGTAAAAATGAAATCTACACAAAAAACTAAATAAGAAGCACATAAACTGCAAAAAATCAACTCTAGAAAAAGTCAATGGTCAAACATGTAGCATAAGTTAATAGTCAACAACCAAAAAGTCAACGATCAACTTAAGTTGAAGTCAACGCTGACCTAGGCAAGATGATGTCAGCAAACAACTAGGGCTAACATAAGCAGATGACATCAGCTAGGGTTGATGTGTCAGGTGATGACGTTATAGATGACGTCAGCGAGATTCCAGAGGCACGTGTGGCATGTGTAGCATGTGGTCTAGACGCATCGAACTTCTTGTGGTGTGTGAGGGCGCATGAAGCGCATGGATGTATCTTGCTGATTTTCAACCGGCGCGTGGAGTGTCTTATGTGGATAATTCTGGTGGGGTTGAGTAGATCGGCCGACAATCTCCACGATGATATGTCTTGTGTTTTGATCGGAGGTCCCAAGTGAAGATCCGACGAGGGCAGTGATCTTTGCTACAGAGAGAGAGAGCTTCTGGCAGCAGAGATTCAACCTTAAGGACCTCTGACAATGGCGGAGCAGTCAGAAAAGGGCACTAAAAAAGGTTTACTATCCGAAGAAGTTGAGGCAGCGAAATATACCAATAAAGATACGACTACAAAACACAATACAAAACACAAGAAAATTAGAGTAATGGCTCTGATACCATGTTAAAAATACTTAATGAATATATTGCATTTCTGAAGTAATAAAATATATACGAGTGCATTTATATAGGATGCAGAGTGTGTAGTATAAGTATATGTGCTATACAAGTAAACAAGATAGGCTAAAGTCCACAACCTATTACACATTAACACTCAATATTGTTCCCTACGCAAGCCATGCTTAAATGCAAGAGATAGGCGCCACAATCTCTGTCCAAGATTAGGGTAGCATGAATACCTTTGCTAGGCTGTATTGGAATGACTAGGTTCCCTCCTTTTACTGCGGTTAAATTTGAAGTTCAGGGGAAGGCCTTTGTGAGGGGGAAACAATCATTATTGATGCCGAAGAAAATAGCTGGGCGTGGTGTTGTTCTCCAATGAGTTTGGATTTGGATTGAAATGGAGAGTGACCAATTAAAGGCTGATCCGACTCCCATGAGTTTCCCTCAAGGAAGTCAATACCGTACCGGAGGCTGTACCGGTTTGATCAGCGGTACGATATATTTCGGATACCGGTTAATACCGGTGTACCGTTTCGGAATTACCGCTAAATATATATATTCTTTTAAAAATTTTATATATTCTCATAAAAATATAAAATAATTTAAAGTCTAACCAATAATAATAATTTTTTAAAATATTAATAATTATGGTTGTAGTATAACTTTTTATTTTAAGAAGAGTTGTAGTTTAATAATAGTAGTAGTACTACGTACATGTGCAAACTAAATGCACTAATGAAAAAACAAAAGAAATAAAAATCAATAAGTAAAATGATTCCCCAAACAAAAAAAAAAAAAAAAAAAAAATCAATGAGTAAAAGTTAAAACTAGAACACGTGGTGTTGGAGATAAGTTTGAAATTTTGAAAGCCTTTTTGACTCATTAATGACTTCAGTACATTCACGTGGGAGTGGGACTCTAGTGTCCAAAACAAAACAAGATGTACAGGTGACCAGGCCGTTCAAAACTAGAAAAACCAAAGAACAGAAAAGCTGAAGAGTGGAAGAAAAACAGAGAACGGAGAAGTGAAGAGGCGAGGAAGAAGAAGCTGAAGCAGGTGGGGAGACTGCAATTGACAAAATGGAAGTGGCTGGAGGCATGGGAGTGACCGGCAACGTGGTGGTGAATGGCTGTGATGACAAAAACAGGTGATTTTTGGGTTTTTTTGTTTTTTTTTTTGGTACCGGCCCGATTTAGATTTACCGGCCGAAACATCTAATTTTCGCCGGTAAGGACGAAACAGTCCGGTATGGGCCGGTACTTAGAACGGTACGAATCAAGGGGGGTTTCGGTACCGGTCAGTTCACCGGTATGAAAAAAACCGGCCGTACCGGCCGGTACGGTACAGTATTAACTTCATTGGTTTCCCTTCCCCCATTATTTTAGTGCAAAAATTCTAATACTAGGTGAAATTTTACTTAATTGGCCTCCTTGATTTCTTTATATATATATATATATATACACACACAAAGTTCTATTTTTTTGAAGTGAAAAATTTACAAAGATATGAACAGTCGTTGTTTAGAATAATAAGGTATCTCTCTTTTTATTTTTTGCTGTATATAACTCATTCGCTTTAGTTGCATTGAAGTATATGTTGTTCTTTCTCAAAAAAAAAAAAAAAAAAAAAAGTATATGTTGTTAAAAATATATATCTCTTTAATAAAAACTCTCTTTTACCTTTATATGATTTAAGAAAAAAAATACAACTCTTTATTTTGCATTAGAGACTTAGAGATACATGAATGCATGAATTTTTTTCCTATTAGAAGAAAATATGCTATGATTTATATGTTTACAAACAAAAGGAAAGTTTTTCATTTAATATTGTTATTATTATATTTCTCTTATAATTCATTGTATAAGTAAAAAATATAAAAATAACATTTATTATTTAATGAAATTATATATATAGAGAGAGAGAGAGAGAGAGAGAGAGAGAGAGAGAATACTTTTGTAACTTTAAACAATATTACAATACTCAAAATATTTTTTTTTAATTTTCTTCAAGAAAAAAATTTTTTAATTAAAAGAAAATTTCTATAATTAAATCTACTGTTAGATTATATCTTATTTATAAAATGTATAAATGTCAAGTTTTGTATTATAAACTTATGCATTAAAAATATGTTTGTAGATTAAATAATAAATAATATTCAATTAACATGAAATTTAGGGTCCATCTAAAAAAAATGTTCTTTTCACTTTTTGCTGAAAGTTTATTATTGAAAGTATTGTTAAAAAAAAAAAAAAGTTAGCTAATTGTTTTTTTTTTTAATGTACATTAAAAAAAAAAAAAAAAAAAAACAAAAGTGTTAAAAGTACTACAGAAAATTTTTTGTGTAATTTTAACCCTATTTTAATGTTTGTATATGCAAAATGACTTCCAAATACGAAAAACAAATATTCATCAACAACAACAACAACAATAATAATAAATATTTTTTTTTGGCTTAGCTATAATTTACTATCAAGTTTGTTATATCATAATTAAGATCAATATTTCATCAAAGCCATTAATTAAAGTTACCAAAAATACCATAATGTTAATAGTAATTATAACAAAAGTCAACTAGAGTTTGACCAAAAAAAAAAACCATAATATGAGTGAACACTGGGCAAACTTTCACCCAAAACGTTCTGGCATTGGAACTGAATGGAGCTTTTTAAGTGTTTTTTTTTTTTTTTTTAAATAATAAAATTTGAAACTTATGAGCACAACAGCCAATGAATATACAAAAAATAAGTTGATTTTTCTAAATAATATGAGATCACAAATAGTACAATGAGACTTATGAATAGTACAAAAAAAAATACTAAAAACTTATTCAAAAGACCAAAAAATGCTGAATCTAGTTCTCAAACGCACCCTTAGCATACATATTAAAAAGATAGAGAATATACAATCTAACAATGAGCTTTTCAATATTAACCGTATAAAAAATTATCAAACGGTATAATATTACTTAAAAGTTACACACAGATGTAACTTGATCTTATCTCAAGTATTACTTAAATTTAGTGTTTTAGTAATGATTATGTTAAATTATGATATGGATAAAAACTGTTACATACACATATTATGAACTGAACTGAACTGTGAACTGAAAATACAATTTCAAAATTAAAATTTTGTCCTTAATTCACGATTTTAGTTCAAAAAATAGTTGTGTAACAGTCGTATTTAACAAACGCTAACTTATGATATTTACCGTTGCTGGAATTTCTCTTGAGGAATCCACGTCTGCGCGCTGGTTCAAAAGCAGAGGGGTTGCATGACAGAAGCTGAAGAGCGGTCATCCCATCATGGTCTCTTTCACCAACTATATGTCCGAAACGTCTTGCTATGTTCAGAGCCAAATCTTGTTATGTGTTTTATGCATGGCAAACACACGGATGTGCCGCCACACACGAACCAAATCAATACAGAGAAGAAAAAAAATAATAATAAATCACATAAATACAATCATGTACGTCTAGTAATTTTATGTGTGTGCCGGTGGGAACTTACCGAAGTGGCGAGCAAGGATGGCGATGTGAAGCATAGTGGTTTTGTCAGTCCTCTGGCTAAATAGTTTCTGCTTAGCTTCATCATATTTTGAAAATATATCCGCCAGAAAGTTGAAAATCTGTGTCTTACCGTAGCGGGCTGCCTGAAAGAGTACGCTTTCTCCAAGCTCGTTGCATATGTTTAACAACTCTGGGGCTTTCTCTAACATCTTCGTTGCTATCTCGACAGAGCGGTCATCGAGAGTAGCAGCCTCGTGGAGGACAGTGTTTCCGGTAACATTTTTGCGGGTGGTCATTTTCTCGATAAGGTGGTGAGGCAATGCTTGCATAAGTCCAAGTACCAATTCAGCTTGTTTCGAGTAAGTGGCCAAGTGGAGCACTGTGTCGTTGTGTATGGTCACTACGTGCATTGCATGGTCAGGAACACGTTCACAGAGTTTTATCACGTTCTCCATCTCTTCTTTCAGTAGAGCGTTGTACAGCTCTCCGTTTAATTTATCATCATTTTCTGGCATGGAAGCCATCAATTGAAGTGTCTGAAAGACAAAGGGCGATAAAAGGATGGGGGCAGTTACAAGGTTTGCTCACTTTTGTATGTATTGATATGTTTCAACAACTTGTGATTGCAATGGAATTATTAATAAACAAGAGGAGATATATATATATATATATATATCATACATCCGACAAATGACATGAGTCATTCCTCTCGAATGAGGTTCCTGACATCTTCCAAATTTTGTGATTTGGACCAACAAAATTCTTTCTGGCCCCACCCCTGACCGAACATAATTCTTCCGAACTTCTAAAATGTTGAAGCTTGAGCAGCACAACTCTAAGAAGATAATGCAGAGCTTTTTGGCGAGTGACCTACCTCCTGAATCCTGATTTTTCCAACTCTCTTTAATATTTTATTGCTATTTTAATAGCACTATCTGAACTATGCTTGAGTGGCTTGACATCTTGCGCACCTATTTATTTATTTTTGACTGGATAGCTTGTGCTACAATTGTACGAATGTTGCATGAGAATATGACAATTGTCCAAAGCTTGTGCTCTGCTACTGGTATTGTCTATTGGAATGAAACGAGTTATTCTTCCACTTTTAAATTAATAATAGGAGGATTTTATTAATAGATCCCTTAAGATATACATTAATAAATAATTTTAAGAAATGTTTTATGAAAAATTAAAAAATTTATTAAAAAAATTATTTACTTTTTCATTTTTTCATATATACATATATATATATATATATATATATATATATATATATATAAAATGGTTTGTTAATAGATGTTTTAATAACACACATTAATTGGACCAATAATAATAATAATAGACACCGCCACCTTAGACCTGATTTGGTCGAGTTGATGGGTTCATGATGAGCCAAAGGTTTTGAGTTGAGTTCATGGGATTTTGATTCAGGAATAGGTTGAGTTGTTGTGGATAACAATGTTATACTGGCATTGGTGTTTTGTGTTTTGAGTATGGGTGAACAATGCTGTTTTGAATAGTTGCCAACTCTTCCCTTTGTTTGTAATTGAAACTACATCATTTTATGGCTAATTTGGCACACACAAAAAAAAGGGTCAACATGCCAATGTGTCACTTGACAACCTAAACTAACCAAGGATAGGGTTTTGTTAACAAAACCAAACTTTGTGATCTAAAATTAAAACAACCACAAACTTTAAGGTGTACTTTGCAATTTACCATAAATATAACTTCTTAATTGCAATACAATTCAACAATATTGAGATTGGGTATCATTGTAAGATTCTTGATACTTGAAGGAATACAAAGAGGGACAAAAATTTTACCCAGGGATATTACTGGGAGATCTATTATGAAACTAAAGGAATACGTTTCTCATATTATTATGCTTATGCTTTCCATAAAATTTGCTATTTTTAAATTCTAATTGATTAGATACTGAAGCCCTTTTAGATATATATTATTGTCAGTTTCTTTAAAACATTCTCTTATCTCTTCGTGTGTATATTAAAAATACTTAGAATTCTCAAAAAAAAAAAAAAAAAAGGAAAAAGATTAGATACTAGGACCTGAGGTTCCCCCAGCCCCTCTATTAGGTCAAAGTTCAAAGTATGAATGCCACTAAAAGAAGCGCCACTATAGGCAACTTTTTTTTTTTTTTTAATTAGTGTCACGTCTCTCGTTAATTTGGGCAAGTGACATAAAGAAGAGGTGTAAAAGGAATCGCAATTTCTTCTGCCATTCCTTGGAGAATATGAATAGTTACTTTAATGGACAGGTGTTCGAGCATGTATTCTCTTCTAGAGGGGAATGTTATTTCGTAATATGAAAAGGTACTTAGAACCAATTCTTGAGCTGGGTTTGTGAACTGCCGTTTTTTTTTTTCTTTATTTTTTTTTTAAGCATAAACGCTTTGTTGAATTTCTGAAAGTGGAAATAAGCTGCGCGGTCTTTTCCCTAAAAAATAATATAAAAAAAAAAAAAGAAGAAGTGAGTTTTGTGCATAAAAAAGATGCCATAATTGTTAATTACTAATAATTTGTTATCAAAACTGACAAAACAATTATATATTTCATCACGCGCAATATTTTTATGTTATAAATCAAGTTATTTAAAGCTTCCTTTAGTGTCTTGTTTGATATATATATATATATATATATATATGAGTTTCCTCTTGTTTGATATCTAAGTAAACTATTATACCTATATTTTTTACACAGTTTTGAAAATTGGACTGACCTACTGGGAACCAAACTCTTAAAAATCAATTTTTTAAATAGAAAATGTAGAAAAAATATAGGGAATTGTCGGTTCAACCAGCAAAACGGGTAACTGAACTAATTCAATCGGTTCTAAGTTAAAATGACAAAAGGCTAATCACACACTAGTTGATAAATCATACAATGCACAGTGGAAAGTTTAACATAATATGATTTTTTTTTTAAGTCTTTTTTTTTTTTTTTTGTCTAAATAAATGTAAAATTTTGATAATTATGTTAATTATTAATAGAAATTTTTTTGTCTTTCCTTGGAGAATATGAAAAGGTACTTTAATGGTAAGGTGTTGAGGCATGTATTCTTTTCTAGAGCGAAAAGACACTTCCCAATGTGAAAAGGTACTAGAACCAATTCTTATTTTTAAGCTGGGTTTGTGAACTGCTTTTTGTTCCCTTTTCCTTTCGTTTTTCTTTTTAAAGGATAAATGCTTTGTTGAATTGCTGAAAGTGGAAATGTAAGCATCAATTGAGTTTTGTGCAAAACAAAGATGCCATAACTGTTAATTACTAATAACTTGTGATGAAGTGCAAGTCGTCAGTCTTGTAAGTTTGTCTAGATGGAATTGGGTCCTTTTGACTATCTCTACAAATATGGAATGATGGCTCCCTTAAGATGGTCACCGGTGTGTGCCTGCCACTACGCCTCTGATGCCAAAGTCAGTATATAGAGGTTTTTAGAGAATAATAATAAAAGAATGAATATCCAAGCGTCAATGAATAATTTTAAGTGAGTTTATGTACCTGGATTGTCTTTGATCAATGTGTATATATACAACTTCATGGTTCCTAGCCGTTGGGGCCTTAATTGTGGCTTTAGTGCCCTTTTTGTAATGCCTTAGGGCTCATGAATATGGGTTTTGATGAGGCTCCAACGGTCTGCCAACTGTTTAGTGACTGTTCGAGCTATTTAATGCTCTCATTAATAGCTCCCTTGTGTTCGTCTGTGACACGTCAAGGTGGACGAGTACATTTGATGAGCCTATCCTAGGAAGGAGAGTTCATCAGTCCCGTCAACTACGCCCCAGGTTCTGTGGTCATCGAGACACTCTCTAGATTTAGGGAAAATTTCCAATTTCCTGATATGGTTTGGGTTCGTCTTCCTCGTGAGGAGGAATGAGTTTGCCACTTCTTGCCTGGAGAGGTATGCTTCTATGAAGCTGCTTTCCTGAGTAGGCTTAGGTTCCCTGTCCACCCATTTATTATGGAGCTTCTAGGCCATTTAGGTATTACTCCTAGGCAACTTATGCCCAATTCGTGGAGGATAGGGGTTAGCTATATAGGAATATGGCTGGCTACTGCAGATGGAGCCATGATTAAGGTGGACGAGCTCATTTATTTGTACCGTTTAAAGGAGTCTAAAGAGCATGGGTATTACAAATTGGTGCCTTGGGAGAGGAGGACTATGATCGTCCAAGATCTACCTTTGTCATTCAGATACTGGAAGTCCTAGTTCTTTTTTGTGTCTGGGGATGACTAGGAGACTCCCTCTAACGAGGTTTGGGGTGATCTCCCTAGGTTGCTCTGTCAATGGGGAGCCTCGAACTTAGGTGCGTCATTATTTCTTCTAGTCTTTTAACCTTCATTCTTTTTGTGTTCATTTTATCGTCACTAACTCTTTTGTCCATTGTCTTTATGCAATTAAGAGATGGCCCAAGCTTAAGAGCAGGTATAAGGAATGTGTTGAGAAGGCCATCGAGTACACAGGGACGATCAAAGATTTCGACGACCTAGTTGACCCACAAACTTTAGCTTTCTATTGTCTGGGTCCAGAGCCCTCTGCTTTTGTCCTACGACGAAACATTAAGAATAAGGGAAAAAAGAGTAAATGTTAAGCCCGTCCAAGTTGCTCCTTTCGTCTAACTTTTTTTTTTTTTTTTTAAACAAGTGTTTTCCTCTTACAGGGATGTCGACAAAATTTAATCAAGGAATGTACGCCCGAATGAGGGCCAAGAAGAATGAGCCGCTTTCCAATCTTGAAGCCAGAAACGTGCGGGTGATGAATAAACGAGCCTTCGTCACTCTGGCTAATGTCCTTTTGTTTGTTTATGAGCACCAAAAGGCTTAGTTCGTAATTTTTTTTTTTTTAATTGAGAATCAACTTAGTTCGTAATTAATAAGTAATTTTTATGAGCTAATATGGTTTAATTGTTTCTATATGAAGATTTGCTCCATGAAAGCATTTATCACTAGATATTGCGAACCAAAGCTCAAAAACATAGGACTTGTATTTAGTCAACGCATTTTGCTAAAAACTTTGACCCACAAGAGACCAAAAAAAACCGATATCACCAACCAATTAGACAGGCGGCCATATATAGGCCTCTCTTAAGATTAATATCAATGACAATTGGAGGGAGAACATTATTCTATCTTGTGAAAAACTTTATTAATAGTTTGGACCATTAATAGCAATACACATTTAATAGTTAACACCTTCCACTCATATTGTTAGTCAAATTTAGAAAACTAAGAGGGCATCATTTAATGCTGTCTTTCAGTTAAAAATATACAAATGTTTTAAACCGATAATTTTTTTTTTTTTTTTTAACTTTTTAAATAAAGTAAACAATAAACAGTATGCTAGAAATTTTGATTAGAGGAAAGTTAATGGATGTCTCAAGGTCATTGGTTTAAAAAATATTTTTAGAAATATTTTTATGAGAAAAAAATAATAATAATTGCATTTTTTGACAATTTTTTTATATTTTTAAAAATGATATCAAAACTTTTTTAATATGATCTATTAACAAATGTTCTAAGAATACTCATTAACTGGACTCATATATATATATATATATATATATTGATTTCTCAAAAAGAACTAAATTTTAGGACATTAAAAATGGAATAGAGGCCAATAATTTAAGATGAATGGAGTATATTATTAGTTATTACTATTCTTTGTTACAAAAGATATTGATAACGACCCCATTAGTTAGTAGTTACTATTTATTGCAAGGCATTTTAATAGTCTAATCATAAATATTGATTACTAAGAGAGACGTTATTACTTTAATCATTAACAACGCTTATTGAAATAATAATTACTTGCTGCATTATCACTGCTATTTATTTGTTGGAAGAGACATTAATAGTTAGATCATTTATAATACTTATTGGAATAAAGCTTCTCTCTAAACTTTAAATTTTTTATATATTTTTATATTGAGTGTGAATTTTGAAAATCTAACCGTTAGATGACATGTTCTTATTATTTCATTTATTATTGCAAAATTATAAAAATATCAAAGATCAATTGTTATATTATCAAAAAAATATTAAAGTTTTAAGTTTTTCTGGTTTAAAATTGTGTATAAAAAATAAATTTATTGACTGCATAATAAATAACATTCAATTTGAAAGGAATTTGATATGCCCATTAAGAACAAAAAGAACATGAAATTCAATGGTTAAATTTTCAAAATTCACAAAAAAGAAAGATATATAAAAAGTTTGAAAAGTTTCTCTCAAAACTAACTTGGAGAGATCCTTTGTTCCACTTTTTGCAAGAGTCAATACTTTAATCTATTAATTTTGCTATGCCGTTCCCCCCGCCCATGAAAGCAAATTACTGCTTGTATGCGAAACTAAGGAAAACACTAACTTCAACCTAGATATGAACTAGGATCATGAAGCTCATTAAAAACCTCAACTTGTATAAGATTTATCAAATTAGGTCAAGCTCAAGAATTCCAAAACAAAAATCAAGTTTAATCAAACTTTGACCAGAAAATATGACTATTCAATTAAAAAAAATATTTCGCAAGAATACAAAGAAATATTCATTCTCTCCAAAGAAAGACGTGGATCTCAATGACTGGGATTGAAATAAAGGAGATATCAAAAAGACAAGAAAACCTTATAAAACCTAGAATGAAAAGCTTTAACCCTAGCTAAAACTAGGGTTTAGATTGAAACCATGTAAAAAAATTCTCAAAAATTCACGAGTCATATACATGGTTTTAAAATTTGGAATGGTTGAAGAATCGAAATTGGGTTAGGTTTTTGGCTTTTTCCTAACCAGTTTACAAACCAGTTCCTAGTTGAGTTGGCTGGTTCGATTTTTAAAACTATAGTTATGTTTCATTAGAAAGCTTGTATGATAAGGTTCATTTTGAGTGGCTTCAGGAAACCAAATTAAAAAAAAAAAAAAAAAAAAAAAAAAAAAAAAGCGCATGTACCAAGGCATAAAAATAAATTCAATGTTAGGACCGTTCCAACAATGTGTGACCTTCCCAATTTTGAGTTCTTGAAAGCAAGAAAGAAGACATAATTACCTTCATTGGGTTTGGCTACAATTGCTCTAATAACAACTTTTTTTCACACATAGTATGTATGATTGAATTAGACGATCGCCCTTTAGGTGGATTGGTACCTCCCCAAGAACAAATATTTTTTGGGGTTAAGGAGAAGGTAAGGGTTAAAGGAGTTGATTTCGTACCGTACCAGTTAGTACGTCTAAAATATTTCATACTTGCACCCAAATTGCTACAAAAACACCTATGTTTCGTGCAGATTTAAATATCAATCCATATTGGGTCATTCCGGTCATACTAGGAAACATATCAGATTTTAGACAAAATTTCATTCTAGATTGGAAAAAGAATTCATGTTTTTAGATCTAATAATCTCTCCCCCAATCTTTGTGAGTTATTGACTAGCTCTTGCTTGTGTCGCTGTCATCGTAAACTCAAATGTATAAAATTATGTTGTTAGTATTATTATTATTATTATTATTATTTTATTTAAGTATATTAATATCTATTATATTATTAGTGATTAAATAACATTTTAGCAAAAAAATTAATATATTAGATAAATTATGGATTTATATTATTAAATATTGTTAATAAATTATACTGAATTTGACTGTATGAGCAATAATCCCAAAATGATAAACTGATACTAGCTAATTGCAAAATATTTTGTTTCCTTAGCCAAACTGAAATGGTTTTTGGTACAATATTAACTCTCTTGATAAGGATTCAAATAGTAGTATTAGCTTTTCTAACCATTATTTAGAAACATCAATTTCTTACTGAGCACTAAAAAAAGAGAGGTTAATTTTACATAATTTTTATTAAAAAAAAATGTTACATAATTCGGATTTATTAAAAGCAAATCTAAGTCAGTGAATGGATGGATCCTCCATTAAAGACAAATAGATAACATTAAAGTTAGTTTATGAGGGCAACCCAACTTTTTTGAAAATAATGTTCTTAGTCATAGCAATGAATTTTCCCTACTCCTACGGAATAGCTTATTAGTCTAATTACTTTTTAATACTTCAAATTTATTTCTGGTGAGGAAAAGTTAAAGCAAAGAGACATACACAGAGAGAATCATGGAACAATGCACGTACGCTTCCTGCTATAAGAAAATCCTTCAGTTTATATGGGGAAAATATATATATATACTTTTTAAATTGATCACAAAGAGTTGATTGCTTTATGACGGCCTTGCTATGGATGTTTGCGTTCAAAACTTGAGTGTGTGGGAATGGGATTGCGAAGCAGCTGATTCGAGGTAGCCAAGCCTCCTTGAGAAAAAGAAGGAGAGTTAAGAGAAAAACAGAGGTTAAGAGACTAAGAACAAGTATTTTTCATCTTGTGATCATTGGTTACAATGACTATTAGAGTGCAAGTCAATATTTTCCCTAACCATTTCTCAAACTAACAACTACTACTAGCTAGCATCTAACAGTATGTTAACACTCTAATTAATTAACAACCTCTAATTGGGCTAGTTATGCAAATTGACCAATAACTAACTGATTACATGAACTTTTGATATGCATCAGACTAATGCATTACATGCATTTATCTAACCTAGTGCTTAATCTCAGGATCTATTAACACTGCTAAATAGCATATAAGGTAGCATACTGCACATAATGCAGCATAGGCAGTAGGCTGCATTACAACCCAGCACACAAATGCAGCAGGCACCACAACATAGGAGTCTAGCATCAAGCACAGTAGGCAACAGGCCAATCAACAAAATAATAGTGGGCAGATATGTTAGCATATGCGACTGATCACCATTAGATAATACAGAAGTAAAACACACATAGACACAAACACAGCATGCAGTAGGCAGTAGATGGTTTGCAAGGTAGAAGGCAGTAGGCTGCGAGAATTATAGGTAATTCCTTTTCACTTAATTCATTCGTTTGGGCTTTTCTCTTTACTTGGCAATTCCTTTGAAGAGTATTAAACATGACATAGAAAATAATGTTGGGCGACTAATATAAAACATAGTGCAAGATTTTTTTTTTTTTCTTACTTGGCCACACTAATTAAATTTTTTATTAGAAAATATTGGAGATATAACGGGATAATAAATATAACATTTTTGTGATCTATAGATTATGGAGAAGGGTATTTTTTTTTTTTTTTTTTTTTTTGTGAGAAGAAGATTGTGGAGAAGTTAATTACAACATTTGACTTTTATAGCCATGAACAATGTCAAACTAGGTTTCAAGAGAGAGAGAGAGAGAGAGAGAGAGAGATGGTTTGTTATATTTTTCATAAATCAATAATATTAAAGTATAGTACAAATCCTATATTATAATGAACCATAATGTGTGTATATATAATAGACTAAACCCTAGACTAATAGATTTGGAGTTCAAGTTGGAAGCTTGGCATGCACACAAAGTAGAATTAAGCTAGAGCTTATGCTAATAGGCTAATATGTCTCCAACAATGAGGATTTTTTTTTTTTTTTTTTTTTGAGAAGATGATTGTGGAGAAGTTAATTACAACATTTCACTTTTACAGTCATGAACAATGTCAAACTAGAGAGAGAGAGAGAGAGAGAGAGAGAGAGAGAGAGAGAGAGAGAGAGAGAGAGAGAGAGAGAGAGAGAGAGAGAGAGAGAGAGAGAGAGAGAGAGAGAGAGAGTCTATTATTTTTTTCATTATTTTATTTTAATTGAAAGTTTTTGAAATCAAGGGTTTAATTTAAAATTAATCCTTCTTCTCAAAAAAAAAAAAAAAATACAAATTAAGAATATGAATTTGCATGTGTGAGAGTGCCTTTTTTCTTTAGCACTATGGCCCAAGGATCCTGGGCCATGTAAGATGTTGTTGGTGGACTGGGATCGATTCTCCGCAGCTAAAGGGCTGTTTTAAGAATTGATTGGTGCACAGAACAAACTTCCTACAATACAAACAGCTAACAAAAAGAATATTCGTATTAAATGACATTTTAACAGTAAAAGAAGTGCATAATAAGTGAAATATAATGTAAAGAAAACGTTAGGGATCCTCTAATTAGTGAGGTGTGTTTCTTTTAATTGTGATTACAATGCTCACTAAGACATGATGCAAGGTTCAACTGAGTTCAAAAATTACAGACTTTGATAGTCATTCAAGCTTCAAAGACTTGCAAGGTTTGAATTCGTTGAATCCGAGCGTGTACTGTAGCGGCTGCCTCTGGGATACCGGGAACAAATTCATCTGTTTTCCCTTCAGTTTTATAGAGTCTTTTCTACAATTTTTGTGAGACTTCAGAGAAACGATTTTAAATGCCTTAACGAATGATCTAAGCGTCCAAAATTGAATGCCTTATCCTTTTTCCTTCCCCCCTTTTATAGCACAGCTTCGGGCTCCCAGGGTACTAACGATTTCTCCTTTTTGCCCCTTGAAGTCTATCCCATGCCTGGTTGCTTCAGGATCGTGTCGTTTCCTTTTTCTTCATAATTTCTTCCTTTTTGTTGCGACCGGATGAAAGTCTCCCAGCTAGCTTCCCATTTCCAGATTTTTCCGTTGGCTGACCTGAGGCTTTTTGGCTTTTGCTCCAGCTTTCCCAGTTGTACTTTTCCTTGTCTCTTTCTTCAAATGGTTGGAATTAAAGCTCCTGCGTTTTGCTGTGTACTTCCACTGTGTGCTTGGGTCATAAGGTCCGTGTGCCTTTTGTCTCTTTTCTTTTCAAATCTGCTTTAGTTTCACTTCGTGCGTCCAGGGATCCTCTGCCTCTGGTGCTGCTTCTAGGCATCCCGACCCAATTCTTCTTTCTGGGCTTCCTTTGGCTTGCTGTTTTTTTTTTTTTATCTGTTTTCTTGGGCCCTTTTTTTTTTTTCGTGGACCTCTGGATCAGATCCTCTGGGCTTCTTTCCCTTTCTTTCTTTTCTTCTTCCTTTTCTTTATTGTGAGAACCCACCCTTTATTATTTCTTTTTTTTTTTTTTGTGTGTGAAATGGGCCCAAAGTCTTTTCCATCTCTTTTGGGCCTATTTGTGGCTATTTAATTATTTTGAACCTCAACATTTAGCCCCCCGAGCTCATGGGTTGCCTGCAGCCCATGCGTGAGTTTTTTTTTTTTTTTTTTTTTTTGTAAGATTTTCTCTTGTTTTGATCCTTCTACGGGGATCCTAATCTTCCATTTCTTCGGTGTCCTGGCTTCTTCGCTTCTTCCCTCCCTTTTTTTTGTGACTCCTCCCTTTCTCGTGGGACGTGGCAGTTGGGCTGAAAAAAAACTCCCACCACCTACTTTTACGTTTCCCATAACACTCATTAATAACTGCCGTTAACTTCTTCTCTTTTAAATTTAATTCTTGGCAACTGGCGCATCTTTTCATACATCATCTTCTCTAACTGCTCTTATTTCTTCATTCTAGTATTTTCTCATTTACTCTCCTTTTTTTTTTTCTTGTCTACCTGAGTCTTCTGTTCCCAACTCTTTTCTTTTCTTTCGATCAATCTCGTCACCATCTTCTTTTCTTCTTTCCAGATACCCATTACTTCAATGGCTTCTTCTTCTTCTCGAAAAAGAAAGGAGCGTACTCCTAGTCCCTTTGAAGGTGAGGGCTCCTCTAGTTCTGCGCAAGATGAGCCTGTCGTTGGGCGCCCTACTTTTCCTTTGCGAGACCCCTAGTATACTCCTAGCTTATTCTTTCCTCGGGTGTCTCATGGTGAAACCCCTTCATCCCCTCATGTCTGGGTATTTTCCAGTCAAGTGGGTTTTGCTGGTTCTGCACAAGTTCCAAACCCTAGGGAGATTTTTGATCTTCAAATTAGGCGAGGAATTCGGGAGGCAGTCCCCATCTTCTTCGATTTTGTCGCTGGAAAGATCCAAGGCTGGCCCATTTGGGTGGATAATGAGCTTTTTGATGAGGAGTTTGTGGGTCGCTTGGATCGTGCTGGCGTCCTGAAGGCAGTGGCTATTTCCAGGAATCTCGAGGGTTTCAGAGATGCCAAAGGCCTTAGGCATTTGGTGCGCCATTGGTGTCCTACTCTGCATACTTTCTGCTTTTCTGTTGGTGAACTGACTGTTACCTTGGACGATGTAGTCAATAATTTTCTCCTTCCGGTGCTTAGGGATGAAAACCCCTTTGATATCAAGCTTTCTGATGAGGATCTCGAACTGGAAGAGAAATTATTTGCTCACTTTGGTGGATGTACTGCTTCTTCTGGTGGGAAACTGGCCAGGATGGGTAAGTGGGTTATGACTCTTTCACGTGAAAAGGATAAGGAGGTCAAGCGTGCCGGGTTCCTTGCATTCTGGCTTAGCAAGTTCCTATTCAGCGAGTTCCCCGGGTATGGGATCAAGTCCACTCTTTTTCCTTTGGTGATTAAGTTGGCTCAGGGCGCCTAATATCCTCTAGCCCCCATGTTTTTGGGCCATGTTTATTCTCAATTGGATCAACTTCATGGAGATGAGGCTGAGGGTGATTCTTGTTATGTTATCACTTCTTCGCTTCATTGCACCATTCTCCAAGTATTTATGTGGGACCGCTCTTCAGTTACCTTAGCAAAATGTAGGAATTTAAAGTTTGTGAAAGATAAGTTTCAGGGATCTCCTGATGTGGTAAAAGGGTTTTGTGGCAGTTCTACTGACAACCTCCCTATTATTTTTCGTTGGTTGAGTCTAAAAGGTGCCTATCTTAACTTGGTTAAGTTATTTGATCAAGCAGGCCATTTGAATTGGCACACCCCCCGGGAGTTTAGCTCTGGTTTTGTTTGCAATTCTGTGTTATCTCCCTTTCTGACTTCTACAGGGAACACTTTTGATTTACGTAGTGGTGATGAAGGCAGCTTAGCCTACTTAGCTTGCATTAGTCCTTCCTGGTTTCTTGTGCTTTCCTTGACTGGCCCACGGTACACCCATTATTCGGCGCATCGAGTACTTCGGCAGTTTGGCTTTGATCAAGATGTTCCCCTAGTGTTCAATGACATAGTTCCTTCTCTTCCTTCCTTGGATCCCTTCATGAGACTTCAGGCCTTCTCTTATTGGTCAAGACGGAGTCCTCAGTTTGTAGTGCCTAACTCTTAGAGAGGAGTTTTTGCCTCCAGTGGCTATGTTGGTTATTGGAGGAGGGTTCAGAAGTTCTTTGCTGATTATGCTGGTTCTGGGACGATTGGGAGAGTACCCAACCCTGACATTTCTTCCACCCTATCATCCAACCGGCGTCTGTCCCTGCCTACTGCTGGTGTTGTTTCTTCGGTTGTGAGCAGTAAAACTGGTTTTGCAGAATGGCATGCTTCTAGGGAAGGCTAGGTGACTTATGTGCAGGATTTCCCAAAGAACTGGTTGGGGTGTGATCTTGTTGTTGGTGCTTCTGCTAGGGTACCAATTAAAAAAGGGGCAGTAGAGGCCATAAGTGCCAGTACTTCCGTTGGCATGAGTAAAGGGAAGTCAGTTAAACAGGAAAAGTTGAAGAAGGCTGCGGCTGAAAAGAGTGCAGAGGATGTTGGCTCTAAGTCAAAGAAAAAGAAGAAGACTGGGAAATCCCAGAAGCAGTTGATACTTGTTGAGGAGAAGGAAGTGGAGCAACCTTTGGCTACAAGGGGCCGAGTGAAGACTAAGGTAAAGTCTTCTCTTCCCCAAGCTCCTGTGAGTCCTTCAGTTCATGGTTCCTCAGGACCCTCTGGGCGTACCCGTAGTAAACAACAGAGACCTAAAAACCCTGTTGAAAGAGAGAGAAGGGCAAGGCCTCATTCCTCCTTTACTCTTTTAAGTTGCAGTTTTGTCGTTTCTCCCCTTTTCTTTTCTTTTTTTTGAACTAATGGGTGATTGTTTTTTTTTTTTTTTTTTTTTTGCAGTCCAAGCGTAAGCTAGATCCCAGAAAGGGTAAAAGCCAGTCTTCTGGTGAAGATGTGGTATGGCTTTCCTTATCTCTGTCTTTTGCTGCTTCCTCACATTCATTTTACAAGTGTTATATATCTGTGCTGCCCTGTTGCTCACGTCCTTTCCTTTTTTTTTTTTTTGTTCCTCCCCTTTTTTTTTTTAGGTTGAGGTTCCTCCCCCTGTGATCAGTGAGACTCTGGAGGAGGAGATGGCTGTAGCTGCATTCCAGAGTAGGGAGGAGGAGGTTCCTAGTGGTGGTATGGCTGCCCAGGATCTTGAGGCTCCCAAGCTTCCCGCGACCCCAGGTCCTCAGTTTGAGCAGATTCCCAATCCTGTCAAGATCATGTTACCTCAGACTAGGTTAAGTACAAAGACTTTGGGAGGCACATCATCATCCGGGCAAACAGGTGAGGCTTTCTTTTCTTTTATATAGCTTTTTAGTTTTATCTCTTTTGCACCCCTTCCTTTTTTTCTTTTTTCTTTTTTGAGTTCTTCCTTTTTTTTTTCTTTCTTTTTCTTCCTCTTTTCAGGCCAAGCCACTGCGAGATCTGCCCCTGGTGCTGCTACTTCTTTAGAATCGGAGAATTCTGAAGGTGGGGTGTTGATTGTTTTTTTTTTTTTTTTTTTTTACTGCATTCTTTCTCTTTTTTTTTTTTTTTTTGCCCTTTTCTCCTTTTTTGTTATGGCGAAACCCCCTGTGTCCCTGCCTTCTTTTAGCTGTTTTACTGAGGCTTCCTCACATTTTCTTCAACTTGCAATGTGTTCTTTCCCAGCGTCCTTCAAGCAGTCAGAGGGGCACGAAGAGGGGACTCCACCCCAAAAGGCTAATACTTGTTTCTCTTCTACCTTCTTTTGTTCCTGATTTTTCTCCTTTTCTTTTTTTAAAAAGAAAGTGCTGAGCTTGCCCCCTCCCCCCCTTTTTCTCTTTCCTCTTTTTTTTTTTTTTTTTTTTTTTTTTTTTTGCAGGAGTTAATATCGAAGATCCTGAAATTGTGATTCCTGAGGGGGTGTAGGATCTACCCAAGTTGCTGGCCCTCATGTTGTTCAAGGGTTTGAAGGTTCCTTTGGGACTCCAAGCGATGGTGCAACAGTGGAGGAGGCTCCAGAGGTAGTTGTTTCAGATCCTGCTTCAAGGCTTTCCACCTTTTTGGATCGCTTTGATCGTTTGGAGTTCAATAGCCTCCCTGCCAGTCACTTCTGCCATTTCGAGCCTTCCTATGGCAGCTTCCTGTGGTTCTCAGTGCCTATGGAAGGCCTACCACTGCTAGAAGGGCTGTTTAAAAGGCATGGGGACTTTACACTTGGTTTCAGAGGAGTATTTTTGGGGAACATTTTGATGGAGCTGCTGTGTGCCGTGCTGATTTCTTTGAGAGATTCTTCGCTAGACTCTCTATCTGAGGAAAAGCTCTTGGAATGGAGGGGAGTTGTCTAGGATCTCTTGGAAGCCAAGCTCAACCTGTCCTTTTTGCTGGAGTATCTACGATCATTAGCCCAAGTGCTTTTCTAGAGGCAAGCTTCTAAAGGCATTGATGCTGAGATTGCTGCTACTAAGGAAGTTTTGGCTCATGCTCACAAGACTTTGCAAGATCTGAAGGTCAAAAGGCAGAAGGTTCTTTCTTCTTCGACTGCCCTTGCTCTACCCTCGGATGGCTCTTTGTTGGCTGGCCTCCTTTCTTAGTCTTCCCCCCCCCCCCCCCCCTTTCTTTTTGATATGTATGGACAATTTAGAGTTGTATAAATCTTCTATTTCTTTAGTTGGACAATGCTTTCTGGTTCTCTTTTCTTTTTTTTTTTTTTTTTGCTTTGAGACTGCTTGCATGTACTTGTGCTTTATGATGGCTTTTAAGTGTTAATCCCTTTTAATGGTATATGGATATTCTTTTCTTGTTTTTTTTTTTTTTTTTTTTTTTTTTACTGAGTCCTGATCTGTGATTCTCACAAGTTTGTTGTTGGATCCAGTCAAGTACCCTTTTTTTTTTTTTTTTTTTTTTTTTTTTTTTTTTATTGTGCAAGTACTAAACTGGGTACATTGGGTAATATACATATATAAATATATATTTTTTTTTTTCCAGTTCATGAATCTTGGCAGTTTTTTTTTTTTTTTTTTCTTTTATCAAGTATTGGGCTAGGTATTCTCAGTACATGCCTGGGATCCTAGGCCATGTATTTGAGACTTAGCTACTTCATAGCTATCTATGGGGTGATCCTGGGTTATGCATCAAAAAGATTTCCCCAAGTATCCTCCCTCTTCTTCTTGGTTACACAAGTACTGAACTAGGTACATTGGGCAATATATTTGACCTGTCCCAGCTCATGAATCTTGGCAGGTTTTTTTTTTTTTTTTTTATCATGTACCGGGCTAGGTATCCTCAGTATATGCCTGGGATCCTAGACCATGTATTTGAGACTTAGCTGCTTTGTAGCTATCTGTGGGGTGATCCTGGGTTATGCATCAAAAAGATTTCCCCAGGTATCCTCCCTCTGATTTCGTCTATATTAGGACTTTCTGATACTTAGGATTTAATAACTGAGAAAAAGAAAAAATTTCATTGAATTTAAAACATAAATGTCATTCAAGGAATACAGTAAATCGAAACAAAGATAGTAAGGATCATGTAATGTCCTTCTACCTCGAGCCTTGAGCAAAATTACTTAAATAATAATAATAATAATATATATATATAAGACAGAAACACTTAGCAGGTTGGAGAGCTTGGCAAAAAGGTTTCCAATGTACTGAAACCTCTCCCTTCTCATGCGTAGTATGGTTTCAGCCACTTCCCATTTATGGGCTCTGTCAGGATTGTTCCATCCTCCTTTGTAAGGTAGTAGTATCTACTATCATGGGCCTCCCTGATGATGTAGGGTCCTTTCCACTTTGGGGCAAATTTGAAAGGTCCTAGTAGGTTTCTTCTTACATGTTCCGCTGTTCTTAGTACCAACTGCCCTTTAGTGAAAGTCCTCGGGCGTACTGCTTGTGCATATGCTCTTGTCATCCTTTGTTGGTACCTCTAGCTTCTTCTCCTGACTAGCTCTCTTTCTTCCTCTACTCCTTCCAGGTCTGCTAATCTCCTTTCATTGTTTGTGTCCTCGATGTCCTCCTGACTTTCCTCGAGTACTACTCTTGGTGTGGGAACAATTAGTTCTACTGGGCTGATGGCTTCTGTTCCATAGATCAGGGAGAATGGTGAGAATCCCGTAGCTGTTTTCACAGAGTTCCTGCATGCCCAAAGTACATCTACCAGGTGGTCGCTCCATTTTCCCCCGTACTCTTACTTCATTTTTTTAAGGATTTTCAATATCACCCTATTAGTGGCCTCTGCTTGGCCATTTCCTTGTGGGTAGTAGGGCGTAGACCTTCTATGCTTGATGTAGTAAGCCTCTGTTAGCCCCTTCATGTCTTTATTTATGAATGGGGTTCCGCTGTCACTAATCAACCTCTTGGGGATCCCAAACCTCGTAATGATATGGCCTCAAATAAAGTTTGCTACAACTGCTCCAGTGGCTTTTTTCAAGGGGATAGCCTCTACCCACTTTGTAAAGTATTCAGTGGCTACCAAGATCCATATGTAACCACCGGATGGAGGATTTATAGGCCCTATGAGATCAAGCCCCCAAGTGTGGAAAGGCCATGGAGTTTTTATATCTAGTAACATGTTTGGGTGAGTATGGATGGCATCTCCGAGGACTTGGCATGCGTGGCAGGTTTTGACTATCTCTTTGGAGTCCTTTTTCATTGTTGGCCAGTAGTACCCCAATAGTAGTAATTGTTTATAGAGCCTCCTCTTTCTTGGGTGGCTTCCACAATCACCAGAATGGACCTCCCTGACTACTTCCCTTGCTTCCTTTGGTCCCAGGAATCTTAGGGGATCTCCACTGTATCCCTTTTTGAATAGGATCCCATTTTGTAAGAAATATCTGGCTGTGAGCTTCTTGAGCTAGTGGGCTAGTGTCCTGTCAGTTGGTAGGATCCCTTAAGCCAAGTATTCCATGAAGGGAGTCCTCCAATCTTCTGTAATAAATACAGCATAGCTTTCTTCCTTGTCCACCGAGGATTGGCATTCTTGACATTTTTCCTGTATAGTTGATGCTTCTTTGTTCATATTTGGCCAGTAGTACCCCATGCGTTGCATCCTCTTGTATAGACTGATCTTTTCTAAGGTCCCGTAGACTTGGGTATGTAATTCTTCCAACCTTAACTTCCTCTCTTTCTCATTGATACATCTGGATAGGATTCCTCTGGGCAGTCTTCTGTATAGTTCTCCTTCTATCAGAGCGTAGTCCCTCAACTCCTTGACACTTCCTCCAGATCTTGTTTCTTTCATTTTTTCTTTTACCTCATTCCTCCAGTCCCATTGCTTGGACTCTCCGGGGGATATCTATTGGAGGATTTTTAAGATGGAATGTTCCTGCCTTCCTATTCTGACCAGAGTGTCTTTTCCCTGGAATGGTACTTAGGATTCCAGGGTGGCAAACGCATTTGCAAACCGGTTTTCACTTCTCTGCGTATACTCTATGCTAAAGGTCAGGAACTCCTGCTCTAGCCTCTGTGCCCATGTCCTGTAGGCCGCCAAACTTTGTTCTCTTAGTGCAAAGTCACCTTTCACCTGAGAGACTACAAGATTGGAATCTCCCAGTACTCTCATGTGTTTCACCCCAATATTGAGTGCTATAGTTAGCCCGGTTAAGTACGCCTCGTACTCAACTGCATTATTGGAGTAGGAAAAACCGAGCTTAAAAGATAGAGGTATGGTGTCCCCATTTTCACAACTCAGTACAACCCCCACCCTATTTAAGGTTGCTGTAGCTGACCCATCGAATCTCATTGTTCATTTCTTTCCTGAGATTTCTACTACTACTACTTCACCTGGGATCTCTTCACTTAACGAGCTTTCCTCCTTCCCTAGGAACTATGCCAAGAGGTCAGCTATGGCTTCACTCTTGACGGCCTTGGGGGTCCTCATGCCTATGTCATATTGAGAAAGCAGGATTAGCCACTGTGCGATTCTTCCCGTTAGGAGGGGCTGATGCAGGAGTGCTTTTATGGGGTGTGACTTAGTCATTAAAAGGATTTGGTGAGTTGAGAAATATCTCTTCAGCCTCTGTGATGCGTAAATAACCACTAGGCAAACCTTTTCTATCCTGGGATACCTGGTCTCGGCATCCTTGAGTGTTTTGCTCACATAGTAAACAGGTTGCTCGTTCCCATCATCATCTTCTTGCGCCAACAGGGCTCCTATTGCTTGGGCATTTGATGCCAAGTACAATAATAGGGGTCACCCACGTACTGGTGCCTGAAGAGTGGGCAGATGATTCATGATCTGTTAGACCCTTTAGAAGGCTTCCTGTTGTTCTGCTCCCCATGTAAACTCTGTTCCTTTCTTTAATAGCTTAGATAAGCCTCCCGTGGCTGAAGCTAGTCCTGGCACGAATCTCTTGAAGTAGGAGACCCTTCCTAGGAAGCTCTTGAGTTCCTTCACTGTTGTTGATCTTTTCATTGTGGCAATGGCTGCAGTTTTGGCTGGATCTACACTTATTCCTTTGTGATGTACTAGGAACCCAAGGAACTTTCCTGCAGATACTCCAAAGGCACATTTCATGGGGTTCATGCGTAGCTTGTACTCTCTGCATCTTTTGAAAACTCGTTCAAGTACCTAAAGGTGTCCTGTCCTAGTTTTTTACTTGACCACAATATCATCCACATAGTCTTCCATTTCCTCATGCATCATATCATGGAAGATGGCTATCATGGTTCGTTGGTATGTGGCTCCTGCATTTTTGAGGCCAAAGGGCATCACAGTGTAATAAAAATTTTCAATTGGTGTCCTGAATGCTATCTTCTTGGCACCCTTGACAGCCATACGAATCTGGTTGTACCCACTATACCCATCCATGAATGAGAACATAAAACTTCCCGCAGTTGAATCTACCAGGAAATCAATATTAGGAAGTGGGAACTCAACTTTAGGACACCCTTTATTCAGGTTGCGGAAGTCTACACAACAACGGATCTGGCCGTTCTTTTTCTTCACAGGTACTACATTAGAAAGCCATCTGGGGTGCTGAATGGGCTTAATAAAACCAGCTGCTAACAGATTCTTGACCTCTTGAGTTATCTGGGCTTCTATATCGGTGTGAAAGACCCTAGCTGGTTAGATTACTAGTCTAACTCCTGGGTCCACATTGAGGGCATGGACTACTAGTCCGGGATCCAGACCAGGCATCTCATCATAGCTCCATGCAAACACATCTGTTTATTCTTTGAGCAAAGCCACCAGTGGCCCCTTTTCTTGTGTTGCCAATTGACTACTGATGAAAGCAGGCTTCTGGGATCCCAGCTCAGCCTCCAAGTTTACTTTCTGCAATTCTTCCTTAGGCTAGATTTGTGTCTCTTTAACTAGTTCATCTGGGACTTCCTTTTGGGCTATCATACATTCTAGTGGTCCGGGACCTTCCTACACGATGCACTCAAGTCCCGCGCACCTTCACAAGTGGTATATTAATCTTCCCCCGGGTTCTCGTACCACTACACACTCTCGAGATCCTGAGGTGTTGGGCTCCTTCTTTTGCCTTTTTCTCTTCAGGAGGTCCCTCAAGTCATAGGTACCTCCTCCTTCTTTTTTTTCCAAGATAGGTGTTCCTGGGGTCCCCGGCATGGGACTTTCATCATCGGGTTCTAGCTCATCATAGAACATTGTTTCTATAAAGTTTACTTCTCCTTGGCTGAAAGGGTTATGGTTGGCAGGGATCCTTACAGGCCTCCCATTCAATCTCCCCTTAACACACTGATGGTATGTAGATGGTATAAGACGGTGCTTATGGAGCCATGGCCGTCCCAAAAATACATGGTAGGACACCTTTAAATTGATTACATGAAATCTGGTCAAGGCTACAATTGGCCCCACCCTTAGAGCTAGCTGTATATATCCTTCGGTTGATTCTGCTGATCCTCTAAATCCGGTTATCTCCATAGGAGCCCCCAGGATCCTCTTCCCAGCTAAGCCCACGGCTTCCAAGGTACTCAAGGCAATGAGGTTAAGTGATGCTCTTGTGTCCACTAGTGCTCTCCTGATTTGGACACCATTTATGGTGGCCATTAGGTAGAGAGGTCTGCGGTGGTCTGGATTCTCAACCTCCATGTCTTCATCAGTGAAAGTTATGGCATTGGTTGTCTCCAGGAAAGCTCGACTGGCATGTGATTCTGCTGTGAAACATTCCATTCTTGAATCTGCTGCTATGGTCATGAGAGATTCCGTAGCCACCCTCTTTGCTTCTGGTCCAAATCCCAGCTGATTGAATAGTGATCTGAACTTGGGATTCTTTTGGAGGGTCATGACTGTGTTTGGGTGGAAGGATCCTTCTAGCTCTTCTGCTTCTGTCGGGTTCCCATGGATTACCACAGCTGCCACCCCCTTTATTTTGTGGTCAGGTAGGGGGTTCCTTTGTACTTTTGGTTCCTTTTGGGTGAGCTCCAAGGTTCCTTCTCTTAGCTTCCTGTGAAAAAGCCTACGGAGGGTTTAGCAATCTTTGGTGGAATGCTTAACATAGTTATGAACCCTGCAAAACAAAGGATTTTTCCTTTCTTCCTCAGTCAGTGGCCTGGACACAGTGAAATGGCCTAACCACTCCATCCCCGATCCATTTGTCCAGGACGTGGTTTAATTCTTCTTCAGTACATGGGATCACCGGTGGTTCCTCAAATGTTTTTCCATCGGGCCTCTTCCTTTTTTCTCCTACCGATGCTGTCATGGCTTGGGACGCTGGCACCCGCTTCGCTCTCATAGTTTATGCTGTCCTTCTTGTTCTCTGTAACATGTCAGTGAACTGTGTGATACATAAATTTTCGAGGTTGAGTCTGTAATCGAAAAGAATGTTAGAGACGCAAGTCTCCACGAGCTCCTTTTCTTCATGGTCCCCATAACAGTCTAGGGACACATCTTCAAAGCTTTTGATAAACTGGACAGGATCCTCTCCAGGCCTCTGTCTTACCATCTGAAGACTTTGGAAAGTGACCTTGTCTTCACCAAGGTAATATTTTGCACAAAATCTTTCCATCAATGGACCCAAGCCTCAGTGTGGTGTACCAAGTGTATGCTCTGTCCACTAGGGACTTAGCAAACTCCCTTAGACACAGCTCCCGATCTCCTGCGTAGGGGCCCATGGTGTGGACGAACCTACTCACGTGTTCTACTGCACTTCCATTCCTTCCATCAAAAGAGTGGAACTTTGGTGGCTCATATCCCTTGGGGTATGACTTGCCAAGGAGTTCTGGTAGGAATGGGGGATCCCGAGAAAATTGCTTGGGGGTCCCGGAAAGTTTTCCCCTTTCTTGTTCCAAGAGGGCACTGACATCTACCAGTGTTAGGTATTGGGGGTTAGTTCCTCCTCCCACTGCTGACCCTCCTTCTAGCTGGGTTCCATCTTGGTTGCCCACGTGGGGGGCATTGTCTCTGACTTCCTGTGTCTTGCCTTCTTTAAGAAGGCGAACTTCTTGTTGCAAATCTTTCAACATCGTCGTCTTCTGAGCTATAGGGTCTAGCTCCTGCCTTGCATTCCTCTGTTCTGACACGGCCTCGTGCTCTGCTAGGGTCACCTCGCCTCTTTGTCTGGAGGCCACTTCATTTTCCCCCACGAGCTCAGAGGCCGTGGGTGGCACATTAGGACCTTTACTGTTCCTTTGTCTTTGAGGCATGTTCTGCGAAGGGATTGCTTCTTCCCTTTTCTTTATCCAGTCCCCAACAGAGTTGCCAAAAATGTGAGAGTGCCTTTTTTCTTTAGCACTATGGCCTAAGGATCCTGGGCCGTGTAAGATGTTGTTGGTGGACTGGGATCGATTCTCCGTAGCTAAAGGGCTGTTTTAAGAATTGATTGGTGCACAGAACAAACTTCCTACAATACAAACAGCTAACAAAAAGAATATTCGTATTGAATGACATTTTAACAGTAAAGAAAGTGCATAATAAGTGAAATATAATGTAAAGAAAACGTTAGGAGTCCTCTAATTAGTAAGGTGTGTTTCTTTTAATTGTGATTACAATGCTCACTAAGACATGATGCAAGGTTCAACTGAGTTCAAAAATTACAAACTTTGATAGCCATTCAAGTTTCAAAGACTTGCAAGATTTGAATTCGTTGAATCTGAGTGTGTATTGTATCGGCTGCCTCTGGGATACCGGGAACAAATTCCTCTGTTTTCCCTTTAGTTTTACAGAGTCTCTTCTACAATTTTTGTGAGACTTCAGAGAAACAATTTTAAATGCCTTAACGAATGATCTAAGCGTCCAGAATTGAATCCCTTATCCTTTTTCCTTCCCCCCTTTTATAGCATAGTTTCGAGCTCCCGGGGTACTAACGATTTCTCCTTTTTGCCCCTTGAAGTCTGTCCCGTGCCTGGTTGCTTCAGGATCGTGTCGTTTCCTTTTTCTTCATAATTTCTTTCTTTTTGTTGCGACCGAATGAAAGTCTCCCAGCTAGCTTCCCATTTCCAGATTTTCCCGTTAGCTGACCTGAGGCTTTTTGGCTTTTGCTCTAGCTTTCCCAATTGTACTTTTCCTTGTCTCTTTCTTCAAATGGTTGGAACCAAAGCTCTTGCATTTTTCTTTGTACTTCCACTGTGTGCCTGGGTCATAAGGTTCGCGTGCCTTTTGTCTCTTTTCTCTTCAAATCTGCTCTAGTTTCACTTCGTGCATCCAGGGATCCTCTGCCTCTGGTGCTACTTCTGGGCGTCCCGACCTAATTCTTCTTTCTAGGCTTCCTTTGGCTTGCTGTTTTTTTTTTTTATCTTTTTTCTTTGGCCCTTTTTTTTTTCGTGGATCTCTGGATCAGATCCTCTGGGCTTCTTCCCCTTTCTTTCTTTTCTTCTTCCTTTTCTTTATTGTGAGAACCCACCCTTTATTATTTCTTTTCTTTTTAATTTTTTTGTGAAATGGGCCCAAATTCTTTTCCATCTCTTTTGGGCCTATTTGTGGCTATTTAATTATTTTGAACCTCAACAGCATGATATATGATTTAGGTGTTAAAATTAATCAAGAATTTGTAATGGGAAGATTATAAAAACCAGAATTATTAGTAAGGATACGTAAAATCAACTCTTGCAATCCATTAGTCTTTTTTTGTTAGGTTCATAGTTATAGGTTGGAAATTGTGAACCAAAATTAAAGATTAAGTCTAGAAGTTGTTAAAGACTGGAGTTCAAGACTGTCAGACTGATGATGAAAGTGAGGTCGTTGCACACACTCAAAAATCATAGAGCCAGATTGCTATTGTGAAGAATCTTCGAGAATATTCTTGAAGTTATAGACTCATTATAAAAAATTGGAGCTATCTCGGCATTTTTAAACCACCAGGATATTCCCAAAAAGGCCCAGTATAGTCCAAAATGCCTTATCCTAGTGCTTTTTTTCCTAATGCTTTGTAGTGCTGTTTTCCTAACACTATGTAGTGCTGCACAACTAGTGTAAACAAAATTCACAATAGAAGAGTCCAAAAATTTAGTGTTGTATGGGGTCATATCCATAAGTTTTACTTGGAGTTGCTATAAGATTAGGGTTGATTCTATTGTAAACTTCAATTCTATATAGTGGATTTATTTCCTTGAGGGTTGGTAGTAAATCCATAGCAAGTTTTTACTATCTTGGGCTCTTTGTAACCATATTGTCTTGTTCTTTATTTGTTTCACTTGTTTTGCGGTATTGGTTTGTGATACAATTAACCATAAATTGAACTTGAAAGCATGATTTCTTAATTAACTTGGCATAAAACTAGTTAATTCGTAACAATCGGAATCTAAATTCCCAACACTATTTTTTTTTTGTTTTTTGTTTTTTTTTTTTTTTTTAATATTTTGTTTCCACTTTAAAACCCACACATTTATTATCATGTCAAACTAAACCACCCCTTATTTTGTTAGTTTGACCTAACTATGGAACCAAAATGTGAAATAAAACAGAACAACAACAGGATTTTTTCCCCTTGTTTTTGAGAGAGAGAGAGAGCAATTAGTTTTTTTTTTTTTGAAAATATTTGTTTAAATACAATGGCAGCTCTAGGAATTTTTTTCTAAGGTAGTCACTAAATAATTGAAATCATACAAAATCTAATATAAAGAGAACTTCAAATATCGACCAAAAAAAAAACCACACACACACACACACAAATACATAAAGTCTTACAATTTTTTTTCTACGAATTTTATTATTTTGAAATTATTACATAATAGTCTTTATTGTCAACGCTGCAAGCTACATCTCTGATAGGAACCCCTATATAGATAATTGTAGGGGCTCCGTTTTTTTAAGGGCACCCCCGACAATACATTTGTAGAGAGTGGGGATGAAGGGCTTGGCTCCGGCCGGCCTCTAGCCAGTCTTCCAAGACGTTTTCCTTTGTTTTTCTTCACTTGGGGTTGCTCCTCGGCAGACGTTCGAGAAGGGCCCCCTTCACGAGGGGGGCTCTTTGCCTTATATACTTCCTTTGGTTTGATCCTAGCCTTACAGCTGTTGGCCATCCAGGCTACTGCTCCAAAGCTTGTCCCATCAGACAGGTTCTTCACCATATTGTGGGTTGCGGCCTCCAAGGTTGCACTGTTCAAGGGTCTTGTCCTCATTAATATAGCCTGGAGGGTCAGGCAAATACATTAAGTGTGGATGTGACCACCTATTCTGGGTTTGCCCCCTACCCAGAATTAGACTAGGTATGCCGAGGAAGGGTGTGTCCTCGGCATGGGTCCGAAAAGGGCTGAAAAACCCTTTAGACGACTATCTAGGACAATTGTCCTCCTCGGCTTGAGCCTTGGGCCAGCCTAAAGGTGGGCCGGGGGTTCCGGGCCCACGGGCCCCACAATAGCCCCTTAAAACCCTGCTGCACGTTCCCTCGGACGGGGAGGATGGTTTTGAAAACCACGGCCCTCATGTTCCGGAAGGCCTTCCGCTGGCTGGTCCTTCCTCGAGTGGCTGGATCGGCACTCAGACTCTTCAGTAAGTAGTCAGTTTCTCCATAGGATTGGGCCTTTTGGACCATACAATACCTTAGCTCTATCATAAATGGCTAGCTCCCCATAGGCTTGGGTTCGAGGACCATAAAAGACCTAGGTACAGTTGTTGCCTTCAAGGTAAGTGGCTAGCTCCCCATAGTCTTGAGTCCAAAGACCATGCAAGACCTAGGTACATTTGTTGCCTTCATGGTAAGTGGCTAGCTCCCCATAGGCTTGGGTCCAAGGACCATGCAAGACCTAGGTACAGTTGCTGCTGTCAAGGTAAGTGGCTAGCTCCCCATAGGCTTGAGTCCAAAGACCATGCAAGACCTAGGTACATTTGCTGCTTTCATGGTAAGTGGCTAGCTCCCTATAGGCTTGGGTCCGAGGACCATACAAGACCTAGGTACAGTTGCTGCCTTCAAAGTAAGTGACTAGCTCCCCATAGGCTTGGGTCCGAGGACCATGCAAGACCCAGGTACAGTTGTTGCCTTCATGGTAAGTGGCTAGCTCCCCATAGGCTTGGGTCCGAGGACCATGCAAGACCCAGGTACAGTTGTTGCCTTCAAGGTAAGTGGCTAGCTCCCCATAGGCTTGAGTCCGAGGACCATGCAAGACCTAGGTACAGTTGCTGCCTTCATGGTAAGTGGCTAGCTCCCCGTAGGCTTGAGTCCGAAGACCATGCAAGACCTAGGTACAGTTGCTGCCATCAAGGTAAGTGGCTAGCTCCCCGTAGACTTGAGTCCGAAGACCATGCAAGACCTAGGTACATTTGCTGCCTTCATGGTAAGTGGCTAGCTCCCCATAGGCTTGGGTCCGAGGACCATGCAAGACCCAAGTACAGTTGCTGCCGTCAAGGTAAGTGGCTAGCTCCCCATAGGCTTGGATCCGAGGACCATGCAAGACCTAGGTACAATTGCTGCCATCAAGGTAAGTGGCTAGCTCCCCATAGGCTTGAGTCCGAGGACCATGCAAGACCTAGGTACAGTTGCTGCCGTCATGGTAAGTGGCTAGCTCCCCATAGGCTTGAGTCCGAGGACCATGCAAGACCTAGGTACAATTGCTACCTTCATGGTAAGTGGCTAGCTCCCCATAGGCTTGGGTCCGAGGACCATGCAAGACCTAGGTACAGCTGCTGCCGTCAAGGTAAGTGGCTAGCTCCTCATAGGGTTGGGTTCGAGGACCATGCAAGACCTAGGTACAATTGCTGCCTTCAATAGGAGTTCGTCCTCAGATCCGAGAGCTTTGCCTTTAGTGTGAAGATGTCCACGGGTCGTTTTCTGGGAGCTGTTTTTCCTCAGGTCGGATTATGACCTCACTCGTGAAGTTGATCTCGCCTCTAGTTCGTGTTCCCCATCTTTTTGGCTTACGAGGCGTCGCTTGGCCTTTCGCGCTCCGCGTTTGACGCTTCAGTGCGCGTAACGCGCCTTCATTAATGCCCTCGTGAATTAACACGAATCCAGCGGTTGGCAATCCCCTTGAAATTGGGTGAGAATTAATTCCCTTTGACAATTCTCCCTTCGAATTCTGCGTGGCCTAACTCCCACCAGTTTTCGCCTTCCATAAAAGGCGTTCTGGGGAGAATGTTTCTCCTCATTCCATGAATCTTCCACCATAACCAGAAACACATACTTTCACCTCCCTGAGCCCCTTTGACATCACCGCCAGGATTGCAACCAAAGTTGGGGGATATAGGGTTAAGGGTCGCCGTGGCTGCAACCCTTACTAGGCTTCCGGCGCGGCAGAGTTTAGGCGTAACACTGGAGGGACGTCGTTGAAGTACCTAACGTCTCTCCCCAGAGCGCACCTCCGACGAAGGAGACACGCGAACTCTCGTCATGGCTGGTGCCCAAGTATTGCCGTCTCCGACGGCCAATGCTCGTGCAATTTAGAGAGGGTCGAGGAAGCATCACGGGGGAGGGTGTCCCGGGGTCCCTGCGTCGGCTCCTCGCTTTGTTCAAGATTTGGCTTCGAGGCGAGCCAGCCCCCAGCCCCCCTTCCTGTGCTTTTTCTGTCCAATTCTCTCATTCTCTGGATGCCAATAAAAGCACGGGTTGACACTTCCCACATTCCTGATATTAATTCTTTGCGAGCCTCTTGCCCAGCTAGTTCTAGAATCGGTCCACCTGGGCCTCTGATTGTAGGATTAGTTTGTAGGATTTTTTGTAAAACATGCCTGTCTAGGCTTCTGATTGTATTTGTAATCTTTCTATGAAATAATAAAGAACTCTTCTTTTTATTTACTGTTGAGTCTTCTTTTCTACTGCATTTTTTTTTTTTTTTGCACCGCCAACTTTTGCGTAGTGACTACTTTAGAATGACCGCCGGCTGCACTGGCCAGCGCACTAACCCTCCCCACAGACGGCGCCAATTGTAGGGGCTCCGTTTTTTGAAGGGCACCCCCGACAATACATTTGTAGAGAGTGGGGACGAAGGGCTTGGCTCCGGCCAGCCTCTGGCCGGTCTTCCAGGACATTTTCCTTTGTTTTTCTTCACTTGGGGTTGCTCCTCGGCAGACATCCGAGAAGGGCCCCCTTCACGAAGGGGGCTCTTTGCCTTATATACTCCATTTGGTTTGATCCTGGCCTTACAACTGTTGGCCATCCAGGCTACTGCTCCAGAGCTTGTCCCATCAGACAAGTTTTTCACCATACTGTGGGTTGCGGCCTCCAAGGTTGCACTGGTCAAGGGTCTTGTCCTCATTAATGTAGCCTGGAGGGTCAGGAAAATACATTAAGTGTGAATGTGACCACCTATTCTGGGTTTGCCCCCTACCCAGAATTAGACTAGGTATGCCGAGGAAGAGTGTGTCCTCGGCATGGGTCCGAAAAGGGCTGAAAAACCCTTTAGACGACTATCTGGGACAATTGTCCTCCTCGGCTTGGGCCTTGGGCCAGCCTAAAGGTGGGCCGGGGGTTCCGGGCCCACGGGCCCCACAATAATAATTGTTGTAATGTTGCATTTAGTTAGTAAGTTGGTTAGTTAGTTACAATTTCAAGCATGTTAATTACATTTAACGCATGTTAGAATTATTAATGCACATAGGGAACAATAGGACCATCAGGATAAGGCCATATGGGGCAATAAAATTGTTTTATGGTTCTATAAATATCTACTTGTAATCACATTTCCATCATTGAAAAATAAACCAACTTATTGCTTAAGTGTATTAGTGCATCTCTCTCTCTCTTAATCTTTTTCTTTCTCTATGGAAGGTGACTACCTCGAATTAAATCAATTTTCTTATAATTTCCATCAATTCCCCTATAATTTCTATCCATCCCCATTAGGAATCACCGGGTTCCTAACTTCAAATTTTAGTTAAATAAAAATTTTCTTGGGCATTTATTTTATTTTTTTTTTGGGTAAAGACCTAATATATTGTTAAGAGAACAAAAATTTAAGGACAAAATTTGACTACAAACTTAATTATAGCCTAAAGCTACAACTCTTATAAAACATATCAATATGGCTACATATCTTGAAAATCTAACCATTGAATTACGTGTTGTTTATGTTCTTAAAACTTGTGTCAAATTTCATATTAATTTGATGTTATTTACTATTCGAATCATAAACTAATTTTTTATGTATAATTTTAGACTACCAAAACTCAAAATTAAACATTTGATTTATGACATAGATATTGATGTTTGATCTTCTTAAAATCTTGCAAAAATGGGGGATATAAGAAAAAAAAATGTAATCCAATAGTAGATTTGTCAAAATTCACATCTAATAAAAAAATATTAAGTAGAGTTGTAATCTTAGTCAACAAGACTACAATCAAGTTTATTGCCAAACTTTGTCCAAAATTTTTATTATGTTGAGCCTAAAAAATTTAGGGTAGTCACAATTTTTTTTAAAGATAAAAATGTCACTAAAAATAGTAATTTTTTTTTTCTAAGTCAAGGCGGTCCTATGACCACCCTAGACACAGTGTGAAGCTGCCCCCATTTGAATATAGAAAGAGAAATTGGCAAAAGGATAATTAGATAAGTTAGAACTAACATAATAAGGGGTAGGTCACAGTTTGGCACAATAATAAAAAGAGTGAGATTATATTTAAAGTGACATTATCAAAAGAAACAATATATATATATATATATATATATATATTCATGTTCCCTTCATTTATTTAACATGTGCCATAATACATGAAACTTAATATAGTTTCTTTTCTTTTGCAATGAAACTTAATAGTTTCTTGCTACCATTAGAGAATAGGGAACACATAATTCCTCTCTTTAATTCATGGACAGAAGGTAATAAGGTAATCAGGTCTACCAGAGCAGGTAAATGTGCAGTCTGGATCATCATAAGCATAGCTATAAGCTTGACGGCACTGCTGCTTAAATAGACGAGAATAGTCTGTAGGTGGACATGTTTGTGGAGTATTAAAAGTGCCAGTGCAACAATAGTTTGGCTTATTGAAAGCAGGCACGCACTCTTGCAAGCAAGCACTCTCCCATCAGACCCTTTCATTTGAAGCTTTGTCGGGCATGCCATGGTCACGTTGGTTGGACAGCTCGAGGCCCTACAATAACCAGACCCGCCTTGTGTGGCTACCGAAATAGGCAAGTTGAACCCATCTACAAGGCTAATGTCGTAAAAATCCATTCCACCATCAGCTGCTATGGCGATTTCTACTAAAGAAGCTGGTGGGATTGCACCTTTACCGTTGCACGCAACCTAACCATTGAATAATAGTTAAATTATTAAATTCACAATTTCTTAATTGTTTAAAACTTTTGAGATCATCGAATAAGAGCAATTGATACTTCGGAGTTCGAACCTTGTCTTTATTCTACCTTCCATTTTTTTTTTTTTTTAAACAATAAATAAAAATCTCATGTTTTGGACTCCTCTTAGTAAGGTGAAGTCTGAACTCACACGTGAGGGGAAATGTAAGAATAATTATAAAATTATTAAATTCATTAATTTTCTAATAACATAAGATTTTGGAACAATTAGCAATTTATCACCTGACCAGTGCCACATTCAGCAGTAGCACAAGTGAACTTTCCACAGCTGTCGGTAGAGCATTCAGTTCGGGCCCAAAACCGACCTTTCCACAGAGGTGGGACGTCCACTGATAAGGATGCTTTGGATGACAACTCAAATCCAGTAATAGGTAATTGAGGTTGTTGATCCGCAGTTAGGGTTCCTGGCCAAACAGTATTTAGACAGTTGTTTTTGAAAGTGATTCTAGCAGAGTGAGCACCTGCATGCAACATATATAAATCATACTCCTTGTCACCATCTAGAACATGAAAACAAAACCTTTCTTGTAAGTAGCAAAAAGAAGTAGGAGATCCATATACCATTTTTAGTGGTAGATTCACTTATCATTATGATCGTTATGATTCAACAGGTTGCAATTTGAAACCACAATATTATTTCTTCCATTCTATTTGTAAGAGTTATAATAGCCCAAGATCCATTTGTTGACGCAGCTTCATTGTAAGTACGTAAAAGAATGGAAGAGAACGTATTTTATTATATTTAGAAATTAAAACTATTACAGGTCTATATAGATAAATAAGTAATAAGAATGTGACCTGTTCATCCGAGGGGCAATATACATTTCTTACTTTACATCATCTTTACACATTACGATTTCATATGCAAAGTGTTTACATATTTATAAAATGTGGATAACAAGTGCATATTAACAAGTGTGTAAAAACTTTTCACATAAAATCTAAATGTGTAAAAGAAATGAATATAATAGCAACACTTTGGGAGTTCATGGGGGTTTATGGCTTTATTGCCGCAACCTAAAATTTTGTGATTTTTTTGGGAAGAAAAGAGAGAGAAAAAAAAGAAATAGAAAAAAGACGAGGCTTACTGACAAAAGCAATGTGTTAATGCGTATCAGAATTTAAGAACTAGTTCTTGAGGCATACCAGATAGGAAAAAGAAGGCCATTGTAAGGCTGTAGAGTGCCAAGGTTTTCGTCATTGTACGATTGTTACTCATGGTGGTAACAAGTAATAAATAACAAGTATGATAAACTTCTCTCAAAAGGTATGATGAACTTGGGCAGGTTTGGTGTATATATAAAGTTATTCAACTGTCCGGGCCGGGCTATTAGGGCACTGAGCTGACCTTGGTAATCTAGGCAACAAATTCTTTGTTTCACTTTTTGTATTTCACTTTATATATATTTCACTAAACATATGGCATTCATGATTTGTAGAGTATAAAGTGAAGCACAAAAAATAGGACAGAAGGTTTGTATTAATTAGAGCTAATAGAAATAAGACACATAATAAAAAAATTCATGAAAATAGCCATAAATTTAACTTATTTTCATGAAGGTTGAAAATTAACTTATCTACAAAAAATCTAAGGCAAAAATCAAAAAAACAAAATGTTAAAAGCTTTTTGTCAAACGGACACTAACTCGTGTTCAATTGGAAACCAGGAATTGTGACTACTCTAGTGCCAGAACAATGGAATTTCTTATTATTATTATTATTATTATTATTATTATTATTATTATTATTATTTTGTGGTCTAAGTTATAATTTTACTCTAATCTAATTTAATTGTATATATATGAAGTTTCATTTTGGAAACTTGAACATTGGTCATTATTCCCTACATCCCATAAACACTTATACTCATGGAATAACCATCACGCCAATGGTGTATGGTGGTAATGATGGTATTTCTCTCTTCCCTTGCTAAGATTTTTTTTTTTCTTCAAATGTTTTAGTTGCGTCTTAGTTGGGGGGGGGGGGGGGGGGAATGGGCTTTTGCCCTTATTTTTATTTTTATTTTTTTAAATCTAGCATAATGCTCCTGTTTTGAAACTATTAAACACTATGTCCCTATTTTTGAAACTCGATTTTAACAAAATTGAATTCTGTATAAAACTCAATATCCTCAAATCAAGTTATAAGTTAATTTTTAATTGAAACTCGATATCCTCACTTAATTTTTTATTTTTTTAAAAATTAAGTGGCAAAATATGCATAAAGCTCGACATTGCTAACATTGAGTTTTACCTGTAACTTGATTTTTTAAAATCAATTTTTTAAAACAGGATAGTTTTAAAATAAGGACATTGTGCTAGAGTTTTTACAAAATAAGGGCAAAAGCCCATTTTCCCATGTCTTAGTGCGTTTGGATGATGAGAAATTTGAGTGGAGAAGAAAGCGATGATTTTGAAAAGGACGTGTGGCCGGTCATTCCCTTTATAGGTTTTGGAGACCCTTGTTCTTGAAGTCAAGATTAATTAATAATTGGTTTCTATCCTAATAAATTGGCGACTATATAGTGAGAGTACATGCCAGTAAAAACTCGAAGAATCTAATACTATATATAATAGCAGAAGCTTTTAATAAGGTGCTGACACGTTAGCAAAAATGGCCCCTTAAAATTTTGACACGTGTACAATTTTTCCTTTTAAAAAATCGCTCGGTGCGTCTATAAGACACACTTTCAGACACCAATCCACTTATCAAAAAAAAAAAAAAAGAAAAAAATGTTTGGCAATCTAAAAGGCGATAAATCATGATGTTTGGCTTACACTAAAACACTGATTCATACTGCTCAATATAAAAGGAAATCTAACCGGCCAAAATACACTAAAACACTCTCCCGATAAACTTTTTCATCTCTGCCTCTTCCTCCGCGTTGAAGCCATTTTCTCTGGTTCTCTCAAATCTCAAAACCCCTAAACCATAGCCCATCGCCGCTCTCTCACTTCTTCAGCATCCCCCTGCTGTCATATACCGTTTAGAACAACTATCAAAAAACACGCCTTATATTCATTAAAAAACAATCAAAATAGTCATTCTACCCATTTTTTCCTATGGTTGGAGGAGAATGAAAACGTCTCACACAGGGGAAGATAGAGAGAGGCCGGAACCACTACCGGTGAGTTTTAATCTTCGATTTAAGTTTTTTTATTAATTATGATTAGGTTTTGATATTTTGTTTGGACTGGCTTCGATTTTGTATTCAAATTAAGTTTTTCTCTTCGCTTTTCAGTTTGACATTTTAATCAGCACGCCCTCAAGTTTAGCCAGGTACCAATTTCGAATCGATCGAATTCCAGATCGCTTAGATCTACTTTGATTTTTTTTTTTTTTGGTCGGATCTCGGGTTTATAATCTGCTTTTTGGATGAATATATTGCTTTTGTTTATTGGTGGTGTTAGTACTCTACTTTGAATGTTCCGATTTCAATTTATTTCTCCCTCAATTATTCACATTCTAGATTTCGGAATCAGAATGATTGTGTTACTCGCTAATGGTGAAATAAGCCGCATCACTTCCCAATGAAAACTTCAAAGTCACTATAACTGAGATTGCTCTTCCACCCTGTTCCGTTTCTTCCGTTAATTTTCCTCTTTCGGATACTCTCTCTGATGATTTGGCCCTTTTTTACTATCTGCATGTGCCGTTCCAAACCAACAGACAGAGGAAAAAAGAAAATTTGTTCGTTCTTTGCCCTGTCAACAAACTATTCAGAAGCTATCCCATTCCTTCTCTGCAACAACAGACAATCGGAAGGTAAGCATGCTCTTCTTTTTCTTTTTCTTTTTTTAAGTTTATTGAGTTCTGTTTTGTTCGATTGTTGTATTGATTAAATTTTGTTTTTGTTTGGCATATTTTTGTTAGGTTTGTTATAATTTCATCGTTTCGCACCTTCTAGCTTAATTTATGTGGTATCATTCTATTTTTATATATTAGTTCGTAAAATTGATGGAAATTTGGAATTGCTTTAAATTTTTTTTTCCCTTTTTCCAGCAGCCTTATAGAATGTTGGAATTCTCCTCAAATTTTTGTTCACTATGCTTTGTAATCAATTTGACTTATTTGTGTTTGTGAGGTTTTACTCAATTTCAAGCAAGTTTTGTATATTTAGTTTGTGGTCTCTAGCATAGTGTTTCATGTACTGTAACTGTTGATTTTTATAATTCACATAATTTTACATATGTGGGTGCACCCACCCTCTGGTGTTAGTTCTTAATTTTTATTGAGAATTTTGCTTCGCAACCCAATGAAGAGATAAAAAGAAGGCAGTGGGCTGATCTTCTATAGATGATTAATGGAATTCTCAGGGATGTGCTTTAGCAATACAGCATTTTGAATCAAAAGAAGGGGTCACATATTAGATTTTACTTGCTCATTTATTATATTTGTCATTTGCTCTGTTAAGTCTTTTTTTTTTTTTCTTTTTTTTGACTGATTTTCTCTGTTAAGTCTGACTAATTAATTCTTGCAATATTTAAAATACCTTGAACTGCACAAATGTATTTTTTGATTGAGATCCATGGAGGAGTGGTTTCAAAATAGTAACTTTTTGTAATATAGTTTCTAGAATTTCGAAGGCCACTATTTTATGAGCTTATGATTTACAAATACGATAATGTAATGCAAGAATAACCTACCTAATACATCAATTAAATAATTTTGGCTTTTCATTTTGGTTTTGATTCCTTTTTGTTCTGGGTTTTTGGGTTCTCCATGAAAATGTTTGTTTTCTCAATTTTTTTGATTTTTTTTCCCTATTTTGGATTACAGAAATCACTAAGCCTTTCCCCGTTTTCTAATATTTGCGTTCATATGTTTTTTTTTTTTTTTTTCCTTCTAGGGTCTTTGATTCTAGGAATTGAAGTTGCCCTCGAATTATGAAGTTCTTCTTCGAAAAGTGTTCGATGATTGCACTAAGGCATTGCCCTCTCTATCTCTGTGTGTGTGTTTGTTTTCAGTTTGTGTGCTGAGAAATTATGTGAAAATTAAAAGTTTTGAGTTTTTAGATATGGTTTTTGATTGGTTGCGATGGGGTTTTTGTTTATTAGGAAATAAATACGGCCCTGTGATCGGCTTTTCGTTTATTAGGTTTTGAGAAAATGAGGGGTAGAAAATAAATTTTTTATTTGGTTTTGTTGTGATAAAGTTTTGGTACCTCCCTGATATGGTTCTCTGGCTTATTTCCTGTTTCGATTATTCATATTATATGATTTTCGTTTCTAATGGATTTGTTGAAAAATTGGCTTTATGCAGAGAGTTTGGCTGCATAAAAGAATGGATGGTGTTTGTTTGTCCATTGCTTCAAAAGGGTTAGCAATCACCGGGATAGGTGATTGAAGATATTGGAATCATATCCCAACTGAAGAATCTAGGTGAGATTCGATCAATTTTTTAACCCTCTTTCAATTTGTGTTTCAAAGTTTGTAGTTTTAATGGATTGGTACTTTGGGTTTGATTTTTTATTGACCATTTCTCATTGCACCATGTGACTTTTTCTCATTTCTCATAATTGTTCATTTTTCAGTGGTTTACTTATTTAGTTTCCAAACAATAGTGCCTGTTCATTTGGCAGATTGAACAATTTCAGTATATATGTTTCAAACCCACATAACTTTTCATCCCAAAAGATGCTGCCTAAACTAACAACACTTCAATCAAAGCTAAATAACTTCCCTTAAGCGTTCATACTAATTCATTGCTTCAAACACCACTCTCTTAAACCCATATTTCTTCTTCTTCGTTGCACAATCTCAATAAGCACTTCAAAACCACAGAAATCCCGTATATTGAAAGTTTCAAGGAGGCTGAAAATAATGATATACGAATCATTACATTTCCATTAGTCAAATTGTGTTTACAAATCATTACATTTCTAGGTGTTTAAGAAAATTATGATCTATGTTCAATTGAGATGAAGATTACAAATAAATTGAGCAGCCCATTTTAAAAAGATGGCCAACACATATTTGCTTTTGATAATAATCTCTCCCTCTTTGCAGGTTTAATTTTTTTGTTTGTTGAGAAACCTACCCCTTTGCAGTTGGTTGGCCAATCATTAATTCTATTAATGATTGGATTTATAATGTTAGGTTAGTTGGGTGATAACATGGTTTTATGTTGCAAAAGTATCTAACAATGATTTATCATATATATTTTGAATTTGAAGTAATGCAACTGCTACAAATGCTTAGTCACATAAAAATATTAATAGAGAAAGACAAAAGGATATGTAGTATGTTATTCAACTGAAGATATGGCTGATAGGGCTGATAGCAAGGCAAGTTATTCTTTTTGGCAAATTTTTAAATGAGCCAAAAAGCAACTTCTAAATTGAGTTCTATTTGTAATATTGTACATTATGTATATACTAATGTTTCTCCTGTAATTATGTGACTCATATTGATTTGTTGTACTAAGGAAATCATGGTCCACTCCCAATACCATTTTGCAGTGAATTTGCATCAAGTAGAATTCATGTATGTAATTTCAGCCAATCTGATGTAGATATGGGAATAAGGAAAAAGTATACCACTAATGCCTGGGAAGCCTAAGTATACCATTGATAATATAGCAGTCCCATAGGTAAGTGCTCTGCTTATAATCCTTTTGGAGATTACTTTATGAGAATATTTTGATTTTCTTAAGAATTTTGATTCATTGGAACTATTTTTGTTAAGGTGGTGATGTCATTGTTACAAAAAGAGGAAAATGAAGTTTATAAGAGGCCTAAATCTTTATTTCCCTGTTGTTAGGAAGTTTGAATATGCAAAATATTGATAACCTAATAAATTTTTCTCAGTGATGTTGTCACTTTTGATCGTGCCATCAACCTAAAAGGTATAAGGTACTGTGATTGATAAATTAAAGTGCTTCTTAAGAACTTTTTATACATTTATTTTTTTCCTACTTAGTTTCTAAAAATATTTTTTTCATCTATTCTTTGTTTGCCAATATCTGTTTCTTTCTAATGGTCAAGGTTTCAGTGAGTTATTTGTTAAAGTTATATATTGTGTTGATTTTTTTTTTTTTTTGAAAGAAAAGTTTTGCACATCACTTTTTAAAAAAGGTAGCATCCTAAGGCTGTGGAAGGTAATTATAAGAAGCCAATATATATATATATATATATATATTTTGGCAGCGTATGCCTATGTTTTTGTTGGCTTGGTTCCTTATTTCTTTGCCATAGTCAAACATTCTCTATATTTGTTTTTTCTTTTTATTTTTTTTGCTGGCTTGATGAAGCTGTTGATGTACTATATTACTTTTGAAATGGTGTGCGCTTAATGGCACTACGTATGCTTTTCCCATGGAGTTTAAGTTGCACCACTGCTGTGTTCCTGCTACTGGGGTACAAGTCTATCATTTTAGATTGCTGCATTGTTCAAGAGCTACTGTAGCATTAAGGTTGCATCAGTCAAGTATTGCTATTGTATTTAGTGATGAAATACTCATTAACGTACTGTAATAATTAATCAGTAGTTGAAATTTACTAGAGATGTTTAATGATTCTTCTTTTTTCTTTTTCTTTTTTTCTTTCTACACATTGTATAATACATTTGATTAATCAAATTTATAATTATTCTTTCTTTTCTTTTTTTCTTATTATTTCTTCCTTCTCTGGTTAAGTTACTTTTTTAGGAAAACATTTAAAGAATATAAGTTGCTTTGAAAGGAATATATTTAAAGATAAAACATAAAAAATAAATAAAATGAAAAATTCCCGTGCATTGCGCGGGTTATAAGCTAGTAAGAGATAATATTACTTCAATTTCAGACCTTTTTTACTTAAGATGAGTCGAGAAAATCAAGAGTGAGCCATTGTTATACACCAACATAAAATAGATCATAGCTTTGATAGGTTGGGTGATAGAATAGCCGAAGTTTGATGCCTTACCTAAGCAATTCTCAAAAGAAATGGCAGAAGTACTTCAAATGTGTCCAATTACACTTTGTAATATAGACTTAGGACAAAACTCTGGAGTGGTGAATGGTCCTACTCCTTAGACCAATAATAGATTGGGGACCATGGAAGGCCTTTGGGATATCCTGAGGTTAACCAAAGTATACCACCCAAGGAAGTCAATACTGTATTGGAGGTTGTACCGGTTTGGCCAGCGGTACGATATATTTCAGGTATTGGTTAATACCGATATACCGTTTCAAGATTACCACTAAATATATATATTCTCTTAAATTTTTTTATATATTCCCTTAAAAATATAAACTAATTTAAAGTCTGACCAATAATAATAATTCCTTTAAATATTAATAATTATGGTTGCAGTATAACTTTTTATTTTAAGAAGAGTTGTAGTTTAATAATAGTACTTAGTATATGTGCTTACTAAATGCAGTAATGAAAAAACAAAAGAAATAAAAATCAATGTGCAACAGTTAAAACTAGGACACATGGGTGCTCGGAGATAAGTTTGAAAATTTTGAAAACTTTTGACTCATTTAATGACTTCAATATACTAACGTGGGAGTGGGACTCTAGCGTACAAAACAAGATATACCAATAGGCATTCAAAACTAGAAAAACCAAAGAACAGAGAAAAGGAAAAGTCGAAGAAAACAGAGAATGGAGAAGTGAAGAGGCGAGGAAGAAGAAGCTGAAGCAGGTGGGGAGACTGCGATTGAAAAAATGGAAGTGACTGGAGAGATGGGAGTATCTGTTGACCAACGACATGGTGGCAAGTGTCTATGATGACAAAAACTGATGATTTTTGGGTTTTTTTTTTTTTTTTTTTTTTTTTTTTGGGTACAAACCCGGTTTAGATTTACTATTCGAAACATCCAATTTTCACCAGTAAAGCCGATACAATCCGGTATGGGCCGATACTCAGAGCGGTACAAATCAAAGGGGATTTTGGTACTGGTCAGTTCGAGTAAAGCCACCTAGAATTAGTGGTGTCATCTTGAATCACAATTCTTAGGGTGTGTTTGGTTGGGGTGAAAACAGGGATGATGGAAAATAGGGAGAGGAAAATATGGTGGAAAATATTGTTTTCCACTTTTTGGTTGAGGAAAGAAAATATGAGAGACAAAAAATAAGGGAGAACGTTTTCTCTCCTGTGTCCACTTTTTTTATCCTCCCAAATTTGGAGGAAAATGAGGAGGGAAAAGTGATGAAAAATACATTTTACACAAATACCCCCCCCCTTTGTTACACTCACCTATCTCTCTCACTTTCCCACTATTATGTAACAATGACATAATAGTCAATTTATATAAACTACATTTTTCATCCTCCCTTTTTTCTCTCTAATCAAACAAAAAGGTTTTTCACCCTCCCACTTTTCCACCTCTCCAACCAAACACACATGAGAGAAAACCAAATATTTTCTATCCTCCCACATTCTTATCCTCATACAAATTCTCCATCTTCCCACCTTTCCACTCTTCTAATCAAATGGACCCTTAGGGACAACTTCTTAAGGGATGAAGAAAAATCACTAAGACTCAAGAATTGGAGTTCGAAGGGCATAAAATGCCCTATGACTCTAGTCTTGAGAATGTGAGTTTAGTGGTTAAGAGATTGATAAGGAAGGCCATGATCTTTCAATATATAGAAAATTATGGCCAACCACAAAAGAGGAGTTGGCTGATTAAAAATTCACCAACCATCTAACTCGAGAATTAAAACTCGGAGGGCATGAAATGCCATTATGATTTTAATATTAAAAAAAGTGAAAATTTAAATGAAAAGAGATTGCCAAAAAAAGATTGGGTGAAAATATCCAATCAAATTTAATGTCATTATTTGATTATAGAGATTGTAACAATATTATATGCTCACTCTCAGTGGGTGTATAATAGAAAGAAATGTAAAATTTTATAAATTTTTTCTTAAAAATGACACACATCCGTAAATATATAATTATGTAAATTTTCAATGAAGTTATTATTTTATATTTAATTTTTTTTTATTTTATTCCGAGGATGAATGAAGAAATGGGGTGATGATTATTGTATTTGAAGAAAAAACAAATTAAAAAATCAAAAAAATTTGATGCGATATATTTTTATGAATGAGTATGTATAATAAAAAGAAGAAGTAGGTTTTTATATTAAAATAGATATGATTTTTTTTTTCACAAGCTTATGTGAATTTCTTACCAGCGAAAGGCATGATGGACCATTGTTCGATGGCCCATCCTTAAATCAATAATTCGTAATCAATGGTCATTATCAAAGTTGTATGTTGTCTTACTTCAAAGTGGTATCCACCGTCCGATGGTCCATCCTTAAATCAATCATTCATAATCAATGGCTATTGTCAAAGTTTTATGTTTTCTTACCTCGAAGAAGTATTTTTACTTCGATCAGTTCGATGGCACATGCTTGCATCAATGGTCATTATCATGTTTTGCTTACTTGCTGACTAAAGTAAATGAAGTGATCTTCAAGTCTCCCCATCGATGAACAGTGGAAGTCAATTTCCATGATTTCATCGAACTTGAGAACTCGGCTAAGCATGAATATCTTTCTCTAGTGCATTTTTACTTCGATCAGTTCGATGGCAAATGCTTGCATCAATGGTCATTATCATGTTTTGCTCACTTGCTGACTAAAAGTAAATAAAGCATGCGTTTGTTTTGCGATGATTCTGCTTTTGCGTTTGTATTTGGCTAGTCCATGGCACTGTTCTTGGACCAGCCAAGCACTAAAAATGTGTGAAGAGTATTTGCTTAAGTTGTGTCACTTTCATAGGAGTTAATATCATACCCAAGACCCTTTTTCGTTTAATTGGGGAAACGAAACATTTTTGTACCGAATAATATCGGTGTACCGTTTCAAAATTATCACTATATATGTTACTCCGGTCCTTGCCCCCTATACCTTACAAGCAATAAATTGAACACTCTTTCTGAAAAATTTGATCACGTTGAGGTAGAATACACAGAAATTATCAATAATTACTACTTAAAACATTACAAACATTGCCCTACACACAAGTACTGTGGGGGGCAGAAACTCAAACTTATATATTGAAGCCCAAAGCCCTATGTGAAGGTTATTATATGTCCGAAAATGTTAAAATTGTTGAGGAGTACTCCGCATGAAAAAAAGATACTTGGGAGTGAAAAAGATCCATCTGAAGAGAGCACCAGTGTTTCGAAGAAATCATTCTCCTCGGATGTAAAGATTCTTGGTCAAATAAATATCTGTGGGATTTGAATGAGCTTACTAATGACTTCAGCAATCTGGATAAGTTTTGGACATGCCTGGAGATAAGAATAATGGATAAATATCTAAAAGGAAAAACTGCCACCACCACATTAAATGCACTGCATCTGCTTTTCTAGCCACATTAATATAGAGAAAACCCCTGAACAGTGTAACTTCAGCTACCACTACTCACAAAAAGCTAAAGAAGATACATGACATGACATACATTAAAGTAGGTACACAGATGAAGAACAAGTGGACAATGGGGATGATGGAGAAGGATGCTATATAACGAAGAAAGGCTCCTGATAAAAGAAAAAAGGAAAAAGAGACGAGAGAGAAAAGAGAGAGGCTTTACTGTAGCTCTAAGAACTGTAATCATTATTCAATTTATCATAAACCTCTTCGGATTTCAATTCATTTCGTCTTTACGTGTATCTTTCTGCTGGTTTATACTTGGAGGTTGTAATCAACCGTTGTTAATTCCATAATCCACCTAGCTCTATCATCCACGCTCTATAAATTTATTGTTTTGTTCTTGGGGCACAGATCCTAACCCCATAATTGGCGCCATCTATGGGACGAGCTCGAGCGAGAGTGGAAAGCAACAGTCGATAATGGTTGAACTAGGGCAACAACCAGTAGAATCTGGGGCGTCCCAACACATAGACCCTTTTCTCAATTTGGAGCAGAGACAAGATCGTGAAGGCAGCATGCATACTACGCACCCTGAGCGAAGTCAACCACATGGAGGAAGTCACGTGTCTTATACAGAGAAGAACAACAACATGCAACTGGAAATTAAGAGGCTAAAGAGGGAGTTGCGCCATGCAAAGAGAAAACGGATTTCTTCGCATTCAGATGAGGATTGGGGTGACGAGCAAGATGTCACTTACGAGCATAGATCTCAGACACCAATCAGTGAATCCTTTTCGTACGAAGAGGAGCACCATCACGAAAGGCAACCTCGAAGCCCATCACAAGGAGGTGTAGGAAACGACGTTATGAGCAAAGCCTTGAATCAAATCTCTAGGTCACCCTTCACGCATAGGATTGAAGGAGCAAGACTTTCTCGGCGTTTTAACCAACCAACCTTCACCATTTATAATGGTAAAATGGATCCTATGGAGCATGTGAGCCACTTTAATCAAAGGATGGCTGTCTACTCCAAAGATGAAGCTCTAATGTGTAAGGTCTTCCCCTCTAGTCTTGGACCGGTTGCAATGGGGTGGTTCGACAGCCTGAAAGCAGACTCCATTAATTCTACAAAGAGCTCACCCAAGCATTTGGTTCATGTTTTGTCACATGCCGGAGAGTGGCCAGGCCCTTGTCTTCTTTACTATCCTTGAGCATGTAGGAGGGTGAGACCCTGAAGGCGTATTCAAATAGGTACTGGGAGATGTTTAATGATATGGAGGGCAACTTTGATGCAATGGCCCTCGACACGTTCAAGCTCAACCTCCCTACTGACCATGGTTTAAGGACGTCCTTGTCTGGTAAACCCGTTACTAACATGCGTCAACTCATGGATTGTATTGAAAAATATAAAAGAGTTGAAGAAGATCAACAACACGGGAAGGGTAAGGACAAGGTTATCCCTCAGGAGAGGAGGGATTTCAGGTCAGACCGTTACAATAACAACAAACCACTGAGGGATTTCGTTGGGCAGTCAAGATGAACAAATCTTCAAGCAGTTAACACTGTATTCAAATAACCAGCGCACCAGGTTTTAAAAAAAGTTAAGAATGAACTATTCTTCAAATGGCCAAACAAGATGGTTGGGAACCCTGAAAGACGTAATCATAATCTCTATTTCCAATACCACCAAGATCATGGGCATACCACAAAAGATTGCAAAAGTCTGTGGGATCATTTGGACCAACTGGTTCGTGAAGGTAAATTGAGACACCTTTTGCATCACTCCAGCGGCCGAAGAGGTCAGATGAATTCTAAGCCCCAGAGGAATGATTCTTCGAAACCTTCATTAGGAACAATCAACGTCATCTTCACAGCACTGGGAAGAATAGGATCCTGGCCATCCAAGGTTATGTCAGTAGCTCGGTTACTGGCAGGGGATTTTGGCCAAGATCCGAGGAGAGCTAGACCGAATATCTAACTGGTTTTAGGCTTTTCGGAGGAAGGCAAGATTGGAACCATCCAACCCTATGATGACACTCTGGTAGTCACCCTCAGAATTGGAGGATATGATGTGAAGAGGGTAATGGTGGACCAGGGTAGCGCGGTGGAGATAATGTACCCTGACCTCTATAGGGGGCTGAACCTAAAACCTGATGACTTAACACCATACAGTTCTCCCCTGGTTAGCTTCAAGGGAAGAATCGTCACCCCAAAGGGCCAAATACGATTACCTGTACATACTGGCTTAGAAGTAGTGGAGGTGGATTTCATTGTCATAAATGTGTATTCCCCTTATACGGCAATTGTAGTCAGACTTTAGCTACATATTCTAAGGGCTGTTTCCTCTACTTTGCATTAAAAAGTTAAATATCCATCTGAATGGCAAGTTTGTGAAATTCGTGGAGATCAATCCTCGGCCAAACAATGCTTGGTGGCTGCCATCCAGCACAAGCCTAATATTGAGCCCTCGGTCAGGGCCGAGAGAGATTTATAGCAATTTAAAAGTCGGGTATCGCCCGTCGAAGATTTAGATGAAGGCGTTAGATGTGAGGATTTAATCCTGAAAGGTTATTTCAAGTCGAATCTCAGATGCCTCTACCAGAAAAGGAAGAGCTAATAGAGTTCCTTAAGAGAAATTTTGACATATTTGCCTGGAATGCTTACGAAGCCCCAGGAGTGGATCCGAAATTCATTTACCACCATTTGAAAGTTAACCCACTGATTATCCCCAAGAAACAGTCTCCTTGGCGCCTATCAAGGAGCATGCAGATGTAGTGAAAGAAGAGGTAATGAAGCTCAAACAAACTAGAGCTATTAAGGAAGTTTTTTACCCCAAGTGGTTAGCAAATACTATGGTGGTGAAGAAGAAGAGCGGGAAGTGGTGAGTCTGTATAGATTTCACCGACTTAAATAAGGCTTGTCTTAAGGACCCATTCCCTATGCCGAAAATTGATTAGCTAGTAGATGCTACTGTCGGCCATCCTCGGATGAGTTTCTTGGATACTTTCTAAGGCTATCAACAAATACCGTTAGCCCCGGATGACCAGGAGAAGACTGCTTTTGGTACCCCTATTGGTAACTACCATTATAAAGTGATGCCATTTGGTCTGAAAAATGCAGGCTCTACTTACAAAAGAATGATGACAAGGATGTTTAAGGCACAGCTGGGCAAAAGTATCGAAGTTTATATAGATGACATGGTGGTGAAAAGTAAAGTTGTTTTCGAGCATGTGAAGGACCTTGACAACACTTTTGAAATCCTAAGAAGGCACAAACTACGGCTGAACGCTTCCAAATGCTCATTCGGTGTAAGGACAAGCAAGTTCTTGAGGTACATGGTGACACACAGGGGAATTGAGATTAACCTCAATCAGATAGCTATCCAAAATCTACAGTCTTCTCAGAATCTGAAAGAGGTTCAGAAATTGATAGGAATGACCGCTGCCCTGAACCAATTCATCTCTCAGTCAGCAAATAGGTGTAAACCTTTCCTCTCACTGATCAACAAGTGGAAAGGGTTTGAATGGACTGAAGAATGTGCTTCGACCTTTCAACAACTCAAAGACTACTTAGCTCGGCCACCAATTATGGCTAGCCCTGAACTAGATGAGGTCCTGTTTGCCTACATTGCTGTGGTTACCTATTTCGTAAGTTTAGTACTGATACGAGTGGATCAAGGCGTGTAAAGGCCAATTTACTATGTGAGTAAATCGTTACATGAGGCCGAGATTAGGTACTTACCGCTAGAGAAAGCCATCTTGACAGTAGTACTTGGTACACGAAAGTTGCCTCATTACTTCCAAGCACATACGGCCGTTGTGCTTACACAACTCCCACTTAAAACCATACTTCGAAGTGCCAACTACATAGGAAGAATAGCCAAGTTGGGCACTATCTTGGGGGCTTTCGATATCAAATACATGCCTCACACTTCAATCAAGAGGCGGATCCTTGCAAATCTGAGGGCCGAGTTCACGAAACCTAGTTTAAAAGAAGTAACGACAGAGAAGGACATGGATGAAAAATTAGTTGGCATGATTTCTCAACAAGGCCCCTCCCATTGGGAAGTGTACATGGATGGCGCAGCGAACCAGAAAGGTTTTGGACTTGGGCTAGTGCTAATATCCCCCGAAAGAATCATCATTAAAAAGTTGTTAAGGCTGGATTTCTCGGCAACAAATAATGAGGTGGAGTATGAAGCCCTTCTGATGGGAATGGCTATGGTCCAAAGAATGGAAGGAAAGGCAGTAGAGTTGTTCTCGGACTCAAGGTTAGTCGTGGGTCAAGTACAAGGTGAGTTTGAGGCGAAGGATAAGAGAATGCATGGATACTTGAGCCGAGTTAAATATCTGCAATCGAAGTTCGAATTTTTCAGTTTGCTGCACATCTCCAGAAGTGGTAACACACATGCTGACTCTCTGGCCACACATGCTACCTCTTCGGCACAAAATTTGCCGAGAGTTATCCTCGTCGAGGACTTACATGGGCCTACCGAGGCAAGAAAAGATGTAATCCAAGTTCACCAAATCAGGACCGGACTCTGCTGGATGGATCCTATAGTTAAATTCTTGAAAGAAGATACTCTGTCTGAAGAAAAGGGGGAAGCTGACAAAATTCGAAGGAAGGCGACCAAATTCTGGCTATCCAAGGACTAGAAATTATACAAACGCTCTTATTCAGGACCGTACCTGTTATGCATGCATCCTGAAGCTACTAAGTTGCTATTAGAGGAATTGCATGAAGGAATCTGTGGGAGCCACACTGGAGGTAGGTCTTTAGCTCACCGAGCCGTTACTCAAGGGTATTGGTGGCCGAACATGCAAAAAGAAGTCCATGAATATGTTAAAAAGTGCAATCAATGTCAACGATTTGCGCCAAACATACACCAACCAGGTGAAGTCCTCAACCCACTATCTAGTCCATGGCCATTTGCTAAATGGGACTTAGATATAGTGGGTCCATTCTCAAAAGCTGCAGGAAACATGAAGTACCTTCTGGTCGACATAGACTATTTCACCAAATGGGTTGAAACTGAACCTTTAGCCAACATCCGAGAGACGTAGATGTGCAGAAATTTGTATAGAAGAATATTATCACTCGTTTCGGAGTTCCTCATACTCTCATCTCGGACAATGGCCTACAGTTCGACAGCAAAGTATTTCAAAATTATTATAGTGAATTAGGGATCACAAACAGATACTCTACCCCCGCCTATCCCCAGGAAAATGGACAAGCAGAAGCAGTTAACAAAGTCATAGTTAATGGATTAAAGAAGAGACTAGACGATGCGAAGAGCAAGTGGGTGGAAGAATTGCCACACGTACTTTAGGCTTACAAAACTATGCATCGCAGATCTATTGGAAAGACCCCCTTCTCGATAACCTATAGGGCTGAAGCTGTCATCCCTCTGGAGACTAGATTCTCAATTCTAAAAACTAGCTTGTTCAGTCTGACTAGCAACAATAAGCTGCTAGAAAGAAGTTTGGATTTGATTGAGGAAAGGAGAGAAAATGCAATGGTTCGATTAGCACATTACCAACAAAAGCTCAGGCAAGGCTATGATGCCAACGTAAAGCTAAGGCCTCTAGAACCTGGTGATTTGGTGCTCAAGAAAGTTGTGGGCACTGCAAAAAACCCAACTTGGGGGAAGTTAGGACCCAATTGGGAAGGGTCATATCGTATCACTTTAGGGGCTAGCATTGGGGCGTATTTCCTAGAAGACCTAGATAGTCATGTGATACCATGCCCTTGAAATGTAAATAACCTTAAAAGGTACTATTATTAATCGAATCTTCTCTTCAATCACCATGACAATTCATCATCCAATCGGTACTCTAAGTGTTTAAATTTAAATTCAATCATGCTTGTAGTCCTCGGACCAGATGATTTGAGTTAGTTAAGACTCCTTCATGGTTCTCTAAGTGTTTAAACTTAAATACAATCATGCCTGTAGTCCTCAGACCAAATGATTTGGGTTAGTTAACACTCCTTCATAGTTCTCTAAGTGTTTAAACTTAAATCCAATCATGCCTATAGTCTTTGGACCAGATGATTTGGGTTAGTTAACACTCCTTCACGGTTCTCTTAGTGTTTAAATTTAAATCCAATCATGCCTGTAGTCCTTGAACCAGATGATTTGTATTAGTTAACACTCCTTCACAGTTCTCTAAGTGTTTAAACTTAAGTCCAATCATGTCTGTTATCCTCGGACCAGATGGTTTGGGTTAATTAACACTCCTTCACATGCCTGTAGTCCTCAGATCAGATAATATGAGTTAGTCAACACCTCCATATAGTTATTGTTATTAAAGTTTAACTTTGAAACGAGTCATGCCTAAAATTCTCGAATGTATTTAAATTAACTCTAACTTATGATAACATTCTCTGTGCATGTTTGAAAAGACCTGTGAAGCTTTCATATCATTCGTTGCATTCATTACTTATTAGTAATTCTTATACAAACTGCACTTTTTAGTACCAATTTTGGTTATGTACATCGTCAGCATGATATGGTGGTTATGTTTACCTACATTACCATAATTATGAAGTACAGTTATTTGAAGCATAAATAAGTCATAAAATATGCAATGAAGACACCATAAATAAAAGGAAAACTGTTTCATTGATCAAAAGAAAATAGTTTACAATCCCATACATAAAAGAAAAACAAATACAAGTACAAAACAGAAAACACCTAAGTATCTAAGTCTTCGTTTGAGGGACCAAGGGATCAGCAGCCTGATTGGACTGAGTTGTAGCAAATTCTAGGGCTTGGTCCTTAGGTGCTGAAGGGGTTTTCTTCTTTCCCAAGCCCTCGTCCTTATCCTTGGATGTCTCAGCTGGCTTGCTCTGATCACTAGGCTAACCATACTCCTTGGAGGTCTCAAGGGTGATTTAAGGAACTTGGCTGACCAAGGATTGCTCCTAAGCCTCCTAGAGTTATGTTGGAGGAGGGGGATCAGACCTTGGGAGCTCTCGGATATTAGGGTCATAATATATACTCCCAGGTAGTCTTAGGTTTGAGTCTGCAGGGACCCCAGCAGCGTCCAGTGCCTTTCCCCACGTTATATCGCAATAGTCTCGGCTGACAAAGGCAAACTGCTTAGTGAGGCTTTTTTTGGTCTCCTTCGTCTCCAGCTGGTATGCTGCTTTTCTTTCTGCCTCGATTGTCTCCTTAGCTAGCTGAGCATTCTTCTGAGCCAGCTTGGCAGTCTCCCTAGCTTTTTGAAGTTCAGCTCGAAGTTCCTCCACAAGTGCTTTCTCAGTTACCAAATTGATCTCAGTCTCATTCAGCAACTTGCGTTAGGCTTAGGCCTGCTTCTCAGCATTCTGCAGGCCTGCATTAAGACTATTCTTTTGATTAGTCACCTCTTTGAGCTGCTCAAATAGTTGAAAATATTCTTCCTTTAGACTGCCCAAAGACTTCTCTGCCTCGGACCGAGAGTGGGCCTCTGCTTAGGCTTCAATATATGTCTTTTTGTTCCACTCTTCAGCCACAAAGACTTGCTGGGTAATCTGCATAGTAAAGTGAAAGAGTTAGCACAAAACAAACAAAAAAATTAACATTCCAAAGTGAAGAGCTGGATTAACTGACTTACCATGGCCAAATCCCTTTTCAGGGACATGAAGAGTTCATACTATTTGAGGCGCCTGTATGAATCCATATCTTGGGGGAGGAGTAATGGTTGCTCCAAGGCATCAGCAACAACTCCTGCTCTTCCCCCATCATAGTTTCGGAGGGAAGTATCCTAAGGAATAGGAGCACCATCCAATTCCAACTTGGGAAACCATGTGCGTGGCCTTCAGCACATATCATCAACATGAGGGTCATCTCAGCTCTCAGTAGATGAGACCCTCTTACTCTGGTGGTTTTTCACCACTTTTTGTTGCTTGGTTACTTTCGGTGGCACCAACTCCCTCTCTTCAGTTTCAAGGAGGAGGGGTTTTTTCTTCTTCAGATCCGGCAAGGGCTTTAAGCCGGGATCAGGAACCTAAGGTAGTGGTGGAGGCAGACTCACCACAAGTTGGGAAGTACCAGTCCCTTTCGGCTCGGCCTTCTTGCCCCTATTCCTCATCAGAGCCTTCAAGTTTGACATGTTTTCCTCTTCCGAAAAGTCTTCCAGAAGAGCAGTTATCAAAATGGGAGGATGGACACTGGATTGCCTATCAACTTCCTCCTTGGCGTCCGAAAGGTGTATCACTTGAACCCCTTCTGAGACCTCTCAGAAGGTGAATTTGTCGATTTGCTCTTCGAGTGATAAAGTCGAAGAAGCAACATCCTCGCCTCCTGCTGCTAGCTCAAGGGGAATCTGTTGAACCAGCTGGACGAGCAGAGATACACCCTGCGGGTTTGGATGTGGCACTGGAAGAAGATCGAATGGAGCCAAAAAATCCTTCTGACCAACGTCGATTCGGTTGATGCGATAGTCTCCTTGTCTTATCTCATTTCCGACCGACTGGAAATCAGACGGTTTAGGCGTGTAACCGAGAATGAGGGGAATTGACCGGAGTTGCCCGTCTTCACTCACAAAAATCTCCAATTGTAGCAAGTAGTTGAGCGTAGCGGTGTTGGTAAGACTCAGCCGAGGAGAGACATGATTTTTATCTGTCAACATCACAACAAAATTTAGTCAGAAACTTGAAAACAACAAGACTGAAAAGACAAAGTTGCAAAGAAATGTCAATCCTAAATCTACTGTTAGCAGCCTAAATCTAGGATGCCCCCACCTGGCTCTCCTGGTTGGGTTGGGCAGTGAAGACGTCATGCCAGGCACCCGAAACGATTAGATAGTCGTCTTTCATCCCTTTGTTAGACTTAGGAAGGTAGGAGACGAGCCTAACAGCGTCGGATCAGGATTTCAAATAATATCCCGCTAACTATGGCACTCATACATATGTACCACGTCCCACCAGGTGAGTTCCAAGCCTAGATGGCGATTCAAATCATCGATGGCTCCCAAAACCCTAAAGACATTGGGTGCACATTGCTCGGAGCTAAGCCTATGGTTTCGAAGGTAGTTAGTGGTGATGAGGCCCATAGGAATAGTCATTCCTCCTTCCCGGAAGGCGATGATGGGGATTATCACCTCACCCACTTTTCGATCTGTTAGTACTTTTTCTAGGGGGCTATATCTCAAACCCACATCTTTAGGTATGCGGTATATGGCCCTAAACTTCTCCATCTGAGCAGGTCTATCCACCAAATACTGGTATCTACCCATCTTAAACAAATGAGAAAGGAGGGACTCTAAACGCAGTGACTAGGGGGCGACTACTCAAAGGTCAAGAAGGGTGTCCGAGGAGAAGATTAAAGACAAATATATGAGAACTTACACGAACAGGATCGAAAAATGATCTTTGAACTCATGGAGATGCTTATAGATTCTGGATTTGATGATTGTAGAGTTTAATCGATTTGAATGCCTCTGTTCGCTAGAAAGTCTGAGAATATGTAAAGTAAAGAAGGAAAAACCTCCTCTAGGGCTTTATGTAGAGACAAGCGAAGGGGAAGGAGTTATCCCTCCCAAATTTCGAGGAAGAACCACGTCCGTTGGATCATCAGTCCACTGTTAGTTGGCAAAGACAAAACGCCGCCAGGAGTAATTAATAGTGCTTTGGAAATCTTGAAACGGCAGCAGCAATTATGAAGCGCACAAATCTATGCTCTTACACGTGTGAACTAAGATATTTTTTTTCATTTTTTACTTTTATTTTGTAGCAAATCAAAATCTTATTTTTTCTCCTCAGATGCGAGGGAAAAATTAAAATTTTGAGGGGCTATTGTGGGGGCAGAAACTCAAACTTATATATTGAAGCCCAAAGCCCTATGTGAAGGTTATTGTATGTTTGAAGAAGTTAAAATTGTTGAGGAGTACTCTGCATGAAAGAAAGATACTTGGAAGTGAAGAAGATCCGTCTGAAGAGAGCACCAGCATTCCGAAGAAATCATTCTCCTTGGATGTAAAGATTCTTGGTCAAATAAATATCTGGGGGGTTTGAATGAGCTTACTAATAACTTCAGCAATCTAGATAAGCTTTAGACATACTTAGAGATAAGAAGAATTGAGAAATATCTAAAAGGAAAAGCTGTCACCACCACATTAAATGCACTGCATCTGCTTTTCTAGGCACATTAATGTGGAGAAGACCCTTGAACAGTGTAACTTCAGCTACTGCCACTCACAAAAATCTAAAGAACATACATGACATAACATACATTGAAGTAGGTACACAGATGAAGAACAAGTGGACGATGGGGATGATTGAGAAGGATGCTATATAACGAAAAAGGGCTCCTAATAGAAGAAATAAGGAAAAAAAGATGAGAGAGAAAAGAGAGAGGCTTTACTGTAGCTCTAAGAACTGTAAACATTATTCAATTTATCATAAACCTTTTCAGATTTCAATTCATTTCATCTTTACGTGTATCTTTTTGCTGGTTTATACTTGAAGGTTGTAATCAATCATTGTTAATTCCATAATCCACCTAACTCTATCATCCACGCTCTACAAATTTATTGTTTTGGTCTTGGGCCACAGATCCTAACCCTACAAATACTATTTACTATTTCTATTTAGCTATTTCATTTACATTTGTTAAATGTTATTTGTTAAGTTCTAAAAATTTAGGATTAAATATTTAAAATTTCAACTTGTATGTGTTGGCAAATCGAGAACAAAAAGGTGTTTAGGATAATTGTTAGACATTGCTCAAAGTGGTTCAAGTCAAGACTCAAGAATGTACAAGCTGCAGGAAAAATGATTATTTTTCTGTGAAGCTTGACCAATCAAATGATAAAACTCAATCGATTGAAAATCACAGAAAAAGAATTTCAGCAGATTTTTAAACATTCCCAAGCCCGTGAAAATGTTTAGGGATTCAGTTCAATAGTCCTATGTATAAAAAGAAATCCCTAGCTACATTTTGAAGACTCTTTGAAGATTTGTGAGTTACTCCTATGAGATCTGAGAGATTCTGTAGCTTCTAACTCTACAAGCATCTACTAGAACAAGATCTACAATTAAGTGCTAGTGGAATCTAGTTGCTGCAAAGATCAACAAGCCATGATTTGAAACTTTTGAGTGAGATCTCAAAGTCATAAGCATTGGTGCTTGTGTGGTGCAAATCCAAGAGAGAAAAAGTTTGTGGATTCGAAGCTAACATGTAATTGTGTTAGTAAATTACTACTGAAGGTAGCAAAAGATTTAGAATTAAATCTGATTGTAAAAACTTTAATTCTCTATAGTAGATTTGTTTTATTTTGAGGATAGTTGGTCAAATTCTCTCAGGTTTTTAATTTAAAACTGTTGTTTTTATTGGTTTTCCTAGGTTATCGTATCATTGTATTCTTTATTTTCTGTTACTGTGCATGATATGATATGTTGTTGTTTAACCTAGATTTCATAAATAACTTAAGTAATCACTTGGCTAATATATTAAATTAAACAATTTGTTTTAAGAGGTCTAAACAAACAAACATTATTAAATGGCTTATATGCATACAGTAGATATATAAGTAATTATATTTTTAAATACTATAATGCAAAGGAAAAGCCAACAATTGAAACTCTTCTTCATCTTAAAATTCCCCGACTCCACATCTTGCATGCTTCTCTTGCATTTTTCAGATCTTTGAAATGTCAAATAACACGTCTTCCAACTATAGTACCCTACTGTCCCATAATTGGTTTTTAGCTAAACTAAGAACATGTAAAGATATATCATACTAATTAATACACATGCACACATGTAAAACACTTGAACAAACAACCACCGTCCTAAGCAAGTCGGTGATGGCTCCTGCAGTACACACATGACACAACACACTGTTTTTTCAAATCTGAAGCTTAAACTTTAGCAACTCGCTTCAAAGGAATATGCTAGTAAGGACATTCTTGGATAGAAGTGGAAACGATCCCACAATAAAACTTTAGAACACCCCTTCATGCTTTATTTGTTCAATAAAGAGTTCGAAATTCTTGAAAGAAGATCCACCTTTAGTTACACTCTTTTCAGCCATTTGCTTTAGCTTCAGTGCATCTGTTTTTATACAATCATCGCAGTGTTTCTATTTTTGTTTTGATTTCATGCCTCGTGATGAACCCATTTTAATCTGGGGTCAACCCAAAACCAATCCTCCAAGCATCACATATGTAACTCTTACTATGAAATTGATCTGCATAGTAAGGCCAACGTAGAAATGGGACTCCCATGCTTATACCCTCCAAGGTTGAATTCCATCCACAATGGCTTACAAAACATGCAATATAAGGATGGTCTAACACCTTCTCTTGAGGTGCCCAATAAACAACCATTCCACGATCATTTGTTAAACACATGCAAGAATTCAGCAGGTGGTCCATCTGTTATGCCAGATCGGACAACCCACAAAAATGGCTCGCCTATAAGTTCAAGACCAAGTGCTCTTTCATCAAACTGTTGCTGGCTGAAGGTTGCTGTGCTACCAAAGGCAACATAAATGACTGAACCCATAGGTTGTTCATCAAGCCAGCTTAGACAAGTTGAATTTTGAGGCCAAAAGCTTCCAGCATGACTGCCCGATTGATTGCCCAAAAGTAACGGGGCAACAGGTATGATCCCAGGAATTAAATCGCAGGCTGGTGAGTCAAGTTCATAGAATGAGTTGCAGAGAAGCCAGTTGCATTGTTTTACATAATAGTTCACTCTGAAAATATAAGACTCAAAAAAAATGTTTTGTATATTCGGGTCTCCTAGACAGATCCAAGGCAACTCGGTGCTACTCCATGCTGGGATTTCCTTTGACAACCAGATCAAGTTGTTTTTTAAAGGAATTCCTACAGAGTGGTTCAATTAATATTATTTTTTAATTCAAATTTAACAAAGAATATGTTCCTAATTATGTGGACGGTACATTCTTATCCTTTTTCGCATTTCTTATACCAAATATTAAATGCTGAAGATGCTTGGTTATGAGTTGCTCGATTATAGGTATCAACATGCATGTAAAGCAAAATCTTTTTTAATAACATAAAAAAGTTTGAATTGTTAATAACATCTAGATTTTACCTTTAGTATCTATTATTCCATCCTGAATAAGCTTCGGGATATGAAGTACAAGGGCCAAGTCTCCTGGTCCAGCAGGCCAAACTGCCGCCCTCTTAATTCTCATCTTCTGAGCAACTTCTAGTGCCCACCCAACCGTTGTATCAACAATGATACAACTGATCTGATCATCATCATTTGATTGATTAACTCTCTCAATCAAATCCTTAAAATGGCCTGGCATAACTTTCAGAATACTTTCTGTCAGCTTAAGAGTATCATTTCGATCATCCCCCGGTTCTAGCCCATCTGGGATTGAGACTAGGCTTATTGGACTCTTCTCTTCACTCTTAATAGGCATCGAAGCTGTGACTTTTGCCTGTATGAATTCAGTGTTAACAAATGTGACCTTGATCCCATGATCAACAATCTTGTGTGACAACTTCATAAGAGGGGCAACATGGCCCTGTGCTGGAAATGGTATGACTAGCACACGCGGTTGCCCCATGACACCTTAGCCACAGATTTTCAAGCTTGGATCCTTAAACATACTTATATAATTCATTCTGTTACGTTAATTTGCCTAATATGCTGATTGCTATCTTTTTGTTCACAGGTGCAAGACTTTTAGCATGGTGAAGTCATATTCCTTGTACTTTTGTCTTTGGATAGTGATAGAGATATCTTATATTTAGCATCTGTCCTTGTTTTATTATCTGCAATTCCGCACTCTTGGCTCTTTTCCTCTGAATTTTTGTTTTTCTTAGACAATCAAACCGGCATGTACAAGATTTGCACGATATATGTTGAAGAACAAGAATATAATAAGGTTTTCTTGTAGTTAGTATCATGTCCTCAATTGTTTTGACGTTATATGATGAAGAACAAGCGCAGGGGCAACATGTGTAGCTTGAGAATGTGCAAATGGGCCAGCGTTCGGCTCTTTTCTTTTGTTTTGCATGCATGTTTAACCTACCTGTTTAGTTAATTACACCACATTACTGCTTAGCTTCCTAGGCCAGAATATTCTCCTTGCTCATGATGGCATCTTTATCATTATAGTACATTAGTTAAGTTTTAGCCACATGCCTACATTCATCAAAGCTATCTTTGCAAATTATTGTTATTGTGCTATGTGAAAATATTTTTACACACTCATTTGTGCATACTCAGTACAATGTTCATAATTCCATACATATTATCCACAATTTTTTAAGTGTATATGTTAACATTTAATTAACACATGAAACAGGTGGTGTATGAGTGTGCAATAATCAATGCCCTTTGTTTTGCAATAATCAATGCTTTTTTTTTTCTTTTTTTCTTTTTTTATAACAAAGCAATCTAGTACTTTTTTGTCGATAATTATCTAATACTTGTCACAGGAATTAAAATTAATAATAATAATAATAATAATAATGTAGGAGGGCAAAGATCCGGCCCATGCTAGGCCCAAGCAGGGCACCATTAATTCAGGGTCGGCCCAAGCCGAGCACCAAGCTGGAAAGCGGACCGTTTATCCATTTCAAGGAAGTAGTGGTTTTGGGCTTAGTGGTCGACGTGGTGGTTTTGTCAAAGAGTCTGGTGGTACACTTGTCTTTCACCCATGTATATATTGAACACCACCACCAGGGATTTAAGAAGAAAACAAGGACTGAAGTGCACTAAATGGACCAAAATACTACATTGATGATGATCAATATAAACATAATAACAATAAATATAATACTTCAGCTTTTGAATTAAATATTTTATTGATAATTTTTACTTCAGCTTTTGAATTAAATAGATTGTTCTCAATATCGTTATATAATATTATTCCCCTTATGTTTATATCATGCATTTATCTACTATCACAACATTTGTATGACACTAGAAAATGCATGTAAATTTATACTAAACACAATCCTAATAACATAACCCTAACTAGTACTTATTGGATTAGATTGGGATTGGTATAGTGTTTTATAATAACTCCTAATATATAGAATATAAATTCTAATGAATATCAGTTATATCTATAATTCTCTCCCTCTTTATATTGTCTAATTTATTTTAATGTTTCTATAAATAAATTTATAAATTCATCACCGAATTCGTGCAGTGTTTGGGCCTTCAACAAATTCTATCTTAAACTACGAAAGTTCTTTTAACATGTTATTATGATATACAACTCGTGGAATTGGGATACAATACAACTATTATGGCTAGTGGGTAGAAAATAATATTTCGTGTTTATTTGGAAACAGTTTATTTAGCTGAAATTGAAAAAAATTTGTTGAAAATACTATAAACAAAAATAAAAGTTAGTAAAATAGTACAATGTGACCTATAAATAATGCCAAAAATTATAATGAAACTTATAAATAATAGCAAAAATAAGTTAAAATTACAAATAATCTGAAATTTTTAGTTGGTGCCAAATGGACACTTCATGCCTTGAAACTATGGGGAGGCACTTTCACATCTTCAAGGGTTGATTGACACTGGGCTAGATACCAGACCTCTGTTGATTTTGACACTTCCTAGGCACCAAAAATAAAAATTACCGAAGGACCCCAGTTTGCTTCCAAATTTGCACAAAAACCTCTTGGGGACTATAGACACATGTTCGCTAACTCGGGTTAGATTCAAATTACTGTTATTTCATATAATCGGGTCAAATAGTGTTGGAGTTGGTTGATTTTTTTTTTTTTTTTAGTAGACAGTAGTACTTATTAGAACACACACAAAAATAGTAATATTAATATTTTAAATTGAATTTATAATATATTACATAATCAGAGTACAACTACAAAATGGCCTAACCTTTTTAGTTGTAAATTGAGATTATAAACAGCAGTCATTAAACACACACAATTGTATGTTTGTTAAGATCAATTGGTAGTCTCATTTAACACATGTTAAAGATGCAAATAATTGTTATGTGCATATAGAAATTTTGTATTTTTTAAAATAAATTACTTTTAAAAGTTATTACATGATTTACATGTACTTAAAAAATAACTATTATAGTCTTTTTAGTGAAGAAAAACTACTTCCCTGTTTTAAGGAATTTGATCATTGTTCCAAATGAATAACACACACTAAGAAATATGTACAATAAAATAGTCTCACATTTGCATTTTTTTAATCACACTTTTATACTATTTTGACTGATTATACGGAGTCTTAATTTGTTAAATAGATAATAAAGACTTTACATATAAAATGGGGCTAGAGGATTTGTCAAACTAATTTAAGACCCAGGTGGGAGGCATGATGTAAAAATTCAGCCCAAAGTAAAACATCCAGCCCAAGCCTGAATTCAAGAAAAGAACAAAAACAAAGAGAGAAAAAATAAGAAGAAGCCCAAGATTCAATCCAACGTGGATGAAGTTTGCAAGTAAATAAACTCCTAAAATCAAGCAACGAGGCGTGTCACAAAAGAAATAAAAGTCAAACGTGTAAATCAAGGAGTCCCTTGCATGTACGTGGCTTTCAAAGATGTATTAATTCTTTGTTCCACTTGTATTAGGATTATAGCAAAGTGGATCACGCAGCTCCCTCTTTAGAAGAAAGAAATTTAGTTATAAAATTTGTTGTAATCTAAAATTACAACTTTACTTAATAAAATAAACGTTATTATATATTTTAAAAATTTAACTGTTAAATTACATGTTTTTTAAACTCTTAATATACATGTCTAATGTGAGTTCTAGTTAGCTAAATTGGTAAAGACTTTAATAGTTAAATAAAAGATTTAGAGTTCAATTTTCGCATACACCAAAAACTGATTGATAAATTACATGTTTTTTAAATTCTTAATATACATGTCTAATGTGAGTTCTAGTTAGCTAAATTGGTAAAGACTCTAATAGTTAAATAAGAGATTTGGAGTTCAATTTTCGCCTACACCAAAAACTGATTGATGTCTTGATTTTATATTTTATGCATAATTTTAAATTACAAAAATTTGCAGTTTAAACAATTTATTGATGACATATATAGCTATTGATCCTTAATTCTCTAGAAATTTTACAAGTATAAAGAGTATAAGAAGATGTAATCTAATGGTAAATTTATCAAAATTCACATTTAATAAAAAGATATTGAGTAAAGTTGTACCTTAAAGCTATAACTAACTTTGTAGCTAAAATAAGCCTCTAGGCCAGATTATGAAATAGGTGAGAAAAAAAAAAAAAAAAAAAAGGCTAGGGCTATAACATGTAAAGCATAACATTAGGAGAGGAAAAGGCAGCCACATGTAAAGCATAACGTTATTTATTTATTTATTTTATTTCTCTAGTTTAATACTTAATTTTTTTTTTTTTTTCAATGAACATTAGTAGCTAAATTTTCAAATAAGGTTGAGTATAATTGTTCTTTAACTTGCTTCATATCAATTGACTAGGATAAGATTCTTAATATGAGTTTAATCATGTTTTTCTCATATTTTGGATTTATCTTAATAATTGAATGCTTGATTTATAAATGTTTTATTTTAAAAATGATATCTTTTGTAATTTGTTTGTCAACAGATACAATTGATGATTTGATTTTAAACCTAGTAAGAAAAGAATATCATGCTTTAGATTTTTAAAATAGGGATTTTAATGAGAATATCTTACATGGTGACAAGATTGAATTCTAGATTATCATGCAGTAGGTTAGGAAAAATTAATGATCATGAATATATACTGATATGAATTAACAAGGCAGATTCCAAAACCTTAATTTCTTTTTCTTGATTTTCTACATCTTTTTCCTACTTTAATAATATCTTTACTTATATAATTATTTTCTTAGCTCTAGATGATTTCAAAACAACTAATTTTTATTAAACTAGATTAGAATTAATTTGGTTAACATTTGATTGATTTTCTTATGTTCATACAAGTACTTGTGCGTTCAACCTCAATCTTGTCTAATTAACTATACTTCAGTAAGATTTGTGCACTTGCAAGTACTTTAAAATTTCACAACAATGTGTATAGTGGACTTTATCTTCTTATCCTTTTTTTCCCTTTCTTCTTTGACTCCAAATATTAAATACTAAATATGCTTAAAATATTAAATACTAAATATGCTTAATTATGAGTTGCTACATCTATAGCAAAATATTTTTTAATAACAGAAACAAGTTGAATTGTTAATAGCTAGATATTAGATCTAAGTTGTGCTAGGTTCAAGGTAATTTTCAACAATCCCAGGAATTCTATTAAATTCTCGAGCATTTCTATTTGGTTGCAAATAGCTTAAGAAAATTAATTGCCCAAATTTATTAAAACAAAAGACACATTGAGGGTGGGTTTTAGTTAACTCAAATTGTAAAGTCTCTTGTCATCAAATAAAAAATTTGAGATTCAAACTCTTATACCAAAAATCAATTGATATCTTGGTCTTATGATAAAAAGTAATCATCTTGAAGCAAACATTATATATTAAAATTCTATCATATCTATAAAAATAAATAAATAAAAACCATTTAGCTAACAAATGGCTAATTAGTTGGCCCATGTAGAAACAAAATTAACCAACCAACTATCAAAAGACTCTATATTGACATTATTATATATCTCACCCCCTGCCCTCACTTGATATGAGAAAAAATAATATTACCAAAGATATCGAATAATTGAGTTACAAAACTCTTACCATAAAGAAAAAGAAGTTAGTTTAGCCTAAGAAGCATTAAAAGCTTGTTCAACTAATGATGCTAACTTTGCAATCCATTAAGGAAATTCAAATCCTTACATAAGTTGATGCACACGCACAATATTTCTTTAGGTCTAAAACTTCATTTTTAAGAACACGATTTGAAACAATATCTTAATAAGGACATATTCGGACACACTTATAAACAATATAACAGGAAAACTTTATAACATCCTTAATGCTTTAGTTGTTCAATAGAGCTTTCGAAATTCTTAAAAGGAGTATATGTACATGTGGGGTCGAAGAATTTGGCAACCACGGCCTACTTTATACTAAGCCCAAGGCCCACGCCGAGGAGGAAGAAATGTCCGAGGACGAAAGAAGCAAGTCCAAGGCGCCATGAAACATCACCGAGGACGATCCTGTCCTTAGTGAACCAAGATCACAGAAGGAAAGAGCGGCATGCCATCAAAGGCAGCCTCTCAGAGCATCCCAAGGAAAAGGACAGGTACAATGGGTCAACCATGAGAGTACAGTGGAGGAGCAATTTAATGAAAAACTATCATCTTTACATTAAATGCCCACAACTAACGTCTTGGCCGCATTAATAAGGAAATGACCCCTAAACAGTGCTACCTCAATTACCACAATTCACAGAATGCCAGAGAGGGTGTCTGATGGGACAAGCACTCAAGTATAGGCTTGGATGATCAACAAGTGGAATGCCAAGATCGTTTAAAGAGGACTATATAATAGGAGAATCCCACCATAGAGAGGGGGCTGGGACGAGGGGAAATAGCACTGTAACAATCTCAAGAACTCCTGTAACCATTCTCATTCAATATTTACGAGAACAAAACTACTCAGATTGTGCCGAGAACAAACTTTCTTTGATAAACTCAGTTCATCTTTGTTTGATTGTCATGAACACCATATTAATTGTTGTCCATGCACTAAAACCTAACTCTTTGACCCACTCTCTACAAATTTATTGTATTGGGCTAGTTAAGTCTGAGTCCACTCACCCAATAGAAGAAGTACTCAAATCCAGTCCCTACAATTGGCGCTGTCTGTGGGAAGAGCTTGTGTGATAGTGAGTGCAGTTAGTTAGGATAGGATCAGGCCCCTATCAGCAAAAGTCCCTAGGGAAAGCCATTATAGTGGCCAGCTTACTATGTAAGTAAAAGACTGCATAAGGCACACAAAGTTGTTGTCCTAACTCAACTTCTACTCAGGTCTATACTTCAAAGTGCAAATTATACGAGGAGGATTGCTAAATGGGGCACAGTTCTAGGGGCTTCTGACATCAAGTACATGCCATGTTCCTCTGTCAAGGGTCAAGCTCTTGCGAATCTAGTGGCCGAGTTCGCTGAACCTCCATTAGAGGAAGTGGCAGCAACACAGAGCGATTCAAGGGGGCTCTGCGGCGGGGCTAGTACTAGAAGGTATATATTGACATCCTCTAATCTACTAAAGTGGTTAAACGAAACCTTAGCTATGATGGGTCCTCGAACCTCCTGCTCTGGGGGAATTAACACACACTAGCAATTATTTAAGTGTTAGACAGAACTAAGATCTTGCATGGCTTCTCGGACCACAAATCTATGGAGAAACTAATAACTTTTGGCAATTATCTAAGTGTTAGATAGAACCAAGGTCTTGCATGGCTCCTCGGACCATAAACCTATGGGGAAACTAATACCTTTTGACAATTACCTAAGTGTTAGACAGAACTAAGGTCTTGCATAGCTCCTCGGACCACAAACCTATAGGGAAACTAATAACTTTTGACAATTATCTAAGTGTTAGACAGAACTAAGGTCTTGCATGACTCCTCGGACCACAAACCTATGGGGAAACTAATAACTTTCGGCAACTACCTAAGGGTTGAACAGAATCAAGGTGTTGTACGGATCCTTAGACCACAGCACTTGAGGAGATTAACTACTTCAAGCATCTATCTGAGTGATGAGTAAAATTTAAAAGGAGTCCGGCTCCTCGGATCACCTACCCTTTCCCCACTCAACAAAGATGTAAACAAATGCAAGTCCATAAGCATCACTTAAGGTATTCCAAGTACGTTCAACAAAAAAGAAAAGGGAGGGGCAAACTGCATAAATGAGATTACTCCATTATCAAGTAAAGCGTGAGTTGAAATTTGCATTGTGGGCTTAACATTTTTTGTTACCCATTCAATAAAAGAAGAACCTTAGCTATGTCGGGTCCCTCAGAACTCCTACTAAGAAGAACCTTGGGTATGTTAAGTCTCTCGGACCTCCTATTAAGTGTTAAGCAAAGCCTTAACCATGCCTAATTCCTCGGACCACATGCTTTGAGAAAATTAACACTATGACATCTCTTTACAAGTGCTTAAACAAAACCTAAGGCATGCCTAGATCCTCGGACCAAATGCTTGGGAAAATTAACGCTATGACATCTCTTTACAAGTGCTTAAACAGAACCTAAGGCATGCCTGTATCCTTGGATCAGTCGCTTGGAGAAAACCAATGCTATGACGTCATTATAAATGTCGAACAGAGCCTTAATGCACGATGGTCCCCTTGGATCACTTACTTTAAATCTAACATTCTTTAATGGTTACACAGTTTGTGGTATAGAGCACATGGTTATTTTCCTGATTATTCTTACATAGTTAACTTATTTAAAGTTAGCAACCTGGTGGAGTTGAAGAATTTGGCAACCACAGCCTACTTTATACTAAGCCCAAGGCCCACGCCGAGGAGGAAGAAATGTTCGAGGACGAAAGAAGCAAATCCAAGGTGCCATGAAACATCGCCGAAGACGATCCTGTCCTCAGCAAACCAAGATCACAGAAGGGAAGAGCGACATGCCATCAAAGGCAGCCTCTCGAAACATCCCAAGGAAAAAGACAGGTACAATGGGTCAACCATGGGAGCACAGTGAAGGAGCAATTCAAGGAGAAACTATCACCTCCATATTAAATACCCACAATTAACGTCATGCCGCATCAATAAGGAAATGACCCCTGAATAGTGCTACCTCAATTACCACAACTCACAGAACGTCAAAGAAGATGTCTAATGAGACAGGCACTCAAGTATAGGCTTGAATGATCAACAAGTAGAATGCCAAGATCGTTTAAAGAGGACTATATAATAGGAGAAACCCACCATAAAGAGGGGGCTAGGATAAGGGGAAATAGCACTATAACAATCTCAAGAACTCCTGTAACCATTCTCATTTAATATTTACTAGAACAAAACTCCTCAAATTGTGCCGAGAATAAACTTTCTTTGATAAACTCAGTTCATCTCTGTTTGATTGTCATGAACACCATATTAACTGTTGTCCATGCCCTAAAGCCTAACTCTTTGACCCACTCTCTACAAATTTATTATATTGGGCTAGTTAGGTCTGAGTCCACTCATCCAATAGAAGAAGTGCTCAAATTCCGTGCCTACAGTACAAAATCCCCAGACCTGTGAGATGCAAAAATAGAGAAAAAATATACACCAAAGAAAAATAATCACACATAAGACAGTATTTACGTGGTTCAACAATTTGCTTATGTCCACGAAATTGTGGAGATTTCACTATTCTCAATGAAAAATACAGAGTGTGGCAGTACAATTTTTCTCTCTAAAAAACGACAACAAACTCTAATCTCCAAAAGAACAGTTTTTTTTTTTTTTTTTTATTAATCCTGCACACAGGATTCACAATGGATTACAAGAACGGGCCAAAAAATCTCCCATGGACTAAGCCTCGAAAAATCTCTCATTAAAAACTGCAACAATATCATTTCGAGTCAGGTCATAATCTAGATCAAACACAAATTAAACTCCACAAAGCCCAACGGGTGCAACTTGAGTTACACTCTTTTAAGGAAAATGCTAAGACCATCGAAAATGACACAATCTTGTGTCACAACTCATCATATGGCGAGTTGTAATTGGTGAAGATGCGTCTCCACATGACTCACAGACACTCTTTCACCAATCGCAACGCACCATATGACCAGTTGTGGTACAAAATTATGCTATTTTTGTTGGTCCTAGCACAACTACTCTTTAAATTCCCATCTTCTGAGCAACTTCTTTTCGAGTCAGGTCATAATCCAGATCAAACACAAATTAAACTCCACAAAGCCCAACAGGTGCAACTTGAGTTACACTCTTTTAAGGAAAATGCTAAGAACATCGAAAATGACACAATCTTATGTCACAACTTATCACATGGCGAGTTGTAATTGGTGAACGTATGTCTCCACGTGACTCATAGACACTCTTTCACCAATCGCAACTCACCATATAATGAGTTATGGAACAAAATTATGCTATTTTTGTTGCTCCGAGCACAACTACTCTTTAAATTCCCATCTTCTGAGCAACTTCTAGTGCCACCCGACAATTGTGTCAGCAATGATACAGCTGATCTGATCATCATCATTTGACTGATTAATTTTCTCAATCAAGTCCTCAAAATGGCCTGGCAAAACTTTCAGAATACTTTCTGTCAGCGTAAGAGTATCATTTCGCTCATCTCCCGTTGCTAGCCCATCTGGGATTGAGACTAGCCGTATTAGCCACATTGCTTTCTTGAAAGTTTATTTTGGTATTTTACGACCGTTTTCTAAAATATTAACTAAAAAAAATTATGTTTCATAAATTTCGTTTTCAAGCTCAAAGGTTTCCTCTGGGCATAATATTGTTTTCAAATAATATATCTCAAGTTAAATTAAAAGTTGTAGAAAGTTAAACCAAGTGGATTAAAATATTATTATTTTATTTTAATTAGTTTTCTTAATCTTATTAGTTGATTGTAAATATCTTATTAAAGCCGAATTGTAAACATTGACTATAATAAAAATAATCTAAATTCTAGTTGTTGTAAATTAACTTAGGATGATGCTCAACTGATGTCTTTCTTTCGAGTCCACAAAAAGTAAATAGAAAACAAAATTGTGTCCACTTTTTTTTTTTTCTCAATTTTTTAAGGTATGATATATTGTACTTTTTAAATGTTAATGGTCTTGCAACTCAACTTTTGGTTGATGCTTTAAGCACTGGTATCAATTTTTTCTAAAAAATTTAACATCTAACACGTCAAAAAATTACTTTATCTACTGTAACATCTCTTTTCTTTTTTTTTTCTTTTTTTTACTTCTATTCTCTCTCTCTCTCTCTCTCTCTCTCGTACACAGCAGTGAAAACACAAGCCCCTTCTGCATCCCATGAGCTAAACCACCTCCTCTCTCTCAGTCTCTAGCCTCTCTCATTTCTCTCATTTTCTTGTTTCTCTCTTTGAATTGAAATCGGGCTGTGGGTTCACAGTTAGGAGACGGTGAATGATCAGCTAGATTTTTGGGTTTGCTATGGCGATGAACAACTAAGATCACCTCTCTCCTCGGTTCGTTGATGGTGGTCGATGGGTTTGGCTTTGTGGGTTTAGCTGGTGCTTGGAGGTGCGAGCTTGAAGTTGGGTTTAGCAAGTGATGGGTTTGGTTCTGTGGCTTTTGCTGGTGATTTTGTTTGCTGTGAATCCTGTGATCATTGGGTTTGGCAGGTGATTTGGATTTGGTGGATGAAGGGGGTGCTAGGTGGGTCTTACCAATGGTTTTGTTTGCTGTGATCGATGGTGATTGGTGGAGGTGTTGTTGAAGGTGCTATGATCGTTGTTGCTGTGGTGAGGATTACGCAGGAGAGAAGAGAGAGAGAAGACAAAGGCAAAGAGAGAGAGAGAGATGAATAAAAAATAATAAAAATTTTGGACCATATGTCTGTACCATCAAATCTAGAACATCACTGTAGCTTAATCCTAAATTTTTTGATATTTGAAACATCTGATGTTGGTGGGTTTATTGTGTTTAGCATTTAGCATACTTGATACTAATTATCTTAAAAGCTTACCTGCTCAAATATTATTTAATTCTGCCAAATTCAGCAAAACATAAATAGAATGCCAAATATTTATTAAGATTAGTTGAAGTCTCATTTAACACATGTTAAATATGCAAATAATTGTTGTGTATATGGAATATTTGTATTTATGAAAATATATTACTTTTAAAAGTTATTACATCTCGTAATAATTGCCTGACCAGATTGTATATTTTGTCATGTAGTGTTTCAACTGTCATGACCCTTCAGTTTTTTGCATACTTCACACGTGTACCACTTTGGCGACTTGACAATCGCGAGTCAGTCATGAAATCTAGTTGTGAGGCTCCTTTCTTCTATGCACACATCTTGAGTTTTCTTCACATTCTCTCTCACACAACCCTTACATAATTTTTACCTAAATACAAGATCTCTAATTGCTAAAATACAAGCAAATTTGGCCGGAATAAAGCCAACACATGATTGAATAAATTCAACCTTACAATCTCTCCCTTTGGCTATTCCATGACAAAACCCTAAAATAGACTCTAGACTTAAAATGTGAGTTGGGAACAGTTACCAAAACTCACTTACACCTAACTCTAGAAATTGTAAAACTCTTGAACCATACGAACAAGTTTCCTGAAAATAAGAAGATCATTGTAAGCAGGAATCTTGAAATGTGTATGGAGCAAGCATAATGCAATCAAGCAATAAAAAATAACAACATAGCATAGCTTGACCAAACACGAACAATCACTATAAATAATGACCACAATGATCATTCACATTTGAAATGAACATCCAGACATGCAAGCTAATAAGCTCAATGTAAAATATCATTTACATGTCCAACATACAACTGATACAAAAACACTAAGGTAGATGCATTAAGGATACAAGATCCAACAAGGGCACAAGTGTGGAGTACTACAGAAAATGCATAACATTAATTAAAAGTACTAGGCTACAAAAGCAAAGGTACATAATTTAGATTAGTTGTGGAGTACTATAGAAAATGCATAACATTAATGAAAAGTACTAGGCTACAAAAGCAAAGGTACATAATTTAGATTAGTTTAAATAGCTTAAAACATAACTATGAGCTATGAACAAAAACCATAGATAATATAAAGCAAAGTATTAAACATAGGCTTTTTCTTTCTCTTGCACTTCAACTTTAATGCTCCCCCTTTGATCAAGCTCTTTCTCCCCCTATCATATCACTCCCCCTATCATGAACCATCTCCCCCTTTTTGTCATGTAATAGCTAGTCCTCATCTTCCTCTATCTTCCTTTAGATTTGGTCTAATTGAGTTTGGAGAGATGTGTACTTCATTTCACATCAGAGGTGGTAAGAGTGCATGATAGTAGAAAGTCCGGACATCTCGGTGCTGAGGTCTTGGACGGATGCCATAATGTTGTCTAACTTCTCATCATAGGAATGTGAGCTAGAGCGCGAACAACCATGATGAGCATGACCCTCTTGCTTGACTCCCTTTCAACTATGACCAATGCTAACATTGAGAGTACGAATGTTGATTGGACTTGGCTTAGGGTAGGGAGACTCATCTTCCAATGGATGAACACCTTTGAGCTTCAAAATTTTTGAATTGAGGCAGTAAAAAGGAATGCAATTCTTTAAGGTAGTTCTCTCAGCATTTTTGCTCAAAATATGAAAGATATGCGAGCAAATGTCAATTTCTTCATCATTAATTAGATCGTGAAGAAACAAAGCTCTACCGAGATTTATGATTCCGGTGTTTGAGAGAGGATAGAGGTTGTGGAACATGATCGTTGTGAACAACCTCAATTTGAAAGATAGTGAAGAAACACTAATTGATTTCCCATTTGGAGAGAATTCCAAGCTATCTCCGAGAGTTTCCCAAAGTAAATCCTCCTCCGGATTCAAGTCATCATACACCGATGGTTTTCGAAACACTAACTGGTTGATATTTAAGATGATGCTAAGATAAAAAGGTGTCACCGTGAAGTCTTTACCTTGAACCCAACATTTTAGCTCATCACCATCAGAAAATTGCATTTGCATAGAATTCTTTCACCATTTGTTCATACATTTCGTCTAAGCTAGTTAGGAGGAAGTTTCAATCCGTGTTAGCAAACAATTTCAGAATGTTCGTATCAAGAAGAGAACCCAAATCAACCACCCTTTCAACTAACATGGGAGCATCCCTGAAGTTGTTCTCACATGCTTGAGATGTAGCATATGATCTAAACTTGCCGACATCATAGAACCCTATCAATGATCGAGTCTTCTTTGACTTAGGAGTGAGGCTATCAAGATCAATCACCAGTTCTTTTCCCTTACTACTACTGCCTTTCACGAATGATTTCTTGAATGGAGACATTGTCAAGCTGTATCATGTAATATCAAAGAGAAAGAGAGAACACAAATGGCAATAAACTTGATTAGCACCAAGTTAGTCCCAAATCAGAATTTTTGAATTAAACAACAAACAAAATGTAAAGCATAATTCAAAAAACAAATTGACATGAGAGAACATATAGTATCAATAAAACAATATAAGCATGGCAATAAGCACTCAAACATGTCAAAGTAAGTGTGTGTGCGCACATTAAATATAAAAAGTGTGCAAAATAGGGCAAAGTGTAAGAACACATAATCACATGCTGTTTCAAAATCAAAGAAACATGATTATCCCTACAACCATTGTATTCCATGGAATCCAAAGAAACACATGAAAACATCTATGAAACATTTTATCATGAACATGATATGCACAACACAACACAAACATGATATAATGCACAAAAATGAGAAACAAACATGTAAAACATGTATAATAGGCATTATATTAACTAAACCAACAAAACCCATATTCAAACATCATATTTTCAAATCTCAACATAAACACAAAATCCAAGAAATCTAGGCCCAGAAACATGAAATATTTTGAGAATAAGAGAAAACCCATACCTTTTCTTGAAGATTGATGAAGGATTGATGAAGAAAATGGAGGTTTTGTGAGAGAAAATGGTGGTCTCTCTTGTCCTCTCCAATCTCTCTCTCACTCTCTCTCATGCATAACAACGAAAACACAAAACTCTTCTACATCCCATGAGCTAAAGCGACTCCTCTCTCTCAATCTCTAGCCTCTCTCCTTTCTCTCACTTTCTTGTCTTTTTCTTAGAGTTGAAATTGAGTTGTGGGTTCACAATTAGGAGACGGTGAATGATCGGCTAGATTTTTGGGTTAGCTATGGTGATGAACAGTTAAGATATCCTCTCTCCTCGGTTCATTAATGGTGGTGGACGGGCTTGGCTTTGTGGGTTTAGCTAGCAATTGGCGGTACAAGTTTGAAGGTGGGTTTAGCTAGTGATGGATTTGGTTCTGTGGCTTTGGTTGGTGATTTTGTTTGCCATAATCAATGGTTTGGCTAGTGATTGGTGTTTGGTGGTTGAAGGCGATGCTAGGTGGGTTTTGCCAATGGTTTTGTTTGGTATGATTGATGGCGATAGGCAAAGGTGTTGTTGAAGGTGGGTTTATGATCGTTATTGCTATGGTGATGGGTTATAAGAGAGAGAGAGAGAGAGAGAGAGAGAGAGAGAGAGGAATAAAAAGTTTAGACCATATGTCCATACCATCAAATCTAGAACATCCTTGTAACTTAATGCTAAATTTTTTTAGATTTGAAACATCTGATGTAGGTGGGTTTTTTGCATTTAGCATTTAGCACACTTGATACAAATGCTCTTAAGAGCTTACCTACTCAAATTTTAGCAAAATGTAAACACAGAATGGCAAATATTTGCTAAGATTAGTTGGTAGTCTCATTTAACACATGTTAAATATGCAAATAATTGTTATGTGTGTATGGAATATTTGTATTTATGAAAATATATTACTTTTAAAAGTTATTACATCTAGTGAGGAATAACTATTACAGTCCTTTTAGGGATGAATAATATTTTCCTATTTTAAAGAATTGTTATTCCAAGTGAATAATAAATGTGTGTGTGTGTGTGTGTGTGTGTGTGTGTGTGGTGGACTTTATCTTCTTATCCTTTTTTTCCTTTTCTTCTTTGACTCCAAATATTAAAAACTAAAGATGCTTAATTATGAGATCCAACAGGTAAAGCGTATTTTTTAATAACATAAACAAGTAGAATTGCTAATAGCTAGATATTACATCTAAGTTGTGTTAGGTTCTCTTAAATTCTCAAGGATTCCTATTTGGTTGCAAATAGCTTAAGAAAATTAATTACCCAAATTTCTTACAACAAAAGACTCTTTGGGAGTAGCTTTTAGTTAACTCAATTTATAAAATCTTTTCTCATTAAATAAAAAAATTTGAGGTCCGAATCCCTTACACAAAAAATCAATTAATGTCTTATTTTATAATAAAAAGCAATTATCATAAAACTAATGTCATAGGTTAAAGTTTTATTATATTTATAAAAAATAAATAAATAAAATCCATTTAGCTAACAAATAGCTAATTTTTTTGCCCCCTTAGAAACAAAATTAAACAACCAACTATCAAAGGACTCCATATTGACATTATATATCCTACCCCCACCTTCACTTGATATGATCAAAAATAATATTAGGAGAGATATCAAATATTTGAGTTGTAAAGAAAAAATAATATAATTTAGCCTAAGAAGCATTAAAAGCTTGTTCAACTAATATAGCGTTTTAAATTCTAATGAATATTAGTTATATCTATAATTCTCTCACTCTTTATATTGTCTAATTTATTGGAGAAAATAGGCAAATGCCCCTTTAAAAAAAAAAATCCAGCATTTTGCCCCTTTCCCAAACTAATTTAGTAAATGCCCTTCTTTTGAAACTCGATTTTCTTAAAATCGAATTATAAAATAAATAAATAAATAAATAATTCTAGAGCTCTATAGTGGCGTTTTAAGGAATCTATAGTGATGTTTTAAGGACTTATAATGGTGTTTTGTAACTCGATTTCCCTAAAGTCGAGTTACATGCAATTTTTTTCTCTTTTTTTTTTTTTTAACCTATTTCTCGACTTCATAGAGATCAAGTTACAAAATGTCATTATAGGTCCTTAAAACGTCACTATAGGCTCTTTAAAAACACTACTATAGGGCTTAACTCGATTTTGAGAAAATCGATTTTCAAAAGAGGGGCATTTCCCTAATTAATTTGAGAAAAATGGCAAAATATTGGATTATTTTTTTTAAAAAGGGCAAAGGCCAATTTTTTCCCTAATTTATTTTAATGTTTTTATAAATTCATGATCAAACTCGTGCAACGTTTGGGCCTTCAACTAATTATACCTTAAACTAAGAAAGTTCTTTTAACATATTATTATGATATACAACTCATGGAATTGGGATACAATACAACTATTGTAGCAGCTCCTCAAAAAAAAAAAAAAAAAAAAAAAAAAAAAAAAAAAAAAACCTATTGTAGCAAGTGGGTAAAAAATAACGCTTCATGCCTCGAAACTATAGGGAGGCACTTTCACATCTTCAAGGGTTGATTGACACTTGGGCTAGAGACCAGACCTCCGTTCAGTACTCTAAGGCTTGATTTTGACACTTCCTAGGCACCCAAAGTGCAAATCAGCCTAAAGAACCCCAGTTTGCTTCCAAATTTGCTCAAAAACCTCTTGGAGACACATGTTCGCTAACTCGAATTGGATTCAAATTACTGTTATTTCATATAATTGGGTCAAATAGTGTTGGAGTTGGTTGATTGTATGTTTGTTAAGATCAGTTGGTATTCTCATTTAACACATGTTAAAGATGCAAATAATTGCTACGTGCATATAGAAAATTTGTATTTTTTAAAATAAATTATTTTTAAAAATTATTACATGATTTACATCTATTAAAAAATAACTAATACAGTATTTTTAGGGAAGGAAAACTACTTCCCTATTTTAAGGAATATGTTAATTATTTCAAAAAGAGGTACTACATCCAAAACATTTTCACAACAAATCATAGGTGATTAGTTGTTATTGGTTTAAATTTGAACCTAAAACTAAGATTACTTTTTTGCCCCAACAATAACAACAGGTAACAACCTGCTATTTAGGATTTGTTGTAAAAATATTATAAAAAATATTGTGGACATATCATTTTTCTATTCGAAATGAATAACACACATATATATGTGTGTGTGTGAAATATGTACAATAACGTAGTCTCATATTTGCATTTTTTAGCCTCACTTTTATGCTATTTTGCAGCTGAATATAAGTAATCTTAATTTGTTGAATAGGTAATAAAGGTTTTACATACAAAGTGGGGCTAGGCGATTTATCAAGCTAACTTAAGACCCAGGTGTGAAGCATGATGTAAAGATTCAGTCCAAAGTAAAACGTCCAGCCCAGGCATGAATTCAAGAAAAGACCAAAAACAAAGTAAGAAAAAAATAAGAAGGCCAGGATTCAATCCAACGAGGATGAAGTTTGCAAAGAAATAGGCTTCTAAAATCAAACAATGAGGCGTGTCACAAAAGAAATAAAAGTCAACGAGTAAAGCAAGGAGTCCCTTGCATGTACGTGGCTTGGCAATATGAATTAATTCCTTGTTCTACTTGTATTAGGATTATAGCATAGTGGATCACGCCTCTCTCTTTTTATAAGAAAAAATTTAGCTATAAAATTGGTTGAAATCTAAAACTACAACTTTACTTGATAAAATAAATGTTTCTATATATTTTATAAACCTAATGGTTGAATTGCATATTCTTTAAGCTTTTAATATATATGTCAAATGTGGATTTTAGTTAGCTCAACTGGTAAAGACTGATAGTTGAATAAGAGATTTAGAATTTAATTTTCACTTACACCAAAAACTGATTGGTGTCTTGGTCTTATATTTTATGTATATTTTTAAATTACAAAAACTTGCAATTTAAACAATTTATTGATGACATATATAGCTACTGATCTTTAATTTTCTAGAAATTTTATAAGTATAAAGGAAATTTCACCTTCAATAAAAATATATATATATATTGAGTAAGGTTGTAACTTAAAGTTATAACCAACTTTGTAGCTAAAATAAGCCTCAAGGCCAGTTTATGAAGTACGAGAGAAAAAAAAAAAAAAAGGGGGGGGGGGGGGGGGGGGGCGCAAGCGCTGTAACATGTAAAGCAGAACATTAGGAGAGGAAAAGGCAGCCACATGTGGAGCTTCCTCGGTAGCTTTTTCTCCATGCTAGCTAGCACCATGACTATTTTTTTATTTTATTTGTCTAGTTTAATACATAGTATTTTTATTTTTGTGTTTTATTTCAATGAACATAAGTATCTAAATTTTCAATTAGGATTAATGATGAAATCTTGTTAAAGATTATAAGTAGTACTTATGTGATTTACTTTTCACACAATAATTGTTCTTTAACTTGCTTCATATCAATCAACTAGGATAGGATTCTTAATATGAGTTCAATCATGTTTTTCTCATATTTTTTATTTATCTTAATTAATTGAATGCTTGATTATCAATATTTTATTTTTAAATTGATATCTTTTGTGATTTTTTTGTCAACTGATACAATTGATTTTTGATTTTAAACCTAGGAAGAAAAAAAGAGCATGCTTTAGATTTTAAAATAGCAATTTTAATGAGAATATCTTCCATGGTAACAAAATTGAATTCTAGATTACCATGTAGTGGGTTAGGAAAAATTAATGATCATGAATATATGCTAATATGAATTTAAAAGGCGGATTTTAAAACCTTAATTTCTTTCTCTTGATTGTTTTCATCTTTTTACTACATTAATTAATAATATCTTTACTTAGTGTAATTATTTTCTTAGCTCTATATAATTTCAAAACAACTACTCCCTCCATCCCAATTTTTTTGTCCTGTTTGAAAAGTTAAACTTTTTAAAGAAACATAATTTATTGTCTTGTCTACCTTTTAAAAATGTATAAGTTTCCAAAACTACCCTTAAAAAAATTTATTAAAAAATTGAATTAATAAATTAATAGGGGTATAATAGGAATATTAGTAAATTAATTACTTTTATTTTTAAAAACAGGACAATATTTTGGGACATCTCAAAATGGAATAGAGGATAAAAAAAATGGGACAGAGGGAGTAATTTTTATTAAACTAGATTAGGATATTTGGTTAAATTTTGATTAATTTTCCTATGTTCATACAAGTACTTGTGGGTTTGACCTCAATCTTGTCAAATTAACTATACTTCAGTACAATTTGTGCACTTGCGAGTAATTTAAAATTTCACAACAATATATATAATGGACTTTATCTTCTTATTCTTTTTTCCCTTTCTTCTTTGACTCCAAATATTAAATACTAAATATGCTTAATTATAAGTTGAAACATCTAAAGCAGAATATTTTTTAATAACATAAACAAGTTGAATTGTTAATAGCTAGATTTTAGATTTAAGTTGTGTTAGGATCAAGGTAATTTTCAAGGATCCCAGGAATTCTCTTAAATTCTCGAGCATTCCTTTTTGGTTGCCAATAGCTTAAGAAAATTAATTGCCCAAATTTATTACAACATACATTGAGGGTGAGTTTTAAATAACTCAAATTGTAAAGTCTCTTGTCATCAAATAAAAAATTTGGGATTCAAACCCCTTACACCAAAAATCAATTGATGTCTTGGTCTTATGATAAAATGTAATTATCATGAAGCAAATGTCATAAGTTAAAATTCTATCAAATCTATAAAAATAAATAAATAAAAACCATTAAGCTAACAAATGTCTAATTAGTTTGCACGTTTAGAAACAAAATTAACAGTCCAACTATCAAAAGACTCCATATTGGCATTATATAAGAAGCTAATTTAGCCTAAGAAGCATTAAAAGCTTGTTCAACGTACTAATGATGCTAACTTTGCAATCAATTAAGGAAATTCAAATCCTTAACGTCGATTGGTGCGCACACACACTATTTCTTTCAACCTAAAGCTTCATTTTTATGGAACACAATTCAAAATAATATCTTAATAAAGGCATACTTGAAAAAACTTAGAAACAATATAACAGTAACACTTTATAACATCCTTAATGCTTTAATTGATCAATAAAGCTTTCAAAATTCTTAAAAGAGGATCCACCTTCAGTTACACTTTTTTTGGCCATTTCCTTTAACTTCAGTGCATTTTTTTTTATACCATCATCAGGGAGCAGTGTTTCTATTTTTGTTTTGATTTCATGCCTTGTGATGAGCCCATTTTCATCTGGCGTCAACCCCAAACCAATCTTCCAAGCATCACATATGTAACTCTTATTATGGAATTGATCTGCAAAGAAAGGCCAACATAAAAATGGGACTCCCATGCTTATACCCTCCAAGGTTGAATTCCATCCACAATGGCTTACAAAACATGCAATAGAAGGATGGTCTAACACCTTCTCTTGAGGTGCCCATTCAACAATCATTCCACGATCATTTAGTCTTGTTCTAAACATATGCAAGAATTCAGCAAGTGGTCCATCTGTTATATCCGATCGGACAACCCACAAAAAAGGTTGGCTTATGAGTTCAAGACCTAGTGCTAGTTCATCAAACTGTTGCTGGCTAAAGGTTGCTATGCTGCCAAAGGCAACATAAATGACTGAACCCACAGGTTGTTTATCAAGCCAGCTTAGACAAGCTGAATTCTGAGGCCTTAAGCTTCCAACATAATTGCTCAATTGATTGCCCAAAAGTAATGGGCCAACAAGTACGATCCCAGGAATTAAATCGCAGGCCGGTGAGTCAAGTTCATGGAATGAGTTGCAAAGAAGCCAGTTGCATTGTTTGACACAGTGGATCGCTCTCAATATATAATATTCAAAAATAAAGTTTTGCATCTTTGAGTCTCCTGAACGGCTCCAAAGCAATTCGGTGCTACTCCACGCTGGGATTTCCTTTGACAACCAGATCAAGTTGTCTTTTATTGGAGTTCCTACAGGGTGATTCAACTATTGTTTTTTTTTTTTTTTTCTCAAAATTAAACAATAATATGTCACTAATTATGTGGCAGGTACATTCTTAACCTTTTTCACCTTTCTTATACCAAATATTAAATACTGAAGATGCTTGATTATGAGTTGCTTAATAAGGTATCAACATGTAAAGAAAAACCTCTTTTAGTAACATAAACAAGTTAGAATTGTTAATAGCAGCTAGATATTACCTTTAGTATCTATCATTCCATCCTGAATAAGCTTGGGGATATGAAGTACAAAGGCCAGGTCTCCTGGTCCAGTAGGCCAAACTGCAGCCCTTTTAATTCCCATCTTCTCAGCAACTTCTAGTGCCCACCCAACCGATATACCGGCAATGACACAACTGATCTGATCATCATCATTTGACTGATTAATTTGCTCAATCAAGTCCTTCAAATGGTCTGGCATAAATTTGAGCATACTTTGTGTCAGCTTAATATCATCCTTTCGATCATCCCCAGGTTCTAGCCCATCTGGGATTGAGACTAGCCTTATTGGACTCTTCTCTTCACTCTTATTTGGCATCGATGCTGTGACTTTTGCGTGTATGAATTCAGTGTTAACAAATGTGACCTTGATCCCATGTTCTACAATCTTGTGTGACAACTTCATTAGAGAGGCAACATGACTCTGTCCCGGAGCTGGTATGACTAGCACATGCGGTTGCCTGCCCTGGCTGTCCATGACACCTTAGCCTCAAATTTTCAAAGGAGAAAGTCCATATGTCAAAAGGGCTAAAAACTGAAGAATGAAAAATGGGATTTCGGGCTCACGCATTTTAAGAGCTATTGGTTGGATTTTTATAGCTCTTTCTCGCAAATGGAATCAGCAAAGGGAGGGGGACTATGCCCTGTCTTGACTTTTTCAAAAATTATCCCTTGATTTGAGAAAATATATCTGTGGCAGGCAGAAGGTAAAACTAACGGAATAAATGGATTTTAACATGCTACCTTCTACTCACACAATTAATTTTAGAGATGGGAAGCAAGTTCAACCTATAAATACTATTGACAAGATGGATAATGATAATCATATTAATCTTAGGTGTAATTGACTATATTCATTCGTAATAAGTCTAAAAATGGATAAGTGTTCGTCCTCAGGTTCAGTCCGAGGAAGAAGGTATAATTGGATAATCTCTCTTTTTCTCTCTTAAACCTCCCCCAACCCCCCCCCCCCCCCCCCCCTAAAAAAAAAAGATTCAGGTGCTTCTTAGCTTTATATAGTTAGCAAAATGCATATGGACTCCACATTTGGAGGGTTAGGATTAGATCTCCTTGAAATTTATCCCATCAAGACCTTACTAGAAGGTTTTACACTAAGATGTGAGTTGTATGGGTACTATCATAGTCATCTCCCCATTAATGCAGACAACTAAGTGGTTGCAGTGCATTTGGTGCGGAGGAGATGGCTACTTTGTCCTTCCTTTTTCTTCTCTTCCTTGTTTAATGCCAAGTTACCCTTTTCCACTTTCGGGTTGCGCCATGCTACTTTTAACTCTACCTCTCGACTTTCTGAGGTTAGGTGGGCGTCTTCAATGCCTTGGCCAATTGTGGCCGTTCAGCCTCTATATGAATTAGGGGAGCACTTTTCGAGGACATCCCGCCAATGTTCCCCGAGGTCTTCCTCCTCGGGAATGCCCTCACCCCCTTTATCAACTGTTTTGGATCCTTGTCCCCCACAATAGCCGCCCAAAACCTCACTTTTCGCTCCTTTCCAAGTGAGGGTGGTTAAAGCCAGCACGTTTTCAGCATGTTTGTACATGTGAATGTCCCTTCAACTGACTAAGACACGCTCTAGAAATTCAACATGGTATCAAAGCAATTCTCTGCTTCTGCTTAGATTTTTCTTTTCCTTTCTTCGACAAGAATTCCTTTTTCTCTCTTTCAAAGGCTAGGTTTTCTTCTTCAAAGCTTCAACAATGGCTTCCACTAATCAAGCATCTACTAGTATCACCATTGATGAGTCACATCCATTTTTCCTTTACCACACTAAATGTCTTGGTGCAATTCTCGTGTCTTAACCACTCATTGGAGGAGAAAATTATCCTACATGGGCACGTTCAATGGAAAGATCCCTCAAAATCAAGAACTAATTTTGGTTGATTGATGGTTCTACTTCTTTAACATCAGCAATGGAGAAAATTCCTCTTCTTATGCAAACCTAGGCACAATGCAATAACATTATGGTCTTTTGGATCATCAATTATGTTTCCCCTAAAATTGAAACTAGCATGGTGTATTGCAAGACTGCCAAGGAGGTTTGGAAGCAACTCCAAGGTAAATTCTCTCAAGGTAATGGACCAAGGGTTTATCAATTGCAAAAGGACCTTGCTAGTATTTCTCAGGGGGAGCTTTTTGTGAGTGATTACTTCACCAATCTTTCAAGGCTGTGGGATAAGATATAGAATTTCAACCCACTTTCTCTTTGTTCATGTGAGAAGTGTGTATGCCATGTGAATGACAAGATTTCTAATCTTCGCCACAGGGAAACGATTATGAAACTTCTGATGGGTCTTAATGACTCTTTCTTCGAGGTCAGATTCTACTGATGGATCCTATTCCACCAGTTGACAAGGTGTACTCTCTGCTAATTGTGAGAGAGTGTGCCCCCGACCCCTTTTTATGGAATGTTGTTAGGCCAAACTCACGTGAATGGGTGGAGTCATGTTATTGCCTCTCAAAATGGAGGTTGAACTAGTTATATTTTCCCCCTTAGATTAAGAGTTTTACAATGGGGTCGCCACTTATTTAATTATTGAAAAAAATAAGAAAACCATAATTGGAAAATTCCTCATTTTATTGATTTGAAATTTGAATTTACATTGATCATAGGAAATTACATGGTTTTGGTCCTAGATACAATCTAAGGTAAAGTACATGACTTTGTTTCCTAGTTACAATCTAAAAATAAAAAATTATATAGATTAGCATTTGATCTACTAACCCTCGATCTAAGTTCGGAGGCTATGTTACAAGGTGGGAAGGTGTTAGGCACCCACCTTGCCCTGTGAAACCGGTCTTCTAGACTATGGTGGCCAACAATCATATCATATCATCCAATATGTCAATCATTTTACATGTTAAATTTAATATGTGTGCATATGATAAATCTTAATTTAATTTATTAAGCATTACATTTGGATTGAAAAATAAATTCTAGTGAATGTGTGTGGATGGTGATAATCTAGATTCAAGGATTTGAAAAGATTATTAAACAAACATGTTTTTCATATTTTTGATGTGGATTTAAGATCAAAACTAGTGTTTATGCATGAACATGTGATGAACAACCAAGAACATGTGAAGAGCACATAAGAACATTTAAAAACATTCAAACATATTCAAGAGAATTTAAATAATTGTCATCATGCTTTAATCTTAAATTCTCATCATGACAACATAAAAAACAAGTTAGGGAAAAAAATTATATCTTTATGCAAGATCCATACAATGAAGGAGGAAACTCTTGGTAGAGGTCTCGAAGGTGGAGGAGAAAAGAAGAACTAGGAGAGGGAGAGTAAGTCTCACTCAATACCTTGAGTCTCAAGAAGACCAAGATATGACAAAACTACTCAACTTCACTAGAACTCAAGAGAGGAGAAGAGAGGGGATTTTTTATGTGGTGTCTTTGGAATGAAGGAGATGGAGGGTTTATATAGTAGTGGTGGACGGAATATGAATGGAAGACTATTTAATAAGGGTTGACAAGGATTATGAACCTAGACCTCATTTTAGCCTTGGGAAAAATTTGGTACATTAAATGGAGAGATTGGTGGGAGTGGGGAGCAAGCAAAATTTCGGTTTTCCCGTAGCTGCTGTAACAGCCTGTAGAGCCAATTTCGAAAAATCATATCTGACTCGGTTCTGATGGAATTGTCTCATTTTTGTGCTCAAATTGAAGCCCTGGATGTCTAGTTTTTGGGAAAATTAATCTCGTTCAAAGATTCAAAATATTCTGAGAGATATCGATAAAATGGTAAGCAGAAGTCATTTGTTAGAAAATGGTTTCAGCACAATTAACATTAATAGGTCCCAAATTAGCTCCCAATTAACATTAAATGGCTCCAATCACTCCCATTTCAGACTTAATTGGTTCCAAATTTACTCTAATTAAAAGATGATTGCACAAATTACTCATCGAATAATTAATGTTTAACTATCTAATTAATTAGGTGTATGCAACCTCACCATAAAATATAGCCCTAACTAATCAAATTATGACATGTCATTGATCTCAAATTGATTACACTTATAACCAATTAAAATCAATTGTTCATAATCACATATAGTAGGACTAAATTTGTGATAATGCATCTCAACCATTAAAACTTGAGTTGATGATAACTTTCAATCTGGTGGTCTGATTAAAGTTTATGACCAGTCAATTTGATCGTTACAACATCAAGATCATGTTAGTGAAATGAGATTAAGGATCTAATGGTCAGAATCAAGATACATACTTTCAGTGCAAAATTACCATTTTACCCTCCATATGAAGTTAAATACGGATTGCAAAATGGGGTGTCAACATTAATTCAAGAGGAAAGGCAAAGATCAATTGGGCAAGGTAGCAACAATGGTCCTTTTGTTGAATCCATAGCTCTTGCAACTAAATTAATGAATCTTGGTTCCAAGAATTTCAAGAAAGGAAAGGAAAGGAAAGGACTACTTGCAGCCATTATAGCTTACTTGGTCATACTGTTGAGAAATGCTACAAAATCCATGGATATCCTCCTAGATACAAGACCAAGTCAAGGGCCAATTAAGTGTCCACTCTTGAGTCTACTTAAGAACCTGCTACAACTCCCACACAGTAATAGCAACCCTTCCCTTTTACTCTTAAGTAGTGCTAGAAGCTGCTTGCTATGATTGGAGGCAATGATGTTCAAAATAATGCCATTGCTATGCCCAACAATGTCTCTTTCAATCAAGCTGGAACATCTCAATCCACTCCATTGGCAAGTAATCTCAAGCATTCCATATTCTTTGCTAAGTTTGTGAATAGAACTACTTTTGGTAATGATACATGGGTCATGGACAAAAGAGCAAGTGATCATATTATATGTTCCATATCTCTTTTCAATCTTATACCACTGCTGCTCACTGTATTGTTGAATTGCCTAATAGTGAATCAACACTTGTTACCCACATTGGATCTGTTAAACTCTCTGCTTCTCTAACTTTTGAACATGTTCTTTGTGTTCCATCCTTTTCTTTCAACCATTTATCTATTAGTCAACTTACTCAAAAGTTGCCTCTTTGTCTTGTGTTTTTGTCTCAATTATGTTTCATTCAAGACCTTTCTTGTTGGAGGACGATTGGACCGGACAAATTCCACAATGGTCTGTACTTTTTGCAAAAATCAACCTCTAGGACTGCACCTTCTCTGTCTACCTACCTTTCCATCAACATGGCTTTTAAGTCAACCTTTTCAACTTCTGCTTCCAATAAAGATATGTCAACCATATGGCATTTTAGATTATGACACCCTTCTTTCAATAAACTTTTACCTTTAAAGAATGTATCACCTTCTTTCTTTAATAAATGTACTAATGTTTGTACTATCTACCCCTTGGCTGATAGGCCAAGAATATATTGACCTCATTGTGATAAATTACCAATTAATTAGCTAAGTGAATTAATTAAGTTAATTAACATGCAATACGTGTGGTAGCACAAAAAAATCATCAACTAAGTTAATATACAGCGAAAAATAAAGTTGACACGTTGATTTGTTTAGGAATGGGGAAAATCACCAAGGCAAAAACCCCATCGAGTGATTTAAGATCACCACTCTTGAGAATTCACTATTATCATAACAAGCGGTTACAAGTAAAGAAATCCCAGTACCTTATACCAACCTACAATTGAACTCTTACCCCAATACCCAATTGGATTTGTTCTATAGTGACAATCTCTCATTTTTAATGCACAGCTCCTAGTACGTGACTAACCAATTTATGCACAAATCCAAGTGCGTGACTAACTCACCAACTTGAGAAGAATGTTAGCTGCAAAGTTCTTCAGTTCATCAACACAATGAAGATCACGAAACTCCTTGGTGACAAAACCCTACGGCATACAAATGCAGTAGCTTCTTGAAGAGAAAGATGAACTAGGGCAAGTTGTCTCTAGTCACAATATGCTTGTGAAAAACCTTTGCATCAAGTTGCACTCACTTGCATCAGCTGTGACAACCCTTAAAAAAATCCTTATATATGTTTAGGGTTATGAGAAAAGAAAGTCCAAACATGTATGCACGGATTGGATGAAAATCAAAACTGAAAATCTGATTTTCATAAATCTTGATAGATAGGGTATCTATCGAGCAACTGTCGAGCATCAGACAAAAGCTGCCTTTTAAACCTCAATAGATGCTATCTGTCGAGCTAACTGTCGAGCTTTAAAATCCAGTACTTCTTCACTTGATTCTTAAACAGATTTGCATGCCTTTAACACTTGGACTTGAACTCTTGTTCCTTGAAGTATTAAACACATCCTAAATCTACTCCATTACAAGTAAAGTGTATTTTGTCAAATGATTATCTAATTCTAAATTAACATATGTTCCTAACATGATTCACATATGTCCTAACATTGGCTAAATAAAAGAAATTGCCTTTTTCTTCTCATAAAAATTTGTAGGTTGAATCTTTTTCTCTAATTCATGTGGATGTTTGGGGTCCATATTTTTTCAATACACATGATGGTTATAAGTTTTTCCTTACTATTGTTGATGATGCTACCAGGTCTACCTATGTTTATCTCATGAAAGCCAAATCTAATGTCAAACACCTTCTTATTTCCTTCTATAATATGATTCTTACTAAATTTGGCATTTCAGATTAGATAATGCTCCAGAATTTTCTTTACTTGAATTCTTTAGTGCTTATGGCATCATTCATCAAAAGAGTTGTGCTTATACTAGTTGACACAACAAGAAGTCACCATCTAGTTTTTGCAATGATCTAGGAACCATATATATAGCATCCTCTCGAGGAATGACCTTTTGATCTTACTCCCAGAGATATGGGTTCAAAGTTTAGATACATTCTTGGGAATTTGTTAGGCACCCAAGATCGCCCAACCATAAGGTTGGCCTCGCATTATTGTGTCTTACGTCTTAACCTCATTAAAAACATGTTCAACACTTGTATTTATACTCACACACACACTTGCATACATCTAAGCATACAATCATGGCATCATTCATCCCAAAACACGTACATATCTACCCTTAAACAAAAGAGGGTCAATCATGGCATCATTGTGTTTTACGTCTTAATCTCGTTAAAAACATGTTCAACACTTGTATCTATACTCACACACACACTTGCATATATCTAAGCATACAATCATAGCATCATTCATCCCAAAACATGTACACATCTACCCTTAAACAAAAAAGGGTCAAACCCATATGCACATAAAAACCCTAGTATGTGAAACCCTATTATACCATGCATCTTAAATAAGGCAACAACAAATCATGGCAGCAAAACATAAGCATCAACATGGCAGCAAGCAAATCATATCATGGATCAAAAACATGGCATCAACTTTGTACACATATATCAAAGGAGGATTAAGAAACAACATGCAAGTTTATGTGAATCCATAACTCACCTTACAGCACCTCAGCACCTGTGGCATCAATGCGTGAAAAGAATGAAACAGAAGAATTAGGTTTCTAGGCAATGGCCTACATACACAAATAGAGGCCTACATACGCGAGCCAAATCCCATGTACACAATATTTAATCTACGTACGCATGCTCATGGCACACACACGCATGGTTGTTCAAAACCCTAACCCAGAAACAAACTATGCAGAAAATAAAGCATGAACTAAAACCCTAATTCTAACAACCAAACATGTTCCTAAACATAAAAAGGGCATACAAGTAAACTACACAAACATATATAAGCATAAACGAAGCAAAGAAACAAGATTAAAACAATAAAAAAAATGTTAAAGAGAAAAAGAAAGGTTGAAACTTAATACCTCAAAAAGGAGTTCTCAAGTTTTGATTTTGACCGTTACCCTCAGTCAAATCTAACACAAGTCAATAAAATGTGATTAGCCACTTCAAACTAAAAGGATTGGAGCTAGAAAAGGTACCAATCAGATAAAAATGACTTAAGTGTGTTTTGTGAAAAACTCTCTTTTGATTCACTATTTTCTAGCAAATGGAAAAAAAAAATGGTTTGGAATGGCTCCTAAATAATGTGGGATTTATTTCAAACCTCAGCCATTATTACAGACTCTGAAACCCTAGTTGCAAATGCAAGCACACTCCTACATACGCATGCTTTGGCCTACATACATAGGGCCACTTTGGTCATTTTATTTCCAAAAATAGATTTTTGCTCATTTAAAAGTTATATTTTCCATTTTAACATTCCTCAAGTCAATTTGATATTTGATTAGGCTCTAAACTAGCCTTAGGCCTTAAAGTTCGGGCATCATTGGCGAATGAGGGCCCTGATAATGCCTTAAAATGTATACTTGTTATATATTTATGTGGGGGTTATCTCTTTATTACTATATGTGAGATAAACCTAGGAATAAAAGAAAAGCATGCTTCAAATTTTTAAAATAGTGATTTTAATGAGAATATCTTCCATAGTAACAAAATTGAATTCTAGATTATCATGTAGTGGATTAAGAAAAATTAATGATCATGAATATATGTTGATATAAATTAACAAGGTGGATTCCAAAACTTTAATTTCTTTCTCTTGATTGTTTACATCTTTTTACTACATTAATATTATCTTTGCTTAGTTTGATTATTTTCTTAGCTCTCTATAATTTCAAAACAACTAATTTTTAATAAACTAGATTAGGATTAATTTGGTTAAGATTTAACTAATTTTTCTATGCTCATACAAGTACCTGTGGGTTTGACCTCATTCTTGTCAAATTAACTATACTTTAATACAGTTTGTGCACTTATGAGTACTTTAAAATTTTACAATAATATATATAGTGGACTTTATCTTCTTATCTTTTTTTTTTTTTTTTCCTTTCTTCTTTGACTCCAAATATTAAATACTAAATATGCTTAATTATGAGTTGCAACATCTAAAGCAGAATATTTTTTAATAATAGAAACAATTTGAATTGTTAATAGCTAGATATTAGATCTATGTTGTGTTAGGTTCAAGGTAATTTTCAACTGATAAGCCAAAAACGTATTGACCCATTGTGATTAAATTAATTAATTAATTAGCCAAGTTATTAATTAATCAATTTAACATGCAAATGTGTGGTAGTACAAACAAATCACCAATAAACTAATTATGCAGTGGAAAATAAATGACACGGCAATTTGTTTACAAATGGAAAAAAACATGACGGCAAAAACCCCACCGGGTGATTTTTAGGTCACCACTCCTGAAATTCCACTATTATCACAACAAGCAGTTACAAATAAAGGAATCTCAAGTACCTTACCAACCTACAGTTGAACCATTACCCCAATACCCACTTGGACTTGTTCTGTAGTGACAGTTCTCCTTTTTTGATACACAGCTCCCGAGTACGTGACTAACTAATTGCGTAGATCCCAGTACGCGACTTCAATCACCAACTAGTAAGAGTTGTTGGCTGCAAAGTTCTTCAGTTCATCAACGATGAAGATCAAAAAGATGCTTGGTCACAAAACCTAAAGGTGCACATACACAGCAACTTCTTCAGAAGAGATGAACAATGGCAAAATTTTGTCTTTGATCACAATTTGCTTGAACAAATTTTGCTCAATGCTTGTGCAACTTGTGAACACGTTGATGGCCCTTAAAACAATCCTTTTATATGCTTAGGGTTAGAAGAAAAGAAGGTCCAAAAACACATTCACGAATCCCAAGAAATCATATCAGAAAATCTAATTTTATAAATCTCAATACATAGAAGCTATCGAGCAGCTATCGAACAGATGTCAAGCTTTAATAATTTAGCACTTCTTCAGCTTGTTTCTTGGATAGACTTGATGACTTCAACACTTGATCTTGAAAACTTGTTTCTTGAAGTATTAAAAATATTTAAAACCACCCAATTACAAGTTTAGTGCATTTTGTTAAAAGATTAGCCAATTACATAAAAGAATGGCATATGTTATTTAACAAGTGAAACCACATATGTCCTAACAATCTCCTCCTTTGGCAATCTATGAGAAAACCACAACAAATAAATGACCATATGAGAGAAGTCATAAATCACTCAACTCATATTCACTTGTTGAATACAATAAAATCTATCCTAACACAAACTCTTGGAAAACTTTGTAAGAAGAGAGTTTATGGTAAGTAGACTTTGACAACCTGTATTTCTAAAACACTTTAAACAAAACTCATCAAGGCATCTTTGTGTAAAACAGAAATAATAGATTGCATACAGGTATAAGAAATATGTGTATAAAGATAGAAAAGAAACAACACATGTAAAGGAAGGTGAAAGAAACATACATCCACATATAGAGAAAATAAGTACAATGTATGTAAAAACTGGTCACAAGACCCAATATACATGAACAATGTATCTAATAAGGTAGAAAAGAAAAAGATAAATCAAATCCTCACTACATCCTTCATATCAATACTCTCCTCATAACAAAATGTCCTATACTAACTCTCCCCCTAAGTATGACTACTCTCAATATCCAAAACTACTCCCCATTTTTGTCACGAGTGACAAAGTGTAAGAGTGTCAAGTAAACATCCTATCGGTAGAGCTAGCATCTCCATCATCATCCGAAGCGTCATCGTCATCACCATCATTATCATCATCCTTAGCATCAGAATTAAAAGCCACTAGAGAAGGTGGTGGAGGAGAAGCCTTAGGAGCAAAGCCACCCATAGTCACCTGCAGTCATGCAATACGACCGACACGAACATTCACCTGATACAACTTAGTAAAGAGTGTATCAAAGCGAGCATCCATGCGCTGCAACTACGTCATGATGTCTCCAAGTGATACATCACCCATGGAAGTGGAGGGAGTGGATGTGGATGAAGCTGAATGAGATGGAGCCAGACGGGAGGAAGGAGTAGAATCCGACTGTCGTGACCTAAACTGCACTGCACTACATTTTACGGTAGCAGCATTTATGGCACAAATGTGTGTAAAGTGGTGAAAAGGGACCAAAAAATGGCATAAAATCCTCGTGATAGCAAAAGGAAAGATGAGCTTATCATGGGACGCCGAATCTAAATGAACATCTATGATAGAAAGAATGAAATGAAAAGGAAAATTTATGATAAGATGCTCAAGAAGAGATAAAAAAAACTGAGCACGAGGATTTGTGATAGAGTTGTAGTGAGAGAGTGGATGGAGTACAAAAGTCATCACCATGTTCATAAAGTAAGAACCTTTAGCAAAAGGCTTACATGGTGTATACTAACACTCACCCCAGTCAACAGGGCGCTCACAAAAAGCAACCATGAGCTCATCTTTGGACACAGTCTATAGACGCTCACAACTAGGATAGTTAGGATGCTCTATCCTAGGAACCCAAAGCACATCCGCAACAAGTTGCAGTGTGACAGGAATGCGCGTATCTCAAACGCAAGTGAAAAAGAAAGGTATTGAACGATCAATCCCATGCATGTTGGAGTAAAACTCCTAAATAAGCACGAAAGAACAAATGACCAGGACATCACACAATGACTTCCATCCCCGACTGTGAATACGACCAACACGAACGTTCACCTGATACAACTTAGTAGAGAGTGTATCAAGGCGAGCATCCATGTGCTGTAGCTGCGCCATGATGTCTCCAAGTGATACATCGCCCATGGAAGTGGAGGGAGCAGATGTGGATGAAGCTGAACGAGTGTTGCCAGATGAGAGGGAGGAGTAGAATCCGGCTATCGTGACCTAAACTGCGCTGCACTACATTTTACGGTAGTGGCGTTTATGGCACAAATGTGTGTGAAGTGGTGAAAAGGGACAAAAAAATAGCATAAAATCCTCGTGATAGCAAAAGGAAAGATGAGCTTATCATGGGATGCCGAATCTAAATGAACATCTATGATAGAAAGAATGAAATGAAAAGGAAAATCTATGATAAGATGCTCAGGAAAAGATAACAAAAACTGAGCACGAGGCTCTGTGATGGAGTTGTAGTAAGAGAGTAGATGGAGTACAAAAGTCATCATCATGTTCATAAAGCGAGGGCCTTTAGCAAAATGCTTACATGGTGTATACTGACACTCACCCTAGTCAACAGGGCGCTCACAATAAGCAGCCATTAGCTCATCTTTGGACACAGTCCACAAACGCTCACAACTAGGTTAGTGAGGATGCTCTATCATAGGAACCCAAAGCACATCTGCAACAAGCTGCAGTGTGACAAGAATGTGCGTACTTTAAATGCGAGTGAAAAAGAAAGGTACTGAACAATCAATCTCGTGCATGTTGGAGTAAAACTCCTGAATAAGCACAAAAGGACAAGTGACCAGGACGTCACACAGTGACTCCCATCCTCGACTGTGAATACGACCAACACAAACGTTCACCTTATACAACTTAGTAGAGAGTGTACCAAAACGAGCATCCATGCGCTACAGTTGTGCCATGATGTCTCTAAGTGATACATTACCCATGGAAGTGGAAGGAACAGATGTGGATAGAGCTGAACGAGATATTGCCAGACGGGAGGGAGGAGTAGAATCCGGCTATTATGACCTAAACTGCGCTGCACTATATTTTACGATAGCGGCGTTTATGGCACAAATGTGTATGAAGTGATGAAAGGGGACAAAAAAATAGCATAAAATCCTCGTGATAGTAGAATGAAAGATAAGCTTATCACGGGACGCCGAATCTAAATGAACATCTATGATAGAAAGAATGAAATGAAAAGGAAAATCTATGATAAGATGCTCAAGAAGAGATAACAAAAACTAAGCATGAGGCTCTGTGATGGAGTTGTAGTGAGAGAGTAGATGGAGTACAAAAGTCATCACCAAGTTCATAAAGCGAGGGCCTTTAGCAAAAGGCTTACATAGTGTATACTGACACTCTCCCCAGTCAACAGGGCGCTCACAAAAAGTAGCCATGAGCTCATCTTTGGACACAGTCAGCAGACGCTCACAACTAGGACAGTTAAGATGCTCTATCCTAGGAACCCAAAGCACATCCACAACAAGCTGCAGTGTGACAGGAATGCGCGTACCTCAAACGCGAGTGAAAAAGAAAGGTACTGAACGATTAATCTCGTGCATGTTGGAATAAAACTCCTGAATAAGCACGAAAGAACAAGTGACTAGGACATCACACAGTAACTCCCATTCCCGACTATGAATGACAGAGGGAAGGTCAGTGTCGGTGAAGTCCACCAAAATGACTTGGCGTTCCGAATGAACACCTCGTCTAAAGAAGTTCTCCGAGAAAGCCTTACGAGCATCCTCATCATGAAACCGAATGTTAGAAGGAGTAGGATCAGAAGATGAAAATGTCCTAGAATGCAGAAAGTTTTGGGACGGAGCAAACTTACGTTTAGGTGCCATAAACAGAACTAACGTAAACAAAGAGAGAGAGAGAGAGAGAGAGAGAGAGAGAGAGAGAAAAACTCAAACAAGTCCTAAGCAATTCAAATATATCAAATATATTGAAAAGAGAGTACATATGCTAGGGGACTACATGAACATGTGACATGCAAAAGAAAATACATCATGGGCTCAGCCCAATCCAATCCTACCAGCACACAAGCATATCGCACACATCTAAATGCATGAAAATACAATTATAATATATATGCAATACAATGTATGAGATTTTAATCACATTTAAATGAAAACCCAACCCAAAATTTCAAGAAACACTCATCAATTTTGAAAACCCCAAACCTAGCTTTCAAATCATGAAATGCATGAAGCATGAAAGATTAGTAGCTTACCAAGTGTAGAAAAACTTGAAAAAAGCTTGAAGAAACCTTGAGGATCAAGTTTGGAGTGAGATGAGAGAGTTTGGGAGAGAAAACAAAGAGCTATCGAGAAGGAGATTGACAGAAATGAGAGGTGGATCGCACAAGGAGCTTATATAGATTCCTTAGTAAATCTTGACAACTGAGGTGTCGAGAGGTATCGAGTCATCTTTCGAGGTAGGTGTTAAGACAGATGAATGTCGACAGCTGAAGGTGTCGAAAGGTATCGCAGAACAAGACATCAGACATAAGAAAAGAAGTTCGATCAATCCACCAGGTGTCAAGAAGCTATCGAGAAGGCAAGAACTTTCTCGATCGATCCACCAATTGTTGAGGAGGTGCCGAGATTGCAATAAAAAAAAAAAACTTGAGAAGCTCAACAGATAGATAAGTATCAAGGAGGTGTCAAGACAGCTTTTAAAAATAGTTTTTCGAGAAGAGAAACACACAAACATGAATGCAATCCAACATATAACTTAACCAATGATCCAATCAACATATTAAGCTCTCAAAATTATCTCTCAACAAAAATTTTAAGCACATGGATCCTCAATAAAACACACGCACATACTAAACAAATCTAACTAATTTTATATTTCAAAAATAAGTCAAGACAGTTTAGTGAGTATACATTAGCACATGCAAAACATTTATGATGGCCAAATCACATTAGACCTGTACATGTATCAAGAGTAGCAAAAAATATTGCGTGTTATGTGTAAAAAACATCGCAAGGCTGCATATGTGTATACATGTTATGACAATTTGAGATATGAGAAAATCACTTTAACTCACACACAGTCATAATTGTTTGATGGGGACTATCACCTTCGAGATATATTCTATAACTCCCACATCTTCTAGAATACACACTTGCAATTATATTTAAAACATGTTTGATCTTTTTGCTTTTTATTTTCTTTGCATATTTTCTTTTATTTTAGCATATTATGAATGGGTATATGAAAGAGAGAAAAGAAATACCCAAGATGTTAAGCATTTGAAACTGCACTTTTGCTATGCCGAAGCATACATGTGTCATATTATGATTGGCGGGCAACAGCGATGAGATAGTTATTTATATATTTCTCTTAAGATTTTCTAGTCCTACTATCAAAAAAAGTGATATGAGTGTTAAGTTCAAAAGATAACTTAATCTTACTCATCACAAACAAAAGCCACAAAACTCACTTGCTTAATTGTGCATATAGATGCTCATCTAAGTTACAAAAGATACAAAGTTTAGAAAACTTTATTTCAATGGCCATCCAAGGTACATAAGTACCAAAATACACAAAACACACATTATTTTTGTATTTTTTTGATTTTTCAATTTTTTTTATTTTAAAAACAAAACTAATAAAACTGAAAACAAACAAACAAAAACATGTTAAGCAAAGCAAAGCATATAACTAGATGCAAATGCATGGGGAAGAAGGACAAGAGAAGGAGATCAATCCATGGAGATGACACCAATGTTTTGATGAAGGAACTCAAAACGTTTGCTATCAAGTGGTTTGGGAAACAAGTCAGCCTTTTAATCATCAATGTAGATAAACTCAAGAGTGAGAGTACCATCTTCGACAAGCTCCCTGACGAAGTGATGTCGAATCTCTATGTGTTTGGTTTGAGAATGTTGAACCGAGTTCTTAGAGATATTGATGGCACTGGTATTGTCACAATAAATAGTGAGATGCTCTTGACAAATACTATAATCATGAAGGAGTTTTTGCATCCAGAGGAGTTGGGTGCAACAGATATCAGCAGCGATACACTCAACTTCTGCAGTGGATAAAGAGATTTAGTTTTGCTTTTTGCTCATTCAAGAGACAAGATTGTTACCCACATAAAAACAACCCCCCGAAGTACTCTTTCTATCACCAGCATTGTCAGCCCAATCAACATCAGAGAACCTAGCTAAGACATTATTTGTGTCCTTGCTATACCACACACCAAACTCAGCAGTGGTTTTGACATACTTTATAATTCTTTTTAAAGCAGTCATATGTGATTCTTTGGGGTTAGCCTGATATCTGGCACATACACCAACACTGTATCTAATGTCAAATCTACTAGCAATAAGGTAAAGAAGTCTACCTATCATGCTTCTATAGAGAGAATGATCAACACTCTTGCCTAACAAGTTTACAATAAGTTTAACACTTTGGCTCATAGGGTTTCTAACAGAACTGATAGATTCCAAACCAAACTTTTTCACTAGATTTTTAGCATAATTAGATTGAGATAGGAATATACCTAAATCTTGTTGGCGAATCTGCAATCCAAGGAAATGAGTCAACTCTCCAATCATGCTCATCTCAAACTCGGCTTGCATGAGTTTTGAGAAGTCATGAGCAAGTTCATCCTTAGTCGACCCAAAGATAATATCATCAATATAGACTTGAGCAACTATCAACTCACCATCTTCCCTTTTGATGAAGAGAGTTTGATCATCCTTTCCTCTTGTAAACCCATGTGACACCAGATATTGTGTGAGTCTATGATACCAAGCTCTAGGGGCTTGCTTCAACTCATAAAGTGCCTTTTTGAGGTACAACACATGATCCAAAAAGTGTGGATCAATGAATCCTTTTGGTTAAGCCACATAAACATCCTCTTTAAGTAAGTCATTCAAGAAAGCAGTCTTCACATCCATCTGATAAAGTTTGAACTTCAGCTGACATGCTAGGGCAAAGAGAATTATGATTGACTCCATTCGGGCAACTGGGCAAATGTTTCATCATAGTCTACTCCTTCAATTTGTGAGTATCCATGAGCTACAAGCCGAGCCTTGTTGCAGATCACATTGCCTTCTTCATCAATCTTATTGTAGAATATCCACTTTGTTCCGATGATGTGCTCACCCTCAGGTCTAGGTACTAAAGTCCAAACCTCATTCCTCTGAAATTGAAGCAATTCATCATGCATCACTTCAACCCAACTTTCATCCTGAAGAGCTTCCTCAACTTTTGTGGGTTCAACATGTGACAAATAACAAGAATAAGACACAAAGTTAGCAACACATTTATCAACTATGCATTTCCTTAAAGTGATTTTATTCATGTTTCCCACAATAACTTCTAGAGGATGATTTAATTTAATCCTAGAAGAAAGTCCTTTCTCTTCATGAGATTCAGAATCTGGAGAAATAGGTATGTCTGCAGAGTCTTCCATAACACTAGGAGTACCGGGAGTACTTGGAGATGCATGTTCTTGTTCAACGATGTCTTGAACTTCCTTAGGCTCATAAGGAAGAATTTCTTTGGGGAGTTCCTCAATGCTTTTCTCAGGACTAGAATCTGAAGACTCATCAATGACAACATTTACTGTCTCCATTACCTTCATAGTTCTTTTGTAGTATGCCCGATAAGCCTTGCTTGTAGAAGAGTAACCCAGAAATATAGCTTCATCGCTCCGAGAGTCAAACTTTCTCACATTCTCTCTATCCTTAAGAATGAAACAAGTACTTCTAAAGATTCTGAAATACTTCACATTTGGCTTCCTTCCTTTCCATAACTCATAGGGAGTTTTTTTGGTACCGGGTTTGAAGTACACCTTATTAACCGTATGACATGCAATGTTTACGGCTTCTCCCCACAAGTTTCTAGCCACATTTTTGTTATGCAACATGGCTTTGGCCATCTCTTGAACAACCCTATTCTTCCTTTCTACCACACCATTCTGTTGAGGCGTAATAGGAGCAGAGAATTCTTGAGATATACCTAATCTTATGCAAAAGGACTCCATACATGAGTTCTCGAATTCTTTACCGTGGTTACTTCGAATTCGGTCAATCTTTAGGCCTTTTTCATTCTGCAGTCTTGTGCACAACTCCTCAATGTACTCAAGAGCATCAAACTTGGAAATGGCCTCTATTGACTTTTCAAAAATTATTCCTTGATTCTAGAAAATATATCCTAACGATTAAAAAAATATATTTTTAAATAATTAATACAACCTAAGATGCAACTTGAGGGGAAACAAAATGTGGGGGTTGTGTGGCATTTTGGATGTTAGACTAGAATTTTTTTTTTTTTTTTTTCAAGGGAAGGAAGTAAAAATAAATTTATAAGGGTAAGGATATGCTATAAACTAAGTTGTAACAACTCTTACAATAATGCACGTATGATAATGTCCCAAATAGACTTCTGTCCAAGATTATATTTAAATGAAAACTTCTATGTCAAGATTGAATTTTTGACCAAATGACCACTTAACATGTGTGCATTTTGCAAGAGTTGCTACAACTTAGCTTGCAGTAAATTCTTGCCCAATTTATGATAGACTTTAGTTTGAATAGAATATAATTTGTTAAAATTTAAATTATAAATTTTTATGTAGATTAAGCTATTGTCAATTTTATCCCTTAATTTTAGAAAATATATCCTAACAATTAAAAAATAATAAGTTAATAATTAATGACAGTAGTTGCTTATTGGGAAAAAAAATTACCAATGAGAGAGAGAGTATCATATAAATTTATCAAATTCTATGAATACACACAATATGTATATCCATCCAATACAAATACATATGCATAAGTTGTAACTTGAAAAAAGCAAAAAATAAAATAAACAAAAATGTGGGGTGCGAAAGGGATTCTATGGAAAGAACATTGGTGAATATATATAAGTTTTGAATTTTAATAATAGATTTTTTAGTTGGAGTAAGATTTGAATTTCTGAAACTTAAATACATGTTGCATGTGTTAAAACACTTATTGTCACTTTGGAAAAAAAAAAATGAGAAGAACAAATAAGTTGTTGTCACTATCAATTGAAACATAGATGCATGCTACATGTTTTGTTAAAAAACTTATAGTTGTTTTTACAAAAGAAATTGATAAGAACAAAGAAGTTGTTGTCTCTATCAACTGAAACATATATTTTGTTTAAACACTTATTATTTTTTTATCTAAAAGCATGTTGCATATCTTGTTAAACACTTATTAATATTTTATCTAAAGAAATTAATAAGAACAAATAAATCGTTGTCTTTATCAACTAACAGATGCAAGTTTCTTGTTTTATTAAAATACTTATTTTAAGGCATAAATATACTTTTGGTTCTCCATTTTGGGTTAATTCTCATTTTGGTCATCACCTATTTTTCCCTGGATGTGATCCCTAAAATCAAAAAATCGTTCTCATTTTAGTCCCTATCCTCATCTCACTAACAGAAATAGGCTATGTCACAAACAGAGTGACACAACTAGCACGTTAGGCACTAACGTGGCCATTAAAATAATATTAAAAAAATTTAGGGTAAATTACAAACTACTCTCCTAAAGTTTGGAGATGTTTAGATTTTACACCCTGAAGTTTCAGAATTTGGATTTTACCTCTTGAAATTTGGGGTATTTGGATTTTACACACAGACGTTTTAGAATTTAAATTTTATCTCCTAAATTTTAGGGGTGTTTGTATTAATTGATTTACTAGAGTTTGGAGGTATTTGGATTTTATACCCTAACATTTCAGAATTTGGAATGTCAGAATGTGATATCCAAACATTCCCAAACTTTATGAAGTAAAATTCAAATTCTAAAACGGCAGGGTATAAAATCCAAGCAACCCTAAACTTTAAGAAATAAAATTTAAATTCTAAAATTTTAAGGTGTAGAATCCAAACATCCCCAAACTTTAGGAGTGGAACTTGTAATTTGAAAAGGAATTGGACATGAAGGTTATTTGGCATTGCGGAATTTAAAATTTCTTTGGGTTTTTGCTAGGGACAGAGAATATTTATAGTGCTAGCCACTTAACACTTCTTTTTTTCAGGATTATCCAGACCAGTTTTATGCCTGCATTTAGTTAAGAATTAAATGTGATTCCTTTCAATTAATTGATTCTTTGTGGTTTTTTTTTTTTTTCTTTTTTCTTTATTTTTTTTTTTTACTTGGAATTTGGCAATATGTTTGAAAAATATTAGACGTAATATAACATTTAGAACAATAATGCTTAAAGACTAAAACCGAAGTTTTGATTTTTTGTTTTGTGTGTTTTAGTTTTTATTATTATTATTATTTACTTCATAACACTATTTTATTTTTAGTTAGAGGAATATTTGGAGATATAACAAGATAATAAATATAACATTTATATGATTTTTAGACTAAGGGAAACCTAACAATATATTTGACTTTTACCGTTATGAATCATGTCAAAAATAGGAGAAAAAAGGAGTGAGAAAATAAGATTTACAACACTAGCACTTACAAAATAACCTAACTTTTGTAAGTACTAGCAAGACTTATAAACTAAAGACTCACTCAATGAGCTCCTAAATATGGAGTCCCAAAGCAAAACCTCATACAGCAGTAGGCCAAAACATGGCCCGTTTAATATGTTGATCAATTATTACATCTTATGTGCAACTTCCAGTGCCCATGCAACAGCTTCATCAGCAATGACATAAGTCACCTTTATATATTGATTTTCCTAGATCAGATCCTCCAACTTTCTAGGCATAACCCTAAACATAGATTCACTAATTTTTCTCGTCCTTTTGGTCATCCCTTGGTCCAAGCCTATCTGGGATCGATATCCTGCTACAATATCAATCTGGTGCTGCCAATCTTCCTTTCCTAACATTTTTGCAAAAACTCGAGTGTACGTGTATGGACTATTCACAAATGTGACCTTAATACCATGATCAGCAATCTGTTGTGACAACTTCATGAGAGGCCCTACATGGCCTTGTGCAGGGTATGCTATTGCTAGCACATGTGCTCGCTTGCCCATGATATGTGGTGGTCACTCACAGCCTTCATAAACCAATATATATATATATAGAGAGAGAGAGAGAGATAGAGAGAGAGAGTATACCCTTATGCCCGCAAATCAGTATCTCCAAAAAAATTAGAGATGAGGTTCTGATCTCAAACTCTACGAAAGTGAGAGTTATGTGTACATAGTATTAAACATTTAGTACAAACTTGTGCCCTAACACTTGTTTATATGAGGTAAGTACGGTCTGGTTCGCTTAAGCAAATCTTTGAAATAGGTTAAATCTTGTTACACACTTTTTGTAAATAACACGATTTTAATTAGCCCATGTGGCAGGAAAAATTGCACTGACCTCCCAGCGGTCTTATGCCATTGCATTCACCTCTCCTTTAGTTTGAAATAAGACACTCACCTCTTCAAGATGATTGAAAAGAATGTGCTAAAAATCTCAGAAATTCAAATTCCTTACGAGACGGCATAAGGACGGTAGTTTAAGTGAAGGGTAAAATATGAAATTCAAGATTTTTAAAACTTTTTTTTAATCATACAAGAGAGGTTAGTGTAAATAGTTAGCATTTTAAGGAAGGTGAGTGTTTTATTCCAAACTAGATGGGAGTTGATTGTAATTTCCAAAAAAAACTCAAGGGAAACCAGTTTAATTTTTTCTCATTAATTATTACAAAATAGAAAATGTCAAATGACTAGATGACACAAATTTTGGGGACTTTATCTTTTTATCCTTTTTTTCCCTTTCTTCTCTGACACCAAATATTAAATACCAAATATGCTTAATTATGAGTTGCAACATCTAAAGCAAAATAATTTTTAATAACAGAAACAAGTTGAATTGTTAATAGCTAGCTGTTAGATCTAAGTTGTGCTAGGTTCAAGGTAATTTTCAATGATACCATGAATTCTCTTCAATTCTCAAGCATTCCTTTTTGGTTGCGAACAGCTTAACAAAATTAATTGCGCACCCAAATTTATTACATCAAAAGTCATATTGTGAGTAGGTTTTAGTTAACTCAAATTGTAAAATCTCTTGTCATCAAATAAAAAATTTGGGATTCGAACTCCCTACACCAAAAATCACTTCATGTCTTGGTCTTATAATTAGGAGTAATCATTATGAAACAGACATCATAGGTTAAAATTCTACCACATCTACAAAAATAAATAAAAACCATTTAGCTAACAAATGGCTAATTAGTTTGACCATACGTGTTGAATCAAAATTAACCGACCAACTATCAAAAGACTCCATATTGACATTATTATGTATCTCATCCCCTGCTCTCACTTGATATGAGAAAAAATAATATTACAACAGATATCAAATAATTGAGTTACAAGACTCTTGCCATAAAGAAAAAGAAGCTAGTTTAGCCTAAGAAGCATTAAAAGCTTGTTCAACTAATGATGCTAACTTTGCAATCCATTAAGGAAATCAAAATCCTTACATAGGTTGGTGTACAGAAACACTATTTCTTTCAATCTAAAGCTTCATTTTTATGGAACACGATTCAAAATAATATCTTAAGAAGGACATACTTGAAAACACTTAGAAACAATATAACAGTAACACTTTATAACATCCTTAATGCTTTAATTGTTCAATAAAGCTTTCGAAATTCTTAGAAGAGGATCCACCTTCAGTTACACTCGTTTTGGCCATTTTCTTTAGCTTCAGTGCATTTCTTTTTATACCATCATCAGAGAGCAGTGTTTCTATTTTTGTTTTGATTTCATGCCTCGTGATGAGCCCATTTTCATCTGGGGTCAACCCTAAACCAATCTTCCAAACATCACATATGTAACTCCTGTTATGAAATTGGTCGGTAAAAAAAGGCCAACATAGAAATCGGACTCCCATGCTTATACCTTCCAAGGTTGAATTCCATCCACAATGGCTTACAAAACATGCAATAGAAGGGTGGTCTAACACTTTCTCTTGAGGTGCCCATTCAACAATCATTCCACGATCATTTAGTCTCGTTCTAAACACATGCAAGAATTCAGCAAGTGGTCCATCTATTATATCTGATCGGACAACCCACAAAAATGGCTGGCCTATGAGTTCAAGACCAAGTGCTAGTTCATCAAATTGTTTCTGGCTAAAGTTTGCTATGCTGCCAAAGGCAACATAAATGACTGAACCCACAGGTTGTTTATCAAGCCAGCTAAGACAAGTTGAATTCTGAGGCCAAAAGCTTCCAACATAATTGCTCAATTGATTGCCTAAAAGTAATGGGCCAACAGGTATGATCCCAGGAATTAAATCACAGACCGTTGAGTCAAGTTCATGGAATGAGTTGCAGAGAAGCCAGTTGCATTGTTTGACATAATGGTTCGCTCTCAAAGTATAATGTTCAAAAATAAAGCTTTGTACCTTTGAGTCTCCTGGAAAGCTCCAAGGCAACTCGGTGCTACTGCATGCTGGAATTTCCTTTGACAACCAGATCAAGTTGTCTTTTATTGGAGTTCCTACAGGGTGATTCAACTATTATTTTTTTTTTTCTCAAAATTAAACAAGTATATGTCACTAATTATGTGGCCGGTACATTCTTATCCTTTTTCACCTTTCTTCTACCAAATATTAAATACTGAAGATGCTTGATTATGAGTTGCTCAATAAGGTTTCAGCATGTAAATCAAAATCTTTTTTAATAACATAAACAAGTTAGAATTATTAATAGCAGCAAGATTTTTACCTTTAGTATCTATTATTCCATCCTCAATAAGCTTCGGGACATGAAGTAAAAAAGCCAAGTTTCCTGGTCCACCAGGCCAAACTGCCGCCCTTTTAATTCCCATCTTCTCAGCAACCTCTAGTGCCCACCCAACCCCTATACTAGCAATTACACAACTGATCTGATCATCATCATTTGACTGATTAATTTTCTCGATCAAGTCCATCAAATGGACTGGCATAACTTTCAGCATACTTTGTGTCATCTTAAGAACATCTTTTCGAACATCCCCAGGTTCTAGCCCATCTGGGATTGAGACTAGCCTTATTGGGCTCTTCTCTTCACTCTTCACTGCCATTGAAGCTTTGACTTTTGCATGTATAAACTCAGTGTTAACAAATGTGACCTTGATCCCATGATCAACAATCTTGTGTGACAACTTCATTAGAGGGGCAACATGACCCTGCGCAGGAAATGGTATGACCAGCACATGCGGTTGCCTGCCCTGGCTGTCCATGACACAAATTTTCAAAGGGATTTCGGGCGCACGCATTTTAAGAGGTATTGGTTGGATTTTTATAGCTCTTTCTCACAAACGTGAAATCGGAAGGGGGAGGGCGACAATTAATAAAATAATTTTTTTAAATAATTAATAAAACCTAAGATGCGACTTGAGGGGATAAAATATGGGAGGTTGTGTGGGATTCCCGATTTAAAGCAGGGACGGCGCCACGTTGACCTGAAAAAACAAATTATATATAATAATTTAAAATTTTTTATTTGTTTACTCTTAAAAAAAATTTTGGAATACTCTAAAAAAAAATTTTTTTTTTTTTTTTGCCAATAAAATTAAATTTTGCTCTATAATTTGCTTTACATGCAATAGATAAATGATTGTTTAATTGTGTACATTAAAAGAGATGTAACTTATAACACTGATAATAAAACTATCATGTAATAATTTCAAAATATGAAAACACGTAGAAAACAATTGTGAACTTTATGTATTTGCATGTTTTCTTATTGTTGTTGTTGTTAATATATAAATTTCTCTTTTTATTAGATTATGTAATTTGTGATTTTTAAGGAACGCCTTGAAAAAAAAATTTAGAGCCGCCACTGGTTTTAAGTTTAGAATTTTCTTTTTGTAGGGGAAGGAAGTTAAAATAAAAATTATAATAAACTTTTAGTTTAAATAAAATATAAATTTGATAAAATTTAGGGTAAAATATCATTTTCATCCGTAAGCTTTCACAGAAATTTGTTTTTGGTCCTTAAACTTTCAAAAATTAATTTTTGTCCCTAAAATTTGCAAAATGTTCTACTTTTCATCCTTCCGTATATATCTATTAGTTTAGGTCCTACTAGCTTAATGGAATGCTTACGTGGTATTTGACACTGACCAAACTAATTTATTTTTAAACTTTAAACACGTGTACTAAAAAGTTCAGGTGAGACAAATTTACCCTCAGAGGCTCACACCCACTGACCTACATAACCCAGTCTCAAAAATCTCCAAATTTGAAAAGATTGAAACTCCAACGCCACTCCCACGACCTCAATTGGCGACCTCAGCCTGACAAAGGAGTGTTCAACGAAAGCCTTCTTCCATTGTTGAAGCTAACCATTACTGAAGCAACAGAAAGACTTTGAACCTTCTTGTTATACACAAACAAAAGACAAATTTTTTGCTTAATTGAAAGTTTCTGAAGAAGAAACCTCTCTTGCGTTGTTGAAAGTTTACTAGTGATTTTAAATATTGACTTGCTTTGTTTGGTGTGGAGTAAAAGAGAAATCTTTGAGGGATTCTTGGCTTCTTTGAGTTGGCTGAAAGTTGCTCTTGGAGGTTTGTTAGAAAATTTTGTTTTGTCAGTCTTTTGTTTTTGTTCATTTGATTTTTTTTTTTTTTTTTTTGATCTGAAATTTACTCCGATTGTTGTTTTGTTTTGAAAATGAGCCCATGATATGCCAAAAATTTGATATTGGTGCATGGGTTTATTATTTTTCTTTTTTCAAGTTTAGTGAAGTTCATAGTTCATATTAAATCAGTATTTGATTTTGTCACATTTCTTCTTGTATTGTTTGAAATTTGTTGGTGGATTTGAGTTTAATGAGCTGTGTCTTTGTCAAAACTTTCATGTGGATTTCTCTTAATCGGCAACAAGAGTTGTCTTTGAACACTCAGTCGCCGGTACTTCGTTTCCGGTTTGGGGTCATCGGTTAGGGTCATCGTTTAAGGCCGTGGACTGGCCTGTGAGATTGTGGTGTTGGAGTTTTAAGAGTTTCAGATTTGGGGATTTTTAAGACGGTTGAGGTTTTGATTGGGTTGTGTAGGTGTAAGGGTAAATTTGTTACACTAGTAGAACTGTTTAATCTATGTGGGCCAATCATTGTGCACCATGTGTTTATAAGTTTAAAAATAAATTAGTTTCGGCAATGTTAAATACCACGTCAACATTATATATGGAATGACGAAAATGGAACATTTTGCAAGGTTTAGGGACCAAAAATGAATTTTTGAAAGTTTAAGGACCAAAAATAAACTTTTATAAAAGTTTAGGGATAAAAATAATATTTTACCGCAAAATTTATTGCGTAGATTAAATTGTTGTTAATTTTATCCCATAATTTAATGAAATTTTTCCTAACAATTAAAAAAATAATAATTTAATAATTAATGACAATAGTTGTTTATTAGGAAAAAAATTGTTCCCATGTGAGAGAGAGTATCATATAAATTTATCAACTTCTATAAATCTATACAACATGTATATCCATCCAATACAAATACATATGCATATGTTGTAACTTGAAAAGAACAAAAAATAAACAAAAACATGGGGTGCAAAAGGGATGCTATGGAAGGTCAATCGGTGAATATATGTATTAAAATAACAATAATAGAATTTTAGTTGGAGTGGGATTTAAATTTCTAGAACTTAGATGCCTGTTGCATGTCATAAAACACTTATTGTTACTTTAACCCCCACAAAAACTGATTAAAAACAAATAAGTTGGTCTCTATCTACTGAAATTTAGATGCACGTTGCATGCTTTGTTAAAAAATACCTTATAGTTATTTTACTTAAAAAAATTAATAAGAACAAATAAGTTGTTGTCTCTATCAATTGAAACACATTTTTTTGTTAAAACACTTATTGTTATTTTATCTAAAATGCATGTTGCATGCTTTGTTAAAACACTTATTGTTATTTAATCTAAAGAAATTGATAAAAACAAATAAATTGTTGTTTTTATCAACTAAAACTTAGATGCATGTTGCATGTTTTGTTAAAATACTTATTGTTATTTTACCTTAAAAATTTGATAAAAACAAAAAAACTGTTGTCTTTATCAACTGAAACTTAGATGCATATTTTATATATATTTTATTAAAACATATTGTTTTTTTTTTTAAGGTGTAAATACACTTTTGATCCAACATTTTGAGCCAATTCCCATTATGGTCCTTACTTTTTTTTCCCGGCTACAACTTCATGAGAGGCTCTACATGGCCTTGTGCAGGGCATGCTATTGCTAGCACCTGTGTTCGCTTGCCCATAATATGTGGTGGTCACTTACTGCCTTTATACACCAACATATACATATTTATATCAGTGGCATGCCCTTAAGCCCATGAATCAGTCTCTCCCAAAATATATATATATATATATATATATATATATATATATTAAGAATAAGGTTTTGATCTCAAATTCTGCAAAAGTAAAAGTTATGTGCACAATATTATTTAGACCTTCAGTATAACCTTGTGCCTTGACACTCATTTATATGAGTGAAGTAATTACGGATTTGCTGGCTTAAGCAAATTTTTGAAATAGGCTAAATCTTGTTATACACTCTTTGTAAAAACACAACTTTAATTAACCCATATGGCAGGAAAAATTGCACTGACCTCCCTAAGGTTTTATGTCATTACACTCACCTCTCCTCTATTTTGAAATAAGACACTCACCTCTTCTTGATGACTAAAAAAATGAGCAAAAAATCTCAGAAAAACAAATCCAAATCCTCTATTGGAGAGTGTGAGGATGGCAAGGGTAGAATACGAAATTCATCATTTTTAAAACTTTTTTTCAGTCATCTAAGGGAGGTTAGAGGTAAGTATTTTATTCCAGACTAGACGGAAGGTGAGTCTAATTTCTGAAAAACTCAAGAGAGATCAGTGCAATTTACGCTCATTAACTATTATAAAATAGAAAATGTGAAAAAAACAAGATACCAAAATCAGCAATGATGAGATCAATCTGAATCAATATCATTTTGATTGGTCTTCTTATCAAGTCCTCCAGTTAACCAGGCATGTCACTACTGAGCAATAATCCCACCTAGCTTCCTTTCATCTTTTGGGTCATCACCTGTCTCCAACCCCTCACGAACTGAACAGATGGCAGTGCTAATCCTCAATTCCAATTAACATGGGTACAATGCAATCTTCATTGACATTGTCTTAGAGTATAATTATTGTTGAGTATGTATGTGTGAGTAAAGTCTCACACTGAATAATAATGATAAGAATGAGTAGTTAATTATATATGGTTAGGCCCAAACTTATATGTTTAAACTTTTGAAATAAGTAGTATCTTTATATGTTATATTAACTATTCAATTGGAAAAGAAGTAAGGTCGAGATATGGTACTTAATTTGAACCCACACAAATGTGCATTCCACAACACAAGCTATGAGAGACCACGACCGCAACATTCGCCCACTTCTACCTTGGGCCAAACCAACAAGAATGGTTGAGATCTTGTTCGTGTGCCTCACGGTGGTGATTCAATTTAATATATATTTCCTTCTAAATCAAGGGTTTTGAATGAAGTTACCACTTATTTTATTGGAAAATTAAGAAAGCCATAGATAAATAAATAAAATGTCTCATTTCATTGGTTTGATAAAAATGTACATCAATTTGAATACAACTTAAAACATTACATGGTTGCAGTCCTAGATATAATCTAAGAGAAAATTTACATGGCTTTGATTTTGTAAAGTTCTAAAGATTTAGGAATTTATGTATTTAGAACTCTTATGTGTAATGTTGGCAAATCATGATCAAAACAAGTTGTTTAGTCTTGTTTAGGCTTGCTCAAAGTTGTGTCTTTTATGTAAAGTTGGAATCGAGCTGATATAGAATATACTATGCATTTTAGCCTGGCTCAATTGATCAAAGCTTAAGCTCGATCAATTGAAAATCAAGCAGAATGCGTTTTTTTGCAGAATTCCAACTCAGCCCTATTTCATTTAAAATGTTTAGGGTTTTATGTTTTGCCTTAGATATATAAGGCAAACCCTAGCCACGTTTTAGAAGTTACTCATATTGCTGTTTGTGTGAATCTCTTGTAAGATTTGAGAGTAGCTTTCCTTCACACAAGGTTAGGATTATCAAGGAGGAGATTTTTTCAAGAACTTGATGATCATTTAGTTGTTGTCATAAAAGCTTAAAGATACGCAAGTGGGAGTGCTTGTACTTGCTGGAGAATCCAAGAAAGAAAGAGTCCGTGATCTCGGAGCTTGCAAGTGGTCATGTCAGTTTCTACTGGTGAGTAGCAATAGAATGTTAGTGGTCTAAATTCTATTGTAAAACTTTGATTCTTTCTATAGTGAATTCAAGTCTACCCTAAGGATAGCTAGGTTAAATCCTCCCCAGGTTTTTTACTGATTTGGTTTTCCTGGATCATCATATCTTTGTGTTATTTATATTTTCACTACTATACATGATATGATTGTTTGATTGTGATAACCTAGATCTGGAATTTGGACTAAGTAATCACTTAGCTAATTTACTAGGTTAATCCAATTGTGTTTTAAGGAGTCTAAAAACATATAGTTTCTAGTAACATTCTAAAAAGATGATACTTGGATAAAACCTTAATCTAAGAACCCGTAATCTAAGTTCAAATGTTAAGTTACAAGGTGAGAAGGTGTTCACAGCCAGATAAAATCGATTCACCAGACCATGGTGGTCAATTAACATGTCACATCCCCAAATAAATAATGTGCTATAAGCAAACAAGTGCATGTCAAGATTGAAAAGAAGGGGATGATGAACATGCCATAAGAACATGATTTGAAATTTAAAAGAAAAACATGTGATTGTTTGTGATTAGTGATGATCATGGACCTTTGATATAAAAGATAATGAGAGAATGGAAAAATAAACATGTTATTGCATGTAATTAATGGAAATTAAAGATTAACCATGATTAAATTTATCTCATGAACTACATATGAAAAAATTAATATCACAAGAACATCACTAACATTCTTTGATCCTAGTTACCATGATAACATCACCACAAAATATGTTTTTATTCTATCATAATAGCACTAAAACATAACAACACTAACCTGCATAAAATTAAATAAACAACAAGGGTGGGGGAAGTTCTCTAGAACCATAAAATAGGAGAAATGAAATACTTGGTCGCAATCCAAGACTAGGAAGGTTGGATGCACAATGACCATTATTTTATTCTTCCACTAGAGCTCTAGAAGAGTGGAGTGCCTTGAACTATGAATCACCCATATATTTAAAGAGCATAAGAAGACTCTAGAAAGGGGGTAAGTGCATGGTTTTAAAAAACAAACCGAGAGCCGAACCCTTTTTTAAAAAATTCTAGGGCCAACCTGGTTTTTGATCGGTTTTCACCAGTTTTAGGGGTTTTTACTGAACCGGACTAGCTCTTGATTAAACTAGTTGGACGATCGGTCTGATTTGGTTTTTAAAACAATGGGTAGGTGGGCTAACTCGAATTTTGGGAGCTTTGAATTCAAAATTTGAAGTTGGAGGGAAAAAAGGAGCTAGAATTTTGAATTTTGAGTCAGCTGGTTTCAGCACTTGGATATTGCCTTATGTCTACCAATCAATAAATAAGGTAGCAGAGCCAATGCTAGCCTACGTTTTTATTCTTTTTTTGGATAAAAATTGAGGTAAAACTGGGATTCTTGCCAATTTCAGGCCAAATTACATTGACTTTAGTAATAATAACCCTTAATTATTGCCTAATTATCTAGTATCCCTTTTAAAATATTATTTAATCCATCAATTAGGGATTATTAATGTCTGACAATATAAATTGTCCAACGTGTGCTCCCTCATGATTATTTTTAGTCAAATCCAAAAAGATTGTGACACGTCATTAATTTTAAATTATTCCTTATGGAACCAATCAAAATCAATTTTTCATAATTACATGTGATTAGATTAAATCATGCAAAAGCATTTAGCCATTGAAATTTGATTCCCCAATATCTTTCAATCCAATGGTTCAATTAGAGCTCATGGCATATCATTTTGATTGTTAAGCTTCAAGATTTATTTTGAATTGAGATCTAAATTTATCTTATACAAAAACAACAAAAACACAAACCCAGTTCAATATCATTAGTAAACCCAGCACATCCCCAAATTTTATGTCTTATGCACCACACCAAAATTGAAGACTTCGATGGATCCACTCAAAGACTCGGCTTCTCAAATTCGAAATCTCAAATCTTCAGTCACTATATTAGTTTTATATGGGTTTGGCTTCTCAGCTTCATATGGGGTTTGTTTGTTTGTATTGGGAAGTTGCAAGGATCGGTTGGATTTGAAGGGACTTTGATCTAATGGTCTTTGTTTGTTTCAAATTTTTCTAGTTCTGAAATTTATGGGTTTGTTTTCTAGGTTTGATATTTGTGGATGGCTTGATTTTTCTTTGTTCGCGTGATCTTTTGGGTTTGTGTTTGGTTTCTCAAAAAGCATAAGAAAATGGAAGAAAAGTTCATTTTTCTTTCGAAAAATAATGAAAAAAAGAAAAAAAAAAAAAAAAAAAAAAAAAAAAAAAAAGGAAAAAAAGAAAAGTGTGGCTGTGTGGTTTGAAAGTGAAATCTAAACTCAATTTTGATGTTTTGAAGTTGTGTGGGGGTTTGAAATTTTTTGGGTTTGTGTTCTTATTGTTTTTGTTCAAGATAAATTCAGATCTCAATTCATGTTATTTTTTGTTTTTAATTCTGTTTTTTATTTTTTTGAATTGAGAAATTAATTTTTAAATTATATGTTGATGTGGATGTTAAATAAATTTTTTTCAATATTATTTTTAACGGCCACATCAGCATTTACGGTGCTAACAGTGCACTCTGTTTGCCACGTAGGACATTTCTATTAAGTAAGTAATGGTAGGGACTAAAATGGAATGCTTTTTTTCATTTAGGGACTAATAGCGGTAAAATAAAATGTAAGGACTAAAAGTGCATTTATGCCAACTTTTTTTTAATCATCCAAGAGAGGTTAGTGTAAATAGTTTGCATTTTAAGGGAGGTGAGTGTTTTATTCCAAACTAGACGGGAGTTGATTGTAATTTCCAAAAAAAAAATCTCAAGGGAGACCAATATAATTTTTCTCATTAATTATTATAAAATAGAAAATGTGAAATGACTAGATGACACAAGTTTTGTGGACTTTATCTTCTTATACTTTATTTCCCTTTCTTCTTTGACACCAAATATTAAATACTAAATATGCTTATTAATTATGAGTTGCAACATCTAAAGCAGAATAATTTTAATAACAGAAACAAGTTGAATTTTTAATAGCTAGATATTAGTTCTAAGTTGTGTTAGGTTCAAGGTAATTTTCAACGATCCCAAGAATTCTCTTAAATTCTCAGGCATTCCTATTTGGTTGCAAACAGCTTAAGAAAATTAATTGCCCAAATTTATAGGTTTTTAGTTAACTCAAATTGTAAAATCTCTTGTCATCAAATAAAAAATGTGTAAATGCACTTTTGGTCCCTATATTTTTCACCTTTTTCTATTTTGGTCCCTATGTTTTATTTTTACCACTTTTAGTCCCTAAACCAATTAACGTATGACATTTAAGTCCTTACCCTTAGCCAACTAATGAGGAAAGCTAATGTGGCTGATAAAGAGAATTAAAAATCGTTTAAAAACATTAAAAATCCACTGTGGCCAAGTCTGCCATGCCACATGGCCTTCTCGCCCGATTTACTTCGCACGTGTCCTTCACGTGACCACCACTACCACATTAATCTCCCAAATCAGTACCAGAAAACCCAAAATCCCCCAAATCAGTACCAGAAACCCTAACAACAAAAAACATTCCTCACCTCCACCCACACAGCTATTCCTTGAAGCCTAAACTACAACAGAAGCAAGCTCTTCAACAAGTTCCATCATAAGGAGGTGATGAGAATCAACAAGCATTCAATGATCCATTGCATGTTTCAATTGGGCCTATTACTAAAGCAAGATCCAAGAAGATCAAAGAAGCACTTAATGGGCTGATTCAAGAGATTTTGGCTGATTCTAATGAAGGACATTCCAAGCTTGGCCCAAAGGAAGATAAAGGCTTAATAAATTTAATCCAAGCTATTGAGGGCTAATCATGCTTAATTGGCATGATTTATGGTATGAATTAATGACTGATTGATTTTCCAGTTCCATATCAGTTAATAGATATTTTTCCTAGTCTGGAACATCTAATTTTGGACCAGATCTACTTTAATTTTAGGCTTTTATTATTTAGAACGTTTTCAGCTATTTTTCCTATTTTGGATATGCTAATTTTAGACCAAATCAACTTTTATTTATGGTTTTATTATTTAGTACGTTTTTTATATTTTCTATTTCCAGTCATGTCTTATAAATAGCATGCACTCATTGTAATAGAAATATTATTGAATAAAAATCAGAAAATGTGAGGGTTTACTCTTCTTTTGGTTCTTCAAGAACTATGAACTTATCAGGGATTCTTCCTTGTGGCATTCAAACTTTATACCTTTGGTTTGTGATTCAATTATAATTATTGAGTTAAGGTGTTACACTTATACCTTTGGTTCGTGTTTCGATTATAAACGTTGGGTCAAGGTTTCTATCAAAAATCTGAATTTTAGTTTTCTTGGGCAAGTATTCCAATATTTTTGTTGGGTCTCAAAGTGTGTTGATTGGGGTTCGCATCAGGAGGAAAGCACCAATGAGGTGCTACTGTAATCAAAAAATTGTGCTATTTATGTCATGGACATCAGACAATCCTGGAAAAAGATTCTACGGTTGTCCAAACTACTTGGTAAATTGTTTAAGTGGTCTTTACTACATTAATTAATTTGAGTATTTTGTTTCAATTTGTTGCTGCAATAGTTTATGGGTTTTCATTTTTTGAGCATTATTTGCATTTCAGGTGGGGTGTAAGTGTATGATCTTCCAATGGAGTGATGATGAGATATGTGATCGTGGTAAAGTGCTTATCCCACAGCAAAGGCAGAGGATCATCACACTTGAGGCTGAGGTTGCAAGCTTCAAGAAGAGAGAGAAGTTTTTAGTTGTGGCTATGGCATTTTTAGTGGTGATATGTGTAGTTCTGTGTTTGGTTAGGTAATGTATGTAGTGTTGGCAGTGTTAATGTATGTAGGGTTGTATATAGGGTTGGCAGTGTTAATGAGATAAGGGTGAGTAAATTGTTGCTATGTTTAAGCACCATTTGCTTTGTGCAAGCAACAAGTGCTGCTGTTGGTGTGTGCTACTACTGTTGATGTTGTGTGCTACTATTGCTAATTTTGCTATTGTAATCAATATTGTTAACAGGGCATTAGTAAGGCTAGTAGTTTAAATGTATGTAGGTAGTGATTGTTATGGGCATTATTAGGGCTAGTAGTGGTAGTGGTAGTGGTAATGTATGTAGGGCAGTGTTAATTTATGTTGGGCTGGCAGTGTGTACAATTTTTGTATGAGATGTGTTTAGCCATGTATTACCTCCTGGTAATTTTGCGCTCCTGCCAGTTATTAGCAATGTAACCCACTTCCTTATGAAATGAATACACTTTTTGTGCCCATGTAAATGTAAATTCTGATTTGAATGCATCTACCTATGGGTTCCAAAATGTGAATGAAATGAATACACCTATTGCAGAAAATAACTACATTACAAATTCATTAACTACTGAAAATAACAAACTCAATATTAATCAGAATAAGATCTGTTTTGAATACAAATACATTAACTGCCTCTCATTGATGTGAGTACCAAAAGTATGCCAAGATATATATGTTCAACACCTGCTATCACTACCATCACTTACAATAACTGCCTCACTGCCATCACTTACAATAAAGTTCACACAAGGTTCAACTATACTATTGTTGTGTATTCCAAAATAGGACACAAGATTCAATGTTAAACTAAACAACACAAATTGAATAGAAATACATCTTCAACTTATCATTAACTGCTACTCATTGGTATGAGTATTAAAGCAAGACAAAGGGTTCATTTTTAAACAAAACAACACCTGCTATCATCACCAAAATTGTACAAAACACACTAGCATTGTTCAACTACAACACTAACTACCACAATTAACCCAAAACACTAGTTGGTACACAATCACCATAATTACATAGTTAAGCCAAAATAGGGCATTGTTCCATAATTAACCCTATCACAATAAATACACAAAACAAGTGACCCTCATCAACAAAAGGAAAAATCAACTTCTTGCACTCTTCATTTCCTTACACCCTGCACAAATGATTGACTCCCAGCATGTCTGATTGCTTCCATGTATCTGGATGCATTCTTAGAAACCTTCAGAGTCTCTGATGTGACCACCTTTTCTTTTTTAGCCTTGAAGTTGGGTTGCTGTTGTTGGAGTTGTGATGTGCACTTGACTAGTGTGGTGCACTTGGTGTAGAGCTATGCTACTATGTATAAGAATGGATGAATGTGCCTCTACTTGCTTCAAATGGATTGGATTGGGTTATACTGGTCTGATATGGTGCAAACTGAGTGGTTGACCTTGTCCTGGACTGGGATGGAGCACCTAGTCTGAACTGGTATGGTGCACTTGGAGTGGATGGGCTATGCATGCTAAATTGCGGTGATGCACTTGGACTAAAGCTATGCATGCTGGCCTGGTGTGGTGCAAATGGTGTGGTTGAGGCTGTCCTGGCCTATGATGGTGCATTTGTGCTTCTGCTGGTCTACAAACAAAAAATTCACAAACATTAATAGTAAGTATTGAACAGTAACTGTTTCACCCTATTGTTACTTTATTACCTTATTATATGTGTTGGTTCTGTTTGTGGTGCCTAGCAGTGAAGAGTTTCCTCCAATCTCATCCTTGCAACTTCTCCTATTGAGCCCTGACTTACCACAGGCCTTGCACTACTTAGAGATATCAACTCTCTTACTTGTTGGCTCATTAGGTTCCCTTGCTCTCTTCTTCTTAGGCCTACCAATTGGTCTTCTTTTGATAGGGGCTAAACTAAAGTCACACCACTTGGTCTCCACATATTATGCCCATTGACTAGTGATATGATTGGCTCATAACATGCTCTGTATGTAGAGATATGGTAACAAGGGTGAACATACTGCTCGACATCTTGTCTATTGAAAAATATGCAAGTGATTGCATAAGCACATGGTATGCCAATTATGTTCCACTTCCTACAACTACAATGTGCTATGGCCAAGTCAAAAATGAAACTTTGCAGACCATTTTTCAATTCAAACTGTCTGCCCTACCCAGCAAGCAAACCACCTATTGGCTGCCAGCTTTTCCTTGTGCAACCTCTTCATCACCTTGGCACAAATATATAACTCTAGCCTCACACCCTTCTCTCTGTTCTCTTGGAACCTAGTCATCAAATATAACCTGATACACTCAAGCTACAATTACATACAAGTACAATGAAACATTAGATATTAATTGCAACAACTATCAAAAACAGTACCAAACAATCACTATAATTAACTGTAGGTGATCATAAATACTCATACCATGCTAATTATAGGCTTAGATATGAATTTAAGAATCCTGTTGTTGAAGCTCTCACACATATTATTAAGTATGGTGTCAATCAAGCCATCCTCACTGAACATATGTCTGGTCCATTTTTTTGTTGAGTGAACATCCAACCAATTATATGCATCAGCATCAATCTCCTTCCTCTCATCCATCACCCTATCAAACTCTTGTTTGTAAGTTGCCTTGGCTGCCCTCCAAAACATATCTCTAATCAAAACACCAAGATAGTTCTTCCTGAAGTTGTTATAGAGGTGCCTGCAGCAAATCTTGTGTTCATACTATGGCCAGTTGTCAATGAATGTTTACACCAACCCTTGTCACAAACAGTATCACAGGCAAGTATGTGAAGTTAGTGGACCAAAAGTACAATGAGTAAATACAGATTAAAATAACCAAATGGAGAATTAACTACACACCTTTTGATAGTTTGACATACATACCCATCCCCTATTCTGACCTATGTCTGCCAGTAACAGGTTGATGAACCAAGTCCAAGAGTCCTTGGTTTCAGCCTCTATCATTGCATATGCAAGTAGGAAATACTTTTCACTAGGATCTCTGCATACTGCAGTAATCAATTGTCCCCCTAACTTAGTTTTCAAATGGCAAGCATCCAAACCAATGAATGGCCTGCATCCAGCCAAAAACCCCTTCTTGCATCCCTCCAAACATATGTATAGCCTCTCAAAATAAAGCACTTCACACACCAAGACCATCTCAACTGCTAAATCACCATCATTGAAGGTATGTACCTTCATAAGCATTATACTGCCAAGACTAGACCTCCTTAATTCCTTACAGTACTCCCACAGCTGGTTATACTGTTGTATATAAGCCTCATCCATATATTCGCTAGCCTTATCCCTAGCCCTACTTGCTTTTACTGCATTTATGTTTAGGGTCTACTTCTCATAGACAGCATCTTAGATGTCTCTCAGCTTGATGTTAGGCTATCTTTTCACTTTCTTCATCAACTTCTTCCCAATGTATGATGAAGTCAATGTCCTTAGTTGGTAGGTCCTCTCCCTTGGCACCTTTGTTAGATACCCTGGCAAACAGCTCTTACCCTATGCAAGTAATTTTTTATAAATCTGATCCCTCATCCACCATGAACTGCATATTCTGTTATAATTTCCTTGAATTGCTTGGGTGTTGTAAACAGCATATCTTTTTCAAAAGAAATATTCTCTGCCTTAGCCACTGGCTTAAACACAAGGGAACTTCTTCACTTCCTCATTTTTCTATCCCTTACCATTTCCCACATGCGTACTTCTATCATCCTCAGAAATATCATCACTGTTATACCTAAGCTCATCATCAGATGATGATTCCACCAGACTGTGCAATTCCTCACTCTTATAATCAGAGTTCATTACTCCAGTACCCATTAGGCATGGTTCAACAACATCATCATCATCCTTACCATCCCAATTGTCACTACTGTCTTCAACAAAGTCCCAAACACCATGGTTCAACTCTACCTCATCATCTAGCGCACTTCTCCCACCACCACTTCCCCCACTATCACTGCCATCACTTACAATAAAGACCTCGAGTGGGTGCTCAATGATAGGTTCTTTACCTACTCTCCTTGAACCCATATACGAAGCAACAACCTCAATGGGAACATCAGCATTAACCTCCTCAATAACAGGTTCTGCACCTACTCTCCTAACATACACCTATTCAACATCCACCTTAGTTTACTCATCCTCATTGTTAAAAGTTTGATCATTAGCATACATGTCATCACTATCATAAAAACTATAAAATTCAACCCCATCATGGTCATCATCATCACTATAATCACTATAATAACCCATAGGGCCTTGTTCCACTGCCAATAGCTGCACACCTTCACTAACATCCTCTCCTTCATCAACTAGTATAGGATTATCTATTGGGTGCTCCACATACACATGAATCTCTTCATGACCCTTCACTAATTTTGTCATGTACATGGCATCATCATCATCAACAACCAAATGGAAATTTGCCCTTTCTTAGTCCATACCAGGCACTGTATACCACAGCCTACTAATAGATGTGTACCCAAAGTCCCTATATATACCCTCTATCTCAACCTTGGACCACTTAGTAGGGCCACAATTATCAACTACATCTACTTCACCTCCCACATATTTTTTAGGGTTCTCAATAAAATAGCCACCATGATGCACAGATATACTGAATAGGTCATCCATGTTGCATGCCATACACTCAAAACCAATTAAACAATGCTAGTTAAAGAAAAAGAACAAAAAACTCTTATTTAAGAAAACACTACTCATTTACCAACACATTACTAAATGAAGCAGCTCATTCTGCATGCAACATACCCTCAATACCAATTAACTAATGCAAGTTATATTTCAATGCAACATACCCTCAATACCAATTAAATAATGCAAGAACAATACAACACTCATTTACCAACATAGCACCTAATAAAATATATCATTCTGCATGCAGACAACACAACACTCAATAAAGACACAACACTAATCAAATAATTTTCACAACACAGCACTGACTTCAATAGTTCTGTCGTACTAAAATAGACATGCATAGTTATCAAATTACACAAAAAACCCTCATACAATACTGTTAGGCTTACTTAAATCTCTTCAACAGGGGCACATAGGGAACACAGAGAACATAGGGAACAGATGGACCACAATCAAAAGTAACATACAAAAGCATACAAAAACATTGTGGCCCCTACTACTAGAACCAACCAACAAGCATATTGTAAAGTTATAAATAAGGACATAGACAGAGAGAGAAAATACCTTTTCACATACACAGGGGGAGAGAGAGAGAGAGAGAGAGAGAGAGAGAGAGAGAGAGAGAGATTGCCTTCTAGTGGCAGAGATGGGTTTTGAGCGATGGTTGATGGTGATGGTGGCTTCAAGTGACAAAGCTGGTTGATGATGGTGGTTTCAAGTAACAGAGCTGGATGATTTTGGTTTTAGAGAGAGGCTAATGGTGATTCTAAGGATTCATGGCTGATTTGGGGATTTTCAGTGTATACACGCCATGTTTAGTGGGTGGTTGACTCATGTGATAAACACGTGTGAAGTAAATTAGGCGAGAAGGCCACGTGGCATGACAGACTTGGCCACGGTGGATTTTTAATGATTTTTAATTCTCTCCGTTAGCCACATCAGCTTTCCCTGTTAGTTGGCTGACGGTAAGGACTTAAATGTCACGCGTTAATTGGTTTAAGGACTAAAAGTAGTAAAATAAAATATAGAGACCAAAATAGAAAAATGTGCAAAATGTAAGGACCAAAAGTGCATTAATACCAATAAAAAATTTGGGATTCAAAACCCCTACACCAAAAATCAATTCATGTCTTGGTCTTCTGATTAAGAGTAATCACTATATAACGGACATTATAGGTTAAAATTCTACCAGATCTACAAAAATAATTAAAAACCATTTAGCTAACAAATGGCTAATTAGTTTAACCATACGCATTGAAACAAAATTAGCTGACCAACTATCAAAAGACTCCATATTGACATTATTATGTGTGAGTTTGGATTCGGCTAAAAGCCACGTTTAGCGTTTTGCGTTTTAAACTTTTTTTTTTCCTCCTGCACATGAACAGTAACATCACATGGGTTCATTGTGCAGGAAACAAAAATCATTGTTCACGCACTAAAAAATATTAAAATAGGTCCCACAGTACTATTCACATATTTAAAAATTATTTTGCTACAGTATTTTCAGTTTTCAGTTTCAACAACAATAAATTCAATCCAAACGGACCCTATATATCTCACCCCCTGCTCTCACTTGATATGAGAAAAATAATATTACAAGAGATATCAAATAATTGAGTTATAAGACTCTTGCCATAAAGAAAAATAATCTAGTTTAGCCTAAGAAGCACTAAAAGCTTGTTCAACTAATGATGCTAACTTTGCAATCCATTAAGGAAATTCAAACCCTTACATAGGTTGGTACACACGCACAATATTTCTTTAGAGCTAAAGCTTCATTTTTATGGAACAGGATTCAAAATAATATCTTAATAAGGACATACTTGAAAACACTTAGAAACAATATAACAGTAACACTTTATAACATCCTTAATGCTTTAATTGTTCAATAAAGCTTTCGAAATTCTTAGAAGATGATCCACCTTCAGTTACACTCATTTTGGCCATTTTCTTTAGCTCCAATGAATTTCTTTTTATACTATCATCAGAGAGTAGTGTTTCTATTTTTGTTTTGATTTCATGCCTCGTGATGAGCCCATTTTCATCCGGGGTCAACCCTAAACCAATCTTCCAAACGTCACATATGTAACTCCTATTATGGAATTGGTCTAAAAAGAAAGGCCAACATAGAAATCGGACTCCCATGCTTATACCCTCCAAGGTTGAATTCCATCCACAATGGCTTACAAAACATGCAATAGAAGGGTGGTCTAACACCTTCTCTTGAGGGGCCCATTCAACAATCATTCCACGATCATTTAGTCTTGTTCTAAACACATGCAAGAATTCAGCAAGTGGTCCATCTGTTATATCTGATCGGACAACCCACAAAAAAGTTTGGCCTATGAGTTCGAGACCATGTGCTAGTTCATCAAATTGTTTCTGGCTAAAGGTTGCTATGCTGCCAAAGGCAACATAAATGACTGAACCCACAGGTTGTTTATCAAGCCAGCTTAGACAAGTTGAATTCTGAGGCCAAAAGCTTCCAACATAATTGCTCAATTGATTGCCCAAAAGCAATGGGCCAACAGGTATGATCCCAGGAATTAAATCGCAGACCGCAGAGTCAAGTTCATGGAATGAGTTGCAGAGAAGCCAGTTGCATTGTTTGACATAATGGTTCACTCTCGAATCATAATATTCAAAAATAATGTTTTGTAGCTTTGAGTCTGCTGGAAAGCTCCAAGGCAACTCAGTGCTACTGCATGCTGGGATTTCCTTTGACAACCAGATCAAGTTGTCTTTTATTGGAGTTCCTACAGGGTGATTCAACTATTATTATTATTTTTTTTTCTCAAAATTAAACAAGTATATGTCACTAATTATGTGGCCGGTACATTCTTATCCTTTTTCACCTTTCTTCTACCAAATATTAAATACTGAAGATGCTTGATTATGAGTTGCTCAATAAGGTTTCAACATGTAAATCAAAATCCTTTTTAATAACATAGACAAGTTAGAATTATTAATAGCAGCAAGATTTTTACCTTTAGCATCTATTATTCCATCCTCAATAAGCTTCGGGACATGAAGTAAAAAAGCCAAGTTTCCTGGTCCACCAGGCCAAACTGCCGCCCTTTTAATTCCCATCTTCTCAGCAACTTCTAGTGCCCACCCAACCATTGTATCAGCAATGATACAACTGATCTGATCATCATCACTTGACTGATTAATTTTCTCGATCAAGTCCATCAAATGGACTGGCATAACTTTCAGCATACTTTGTGTCATCTTAAGAACATCTTTTCGATCATCCCCAGGTTCTAGCCCATCTGGGATTGAGACTAGCCTTATTGGGCTCTTCTCTTCACTCTTCACTACCATTGAAGCTTTGACTTTTGCATGTATAAACTCAGTGTTAACAAATGTGACCTTGATCCCATGATCAACAATCTTGTGTGACAACTTCATTAGAGGAGCAACATGACCCTGTGCAGGAGATGGTATGACCAGCACATGCGGTTGCCTGCCCTGGCTGTCCATGACACAAATTTTCAAAGGGAATTCGGGCTCACGCATTTTAAGAGGTATTGGTTGGATTTTTATAGCTGTTTCTCACAAACGTGAAATCGGAAGGTGGATTGGCTACAATTAATAAAATAATATTTTTAAATAATTAATAAAACCTACGATGCAACTTGAGGGCAAATAAAGTGCGGAGGTTGTGTGGGATTCCAGATTTTAAGTTTAGATTTTTTTTTTTTTTTTTTTTTTTTTTTTTTTTTGAGGGAAGGAAGTTAAAAAGAAATTTATAATAGACATTTAGTTTGAATAAAAGTCTATTAATCAAATGATAAAATTTTGTGTAGATTAAACTGTTGTTAATTTTATCCCTTAATCTAAGGAAATATATGCTAACAATTAAAAAATAATAATTTAATAATTAATGGCAGTAGTTGTTTATTAGGAAAAAAATTGTTCCGAAATGTATATCCATCCATTTTAATGCATATACAACATGTATATCCATCCAATACAAATATATATGCATAAGTTGTAACTTATAAAAAAACAAAAATATATAAATAAACAAACAAAAAAGTGGGGTGCAAAAGGGATTTTATGGAAAGTTCATTGGTGAATATATGCATTAAAATAATGATAATAGATTTTTAGCTGGAATGGGATTTAAATTTCTAAAACTTAGATGCGTGTTGCATGTTTTAAAACACTTAATGTTTCTTAATTTAACCAAAAAAATGATTAAAAACAAATCAATTGGTCTCTATCTACTGAAATTTAGATGCACGTTGCATGCTTTGTTAATAAAACTTATGGTTATTTTACTTAAAGAAATTATCAAGAACAAATAAGTTGTTGTCTCTATCAATTGAAACATGCTTTTTGTTAAAACACTTATTGTTATTTTATCTAAAATGCATGCTGCATGCTTTGTTAAAAAAATTATTGTTATTTAATATAAAGAAATTGATAAAAATAAATAAATTGGTGTCTTTATCAACTGAAATTTAGATGCATGTTGCATGTTTTGTTAAAACACTTATTGTTATTTAATATAAAGAAATTGATAAAAAAAATAAATTGTTGTCTTTATCAACTTCAACTTAGATGCATGTTGCATGCTTTGTTAAAACACTTATTGTTATTTTACCTTAAAAAATTGATAAAAACAAATAAATTGTTGTCTTTATCAACTAAAACTTAGATGCATGTTGTATGTTTTGTTAAAACACTTATTGTTATTTTTTTTAAGGTGTAAATACACATTTGGTCCTACATTTTGGGCCAATTGCCATTTTGGTCGTCACTTTTTTTTTCCCTGGATACAACTTCATGAGAGGCTCTACATGGCCTTGTGCGGGGTATGCTATTGCTAGCACATTTGTTCGCTTGCCCATAATATGTGGCCGTCACACACTGCCTTCATACACCAACATATACATATTTGTATCAGTACATGGTATGCCCTTAAGCCCATGAATCAGTCTCTCACAAAAATATGTATATTGATGATGTCGAAAATCATCAATAAGCCACACAATACTCATGTGCTCGAAACAAGACCTACAAAACAAAGACAAAGAAAATCCTAGAAGAATACCAGTGTGGTACTGGCCAAAGACCCTCTGAAGGTTAAGTCAGAACTTTTCACAACTCTAGAGTGCCAGAGCTGGGGTCAATTATGCATACCTTGTTATCTAAGGGCTTTGGGGTTTTTTATAGTAGTGTAGAACTGACTCCCGTTTCTTGCGTAGGAAGGTGTTTCCTTACGGGGAAGATCATCCTTAATTGGCGTATATTATGGAATCCTTCTCACTCTAGGACTCTTTCCATATTGGGATTCTATCGTCTAGGGTTAGCCGTGGGATGCAAGTTGTTTCTATTTAGGACTCTTTGGAAGTCACTTAAATCATGTAAAAGCAACGTGGCCTTTGAGATCCATCCACCTCGCGCCCGTGCATCTGGGATCTATCCACTATCAGTCCACTGATCTAATACCATCGGGTTCATTTGAATGGATCTGTCATCTTAATTTTACCCTCTTCATATATACATTCCCCGAATACAACTTCAAGAGAGGCTCTACATGGCCTTGTGCAGGGTATGCAATTGCTAGCACATGTGTTCGCTTGCCCATAATATTTGGTGGTCACTTACTACCTTTATACACCAACATATACATATTTGTATCAGTAGTCTGCCCTAAGCCCATGAATCAGTCTCTCCCAAAAATATGTATATATGTATGTATATATATGTATATATATATATATATATATATATATATATTAAGAATGACATTTGAACGAAGGACAATACCTGATCGGGGAGGACCATGTGCTTTGCTAAAGCAACTTTAACAAGTCAGTTGGCATGCTCGTTCTCCTCCCTTCAGATTTGAACAAACTTTACTCGGAGGTTGTTAACCCGATCCTTCACCTACTCGAGGTACTTCTTCATCAGTTCATTCTTGCAGTCGTAGTCTCCATTAACCTGACTGGCTACTACTTGGGAATCACAGTATATGACCAAATTTTCAGCTCCTGCGACCTTGGCAAGATCCAGCCCTACTATCAAGGCATCATACTTTACTTCGTTATTAGTTGTAGGGAAATCCAGACGGCCCATGCATTCAATCTTATCTCCTTCCGAGCTATGGAGTATCACACCAACTCTGCCTAATTGCTTATTGGAGGATCCATCTGTACGGATGCTTCATTGTGGCACTTCTTCTACCCCCTGGCCTTCTACATTAATGAATTCCGCAATGAAGTCGGTGACCACCTGTCCCTTAATGGCAGTGCATGGGCGGTACTATATGTCAAACTCACTCAACTCTATTGCTCATAATGTCATTTGTTTGGCAGCTTCAGGATTGCTTATTGCTCGCCGTAGGGGTTTGTCAGTCAAGACGATCACCGTGTGAGCTTGGAAGTATGGCTTGAGCTTACAAGATGTTGTAACTAAAGCAAAGGCGAGCTTCTCCATTGGTGGGTATCTTTCCTCTGCACTTCGGAGTGCTCGACTCGTGTAGTATACGGGCTTCTATACCCTATCTTCTTCCCTAACTAAGGTTGTGCTAATGGCCGTGGAGGATACTACTAAGTAGAGGAATAGTTCTTCCCTAGGCTAGGAAGGACTCAGCAATAGAGGGGATGAGAGGTAGGTTTTCAGGTCCTCGAATGCCTGCTGACACGCGATCATCCATTCAAAATATTTCTTCAGCGTGTGGAAGAAAGGCAAACACTTATCCGTCACCCTTGACACAAACCTATTCAGGGCTGCTATTTTACCATTAAGGCTTTGTACTTCTCTCACATTCCTTAGGGATGCCATCTCTATTATGGCCTAGATCTTGTCTGGGTTCGCCTCGATGCCCTTCTAAGACACCATGAATCCTAGGAACTTCCCTGTCGTCACTCCAAATTCACACTTGCCTGGATTGAGCTTCATGTTGTAGGAACGAAGGGTGTCGAATGTTTCCTTGAGGTCTTCCAAGTGATCTTCCTCCCTTCGGCTTTTCACCAGCATGTCGTCAACATAAACCTGGACGTTTCTCCCAATCTATTGTGCGAACATCTTGTTCATGAGCCTCTAATAGGTTGCACTTGCATTTTTTAGGCCAAATGGCATTACTTTATAGCAGAAAAGGCCCTAGCTAGTAATGAACAAAGTCTTCTCCTAATCTACTTCATCCATTCTGATTTGGTTATAACCCGAAAAAGCATCTATGAAGCTTAATAACTGGTGTTAAGCTATAGAGTCAACTAGTACGTCAACCCGCGAGAGAGGGTAACTATCTTTGGGGTATGCCTTGTTCAGGTTGGTGAAGTCTATGCACATCCTCCATTTCCTGCTAGCTTTCTTGACCATCACCACGTTTGCCAACCACTCAGGGTAGTAAACCTCCCTAATGAAGTTCGCCTCTTGTAGCTTGTGAAATTCTTCCACTATAGCTTGATCTCGTTCTGGGGTGAATACTCGCTTCTTCTAACGGATGGGTGTAAAGGAGGGCGACACATTCAGTCTGTGCACCATGATCTAAGGGTCTATTCCTGGCATGTCTTCATGGCTCCAAGCAAATACATCGTGGTCATCTTTGAGAAAAGTTATAAGTGCTTGGCGGACCGTCAAGCTGGCAAGGGTACCAATCCTAGTTGTTTGATCAAGCTTAAAGTCATCGAGAAGTATCTCTTCAAGCCTTTCAACGGGTTCTGTAACCGTTTGGTGTTCTTCCATGTTCATGGCCTGGAGGTGGCCATCCATCTCCATCATAGCTATGTAGCATTCACGCGCAACCACCTGATTTCTGCGCAGCTCCCCTACTCCATAATCTATAGGGAATTTCATAATTAAGTGGTAGGTTGAGGTTACAACCTTCCATAAATTGAAGGTAGGTCGTCCTAGGATGGCATTGTAAGTAGAGGAACAGTCGACCACAAGGAATATTATGTCTTTAGTGATCTGTTAGGGGTAGTCGCCAACCGTCACAGATAATGTGATTGAGCCAAGGGGGAATACCCTTGTTCCTCTGAAACCAACGATCGGAGCGTTCGTTGGAACCAGTCGCTCTCTATCAATCCTCATCTGCTGGAATGCTAGGTAGTAAAGGATGTCAGCTGAGCTGTCGTTGTTGACCAAAACCCGGTGCATGTTATAATCCCCTACTCGTATGCTGACAACAAGTGCATCATCATGGGGATGGTAAAGATGTCAGGCATCTTCTTCCGAAAATTCGATAATGGGGTTGTCTATCCGCACCATCTTTGGTATGGAACCCATCAACTGGACGTTCTAAAGCATCTTGAGGTAAGTCTTACGGGCCTTTTTGGATGACCCAATAGACATCATGCCCCCTACAATCATTCGTATATCCCCTATGGGCAATCTAGGATGCTCATTCTCCCGTTGGGGAGCCTGCTCTTGAGGTGGGTCCACCCTTTCTTTGTTGACGAACCTCTGCAGCTTTCCTTGCCTAATAAGGGCTTCAATTTGTTACTCCAAGTTGTAACAGTCAGCTGTGTCATGGTCGTGATCACGATGGAAGTAGCAGTACTTATCTCTAGACTTCTTATTAGGATCTCCCTTCAGCTTACGGGGAAAGGTCAAGGCTCCTTCATCCTTAATCTGCATCAAAACTTGGTCGATCAGGGCAATCAGTAGAGTGAAGCTCAGGAACTTCCCTGCAGGGGGCTTGAAGCATCTGTCCTCCCACTGTTCTTTGGTCCAACCCATCTTTCACACCCTGTCCAACCGTATGTCTTTCTTTCTTTCCCTTTTCTTGGGCTTCTCTCCTCGGGTTAGTAATGATCTTCCGCATTCATGTACTTAGTTGCCCTATAAAGGACATCTGACATAGTCTTTGGGTCATTCTTATATAGAGAAAATAGGAACTTACCTTTCCGTAGCCCATTGGTGAATGCTGCCACGAGTATCTTATCGTCTGCTCCGTAGATCAAAAGGGTCTTCTTGTTAAAGCGGGTTATGTAAGACCTCAGTGTCTCGTCCTCCCGATGCTTGATGTTCATCAAGCATGTGGTAGACTTCTTGTACCTGTATCCTCTGATGAAGTATGAGGCAAACTAGGTGCTTAATGGAGTTAGGCATCAACTTGCTGAACCAAATCCTTGCAAGTCCCTTCAACATGGTGGGGAAGGCTCTATACATGATCTCATCTAGTACCCCTTGAATGTGCATCAGGGTCTAGAAAGACTCTAAGTGATCTAAAAGGTCCTTGGACCCAACATAGTTTTCCACCTGCAGCATACGAAACTTTGGTGGAAGGAGGAATGAAGTGACGAATGCTATGAATGGTGAATCAATTCGATGGACCAAGTCATCATGTCACTAGATAACCGTCCTCTAAGGGCGTTCATCATAAAGTCCATCCGTTCCTTCATCATCTGCATCTCGACAACTATGTGAGGTGGGACTGTATCAGTGATGGATGGCCAGCCCGTGTCCTGTTGTTCTGGACTACTTGGGCCGTTGCTACCTTCCGACCATTCTTGGTTCCTTCTCTCAGCACTAATGCCTTCTTGGTCTTATTGCTGAGTATTAAAGTCTACATTCTTTTGGCGCAACTATTTTTCTAGATCATGGTTTTGTTTGGTAAGGTGCTCCACGGCAGCGGTAAGAGTTTAAACCTATCTCTTGAGGGCGATCGTGTGTGGTTCGTTTCCTTGAGCGTCGTTAGTGGTTGCCATCGAGCAAGTGAGCACCATGCAACTCTTTGTCCGGGAAGCGATGGTATGGCTTACAAGTCGCAATTTTCTCACAAACGGCACTAATTAATGACGCCGAAAATCATCAGTGAGCCACACAATACTCACATGCTCAAAATAAGACCTGCGAAACAAAGACAAAGAAAACCCTAGAAGAGTACCGGTGTGGTACCAGCCAAAGACCCTCCGAAGGTTAAGTCAGAACTTTTCACAACTCTAAAGTGTCAGAGCTGGGGTCAATTATGCGTAACTTGTTATATGAGGGCTTTGGGGTTTTTATAGTAGAGTAGAACCAACCCCCGTTTCTTGCGTAGGAAGGCATTTCTTTACGAGGAAGATCATCCTTAATGGGCGTATATTATGGAATCCTTCTCATGCTAGGACTCTTTCCATATTGGAATTCTATTGTCTAGAGTTAGCCGTGGGACGCAAGTTGTTTCTATTTAGGACTCCTTGGAAGTCACTTAAATCATGCAGAAGCCATGTGGCCTTTAAGATCCATCCACCTTGCGTCCATGCATCTGGGATCCGTCCACTATCAATCCACTGATCTAATACTATTAGGTTCATTTAAATGGATCCATCATCTTAATTTTACCCTCATCATATATATATATATATATATTCCCCGGATACAACTTCATGAGAGGCTCTACATGGCCTTGTGCAGGGTATGCAATTGCTAGCACATGTGTTCGCTTGCCCATAATATGTGGTGGTCACTTACTGCCTTCATACACCAACATATACATATTTGTATCAGTAGTATGCCCTTAAGCCCATGAATCAGTCTCTCCCAAAAATATGTATATATATGTATGTATGTGTGTGTATATATATATATATATATATTAAGAATGAGGTTTTGATCTCATATTCTGCAAAAGTAAAAGTTACGTGTACAACAGTATTTAGACCTTCAGTATAACCTTGTGCCTTGACACTCATTTATATGAGTGAAGTAATTATGGATTTGCTGGCTTAAGCAAATCTTTGAAATAGGCTAAATCTTGTTATACACTCTTTGTAAAAACACAACTTTAATTAACCCTATATGACAGGTAAAATTGCACTAACCTTCCTAAGGGTTTATGTCATTACACTCACCTCTCCTCTATTTTGAAATAAGACACTCGCCTCTTCTTGATGACTAAAAAGTGAGCTGAAAATCTCAGAAAAACAAATTCAAATCCCCTATTAGAGGGCGTGAGGATGGCAGTTTAAGTTTAGGGTAAAATACGAAATTCATCATTTTTAAAACTTTTTTTTTCAGTCATCTAAGAGAGGTTAGTCGCGTTAGTGTACATAATTTGTATTTTAAGAGAGGTAAGTATTTTATTCCAGACTAGATGGGAGGTGAGTATAATTTCTGAAAAACTCAAGAGAGATCAGTGCAATTTACTCTCATTAATTATTAAAAAATAGAAAATGTGAAAAAACATGATACCAAAATGAGCAATGATGAGAGCAATCTGAACCAACATTATTTTGATTGGTCTTCTTATCGAGTCCTCCAGTTAACCAGGCATGACTCTACTGAACAATAATCCCACCTAGCTTCCTTTCATCTTTTGGGTCATCACCAATCTCCAACCCCTCACGAACTGAACAGATGGCAATGCTGATCCCCAACTCCAATTAACATTGGTACAATGCAATCTTCATTGACATTGTCTTAAAGTATAATTATTGTTGAGTAAGTATTGAGTAAAGTCTCACGCTAAATAATAATGATAAGAATGAGTAGTTAATTATATATAATTAGGCTCAAACTCATAGGTTTAAACATTTGGAATAAGTAGTGTCCTTATATGTTATATTAACAATTCAATTGGAAAGGAAGTAAGGTAGAGATATGTGTATTTTGAACCCACACAAATGTGCATTCCACAACACAAGCTATGAGAGACCACGACCGCGACCTCAGCCCACCTCTACCTTGGGCCAAACCCACATGAATGGTTGAGATCTTGTTCGTGTCCCTTATGGGGGTGATTCAACTTAATATATATTTCCTCCTAAATCAAAGGTTTTGTATGTAGTTGCCACTTATTTTATTAGAAAATTAAGAAAACCATAAATAAATAAATAAAATGTCTCATTTCATTGGTTTGATAAAAATATACATCAATTTGAGTACAACTTAAAACATTACACAGTTGCAGTCCTAGATATAATCTAGGAGAAAAGTTACATGGCTTTAATTCTAGTTACATTCTAAAAAGATGATACTTGGATAAAACCTTAATCTAAGAACTCGTAATCGAAGTTCAAATGCTAAGTTACAAGGTGGGAAGATGTTTACCGCCAGATTTTTAAAACATTTTTCGCATAAATACACTTTTGTTCCTTGCATTTTAACCCTATTTCTATTTTGGTCCCTACATTTTTAATTTACCGCTTTTAGTCCCTAAATGAAAAAAGCATTCCATTTTAGTCCCTACCGTTACTCACTTAACAAAAATATCATATGTGGCAAACGGAGTGCACTGTTAGCATAGTAAATGCTGACGTTGTCATTAAAATAATAATAAAAAAAAAATTATTTAGCATCCACATCAGCATATAATTTAAAAAATTAATTTTTCAACTTAACAAAATAAAAAACAGAATTAAGACCAAAAAAATTACGTGAATTGAGATCTGAATTTATCTTGAACAAAAACAACAAAAACACAAACCCAGTTCAATATCATTAGTAAACCCAGCACATCCCCAAATTTTATGTCTTATGCACCATGCCAAAATCGAAGACTTCAACGAATCCACTCGAAGACTCAGCTTCTCAGGTTCAAAATCTCAGATCTTTGTTCACCGTATTAGTTTTATATGGGTTTGGCTTCTCAACTTCATATGGGGTTTGTTTGTTTGTATTGGGAAGTTGCAAGGATCAGTTGGATTTGAAGGGATTTTGATCTAATGGTCTTTGTTTGTTACAAATTTTTCTAGTTCTGAAATTTATGGGTTTGTTTTCTAGGTTTGATATTTGTGGATGGTTTGATTTTTCTTTGTTCGTGTGATCTTCTGGGCTTGTGTTTGGTTTCTCAAAAAGCGTAAGAAAATGGAAGAAAAGTTCAATGTTCTTCTGAAAAATAATGAAAAAAAAGAAAAAGAAGAAAAGTGTGGCTATGTGGTTTGAAAGTGAAATCTAAACTCAATTTTGATGTTTTGAAGTTGTGTGGGGGTTTTATTTTTTGGATTTGTTTATATTTAATTTTGTGTTCATGTGGATCTAAATGTTAATTTTTTGGATTTTAAACTTACTGGGTTTGTGTTCTTATTGTTTTTGTTCAAGATAAATTTAGATCTCAATTCATGTTATTTTTTGTTTTTAATTCTGTTTTTTATTTTGTTAAATTGAGAAATTATTTTTTTTTTAATTATATGCTGACGTGGATGCTAAATAAATTTTTTTTAATATTATTTTTAACAGCCACGTCAGCATTTACGGTACTGTCTAGGGGAAAATTTTGCCTCTATCTAAGATGTTAGGAAGCTAACCCGAAACTTGACTATGGGCTCTTGAGATGGTGCCCAAAGGCTTTCAATGTAATGACAAAGCCTATCCAAGCAAGCAACAAAGATTGCGCATGACAAAACAGCAACAAAAGCCCAATGAAAAACACGTTACAATACTTAAGTACATTAATGTTCCTGGTCCGATAGTTCAAATCAGTCCTCTAATGGTACGGTATTATCTCCAGCGGTAGGGTAATTTCAGGTTATTAAGTGTGTTTACATGGTGAATATCATATTTTTTTCACTTCCATAATTTCCAAAACATTATGGCCTTCATCATAATAATACTAAACAAGGATTAAATGCTTCATATTTACAAATAAAAGAGGAAAAATAGGATGGAATGAAAGGAGAGAGAGATCTCAGCTCAGTGCAGCAAGTATTATACTATGATTTTTATGAGTGAATATTTATAAGGCATGAATGAGATGAATGTGAGCTTTTTTTGAGTGAGATGGGATTAATGCTAAGATTAAGGCTTTTTGTGAGTGGTGGGTTGTTTATGTCTAGTTGAGAGACATTTGTGGGCTATGATTGTGTGAAGGGGGGAAAAGAGTATCTAAGATTAGATGAGTTGTGGGCTAAAGATGATGAGTGGTGAGCTTTAGGGAAGCTAAACCATGAGCAAAATAGCAAACAAACCCAGAGTTTCAAAGAAGGTAGCTGCTGTCTTTGTGGGCTGAGATGCTTATGCTTTTATAATGGAGTTTAGAGAAGCATTAATTAACAAGAATCCAAAAAACGTAGGTCTGATTCAGGAAAGCCTTGATAGCTGAATTAATAACTTGGATTTGGCCTAAAAATAGGAGATTTGCTTTTGGAGCTGTTTTGCTTCTTTGGGCAATGTCACATATGGGTAGTATTTGGGATAATTTTACATTAAACGCTAAGATTGCTAAGATTGTGTTCAGCCAATGGTATTAAGGCAAGTATTAAGGAAGAATCTTAGTGTTATAACTGAGATTTGGACCCCTGGAAGTAGGATTCAACACCCCAAGCCAGGTGTCAAAGTTTAAGCCCACTTCAAAGGGTTCTATTGGAGATCCCATTATGCCCTCCAAACCACATGTTTCCAAATTTTTCCCTTTAGGATTCATGGGCTTGGCACATGAATCATGTCTTGAACGTTTTTAACATTTGTAGTATCAATTTGTTGAAATTTGAGTGATTTGGTTTCAGCACCCCTTCCGCTGAAGGTGCAGTCTTAAGAAAGATGTTAGAGTCCCATCATCCTTTGGACTTCAACTGATATAGAAGCCCTTGGGCACTATTCACTTCAGGCAAAGGGTGGCAGAAAACTGATGGAACAACCCCTAGTTCATCCTCAAAGGCTTGGTTCTCTTGCAAGGGCTTCTAGCTATACTTTGGTTAGGGATGAATATGGGCTGGTTGCCCACTTTTAAGCCCCTTGCTAGGACCTTTTTGGGCTGGAACTTTGCTCCATTTCAGCACCTTTAGTTGGGCCACATGGCCCTTTCTTTGCTTGGGCTTGATCCCTTCTCCACGAGATTCTTAAGGCTATAAAATGGGCGTTAAAGACATGCTTTGCCATGGGTTTTTTACTCCTCATAGGCTTTAGTTGTTAGTAGAAATAAAATGAATCTATGAGCTTTAATAAATATTTATGATAGATTTTGGGTATTAATTTCCATGAGCTTTAAATAACAACTTGTATAGTTTCTCATAATTTTTGCTATGGATTTCCTTGTAAATGATATTTTCTTTGGGGCTTTTTAAGTAATGACCTCCAATATTTTTCTTGAGAATAATATTTACCATGGGTTTTTAAATAAATATGGTAACAACCACTATAATAGAATAATGTGATGTTCTCATGAGTTTCTCTATAGATAATCATAATGGACATGTAGGATGAATAATTACCATGAGTTTTGGTAATAAATATTATGAATATTGTGATGTAAGATAGATAGTGAACACAAGTTTATAATATGAAATAAATAAATGTCATGGGTCTAATAATCATAACTTTCCATGGGCTTTTATAAGATGATTGCCATGGGTTTTGAGAATAGATAATTCATAAATTCCATGAGCTTGTAATATTACGGTAATATGTTTAAGAATCTAAAGTATTGTTCATTATTGGACTTTTAAGTGAAATAATTATGATATAGTATTTTATCAAGCATTGATAACCTTGGGCTTTCGATAAATAGTGTCAAGTAGTTTAGCTTGGGCTTTTAATAGTGCCAACGTAAGTTGACGTAAGTTGGACTTTTGATTTTGCCAATGAGAATTGGGTTTTGATATTACTAATGAGAATTGGACTTTGATGTTGCCAATGAAAATTAGGGCTTTAAATATTGCCAGTGAGAACTGGGCTTTGATGTTGCCAATGAGAATTAGGCTTTGATATTATTAATGTGAATTGGGTTTTGGATAAATAAATTGCCATGGGTTTAAACCATGGGTTTTGATTATGGATTTGAATTCCATTGATAAAATTGTTTTGCCATGGATTTAAATCATGGGCTTTTCAAATATTGCCAAGTATAAGTATTCTTAGGCTTTAAATAGAATATGATGTGTTTATTGGGTTCATAGGGCCGGTTTTGGGCTTAGCTAAATAATGATAATAAAATTGGCTAAAATATGAGTTTTTGGGTTTTTTTTTGTGATTTTGTATCATAACCCAATTTAGATAGTGAGATATGAAACATTGTGATTAACATAATAATAGAGCAAAAAAATTTGTGGAAACCCCAATAACTTATTAGTGGTATGAATAGGTGGTACTCAAATAAAATTAGGTGTAAAAAAAAGTACCCTAACAGGTACTAACAGTGCACTTTGTCTACCACGTAGGATATTTCTGTTAAGTAAATAATGGTAAGGACTAAAATGGAATGCTTTTTTCATTTAGGGACTAAAAGTGGTAAAAAAAAAATTTGGGACCAAAATAAAAATAGGGTCAAAATGTAAAGACTAAAAGTGTATTTACACCAACTTTTTTTTAATCATCCAAGAGAGGTTAGTGTAAATAATTTGCATTTGAAGGGAGGTGAGTGTTTTATTCCAAACTATATGGGAGTTGATTGTAATTTCCTCCCCCCCACCCCCCCCCCCCCCCCAAAAAAAAAAAAAAAAAACTCAAGGGAGACCAGTATAATTTTTTCTCATTAATTAATATAAAATAGAAAATGTGAAACGTGAAATGACTAGATGACAAAAATTTTGTGGACTTTATCTTCTTATACTTTTTTTCCCTTTCTTCTTTGACACCAAAATATTAAATACTAAATATTCTTATTAATTATGAGTTGCAACATCTAAAGCAGAATAATTTTTAATAACAGAAACAAGTTGAATTTTTAATAGCTAGATATTAGATCTAAGTTGTGTTAGGTTCAAGGTAATTTTCAACGATCCTAGGAATTCTCTTAAATTCTCGGGCATTCCTATTTGGTTGCAAACAAGTTAAGAAAATTAATTGCCCAAATTTATTACAACAAAAGACACCTTGAGAGTAGGTTTTAGTTAATTCAAATTGTAAAATCTCTTGTCATCAATAAAAAATTTAGGATTCAAACCCCCCAAACCAAAAATCAATTCATGTCTTGGTTTTATGATTAAGAGTAATTATTAAGAAACGGACATTATAGGTTAAAATTCTACCACGTCTATAAAAATAAATAAAAACCATTTAGCTAACAAATGGCTAATTAGTTTGACCGTACATGTTGAAACAAAATTAACAAACCAACTATCAAAAGACTCCATATTGACAATATTATATATCTCACCCCTCGCTCTCACTTGATATGAGAAAAAATAATATTACAACAGATATTAAATAATTGAGCTATAAGACTCTTGTCATAAAGAAAAAGAAGCTAGTTTAGCCTAAGAAGCATTAAAAGCTTTTTCAACTAATGATGCTAACTTTGCAATCCATTAAGGAAATCCATATCCTTACATAGGTTGGTGCACACACACACACTATTTCTTTCAATCTAAAGCTTCATTTTTATGGAACACGATTCAAAATAATATCTTAGTAAGGACATACTTGAAAACACTTAGAAACAATATAACAGTAACACTTTATAACATCCTTAATGCTTTATTTGTTCAATAAAGCTTTCGAAATTCTTAGAAGAGGATCCACCCTCAGTTACACTCGTTTTGGCCATTTTCTTTAGCTCCAATGAATTTCTTTTTATACCATCATCAGAGAGCAGTGTTTCTATTTTTGTTTTGATTTCATGCCTCGTGATGAGCCCATTTTCATCTGGGGTCAACACTAAACCAATCTTCCAAACATCACATATGTAACTCCTATTATGGAATTGGTCTGAAAAGAAAGGCCAACATAGAAATCGAACTCCCATGCTTATGCCCTCCAAGGTTGAATTCCATCCACAATGGCTTACAAAACATGCAATAGAAGGGTGGTCTAACACCTTCTCTTGAGGTGCCCATTCAACAATCATTCCACGATCATTTAGTCTTGTTCTAAACACATGCAAGAATTCAGCAAGTGGTCCATCTGTTATATCTGATCGGACAACCCACAAAAAAGCTTGGCCTATGAGTTCAAGACCATGTGCTAGTTCATCAAACTGTTTCTGGCTAAAGGTTGCTATGCTGCCAAAGGCAACATAAATGACTGAACCCACAGGTTGTTTATCAAGCCAGCTAAGACAAGTTGAATTCTGAGGCCAAAAGCTTCCAACATAATTGCTCAATTGATTGCCCAAAAGTAATGGGCCGACAGGTGTGATCCCAGGAATTAAATCGCAAACCGCTGAGTCAAGTTCATGGAATGAGTTGCAGAGAAGCCAGTTGCATTGTTTGACATAATGGTTCACTCTCGAAGCATAATATTCAAAAATAATGTTTTGTAGCTTTGAGTCTCCTGGAAAGCTCCAAGGCAACTCCGTGCTACTGCATGCTGGGATTTCCTTTGACAACCAGATCAAGTTGTCTTTTATTGGAGTTCCTACAGGGTGAATCAACTATTATTTTTTTTTCTCAAAATTAAATAAGTACATGTCACTAATTATGTGGCCGTTACATTCTTATCCTTTTTCACCTTTCTTATACCAAATATTAAATACTGAAGATGCTTGATTATGAATTGCTCAATAAGGTTTCAACATGTGAATCAAAATCTTTTTTAATAACATAAACAAGTTAGAATTATTAATAGCAGCAAGATTTTTACCTTTAGTATCTATTATTCCATCCTCAATGAGCTTCGGGACATGAAGTAAAAAAGCCAAGTTTCCTGGTCCAGCAGGCCAAACTGCCGCCCTTTTAATTCCCATCTTCTCAGCAACTTCTAGTGCCCACCCAGCCGCTATACTAGCAATGACACAACTGATCTGATCATCATCACTTGACTGATTAATTTTCTCGATCAAGTCCATCAAATGGACTGGCATAACTTTCAGCATACTTTGTGTCATCTTAAGAACATCTTTTCGATCATCCCCAGGTTCTAGCCCATCTGGGATTGAGACTAGCCTTATTGGGCTCTTCTCTTCACTCTTCACTACCATTGAAGCTGTGACTTTCGCATGTATAAACTCAGTGTTAACAAATGTGACCTTGATCCCATGATCAACAATCTTGTGTGACAACTTCATTAGAGGGGCAACTTGACCCTGTACAGGACATGGTATGACCAGCACATGCGGTTGCCTGCCCTGGCTGTCCATGACACAAATTTTCAAAGGGATTTCGGGCTCACGCATTTTAAGAGGTATTGGTTGGATTTTTATAGCTCTTTCACAAAAACGTGAAATCGGAAGGGGGAGGGGCTACAATTAATAAAATAATATTTTTAAATAATTAATAAAACCTAAGATGCTACTTGAGGGGAAATAAAGTGTGGGAGGTTGCAGGGGAGGGGATTCCGGTTTTTCAGCTTAGAATTGTCTTTTGTTTCGAGGGATGGAAGTTTAAAAAAATTTATAATAGATTTTTAGTTTGAATAGAATATAAATTTGATAAAATTTAAATGATAAAATTTTGCATAGATTAAATTGCTGTTAATTTTATCCCTTAATTTAAGGAAATATATCCTAACAATTAAGAAATAATAATTTAATAATTAATGACAATAATTGTTTAATTGTTCCGATGCCATCAACTTCTATAAATCTATACAACATGTATATCTATCCAATACAAATACATATGCATAAATTGTAACTTGAAAAAAACAAAAAATAAAATAAACAAAAACGTAGGGTGCAAAAGGGATTCTATGGAAAGTGCATGGGTGAATATATGTATTAAAATAATGGTAATAGATATTTAGTTGGAGTGGGATTTAAATTTCAAAAAATTAGATGCATGTTGCATATCTTAAAACACTTATTGTTACTTTAATAAAAAAAATGATTAAAAACAAATAAGTTGGACTCTATCTACTAAAATTTAGATTCACATTGCATGCTTTGTTAAAAAAAACTTATCGTTATTGTACTTAAAGAAATTAACAAAAAAAAAATAAGTAGTTGTCTCTATCAATTGAAACACACTTTTTGTTAAAACACTTATTGTTATTTTATCAAAAATGCATGTTGCATGCTTTGTTAAAACACTTATCTTTATTTAATCTAAAGAAATGGATAAAAACAAATAAATTGTTGTCTCTATCAACTGAAACTTAGATGCATGTTGCATAGTTTGTTAAAATACTTATTGTTATTTAATCTAAAGAAATTGATAAAAATAAATAAATTGTTGTCTTCATCGACTGAAACTTAGATGCATGTTTTGTTAAAACATTTACTGTTATTTTACCTTAAAATTTTGATAAAAACAAATAAGTTGTTGTCTTTATCAACTGAAACTTAGATACATGTTTAATGTTTTATTAAAACACTTATTATAATTTTTTTTAAGGGTTAATATACGTTTGGTCCTACATTTTGGGCCAATTTCCATTTTGGTCCTCACTTTTTTTTTCCCCGGATACAACTTCATGAGAGGCTCTACATGGCCTTGTGCAGGGTATGCTATTGCTAGCACATGCGTTCGCTTGCTCATAATATGTGGTGGTCACTTACTGCCTTCATACACCAACATATACATATTTGTATCAGTAGTATGCCCTTAAGCCCATGACACATTTATACGAGTGAAGTAGTTACGGATTGGCTGGCTTAAGAAAATCTTTGAAATAGGCTAAATCTTGTTATACAGTCTTTGTAAAAACACAACTTTAATTAACCCATATGGCAGGAAAAATTGCACTGACCTCCCTAAGGTTTTATGTCATTACACTCACCTCTCCTCTATTTTGAAATTAGACACTCACCTCTTCTTGATGACTAAAAAAATGAGCTAAAAATCTCAGAAAAACAAATTCAAATCCTCTATTAGAGAGTGTGAGGATGGCAGTTTAAGTTAAGGGTAGAATACGATATTCATCATTTTTAAAACTTTCTTATCAGTCATCTAAGGGAGAGTGTAAATAATTTGTATTTTAAGAGAGGTGAGTATTTTATTCCAGACTAGATGGGAGGTGAGTCTAAATTCTGAAAAACTCACGAGAGATCGGTGTAATTTACTCTCATTAATTATTATAAAATAGAAAATGTGAAAAAACAAGATACCAAAATCAGCAATGATGAGAGCAATCTGAACCAACATCATTTTAATTGGTCTTCTTATCGAGTCCTCCAGTTAACCAGGCATGACTCTACTGAGCAATAATCCCACCTAGCTTCCTTTCATCTTTTGGGTCATCACCAATCTCCAACCCCTCACGAACTGAACAGGTGGCAGTGCTGATCCTCAACTCCGATTAACATTGGTACAATGCAATCTTCATTGACATTGTCTTTTTTTTTTTTCTTGAGAAGCAGACATTGTCTTAAAGTATAATTATTGTTGAGTATGTAAGTATGAGTAAAGTCTCATGGTGAATAATAATTATAGGAATGAGTAGTTAATTATATATAATTAGGTCCAAATTCATAGATTTAAACTTTTGGAATAAATAGCGTCCTTATATGTTATACTAACTATTCAATTGGAAAAAAAGTAAGGTCGAGATATGTGTACTTTGAACCCACACAAATGTGCATTCCACAACGCAAGCTATGAGTGACCACGACCGAAACCTCGGCCCACCTCTACCTTGGGCCAAACCTACATAAATGGTTGAGATCTTGTTCGTGTCCCTCATGGTGGTGATTCAACTTAATATATATTTCCTCCTAAATCAAAGGTTTTGTATAGAGTTGCCACTTATTTTATTGGAAAATTAAGAAAACCATAAATAAATAAATAAAATGTCTCATTTCATTGGTTTGATAAAAATGTACATCAATTTGAGTACAACTTAAAACATTACATGGTTGCAATCCTAGATATAATCTAAGAGAAAAGTTACATGGCTTTAATTCTAGTTACATTCTAAAAAGATGATACTTGGATAAAACCTTAATTTAAGAACCCGTCATCTAAGTTTTAATGCTAAGTTACAAGGTGGAAAGGTGTTCACCGCCAGATAAAATTAGTCTACTAGACTATGGTGGCCAATTAGCATGTCACATCCCCAAATAAATAATGTGCTATAAGCAAACAAGCGCTTGTCAAGATTGAAAAGAAGGGGATGATCAACATGCCATAAGAACATGATTTGAAATTTAAAAGAAAAACATGTGATTGTTTGTGATTAGTGATGATCATGGAACTATGATATAAAAAATTACGAGAGAATGGAAAAATAAACATGTTATTGCATGTAATTAGTGGGAATTAAAGATTAACCATGATTAATTTTATCTCATGAACTACATATGAACAAATTAATCTCACAAGAACATCACTAACATGCTTGGATCCTAGTTACCATGATAACATCACCACAAAATATGTTTTTATTCTATCATAATAGCACTAAAACATAACAACACTAACTTGCATAAAATTATATAAACAACAAAAGGGGGGGGAGTTCTCTAGAACCATAAAATAGGAGCAATGAAATACTTAGTCGCAATCCAACACTGGGAAGGTTGGATGCACAATGACCATTTTTTTTTTCTTCCACTCGAGCTCTCGAAGAGTGGGGTGCCTTGAACTATGAATCCCCCGTATATTTAAAAAGCATAAGAAGACTCTAGAAAGGGGAAAAAACTTAGGTGTTTCGGGAGCAATGCTCCCTCCTCGCACATGAGGAGTGGGTCCCACGCGTGGGGCCCACCCTCATGTGAGAGGAGGGAGCATTGCTTCCGAAGCATGTAAGAATTACCCCTAGAAAGGGGGTAGGTGGGCTAACTCCAGTGGCAGTTCCAAGAATTTTTTTCAAGATGTTCTTTAAGAAACATAAATTATACAATCTAATAAAAAGAGAAATTCATATGTTAACAACAACAACAATAAAAAAACACGTAAATACATAAATTTTACAATTGCCTTCTACAAGTTTTCATATTTTGAAATCGGTGCATGATAGTTTCATTATCAATACTACAAGCTACATCTCTTTTAATACACATAACCAAGTAATCATTCATCCACTGAATGTAGAACAAATTATGGAGCAAAATATAATTTTATTAGCATAAAAAAAACTGAGGGTGTTACCAAATTTTTTTTGAAGGGTAGACAAATAAAAAATTTTAAATTATTATATATATATATATATAATGGGGTCAGGGTGGTCCTAGGACCACCCTAACTTTAAGGTGGCACCGCCCCTGGCTAACTTGGATTTTGGGAGCTTTGAATTCAAATTTTGAAGTTGAAGGGAAAAAAAGGAGCTAGAATTTGAAATTTTGAGTCAGTTGGTTTCGGCACTTTGATATTGCCCTACGTCTACCGATCAGCAGACGGAGTAGCAGAGCCAATGCTAGCCTACATTTTTATTCTTTATTTGGATAAAAATTGAGGTAAAACTAGGACTCTTGCCAATTTCAGGCCAAATTACATTGACTTTAATAATAATAACCCTTAATTATTGCCCAATCATCTAGTATCCCTTTTAAAATATTATTTAACCAATCAATTAGGGATTATTAATGTTTGACAATATAAATTGTCCAATGTGCGCTCCCTCATGATTATTTTAAGTCAAATCCAAAAAGTTCATGACATGTCATTAATTTTAAATTTATTCCTTATGGAACGAATCGAAATCAATTTTTCATAATTACACGTGATTTGACTAAATATGCAATTGCATTCAGCCATTGAAATTTGATTTCACAATATCTTTCAATCCAATGGTTCGATTGGAGCTCATGGCATATCATTTTAATCGTTAAGCTTCAAGATTTATTTTGTGAGAAGTAATTAGAAATCCAAAGTCTAAAATTATAATTCAACCGTTAGATGTGAAGCTACCATTTTACCCTCATATGAGGTTAAATGCGAGTTGTAAAATAGGGTTAAGGTTTCGTTTGGAAGTTCATAAGGGAATGAAATGAAATGATTATAAGAGAATGGAAAAAAATTGAATGGAATTGAATGTATTTAAGTAGGGGAAAGGAATGGAATGGAATTAAGTAACCTTGATTAAATGTTTTAAAATAAAGGAATGGAAAGATATAAAAATGAATAGAATGTAAGTAATCTTATTTGGGAGTAACATGGAAGGAATGGAATTGAATCATTTTATGAAAATATTACCATTAGATCCCTATTTTAAAATAAAGGATTGAATATATATGGGGTATTTTGGGAGCTTTAGTAAAAAAAATCATTAAATCTAATTTCATTCCCTCCCATTCCTCCCAATTTCGAGGGGAATGACAATTTGAGGTTTTAAGGGAAAAAATAGGAATGAGTGTTCCCTCCTACCCATTCCATTCCCTCCTACTTAAACTCCCAAACAAGGGAATGGACTCTCCATTCCCTCCATTAAAACTCCCAAACAAGGAAAAAGAAGAATATTATAAAATTATTCTTTTCATTCCTTTCCATTCCATTCCATTCCATTCCCTCCTCCCAAACGAGACTTAAGGGTAAGCATGGGTTGAGTTGGGTTGGGTTGGAGGGGTTTTTCAACCCAACTTGACCTTGTCAGGTTAAGAATTTTCTAACGTAACTCACATAGGTCGAGTCGATGGGTTATGCATATATATTTTATGCCTTATAAAAGTTGGGATTTCATTAATTATTTAAACATTATTTTCAATAAATTATTACAATCCATGTAATATGCTTAAATTATATTATAAATTCCAAAAATAATTCTCAAAATACCAAAATCAATCAAACAGTAAGGGTCATATTTTTATGTATTGGCATATCCGAGATCAAAACACACTTTTTAAGTAATTCATTCTAAGTTTAAGTTTGTCACATTTTATCTACAACTGGGATAAATCGAAAACACAATGCTACTCAAGAAATGTTGAAACTACAATTCTGGCTACTTGTCGATCTATTGAGAATAAATGAATCTCAATACATGTCTCAACACCTCTCGATCCATAAAGCCTTGGAAAAACTAAACAAAAATTTTCTGTTTTAGCCCGCAATGACTTGGCCTTTCTAGAGATTAATGCACTAGGGTTCCATAGCATATAAAAGATATTTTATCGTCTTCATCATAAATATAGAAAGACACACACATAACAAGGAGTTGTTGCAACGTTTGTGCACCTAGGGTTTTTACCAAGATGATACCGGTTTAAGGAACAATCACACACGCACACTATTTCTTTCAATCTAAAGCTTCATTTTTAAGAAACACATTTCAAAATAATATCTTAATAAGGACGTGCTTGGACACACTTAGAAACAATATAACAGTAACACTTTATAACGTCCTTAATGCTTTAATTGTTCAATAAAGCTTTCAAAATTTTTAAAAGAGGATCCACCTTCAGTTACACTCGTTTTGGCCATTTTCTTTAGCTTCAGTGCATTTGTTTTAATACCATCATCAGAGAGCAGTGTTTATATTTTTATTTTGATTTCATGCCTCGTGATGAGCCCATTTTCATCTAGGGTCAACCCTAAACCAATCATCCAAACATCACATATGGAACTCCTATTATGTAATTGATCTATAAAGAAAGGCCAACACAGAAATCGGACTCCCATGCTTATACCCTCCAAGGTTGAATTCCATCCACAATGGCTTAGAAAACATGAAATTGAAGGATGGTCTAACACCCTCTCTTGAGGTGCCCATTCAACAATCATTCCACGATCATTTAGTCTTGTTCTAAACACAAGCAAGAATTCGGCAAATGTTCCATCTGTTATGTCTAATCCAACAACCCACAAAAATGGCTTGCCTATGAGTTCAAGACCAAGTGCTAGTTCATCAAACTGTTGTTGCCTGAAGGTTGCTAAGCTACCAAAAGCAACATAAATGACTGAACCCATAGGTTGTTTATCAAGCCAGCTTAGACAAGTTTAATTCTGAGGCCAAAAGCTTCCAACATAATTGCTCAATTGGTTGCCCAAAAGTAACGGGCCAACAGGTATGATCCTAGGAATTAAATCGCAGGCCAGTGAGTCAAGTTCATGAAATGAGTTGCTGAGAAGCCAGTTGCATTGCTTCACATAATGGGTCACTCTTGAAGAATAATATTCAAAAATAATGTTTTTGCATCTTTGAGTCTCCTGAAAAGCTCCAAGGCAACTCGGTGCTACTCCATGCTAGGATTTCCTTTGACAGTCAGATCAAGTTGCCTTTTATTAGAGTTCCTACAGGGTGGTTCAACTTTTTTTTTATCAAAATTATACAAGTATATGTCACTAATTATGTGGATGGTACATTCTTATCCTTTTTCACATTTCTTATACCAAATATTAAATACTGAAGATGCTTGATTATGAGTTGCTCAATTAGGTATCAACATGTAAAGCAAAATCTTTTTTAGTAAAGTAAACAAGTTAGAATTGTAAATAGCAGGCAGATATTGCCTTCAATATCTATGATTCCGTACGCAATAAACTTTGGGATACTGATAAGGGTATTTTTGGAATAAAAAATTAATTCTTAAACAATAAGAGCCCATTAGCAAAGAGTAAAGCTGACGGCGCCAATCCCCGAGGGAGCCGTCAGTCTCGAGGAAGGTCCGTCTGGAACCTTAAGCCCTACACCAGCAGAAACTAATGGCTAAGCAGACGAACCCTTGTTAAGCTAACAAATACACTTCCATACTGTGGATAGATCACATCAACATAAGTATGGGCAAACCGACAAATCTAACGTGGCCTTTGACGGTCTCCACGCATGTTCTCATATGAAAATATCTTGCGCACCACACACAAAGACCCTACCCCACAACTTTTTCCTTCCCAATATGGAAGGTATCCCTAAGATCTCAGTGTCATTAACTCCACCTCCTCTCTATAAGGAAAAACTCTATCTTCTCAGGATCTAGGTCTCCTACGCATCACTACATAAACCACAGGCCTTCTTCTTTCCAAGGTACACAAAAAATCCCTATCTCTCTCACTATAGAGTTCTTGGAGATTTCTCATTCAATGACTTAACCTTCGGAGGGTCTTTGGTTGGCACCCCACCAGTACTCTCTGTTAAATTCTTGGTTTCTTGTTCTTTAGTTACCCATTGAAGCGATCCAGGACAATCAGCTCACTGACAATTTTTGTGCATCATCAGTTGGCACCGTCTATGGGGATGAGTGATTGGCCATATCACCGCTTCTAAGAAAAATAGTTTCATGGTCCAAATGTGATCAATGGCTACCATCAACCGGGAGACAAGGAACCCCTCAATTGCCTTGGAAAGACAAGTGCAAATAGGGCTGTCCATGGGTCAGGCAGGTCAGGTTTGTGCCTAACCCACAACCGACTCGCCAGAGGTTCGGATTTTACAGGTCAGTTTCCCGTTGGGTGAGCATCGGTTTCGGGTGAAGCCGAAACCCGCCAGAAACCACGGAAAAAAGAGAAAATCGGTGAGATCTCTCCCGATGCGTCCAAGAAACGGTGCGATCTAGCCGGATCTGGCGGAGATTTTGCCAAGTCTGATGCTTTTTCCACCAAATCATGCTAAGAATCGCCGGATCTAGTGTTTTGGTCGCTGAAATCTGCCAAATCTCGCTGGAAAACTCGTCAAAAATCTGGAAATCGCACAGGTTGTTCTCTCTTCGGGCGGGTCGGGCTGAACAGGTTTTGAAGGAGGGGACCCGAAACCGAACCGCTGGCATCAGGTTTTGGAACTCAGGACCCGCGTCCGACCACCGGAATAGTCGGATCGGGTTGTATCGGGTCGGGTACGGGCGAGTTGGGCGGCTTGGGCGAGTGGGCGGGTGATATGGACAGCCCTAAGTGCAAACCTTGGCAGCAGTAGTTGAACAGCTCACCCAGCACAACCAGGAGTTGGAGTTGCAACTAAACCAGAGGAATGAGCAACGGCCTGAAGATCAGTGCGATGGATGGGATAACAAGGAATAGAACGGCAACCACCTCCTAACGGAAGACTGATAGAAGAGGGAGGATCAAGAAGAAAGCAACATCCCCAGCAGGCAAGACAGGCAAGAAGACACCAACCACCTGTTGGAACTAGAAATCAGCACAATGCACATGGCTCAAGACATGTAGATGATGAAAGAGAAGATTGACATGATGATGAACGCCATGAGGGGACTGGTATCGACCAACCTGAATAAGCTAGTTCAGTGGACAAACTCACCTTTCATATCACAAGTAACTTTTTTCCCCTTCTGAGCCAAGTTCCGAATGCCGCAGGTGGAAGCATACGATGGGTCACAGGACCCACTCGACCATCTAGAGTCATTCAAGACCCTCATACACCTACAAAGGATTCCATATGAGATTATGTGTAGGGCATTCCCCATTGTGCTCAAGGGACCAGCAAGGGTATGGTTCTGCAAATTGACCCCTAACACCGTCTCTACCTTTAAAGAGTTGAGCGAACACTTTTTCACCCACTTTATCGAGGGGAAAAGGTACAAGAGGTCCTCAGAAAACCTATTGAACATTAAGTAACGGGAAGACGAAAGCCTAAGGTCATACGTGACTTGTTTCAACAAGGAGGCCCTTTTGATTGACAAGACCGACGACAAAGTTTTGGTCACTGCATTCACCAACGGACTATAGTCAGGAAAATTCCTCTTCTCCATCTACAAGAACAACCCGAAGACAATGGCCAACATGCTATACAAGGCTACGAAGTATATGAATGCTAAGGACGCCATGATTTTCCAAGGGGGCAAACCAAAGAAAAGGGAAAGACAAGACTATCCTCGTCCCGACAGAGGAAGAAAGTCTGCCCGGATGAGTGACCAAAAGGATGATAAGAGATCAAGACCTCCACCCGGGAGGACTATCAACTTCACCCCACTAAATACCCTACTTGACCAATTCCTCATGCAGATAAGAGACAATGTAGCATTGACTTGGCCAGACAAGCTGAAGGGCGATCCAAATAAAAGGCCTAGAAACAAGTATTGTCGTTTCCACCAAAATCATGGGCACGACACTTTCGAGTGTTATGACCTAAAGCAGCAAATAGAAGTCCTCATCAAGCAAGGAAAATTACTGCAGTTTGTCAGATGCGAAGAGAACCCACCAATGGACCCCGAACCCAACCGACAAGTCAAAGAGCGACCGAGGACCCCACTTGGAGAGATAACAGTGATCATAGGAGGAAGTACAATGCCTAGCTCCTCTAAGAAGGAAAGATTATAGTTCTAAAATGGCTGGCTCCTTTAAAATTATAGTTCTAACTTCTAACCATTATATGCGAAACTACCATTTTACCCTCATATGAGATTAAATGCAAGTTGTAAAATAGGGTTAAGTGTGTGCATGGGTTAGGTTAGGTTGGGTTGGGTTGGAAAGGCTTTTAAACCCAACCCGACCTTGTTGGGTTGAGAAATTCCCAACCTAACACACATGGGTCGGGTTAATGGGTTGTACATATATATTTTATTCCTTGTAAAAGTTGGGATTTCATTAATTATTTAAACACTATTTTCAATAAATTATTACAATCTATGTAATATGCTTAATTATATTCCAAATTCCCAAGCTCATCAAAACTAATTCTCAAAATACCAAAATCGATCAAACACTATAAGGGTCATATTTTTATTTATACGCATATCCGAGATCAAAACGCACTTTTTATGTAATTTAGTCTAAGTTCAAGTTCGTCACATTTTATCTACAAGTAGGAAAAATCGAAGACACAATACTACTCAAGAAATGCTGAAACTACAGTTCTCGATACTTGTTGATCTATTAAGAATAAATGAATCTCAATATATGTCTCAACACCTCTCGATCCATCAAGCCTCAAGAAAACTAGAAAAATAAAATTTCATTTTAGCCCACAATGACTTGGCCTTTCTAGAGATTCATGCACTAGGGTTCCATAGTATATAAAAGATATTTTATCATCATCATGATAATATAGAAAGACATGCATAACAAGAGTTGCTGCAATGTTTGTTCACCTAGGGTTCTGTACCAAGATGATACCGGCTTATCAAGGTGTGATTTGAAGAACATTACAAAGCTACAACAATCAAATATAGGTTGATGTGATGTTAGTCAAAAATAGGAGATTTGTGTGAAGGAGAAGTCTTCTTCAAGAAGTAGTCCAATTGAGGATTAAAGCTAAGTTTTCATATAGATTAGTAGGTTCTATTTTAGGTAGGTACTTCAAGATTGGGTAAGATTCCTTGTACTTGTAAACTCTATTCATGTTAGTGGATTCTTTAGTAGTGATGACCTAAAATTCACTGGATAGGGTTTTGTCTGCGATAGTTTTCCCTATCGTGATCAAATCGCCCTATCAAACTTATTTTCCACTACATTTAATTTAGTTTGGTGATTTGATTATGCTTGAATTATTTTTTCATGTAATTTGGACTAATTAATCAACTTAGGTCATTGGTTAATTAACTGGGGGGTCAATCTATAATCTAACACAAACTAAAAAAATAAAATAAGGGAAATAAAATAAACTTATATATATGAATAGTTGGGTTGGGTTAGGTGGGTTGAAAAGACTATCAACCCAAACCCTAATGCTCAAAATAAAATTCCAACCCAACTCTCAACCTATGAAAACCAACCGAGGCATCGGGTTGGTGGGTTTCATGTGCACCCCTAAATAGGGTTACTACACAAGCACATAAAGTCCACTCAAAGATGATCTTGGAAAACAGATTTTGTAATTTAAGGACCTAGTTTACTTACAAAACCTTTGCACATCTAGACTATCTATTATAACCTCTACAAACGCCGAAAAGTTCACTATTAGGAACAAGAAGCAATGCTGTCACTAAAATTCACTTTTTAATGACGATAAATGTCGTCACCAATATAGAAATCACATATACTATATTTATCTTGGCCACATATCAATGATGACATGCAAGATCATCATTAGCAAAAACAAGGTCTGTCACGAATATAAATCTTATTTTAGCAACACAAATGTCATTGTTAAAAAAATTTACGGTTGTCGCCAATATTTCCCACCACTTCCTGCAAGTGAAAAAATTCCTCCATCTTATTAAAGACCTACCAACTATGAACATTTTTTTTTTTTTGGCATTTATTGAAGACTATAAGTTGTAATGGCTAATGTGTACTTTTTTTTAAAATAGTTAGATCAATTAGAAATTAATAGAATAATAAAATAATAAATTTATTTATTTTTAGTCATTTTTAGTTATGTTATAGAGGGTCCGCCTACATAATGTGTACTTATTAGTAGCAACTTTTTGGTTGTTCGTTGATAATTTGGTCACTAAAGACCTAAATTCTTATAGCAACTCATCATCCGCACAAATGAGAACATCTGGAACTTCAAGGAACCTTCTTGAAGATTCGCTACAGTGAACTCACTAGAAAAGTCACTGGAAAAGTTTTTGTGGTTTCAAATGTTTAAGGCTTTAGATGCATTGGAACACACAAATGGTTTTTCTTGTTTTAGCTCTAGCATAAAGATGATTTCTCTATTTAGCTTTGGCATATCTGCCTTCTGCCTCTAAAAGTTGTGCAACAAGTGGTTTATATATATACACAAAGTAGGGATAAAACTTAAAACAAATCAAAAACCTTTTTTTTAACTGAATTTAGATTGCAAATAAAATATATAAAAAAAAAAAAAAAAAAATCGCTTGTGCTTAGTTGGAGCAACACTATGTCAACTTTCAAACAAATCTAATATTTGTATTTATTTTGAAGCTTTAGATGTTTATTATCCAATAACTACTCATCTTTGAGGAGATCAAAACATTATTAGCTGTCTTTTAAACAACTTTTGGCCCTAATTGATACGGCCTTATTTTGACATGTTTCGACACTAAGATTTGCCCAACACACCTTGAGACGTTTTAATGCTTGATCTGTTCAATAAAGTACTCCAAGTTTTTTGTAGAAGATCCCCCTTTCCCAACACTCTCTCTGGCCATGTTCTTCAGCTTTAGTGAATTTGCCCTTATGTCATCATCAGAAAACAACTCGTCAATCTTCCCCTTAATTTCATGGTTTGTAATGATCCCATTGTCATCTTTTTTTAATGGTAAGCCAACCCTCCAACCATCACATATGCAGCTCTGGACATAATATTGATCTCCAAAGTGAGGCCAGCATAGGAAAGGAACTGCATTGCTTAAGCTCTCCAAGGTTGAGTTCCAACCGCAATGTGTCAAGAAACAGGCAACAGAAGGATGAGCCAACACCTTTTCTTGAGGTGCCCACTGAACAATTTTTCCATTAGCAAAACCATCTGGGTATTTGGTGTTGAACCCTTTGGTGAGGTCTGACTTTATCACCCACAGAAATGGTCGACCTGCAAGTTCAAGTCCAAGTGCTATTTGATCAAACTGGTGCTGGCTAATGGATACAAGTGACGTGCTGCCAAAGGCTACATAAATGACTGATCCAGCTGGTTGTTCATCGAGCCAGCTCAAGCAAGTTAAATCCTCTCTCCAAAGGTTTCCAACAGGATGCTCATTTGCCAGCAATGGACCAACAGGTAACATGTTTGGGAGTAAATCACTGGCTGCAGGGTGGAGGTCATGAAACCAGTGGCACAGTAGCCAGTTGGATAACTTCATCTTTTGCTGGATGGCAAGGGCATAAGAAAACATGGTCTTTTGCATCTCTAGATTCTCTGGAAAGTTCCAGAAGAACTCAGCAGTGCTCAAAGCTGGTACGTTTGGTGACAATTGTATTTTCCCATCCTTTCTCGGAGTTCCTGCAGGTTCATTCTCCCTAGTGAAATTTTGAAAATCATATCTTTCTCTTCTTTTTCCATAATTCAATAGTTAGGAGAGGGGTGATTTGAACCCTAAAAATCTCCAAGAGGTAGGAGGTGCCAGTTGAGCTATATGGTTCTTGACTTAGAAAATCATATTTATTAGTGGTGACCTTATCACAAAGCACATACGTTAAAAACAATAATTGGCAGTCTTTCCATAGCTTCACAGGCCTTAAGGCACTGCGATATTGCTATGCTATAGACATTTTACTCATAATGGAAAACAAAATATGAAGAACTAGATATAATGATCCGATAGCAGAAGTAAAAATGAAAAGAAACAAAATTAACACACAACAAACAGAGTCACAGACTAACCATTTGTGTCAATGATGCCTGCCTCAAGAAGTTTCGGAATGTTAAGTGACGAGGCCAAGAGTCCTGGTTCGGATGTCCAAAACACTGCCCGCTTGAGCCCCATCTTCTCAGCAATCTCCAGAGCCCACATAAAAGCTGCATCAGCAATAACACAAGTGATCTGATCATCATCACCACCCAATTGGTTAGCCTTCTTAATCAAGTCCTCAATATGACCAGGCAAGACTTGAGCAATACTCGAACCAAGCTTCCTTTCATCTTTCCGATCATCCTCAGATTCCAAACCATCAGGGAGTGAGACTAGCCTCATCAAGTGCTGCTTGTCTTCCAGCTCTGGCAATGCATTCTTCATTCGTACATGTGTAGACTCTGTTATCACAAATGTCACCTTTACCTCATGATGAACTAGAAGGTGTGACAACTTCATGAATGGTGCAACATGCCCTTGTGCTGGGTATGATATAAGTAACACATGAGCATTGGTTGCTCCCATGCTTTTGGAATTGGAGTTTGGTTGGGGTCTTTGTTTTATGGTGTGGTTTAGTCTCTCTGTACAATTGTGTTTGTTTGAATTCTGTTGGAAGATTAATATAGAATTCTAGCAGTGAATATTGAGATCAAAATAATATTTTCCTATCAGAACTCCTAAGAAATAGGCATCATTATTTGATTTCTATGATCCATTCAGGTTAGCAACACATCGCCAAGAGCCTTGTAGCCTAGGAAGTACCTGCACAGATACGAGAATAATGAACATTTTATTTTTCATATAACAATTTAATAGAAATAATGAACATTTTATTTCTCTCTCTCTCTCTCTCTCTCTCTCTCTCTCTCTCTCTCTATATATATATATATATATATTTTTTTTTTTTTTATACAAGATAGAATTTCTATTCTAGTCTAATCTAAGTGTATATGTGTGTGAAAATCCCTTCTAGAGACTTGAATACCGGCCCTTGTCCCCCACAACTCACAAGTACTTATACTTGTAGAGTGACCATCGCACCAAGGGTGTGCAGTGGTATTTCTATATATTATTAATCATTTATTGTTTTTATCAAATTAAGAGTAATAATATATAATAAAGCAAATTTATTACTATTAATCATTTATTGTTTATATCAAATTAAGAGTAATAATTAATAATAAAACAAATTTATTATTATTAATCATTTTTTTATCAAATTAAGAGTAATAATTAATAAGAAAGCAAATTTATCACTATTAATCATTTATTGTTTTGTAGGTTCTAATTAGGTCAACTGGTAAAATCTCTAATGATTAAATAAGAAATTTGGGGTTCAATCTTCACCTGCACCAAAAATTGATTGATGTCTTAGTTTAATAATAAAGAGCTATCATTAGAAGCAGACGTCATTCTCTTCATACCCAAAAACAAAAACAAAAACAAATTGGAGTACACCCAAAAAAAAAAAATCATTGTTTTTATAAAATATGAGTAATAGTTGATAATAAAGCATATTTATTACTATTAAATGATGTTCATCAATTATAATTCAAATAAAAAATAAAGATATTAATTAATTTTCAAATGCAATATTATTATTCAAAAGCATGAATGTTCTCTTTGTTTTATGAAGAGGTATTTGATTTCTCTTGTTCTCGTATCTCGAATGTATCCTATATTTTTTTTTTTTTAAATGACACAGCTGGGACACACATGTAGAAGCGTTAAGTGTCCGACATGGGTACAGCACCTCAAATAAAGCTTTTAAACTTCCTAACTTGTAACTTAATTAGTACATCTCCATGCACAAAGTTCTAAGGCGGAAGGGTTTGAACTACAAGATTAGCAGTACATTGTAACTATCTAAAAAAAAAAATTGAGTACACAAAAAAAATCATTTATTGTTTTTATGAAATATGAGTAATGATTGATAATAAAGCATATTTATTACTATTAAATGATGTTCATCAATTATAATACAAATCAAAAATAAAGAAATTTATTAATTTTCAAATGCAATATTATTATTCAGAGTGTGAATGTTCTCTTTATTTTGTGAAGAGGTATATGGTTCCTCTTCCCGACTATGTCCTACATTTTTTTTTTTCAATTTTTTTAAAAATGACATAGTTGGGACACGCATGTAGAAGTGTCCAAGAAGTGTCAAGTGTCCGACACAGGTACGACACCTCAAATAAAGTGTATGTGCTTCCTAGCTTGTAGCTTAATTAGCACATCTCCATACATAAAGTTCTTGGGCGAAAGGATTTGAACTGGAAGATTAGTAACATATTGTAACTATCTATTAAAAAAAAATCATTTATTGTTTCTATAAAATGAGTAATAATTGATAATAAATCATATTTATTACTATTAAATGATGTTCATCAATTATAATACAAATAAAAAATAAAGATATTTATTAATTTCAAATGCAATATTATTATTCAGAGTGTGAAAGAAACTCTATCCACACCAAAAAAAATGGAGTACACAAAAAAATAAATAAATCATTTAGCAACATATTGTAACTATCTAAAAAAATCATTTATTTTTTTTATAAAATATGAGTAATAATTGATAATAAAGCATATTTATTACTATTAAATGATGTTCATCAATTATAATATAAATTAAAAATAAATATATTTATTAATTTTCAAATGCAATATTATTATTGTAGGTTCCAATTAGCTCAACTGGTAAAGTCTCTGATGGTTGTATAAAATATCTGGGGTTCAATACCCACCTAAACCAAAACTGATTGGTCAGGAGTGAAAGAAACTCTCTCCACCCAAAAAAAAAAAAAAAAATTGGAGTACACAAAAAAAAAAAAAAATGCATTTATTGTTTTTATAAAATATGAGAAATAATTGATAATAAAGCATATTTATTACTATTAAATTATGTTCACCAAAACTGATTGGTCAGGAGTGAAAGAAACTCTCTCCACCAAAAAAAAATGGAGTACACAAAAAAAAAATGCATTTATTGTTTTTATAAAATATGAGAAATAATTGATAATAAAGCATATTTATTACTATTAAATTATGTTCACCAATTATAATACAAATCAAAAATAAAGATATTTATTAATTTTCAAATGCAATATTATTATTTAGAGCATAAATGTTCTCTTTGTTTTGTGAGGAGGTATTCGATTCATCTTGTTCTCATATCCCGACTGTGTCCTTCCTTTTTTTTTATTTTTAAAAAATGACATAGCTTGGACACGCATGTAAAAATGTCCAAAAAGTGTCAAGTGTCCGACATGGGTACGGCACCTCAAATAAAGTGTCTCTTCCTAGCTTGTAGCTTAATTAACACATTTTCATGCACAAAGTGCTAAAACGAAAGAGTTTGAACTGTGAAATTAGCAGCATATTATATCTATCTAAAAAAAAAAAAAAAAAGTTAGTAACACGTCTTATCTCTTGCAATCCCAATGGTTATTCCCAATGGTCATGCAAAATCATCGTCCGAAACATACTCCTTCCATTAAGTTTTACAAACATCTTTCAGGTATATTATTGTTAAGTCTTCGAATTGAAGCTTAATGGTTGTTAAAATAAAAACCATTCATAGTTGTCATTCAAATGTTATGAACCGCAACCTCTAACAGTAGAGATTTCATGGTTATAAAAAATGGTTTATTATAACTATCTGCCCGAAACTATGGATCATTTAATATTCATGCTAAACTATTAATTTTTGCAATCAATATCTTAATTTGAGATTAAGTTGCAATGTTTACAGTAGCATCCAAAATCATTGTCAAAATCAAAATATTAGTTGGGAATTGGGATAGATATTTATTTACAAATAATAGGAATTAGTTGTAGCAAAATTTAACACAACCTGCATACACGACACAACTCAACACAAAATTAGCAAGTTATGAGATGAGACTTAACGGTTTCATATCATATTCGGGTTGACATAACTAACCCATTTAACAAATGAGTCGGGTTAGTGTCTAACCCATGGAACCCATCTAACCCATTTAATTAAACAAAATTTTACCAATATACCCTTCAAACCCTAAATATATAAACTTATTAGTTGTTGTGGTTTATTTTCCTTAACATATTGTAGTTGATTATTTGTGATATTGAGATAAGTTTTAATTTTAAATGATTATTTTGTGTCAAAAAAAAATCTAACAACTTGTTTAAATCATATATAACCTCAAATTTTAACTAAAAAACTCATTTTAAACTCACATATCTATGTATGATACAATTCAACGATATGATATGATTCATCAATATACACCTATATATCGTATAATTCATGAACACTTATAATATGCTCGTATCATGAACACTTATAATATGCTCTTACAACACAACTTTTTGTAGACAATATGATATGTATCGTAAAATATTAATCACATATCATATGATACTGACAATTATGGCAAAAACCCAAAACAACACATCTTTGATTAGCTTCCCTAATCAATTAAAACCAGACCTGCTATAGTACTGTTGAGTTTTCCTGAACCTCCATCCCCTACACTTTGCTCTATTAGAAACCCAAAATTCCTCAAGTTTCACCTACCTCTACCACTACAAAACCTTCACAAGCTGCTCCACAGAAAAATCATGTAACCTGGTTCATGTATCCAGTCCCTCAAAGGTTCAAACCCCTGTAAAATTCAATCTTTGCTAGCCTATTTTGAATCAAAAGCCCTCTTATTTCTTTTCCCATCCCTTATCCTTCAAAGCAGAAATCTTCCCTTAAGCTTTTCCTTAATTCATTGAAGACAAACATCCCTGTCCTGCTGTCCTACGTCAATTTGGACATCGATGCACTTAAGAAAAACATGCTTTTTCCCTTAAGAAACAATACCGAAAGGCAAAACATCTATGTTATGGGAATAAAAACAGAGCATTTGGTGACCGTGGCTTCAACTCTACTGTCCAAGCTCAGAAAAGTTGGCCAGCTCTAAGATCACTGTGGGCCTCCATGAGAACTATGTAATTGGTTTCTGACTGTTCAAATACTTTTTTTTTTCTTTCTTTCTTTATAATTCAATAGTTGGGAGAGCGGGGATTTGAACATTAAACGTTTCGTTGGAAATATCTAGAGGTGCCAATTGAGTGAAAAAGCTCTTGGAGACTGTTAACATACTTCAAACATGCATGATGTAATACTCTTTAAGGGTTCGTTTGGATGGAGGAGTGGAAAAGTGAAAAGATAGAAAATTGTAGAAGGATGGAAAAGTGGGAGGATGAAAAATATTTGATTTTTTCTCTTATATGTTTGGTTGGAGGGGTGGAAAAGTGGGAGAGTAGAAAACTCTTTTGTTTGGTTGGAGAGAAAAATAGAAGGATGGAAAATGTAATTTATATAAATTGACTATTATACCCTTGTTACATAATACGTAAAAAATAAATTTATTTGTACTCATTAAATAATATAAAATTTACCACATCATATATATAAATTTATGTTATTATTTTTATTATTATAATGTAAAAATTACAGTAATGAATCAAGTCATGTTGAAAAAAAAAAAATTGTGAAGGTAAGATGAAAAAAGGCAAAAGTGATAAGAGCAACCACATCTATTTAAAAAATTTTGTCTATTTTACACGAAAAATTATTATTTTTTATTTTACACTATTATTTTTACAAAATACCCACATCAATTTATGTATTATACCCACTTTTTTTATTAAAATAATATTTCCCTACCTTTTTTTTTATTATTTCCCAACCACCCCCACCTAACCCCTTTTCCTTTTTTCTTATTCATAATAACACCTTTTCTCTCCTTTTGTTTCTATCTTATCTAATATCTCCATCTTCTCCGCCTCTGTTTCTTCTCCTTCTTCTTCATTTTTTTTTTTTTTTTTTTTTTTTTTTTTGTGTGTGTGAGGAGTTGGGGGTGGATGGCCAGATGGAATTTGGACTAAGTTTTTGGATGAAATGGGTTTATCTCTATCTTCGGCTCTCTTTCTTCTCCTTCTTTCTTTCTTCGTTTATTTTTTTTTTTTTTTTTTTGAGGAGTTAGGGGTGGATGGCCAGATGGAATTTGGGCTAAAGTTTTTGGATGAACATGGGTTTGTCAAAAATAAAATGACATCTAGATGCTGTGACTTGTGATTGTATGAAAATGGTGATTGACGGTAAAAATTTCGTTTTTTTTTTTTTTTTTTGAGAATTTGTTTCTTTCCTCCTCTTCTTTTACAATTTGAGTTTTATGCTTTTATTATAGATGATGATTTTGGGTTGGGTTTGATTTTGGGCAGTGATTTTGAGTTTGGTTTTCTAATTGTTTTTCCGTTAATTTTGGGTTAATTTTTTGTTGATTTTGGGTTAATTTTTTGTGCTAGATTGCTGTGTTTAGTGGTGGTACTGGGTTTGGTGGTGATTTTCTGCTTCCTTCTTCTTGCCGCGCTGGGTTGTTGTAGACGTTGGAGTGGGTATTTTTGTAAAAGTGCTGTGAGGGCACTTTCTCTCCAGCGTTTTCCTCGCGATTTGGGAGGATGAATTTTGTGGGCCCGGGAGAGAAAATTTTCTCCCGGTTTTCCTTCCTTCCCCATTTTCCCTCTTTTGCCAAACAGGAGAAAACAGTATTTTCTACCCTATTTTCCTTTCTATGTTTTCCATCCCTCCTAAATTCACCCCAACCACAGTGTAAGTGCTATAGCAAATGCGACACTAGATTAGTAGACTGCGCATCAACATAAATAAATAGATGAAATCGAGAACCAAAAATGCATTTTCACAATTCATTATTCTATTGATACTTGAATCATTAAGTAGATAATGCTACAACCTGCCTACTAGTCTTAGTAGTTAGTACCCCAATGTCATTAGGTTTTGTCGGGTTTTGGGGGGGAAGGGGGCTTATGTAAAGCGCTTCTTCCATGGTAGAGCTAAAACTGCATCCATTTAATTTGAGTAACATTGTCACAGAAGGTGTCCAAGCAAAATTACAAATTTCATTAACAGTATACCCCAGAACAACAATAAAATCACCATCAGAAGAATGGACCCTTCAAACAGTTTGTCTTGACCATTTGAACCATGAAATCTTAACCTTTTCTGCCTGGTCGAGCAGGCCCAAAGTAGTTTGTGACTAATCCCATAATAGCAAACCTGGTGTTCATAATTCCAACATAATAGATGTAAGATAAGTAACCAATAACAACATCATATTGAAGCACAGGTGAGAAAAGGCAGATACATTGAGGACTGAAAGTCTTAAACTAAAAAAAAAAGAAAGGGAATCAGTATCCTTCTCACAAGCTTGAAGATCAACAATTGGACATTGATGTAAAATTTTCCTATAGAAGTTAAACCAACAATTTGGATTGGAGCTCCACTACACTTAGGGTCGGTTTGGTTTGCGCATCCACGTCCAGATTATTTGCGTTTTCAGCTTTTTTTTTTCTTTTTTTTTTTTTTTAAACCAGCGTCTATTGCACTATTCATGTCCGCAATCATGCATATGAACAGTACTTTCAAGCATGAACAGTAATTTTTATTATTGTTTTCAGTTTTCAGCAAAATAAGCAATATTCAAACGCACACTTAATGGATCTAATGACTACCGAAATCCCATGTAGTTTAGCTTATCTGTTTTTTGGCTGCAGATATTATATTCTTCTCTAATTATATGTCAATCATTTGTACACAATGAAGCCCTAAAATTGCATCGAGAGGTAAGATTACACAAAGCTGGAACAGATTAGCAAACTAGTCATGCAGTTTCCTTTTATCCAACAAACATGTAAACTTAAAATAGACATACAATTACTACACTTTGTGTAGAATCCTAAGATGAGGAGATCTTCCAACCTTCTCTAAAGAAAAATGCTGCCTCAAAGTGATAAGTTAGTCCCCCTTTTCAGCTGTATATGACTTCTTAAAAGGTATGGCTGTGTTACCCTTTATTTATTTGTTTGTTTACAAGGAACTCATAGTGTCTCATTTGACACTGACTATCACAAGGGAGAAACTATGATAGGGTGGCACGCCCCATCAGTCTTGATGGGCACCACCCCTTTTACCTATATTGGATGAAACTTTTAACACTTTAAGATATTCAAAAGGTTAAGGATTCCTAAAGTAGAGATAACAAAGTGAAAAATAATAATTTAAATGCTTTTTCCTATGGGAAAAAAAAAAGGGGGACTCTAATCTTGCCCATATATGCACAGCTATCCACCATTCAAACTCAAGCGGAGAAATAAAAAGCCATTTAGCGCTACTAATTCATGCAAAATTTAGAAAATGTACATTTATATTTTTAATAGATTTATTTGAATGCCTTTGATCTATAGGTAATTTTATCAGTTTATACAAAAGTAGGCGAGGTCTCACCAATGTTAATGGGGCACCAACTCATCATACTTTGTATCTTATTAATTTTAGGAAAGACAAAATATAAGAAATCAAATAATTTTAAAACATTTGTTAACTTTTGTGGGAACAACTGTATTCTCTATATAGGCCCAAAGGATTCAGCAAATTACAATTACCAAGTAAATAACCAAAGTGACCATTTGCATCAAAACCTACCATTAAGTCATTAACACAATCCAAAAAGCAACTACCGAAAGAAATTGCCAAGTAGATAACTTGAATTGGCTATAGAACATTTTCTTCTTTGTAATATTGTCACAGAAATGGACCTGGTCAACCATAAAACAAGACAAAAACAGATAGAATAAAAAGAACAATGAATCCTCAACAATTTCACAAAAAGCCAGTTCAAATTTCCATGTCTACCAAAACCTAGTAAAAAAGGGTTACAATATCCCAAAATTGGCACTTCCTCCTAAGAGAAGGGCCATTGAGTGCTTTTTTTTCTTTTTTTTTTGATAGGTAATAACAGTTTTATTTATAAGAACAGTATAATGTGTTTACGATAGTAAACCCACTACGCTAATTATCAAAAAAAAAAAAAAAATAGTAAACCCACTACACTTGAAGCGAATACATACAAATCAAAGGGGAGAGCTAACAGAAATAAGGAAATCAGACAAGGAAATACAGTGCGTAAAATCAGACATTGAGTGCTGATTTTATCCATTTAACTATGGGCTGATCTGAAATATCTAGGACATCAAGAAGTGGAGGTTTAGGCTATTCATGCCAACTTCGGTTCTCTCTTCTAGCAGTAAAATCTTGGGCGTTTCAAGTCTTTTGGCAACTTTGAATAAGCTAAATACAGCTCATTCTAGACCAAAATAGCCATTTCCTAGGCTTTCATAACCAAATGTCAGCAACATCAAATGATACCCATCATTAGCATCTAAAGGGTCTTTGCTTGTACTACATGGACCATATGGAGTAGTATCAATTTGTTCAGATCTTCTATTGTAAAAAAAACTAAAAAGCACAGATTCTTGAAACTAGCAGCCGAATCTGTATCATATACGTATCCAATATTGACCAGAATACAATGGGATACTTTTTTAGTCCTTTCTTTTTCTTAAATTCTTCCCTCCCTCTCGCTCACACGCACACTCAATCAAACTAAGAGATCTGGAGTTTGATTGAGCATACATCATAGGTTAAAACTATCTCTCAAAAAAAAAAAATCTTTTAAACTAAAAATTAGCACAATATGTAGTATCAATGGCTTATCAATACTAAATTTTCAAGAATTGACAGATCCAGAAATTTCCTAATATCTCCGATGTGTTTAATCAAGAAATCTTAGAATCCCTAACGGTTTCATGAGCATGAAAATGAAGTTGATTCACACAAACATACACATCAAAAAAAAAAAAAAAAGTTTGAGCAATACAGAAATGAAAAGGAAAAAGTGAACTTACATCATGGCCATGGAGACCTGTTTGAGATCGGTTTCGAAATTGCGCAGGTTGGAGAGCGATTGAGCGCAGAAAATGATAGCAAGCCACGAGCTTAGCTTGTACTGCAAAAAAACCAAAAAAAAAAAACCATAAACATAAGAATTTCAAATCTATGCACAGATTAAGATCAACATTGAAAGGTAGAAGAGAGAGTAGGGGACCCTGAACATGACACCGGCGATGCCGAAGATGACGGCGATGAAGCCGGAGTAATCGACGGGGAGATCTTGAGGGTTCACCATCGGAGCCACGAATGGCTTCGCCGCCGACGGCATACGCGGATCGTTTGCCGAGTTTGAGTTCCCGTGTGATGACATCTCCGATACGATTCGTTTCGATCTCTCTCTCTCTCTCTCTCTTGCTCCGTGTGGAAATGTGGCTCGGTGGCTACCTCGTGCGCCTCAGCTCAGCTGACTAACATGTAAAAAAAGTCTCCCACCACCTCATCAACGTTGGAACCATGTGGGACCAACTCCCTACACTTTCTTTTTTTAGTTTTTTTTTTTTTACTAAATTTTATTAAAATTTTAATTTTAATTACACTTTTAAAATTTATTTTCTTAATTTAATCTTTTTTTTTTAATTTTTAATCTATGGAATCGGCTCCTAATGATAGTTTTTTATTATCAAACTAAAACATCAATCGGTTTTTAGTTTAGGCAGGGATTGAATTTTAGATCTCTTATACAACTATCAAAAGTTTTAGTAGTTAAGCTAATTAGAACCTAATTCTTAATTTAATCCCGAAAGTCTAGTGACACGACAAAATCAGATGACATTTTAATGTCACACTTATTTTAAGTTATCAAGAGGATCATATATCAATTATCAAGTTATTTAAATTTAAAAACGATACAAATGATACTATGGTATTTTGTATACCTTCAAAAAAAAAAAAAAAAAAAGAGGATCCTTTTTCCCTAAACTAAGAATAGAATGATACTCCCTTAAATTTTTTATAAATGCAAGAATGAATATTAATATCTAACTTTCTTAATGAAATCATATATATTATATTAAATTTTCTCAACAATATATATTGAGTAAAAGTTCAATTAAGGGTCTAAATTTAATTGACTCTAAAATAATCCAAATTTGATTTTAATTAAACACTAAATTTGTGTCGTGTGTCTTTAATTGCCCACTAATTTGATGCCAAGTATTTCTATATTTTAAATAGGCTTTGTTTTGTGCCAAGTGTCATTTCATTTCTCATTTTATATCAAGTTTTTTTACAAGTAAATTCATTATTTAGACTTAAAAATTATAAATATTTCTACGTAAAACTTTGAATATGTAATACTTTCAACTCATTTAAAACTATTTAAGTTCATCTAAAACTACTTCTAACCCATTATATTTAAATCTAATTTGAAACCAGTTTTAATCTATTTAAAACTATTCATATTTTCTAATAAAAATTAATTATTAGTTTACATATATTCTAAATAAGTAAATAATGTAAAAATCCAAATTTTAACACTTTTATATATAATTTATTGCGTTAAGATTGTATGTGACACCTACCATAATAATAAGTTATGCAAATATGCTATATTATATAAAGATCAATTGTTCATTTCTTATTTAAAAAGTGCACTCATAAAATAATTTATTGTATCACAATAACAAAAGATAAGTTAAAAAGTAACAAAATAATTTTGTTGTTAAAATAAAATAAACAAAAATGAACAATTTGCATGTTCTACCAAATAATATTCTTACAAAAATCTTTTAAGAGTTGACAAAATATAGGAATGACCAACAATTATATTTAATTTATAAATGAATTTTAATATGGACCTAAGTATGTTTATTTTTATATGTATCAAGCTCATGTTCTATTTAAATTGTTATGTACCATTTTATTTATATTGAAAAAAGTAATTTGATTATAATTTTTTTAATCCTAAATTTCTTATTTTATAATAAGAAACTTTATTAACTGAGCAACTTAAAAACCCACATTGTAATTTTATTTTTAAAAACTTCCAAAATACTTATTTACAACTTTTAATGGAATTGGATAAACTATTTGTGACAGTAGAATTTATAAAAATTGGAGTCTAAAAACCATAAATTAAAAATAAAATAAATAAAATGTATTTATAGAAACTAACACAAAACGACTTGTAGTACAGAATCAAAACCCTCCGTGTTAAACCCCCCAACCTTTTCACATTGGCATCAGCTTCATCAATGGCGGACCAACCTGAAACCCCAACAATGGAAACCCTAGACCCGCAAACCCCTTCTCCTTCTTCTTCTTCTTCTTCTTCTTCTTCTAATGTTTCTTATTCAAAGCCACCAAACCCAAGTTTTCAAAATCAAAACCCTTCACCAATGCCATCATCAGTGACAAGGCTATGGAGGCCAGCTGCGCAGCGAAACCTCCGAAACCAGTGGTCCAAATTGGTTTCTTGTAGGAAACAATGGGTTTCTTCTTCTTCTAGCGGAAAGTCCCACGCTACCTCTCTCATCAATGCCCATCTCTCTCAGAGGTATCTATCTTATACTTTTTCTTTTCTTTTGGGTTTTTTTTTGTTTGTTCATTTTTTGGTTCAGTATTAATTTTTGTGATGTGGGTATTTTGTGGGTTTCTGGGTTGTGTTTGGGTTTGGATGTTATGCTCTGTTTGTTTGCTGAGAAAATGTGGGGTTTTGATTTTGGGCATTGATTTTCTGCCTATAATACAACTTTGCACCTTTAAATTTGACCGTTTACAATTCAGTATTTTAAAGTTTCATTTAAAAATAAATAAATTAGTCTTTAACTTTGATTTTTTTTTTTTTTTTTTTTTTTGTTTCAATTTAGTTATTCCGCCTAGTTCTGTCCGTCTCGCCGTGAATTTTAGTTTTTTTTTTTACTCTCCAAAATGAATTGTTTTGGTGGACTTAACGGAGTGGATCGGACAAAATGACTACCTCAGAAATGAATGAATGTTAATAGACTGAATGAGGGGGAAAAAAACTTTTAGATTAATGAATTGAATACAATTCAAAAATAAAGGCTGTAATTTGTAACTTAACTTTATGTTTTTGCACTTTGGGTAGGTATATTTGGTTTAAAGTTAATATTATCATCATTTTACTTATCAAAAAAAAAAGTGTTCTGCTCTGGTTGGTTCCTGAGAAAATGTAGGGAAGAAAAAAACCTGGGTTTTAAGTTTTGGTTCTCTTGGATTATGGTTATGTCATTTTTCCGATACTAGATAATGTGAAACTTTGCTTAACCATGCCTGGTCTGCTCTGGCTTAGTTAAGGTTTTATACTTCATTTTATTGTGGATTGACTTTGGCTGAAATTGGCAACAATGAAGTATTAGTTTGTATATTAATAAGGTTTTTTGTGGTGATTTATTTGAGTTCTGAAATTCAGGGTTTATATGGATTGATAATTGATTCAGATACATGCCTTCAATGGAGCTGGGTGTTCTAAGTGACATGCTTAATATAAGAAAGAAAGCAGGTCGGAAATTGTTTAAGCAGCAGGTAATTATTAGTTGAATCTATTTCTAATTTCTTTGCGTGTGCTAGAGATTGAGATTTTGTCAGAATCTTTGGCTAAAGATCATTTTTATCAAATTTTTTGGGTAAAGCCGATGAAAAGTTTTCATGCTTCACTTTCGTAAATGGATCTGAATCTTGGATTAGGGGAATATTTTTGAAAATATTTGGCCAGATCACTTATCAGAAAAAAGATTTGGCCAGTCTTTAATTTACATTAATCATGTAAGTTGAGACTGCAAACTAGGTGAGTGTTCCAAATAATTTCTGAAAATTTGAGAATGACCAGCTCATTGAAGTTCTGGAAGCCAAGTTTGAAGTTTTGGATAAAGATTGCCCAGAACTTGGCTTCTAGTATGAAACAAACTATAAAATTACCATGAAGCCTGGAGATCATGTTACTTGATAACATTTTATGTAGATTATAATGCATTGTAGATAACTAGATATGTTCTGTTTTGAAGATCAATTTGTCTGCAATGAACTTTCTGCATGGTTCTGGCAGATTTGCTATAATGAACTGTGGTTTTTTAAACTGAACAACAAGATGAAATTGGCAATTAATATTACTACTAAACTTATAAGAGGACCTTTAGTCCATCATGCATAGAGGTGTTTCCTGTAATAACTTACTTTTATGATATGATGCATTCAAATCTTTAATGGTATTTTATAATCCAGTTTTGTGTGTCTGTCGGTACTTACTGAATCTTGTTGTTTCAGGAAACTTTTCAGGGCAAACTTTTATCATCATACAAAGACATGGTAATGTATTCATCATCCAAAAAGTATGAGATGTGTGTTCTAGAATATTATACTTGAGCATCTAAGAAAATTTGTATTATCCTTTTTCTTTTTCATTTAGAGCATTCAAAGAATTTCCAAGAATCTACTCTCTAGCAATATATTTCAGTGGGGTTCTCATTTTGTGGTCAAAATTTTGGTGTTGGCCACTTGATCTGTTTTGCCACCTAAATGCAAAAGCAATTTTCCAGTCTAGCTGGAAGCCTGACAATATGGTTGATTTTTTTATTTAAAAAAAATTAAAATCATGTAATTAATTGGAAAGGCATCAGTTGTGTTTTTCTTTCTACCAATCACCTTTCCCAAATCCCCCAAAAGTCGGAGCTTTGTGCATTGGGTACAACCTTTTCATTGTTTACTTTGATTTGGTAAAATCCTTTGTATTAAGTTGTACCAAGAACAAGCCAAAACAAACAGAATACGTATGCTATTTTTTGTGATTCATGTCAGCATGTGTTAATTTAGCTTCTTTTGGACTTCAGAAAGAATGGAATATTTCAAGAGATATTTTGGTAACTATATTGTTATTATCTGCATTTCAGATTACGTGATTCAAATATTTTACAAGATGTATCTATTCTGTTTGATTTAACAAGTTCGTCTACAGGTGGCTGCTGTAACTCAAATGGTCAATGCTAGCAAATCCATGAGAACTTTTCTCAAAGGGCCAAGCACTAGTGCGCTTGTACAATTTTCTAGCTTTTCTGGAGATCAGAATGACTCTGGAGATGGTGGTGGAATTCCAGTCTTTGCATTTTGGTCAATCTCTTCTCATGGTATGTTGATTGCAATTTTTTATTACTGGATCTTGTTTTTTAGTATAAATTAACATGCATCTATGCCCATTACAGTATGTTATTTCCAATTTATCGTTGACAGTATCAATCTACATCATCCCTAACTTATCCTTTTTAACTATTTTGTTACTTAGTTGTACTTTCAGATCATTTTTGCATGGAAGTTTGAAACACACCAAATTTGAAAACTTGGCCAAGCTTTATATCTTTATTTCTTGATGCAGACATATCTCATTTATGAAACAATTTTTACCAATCAAAAAAAATTTATGAAACAATTTTTTCTCTGAAATTGGGATGATGAAAACTTTTTAATTAATGAATAGTTAAAGAAAAACTACAATGTCAAATCAATGGATGGATATTTGGTCAGAACTTGCTGGATGTTTGATGGTGAGGAGCAGAGTTTATTGGCGCTTAAGGGATTTTTATGTGATCTATTTAATTATGGATGGTGGATTCATTTGCTAGTTGTTTACTTTTCCATGTTTTATCTTTCTAGATTATTGATTCTTTGTCTTTTGAATTCTTTTTCTTACCTTTTGTTTTTGCACTCTGTTGTTGGTGTTTTCTCTTGCATACTTTGGTGTACAAGGTTGTGCCCCTTTTGTTTTCCAAGTGTTTTTTTTTTTTTTTTTTTTTTACTTATCAAAAAAAAAAACGTTTTTAAAAAAAATGACTTGCTTATTTAAAAATTAAAATTAAGGTAACAATGTCAAATCCATGACAAGTTTAAGCCTCACTTCTAAATATATTCATTTATGTCTAAATCAATATGCATTTTTTGACTTAATTCATATAATGTGATGATTCTTATCCTTGAACAATCTCAGAGCAATTGGCAGAGGAGCTTGTTCGGATGTTTATAATGGAACTAAATTTGAAGGTAGTTGTATTTTTCTTTGACCTCAAGGAAATTTGGTTTAATTTGAACATTTTCAGTTATATTTCTTCTTTATCGATAACTAGTATTGTTTAATCTGGGCAGCGGTTGCTGGTACTAGAGTTACTGTCCACTAGTTGTGACGATCCACAGGTGAATGAGTTGCATTGGTCAGATCAGCTTTATCCAGGAGAATTTGAGCATTTGAGTATGTGCAACCTTTTTTCTCAAGAAACTTGTGAGCCAGTTCCACCAAAATTGATGGATTTGAAATCTGATGCACCCACCTTACGAAGTAATAACCAGCCAAACCCTGAGGTTTTGCAGGTACTAGATTCAACACTGTGTATAACAAAATAATTTAAAAGGCATGCAACTAGCCATGTAATACATGTATGATAGAAACACCTGGGCTTTGGATTTAAAGCCTGGACTGAGGTTATAGAGGTCCCTTTAGCGACATCCAACTTTATCTAACAAATTTGATTAAACACTGGGAGATGTCTAATAAAATATTGATGAGATTAATTAATAAGATGTTAATAATAACCATAATAGTTGTAATACTAACTGAGTATTTTTATTAAAAAATATTTAAAGAAAAAATGCCACATGGCAGAAGAATTGAACTTAGCATAGCCATATGACATACTTTTGACAATTCTTGGGTTTCTAGATCTGAATTTTCCCCAAGTTTCAGCTTTTATATATTAATATATAGATACTTTTTTTTTTCTTGGAATATATCTGAAATAATTTTTTTTTTTCCTTTTTTGGTGCTTATCTGAACTAGTGAATTGTCTTGTGTTGCAGGTTTATATAACAACATGGCTTGCAGAGGTGAACATAGATACTCTTAGGTAAAAGTTGGAGTTCAAGAACACAATCTCTCTTTATTTTTTACCTCTCTATTTTTCCGAAAAGAGATGATAGCTTGGGCTCAACAGTCCAGTGCGTATCAAATAATAATAGTTGCATCACCCTTCTGTGCCAAAAAAAAAATTTGCAGGGGGGTAAACATTTTCCCTCTGGAATTGCTTAGAAATATAGAAAAGTAAAAACCTAAATACCATTAGCTGAGTTGACTGTTTCCAAATTGTTGAAGAAAAACCATATCAAACCATGTGTATACATAGATAAATGCGTCTCCAAACTCTTTACTTTAATCTGGAGTGTCACTAGCACAAAAGTTACCAACATTTTTATATTCTTTTTTTTTTCCCCTCCACAGGGTTGATGAAATATTTGCTGTAATAGGGGAAGAAATGCATCTTAGGCTTACATGAGCTATTCTCTTGGCAAAAGACTTGCTGGATTAAATTTATCCGACCTCCCCAGACCATGAAGGATGTTCTGTTTTCACTACATTCATTGTAGACAATGGGAATGTGAATGTAATCATCGCTGAATCTCTTGCATCGTAAAGCATGTTATTCTTCACTTTGCAGAAGTAGCAAGAGAAGGGAGCCCTACCATAGAGTTGTCTTGAGGCTATGGATTATTTTTCCCACCAGCAATGTTTTATTGTTGCAGTCACAATGGCAGTTTTACTTCCATTTCAACCAAGCCTAGAACCAAGACAAATGAAGACGAAACAGTTGGCGTTTGGTTTTATAACTAGAAGAAAGCTACTAACAGGAATTCTTAAAAATTTATGTGGACATTGAATCAAATATATTTCTTGTTTGTAGAGGAACATTGTACAGCAAAATATATGCTTTGGGGGCTAGATCTTCACTGTTTTGTTCATTTGGCCACCAGAATGTGGTAACTGATACATGATTCGTCAGTGTATTCATTAATGCAGAGTTAACAGAACTATCATTGTCATTTTTCCATTTCAAAATCGCGGGGTTTATTATTTTTGAAATTTTAGGGTTAAGAGTTTAATTTGTTACTTTTAAACCTATACTATTTAATTTGTTACATCCCTAATTTATAGGGTTTAAAATGTAATTTTTGCTTCATTTTATATCACAACAAAATGTGACTAGCTATTAGCGTTCCGTATTTTTATCTTAATTAGAAGAGAAGTGCTACACCACAATATTCTCACAACATTTTCACAAATTTGAAAGTGACAAAAAAATAGATAATCTGAAATGAAGTAAAAAAGAATATATAAATGAAAAGTAAACAGGTGTGTAGATGAATATTAATCCAAATGTCAACAAAACTAAGTTAACTCAATTTTTCTAAGCCTAAAACTGAAGGAATTTTTTTTTTTTATTGACATCACAATGTTTAGGAATTTAATAAAAAATAAAAAATAAAAAAACCAATGATTCTTGCATAGGTTTGTTCAAAAGATTGATGACCATGACCTTGCTCATCAACTTATTCATCCTTTGACATGACTTAGACTTTGATCATAATTACTCACGAAATTAACGTTTGCCAATTTTCAAAAGAAAAAATGTTAACGGAAGTTGGTCCAACGAAAAGAGATGGTAATTATGATAAGCTACTTGTAGCCCTGCAATTCAACCTTAATAAATGTGACGGTTCCTAAATTGTTTTAGGAGCTACAAAACGACACTTTGATAAACTTAAAATAATTTGCTGAATAATTATTTATCCATGCAAATCCATCCAAAGCATGTTGCATTAACACTCAAAAAAGAGTTTTTTTTTTTTTTTTTTGAGTTAGTCGATGTGCAAGGAGAATGGCTCATGTGCACCCATCGCATTTTTCATTATTCTGAACCTCATCAACAAGCTTTAAGTCATGCTCATGACTAAAGTGTTCGATTTCTATTATTATTTCAGTTTCGTCCTCCCTTATATTGATTTTTTTGACCCTGTAAGCTATTAAGTCAATGGACTCATTGAGTTTTTTATCTTCATTATCCAGCATAGTTTTTAACTCAATGGACTCGTCATCTCTAAGTTCTAGCATATTTATGTCATCCATGTTTCTCTTGTCCATAGCACAATCGAGGTGAACCACAAAATTGCAACTCGAGCAATAGTAAAGCCCATAGTTTGTGTCTACTTTTTGGATACAAAGTTGACAAAATCGAAAGTTAGATTGGCCTTCAAGAGAATAAATGAGATGAAGGGGATGCTTGTGACATATAACTTTGACCTTGCGTAGGCAAGAGGCACAATTTTTGTGTCCAAAAATTGTGTGGGGCACATATATAGGGCACAACATTGCCTTCTTTGCCACAAAGGTCACAAGTGAACTTGATCAACTTCCAAAAGCGGGTCAATGGGTGGTTATGGACTTCAGATTCCAAGGTAAGTGGTAAAGAAGCACATCCATTGTGAATGTTAAAGTTGCAACGAGAGCAGCCATAAGTGTATCCCGCACGAAATTCTTTGCAAACTTCACATTTGCTATATTCATAGTCGTCACGATATATCCATTCATCAAAAAGAATAAGGGCATGTTTTGGGTGCAAGGGATGGCACAATTCAAGAGGTACTTCAACACATGATTTATGAAGTAGAACCATTTGCATTTGATACAACTGTAGCTACAACCCAATATCGGCTTCTGGCACCCATAACAAACTTCACCATAAATTCTCTCATCATCTTCATTGAAGACCAACGGATGCTCGTGGAAATTTTTTTGATGCTCCATCTCTATCACATGCATAAACAACATCCAATTTGTTTAGAAATGAAATTTATAGAACAAGGTTGGGTCCTGAGTGGTGCCAACTAAACCAGTTTAATCTTGTTTCTAGTTCCACTTTCCTTTCAGAAAGCAAGTATAAACTTATGTAGGAAAGTAATTAGATATCGAGACATACCTTTATTGATTATTTGAGATGACTCCGCTCAGAAAGTCCTCACCTTCAGCCACTGTAATGTCTTCAATAATCTTTGGTACTGGCAGATTTGGTGTGGGAAAGTGAGGTTTAGACACTGTCAGAAAAGAAACACACACAAGGAGAGAGATAGCCCGTGACAAAGGGGAATCACTTGTTTTGTTGGTGACTTTATCTGGTCTCCTTGTCCTGTTTTTTTGGGCCACTATACATACGCATGCACAGCAAAAGTTCTAACCATGTAAATGAGTCCCCAAAGGTCCCTTTTCTTCTCGTCTTTTTTTGGGTCAGCTTACACATATATTACACGCATGCATGACGAAAGTTACCCCCAATATATTGACTAGAAAAGTAGATTTAGCCAATTTTCATCCGTCATTAATAGACCCAGAGAGAGTGTAATTAGTTCAATTCTTTATTTTGCTTGCCTGTTCAAAGATAGACCTTCAAGTTTTTACAAATAGAACAAGAAGATGATGTTCTTATTGAAGTTCATGTTTGATTACAAAGATAGAATTGAAGTCTTTTTTTTTTTTTTTTTTTTTTTTGAGAAGAAGATAGAATTGAAGTTGATATCAAATCAGCTAGCCATGGCAACTCGCTGAAATTTGAGAGTAACTTCAATATTTTCCATATTATAAAAGCAAAAGATTTAGTTATAGCGGTCTAAGATTCTGTCTAGTAGAGCATTCTTTAGAAATTCTATTTATTTAGTATTCTATGTCATCAAACCTTTGCATTTATGTCAAAGTGTTAATAATTTATTATCATGTGTTAATGGTTAAATGCATTTATTTATATATACTAATTACTAACATGTGTACCTTTTTGTTAATTTTTTTTTTATTGGTTTGACATTTTCAAAAATTGCACGTATTGCACATCAGCAATCTTCGTATTAATTAGATGTTATTTATTATTTGGTTAAATATTTTATAAATAAAATAATTATTGATCTATGATTATCTTAATATTTTACAAGTTTGGAAAATATAAAGAGACAATGTAATATTTGACCAACAATTTATATCTTTTAAGTCTTAACTCATTTTAGTGACATAATATATAATTGAAATTAATTTCCCAAATATAATCTATTACGTATGATGTATAATAGAAATTAATTTCCCAATTAGTATAACACATAATGAGAGTATTATACATGAACCATAAAAATAATTTTCTACTAAAATTTTCAAAATGAGATAGCAAACACGCACATCACGTGGAATATCGTCTAGTTTGCTGTGAGTTTTGCTCTCCTCCCTTGTTGCCACATTGGACTTGGGGACTTACGACAAACCAAGCATTTAGTTGTTATTTTACTCATCCAATTCCGAAACACATAGACATCTTCTCCTCTTCAGCTTCTCCCTCTCTCTGTCTTTCATTCCAAGCGTTTTCCTTCCTCATCACCTGGTTCTCATTGGTGAAGAATTCCTTCTAGATCGGAGTTCTCTTTAGTCAAGCAATAATGATGGCTATTTACTATTTTGCCTGTTAAGTCCATTTGCATTTCACATGATCTGCTTTCACATTTTGTCTGAGGGTTCAAGATTGGTATTGCAGGGATAGAAATTAAAGAATGAGAAGTTGAAATGAACATGGTAAAGTTTCTAGCTCCCTCAAGATTGTCGTCTTATCATCATTCAAAAATGGTGAAAAGACTAATGGTTTATTATATCGATTCACAGAATCGTGGCCCCATTTTTCTTCAATTTTATGAAAAGAATTTTGAATGTGTTACATAAAGAAGAATTAACTTTAACCAAATACTTCTATCTGCTATTTCTAAACCAAGTTTGAATTATTTCGAGGGTATGAGGACGTAATTGTCTTTTTAAATGGAATTCTAATCATTTGCTCATTGCTCTGTGTTACATGGCGGGCAGTAAAGAAGCACATATATTGTGAAGGTTAAAGTTGTAATGGATTAATCATAAGTGTTTCTTTCATTAAATTCGTTGCAAACTTCGCATTTGCTATATATTTCACTTGCAATTTTATATTAAATTTAGCTAGGACCCAATACTGGTTCTTGGCAATCATAACAATCTTAACCAAAAATTCTCTCGTTTTCATTGAAGAGACGACCAACGGATGCCCGTGGCCAAATTGTTGAAGCTTTATCTTTATTATATGCAAAAACGTCCAATTTGTTTATAAAATGGATTTTATAGAATAAGGCTGACGGAACTAGTAGCAGTATTCGAAACCGGTTTAATGTTGTTTCTTTTCTTTCTTTTTTTGAGAAAAGTTTTAATGTTATTTCTAGTTCCACCAATTTTGCCCCAAACACAATGTATTTCAATAAAATGAGCTGCGGTTTAAAGTATATTTGAGCTATTTATCATAGTTCATAATAAATAAATAAATAAATATATATATATATATATATATGTATATGTTTATAAATATATATTCCTTTCTCGTCTTCTAACTTGAAAATTTGAAACGAATGCAACTTCTTCCACAACTTTGATAGACAACAAGTTATTTGAGAATTGATTTTCCAAATTAACTTACCATCTCAATAAATTTTGAAAACCAAAAAATATTGTGCCGGGTACAAAATTTATTAAGATAACCAGGTAAATGAAGACTGCCCTGATAATCATCTGGGTACTTTCTACTTTGTCACTGCTTAACTAGATTTTCAGAAGCAAGCAATTAGGTCCAGTACCTATTGTTCCATTAATAACGCCGTTGATATTTACCTTTCTAATTAGGTTTTTTCTTCTTCTTTTTGCTGAATACCATTCTAATTAGTTTAAATTAACATAATTCAACACTTTGTAGCTTTAAAATTCAAAATTTGTTCATATTAAAATGATGTTATGGAAAAATGTGGGTTTTCAAAACCTTTTATTAGTTTCACGTCTTAGAGAAAAATTAGATATAGAATTGGAAGTTCTTCAGAAAAATAAATAAATAAACAATTTGTTAGTTTTCCAATTTCCAGAAGTCTCAACCTATTTTTTGGGAAGGCATTCCAGCTTATCGTTGAATTCCCCAATAAACATCTAACAGCAGCATTTCCTACCACCATTATCTAAACTTAAGCACCTTTTTTTTTTTTTTTTTTATATAAGTATAATTAGTTACAACAATTGGGAAGAGAGGAATTTTATCTCCGTTGAAAACACCAAGAGGTACCTGTCTCTTAAACTAAAGCAAGTCGGGCACAATAATACATCAAAACAAGATAGGGCACCTTAACCCAAATGAAGGTAGCTCCAGACTACTGAACATAGGGTTTTCATGAACCATTCAGATCATTTGGCCACCATTTTTATAATTTTAAGCTGAATTTCAGACAAAAAGAATCACTATTTTTAAGTAGTAGTATGAACAAGTCAGATTAAATATATAACAGTTTAACTGCCTAATCTTTGCAGTAAAATTGGAAATCCCGGCCCACTCTCCCCCACTTTTCTACTTTTAACAGAAACCCAATTTCTGAATGGAAACTCATGCTCCAAAACTTTGGAACGATTCATATTATTACCTGGAATGATAGGAGATGGAAGACCAGACTGCTTCTGTCCTCCCCAGTTACTGAAAAAATGACTGGGGAAGTTTTCTTTCTTAACTATAAGGAGCAACTTATATTTCACAAGAACGACATCAATGGCCTAGATTGCAAAGATCTAAAAGCCTCCATCGATTTTAAGGAGACATTCTACTATCCATTCTTCTCCTACAATCCCACTCCTGTGGTTCTATTTTGCCGAAGCAAGTGCCATTATATAAGTTGAAAGAAAATGGACCAGAGAAGCATGAGGGACGTGGAGACAATTGATCAAGAAAGAGGAAAAAATCAATTAATTAATGATCAAAGTGAAAGACATTGTACCCTGTCTGGGAGATTCCTAGGCATTGGGAGTGCAGTAACATATCTTTGGGGTTTCTGGGCATTTGTAGCTGTATCGGAGGAAGCTGAGGTCTCGGCACCATCAACTTGCCCCCGGCCATGGAATTTAGCAAAACGATTGATGACAGAAAACTTCTCCAGATCCTGGCATTCCACTCTCAAGTCTAATATTGAGGCTTTATTCTCTAGTCTGCATCATCAAGAGGAAGCAATAGAATATATGAGAGAGAGAGAGAGAGAGAGAGAGAGAGAGAGAGAGATACTATAGATACTAAACAAAGAGATGCACTAAATACCATAATAGGAGCAGCAACAGACAACCAATAAAAAAATATAACAATAACAAACAAACCAACAACAACAAAAGCTTTTTCTTCTCCCTTTTTTCTTATATTGGTAAATTACACGTACTCAATGGGTAACCTTACCCTCCATCCCACCATTAGGGAAGGAAGAAGTGCCATCTAAGCTAGAGCTCATTGCCCAAAAGCATCTAGTATTCTCCATATGCATAATCAAATCCCCCACCCCACAAACCTCCCCCAAAAAAAACCTAAAAAAAATCTCCCTTTACCCTCTAGATTGTTATCAAACTGATTGTAGAAGTTTTCTGGGAGAATGCAATGTAATTGAGATCATTCTTTGGGTGTCGTAATTAACAAACTTCATTCATTGACTGAAGGCAAAAATCAAGAAGCTTGCATCTAAAAATGATATCCCTGAAAATACATTCTAACATATTTAAGGTGTTAAAAGTTGTTCTCTATCAGCCATCTGAATATCCTTACCTCAGTTACTCCCAATTCATGAATGTCTCTATTTTAAACAATGTAAGAGCACAAGGCATATGCATTCCCTTCTAGTTTCAATATGCTAAAAATCTATTTTGGGACAAAATTAGCACATTGCAAACAAGAAGCAACACAATCAACTTGGAGCTCAAGTTAAATGCTCCTCAATATCTATCACCATGGGGGATAAAGCTAGGAAGCAAAGTAAAAGTGCAACGGATGATACTCAGCAAAGCTTTATCCAAAATTCCAAACTACTCAGATTCTGCCAGGATAATTAATTTATACCAAGCTGCTTCATTAACAGAAACATTCTTTTTACTTTGAAAGAAGATAACCATGAATCCCTAATACACACACACACACACACACACACACACACACACACAAAAGGCCAGAAAGCTACCTCAACAGATCATTTTCCAGCTTCCTCACTTTGCCAATAAAATCTTCCACAACCTTCACGAAGTATCGATCACCAATTCTCCCAGATGTTCTAAGCTTCTCGGACAGGCTAAAAGCAAATTTCAGAACTTAATATTATTAAGTATGGAATCATATAAATTCATAAATAAAAAATGTTATCCAGTATAGGCACATATAAAAAATTCCAAATGACTTCTAGAGCAATTCTTACAGGTTTCTGCTGTCAAGAGGCACAAGGGTATCCCCTCCAGAGCAAAAGGTTGCACTGCATGCATCCCCTAGGGCTGATCTAGCAACAAAGTAAGCCACACTCTCATAGTGTGAGCTAGCATCTGCAGATAGAAAGGCTGCTGGAGGAGGGCGAAGTAGTTGCTGCATAAGCTGCTTTGTCAAAATAAGCCTTCTTTTCAGCCTAAGCATCTGTAGTCCATCTTCAACTACTTCAGCTTCATCTTCCACCTGTCATCAAATATGAAGCAATTAGAACTCTCAAAGAACCACAAACACAGGAAAAACATAATATCAGGCTACAGTCAGAGAGACTGCCTAACAGACCTTCTCAATCAGTCGATTTGCTGCTTGGGCCCAGATTAATTCTGCCATGCTGTAAAATGTAGAACTTTGCAAATGTTAATTAAAAAAGAATAAACAAATCAGCCAGGGGTGGGGGCCATCATGCATGTCAAAATATAAGCTAACACAATGAAGCAGTCAATGTAAAAAATAAATTTGAGAGAATTAACTGACTAAAATTTAAATTCAGAACAAGAGAGAAAGAGATGTATAAGTCAATAGATAGTGGATTAGAAAAGTTAATAGACTAGAAGAGCCACATAGGCCAAACACCTGATATTCTGGAGCCTTTGGGGACCCTCTGTTAGTTCCTTATGCCATGGTATAAGTTCGGACGTAGCACTTTTACGTTTCTTGGGTCTCACAACAACCAGGCTTTGATCAGGGACATCAGGAGGCAATAAATGAGGGGATGAGAACTGATCATTTGCCATTGATGTGGAGGTAGAACTTTGCTGGACATTACCAGGATGACTAGCATCAGCAGCAGCATTAACTTGCTCCACGGAATTATGAGCAAGCAAACTGTCAGATGGCTTTCCAATAATGAAAGGCTGCTCCAAAGCCTTTTTCCGCACATCATATGTTGGCAGCATTTGTCCATTTTTAAAGGTTCCATACTGGTCAAACCATGATGGTGCCATCTGAGGACTAATTTGAGAATGCTCAGCTCGAACAGCAGTAGCATTATTACTGGATAAATTATGAGAATTGTTCTGACTAAATGCAAGCATATCCTGAGAAGATGCATTCATATCCCGACTTTCCCCTGGCTTAGCCGAAAAGCTTAGCATCTTAGAATCTCCAGATGGACCTGCACTATGATCAACTGATGCATCTCTTGTCATGCTATTGTATCCGTATGATAATTGCTGTCCTCCTTTAGGTGCTACCTGTTGCACATCCACACCACCATCTGGACCTTTAAATCTCTTCACACTACGATTACTTGGATCGATCTCGGCACCTTTCATGGCCTGTACTTGATGCAATAAGGAGTAATTTTGATTCATAACATTATTTTGGTTTAAAGTACTGCCAAAATCTGCAATTTCTCGTTGGGTAGCAGCAGCATTTGAATGAGATGAATCAGAGACACGCTTTACAGCAGATTCCTTCCCCTGTGAAACACTTGATGCCTTTTCAACAGGGTCAATATTTTCAGCTGAAACTTGCTGCCCAGGGCTTCCTTTCATAGGCTGCTCTTTCCCAGCAAAGGCTTGAGAATTTATAGAACTTGCACCGAATCCAGATGGACCATTCCCCCGTTTCTGGGCATCTTGACTATCAAGCTTTAGAGATCCAGAATTGTTATCTGATTGAAAGTGAGTCCTAAAAAAATTTGCGGGAGCCTTGGATGGATGAACACCTGATAATCGTTGCTGGGTAGAAACACTATTCCAGACATTAGGTTGCATTTTTGAAAAGGCACTCGGTTGAGACATGCTAGCTGTAACAGAAGGCAGAGAGACTGGCATGGCTTCCAAAGCCGGGATTTGTTGGCCTGGATCTCTTGAATGGGTTTGGTCCGCACTACTAGGCCGGGACATCTCTGCAGAACAAGTAAGGTTATTTTGTGGAGTACTTGTGGACATATCTGGTGCTGATGGCAGTGCAGATTGAACAGCTTGAGCTCTCTCCCCAGATTCATCTCTCTGTTTTGATTGGGAAGCAATCCTATCTAAAGATATGTTCACAGATTGATTCGACAATACTTGTCCACTTGCAACAGTCATGTGCTGACCCTGAAGATGACTTCTTGAGAAAGGAGAACCAGATGTGAAAGCTGAAGAAAAATTTCCCTGAACATTGTAATGTGAGGGTTTATTGCTAGGTTGTCCTAAACTACCAGAAACATTATTCCTAAATTCACCCTGAGATGATTCACAGGAAGATGGCAAAGATTGAACAGAGGCTGCAGAAGACAACCACGCATTACCCTTATCTCCAGCCCCAGAAGCAACATGAGCTGAACCAATTACTGTTTGTGAGGAGCTCTGGGAAGACAAGGCACGGTCAGGAATTGGCAACCTTTGAGATGGAGGGGCTAACTGTAAACCAAAACCTTGAGTTGCAGAAGACGGATTTTGCTGAAGATGACCAACAGATCCATCAGAAGTTTCCGCTTCAGGCATCTCAGAAGACATATACTGGTCAGAAGAGCTATTATGTGTTCTGATGCCAAGTTCATTTGATTGATCCACCTTGTGAAGAAGCTCAAGCATATTTTGACTGCATGCATCAAAAAAACCAAAGGATATAATTCAACTCAAAACAGGGAAAAACACAGAAAGAGAAGTATAAAAATGTAAACAAGAAACACATTAGTAGTCATTCGGTGAAAAAAAAATGCAAATATGCTGTCAGCAAACATGTATCATCGCAGTATCTAACATATAAAAGCTACTAAACAATTAATGAAAATAACTAAAGAAAAAATTCAACCAATAACATAAAAATTTAAATTTATAAAATACCAATGCCACAAGAGGAACAGCTAATTTTAAATATTCAACTACCTTGATGAAGCTCTCTTGTTAGGGGAATAATTACCCACAGACTTGTCAAAGGGAGCAGATGAATTAGGAAGATACCCTGGATGCATACTTTTCGAAGGCATCTCATCTAAGCCTTTTGTGTCACCCTGAAAACCAGGTAAACGGCCCTGTGAAATTTTAAACGAAAAGGCGTCAAGTAATCTTCTATAATTCTTAGGAATTCAAAACATTAAAATCTAGTTATAGAAAAACACCAACAAAAACAAAGTTTTGCCAATGCCACAATTCTCAAATATAGTAAAGCCTAATGATCACCTTCTCCAATTCCATAGAATTTCTATCTGTGTGACCAGCAAATCTTGACTGGCCAATATACACCTGTTCTTGAGCTCTCAATCCTTGAGAAACCTGCTGAGCCATGGCCTGTGGATTCGCATTACCTCTTGGGCCATACAAAGGATCCGCATCAACATCCACATCCCCCATTGGATGATACTGGAATCTGCGACCTCCAGGTTTTCGATTAGCCTGAATAGATACCTTTTGTTTGCCCCCAGTTCGGGAATCACTAGCATCTAACCAAACATTCTCTCTCAAACCACCACTGGAAGTATGATGAGACACGTTAGAGCGAAAACTATCACTTGAGTTCTCTCTTTTTCTCAAGTTCTCCGTTTCATGCATTTCAACTGCTCCCTTATCCAAGCCATTATTTCCTGATGACTCCAAAATTTGAGGGCTCTTATCGAGATGGTGCTGATATTTCCCTGGAACCTCACTTCCTTTAGAGTTTCCTGGAGAATCAACATCTTTCCAGAAATTACGATTATGATTGTTTTGAAGCTGTTGGCTTCTTTCCTGGTTGGCCCTTGAAGTGCTTAAATTAGGTGCTGCAGTAACACTATTAGAAATTGAATCTTCCCTGTAGACCTGCAGGCTACCCCCAGATTTTGCCTGTTCTAGTTCAACAGATGAATTAGGAACAGAATCAGTCTTCCATATAACAGCACCATGACCAACTTCCTCATGTGTAGCCCCCTTATGATCACTAGCCTGAGTCAATTGAGATGATTTTTCATTATCATGATGCTTCAAAGCACCACTATCAGGTGACAAAGATTCAGTAAAGTTCCAACCGTTTGGTCTATTGTGTGGCTGGCCACCACTATTGTAGGAAGATAAGCTTTGCTGATGGGTCCAAGAACCTGAATTACTCTTGGGATTTATTTCTACACCTGAAGACTGAACAACATTTCCAAAAAGATGGCTACCTTCAGCAAGATGCTTTTGTAGAGGACTACGATCCAACCATCTGTTTCCTTCTTCCTGAAACTGTGGAATAGTTCTATGAGAAGAATTATTCTGCAACCCATCACCCTGTTGATGTAAATTTTTGGGCCCTGATTGCTGAATTCCTGGAACTTTAAAAAAATTTGCACTTGTAGTGGGCCTATTGGCATCATCAGGATGAGGAAAAGGTCTAGAATTCATTGTCGAAGCAGTTTGCAAGTTATTATCAGCCCAGACTGGCTGTTTGCTACCATCATTAAGGGTTAAGGACTGCTGAGTCCCAGCTGGAGGTCCACTGTTCCCAAACGTTGGGCCACTCCACTCTTCCTGAAGCCCTATATCAGCACTAGAAGTTTCAGCTACAGCAGACTGCATAAGAGCACTCCAACTCCCACTTTGCAGCGAAGGAAGTCCATTAAAATAATCTGTACCATCCAACATATTTAAGCCGCCTGTGCTCTTGCCAAAGGAATCCCACAGATTGTCATCAGAACCAAACAAAATCTTTTCTTCAGTTGGATCTAGTGAAGAGACGCTCTGTGAAGGGGCAACCTGCATCAGTGTTTTCTCTTGTGACGTTTCTGAAGATCCAGCTAGCTCTTGCCTCCCACCAAATTCTTGCATGGATGCATTTCTTTGCTGGGGATTCACTTGCTGCGAGTTTTCCAAATTAAGTCCACTGCTTAAACCTTGACCAGCAGCAGGGCCAAACATATTTTTCCCTTGAAAGTCTTGTCTGGAAGCCAGAGTTTCATCTGGCATGCTAACCTGGCCAGGAAATGTAGCATATTGATGACCTGAAAAGGAATTACCACCAGCTGATACCTGCTGCAATGCAGGCTTATCCATTTGAACGTGAAAATTTTGATTTGGAGTGCTTCTTGTGCTAGAAACGGGAACCCCATAAAGAGATTGATCAACCTGTTGAGGAACGGATCCCATCAGACGTAGTGCCTGGCCTTGCTCAGGGGATAACATATGTCCAGTAGAAGATCCTTGCATAACTGGAGATGCACCACGCTGCAGCCAGTTTGGGTGACCAGCCACAAGCTCCGGTGGCCATGGATAATTAGATGCCTCGTTTATAGGAATACCATTGATTAGGGCTGCTGAATGGTTGGGAGCTGTCTGTTTTGGGAGAGAGGAAACCTGATTTATAGAACTCTGCTGCCTTGCCTCTAGTTGCTGAAGTTGTTGCTGCCTCTGAAGTTCTTGCATTTGTGTGAGCATTAATTGTTGCTGTAGTAGCTGCATTTCATTGATCCCTGGCTGCTGCCTTGGCAAAGATTGCAGCATGCCAGGCTGCTGGCCACTCATTTGCTGTTGGCCAAAAAAATCAAAATTAACCGGAGATTCAGAAGCTTCCAGCCTTGATGAATTTTTCTTACTAAGCTCAGGACCCCCCCGATGTGACTCAAGAGGAGATATGCCTCTTGATGTCAAATTATTCCGATCAGGTTCTGTATCCACTCCCAAAAAGTTCGCTTCATTCTGCCTTGTCTGGAAAATATGATGCCCTTGCGCATAGCCATTCAAAGTTGTCTGTTGGTTCTGAGACAAATTTCTTCCAAACTCAGGCCGCAGATTTGATTGTGTTAAGTTGAAACCATGTGGCACTCGTGAAGACTGACTTCCATCTCCCCTCTCAGACTCTCCTAAAATCAAAAGAACAGAGCAGTATGATTAATAGCAGGTAACAGAGCTTAACCATAGATCATGAGATCCTACATTTTATAGTAGTACAAAAAGGGAATGGGAACAGAAGTTTATTCAGCTGTTAGAAGACACTCTATGCAATACCATACAAGTCAATAGAAAATAACGAATCAAGAGGTTAATACCTGATTGCTGTACATTGTAATTCTTTAAATTGGAAATAAAAGACGCACCAATCTGTCTTTGGTTTCCAGCCAACAGATTGTTATTTAACCCAGGCCAGTTCCCATGAATAGCCTGTGAATGATGCTGGGCCTGCGACAAGTTCTCTTGGCCAAAGAAATTGTGGACCCTGTCTCCAACTTCGTTGCCAGGCATAGATGATCCAGCCCACAAATATTCAGCAACTATAATTTTGCGAGGATAAAATTTACCTAAAGAAATATGAATAAAGTTCAAGATTACCATATCCAACAATTCCATCATAAAATGGTATGAAATTTCTACAAATACAATCAAGTTTTTAAAATAAATAAAAAATAACACACCTCTTTCTTGTACATTTAGTCATTCCAAGTTTCCAACTGCCACACTCCCACCTCAAAATTTATCCTGCATACAAACGGTCCAGCATAACAATGCATCTTGAGTGGTTTGATTTGACAGAATAAAACTTACCAATAATTTGTGCAAGAAGTCATATCAAGTCACAAGTCATCATCTTATCAACCAAAAAAAAAAAAAGTCACAAGTCATCAAAGGTACTTCATTATACTCCTTTTTCCTCCATATCAGATGATAGAGGGGGAGGAGAAGATGGCAATGATGACAAAGATGAAGTAGAAAGTTTGTGCATATAAGTGACTCTTCAAAAAGTCGTCTTACTTTACCAAAATAAATTCCCTTAAATACTGAATACAAAGCCCCGACAAAGGGGCAAAAATTATTTGTCTTATGTTCTTTTGTTCAAGTTCTATATGCTTATTCATGTAATGAAATGGCATCCTTAATATTTCCGGTGAAATGCGGTTGAATTTACTTGTTTCCATTCTCTTTGGATTTACAATAGCATGTGTATTTTTGCAGTTTTATGTACTTAAATTTTTTTGGTTATTGAAGTTTGATGTTTATTTGTTGCTATTTTACAATGTCTTAGTATTCTTTTGATCAAGAGAGGGCCTTAATTAGTAACTAGAAATTTTTTCCTCGTTTAAACAAGATTTTTTACAGTAAAAAGTTCCATTTTGTCACTTTTGCTTCTTAATGACACATCAACACAAAGTTCTACACTTATCTCCTTTTTTTTATATACAGGTAAAGAGTTTTACTCTAATCTCAATGTTGAGATTCCAATGATTATCTCTAAGTCCCCTTTTTCCCTTAGTGAAACTCTAAAGCTCCCCCCCCCCCCTCTCTCTCTCTCTCTCTGTGCATTTTTTTGGGAAAATTATATTTCAAACCCCATAGTTTTAGGTAGTTTCACATTATGCCCACATTTTCAGAAGTCTAAAATTAAACCTTTTTTTATAAAAAATCGTTTCAATTCAAACCATAAACCCATTTACAGTGACATCGTCAACAGAAAGTGCTTAAATAAAAAAATTTCAATTGGATATTTGAACACATGCCAATTACATGTGAACATCACTTCACTCCAAGCCACACAACATTGTTTTGATTAAGCATTTTCCATTAATGGCTTCACACATAATGGGTTTATGGCTTCACTTGAAAATTTTTTAAAGTATAGGGTTAATTTGAAACATGTAAGAGTGTAGGGTCTAATTTGTAACCACCTCTAGCCTATAGGGTTTAAATGTAATTTACCCCTTTTTTTTTTGATAAGTGATTTACCCTATTTTATTGTAATTGCCCAGAGTGTTGTGCAAACTCTTCATCCACATTTAATTCATCCATAAGTCCAATTTTATTTCAGAAAGCCTACCACACTGGCCACAAACCCTATTTTGTATGCCTCCAATTTAAGCACATAACTAAAATCAAATCCAATCTAATTTTATTCTATTCACAAACTAAATTCTAATTTTCCCTTCATAAAAATTAACATAAGTGCTAATCCACCAATATTGCTCATAGTCATTCCTTAATTTCTAATTTATAGGCTGCCCAACATCATTTCCTCTTCCTTGCTACACCCCCTTCCCAAGTCTTTCTTCCTTGATTAAATGTGCTTTCACACAAAAACTTTACACCATCAAGGATATTTTCCTCATTGACATAAAAACATCACCATTACATTGAAAGAAATCTATGATTATCTTTGATTACATGGCCAACGACTCTACAAACACCATGGTAGCAAAAAGACTTTCAACAGTAATGGAACAAAACAACAGCATATTATCTTCTTTTATTTTAATTCAATAGTTGGAGGAGGGGGAATTTAAACCCTGGATATCTCCATTAAAAAGACCAAGAGGGAGGTGTCAACCAGTTAAGCTATAAAGCTCTTGATATTTCTTATTAAAAATATAATAAAGTGAAAACAAACTACAATGTAATCTGACCATACCTGCTTGCCATTCTAGATTCACTTAATTATCAGCAGTAAACAAGTTATCAACCACTGCCATTAAGACCCTCCCAACAAACTCCTATCTAAGTTGGAAAAGGCCAGGATAGTCCTATCACCCTTTGAATGATGGAACAAATCTATACATATTCTCTTTACCTACTTCATTTCTTTAATGGATTAGTATTTTTCTTACCTATCAAAAAAAAAATTGATGGAACAAATCTGCGATCTAGAAACACCTGTGTTCCATCCAAACCAAGAATCAAATTGGATCACAAACTCAACATTTGAAACATCCCATCCAGGCACACACACTAATTGAATTTATCATGCCATCCCACCTCCAAACCATCCTCCACTGTCTAACCATACAGCACATTTGCTTCATTAACGTTCACACTTATCTTGAATTAGCCATCCTAAAGATCTATGCCTATCACCCCAAAAGAAATTTTTATTTATTTATCACCCCATAAGAACTTTGACCACATTTTAGTAAACTCTTGACAGCAACTAGAACAGTTAGAGCCAATGGGTATAGAAATCTCAAGGTCATAAATTTCCTTTAGTATCTTGTTTGAACACTAATGATTTTCTCATTCATTCTTGACAAGCTTATGCAAAATGATTTTCTCATTCATATAAAGTTTCCTTTTCCTGTTATAATTTTCTTTTTCATTTTTCCTATCTTCACTAAATTCTGTTGAAAATAATCTTCATGTACATAACACATCTGATCAGGAATTTTCTTTACATTAAAACTCAATACAGATACAACCTTTACAAAAGCCGCACATCATTAGTCTACTTAAAAAATTCTCTTGTTGCCAGTGAGTCCAAGTGCAGATGAAGTATACATCTGAAGCTATGGATCATCAAAAAATTGCTGACTAAGTGCCAGATGTTAATTACCAGGAAGGCGTGTCCATTTCACCCATATTAAATATGAAAGACATATCAAAATTAAAAAGAAAAAAAAGTAGAATAAATGACATTCAGGCCATACAACCATCAAGAAGTTGCTAATGCCTCGATACCCAAGTCGTCAGAATCCTCCTACCACCAACATCCAACACCCACAAACAGAAGCAAATATGAAATGTATGCACCAGCTCAAATCTGACACAATAACCCATCTTCTCCATTTGGTTATTCAGTGAATGTATGCCACAGAGAAAGAACCACAAAAAGCCAAATAAATAATTTAATGCTAAACTTTTAAAAATTCAAAAACCGGAAAAGCCACCAAAAACAAACACTTTTCTCTTTCAAAAAGTGTAACTAAGCCTAGCAAAACTATAAGTTCTATTTTCTAACAAACAAAACGACAAACAAAATACACAATACTCAAATTTCAATTCCTTTCCCTTTTCCTCCATTTTCAGAGCACCCAAACAGAAATTAGAGCCACAAAATTTTTCCCAGAATCTCACAGCTGTAACCCGAAAAAAGCACAAGATCGAGAAGACGACACCACAATTCAAACTTAAAAACCAGTGATTAAATCAACAAAGCGAAGCGAAAACTACAACACGAGCTGCGAGAGAGCTGCCCAAGCCTAAACCACAAAACCCTAGCATAGATTTGTTTTTTTTTTTTCCTTCGAAATGGAAAATGGTCCCCAAAGCGAGAGAGAGAGAGAGAGAGAGAGAGAGAGAGAGAAAATTAGGGTTTTTAGAGAGAGGAAAGAGGAGGTTTGAACTTACAGTGACGCTGAGCGAACTCCATTGAAGCTCTGCACCGATCCTCCGAGAGTGTGTGATTGCAAAGCGCTAGGGTTTGAATCGAAGAGAGAGAGAGCGAGAGAGCGATGTAGAGAGAGAGAAATGGGTGTGTCTTTGTGAGCTCAGAGAGAGAGAGAGAGAGAGAGAGAGAGAGATAAAGTGATCGAAATAGTGCGAAATTTTCAACGAACTGAGGAACAAAACTCAGGTTCGGACCGAGGCTGAATTGGTTCGGTTAACGAGCCGGTTGGTTTGGATCCGAAGCTGAGACGAGTTTGGTTTCTTGGTAAAAGGAAAGCGTTTTGCCTTGCTATACAAAGGGCCATGTGAAGAGTTGTTGAGGGTAGAGAGAGAATTAGGTGGTTGCCCAATCAAATTCTGCCACGTGTCAGTGGGGCCAAGTTTTGGATGGGGAGTAATGTAGTGTGGGGAACTGTATTTTGTATGATTGGATTGGGTTTGTGCTAACCGTTGATTTGCAAGAAATTTTGGGTGACTTTTTAAAGGGATTGTCTTATAAAGTTTGAAAAATAAAAATCTTTTACTTTTTACATTTGCTTGGTCAAATTTTTTTTTCTTTTACCTTTTCATCAATCTTTAGCTTGGAGTATAAAAGCTTCCTCTGAAGTGCCTCTTTTTTAATAGGTAAATAGTGGGAAAGGTGAGGTTAAAAATTCAAGCAACAAATACTTAAAAGAATATCATCACCATTAAACTATCATTTAAATCAGTTAATGTACATTCGAATCAATTATCAAAATCATATTTAATCTAATTGGTCAATAATATATTAGAAATATTGTACCTTCCTTATTACTCTTTTCAAAGCCATAATGAATGTTAACTTTCCTTAAAAAATAAAAACAAAAACAAATGTTAGCTAGATACATGTATGTTCAAACCAATTAAAATGAATGTAACTTTCCTTATTAAAAAAAAACAAATGTTAACTTGTTACATGTATGTTCAAACCAATTATGATTCATTTATTGCAAATTTTGTTGGACTAAAACATTCTAACACTAAACAAATTATTATAAATTACATTTGGTCTTTTATAAACTACAATTAAAGTATGTTCAATCTTTTTTCAAATTATCTAATTTGAATTATAATTTTATTACGTGCAAAAAAAAATTTACAAACATTCTTTTGCATTAAACAAGTTACCAACTAGTATGATAAAATATACATCTTACACGTCATGCTTACACCATATAAGAAAATATATGTAAATGTCACGAGTAATGCGAGGTGCTTCCACCTTGTGGCTCACTTTAAGTATGTTATAAATATTAAGATGATATGTTATAGATGAAACTTTTTTGGTGTGATTGTATTTATGCTTATTCTTATTTGTTAATTCTACAACTACAAAACAAGCATTTTAAGTTTGAAATATTATCAAAACTAGGTTTGTTTTTAAAAAGTGAAGATGATTTTCTATAGTAGTAGTTAATTTTATACATCAAAAGATAACTTATTGCTATTTTGGTATATAAGAAATCATATATTATTTTTGAGATTTTGAAAAATGCCCAAATCCATTTGATAAATGATTGATTCAAAATATACTGAGAAATTATTATGTTGTCTCTAAAAAAAAAAATGTTGTGTCTTTTCTTTTGTTTATATTTATTTAACACTCACTGGTTCTTAATTTCATTTTTTTCCCAATATATTTAGTCTTAAATCTTAATACAATTTTTATTCTTGAATTTTAAAAATATGGGTTTTTCAGGTTTTATCCCCTCGAAAATTAAATTTTGTTCCTTACCTAGGTGGATGGAACATGAGTTCATCCCTTTTAGAGGGTCAAGGGACGATGGCCCCCATTGGCTTTTGAAAACCCTCATCTCCTTTCTATATATTTTTTATAAAATAAAATAAAAATATAATTATAGGGAGAAAGGCCCAAAAATTGTATATTGGGTCTTGAGCCTCATCCGAGGACGTTGGTATGTCTGAAGAGAGACAAATAGTTTTAAGGGCTTCCAGTTCATGGGCCTTATGAGTAAGAGAGTAAATGGCAGTCCAAGGAGTAACTACTCCTCGGACATGGCAAATATAGTTCAAGTACATGTTCCAACGACAATGATGACCTTAATAGAGGCATCAGTGTCAAATACATGTTTCATAAACGCATAAGAAGGAAGAAAACCTAAAAATATCTAAGAAAAATGTGCTATCTCCGCATTAAATGCATTGCAACTACTTTTCGGGCTGTATTTATGTAGAGAATACTTTTGAACAGTGTTTCCTTGATCACTGCAACTCACAGGGAGCTAGAAGGAGTGTCTGATGGGACAGATACTCAAGTAGTGGCTTGGACAGTTGACAAATGGAGGGCCAAGATCACCAGGAAGGAGATATATTATGTGAGAGACCCCTGAAGGAGAAGGGGACCAGAAAAAAATTAAAAAAAAAACACTGTAGCAAACAGAATTGCACTTGTAATCAGTTCCATTGATCTATGCAAATATTTGCCTCCTTGGACAATACATTCATCCAACCTTATGTGCTTTGTTCTTGCATGATTGTCCTTCAAATCCATCCTATCCATCGTTAGATTCACTAGGGCCCAGTTCTTTCACCAACTCTCTACAAACTTATTGTATTGAGCTCATTAACCCACAATCCCATACATATTGGGCTTAAGTTGTAAACCATGCCCCTACAATAATGATATATACAAAATTAAGTTCAAGACCCCCTATTTATAAAAAAAATATATATATATCTATATATATATATCTTGTATCAAATGTGAAACCAACTCATAAATATTCATACAAATGTGTTATAAAGTACAAAAAACAAAGAGTTTAGAATAAATAAATCATAAAAAAAGTGTTTCACAATAAATTTTTTTTTTTAAATGGACAATTTACTTTTTATACATAATAATATCCTTACAAATTTTTTTAAAAAGTTAACAAAATATAAAAATGATTATCAATAGTATTTAAATTATATATATATATATATATATGAATTATATTATGCATTTTATTGTATATCTTTAAATATATCCATGCATATGCATGAGGTTACAAGCTAATTTATAATAATGAGTAATGCATCATTTCATTTATTACTATTTGTAGCTCATTAAAGCAAAGTGTATTCAAGATATATGATCCTGAAAATATATAATTTATTCTTGTAAGGACTCACTTTGGGTTGGACCCAGAGTATGAACGGGTTTTCAGTCCAACAAGCTTAAACAATAAATTTGTAGAGAATGGGTTGAAGGTTTAGGCGCTGGCCATCGTTCACTAAGCATGAACCTTTTTCTTTTATATAAAAAATACTTATAACTGTTTACAACCGGGGGATGCTCCTCGGCCCATGGCCGAGGAGCCCTTTCTCTTCTACCTTTTTTCCCCCCTTCCTTCTTTACTTTACTCGCTTTTCTTATATAATCTTCATCGTCCTATCTCGTTCTTCCATCTGTTGATCATCCATTCGCCTTTCTTCTAATTGCCCATCTCATCAGAGGTCTTATCAGTACTCAAGTGGTTCACTCTGATCAACGTTGCCCTGCTAAGGGGTTGTATCACCATTAATGCGGCCAAAGGGGTTAGGTGAATGCATTAAGTGTGAAGGTGACAACTTGCCCTGAGCTTGTCCCTTCCAAAAATTATCCTTGGCATGCCGAGGACGAAAAGGTCATCGGCGTGAATCTGAAAAAGTGGCTTTCCCCCATTTTAGCCTCGGATGGTCAATCTTCCTCGGCGTGGGCCTTGGGCCTACTACACGATGGGTTGAGGCTATCAGGTCCATGGACCCCACAATAGCTCCTCAAAACCCTACTGCACGTACCCTCGGACGGAGAGGAGGGTTTTGATATCCACGGACCCTCTAGACGGATCGCCCCACTTCGGTCTGCGATACTGCTGGCAACCTTTCGACTGCTCGATGTGCGTTTTTGGCATTTCAAGACTTAATGTGTGCCCACATTAAATTTTGGCGGCACCACGTCACCCACTTTCAACGATGTGATGGTAATTGTTCGGTGGGGATCTCCTGCTTTTATGGGCAGGCGGTTACATTTGGGGGAACCTAAGGGGGAGTATAAGTACCTGTTTGAACCGCTTGGTTTTCTCATTTTCGTGCTTACAACCATTGATGCGTATGATTTGAATCTGGTTCAACTTGCACACTACTTGAAGAAAATCGTCATATTTCTATAAGTCTTCTCTTCCAGAGACTCCAAATTTTTCTTGATTCTATTCCTTCTTTTCTTCTTTTAGAATCTTTAGTCGTCCTTGGGGGATGGGTAAGTTTAAGAAGCTAGTTGAGTCCGACGAGATGATGAACAAGGTCATTGTTGACTATGGAATACCCAATAATGTGAGTTTGAAGTACTGTGAAGAAGAGGAGTGGTACCTTAAGAGGAGAGAGGGTGAAGTCGTGATCCCGATAGTCGCTTTCGTAGAGGGAGGGATGAGAATCTCTATGAGGCCAGTGACTCTCAATTACCTTAGGCATTTCCGCCTGGCTCCTACCCAACGTGCCGTGAATGTATTTAGGATATTATGGTGTGTAGATACCTTGAATGAGAAAATTGGGCTGAGACTGACTCACCATGATGTGAACTGGTGCTATAACCTTCATCATCTTAGGGGTAAGATGTACTATATGAAGACGAGGAACAATAGGGTCTGACTCATCCAATGTCTTCTTGATTCTAATAAAGGGTTGACTCAAGATTTCCTTATAGTGTCGAGGGAGTGGCACAACGGCTTTCATTGCCCAACAGTAGAGGGGGAGCCAGGTAGGGTATCTGAAGTAGGGGTTTCAGTATTTTTATTTTTTATAACTGTATATCCGTTTTGGTTGATTAACCACAGGAGTTTCACTTTTCTTTTCGTAGATCCGCACGCTTTCGCAAATCATTTCCCCCTAGTCAACAAAGCGGATTTGGAAACCATTCTTAGGTCAGAACTTTTCCTGAACGAAACTGATAACCAGGTTAGAGCTACTCACAAAATCCTCGGATGCGACCTAGCTCAGAAATCATTCCCAGTCCCGAAGCACGTAATTATAGCTCATGACCCTCGGTTTACGCAAATTACCGTGGTGGAGGACGGTTTTACATTTTTCGAGAGGTCTTACATACCTGAAGGCATTCCGCTAGCAGGTCCCTCCTCATCCCAACAAATAACGTTAGCCGAGGAAAGACAATCTAAGAAGGCGGGGGAGGTAGTTGAGCTGAGCTATTCTGAGGACGAATATAGTGTATTCAACCTAGTTGATCAGTCTGAGAATCCCTCTGGTGATCTGGGAGACCCTCATCTGTCCGAAGCCAACCTCCGGTCCCTAAGAGTTGGTACCCAGGCTGAGATGGGTTTAAAAAGACAGCCCCAAACCAATCTACTTGACCTACTTGAAGGCGATTCCAAGAAGGGTGCACCGGAAGAGTCGCAGCCCAAGCCCCCAATACCTCCGCCCCAAATTTTAACTGTGCAAACCAGGTCATCCTCTGTCCCCACAGTATCAGACTCTCAGACCAAGTCTTATGACCCTAAAAGGAAGAGACTTTTCAAAGGTAAGGAGCCAATGGATGGGAGCAAATCCTATTCCCCACCCGAGGAGGGTAAATTTCGCAGGCCTCCGAAACAACTGAAGCTCGGTGGTCAACGGAAAGGTAAGAAGATCGTTCAACAATCTGAGGCCCAAACCTGGCTGCTCGCTGCCATGCTCTATGATCAGCCCTTGATGGATGACGCATCGATACGGGAATCTCAAGGGGCTGAGGGGGCTCTCGTAGTCGATGCCCTAGAGAAGTCTCTCCTCCTTCCCACTGACATGGCCGAGTTAGAAAATATGAGCGGGTTAGAGGTTGTCCTTGACCTTAAGAAGTATCTGGGCATGGTGGGTCCTTTGGTACCTATTTACTTTATTCGAACTTTGTTGCTTAGTACCCTCCCTTTTCTTTACGGAGTTACTTATTTATATTGGCAGGCTATCCAGGCTCTTTTCAGGTTGGATGAGGAGGTCGATGGCCAAAGCAGTGCCTTAGCATAAGAGCATGACAAGTTCTTGAAAGCTGCCAGTACCCTCAAGAAATCTGAGGCCAACCTGAAAAAGGCGACCAAGGATCTGGAGGAGATGGCAAGGGCCAGGGACACTACTACCTCCGACCTGGCCGTGGCTAGGAAGCAAGCTGAGGACCAAGCCAATCGCTTGCAAGACGTTGAGGGCTAGTTACAGACTGCCAAAAAAGACAATGTCTACCTGAAGAAAAAGTTTACTGAGGCAATCCATGAGAAAGGTATTGCTGAGTATGCCAGGGACGAGGCTGTGAGAGCCAAAGATGAGGCGGTATTTGCAAAAATAGACGCTGAGTGCTCTGTAGAACAGGCGGAGGAGGATGCCTTCGCAGATGGGGTGGCTGAGACTGAAGCCACCCTTCGGGCGCAAGTTCCTGCAGTGTGCAAGCATTACTGTTCTCAGACCTGGCATGAAGCCCTCAACCAAGCAGGGGTTGATGCCTCATCCGACCTTAGGAGGGAGGACAGGGTATATTACCCTATTGCTATTCGTGAGATTGCCCCTGATGCTCCCGAGGAGGGGTCCTCATTACCAACGACTGAGAGTCACAATAAGACCGCTGAAGATATATCTGCCACTGACCAACCCCCCGAGGAAGTTGAACTCCCGAGAACATTGGGGGGAGTTAGAACTGGGGGTCAGGAAATACCACAAAACGTGGCGAGGCCTCCTGCGGATCCTTCGAGACAAGGCCCTTAGGCCTTGGTTAAAGCCTTTTGATTTGTTTGTCGAATTAATTTGCCTACTGAGTTGTGGACACTGGTGTATGACATAGGATAGTTTTGTTTACTTTCTCTTTCATTTCATTCTATTTCTTGCCTTGGTGGCGTTGTAAGGAGACTGTATATTTTCTGTTTGAACTAGATGCTCAATACCTTGCTTCCAATTTATGGATATTTTCTTTTACTTGCTTTTCTCTATTATTCTGCTCAATACTTGTATTCTATTCTGGAGTTAGTCTCATGGGACCACCTGCTATCCTTCAAATATAAATCTAAAGACCGTATTATAGCTTGAATTTAGGTAACACTCTAGTTTTTCTACAGGTAGTTATTTTCTCCAAAGGTTCAAGTCCTTGGACCATGCAAAACCTTGGTTTCGTCTAGTACCTAGGTTTAATGGTGTGAATAGTTTTAACATAGGTTTGGGTTCGAGGACCATGCAATGCCTTGATTCTGTATACCAATTCTATTTTTCTGTAAGTATCTAGTTTCCCCATAGGTTTGAGTCCGAGGACCATGCAATACCTTGGTTCTGTCTAGTACCCAGGTATAATGGTGTGAATAGTTTTACCATAGGCTTAGGTCCAAGGACCATGTAATGCCTTGGTTCTGTCTACCACTTCTATTTTTCTATAAGTATCTAGTTTCCCCATAGGTTTGAGTCCGAGGATCATGCAATACCTTGGTTCTGTCTAGTACCCAGGTATAATGGTGTAAATAGTTTTACCATAGGCTTGGGTCCGAGGACCATGCAATACCTTAGTTCTGTCTACCACTTCTATTTTTCTATAAGTATCTAGTTTCCCCATAGGTTTGAGTCCGAGGACCATGCAATACCTTGGTTCTGTCTAGTACCCAGGTATAATGGTGTGAATAGTTTTACCACAGGCTTGGGTCCGAGGACCATGCAATGCCTTGATTCTGTCTACCACTTCTATTTTTCTGTAAGGAAGGGTTTGTCTTCGGACTGCTTCACTGGAGACGATTCCTCTTCGGGTTAGGTTATGACCTTACACGTGGCGTTTTGTCTCGCCTCCAGTTCGAGTCCCACCTTTTTCATTTACGAGGCGTCCTTTGGTGGTTCGTTTTCCGCGCTTGATATTTCGGTGCGCGAGACGCGCCCTCATTAATGTCCTCGTAAATTAGCACACATCCAGCGGTCTATGGCCCCTCGAAATTTGATGGCTCCGTGATTTGCACTGTTGACAATTCTCCTTTCGAATTCTGCGCGAATTAATTCCCACTAACATTTATCCCCTATATAAGACTCTTCAGGGGGAAGGTTTCTTTACATTCCATGAATTCCCAAACGCAAACAGAAAGAATACACACCCTCAGCTTCCCAAGCCCTTTGAATAACTCTACTGGAGTTGGTAGCTATGAGGCGGCTTTGGACGGTTGTGAGGACATCCGTGCCAAAAGCCGTCGTGGCCGCAGCCCCCACTGGGTTTCCAGCGCGGCAAAATTTAGGTGTAACCCCGATGGTGCCATGTATGGTGGTCTGGAGGGATGTCATTGAAGTACCTAATGTCTCTCCTCGGAGCGCACCCCCGACGGAGGAGATATGTGAATTCACGTCATGGCCGGTGCCCGAGCGTTGCCGTCTCCTACGGCCAACGCTCGTGAGAGTTGGAGAGAATCAAGAGAATATCATGAGGAAGGGTGGCCGGTGCGCCTGTATCTGCTCCTCATTTTGTTCAAACTTTAGTGCACTTGGCCCTCCCCGTCCCCTACTTTTATTATCAAGGTCTCTCAATCTCTTGATGCCAATAAAAGCACGGGTTGACACTTCCCTCTGGCTAGTTTTAGGGCGGGTCCACCTGGGCCTCTGATTGTAGAACTAGCTGGTAGAAATAGTTGTAAAGCAAGCCTGCCTGAGCCTCTGATTGTAATCTGTAATTTTTTTTTTTTGAAATACCTCTGATTGTAATCTGTAATAATTTCTTTTTTTGTGAAATAATATCAATCGTTCTCTTTTCGTTGTCAAATCTTCTTCTTTTTTTTTTTTTTTTTTTTACTTCGCCAACTTACTGTAAAACGACCACCTAGGGCAATCGCCTGGTGTGCCGACCAGTGCACTAATCCTCCCCACATACGGCGCCAATTGTAAGGACTCACTTTGGGTTGGACCCAGAGTATGAACGGGTTTTCAGTCCAACAAGCCCAAACAATAAATTTGTAGAGAATGGGTTGAAGGTTTAGGCGCTGGCTGTCGTTCACCAAGCACGAACCTTTTTCTTTTATATAAAAAATACTTATAACTGTTTACAACCGGGGGATGCTCCTCGGCTTATAGCCGAGGAGCCCTTTCTCTTCTACCTTTTTTTCCCCCTCCTTCTTTACTTTACTCGCTTTTCTTATATAGTCTTCATCGTCTTATCTCGTTCTTCCATCTGTTGATCATCCATTCGCCTTTCTTCTGATTGCCCATCTCATTAGAGGTCTTATCAATATTCAAGTGGTTCACTCTGATCAACGTTGCCCTGCTAAGGGGTTGTATCACCATTAATGTGGCCAGAGGGGTTAGGTGAATGCATTAAGTGTGAAGGTGACAGCTTGTCCTGAGTTTGTCCCTTCCAAAAATTATCCTTGGCATGCCGAGGACGAAGAGGTCCTCGGCGTGGATCCGAAAAAGTGGCTTTCTCCCATTTTAGCCTTGGATGGTCAGTCTTCCTCGGCATGGGCGTTGGGCCTACTACACGATGGGCTGAGGCTATCAGGCCCATGGACCCCACAATTCTCTTTAAGGCTTTTTTTTCTTTTCATAAATAAAACCTTTTTATTTATTTTGCATTTGAATTTACAATTTCTTAAGTATGACTAGTAGAGAGACCACAAATTGTTATCCATATCCAGCAAATGGATTACTGTTAGAGATACAATGCTTTTATTTATTATTTTAGAAGAAAAGACAATTGTGGTTTTTGTTGTAAGGAGTTAGAACTCTTAAGTACATTCATTATTTATGAAAAAGAAATAAGGTTTTCCTTTCTTTATTATTATTATTATAATATTTTGATTTAAATTTTTTTAATAATAATAGTTGTGAACAAATCATGCTACAGACAATATATATAATGTCTAATTGCGCCAAAAGGCAAAAGGCCTCTAATGTCTATTTCAAATCCTTTTTTTTCAAAGTTAAATAGAAATCTTTATTTGATACCTATATATATTCAACTGCTACTTTACTTGCATTGACTCCAACTAAGAATATTGCATGTAAACAACGAACACTTTTTTGACCTTAAATCTAGTGGCAGTGGTTGCTCGTGTGGAAACTTTCAATAATACAAGTAGTGATGTACTCAGTTCATTTATGTAGTCAACTGCCATGAGTGGATTACTTGGAAAAAAATCTGAAATAAATGTTGCTTATCTTGCTTGAAATTAGAAAAATATGATAGTGTTGAATATCAAAGTCTTTAATTGACACTTGAACAGTGGTGTTTGTTGTGATAACAAAACAATGTTTTGATGAAATTGATGAGACAGAGAGTACGATGTTTATAACTTTCTATGCGTGTTGCTATTTACAGTACCACTCGTTAATTAATTTTCTATCACTGCACAAACGAACCCTTGCCTCTTTATATAGATAACCGAAAGATACGAAGTCAAAATATGTTACTCTTTGACAAAATGGGTATAACTCTACATGGCCTTTGGCAATTGGCTGAACTGAGTCCACTATTGGCATATTCTTGGGTTTAGTTTGGCCTAATATTTCTAACAGATTTAATGATATTTCTATATGAATAATCTCTTTTAAGAGTCATAATAAATTATGAATCATATATTTTTATGTTTATGTTTCAATGTAGTTTTCATACACTTGAGATTGGTATTTATTCTTTTAAAAGTAAGTTTGACTTATGAAAGAAAGTAGATTTTTGTAGGCACATATTGTTATTGCCAATAATTTTTTAAAAAGTGTATATTTATGATCATAACATCAATCTATCTATCTTTCTTTTTTTTTTTGGTTGGGGGGGGGGGGGGGGGGGTGTGTTGGTTGTTGTGCATGTAATACAATATTTTGAATGAGATTCGCTAAAAATTTTGTGGTTCAATAATATTGGATGGTCTCCACCACAAGGAGAACCAGGATTTGAATACATTTTCTCCATTTGTTATACTAATTAAATTTTATATAATAAAAAATTATCATCCTAGTTGCCAAAATATTCGGTTTATTCAAAACCTTCAACTTTCCCACCGAAAAAAAAAAAAAAATTTCTTCTTATCACATGATTGAAATTATCAATATTTTTATATATTGTGTAGATCCAATTAAACAAAAAGAGGCATACCAATCAAAAATATTTTAGACAAAAAAAATGCAAATAAGCATAGTTGACGGCAATATAATTTTTTTCGAAGTTAAACTCGGCAAATATATTAATGCAAAAAACAATACAAAGAGTTACATGTCTGTAACTTGCATCTTGTTAGTTCTAGCCTAATTTGCAATACATTTGAGGGGTTTCATCTCATCACCAAACTATGCGTGTTTCGTTAGAAGATGGATTGCCTAATTTGCCTTTCATTTGGTTAAATGGAAGGATGCTTCTGAATAGTGTTTCTCCTTAAGTATTCCAGAGTCCACAGACAATGTGCCCTCAGCTTTAGCATTGATCTGTGCCCTTCTTCATCACATTACATATGGTAGTCAAGTCACTCTCGACTTCAATACGGTATAAGCTTGTTTGGGTTCTCTTTATGGTCACAACAAATGTTATGTTTTGAAAGGTTAGCGGTTAAACCTGGGTTCTCTAAGGTAGTCGAGTCTGATACTCATAACAATGGGTTGTCCATTGGCTATTACCATTGCATTTTTTCCTAGGCAAAAAATAATATAATGAGGGATAGCAATAACAAATTAATGAGAAAAATATTATTCTCATGTATGGATCATTTAAGCATGATTTAAACTATGAAGTATATGTTGAAACGGTCTTTCTTTAGGTTGTTTTGGCAACCTAGTTTGTTCCATACATTCTCAATACAACTCTTAAATCTGTACATATACTTGTGTCGGTGCTGGCTATATTATCATGGAGGACCCTTTTTTTGGTGCTTCTAGATTACCCAAACTTAAAAACTATTTAACAAAATTTTAGTATTAGTAAGCACTTTGACATTAAATTAAGCAATATTGCAAGAGAGAAGTATAGACACGTTTAATTTTACTATCGAAACCATACTTTTTGTGTAAAGAAAAATTGTCCATTTGAGAATTGCTTATTTTCAATATCTTATTTGCATAACGTTTAAAAATTAGCATATATCCAAAAAGCTGAAAGTTAGAATATTTGAAATAAAATTGAGACAAAAGGAAAAATGCTTTTGCTTTTTGCTAATTGGCAAACACACCCTTAAAATAGAGGTATTTTAGTGATTTAGATTAATAATCAAGTCAAGTTTATGTACATAAAAGTATAAAATTCAAATAATTCCATACCCTAATGGGTTAAAAGTGTGAACTCAAGTGCACTTTGGACTCATTTAAAAATCCAAAATCCTTACTATTAAGTTCGAGTTGAAAAATCCACAAAAAAGCAACCTATAACCATCCCTATATGCAATGATGAAAGTAACATCAAATATAGATAAATACAATAAAAAAAAAAGAGTTAAGTTAGGCCCTGTTTGGTTTAGAGCTCACTCATATCTCAACACTTAACACTCAAATCTCATCACTCAAACTCATTACTCAATTCTCATAACTCTAACTCAAAATTTCCCATACTCTTCTCATTTTTTTGTTTGGCTCCCAATTCTCAGTGGTATTTCAATTGAAAATCTTAGTTTTATGTATAGCTGTGAGACCCATTGAGGTCTTCTCACCAAAGATCACCATGAAAGCCACATCACAAAGAACTATTCCAAGGAGTAAAAATTATTTAAAAAAAAAAAGGTTAGAAATTCTCTTATGTTTGAAGCAGTATAGAATGGCTGGAAAAAACTTGCTACAATTGATAAAATAAATAAAAACCTGGCCCATTAAGGTAATCAGAGACCCAAAAAGATACACCCACAGCTTGTCACAGTAGAATCTGGTACCAGGAGCTGTCATCAAGGGAAATGGCGTGCAAGGTCGAGAGTTGTGGAAGAAGAAGAGGGAGATTAGTGATCACACTCACCAGATCATGGAAATTTCAGAGAGTAATCTCACCTTTCAGAAACAACAACAATGGAGGCTAAGAGAAACACATAGGTCCAAGAGAAGGTTAAGAGAAATGAGGGAAAAGAAATAAAGGCTGTAATGAACAGTGGTGTAGCCGTTGGCTAGGCAATATTGCTTTGCCACGGATGTGACTTAACATGTGGGTGGGACCCATTTAGTAAAGAAAATTACAATATTGCCACAAAACTCATATTTTATTAACTTGAAAACAAGCTTTTCTTGTTTCCAATTTTATTAACTCAAAACCCAAAAATCTCAGTTTTATTAACTGAGTTAACATTTGGAAAAATAAGTCAAACATACATTATACATGTGGGGTCCACGGTTTTTGGGTTATGAGTTAACAAAACTCGGTTTTGTTAACTGAGTTTGGCAAAATCCAAACAACACCTAGGAGTTTGACCGAACAAAATATAAACCCAAACTATCCAATAAATTTTCATGCTTTTGCATGTGTGTTTCCCCTTTATCTCTTTGGACACAAACATTTATTTGGGTTTTGTTCCTCTTGGGCGCCTTTTTTTTTTTTTTTTTTTTTGGTTATGGAGATTTGAACTATAGACGTCTCTTTTAGAATATGAAGATGTGTTGACCAATTGAGTTACCCAATTCTTGGTAAGATGAGTTCCACATAAAAGGGAGTAAATCAAATTTCTGTTGAATTCATTTTTAAAAAGGACAGAGTAATGAGTTTCACTCAGAATCATGATACTTTTAGCATTGCCAAATCAATAACATGGATGATAAACCAAGGTTTTGAATTCCATTCCGAATTGACAATTGAAATGGAATATTTTGGTATTGATGTGTTTCGGTACAACATTTCAAAATTACGCATCGGATATATATAAACACATATATAATTTATTTATTTATAAATTCATATTTAATTATATCCAATTAACCAACACAAAATTTAAAATATGATATGAGAATAAAATAAGTCAAATGATGAATTTGAGCTTCAATATTTTAAAAAATCTAACATAGTTTGGAATAGTTTGGAATTTAGAGACCGGAACAACCGGAATTTGTCTGAAACAAACTGGAATTTAGACCAAAATGAAATAAGGAGGTAAATGCATCGGATTAAGCATTAGAATGGAATTTAAAATTTGTGATAAACTCTCTATTGGAAAAACAATTTCAATACATGAACTTACCTATCCAATAGACAATCTTACCAAAAATGCTATTTTCCTAATTAATTTGAAACAATGTGCCAAAAGTAATATTTTTACCATAATTGTCTAAAGTTTCAATTTCTTATCCTAACTATTTTTTTTAATTATTCAATCACTCTCTTTCCTTGTATTAAAATATTCCACAAATACAATTTCTCTCCTCACTTTGTACTCTCTTTCTCATGAGTGATGACATTTCTAGTGGTCACCGTATTGCGTTTCTAACACCAACTCAAATCCTACACTATTAGTCCGAAGAGGAGTGTAAAATGCAACAGATACGATTTGAGTTTTCAAACAAAGAAGAAGAAAATTGGGCCGTTGATGTGCAAAGATCTAACAACAATTTGAGTTTTTCCAAAGAGGGTAGTGGATGCCTGGTGGTTTCAAATGCCTCATGATATCCATAAAATTATAGATTCAAAACCTCTTACCAGCATCTTGGAGCCACGCTCATAGAATTTTTTCCTATAATAACTTGGTGCATGTAGAACTTAAAGACTACATAACCAAAGGGAATAGTTTGATAATCAAAGAGGTATGAACACCTTTATTTTGTCAAAAAAAAAAGGAAGATCAGAAGGATTCCGATGGTGATTGGCAAGGTGGTCGAGGAATTTAAAAAAAATTAAAATAATGATATTGCAAATAATATATATAATTTTTTATTGATAAAAAATTTCCGTTTAATTAAAAATTTTTAATATCATTGTTCAAGTATTGTGAAAATACATGTAGGTTAAAAGTGATAAAAGTGGGTTAAACACCCATATGAGGCCATACCAGACCCCCAAAATATCTAAAGATTACATCAATACAAAAGTGGGACCGGACAGTCCAGTGAGTTGGGTCCCATCCTTTCAAACCCAACGCTGACGCGTCAAGAATATTTTTCCTTTTAGGGTGGTCGATATAAATCGCTAGCAAAGCGAAAAAGATATTAATAATAATTGAGAGCTCAACCACGATCCGCTGTATCGCACCGAGAGAGACTACGCTCTCTGAGGTCTGAGCTCCGAACAGCCACATAGAGAGAGAGAGAGAGAGAGATGGGGACGGAGAAGCGGCACCAGATGATGCAGAACCTGTTCGGCGATCAATCGGAGGAGGAGGAAGAGATTGATTCCGAGCACGAGTCTAATCCTCCGCCCAATTACGCCTCTGTAAGATTCTTCTTCTTCTCTTTTTTGATGTATAAAAGTTATAGGTAAAGCTGAAATTTCAGATTCAATTTCGTGCTCATAATGCTAGGTTTTCATCAATTTAAGCAAATTCTAGCTGTGGCTTTGGATCTAGGCCTCTAGGGTATCCACGTGGAAATTTGAAGTTCTTGTGATTGTGTTAAAATTTTGGTTATGTGTGTTTTTTGGGATTAGAGAATTTTTGTAATGGAGTATGTTTGTTTTATTTTGAGTATGCGTACGCATTTTGGTTTTAAAAAAGCACAAATTTTGTTTCCGAAATCAGAGTGATTTAAGTGTGCTTGATCATAAATAATGTTTATGTGTGGTGTGGTTAAAATTGGTTCTAAGTGATTGAAGTTTATGTAACTAAGAAAAATTGAAGTCTCAGTTTATAAATTTGTGCCTTTGCCCTTAAGATTGAGCTTTGCAAAGAATATAGCCCGGAATAGAAAACAATAATTTTGGTGTTTTTTTAAGGACCCATCTCATGCGTGTGTAACATGCCAATAAAAATGGTTTTTTTTTTTTTTTTTTTTTTTTTTTTTTTTTTTTCCCTGTTGAAAATGTGACGGTTTTGTTTTCAGGATGAAGCAGAGGGTGGGCTGGAGCCTGAAGGCGAAATTGAAGTGGAGGGGCCTGGGGAGGCTGAAGTAGAGAGTGAAGTTGAGTTGGTTGAAGTAGAACCTGATCCGGGGGAAAGTGAGGGTGAAAGAGATCAGAGTTCTCAAGAAGTAGAAGTCGGTGATCAAAGAGATGAAATTGGAGGAAAAGAGACTGACAGTGATGAAAAGGAAGATTATGGTCAAAGAGTGGTAACAAGCAAGAGACGCGATGTGATTGAAAGTGGATCTGAGAGATCCGAGGAAAACCATTATCCTGACAATGACGAAGAGGAAGTTGATCAGGGTAGAAGTCAAAGGTAATTTGCATAATCCTAATACTTCTCTAACACAAACACATTCAATTTTATCTTGAAGAATTAGGTGCTATTTTCTGGTATGGGCTGGTCATGCATGGCTTGGTCACTAAGCACCAGGCATTGCAGACATATCAAAACAAAAGAACATTAATGTTAATGTAAGCTCTTTTTATAACAAGCAGCAAGCTATCTTGACTGTTAATGGGAAACTTACCTTCTTAACAGTGGATCGCCTGGGGAAGGAAAAGATCAGACCCATGTTTCAAATTCAGCGGTTCGTGATGTTTTTGGTGAGTCTGATGATGAAGAAGAAGCTCCTGAGTATGCAGCTCACAATGACATTGAGCAAGATTTAATTGTGAGTATATCATTGATGCAATGAATATATCATTGACCAAGATTTGTACTTGGTGATGATAGAAAGTGTTTTCTTGCCTTAGAGCCCTATGGAAGAGGAAGGGACCTACGGAAAGAGTCCAAGACCAGAGGATTTAGTGCCTGATGAAGATGCTCGTTATGAGTCAGAAGAGGAAAACATTGAGTCTAGAATTAAAGAGAAGCCTGTTGGTCCACCATTGGAGCTAGAGATTCCATTACGTCCACCTCCAGCTCGTCCAGAGAGGGTATATTCTTTCTTCTATTTGCTACTACTATGTTTTCTTAAGTTGTCCATCTTGCTTGATTCACAGGTTTCTTGCATACCCTATTTAAAGCATATGCATTATATATTGCTTTACAGGGAATGAAGTTGAAGCTAAAATTAATTCAGATGGTCTACTTGTTTTGCTAGTCATTTCAGATATTAATTATGGTCTCATCTACGTATCTTATTGAATTAGTAGGTGGCATGTGTAGATTGCACTTTTGGATGTTGAGGTTGAGCTTGGGATTTGAAACTGTATTTTAAAAAAGACCTTGGGCAAACAACATTTAACATGGCTATTTAGTATGAAACTGTGAAAGTTGTTCAGTTTTTGTTGCGATTGGCATCATATAAATTATACATTCATACTTGAGTTATAAAAACATATATGGAGGACAAATTTTACTATATTTTTTTTATTTTATTTGTGGTTAAGAAGTTCTGTACAGTGAAAGAAAAAGTTTGGGATTGATTGGGTTATGCTAGGTTCGGTTGTAGACTTACTTTGTTGTTGGCACCATTGGCTTGGGAAATTTAATTCCGATATTTGAAATTTGGTACTAGGCTGTTTGATGTGGACTATTTGGACTGAACATAATTGGCGTTCTTTTGAGGATATTGAGAAATCAATGGCTCAATTGTTAGATTTGTGCCATCGGACTCTCTTCAATTGGTCTCGGTGTTGGGGTCTTTCGGATTGTTCTACTATTACTGATTTTCTTTTGTCTCTTAGAATAGGATGTTGATTCCTTTATTTCTTTTTGTCATTGTGGTTTTCTGTTCACTATCGTGAACTCTTTGTATCTTTTTTTCTCTTCTAGTAATAATATTACTTTCTTACCTATCAAAAAAAAGAAAAAGAAAGAAAAAAAGTTTTCTGGGTCCTGAAGTTTCTAAAATCTGTAAGTGCAGCCCTTAAGATCGACTTCCCTCAGTTTCCATGGAAGCGTTTTGAGTCATAGCTGCGCAAAATCAAAATCACCTCTTCTGGTTTGGGGTTTCTCTTTAGGGTTTTCCTTTTGAGTCCTCCTTTTATCCCACCTTGCTTGTTTTTTCCATGAGGCATGCTCTTCGCCATTGGATCTGTAATTTTTCTCATCTTTTTGGAACTTCATACAGTTTCAATTAATGGGTCTTATTTTCAGCTCCAATTTGATACATTTTTAGTTTGTCTCATTTTAAGGTGGGGGAACATTTTTAATTTTTATTGTTAGCTAGCAACCTATCAAAAAAGAAGAAGTTCTGCATGACTTGATCATCTTACTTTTCTTTTGCAAGCTTTGTGCTTAGTAATTTACTTGATGATGGTTGCCAATGAGATCTAGCTCAAATGGTACCTCATCTACTACAATGTAGAGTGTGAGATCATGGGTTCAAGACCTACTGGATGCATAACTTAATAATTTTAAAGAGGGGGTAGGGGGGGGAGGAACTTGATGGTTATTGTTTTCATTATCATTGTCCTCAGATCCTTTGATACCCGAAAAAGGATCATTAATATTTTAATTTCATGACTTGGTGCAAAATTTTAGTATTCGGCTGTTTAACTGTTTGCAGATGAACATGATTAAAGTTTCTAATATAATGGGCATTGACCCACAATGTAGAGTGTGAGATCATGGGTTCAAGACCTACTGGATGCATAACTTAATAGTTTTAAAGAGGGGGGGGGGGGGGGAGGAACTTGATGGTTATTGTTTTCATTATCATTGTCCTCAGATCCATTGATACCCGAAAAAGGATCATTAATATTTTAATTTCATGACTTGGTGCAAAATTTTAATATTCGGCTGTTTAACTGTTTGCAGATGAACATGATTAAAGTTTCTAATATAATGGGCATTGACCCAAAACCATTTGATCCTAAAACATTTGTGGAAGAGGATATTTTTGTGACAGATGAATCTGGATCTAAGAAACGTATACGCTTAGAGAACAATATTGTGCGCTGGAGGACTGTTAGAAATCCAGATGGCACAACATCTGTAAGTATTTATCTTTTATTGTTATCTGTTATACTTACACATGCATGCATAACAGAGAAGTCAAACACATTTGGTCATAGAAAGAAACACAGAAGTCAAGTCAGTTAGGATCACAGGGATAAAGTCTTGGGGTCCTCTGATTATGTCACTGTACTCATGAAACTTGTAAGTTGTAAAAGAGGATTTTTCTCAGAGTCATGTCTTCTATGGGGTTGATCAAAGTGTTGGATTTTGTGATTATTTCCACACACAAATTAATTGTATTTATTGTTTTATAAAGTCGCTTGATGTTCAATAGTCTAAACTCTAAAGTGTGCGTGCAAAAATAAATTTAGAGCTACCTTTCTTAATAATGATTCAGTGTTGGAGTAGATCATCCTATTATACCCTCCACATGGTGGTTCTTCAACCTATGAACTTTCTGTTCTTGGTAATTATTTCCCATTTTTATCTTCCCTTTAGCCTTAAGTTTTGAAATTGGTCCAACATTACTGTAAGAGCTCATTTTGCACTTGACTGCTCAACATTTTTCTCAGATTTAATTTAGTGTTTTAAATATTTCCTTGTGTTTTATAGCGCGAAAGCAATACACGCTTTGTGAGATGGTCAGACGGCAGTTTGCAGTTATTAATTGGGAATGAAGTTCTTGACATATCCGTGCAAGATGGACAACATGATCAATCACATCTTTTTCTTAGACACGGAAAGGTGAATTTATATCTGTTTGATATGTCTAATAGTTTTTTATTTAACTGATATCTTGTGTGATCCATAAATATAACATCTTTAACCATTTCTGCCCCTTTTTTCCCACTTCCTTAACAAATGTAGTGATCCAGCCATGTAATAAAGGTCAAGTTGCTGCCTCTAGAACCTTAAATCTTGAGTACCCTAAATTTTCCAACCTTTGATGTTGCATATCATTTGTCTAAACATCCTTGAAAGCAAAATCTTTTATTGCTGCCTGAGAAGTCTGGTGTGTTGTTCCCCTATTTTCCACATTCATTCTTCTAAAATTTTAAACCCTGGTTCTATGAATTTTTCTACCCTAAGCCCAATAAAATCTGATATACAAACTTCCTAATTTTATCCTTCGTCATGTATCAAGCTGCCAAATGTGTCTGAGAGAACCTTAAATACATAGCCTACTAAGATGCATAAATTTTCTTTTACCTTCCACACCTTCTTTGTGGCATGTTTTCAGAGTCAGAAACTCATATTTTGTGATTATCTCTCCAGGGTAATTGATTTGATTATTCCTTCCTGCTTTAGCATCCCTTGACCCAGTAATATAACCAAAATTTGTTACGAATTTTCAAGTTCATTCTACCTCCCCCCCTCTTTTCTAGATACTTGTAAGAACATGAGTATATCATGTCACATTGAAGTTGAATCTAGATTCTTACAATAATGTCATATGTATACACAAACAGCCACACATATACATGTGTGCGTGTGTGTGTGTTGGTCAATATGAATGGAAAGAAGCTTAGAAGCCCTTGATAATAGACAATCAGTGTATTTGGTATTAGGGTTTAGAGGCATTTGTTATTTAAAAGTTGACATGGGACTGCCACTGTGTTAGGGTTTAGAGGCATATCCTTGATGTTCATGTCCCTGCCTTAGATTTATGTCCTCCTCCCATATTGGAAATTTATTGCCATTTTCTTTAATAGGTTTTTTCTTCCTTGGGTGCTAAAAGAGGTTTAGTGTTTTTTTCTCTGATTGGTAGTTTATGCACAAAACCACTGGGTTTTAGACCCATGACCTTACTCTTTATCCATTCTTGTTGGAGGAGAAAGTCCCATTTGGGCTATGATTTATTGGCAATATGTCCCCTCTAGGCTGCTTTTACTATTAAATTTTATTCCAGGGACTTTGGTTCCTGTCAACTAGATGCTAGGGGGCAGAAATGATGAAGTTGATTTTATGGAAGCCCTCTCTTGTTCTTTTAGAGAATTAAATGCAGTGTACGTGCAGGACAAGAATATGGTAATTTAGGGTCATCTGTATATCAGCAAGAATAGAGTTTAGCCTTTTAGAACAAGATCATGCTATATATGCATACCAAATACCGAATAGATGCTGTTGATTATGGGTTCCAGTTCTGAACCCTGAATCTTGCCCACCAAGCTTGGCCATTGTAATATAAATTGTATGTGATTTCTTGTAGGGTCATCACTTATTTTTTACTTTTCATTAAAATTGTTCACAGCTCTCTCCATGTCCTGTTTTGAACTGCATGATTTCTTGAATCCTTAAATGCCTTGCTTTCAGGGAATTCTCCAATCTCAAGGAAGGATTTTAAAAAAGATGAGGTTTATGCCGTCATCTTTGTCATCAAATTCTCATAGACTGCTGACTGCTCTTGTTGACTCAAGGCATAAAAAGGTTTATAAGGTTAAGAACTGCATCACTGACATTGATCCTGAGAGGGAAAAAGAGGAAAAAGAAAAGGTAATTACTAATTAATTGCATGAAGTAGTGGTGTGTGCTTTATATTGAGAATCATGAGTTTCATTTGTCCATTTTTCTAATGGTTTGTAGGCTGAAAGTCAAAACATCAGAGCCAATGTGCTTCTTAATCGGAAGAGGGAAAAAGTGAACCGGAAATATACCCCAACTGCAGACAGGAGGCGCCAACTTTCTCCTGGGTTCTTGGAGGATGCTCTTGATGAGGTCAGCTCTTACTCTTACAATGAATGGGAAATAGATGAAAAAGTTAAACACTGGCATTGCCCCCCCCCCCCCCCCCACCCCCCCCCCCCCCCCCCCACCCCCCCCCCCCCCCCCCCCCCTCCCCCTTATGGAATTTTATTATTTGACTGGAACTTTTCACCTTGGAGACCACAAACATTGTTTTAGGCAAGGAAAAGCCTATAGTCTTCATCTTCCTGTAGTATTCTGGAGTATGTTTCTATATATGTCTGTCCAAGCCTGAACCAATTCTCCTAATTGTCCACCAATTTTTAGGATGATGAGACAGATTATTATGATTCAAGACGTTCTCGCCGCCGCTTTGAGGAAGATTTGGAAGTTGAAGCTCGAGCTGAGAAACGCATTCTAAATGCTAAAAAGGTCTCATGACTTGATCTCTTAAGTGATTCCCCCCACCCAAAGAAAAGGTGATTATTTATTTTGTCTGCTAAGACAAAGTTTTGCTTTTGGTGTTCTAGTCACAGGGACCAAAAGACATCCCTCGCAAGTCATCTCTGCCAACTGCTAAATCTTCTCGACGCCCAGTGGATTTCTCTGACAGTGAACGAGAGGAGTCTGAGTATGAAAGTGATGGGGAGGAAGACGAGAGGTCTCCCCCACGTAAAAGAGCTGAGGAGCCGGTGCAAGAGTATGAAGAAGAGGAAGAAGAGGAAGAACATGATGAACAAGAGGCTGAAGTGAATGAAGCATCGGAGGAGGAAGAGGAGGAGGAGGCTGAGGTATGCCTGTTTCTTTGATTAATCTAAAATTTCCATACTATGTGTTTCAGCTAGGCTCTCTGGTATGTACTCTTCCAATTGAGGCACAAGAGATTATTTACTTAATAATTGTTGTTCTATGATTGTGCTGTCTGATGCGGGCACTTTTTGTTTTTGATATGTTGGATGCCTTTGGAAACTTCAAATTTCCTGAGTTTAAACTGTCTATTTTAGATGTAATGTTGTGTCCATAACATACTTTAAAGAATTACCACTGATTGTTTTAGGACTAATATTTCTCCATGCTTGCTGTAATAATTGACTAGAACAACTGGCTGTCTGTCAGTATGATAGGCCATAGGTTGTGCGAGTATTTTTTATATATGTTCAATGGGATTTGACGTGTCAATAGACACCAGGTGTTATGTTTCATTTTGCATTATGTTTCATTTTGCATCTAATCTGAAAATTCCTCAGTATGCGTCCTTGAGCAGCACTGAACAACTCTTGACGAGTTTTGGTCCTAGTGTGAACTGCTTTGGTCTAGTCCTCTCAAAGGGCTGCCAAAGAAAATACAAGTAGAACCTTTAACAGAAACAGTGATAAATGCACTGTGCATATAATTCATGTGGCTAGGGAATGCAGCTTTTTCTGGGGAAGCTAAGAGTTCTTTGGCACTGCTGTTGATAGATTGGTGTTAGGAGACTGTATAATTAACAAATTATCTGCTCTAAGTGGTGCAGTGATGATAACTCTGAAAGGAAATGGTTGTGCCAGATGGTTAAGTTTTTCAAATCCTTCTTTATTGCAGTTTGTAATACATATATGATCTCTTTTTGGGTGATCATCCCTAAGATTGTTATGGTGTGGAATGCATAGATTGTCCTCTTTATAAAAATTCCATGTATGGAGATATTGCAATGTTATGAAATAAAGTTTATTTTTTATTCTTTTTATACTTCATCCTGCTTTTTGGATATTTTCAGGAGCCAAAACAGAAGGGTAGGGAGTTTGGAGGCAGTCTCAAGCGCAAGGGGATTGAGTCAGATGAGGACTCTCCTCCAAGAAAGACTACATCCCATCGCCGAATGGCAGTTGTTTACGATAGTGATGAGGAATGAAACTTGCTTCAGAAAAGAATTCCATAAGTGAGTATCTCATTTATGTACAGTAAACTTCTTTTTTATAATTTTTGTCATGCTTGCTCTCACAGTTGAAACTGTTGGAGATGGAGAAAGTACATAATTGCCTTTTGTAAGAAGAGTTTATTGATTTCATGGAAAATACTTGCTTGAATAACTGTTCATTTCTTTTTCTTGATTATAAAATATTTTGTTTTTTGCATTTTTTTTCTTATCATATTATTGTTTCATAGGGAGCTATGTAAAAAATAATATATCTCCTTGTACTAGGTAAAAGTAAAGGTTGTATTATTTAGCATATGGTTTTTTTTTTTTTTTTTTTTTTTTTGTGAATTTCTTTTAGGGGCTATGATTTTGAGTCATATTCTTACATTGTTTCAGCTGAACATTTGAGAATGAATCAGAGATGAACCACCTTTGCAATTGGGGTTGGGATAACCATTGCATATTGTTGATAAGACTGTTAGTTGTAGCAAAAGCAAATGTTGGCTCCCGTTTTCCCCCATTTTCAAAGTTTGTTAATCTTATCGTGTCTATGTATATGAATAAGGATTTGTATTTTATTATGTAGGAGGAGATGTTGTGAACTGAATCAGTGTTCTCCATCATTTTTTCCCCTCAATTAATTCTGAATTTCTTTTTTGAGTCAACTCTTACTATTTGTAATAACTACTAAAATTAGTAATGGCTACTTTGTGATGGTCGAAGAATATTGTACAAGGCTTATCGTTATTTTTATTATTCCCAATTAGCTGTGTTTTTTTTATTTTTTATATTTTATATTTTATATTTTTTTTATTTTAAATTACTTGGAAGTTTGTCAAATGCAATACCTTTGTGGATCCAGTGAGCAGAAATCAGCCTCTTTATTTTTTGGGTGTATGAAGGAACTTTATTTTTTTGAGATAGGTAGATAGTAGGGAGGAGGGGGAGGTAGAGGTGGAGGTGGGATTCCAACCTGTCACAAAGGATGCTATTACTTAAACCCCGACTAAAAAAACTTCATTGAAAAAAGAAAAATGAATTGTCATAGATTTGTAAAGAGTTTTACCAACGTATGTACAGTAGAAGAAATTTTTTATGGAAAAATAAAAAAAGAAACTAACTTTTTTGATAGTTTTATCAATTTTCAATAAAAAGTTTCATAAAATTGGTAATTAATATATGTTTTAAGGGTATACATTAAGTGAACATATCTATACTACTATTTAAGGAGCTTTTTCTGTTTAGATTCTTTATTTTTTAGTTCAAAAATGTCCCTACATCTCTATATTTAAGTAGAGACAAAAGTAAAGGACATTTTGGTAAAAATTTACTTTCCTTTATTTTTCTTGTGCTTAAAATACTCTTATCATACTCACTTACAAGTTTTTAACTAATGGGGATAGATATGTAAATTAAAACTCTTACACTTTAAAACTTACAAACTCACGTATGCTTTGCAGTTTCTATCTCACTTTCTATCTCTCATTCTTCTTCAAATTGAAGACATGTAGTTTAGCTCTACATCTTCCTTTCTTTTTCTTCAAATTAATGATATTTACTGTCAGAGACTCCAACAAATTTTCAGGTTCTATATTTTATAAGTTCCTCTTTGTTTTCTTTTCTTTTGTTTATTTATGATTGACTTTCTTTGAGTTCTACTTTTTTTTTCCCCCCTTTATATGTATCACATTAACTTTTTTTTTTTCCTTTATATATATATTTTTCTTTTTAAGAAAGTTTTCTTTTTTCCTTGAGTTCTACTTTTATTTATTTATTTATTTATTTTTATTTTTATATGTATCATGTTAACTATCTTTTTTTTTTTTTTTTCTTTTTTAAAATGTAATTTTGAAATGTTGGTGGTGACTGAATTAATATGTATTTTGCGTTAAAATTTTTATTTTTATTTTTTTTATTTAGGTTTGTAGCAACCTTGAGTTCTATTTCTCTCTTTTTTTTTTTAATTTTTTTTTTTATAATGTATCATGTTAACTCTTTTTTTTTTTAAATGTAATTTTGAAATGGTGTGGTGACTGAATAATTTTAAACGTGAGTAAGGAAAGTGAAGTGAATTTGCTTTGAAAACTAACATAAAATTGTCCTATTTTGTAGAAAGTTAGATATGTATCTTTATTTTAAACAATTTTAATAGGACTTTTAGAAAAAATGATCTCATCAAAATTTAAATCAAACACAAAATCTAACAAACTTATGCTATTATCTTTGGTTTGTTGATTAAATTTTTTTTTTTTTAAATACTTGGTTTAACCCTAATTCTTTTATCTCTTTCTAGTTCACGTACGCACAAATTTTTTGAATTGCATTGAGGAGTCATTAGAATGAAATATTAAATAAGTTCGGGTGAGAGACTTTACAAGAATTATTATAGGTATTAAACCTGAAGAAAGTTTTTTATTTTTTTATTTTACCATCATTGTATATGTTTTTGGCGTTAATTTTTTTTTATTTGGGTATATAGCAACCTTAAGTTCTACTTTTTATTTATTTATTTATCTATTCTATACTACTATTTAAGGGGTTGCACCTGTTTGGACTGGATTTTTTTTTTTGTTCCAAAATACCCACACATCCCTACATTTAAGTAGAGACAAAATTGAAGGATAATTTGGTAAAACTATATCTTTTAACTCTTGTATAAACATTGTCTACAAAATAGGACCATTCTTTGTTAAGGTATTTCAAATGCTCCAACTACCCATGTTTCTTCCGTCACAATTGTAAATTTTTTTTTTATAATTTTTTTACCTTTATAAAGGCCGCCGTTTTAACATTAAAAAAAAAAAAAAATCCATTTATTTTTAATTTGCGGTTTCTTACTCCAATCTCACGTTACTTTTAAATTTTTTTATGAAAAAAAAAAAAAAAACTGCTCCCTATTTATTGTTTATGTTCATGTTCATTCTCCTCCCTCACCCTCAAAAATAGGTCCTACAACTATCCAATCCTCATCCCTATCCTCAAGTCCCTTTATATATATATATATATATACACACACCAAGAGCAACCACCATTTTTGCATTTTAGTAACAGGTGACAGCCACTCAAAACAAGATTCAGAAGGTATTTACTCAACACTTAAAGAGATTGCCCGCTGCGTCCACCACCATCATAGCAACATGGACACTTAAAGAAATATTGAAATGCCAGTCAGTTAGTCCTACCGAGAGGTTTGAAGGTGCAGGTCTCGCCACTGAATCGTGTTCCATTACTCTGCAAAAACAACAAAAAAAATTTGTGTACCATTTTATATTTGGTAGCTTTTCTCCTTAAATGTTTGGTTGAGGTTGTTCTTACTTTTTTAATACTTCTATTACTTTTGATTTTTTTTTTTTTATATTATAAATTATTACTTTTGTAAATACTTATTTCCTTTGATTTAAGTTGTTCTTTATGCGTGTACTTTGAACTTATGTTTGGTTAAAGTTGTTTTTTAGGCCGTTCATGGTGTTGTGCGGTGATTGATGAAATCTCGGGAAATTGCTGTCATTTGAAAAGATTTTGCATTTGTCTATGATATAGCACCCTGTACCACATAAGATGCTCAATATTACCAAGCAAATAATGCACACATAAATCTTTGGCTTTGCCATTATAAAATACATCCGTAACAAATTCAATTGAAAAAAATTTATATAATTATCATTCAACAAGCATCCATATTAAAGAAAAAATTAAAAGTCTTCATGGTTTCAGTCCAGTATTGACCAATTTGTTTTGGAAGTTATTGAATACAAAGCATGATTTGATAAACTTTTGCTGTCATGAACTAAGCTTCGCTGATTGATTTTTTCAACTTGGATTTTGTAGAATATAAGTGCACAACATCTCATTGGAATCTACAACAATTGAGTTTTGAGGAGATTTTCTTGCCATTGGTCCGTATTTTATATAACTGTAATTATCTAATCAAAATTATTGTTAAAATTTGATGTCTAATTTTCTGGACTATTTACAATTTTATCTTAGCTTCATTTGATCAATGTCTTTGGATGAAGTAGTATAAAGATCAGCGATCTGCAAATGACAACAACCATGTTTCTCTATCAAATTCCTTCCAAGGATATTCTCACCATTTCTTTTAGTTAGGCTTTTTTTAATTGATAGGAAAATTTTGTCTCCATCACGTATGATATTAAAGTTCAATATTGTTGCTTACAATATATTTAAAACTAACATCTGAGTACGCGCTCACGATTACTATAACGAATGCAAATTATTTTAATGAGATTATTCAATGTAGTCAAAAGAATATTCAATTATCCACCAACATATCTTATTTATCTAAGTACCGTGCTCAGAGGCTTTTCTCTTTTTTGGGTAAGGGTTAATTTAGAGCATTTATTATAGTTTGAGATTACTACTTTTTCTAATCACAAAAAAACCTAGGGGTGTGATGAGTATTATGTGTTAACAGGTGAAATAATTTTTCATCACACTCCTAGGTTTTTTTTGTGATTGAAAAATGTAGTAATCCCAAACTATAATAAATGCTCTAAATTAACCCTTACCTAAAAAAGAGAAAAGCCTCTCAGAGGCTAGTTTGTAGATAAGAGAAAAAGCTAACGGGGCATGAAAACAGAGGAAGGAGTGTTAAAAGCGGGTAAAAAGAGGTGTGGACTGTGGAGGGTGGCTATAATAAGCATTCATTCAACCACAAACTGCTTGTGAATGACGCGTTCTTTGAAATTTGTGTGAAAAGGGAAAAAAAAATCTGGGACCCTACTTTAGGGCAAAATGTAAAGAGAACTTTGTGAATTTAGGATTAGTGGCAAGTGATTTCTTGTGGTCTTGGTTTAGAAAATTAACTCTGAATGAAGTACAGTGGCAAAATTTGTTCTTCTATTCAACTTCTGTTGATTCAGTGGATGAAAAATATTCATCTCCATGTACCATCCACCAATGTCTAACAACCCAAAATGAGCCATAAATAAAACCGAAAATAAAGCAAAAACTTGAAGTACCAAGTTCCTGGCCATGTCTCTGAAAGTACTATATCTTTTTGCGTCTATATGGTATGTATTGACAGGTACGGCATGTATTCTTTTTTTGACAATTGGCAGAAATGAGACATGACACTTATTTCCATTCAAGTTTAGGTTTGTTTGTTTTCTTGTGCTTGGTTGTGACCAAATCTAAGTCTATGTTGGTTTGTTTTCTTGTGCTCGGTTACAACTTGCAAGAATGCAGATTCTGACCAAATCTAGTGCTTGTTTCGCCCGGGGGGCTCCTTCACCCAAATGAAGCCTGAAGCCTTATGATATAGCTATGATGATTCCTTCTTTCTTGGCGTTCTCTTTCTTTGTTATGCAAACTTAACAATTAGTGAAAAGAAAATCTATAATGTTAGGTTCACCACATTTTCACATGCAACAAATCTTATGTGGCAAATTATTACCTTTTTGCCTACCAGTAATAACTTGCTACTTAAGATTTATTGTGAAATTATTGTAAAAATATTGTAGATGTAGTGTTTCTCATTTTCAATTCCCCTAAATTACTAAAGATGTGTTCAAGTTACACCTAGTGTAGCTTTATAAGAGTTACACCATTTTTAGACCATAGATTCTCATTAGATCTAACGGTGATAAATTACCACTTGCTATGTCATTAATACAGAATTATTGTATGCCAAGTCAACTACTTTTACTGAAATTTTTCACACTTATTGCCCAACATCCCTCAATCACCTTCCCTATTCCCACTACCACGGTACAACCCCTCTAGAAAAAGTGCTAGACTTGGCCATTCCATGGAGATCATGGAAAAATAAATATATTACAAAATTCTCTTTTTGAGTCTCATGAAAATATCTTTGAAACAGGTCTCTTTCCATGAGAGTCTTAAGGCTAGAGAATTTCTTGACTAGACTTGTACCATCTTGCAATTCATAACAAGAATTAGAATGCTCTTAAACTTAACTCCGGGTATTTTCAAAAACTTGTCATCACTCCAAAAATCACCATCTCTGCACCTTCCTCAAAATCACGATTTTAAAACTATACACCTGCACCTTCTCTGCACATCTTTAGAGAATATACTCGGATTTACAATTACACCAGATATAAAAAATATCTGATTTGATGGTGATTTTGGATCACCATATCAAAAATTTAAGATATGATTTTGGATCACCAGATATCAAAATTTACCATCTCTGCACCTTCCAAAAATCACGATTTTAAAACTGTATTTATGCCTTTTTGTTCATGAGTATTGACAAGAGGGACAAAGTTTTACAACGTCACAAATAATTGTACTGGCATAGCACAGCTTCTGTTGAAGAACTGTTTGGCCAACATTCAGGGCACGAAAATATAAGGAATCTTCAAAGGTTCCAAGGGAAAAATCATGAAAAGTTGTGCATTTGTCAGAGTCTGTTGAAACTTTTCTATTGATTAATGCAAGTTCTTGCTTTCTGTTTGCATTTACTTGTTTTCCTTCTCTATCTCTTTCTCTTTGTTTTCCTTCTCACAAACCTCTAATGTAGTGTTCTGCAGTTATTTTTTTTATATTATTTTTTCTTCTTCTGCTGGCAATCTATCAACAATGGTGGACGAGAAGAGATAGAGAGTGTGTGTGTTTATTGAAGACTTTTCTGGAACTATGGAAGTTGAGTACACCTTGACCCAACGTTCAAGCGAAGAGGAAGATGAGTTACACCGTAGTGTAAAGAAATTTAAAGATAGCCATGGAGCAAGAAGCTTTTCTCAGCTGAGACTACCTGTCAGCTATAAGGACACCCTTGTGGGTGATATTCCTGGAGCCTATCAACAGGCCTTCCGGGTGGATAAAATTTGGGAGGACAATTATGAATCAGATTCAGAATTTGAGCCTTTAGTTGAGGGGATGGCAGAAGTCACGCTCTCAAAGGAAACTAAGGTGCGTATCAGAGCACCATGGTCGAAGGCTTTGATCATGAAAGTGTATGGTAAGTCTATGGGTTTTAATTACCTCACTTTCAAAATCAATGCATTATGAAAACCTGTAGCTAGGATGGACTGTGTAAATTTGGGAAAAGACTATTTTCTAATTTGGTTTAGTAATGATGAGGATTATGATAAGGTTTTGCGTGGTGGGCCTTGGTTTGTAGGGGGACATTTCCTTGCTATCAAACCTTGGGAGCCTTATTTCAAAGCTTCTAAGGCTAAGCTTACTTCAGTAGCGGTGTGGGTAAGGTTTCTTGAACTCCCAATTGAGTTCTATGATACCTCAGTCCTCAAAGAAATAGGGAGTGTGATTGGCCCGGTTTTGCGCATAGACTCTTATACTGCATTTGAGTCTAGTGGAAGTGTTGCAAGGCTTTGCATCCAAGTTAATTTAGATAAGCCTCTTATCAAGTCAATCCAAATAGGCAGATTAGTTCAGCAAGTGTTGTATGAAGGCATATCCACTCTTTGTTTTTGTTGTGGAAGACTAGGACATAAGCAGGAGAACTGTAGCTACCGTATTGGGTTAGTGACTAGAGATGGTGAGGAACCAAACTCTCCTAAACCTGTCAATCATTCAGATAATGCCCAGTCTGAAATGAACTATGGGCCTTGGATGGTTGTGTCTAGGAAAAGAAGCCCGGTTAAATCTGAACGAGGGCATGGACACACTAAAGTTAGCACTTCTTCAGGTAATGTTTTGAAGGGCAGCTTGGTCATTTGTGACAATACTTTTAAGGGTAAGATTGGCAATATTGATGCTAACGTCTGCCATGGGGAAGGGATTAGATGTGATAATTCTTTTTCCACGATATCTGATGATGATGGCATATCTGAGGCACGTGAGAATCAAGTCATTTCAACATAAGAGATGGACTTGTGTTAGGAAGCATTGAACAAAGGGAAAATGCCTGAAGGTAGAGTTTTAGAGGTTTCTCGAATTAAGTCATCTCAGAAAAGTAAACAAAAAGGGGTTAAGGGACTGGGAGTTAAAAATTCTAAGAGCTTAAAAGGAGGTAGATCGCAAAAACGTTCTCTCTTTGAGTCTGACGAGGTTGAAGAGCTCTCTCAACATTTTAAGCAGCCAGGTAATAGTGGATATGGAGGAGATAACGTTCGGGATGTGCACAATTCCACGAGCAGGCTGGGTAATGCGATACAAGAACAAGACCGTGATCATTCCCGACGAGGTTATCGCATAGATAAAGGCTGCTCCAACGGAAGTTTCGGGGTGGTTCGACAAGGAGCTAAGCCAGGCTTGGAAGCATTTGTTTCTAATAACCCCACTGAGTATACAAATGGGATATTTACCTCTAGATCACCCAGCATGGAACCTCACTCCCAATCAGTGGTGGAAGTTCTTCACGGATCTTCCCGAAATCTCATTGGAGAAGGCAGAGGAGCTGAGTAGGCAGCGGAGACCTCCACTCATGCCTCACTGGGACGAGACAGGGTGGATTATACAAGAAAGGAGGCTGGTGGATTTCAGGGGAATGGCCATGGCTCATTTGGGGAATCATCCCACCTTGAATTTAATCCAGTTAATGGACCCAATTCAGAGGTGCGATGTGCTTCTATGCAGCAGGGAGGACATCTTGGGTATTCTGAAGCATATGATGGTGTGGAAGCTGGACTGGGTGGCTTCCAAGGACATATTGAGGAGGATGGGATGGAGTATGGTGGAGACAGCCATGATGAACTCTAACCCTCTAGAGATTGAGGTTCCTCTTGGAAATTTTGTGAAGATGAATATTCTATTGTGGAATTGCAGAGGTGCTCTGAATGCAGACTTCAAGAGAAGAATTTTTTAGATGGTTATTAATCACCACCCTTCGATCATGGTGATCATAGAAACTAGAGTTGGTGGAGATAGGGCTACTAGAATTATTGAAGATTTACCTTTTGATGGAAGCATAGTCACTGAGACCATTGGCTATGCAGGGGGTTTATGGCTCCTATGGAAAATAGATGATGTAGATGTGATGCTCTTGTCTTCTACTGAACAGGAGATTCATGCGATTGTTAAGGTGCATAATTCTGATCCTATCTGGCTTATTTCTGCTATATATGCTAGACCTAGGTTGTCTGAGAGAAGAATTTTATGGGATAATCTTAAAGCTGTTGCTCAGCTTCACAATCTACCTTGGCTTATGCTTGGGGACTTTAATGAAGTTTTGAGTAGTGAAGATAAATTCGGAGGGAATCAGGTGAGTTTAAATAGGGCTCTCCAATTTAAAGAATGTTTGGATGTTTGTAATATGTTGGACTTGGGGTTTACTGGGCCTAAGTATACTTGGACTAACCGAAGGCCCATCTTTGATCTTATTCTTGAGAGAATTGATAGATGTTTTGCCAATCCTTTGTGGAGAATTCTTTTTCTTGAAGCTGTATGACCCATTTGCCAAGGACCTGTTCGGATCACTGTCTAGTTTTAGTTGAATTACTTGGGTCTACTCCTCCTGGTCCAAACAAACCTTTTCGTTTCCACACTATGTGGCTCTTACATCCAGGATTTCCAAATATTGTTCAGGAGGCTTGGACTGAAGATAGAGATCTTCAAGGAGCTATTTTGGAATTCGTTAGTAAAGCTAAGCATTGGAATTACAATGTTTTTGGGAATTTATTTGCCAAGAAGAAAAGAGTTTTGGCCAGAATTAATGGTGCTCAAAAAGCTTTGGCGAGCAGACCAAGTGAATTCCTCTTGATCTTGGAGAAACAACTTATAGAGGAATATTTTTTAATTTTACTCCAGGAAGAGGAATATTGGGCACTGAAGTCAAGATTGAATGTAGCTACGTTTGGAGAATGTAATACAAATTTTTTCCATGTCTCCACACTAGTTAGGCATCACAAAAACAAAATCCGTTGTTTAAGGATTCTCTGGGGAATTGGATCATGGATGAGAATGCGATCAAGAGACATATTAATTGTGGTTTTGAAAAGCTTTACTCTTCGGAGTTGGGTATGTCTCCAATGTTCTCATCAGTCACTTCTTTCTCATGCTGCTTCCTATCTGCTAAAAATGGCCTGAGCATTAGCAATGGGGTCACCGATGAAGAAATTAGAGTTGCCTTATGGTCATTAAAACCATTTAAAGCTCCTGGGCTTGATGGCCTTCATGCGGGCTTCTTTCAGTATTTCTAGGCAGAAGTAGGCGGTTCTGTTTGTGCAGAGGTTAAGAGAGTTTTTGATACAGGGGTAGTTCCTACGTTTCTTAATGAGACGCTGATTACGCTTATACCCAAATGCTAAAACCCAGAATCATTAAGCAACTATAGACCTATTAGTCTGTGTAATTCTGTCTATAAGATTGTCTCTAAAATCATTGTGGCGCGCATTAGACCCTTCCTGAGTAGTCTGATTTCTCCTATGCAAGCTGCTTTTGTGCCTGGGCATAGAGGATCAGATAATGTTATCATTGCTCAAGAGCTTCTTTACACGCTGGATAGGAAAAAAGGGGCAACGGGTTATATGGCAATCAAACTAGATTTGGTGAAAGCCTATGATAGACTTAAGTGGAGCTTTATCCACAAGGTGTTACAAGCTTTCCATTTGCCCCCAAATCTGATCAAAGTAATCATAGGATGTGTGACTACTACTGGTATCTTGGTTCTGGTCAATGGGGGAGTTTTGGATTCCTTTAATCCCTCGAGGGATATTAGGCAGGGTGACCCCCTGTCACCTTACTTATTTATATTGTGTATGGAGTATTTAAGTCATTTGATTGAGCTTAAGTGTAAGGATGGTGATTGGACACCTCTAATAGCTTCTCGGGGTAATGTGGGAGTTTCCCATTTATTATTTGCGGATGATATAATTTTGTTTAGTAAAGTGGACACTAAGGCATGTAATGCCATTGCTGAAGTGTTGGAGAAGTTCTGTAAAGAGTCTGGATAGAAAATCAGTCAAAGTAAGTCCCATGTTTACTATTCCCCTAATGTTAGTGAGGAGATGAAGGAGGAGGTATGGGAGAAATTGGGAATAAATGAAACTCAAAATATAGGAAAATATCTTGGATTTCCTTTACTCCACAAGGGTGCAAATCGGAGGCAATATAATGCTATTGTGGAGCGGGTTATGAACAAATTATCAGGATGGAAAGCGAAATTCTTATCTTTTGTAGGTCGGTCTGTTTTGATTAAGGCTGTCATGGTTGCCATGCCTAACCATGTGATGCAAGTTGCTGTACTTCCAGCTCATATTTGCGATAAGTTGGATAAAATTAATAGAGATTTTTTATGGGGCTCCATTAGTGATAAGCAAAAGATGCATCTAGTGCGTTGGAATAAAATTGTTAAACCTAAGGAAGAAGGAGGGCTAGGGATCCAAGCGGCTAGAGCAAAGAATATTGCTTTACTTTCAAAATTAAATTGGAGGATGTATCATGAACAGGATGCGAATTGGGCCAAAATTATGCTAAAAAAGTATTGTACAGGTCTGAGAGCTAGAGCTAGTAATCCGGATAGTCTTCCATCTTATCCAAATTGGAAAGCTATTAAAGTGGGGTTCCCTATATTTATGAAAGGTGTTTGTTGGGGTTTGGGAGATGGGTCGAGAGTCAAAGTTTGGACAGATAGTTGGATAAGGGGTGAATCTTTAAGAGAGTTAATTGAGGGTCCCCTTAATCAAGGTGATCTTGGCCTTATAGTTTTGGATTTAAGGCATGAGGGAATTTGGAATTGGGAGGGTTTATCATTTGTTATTCCTGAAGACATTAAAGATAAGATTAGAGCCATCCCATTTCGAATTTGTGATGGGGCTGGTGATTTTATCATGTGGAAATTTTCAAAAGATGGAGAATTTTCTGTAAAATCAGCCTATCAAGTGGCTAGGCAGGAGGAAAATAATGGGAAGTCATTTCAAGGCTCTTGGATTTGGAAGTTGGATACTTTACCCAAAATCGTTCACTTCCTGTGGCTAAGTTGTCATGTTAGTATACCTGTGCATGGTGTTTTGGCTGCAAGAGGGATAAATTGCGATAAGTGCTGCTCCTTGTGTAAGTGTAGCGAGGAAACTATCCCTCACCTGTTACGGGATTGCAATCTAACCCGTGACTTTTGGAGGAAGCTGGAACCTCCACCAGCCCTTATTAACACCTTTAATGATAATTTTGAGGTGTGGTTGAAGGTTAACAGTACAAGTACTGTTTTGCACAAGTCCATGGTATGTTGGGGTACTTTATTTCTTTTTGCTATTTGGTCTTTATGGAAGAACAGAAACAAGGTGGTCTTTGAAAATTCTATTCCTAATCCTAATCTCCATAAGCTTTGTATTCATCAGGCTAGAGAATATTTTTATTGTGTGAGTAAATCCATTAAGGCTGCCAGGAAAATCACTATTCAGGTTTGGTGGAATAAACCACCTGAAGGGTGGTTTAAACTTAATACCGACGGGGCATCTTGTGGAAATCCTGGTAAGGTAGGGGGTGGTGGCATCATCAGAAATAGCCACGGCCATTGGATTAAAGGGTATTCAAGGTCAATAGGATATACTACTAGCGTTATTGCTGAATGGTGGGCTTTAAGGGATGGTCTTACATTAGCTATTCCATTAGGATGCCAGCAACTGGAGGTTGAATTAGATGCCAAGGTGATTGTGGAGCTCTTGAAGTCTAATAGTACAGCTAATAGAGGCTATTCTCCTCTTTTGCATGATTGCAGGTTGCTGTTAAATCAGCTGCAGCAGGTCAGAGTAGTGCATGTGTTTAGAAAGGCTAATATGTGTGCAAACTTTTTGGCTAGAAGGGGCTGTTGTATGCATGAGGAGTTTGTCATTTTTGATCAGTCCCCCTCTGTTGAATTACTCCCTATTTTGTATGCAGATATGTATGGTGTGTCCTGTAGTAGGCTGACAAGCCCATCTTTGGTGTTTGTAAACTCTTAATTGTTTTATAATATATTCTTGTTAACAAAAAAAAGAAAAAAAAAAGAAAAAAGAAAGAAAGAGAGAGAAACTTAGAGAGAGAGAGAGTCAAATATAACATTTTTTTGGGTTTAGAGATAGATATAAAATATAATAAATGAGGGATAATTAATAAGATCCTAATTAGAATATTAGCATTAATGAGATACTTTTTTTGACTGTTGGATCTACTTAAATCCAATAGTTTAAAAAAGGTGTAACACCAGGTGTAACTCGAGTCTTGAACCCATCTCAAATTACTTATTCTAAAAAAAAAAACTCCCTAAATTGGATAAGTTTGGAGGAGAAGTTCCACTTATATTAAAAAATTTCAAATTGTAAATACAATACCTCTCTTTACTTAATTTTTAAAATTGAGTAACATACAGTTAACACCCCTAAGATTTGGGCTAATATTAGCTTGGTTCAAAACCCACCAACTTGATCCCTAATCACCGTGAGAGAGAGAGGAAAAAAAAAAGAGTAACAATTTTGGGTCCAAGTTGGGTTTAGGGACTAAGTTGGTCCATTTTGTAAAGTTTTGGACTTGACTAACATTAACTCAAATCTTAGGAGTGTTAATTGTATTTTACCTTTTAAAATATCCAAATAAAGGAAAAGGTAACCGTCTTTAACAGTTAATTACATATTTAACGACAAATTTTAATAGAATCTGAAGAAATTCTTGAAATGAATGAATTTGAAATTTAGAGAACTTAATTGAAAAAAAGTAAATTTAGAGGACTGAAATGAATTTCAGTCAAATTTAGAGGGTGAATTTGCATTTTAGCTCTCTCTCTATATATATATATATATATATATATTAAATTGTAATATTTATGAGGCTGGACTTTTCAAGGAGATAAAAGTTATCTTTATAAGATGAGAAAGGTATAAGTTTATTATAGGGAAAGTTTTTAATTTTTTTTTTAATTTTATTAAAAAAAGGATTTATTTATTAACTAAGGAGCATTGTTACAAATATTGTTAATTGGGCACTCGTGAGGAATGCTTAGTTGTAAAATATCACACACATATTTTACATAAACAAAATTTGGACATTCATTATATTCTCTGACATTGCATTGGTGCTCTTATCCCCTTTCTACTAGTTCATTTGCCATGCCATTTGCTTCATGAAAGACAGTTTTTAGATATCCAATAAAAAATATTTCATTAAGCATTATACAATTTTATGTGAAAAGATGTAATTATTTAAAACCTTAACGTTGGAAAAAGAGAAATTGAAAAGATGTGATAATTTAGTACTTTCTCAACTACTAGCAGGATCATATTCTTTAATCTTTTGCAAAAATAAAGTATAAACACATACATTTTTTTTTTTTTTGGCAAGGAGTTGAGAATGCTATATTGCATCAAGGCCGAATCCCGTATATAGATGCTGGGCCTAATGGGAGTGGATTGGTGTATAAGGTGGAGAAGAATGGAGGGTTGGTTAATCAAAAATCAGACGTTTTGATCCAAATCTATGAGATGATGATGATGATGATGATGTTGAGATGGATGAAATGGATAAATAAATTATTTCCTTAGGAAAAGGAAAAGCGTGTAGTCCTATGCATCCCTGAAGTGTTTCCTTGTTTTAAGTACTGCTGAATGACGAAATGCAGTGCGGAGTTCCTCCCATGTATTGTCTATTGAAATATATAAATGGCCTTTTAAAAAAAAAAAAAAAAAAAGAAGAAAAAAAAAGCTCAGCTTATTCATTTGGTTATTGAGAATGTTACTTTATTTTGTTAGGAAAAAACTTGTTTTACAAAACACATTGTGTTATAACGAGACACGTTTTCAAGTTATAAAAACAGTGTGGAATTGTGTAAAACAAACACCACATGGTGTATACTTTTAATGTTCATTTACAAGAAATGATTGGTTTTTAGTTTGGATGGATCTTAGATTAGCCAACCCTTAACCCTAAAAATTTGGGACTAGAATTGTTAAGGGCTTATTTTTCCGGGTTGGGCTATTAGTGAACTAAGGTTGCTTTTGGAAATATGAATTTGGATTTAGATTTGAGTTTTAAATCAATAAATTTTAAATACCTTAATTTTAAATCCATTGATTTTAGATGCCATTTCTAATCCAATAATTTTAAATCTCTTAAATCCTTATTGGATTTGTCAAATTCAAATCCAATGATCTTTTAAAATGATCCAAATAAAGTTTTTGAATTTTAGTAACTCAAATAAAAATCCATATGCTCAAATCCTACAATTCAAATGCACCATAAATATATTTATATTTTATACAATCATTTGCCCCTTAGGTCCAATAAATGAGTACTAGTTGGTTGGGCTAGGCCTACCACAGTTTGTGGTAAGCCCAACACACTTAATCTGAAAAGTAATTACAGCCGCCTAATCCTTTGACTAAGCATAAAATGAGAACCTAATTAACACCACCTATCTCTCTCATGTTGGCACCCAAAAGAAAGATAAAAACCTCTGTTTCTACTTCTGTGATTCCCAGAAGCTATTTCTTTATACAAAAAGCGGCTATGCCAGTACAGTGCTTCGATACTGTACATTTAGTGTGTTTGCACTATGCAAGTACTGTAGCGGCAACAGTACTTTGGTTTTGTGATTTTTTTTTTCTTCTTTTTTTTTTGGTTTTGTTTTGTGGTTTTTGTTTTTTTTGTCTTTTCTTTCCTCTTTATATACGATGCTTTTGGTTTAATTATCTATAGCTACAGTTTCTAAAGTTTATTTATTTATTTTTTTTGAATATTTATGTATGTTAGTATATATATTATTATACTGACACAACAAATTTCACAATATTTTCATAATTATTGACCGAAACTATGGCTATAGTGCCTAAAGTTTTTTTTTTTTATTTTTAATATTTATGTAAGCTGATATATATATATATATATATATATATATATTTATATTGACATAACAAAGCGCATGCACTGTAGCACTGTAGCTACAACAATGCTTTTGGTTTAGTTACCGGCACTGTAGCTACAGTGCCTAAAGTTTTTTTTTTTGTTTTTTGTTTTTTTTCTTTTAAATATTCATGTCAGCCGATATATATATATATATATATATATATATATATATATATATATATATATATATATATATATATATATATTGTTATAGCAACAAATTTCATATTATTTTCACAATTATTGATCGGCACTATAGCTACTGGTATATATATTGTTATACTGACACAACAAATTTCACAATATTTTCACAGACGTGTCAATTTCTTACAAGTAGAAATAAAATAATAAAATATGAGACCATTACCAATCACAATTAAAAATAAATGTTTTGAGAAAATGTTACAACACTTATTGTGTAGTGCTTTTACTTTATCGCGAATGCGCATATGCACAATAGCTATAGTGCTTTTGGTTTAGTTAACTAGCACTGTAACTACCATATATAAAAGCGCGAATGCGCTAAATTACTGTAGCTTTAGTGATTTGGTTTCATGAGCCACTTCCTCTCTTTTTTTTTTTTTTTTTTTTTTTTCGTAATCGATTTGTGTTTTTTTTCCTTTTAAATATTTATGTAAGCTGGTATATATATTGTTATACTGACAAAAAAAAATTTATAATATTTTCACAATTATTAACGTGCGCGAATGCGCTAAAACACTGTAGGTACAAGGCTTTGGTTTCGTGAGTCACTTTTTTTTTTTCTTCATTTTAAATATTTATGTAAGCTGGTATATATATTGTTATACTGGCACAACAAATTTCATAATATTTTTACAATTATTGACGTGTCAATTTCTTACAAGTCGAAATAAAATAATAAAATATGAAATTGTGACCAATTACAACTAAAAATAAATATTTTCAAAAAATGTTACAACACTTATTGTGCAGTGCTTTTGGTTTATTCAACTGGCACGGTAGCTACAGTGCCTAAATTTTTTTTTTTTCTAGTAATCGGTTTTTGTTTTTTTTTTCTTTTAAATATTTATGTAAGTTGGTACATATATTGTTATACTGACACAACAAATTTCACAATATTTTCATAATTATTGACGTGTCAATTTCTTACAAGTCGAAATAAAATAATAAAATATGAGACTGTGACTAACCACAACTAAAAATAAATATTTTGAGAAAATATTACAACACTTATTGTGTAGTGCTTTTGGTTTATTCAACTGGCACGGTAGCTAGAGTGCCTAAAGTTTTTTTTTTTAGTAATCGGTTTGTGTTTGTGTTTGTGTTTGTTTTTTTTTTTTTTTTTCCTCCTTTTAAATATTTATGTAAGCTGGTATATATATTGTTATATTGACACAACAAATTTCACAATATTTTCACAATTATTGATATGTCAATTTCTTACAAGCCGAAATAAAATAATAAATATGAGACTGTGACCAACCACAACTAAAAATAAATATTTTGAAAAAATGTTACAACACTTATTGTGTAATGTTTTTGGTTTATTCAACGGGCACGGTAGCTATAGTGCCTAATTTTTTTTTTCTTTTAAATATGTATGTAAGTTGGTATATATATTGTTATATTGACATAACAAATTTCACAATATTTTCACAATTATTGACGTGTCAATTTCTTATAAGTCGAAATAAAATAATAAAATATGAGACTGTAACCAACCATAACTAAAAATAAATATTTTGAGAAAATGTTACAACACTTATTGTTATCACAATATTTTCACAATTGTTGAGATCTCAATTTCTTATAGATCAAGTAAAAAAATGCTAAGTCCACAATATTTTAACATTAATTTCTACAGTGCCTAAAGGTTTTTTTTTTTTCCCCAGTTATCGGTTTGTGTTTTTTTTTTTTCCTTTTAAATATTTATGTAAATTGGCATATCTATTAACTATATAAAAAGAGCCAAAGGCTCGTGAATAGTATTTTTTTGGTTTATTCAATTAGTGAGGTGCACTTTTTTCCCCCCCTCTTCAAGTATGCCAGTTTGTTGGAGCTTTATTTTTGTTTTTGTTTTTTAAGATCTTTATATATTTACTTTGTACTTGCATTGCAAGTTTACATTGTAAATACACAAAAGTGGTTAATATTATACACATTTGCACAAAAAAATGGTAAATATTGTACAAATTTTGTAAATGTGTACAAAATTTGCCAAATTTTTTGTGTCTACAATATAAATTTACAGTGTAATTAAGTACAATGTATACATGGAGATATTATGAAAATGTTGTGACGTATGTGTCAATTCCATATGGGTCAAAATAAAATAAAATAAAATAAAAAAATATTATACCGAGATCTAGCACAACTAAAAATGACATTTTGTTGTTATTATAATATATTCACAACTATTGAGGTGTAAGTTATAGGTCAAAATAAAATAATAAAATATTGGACTAGGATCTGTCACAGTCTTATACGAATAAGATTAACTTTTTATGACATAATTATCAAAATTCTTAAAATTAATGTCTTTTTTCATTAATATAAATTTCTGTGTATTTAAAAAATAAAATGATATATATTTTTATTTTGTGATACAAATAAAATCTAAAATTGATCCTAATCACTACTATAAGGACCCGATTTGGATTCTAGCCTAAAGATATAATCGGACTTTGGCCCAAAAGGCCCAAAACAATAAATTTGTAAAGAAATGGGTTGGAAAACTGGGTTTTAGTTAATCAAACAATAAGTTGAGTAGGTTGCTAGTGAAAGACTAAAAATGGACAGTTATAGAGTGTGTAATAAGTGTCCTTGGCAATATTCGAGGAGACTTGTTCTTGTATATTGATCTTAAGTAGAGTTACAAGTTTGATTCTAGATTCTTAGTGTTTTTTTCTTTCTTTTTTTTCTTTATTTATTTATTTTTTCGATCCCCCTTCCTTCACTCCTTCTCCTTCCTTTTATACTCTTTCTTCTTTTCGTCCCTATCTTCCATGTGCATGCCAGATGGTGGATCTTGATACTTGTCCCATTAGCACCACCCAGAAGCCTTCATGTAGTAGTTGTAAGGCTGAAACCTACTGTTTAGGTATCACCTCCACATTAATGCGGCTAGGGAGTTAGCTGCAGAATATTTAATATGGATGTAGCAGTTTTTTCCTTGCATATTTTAGGATCCTTCTATGTCTTGAGTTTCCATCTAAACTGACTTTTTTGTTTGTTAATATGGTCCCTTTTAACAACGTTTACCCTCTTCTCGGACACCTTTCATCTTCGGCTTAGGCTTTAGGTCCATTATACAACATGGGTAATGGACCTCCAGGCCCAATACCGCTACAACTACTTTTTTTTCCCATGGCTAGCACGTGCTGCCCTAACTAGTATATATACAAGGGACAAGGGATGCTAAAAAGGAAGCAAGGAAAATTAGCCATCTGTACATTCTTCATTTTATTATCCTCAGCTATTCCACTCATTGTTTCAAATCATCATACTTGCTTTAAGTTTTGTTTCATTAGACCTTTTTTTTACTCTAAGCTCTCAAAAACGAGTACTGAGTTGTGTTGCCCCACTAGCTTCCAAGATCCATACTTGGATAGGGTTTTGGGTTGGGCTCTCCAATTATTTTTGGTGTTTAAGATAGAAGATTCCACAACAAGGATTTAAGAGCATTTGTAGTTGCTTATGCAAAAAATTTTGTTTACATACTTACTTTTCAAAACATTACACATTAGATTATTTATTTTACATTATATTTCATTAAAATATTAATTTTTCTTGATTTTTTTAATTGTTTCTCTTTTTTCATAGTTCACACATAACAATCATCATTCACTTTCTTCCTTCGTCCTCGAGGAATGTTAAGAAAGAATAAACAACTAAATGTAAAATGAGTAGTGCCAATGTGAATTTACATGATTACTGTAGTAAATTTGTAAATTTATACGGTTACTATAGTAAATTTGTAAATTTATACAGATTGATGTGAATTATTTTTAGGCAAAACTATGTAAATTTTACATATTTTTCCATTATACACACTGTGAACGCTAGAGTGCCATTTGTTGTATATATAGGTATATACATGAATAAGTTGTAATAATGATGTTTGAGTTTGAAGAGTATTGTTTTATAAAGTCGATAAAGTGAACATTCAAATTCTGGAATTTTCTAAGTGAAAATTCGAAATTCAGTATTTTCGATTGATCGAAACTTTTGTTCGATCGATCGAAATGGTAAGGAAATCTATCCTGGAGTCTTTGCTTGATTTAATCGCTATTTGATTGATCGAAAAGAGCATTTGATCGATCGAAAAGAACTCTCGACCGATAGAAACTCGAAATAACTGAATTTTCTACATATTTTCTAGTGACTGTTCAAAAAGTTTGAAGAAGTTTCAAGTTTTGTGAACAGTTTTATGAAACATTTTAACTCTCCATACGTGTTTTTTGATGAAATATAACTCTATGGGTATAAATAGAGGCTTGTATTCACTTGAAATCCTGTGGTTATTATCCAGAATTGTTATCTGTAGAACCCAATAACTTGGTTGTATCCTGGGGACAAGTTTGCGATAATCCTTTAACAACAAGAGTGTGAGGGCAAATATTGTCTAAGGATAACAATTTTATGACTTTAGGTTATCTATTTTTGTTTGTCTTTTGTGTTATTTTTGTTTTTTCTTTATTATTTTTTGTATTATTCCCAACACCATTAAGTCTTTGTTTTTCCTTAAAACTTCATTGTTGACACTTGTTTCCAAGGAAACATCACTGAAAGTATGCCTGTTTCTTTGATTAATACAAAATTTCCACACTACATGTTTCAGCTAGGCTGTCTGATATGTACTCTTCCAATTGAGGCACAAGAGATTATTTACTTTATTATAATTTTAGTTCTGTGATTGTGGTGTCTGATGTGGGCACTCCTTGTTTTTTTAGATGTCGGATGCCTTTGGAAACATCAAATTGCAAGAGTTTTAAACTTTCTATTTTCGATGTACTGTTGCGTCCATATTCCATAACATAATTTAAAGAATTACTAGTTATGTGAGTAATTCTAGTTACATGAGTTTAAACTGTTGACGAGTTTTGGTCCTAGTGTGAACTGCTTTGGTCTAATCCTCTCAAAGGGCTGCCAAAGAAAGCACAAGTAGAGCCTTCAACAGAAACAGTGATAAATGCACTGTGCATATAATTCATGTGGGTAAGGGAATGCAGCTTTTTCTAGGGAAAAAGAAAGAAAGAAGAAGAAGCTGAGAGAAAAAAAAAAAAAAAAAAATGACGGGAAGAAAAAAGGAGCCTTAGGTCTGATTTTTGAGTGTGACAAGTCTCTACAATGAATTTTGAGCGTCACAAGTCTCATAGCTCAAAATAGTTATGAGTAATTAGAATTGAATAAGACAATTAACCAAACAACTCTTGTTCCGGTAGGGCCCACAAATTTTAAGTTTGGGGTGTTGAATATTGAGTTTTGAATTAAAAAATTCGCTAAATCAAACACAGATCTCTAAGAGTTCTTTGGCACATATATTGATAGATTGGTGTTATGAGACTGTCCCAGATAATTAACAACGCATCTGCTCTAGGTGGTCCAATACAATGATATAGTGTATTAATAAAGTACTAATATAGTTGTGGGCGCTATCCGAGATGGATTAGCTCGATGCTGTCACTTATCACTTCAGGCGGTGGAAGTTGAGGTTGATGCCTCAGTTGCGGTATCCTTGTTATCCCAAGATGTCCATACTAATGGGGAGCTTTCTTCTCTTATTGATGATTGCAAGAACCTAATGAAGAACATCCATCAGGTCTGGCTGAAACAATGCTTTAGAGAGGCTAACCGGTGCGCAGATGCCCTTGCAAAGTTTGGCACCACCATGGAGGAGGATTTTACTGTGTTTGAGTCTCCTCCTGTTTTTATTATTAATCTTTTGCATTCAGACAAGATGGGTTTGACCTAGGACTGTTTGTGTAATATTGTGGTGGACACCACTTAGTTTTTAATATATTTCCAGTTTGCCAAAAAAAAAAAAAGTTCTATTAGTATTGATAGTGCATTAATAAAGTTTTAGCGACATTCATCAAAACTATCTTTGCATATAGTACCATTAGTCAAAGATAGCTCTGCTGAATGTAGCTAAAACTTTACTAATGCACTAAAATGAAAAAGATGCCTTCATGAGGAACGAGAATATTCTTGCCTTGAAAGCTTATAGTAACTAAGTGTAATTAAACAGGTAGATTAATTTGCCTAGCTTGAGCACCCATTAAACATGCATAACAAAAGGAAAATAGCTAAAGTTTAAGTTAGTTGAGTAATTAATATAACATATAAGACCACCTAACCTAAAAGCTTAAGCATATGAATTTGAGTTTAGTTATGTTATGAGTTTTAAGAGATTCAAGTCTTGGCAAAACTTTGTAACCACCACTTTACGCACGTATCTGACCCAATATCTAAGTCAATTCATATTAGCCCATTAATCACTACAATTAAAAAGAATAAAATAGTCAATTTCATTTTCAATGTGAGATTAAACATTTCACTAAGAGCACTACCATCAGGTGTGTCAAATGCCAAATATTTGACATTTGACACACCAAACATCACTATTCAAGCCTCATATGGTGTTTCAAATGTGTCAAAATTTTGCAACATGCTATAGTATTGTCTCAAATATGAGACGATACAGACATCGATGCCAAAAATATTTTGGCTTATTTAATTACTTTTCTCTTTCCTCCCATCAGATATCTCTCTCTTTGTCTGCAACATATCTATCTCTGTGTGTCTGGTTCTCTCATCGCCTATCTCACCACGCCACGCCATTAACCACCACGCCACTAACCACCACGCCATGCCACACCGATCTCATCACGCCACGCCGGTTTGTTTGATTTGGTGGATTTGATCTCATCACACCACACCGGTTTGATCTCATCATGCCACTGACAACCACCATGCCGTGCCAATCTTTGTCTGGTTCAACGATGAAGGTTTGTGCTAATGGATGTGGGTTTGTTTGATTTGGTGGATGTGGGTTTGTGCCGGTGTTGGGTTTGGGATGTGGGTTTGTTTGATTTGGTGGATTTGGTATGTGGGTTTGTGAATGTGGTGGGTTGTTGTGGATTTTTTATTTTTATTTTTTTTTTATTTTTAAAGTGGCGTTGGTGGATGTGGGTTTGTGCTGGTGGTGGTTGTCAGTGTTGTCACGACAATGGTGGTTGTGCTATTGTTGTTGTTGATGATGATAGGGAGGAGTTAATATATTATTTTAATGTGTAGTAAATATTATTTTAATGTATAGAATTGAAGGATAAAGCATCTGATAAATGGGATATTATAAAATGATGTGGTAAAATAATAAACTAAGTTTTTGGTGTGTCAAAATGACATTTTTTTATAAGAGACTTGATAGTAATGTTCTAACTCCTCATCTTTCATATTCACTTCCATATCTTTACATTTATGTTGTAATATTTATTCATTTTAATTAATTAATATTAAAATGCTCCAACACTTCTTCGTAATAAAATCTTGAAGTCAATTTCAATAGTCTTTCATCAACTCTATATCATAATAAAATAGGCATGTTGCAGAAGTTTTTTTCTTTTACAGTACATTTACATATCCAATAGGTACTGATATATAAACACATATACATGAACTACAGATTATCAAAAAAAATATACATGAACTAAAGAAACGGGAAAGGATCCCATGACTCATGGGAGAGGCAGCATCTGAGTGATTTTCCTTTGTTATGAAATCTTTCTCAATTAACACTCCTCTCTATTTCAAATTATCAAATATTATCTGTTTGGATACTACTTATTTTTTTTAAACTTAAAAACTAAAAATACTGCGATAAAATAATTTTTAAATAAATAAATAGTATTGTGAAGCCTATTTTTAATGAAAATTTTGTTAAAAAAAAAAATTTGTGAGTTTCAAAAACAGTATACAAGACTTACTAAAACAGTATAGTTTAGTATAGTGCACGTGAAAACCGACTTCTCAAAAAAAAAAAAAGAAAAAAAAAGCCAAAAACACAGACGCGGTCACTTTCATCCGTATCCAAGCGCTACCTAATCCTATTTTCTTTACCATAAAAAAAGAAAAAGAAAAAAGTTCTATATGGTCCGCCATGATAAACTTTTGCTACTACGTACAAAGTAAAGAAAACAAAACCTGTCGGGCTGTCAACGTGGCATAATTCCAGCCATACGCTGACATTGAGCAAAACTTTTGCTACTACGTACAAAGTAAAGAAAACAAAACCTGTCGGGCTGTCAACGTGGCATAATTCCAGCCATACGCTGACATTGAGCAAATCAACAAAATGACCGACAGAAAAGTGTTTCAGGATCAAAGCTTTGATAATCTGTGGCCAAGGTGTCATGGAGAGGAAACCAATACATGTGCTAGTCATCCCATTTCCAGCACAGGGTCATGTTGCCCCTCTAATGAAGTTGTCACACAAGATCGTTGATCATGGGATCAATGTCACATTTGTTAACACTGAGTTCATACATGCAAAACTCACAGCTTCAATGGCAGTGAAGAGTGAAGAGAAGAGCCCAATAAGACTGGTCTCAATCCCAGATGGACTAGAGCCTGGGGATGATCGAAATGATACTCCTAAGCTGATGGAAAGTATTGAAAAAGTGATGCCAGGCCATTTGAAGGACTTGATTGAGAAAATTAACCAGTCAAATGATGATGATCAGATCAGTTGTATCATTGCTGATACAACGGTTGGGTGGGCACTAGCAGTTGCTGAGAAGATGGGAATTAAAAGGGCTTCAGTTTGGGCTGCTGGACCAGGAAACTTGGCATTTGCATTACATATTCCGAAACTTATTGAGGAGGGAATAATAGATATTAAAGGTAAAATCTAGCTCGCTGCTATTTTCAATTTCAACTAGTTTATGTTATCAAATAGATTTTTCTTTACAAGTTGGGAGCTTATTGAATAACTCATAATCAAGCATCTTCAGTGTTTAATATATGGAACAGGAAAGGAAAGGAGAAATGATTAAGGATAATGAGATATATATAGTCCACAGAAATTATTATTATTGTTATTAATTTTTTTTGAAGCCACATAAATTTAAAATTGTTATTATTCATCTATTATCATAAAATATTTATTAAATACGACGATATTTTTGCTAATAAGATTAGGGTAAATTATGAATTTAATCTATAACATTTTAAATGTGTTAGTTTTTCTAATCTTTTGATATTATGTAAAAATAATCCATACAATTAAGTAGTGGATATTATATATATATATATATATATATATATATATTTCTTACACCGCTAATGGTTAAGATATTAGTTTTTATGCCATTAAGCTGCCAAATGTCCTTAGTTTAAAAAATAAAATAAAATAAAATAAAATATTTAGAATTAGTTTATTTTGGTAATTTTCTTTTCTTCTTTTTTTCTTTGCTTTCTCAGATGCAAACTAGGATTAAAAACCCAGAATTCATTCATTCAAAACTCAATATTCTTCATTTTCCCACATTTTCCGAACAACCAAACAAGGAACCCGCCGTTTAAACAATCCAGTTGGGATCTAATTCTCTAATTTTTATGACACCGATCACATATTTCCATCTACCCCTATCTTATGCACATTGATTTGACACGTTTGTAGTCTGTGGTCTCTGTGCTAGCTTTTGTTGAGCCACTGCGGGATAATTAAAATCACTTTCTTTATTTAATAAAAGTTTTTTAGGCTACAAAAATGATGTGACATTATTTTATTAGAGGAACTAAATATATGTAGTAAATTTATGTGACATTTAAAGAAAAATTTGGATGAAGGGGCTCTTGATGAATAAAATTTTAGGATGTAAAATTCAAAGACTTTCAAAATTTAGGAGTATAGTTTGTACTTTAGCCTATATATAATTATTCGCATGGGTACAAAAAGGCTAATTTTTATTTTATTTATTTATGTGGAAGTAGCAATATGGAGCCTTGGTTTAACCTGAAGCCTTAACAGATCCCACCCTTGTGATTTTATATTGTAACCCGATTGATTTTAGTAATTGATAGTCATAGTAACCTATGAAGTACAGACTTGGATATGAGTACGGGTACGACACAATGACGCGCTAATTTTTGAAAAATTAGGACTTGAATACGTATATTAATTAATTATTAAATATTGTTAAGCATTTAAACATATATCAATTTAAGAGAAATAAATGATAATAAAGTGAATTTGTGACTAATATATGATGTTTAGAAATTAGAATAAAAACCAAGGATAAGATCTAAAAGAATAAATAAAAGATAACTAGATAAGTGTTTAAGATTAATACTAAAAAGAAATAAAAGATAAGTATCCCTCTCGTATCCTGCAATTTAAAAAGAAAAAGAAAAAAGGACATGGCTGGGTCAAGGGTGCAAAAAGTGTTCTAGATGTGTCTTGTGTCTGACATAGTTTGGTACCTCAAATGAAACGTACGTGCTTTCTAGATTATAATTCAGTAGAACACCAATTCATAAATAGAGTAGTCCACTTGACTGATAGTTAAGTCCACAGGTGGACTTCCTTTAGATTTCCTTGAGGTAGGTTTAGGTGGATTTGCTGACTATTGGGTCGGTGGAGGCTGGTTTGAACAAGTGTAGTTTTACTGAGGATTTATTTTAACCAAGTTGAGTTAAGTTTACCTAGATTGGATTTGAGTTTGGGGTACTTTTATATTTAGTTGAGGGTATGTTGGACATTGCACTATAGAATATTCTCGGAATTGAAACATTTTGTTAAATTTAATTGAGGGAATAATGAAATGGCTCATTTTCTAAAAATAGAAAAGGGAGATTGGTTGGTTTCAAATATAGAAGAAGAAAATGTTTTTCCCCATAAAATGAAAGCCTGTTGACTTCTTGTTGATTTCCTCTAGGATTGCCAAGCTTTTGAAACCCTCATTTTCCCAATATAGTAGTTGAATTATTGAACACTCACCTTCTTTTTTTATTTTATTTTATTTATTATAAACCAATCCAACACCAAACAAATCCTAATAAATCAGGTGTGATCTTCCCTAATCAAATTCTAATTAAATTGGGGAAAAATAGGGAATTGGAGGGGATCTTATCATGGTATGTTCTTATCCATAAATTTTCTAATTTGGCTTTTTATTTATAATATTTAACAATTAACTATGTATCATATATATATATACACACACATGATTAGTAGTAGGTACTTGTTTAATTTTGATAAAACAAAATAATTGAACCACTCTATAGGAACTCCAAGAGAAAACTTGATTTGGTTGTCAAAGGATATCCCAGCATGGAGTAGCAGTGGTTTGCTTTGGAGCTGTCCAAGAGACTCAAAGACACAAAACATTATTTTTGAATATCATGCTTTCAAAATGAATCATTATGTCAGACTATGCAATTGGCTTCTCTGCAACTCATTCTATGAGCTTGACTCGCCGGCTTGCGATTTAATTCCTGGGATCATACCTGTTGGCCCATTACTTTTGGGCAATGAATTGGGCAATTATGCCGGAAGCTTTTGGCCCCAAGATTCAACTTGTCTAAGCTGGCTTGATAAACAACCTGTGGGTTCAGTCATTTATGTTGCTTTTGGCAGTATAGCAACCTTCAGCCAGCAACAGTTAGATGAAGTAGCACTTGGTCTTGAACTCATAGTCAAGCCATTTTTGTGGGTTGTTCGATCAGACATAACAGATGGAGCACTTGCTGAATTCTTGCTTGTGTTTAGAACAAGACTAAATGATCGTGGAATTATTGTTGAATGGGCACCTCAAGAGAAGGTGTTAGACCATCCTTCTATTGCATGTTTTCTAAGCCATTGTGGATGGAATTCAACCTTGGAGGGTATAAGCATGGGAGTCCCATTTCTATGTTGGCCTTTCTTTACAGACCAATTCCATAATAAGAGTTACATATGTGATGCTTGGAAGATTGGTTTGGGGTTGACTCCAGATGAAAATGGGCTTATCACCAGGCATGAAATCAAAACAAAAATAGAAACACTGCTCTCTAATGATGGTATAAAAACCAATGCACTGAAACTGAAGGAAATGGCTAAAAAGAGTGTAATTGATGGCGGATCTTCATTTAAGAATTTCAAAAGCTTTATTGAGCAAATAAAGCATTAAGGGTGCTCAAAAGTGTTATTATTGTTGTTTTTTATGTGTCTTTGAATATTATTTTGAATTGTGTTCCTGAAAAAAATAAAACTTTAGAGTGAAAGAAACAGTGTGTGCATGTGTAAGGATTTGAATTTCGTTAATGGCTTGCAATGTCAGCATCATTTGAAGTTTGAACTAGCTTTAAATGCTGCTTAAGGTAACTTAACTTGCAAGTTGCCTATTTTCGTTAATTTTTAATGCTCATCTACCAAAAAAAATGGTTGCATCCGAATATTTTAGTTTGGATGGATCTTAGACTAGCCGACCCTGAACCCTAAAAATTTGGGACTAGATTTTGACTGCTAATAGTTTTTTGTTTTCCCCCAAACTTCTTTAGATAAAAACTCTTTTAGACTTTTCCTCTATTGGTTTATCAATTCTTTGGATAGGCACAAAGCCTAATTGTTGGTATCAACTTCTTTCTAGAACTCTCATTGTAAATTAAACTTTTATACGGTATGTGTTATGATTTGTTGTTCTTATCTATGTTTTTTTTTTTTTTTTTTTCATTGTTCTTAATTCTTATCAACTTTTTTGTAATAGTTTTTTATTTTGGTTTTTAATACAAGACCTTTTTTTTGGCTTGGAAAAACGCTAAGCATCTGTGAAGACCATGAAAATGATTATAGGAGTATTTTTCGAATTTGAAACTAGTTTCAACAAGAAACCAAACCGAAACCTCCTCCCCAGAGAGGAAGAGAACAAATGTATGGTGTCCAGGTTTTTTGAGAGAGTGAAATATGTCATTTTAAAAATGTTTATGGTGAGTGAGTTAAGGCCTAAGGGAACATAGTGATAGAGGTTGCTGAGTTTCAATCATTTTTGTCACAAATGCTTATGGCGGTGTTTTTAAAAATGTCGCAATAGACATATTGCAGCATTTTTGAACGTTGCAGAAAAAATAGCTGTGATAAACCATTTGTGTCTATAACGACATTCTTTTGGTTTTTTGCGATGTTTTACAAACGTGACATAAACCCAGTTTTCTTGTAGTGGCATGATAAGAAGACAAGTTTAAAGATTACACATTTTATTAGCCCTAAATTTTTCTAAGTAAAACAAACTACAGATAATATAAGATTATACTAATAGTATTTTATATGTAGCAATGATAGGTTTTACTTTATTCCCAAACCCTATGTCTAGATGCTTTATCTAAACTGAGTACATTAAAATTATTAACATAATTTACTTTAGATGAAATTCTATTAACAAAGTTTTCAAAAATTAAAATATTACTTTTATTAAAAATTAATTATTAGAACTTTCAAAATATTAAAGAGAAGTTTCACTACTCGGATTTCGATAACAACTTTGATTTACATAATATGCATTTTTGATGTAACTTAAAATAATTTTTGTTCTTATATTTTTACTATCTATTTTATAATACAATTTTAATTATATATATATATATATATATATATATATATATATATATATATAGTTTGCATATGAATCTTAATTAAGTCGTGCATTGCACGAACATAATAGATAATACTATTAAGTCATACTATAGGTGTTGCTAGTATACTAGCAATTTTTATGGGTCAATGGTGTTCTATTGAAATTTTTTAGATTTTTAATTTTTTTTTAACACTTTTTTTTTTTCTAGTAGAGTTTTTCTATGTGTATTATACAACAATTGTTCAGCCCAACTGTATGCGTACGCGTACTTAAGTCCAGAACCCTAATTCAACATTTTCTACTTTTGTTTCTTTGTTCTGTTTATATAATATGCTTCCGTCTTGCCTTGTTTTATACTTCTTAATTCTCTGCTTCCTTGTTTAAAGTGTTTGTTTGTCCTTCACATGCTGGATTAGGGTTTCCTTTCAATTAAATCTTTGATGTGTCGTGAACATACATATGATATAATCATGCATTGATGCATAGGTGCTATAATGCAGTGAGGTAAGTTATGCATTCACATGAACATGCATTTGGTTTGATATATGATCTTGTTTTGCTTTGTTGGAAATCCTAAATAGAGAAATTAATAAGAGGAGGTAGTACTTCCTGCACTTGACTTAGAAATCATAGGTCCATTTTTTTAATCATGTTAGCATTTCATGGGTCCCTTTTATTATTATTATTATTATTTTTTTTAATTGAGAAATTAAAAAAATTATTTTTCATTTTTTATTCATTTAAAATGCTGGTGTGGCATTTTAAAATGCTAAATAAATTTGTTTAATATTTTGATTTCCCGATCCCTAGCCTACACTTGCTGCTACTTGGCCGACCAAAAACTCCTTGAGATGCCCTTCTTTTACTAGCTACTCCAAGTGATCCTTCAACACGCGGCACTACTCGGTGGTATGACCTTTTTCTCTATGATAAGTACAATATAAGCTCTGATTCCTTCTCGCTAGGTCCCCGCCCATCTTTCCCGGCCATTGAAAATAAGGCTCATTCTTAATGCGCTCAAGGATCTCATAGACAGGCTCCTTGAACGTCACATTAACTCCCACGGTACGTTGTGCTGAGCCCACCCCGAGGGCCCTTGCCTCTCTCCTAACTCTCTGCTGAAACTTCATGGGATGATACTCTTTATGATATTGCGAAGAAGCTAGGGCTTTACCTTTGCCCTGTAATCGGTTGTCCTCTCATCTCTTATACTTTTCAATCTTTCTCATAAGCTAATGCATGCCCTCAGGAGGCCGTATGGTCAAAGAATCTCTCAACTCTGACTCCTCAGGGAGACCCAGTCAGAAGGTGCTGGCTACTACTTAATCATTTCCCCTTCCTATCTCATTGTATAGCTCCCAATACTTGTTCGCATAAGATCGGAAGGTTTCCCCACTTCTAATCCTCATGGATAACAAAGCACCTATCAGTTGAGGAACTTTACTACACGTTATAAATCAGACCCCGAACGCTTGCATTAACTCCCCGAAGTTTCGAATAGACCATTTCCTTAAACCCTTAAACCACTTCATTGCTGTCGGCCCAAGATTGGACGGGAACACCTTACACATCAATCAATCATTTTGAGAATAGAGCAACATCATTTGAATATAGTGACTTACATGCTCCACCGGATCGGTTTTTCCGTCATAAATAGTGAACAGTGGCAGGTGAATCATTTCGGCATTTTCGTACGCTCAATCTCGTTGAAAAATGGTGAACGGGCAGCTCTCCTCAATGCCTGGCTCATGGCATCCAAAGTAGCATTATGGTGCCCATATCTTTCATCATAGGGAGATTCGCAATGACGCCCAATGGTTTCATAAGATCTGTCTCTCGACCATCGTGAACTGCTTCCTTGAGATGATTCCCCCGCAATGTAGTCGGGGTCGTCAGAAGTATCATATTCTTTAATCTTTTGCAAAAGTAAAGCATAACCATATGCAAATTGGGATTTTGAAGCTGTTGTGTACAATATATGGTAGCAGAGAAGTGCTATATTGCATCAAGGCCAAACCCTTTCCAAAGAAAGATTGTTAATTGAGTATCAAACAAGAAGTAAGACTGTAAGAGCTAGGCTTGGAGATAAAGGGTCCTAACCCATGTGTATAATGCAAATAAGATGCTTTGGTCTAATTGGGGTTGGATCATTGCAAGAGGATACCATGGGATTTACTCATCTCTTCTTTGTAGATGATCTGATTCTTTTCTCTAAAGTCAGCAGTGAGGCTTGTGATGCTATTTCTGATGTGCTTGAAATCTTCTGCAAAGAATTCGGCCAAAAAATAAGTGTTAAGAAATCTCGAATATACTTCTCTTCAAATGTTAATGCCAATTTGAGATTGAAAGTTTGTGACAAACTTGGCAATCATGAAACCACCAACATTGGGAAGTATCCTGGGTTTCCGATAAGGCATAAAAGGGCATCTAGGAATCAATATAATTTTATTGCTGAAAGGGTTATGAGCAAGCTTGCAGGATGGAAAGCTAAGTTCCTGTCATTTGCTGGTCATGCTGTATTGGTCAAATCAGTGATGCCTGCAGTCCCTAATTACATTATGCAAGGGGTGGCATTGCCAATGCACCTTTGCAACAAGCTGGATAAAATTAATAGAGACTTCTTATGGGGTTCTTCAAGTGAAAAAAGGAAACTTCACCTGGTGGGCTAGAGTAAAGTCATTAAACCTAAGGAAGAAGGGGGATTAGGGATCCAAGCAGCCAGAGCTAAGAATATTGCTCTACTCTCTAAGCCGAACTGGAGAATGTACCAGGAAAAAAACACCATGTGTGCTAAAGTTATGATTAATAAATACTGCTCGTCGTTAAGAAGAAGAGCCAGGGATCTAGACAAGCTCCCCTCTTCCTTCACCAGGACTACGATCAAGTTGGGGTTTCCTACCTTCTCTAGAGGTATTTGTTGGGGAGTAGGAAATGGTTTGAGAATCAATGTATGGTTTGACAGTTGGATTAAAGGTTGCTCCTTAAGAGAGTTAATAGAGGGGCCACTAAAACCTAAGGAAAACAATCTTGTGGTATCTGACTTGCACCAAAATCATGAATGGAAGTGGGAGAAACTCTCATTTGATCTTCCTGGGGACATTAAGGACAGGATAAATGCAACCCTTCAACTGTATGGTTGTAGAGAGGACTCTATATTGTGGAAGCACTCTAAGGATGGAGAATTTTCCACCAACTCAGCTTATCTGCTGGCTATTCAGGATTCTCAACCCCAGACACCTATCCAAGGTCACTGGATTTGGAAGCTAGACATGCTCCCAAAAATTATCCATTTCTTTCTAGCTATGCATTCACAATACTGTGCTTGTTAGGGAGGTTTTGGCTGCAAGCAGAGTAAATTGTGAAGACACGTGCCCAATGTGCAAATGCCAACCCGAGTCAATCTTGCATATTTTAAGGGATTGTGACTTTGCTTGAGCCTTTTGGAGGATGATGGATGTCCTGTACCCCCATATCAGCTCCTTCTCCAATAATCTCCATGAGTGGCTTAAAGCAAAATGCCAAAGCCTTATTGTCCACAAGTCCAAAGTTCCCTGGAATACTCTCTTTTCCTTCGCAATTTGGGGTCTTTGGAAACACAAGAATATGGTTGTCTTTGAGAACACTACCCTCAATCCAAAGTTGCATAGTGGTTGCATTAGTTAGGCGCTGGAGTATCACTTTTGTGTAGGCAAAATCAGGCAATAGAAACACAAAGTGGCTATTCCTATCAGGTTGAATAAGCCATTAGAAGGGTGGTACAAGTTAAATACAGGCGGAGCTTCCTTTGGTAATCTAGGAAAGGCAGGGGGGGGGGGGGGCATTATTAGAGATAGAGAAGGCCATTGGGTGAAAGGATTTTTGAGATCCATAGGCTTCACCTCTAGCATTATGGTAGAATTATGGGCTTTAAGAGATGGACTGAGGCTGGCCAGTCAACTAGGGATCCAAAACTTAAAAGTACAGATGGATGCAAAAGTGATTGTTGATTTGATTAATTCAAATGCAAACTATAATAGAGCTTATTCCCCTTTGCTTCATGATTGCAGATTGCTCCTCAGCAGATTTCCTTAAGTCAGAGTGGCTCATATGTTCAGGAAAGCAAATAAATGCGCCGATGCCCTTACCAAGAGGGGATCCTTATAGGAAGATTTTGTTGTGTTTGATCCCCCCCCCCCCCCCTCTCCCGGTTGAAATTTCTGATTTACTTAGCTTTGATGTTAATGGACTATATATTGTAGGCTTTCAGCCGCAACTATGATCTTGATGACTAGTTAGTTTGTTTTATTCAATATCCTTTTAACCAAAATAAATAAATAAATAATTGGGGTTGGAAGTCTTTTTGGCTAAAATGCAAAACTAAACCTCTAAATTTTTTTAGATTTCATTTTAGTCTTCTAACTTTTAAGTTTATTCAATTAAGACTTTTCCATCAATTTTTGTTATATGTTGTGGTTAATTTTTCAATTTTTTTTTTAAAATTTTCTTCAATTAAAAAAAAAAAATCAATTAATGATTGAAAAATATTTTCCAGATATTTTTTCAAAATTTTTTTTTTTAACAAAAGTTGATAGAAATGTCTTAATTGAATAAATCTAGAACTTAGAGGACTGAGATGAATAAAACAAAGTTAGAAAATTGAAATGAAATTTGAATAAACTTAGAGGATCAGTTTTGTATCTTAGCCTAGTTTTTTTTAATGTGTTAGCTGTGTAGGTGGTGCAGCCTAATAGGTTGGCTGCTTGTATTTTGGGTTGTTTGAGTGTTGGGGCCCGTTTGATTAGAAATTTCTACTATCGTTGTTTTTAAGTGTTATGAAAATACGTGTTTTAGTGTTTATATACTGAAAACAGTTGTTTAAGGGCATCTACCAAACACCCCTTTACTCTTTGTGGCTTTTGTTGGGTTTTTAAGCTACTTGTGTTGTTGGTGTGTTTTAGGACTAGGTGAGTCCTAGTTTTACCGTTTCTGTGTTTAGTGCTGTAGGGTAGCCCTGCTTCTTGTGTGATGAGGGTTTTTTTTTTTTTTTAGGTGGGTGTGTGTTAAATAAAATTGTCTTACTTATATATTTCTTTAAAAATTAAATAAAAAACTTGGAGTTGACGCTAATGACTGTGGGTTTGGTTCATGTGATAAAGCACTAGGTTGAGAAATGAGAATGATTTGATATCTTAACAGCAAAAAGAGGAATCTAAGAATTTTACCTTTTGCGTAAGGTTAAAAAAAAAAAAAAAACCAGGGGGAAAAGTATAAAATATACTGACAATTTTTATGGTTGGATGGTGTTCTATTGAAATTTTTAAAATTATTTTATTATTATTATTTTTTTTATACAAGATAGAAATTCTACTTTAATGTATCTAAGTGTATGTGTATGTGAATCTCTCTCCTAGAGACTTGAATCCTAGTCCTTACCCCTCATACCTCATAAGCACTTATACTCTTGGAATAACTATCCGATGAAGGTAGTGCTAATTTTTAGCTTATTGCTGCTATTGCTTCGCCCTCTGAGTCACTAATCATCACCCAATACCAATTTCAGCAATGTCATTAAACATTTATTTATTATATATTGGAGCGGCATTAATAAAAAAATCTTGTGAGTTTGATTATACATTTTTAGTAACTACTTGAGTTTATTAATAACTAATCCATAGGGAGCGAAATGTCATTATGAGATTTTTTTTTTTTTTTGATAGGCATTATGAGAAATTTGAAATTGTGTAATTACGTTCATTTGATTCTTTTTTTTAATCAGTGAAGAATAAATTCTATAATTTTGTTAGCAAAACCATGCAACACAGGTCTTCAATTAGCATTATAATAAAAATTGGGCCTATAAATTATGGTTGCAAATTACACCTTTAAAGTTTGGGAGTGATTAGATTTTACACCCTGAGGTTTCAAAATTTAGATTTTACCCCCTGAAATTGGGGTGTTTGGATTTTACACTTCTACGTTTCAGAATTTGAATATTATCCCCTAAAGTTTAAGGTTATTTGGATTTTACACCCCAAATTTTGAAATTTTGGGGTTTAAAATCCAAACACCCCAAAATTTTAAGAAGTAAAATCCAAACTCTTCTAAAATATAGGGGGTAAAATTCAAATTCTGAAACGTCATGGTGTAAAATCCAAATATCACCAAACTTCAGGAGATAAAATCCAAATTCTAAAATTTCAAGGTGTAAAATCTAATCACCCACAAACTTTAGGGATGTAATTTACAATTTACCCTATATTTAATTGCCAAGTAATTACACTAAATTGCTAGAATTTTTAGATAAACATCTTAATTGTTCTTATCGACTTTTGCTTTATCAATTATTTTGATGGCACAAAAGCTTAATTGTTGATAGCAAGTTCTCCAAATGAATATCCTATTTGGTTGATATCAACTTCTTTTTAAACCTCTCATATGATATGATTTATCCTTATCAAAAAATATTTTTTTTCATTGTTCTTATCAACCTTTAAGTAAAAGTTTTTTTATTTTGGTTTTTAAAACTTTAATGCAAGACCTTTCTTTCTTTGACTTCGAAAAACGCTAAGCACCTGTGAAGATCAAGAAAATGATTATAGGAATATTTTCGAATTCGAATTTGAAACCAAAACGTACTCCTCCTCGGAGAGTGAGAGAACAATCAGTTAGCCTTATTTTTTGAGAGAGTGAAATATGTGATCCGAAAAATGCTTCTTGTGACTGGTGACTGAGTTAAGGCCAAAGGGCACATAGTGATAAAGGTTGCTGAGTTTCAATCATTTTTGTGGCAAAGAAGCAATCAGGTTAGCCTTATTTTTAGTTTTGTAGTTTTTTTTTTGCCCCTTCCCATCTGCTCAGTACTACATTATATACAAATTTCTCAGCATGTTAAATATTTGGGAGCTCATATGTTTTTGTTGGTTTAGGTTTATTTCTTTGATAATTTTACTTAATTCAATCTTTGCCACATGTATGAGTAAGGACGTCAATCAAAATTCTTAACAAAAACTTAAATTTCTAATAAAGTATGTTGTGCCTTGTTTTTCTTTCACTCGGGCAAGACGTTTCTAATGCCTGACTTCATTATGCAACTACTCTTCTAAACCTATAAGAAAAGAAAAGAAAAGGAAAGAAAAAAGAAAAAAAAATACTCAAATTAGTAACTGGGTGTGTCCATATAAAAGTGATTGTTCACCACTAGTAATCAACCACCTCAATAAGTTATAAAATTGGGTATATCCTTAAATTTATTATTTTCCCCTTATTAGATCAAAACACGGTGTTTTTAAATGTTGTGTAATTTTTCTTTTTTGGAGAAATGAATAAGTGAAATTTCATTAATCAAAGATAGTTAATAAAAGCATTTGTTAATCTTGATGGAACAGACTCCATCTAGGCTTCAAAATCAACATCAAAAGCATACATTGCTGAAGAATAGGCCATGGCATTTCCTTGCCTTTGCACATGAGTAAAGCTAAAAAGTTTGAATGTTTGGGCTAACTGTCTTGATTTTTTTAATAATATGGCCATAGGTTGTATTCACCCTTTTTTATTTTATTTTATTTTATTTTTTTTATATCAGCGTTAAGTTTGTGAATATCCACCTCAATTACAAAATTGATTTACTCGCCTTGCAGCTATAGCTTCCATTTCAATTGATGAAGGTTGTGGATTTAGGGTTTAATTCCCGTCTACACTAAAAATTGATTGATGTCTTGATCTGATGATAAAAAACTGTTATCAGAAGCGAATACCATAAATTAAAACTCTTTCAAACAAAAAAATTATTAAATATTTATTTATTAGGTATTAAAGTGACACCCATCAAAATGTTGTGTGAGATATTGAGATGGATTATAAGTTTTCAGTAACTAAAATTTATTAATAGAATAATAGTTTTTCATAGGGAGTAAAAAAATATCTCATATAGTGTGTGCTTCTTATAAGCTGCGAAGCCCACATGCTTGTGAATAGTACACTCCATAGAATAGGCTTAAAGGATCCACATTAGTGGATGCAAAATCTTGCAAAATGCAAAAAACCCTTTATTTTTCACATTTTGACCATAAAAACACCAACATATGCATGGTTACTGTAGCATTTGCATTTGCATTAATATTTTATTATTTTTTTCTCTCTCATTCTATTCACACCCTCACTCTTTTTGAACATCTCTCTATCCCTCACTCTCTCAAAGTCCCTCACTCTCACCCAAATGAAGCCTGAAGCCTTATGATATAGCTATGATGATTCCTTCTTTTTTGGCATTCTCTTTCTTTGTTATGCCAACTTAACAATTAGTGAAAAGGAAATCTATAATGTTCGGTTCACAATATTTTCATAACAAATCTTATGTGACAAGTTGTTACCTTTTTGCATACTAGTAATAACTTTTTACTTCAGATTTGTTATGAAATTATTGTAAAAATATTGTGGACATAGCGTTTCTCATTTTTAATTCCCCTAAATTACTTATTGTAAAAAAAAAAAAAAAAAAACCCTAAATTGGACAAGTTTGGAGGAAAAGTTCCACTTATATCAAAAAATTTTAAATTGTAAATACAATACCTCGCTTTACTTAATTTTTAAAATTGAGTAACATACCGTTAACACTTCTAAGGTTTGGGCTAATATTAGCTTGGTTCAAAACCCACCAACTTGATCCTAATCACCGTGAGAGAGAGAGGAAAAAAAATGAGTAACAATTTTGGGTCTGAGTTGGGTTTAGGGACTAAATTGGTCCATTTTGAAAAGTTTTGGACATGACTAGCATTAACCCAAATCTTAGGAGTGTTAACTGTATTTTACCCTTTAAAATATTTAAAAAAAGGAAAAGGTAACTGTTTTCAATAGTTAATTACATATTTAACGACAAATTTTAATGGAATATGAAGAAATTACTGAAATGAATGAATTTGAAATTTAGAAAACTCAATTGAAAAAAAGTAAAGTTATAGGACTGAAATGAATTTCAATCAAATTTAGATGGTAAATTTGCATTTTAGCTCTCTCTCTCTCTCTCTCTCTCTCTCTCTCTCTCTCTCTCTCTCTCTCTCTATATATATATATATATATATATTAAATTGTAATATTTATGAGGTTGGACTTTTCAAGGAGATAAAAGTTATCTTTATAAGATGAGAAAGGTATAAGTTTATTATATGGAAAGTTTTTAATTTTTTTTTTAATTTTTTATAAAGTAGAGGATTTATTTATTAACTAAGGAATACTGTTACAAATATTATCAATTGGGCACTCATGAGGAGTGGTTAGTTGTAAAATATCACACACATATTTTACATAAACAAAATTTGGACATTCATTATATTCTTTGACATTGCATTGGTGCTCTTATCCCCTTTATGTTAGTTTATCTGTCATGCCATTTGCTTCATGAAAGACTGTTAATAGATATCCAATAAAAAATATATCATTAAGCATTATTCAATTTTATATGAAAAGATGTAATTATTTAAAACCTTAACGTTGGAAAAAGAGAAATTGAATTAAGTATTTCCTTACAGTGATAATTTAGTACTTTCTCAACTACTAGCAGGATCATATTCTTTAATTTTTTGCAAAAATAAAGTATAAACACATACAATTTTTTTTTTTGGGCAAGGAGTTGAGAATGCTATATTGCATCAAGGCCAAATCCCTTATATAGATGCTGGGCCTAATGGGAGTGGATTGGTGTATAAGGTGGAGAAGAATGGAGGGTTGGTTAATCAAAAATCAGATGTTTTGATCCAAATCTATGAGATGATGATGATGATGTTGAGATGGATGAAATGGATAAATAAATTGTTTCCTTAGGAAAAGGAAAAGTGTGTAGTCCTATGCATCCCTAAAGTGTTTCCTTGTTTTAAGTACTGCTGAATGACGAAATGCAGTGCGGAGTTCCTCCCATGTATTGTCTATTGAAATATATAAATGACCTTTTTTATTTTTATTTTTATTTTTATTGTATTATAAATTTGGTCAGCTTATTCATTTGGTTATTGAGAATGTTACTTATTTTTGTTAGGAAAAAACTTTTTTTACAAAACACATTGTGTTATAACAAGACACGTTTTCAAGTTATAAAAACACAGTGTGTGGAACTGTGTAAAACAAACACCACATGGTGTAAACTGTTAATGCTCATTTACAAAAAATGATTGGTTTTGAATATTTTAGTTTAGATAGCTCTTAGATTAGCCAACCCTTAACCCTAAAAATTTGGGACTAGAATTGTTAAGGGCTTTTTTTGCGGGTTGGGCTATTTGTGAACTAAGGTTGCTTTTGGAAATATGAATTTGGATTTAGATTTGAGTTTTAAATCAATAAATTTTAAATACCTTAATTTTAAATCCATTGATTTTAGATGCCATTTCTAATTCAATGATTTTAAGTCTCTTAAATCCTTATTGAATTTGCCAAATCCAAATCCAATGATCTTTTAAAATGATCCAAATAAGGTTTTTGAATTTTAATAACTCAAATAAAAATCCATATGCTCAAATCCTGCAATTCAAATGCACCATAAATATGTTTATATTTTAGGCGAAAACACCGTTTTGGTCTCTACATTTTGAAGTCATAGTCAATTTGATCTCTACATTTTGGTAGCAGTCAATTTAGTCTTTAATATTTTCAACTTGCAGTCAATTTAGTCCCTACTGTTAACTTAGTAATGGAAAATGCATACGTCGCTAACGGTGTACACAGTTGGCATATTTGACACTGACTGGCAAATAAATTAATAAAAATAATGTTTAGTAAATATTTTAAATTCAACGTTGGCATTTTCCCAATTTTAATAGAAATAAAAATAATTTTTATTTTAATTTCGCGGTAGACTTTAGAAAACAAAATTAGGAATCTCAGATTTTCTTTGATTTTCATGGCTCCCAAACACAAAATCACCCTTCTTTATTTTTCTATCTTAAATCCTTGAATTCATGAATATATTCCACAACATCTTACCTCTATAAAATTGAGAAACATCCTGATTAGAAATAGCTAATAAGAAATCGGAATTTTAGAATACAAAAAATTTCAACAAATTATTCTCAGCAAACTTTCTCAGTAACCAAACAGAAACCAAAAAAGAAAAAGAAAAAGAACAAGAACAAACCCAGATGGAAACCCTCTCATTTCAGGTTGGTATCTTTGTGTTGAGTCCAACCCTATGGCTTTGATGGGGACAAGTCTAGCTAAATTTGTTTACAAAAAATCCAAATAATCTGGTGGCCAAATATCCCCTTGAAACCTCAAAAAACCAAATCAAAACACCAAACCCAGGGAATCTAAAATCAACCTCAAGGCAGGAACGGCAGGGTGGCTATGATGAGATCTCCATTTAGCAATGGGGTTTGGTGGCTGGTGACAATGCAAGGCAGGAACGGCGGCGACACAAGGCAGGACAGCGACAATGGCACAAGGCAAGAATGATCGAATCATCTTGGGTTGGAGCACGCTTGGAGCTTCGGTTGGTGTCACGGTGTGGCTGGTGGTGGCTCGGCACAAACCCAAAACCCTGAACCCGCATCCCTAAGCTCTTGCTATATCTCTCTTTAATCTGGCAACCTTGGCTCTAGTTGGCGTGTGGGGTTTTCTGGTCTCAAAATTGGTTTGGTGATATTAGAGAGTGGGTCTGTTGGCTGTAGTCTTGGTTGTTTGGTGTTTACATTTGTAATTGAGATTGTGAGGGGTTAACTACAGGTTTAAAGGTGGTCTTAGGGTCCGTTTGTATCAGGTGAAAACGTTTTCAGGAAATGGTTTTACGGAAAATTGTGTGTTTGGTTGTTACTTCAAATTTGGACAAACTGAAAATAATTTCCGGTTGACCGAAAATAATGCCAAAAACGGGTGAAAATTATTTCCGGTTTCATTTTCACTTCAAATGAAATTTTCCGGAAAAGAAACCAAGAGCACAAAGAGAGAGAGATAGAGAGAAACCCATCGCCTTCACCCAGACCTAGACCCACGAGCACGGCGAACCCAGACCCAGACCCACAAGCACAACAAACCCAGACCCAGACCCACGAGCACGACGAACCCAAACCCACGAGCACGAGCACGACGAACCCATCGCTTTCACCCAGACCTAGACCCACGAGCACTCCTTCACCCAGACCCACGAGCACGACGAACCCATCGCCTCCTCGAGCTCGCTGATCCACGAACCAGACCCATCGCCTCCACGCTCTCTCTTCCTCGATCTCTCAGTTTGTTTGTTTGTTTGTTTTTTTTTTTTTTTTTTTAATTTGATTATTGTTGTTGTTTTTTTTTTTGATGAACTGATTGTTGTTGTTGTTGTTGCCGGAATTTGCTGTTGTTGTTGTTGTTGTTGTGTTGTGTTGTTGTTGCCGGAATTTGTTGCCGGAATTTGTTGTTGAATTGACTGTGATGTTGAAATTTTTTGTAATAAAATTTGTTTGGATGCTGAGAAATTGTAAAAAAATTGTAGGAAAATAGGATTTTCCTAATAGAACCAAACACATGAAAATATTTTCCACAACAATTTTCATAATACAACTAAACACTTGAAAATATTTTTCTTTTTCGGAAAATAGCATTTCCGGAAAATAGGTATTTTCCGGAAAATATTTTACGGGAACCAAACGGACCCTTAAATGAAATGGGTTTGTGTTGATGTTCTAATCTAATATTTGTATTTTTGTGTTTGGTTGTCAAGAAAGTACACGAAGATGCAAAGAAAATCTGGGATTTCTATTTTTATGTTTCATCTTTAAAACTGTGAAATTAAAATTAAAATTATTTTTATTAAAATTGGGGGAAAATGCCAACGTGAAATTTTAAAATATTTATTAAACATTATTTTTATTAATTTATTTGCCACGTTAGTATCAAATGTGCCACACCGTTAGCCACGTATGCATTTTCCGTTACTAAGTTAATGGTAAGAATTAAATTGACCACAAGTTGAAAATAGTAAGAACGAAATTGACTGTTACCAAAATGTAAAGACTAAATTGACTGTGACCCCAAAATATAAAGATCAAAATAATGTTTTCGCTTATATTTTATACAATCATTTGCCCCTTTGGTCCAATAAATGAGCACTAGTTGGTTGGGCTAGGCCTACCACAGTTTGTGGTAAGCCCAACACACTTAATCTAAAAAGTAATTACAGAGGCCTAACCTTTGACTAAGCATAAAATGAGAACCTAATTAAAAGCACCTGTTTCTCTCATGTTTGCACCCAAAAGAAAGATAAAAACCTCTGTTTCTACTTCTGTGATTCCCAGAAGCTATATATATATATATATATATACACAAGGGACAAGGGATGTTAAAAAGGAAGCAAGGAAAATTAGCCTCTGTACATTCTTCATTTTATTATCCTAAGCTATTCCACTCATTGTTTCAAATCATCATACTTGCTTTAAGTTTTGTTTCATTAGACCTTTTTTTTTCTTTAACTCTAAGCTTTCAAAAACGAGTACTGAGTTGTGTTGCCCCACTAGCTTCCAAGATCCATACTTGGATAGGGTTTTGGGTTGGGCTCTCCAATTATTTTTGGTGTTTAAGACAAAAGATTCCGCAACAAGGATTTTAGAGCATTTGCATTAGCTTATGCAAAAAATTTTGTTTACATACTCACTTTTCAAAATACTACACATTAGATTATCTATTTTATACTATATTTCATTAAAATATTAATTTTTCTTTATTTTTTTAATTGTTTCTCTTTCTTCACGGTTCACGCATAACAATCATCGTTCACTTTCTTCCTTTGTCCTCGAGGAATGCAAAGAAAGAATAAATAACTAAATGTAAAATGAATAGTGCCAGTGTGAATTTACACGATTACTGTAATAAATTTGTAAATTTACATAGTTATTATAACAAATTTGTAAATTTATACAAATTGATGTGATTATTTTTAGGCAAAACTATGTAAATTTTACACATTTTTCTATTATACACACTGTGAATACTAGATTGCCATTTGTTGTATATATAGGTATATACATGGATAGGTTGTTGTAGGGACCAGATTTGGGCACTTCTTCAAGTTGAGAGAATGGGCCCAGACCCAGCTTGCCTTTCAATGAATTTGTAGAGAGTGAGCTCAAGAACTAAGCCCTAGTAAGGGATGCAACTGCCCTGCATGGGTGCATGTGGGTTTATCAACTTAAACATGAATTGGGGTGCATAATGACGCTCCTCAGACTTGTCTTCCGAAACTTGGCGTTCTTATTACTTCTTTTAAGATTGATTACAAAGGTCGTGAGGACGCAAGTCACTACCGTACTTCTTAATGCAGATCTTCCCCCCTCTTTCAAGAGAGACTCCTTACGTTATATACCTCTCTAAACTGATCCTAACCCTCCATTTGTTGATCAGCCAGGCCACCACTTGAGAGCCTGTCCCATCAGCCGCATCCCCATTCCCCCAGTGGGTTGCAGCACCCAAGACAGCACTGTTCAGGAGTCCTGTCCTCATTAATGCGGCCAGGACGTTAGTTGAGGGCATTCAATGTGAAGGTGACAGCTCGCCTAAGACTTGCTCCTTTGCCGTGCTCCTGTCGCCGACGCGTGGCATTGGCCCCTCTCCTCCTCGGATATTCAAGAAGAGGCCTCTTTGGTGGAGTGGAGCTCGTGTTCTTCTGAGGTCTCGGATGTTCGAGGATGGGGTCATCCTCGGATATGTTCCTCGGGGGTCGGACATCACGCTTTCATCCTCGGACCCCTCATGCATCCTCGGCGCGGGCCTCTGGGCCTAGCTTGAAGTGGGCCGAGGCTGCCTGATTATTTGGCCCCACAATAGCCCCCCAAAATCTTGCTGCACGCATCTTCGGGCGGGGAGAAGGGTTTTGACATCCTCGGGCCTGCTCCGTGCTTAGTCGAGCCTTACACCCCATCAGCTCTGGGGTCTATTCATCTGCCCAAGGCGCGTTGCTAACGTTTCGGAGCGCGTAACATGCCCTTCATTAAATTCGGGCGGCTCTATGCTCCCCACGTTCAACAAGGCGTTACCAATCTAACGGTGGAGGTTTGTCTTGCATTTATGGGCGGGAAAACCTGCATGGTTCTTCGATTTGGGGTATAAATACCCATTCGAACTGCTTCTTCCTGTTTCTTATTTGCAATCAAGAATTCTCGCGCGTCCCTCCTGAGTTCAACCACACTCTCACTCACATCTCCAGCACAAAAAGCCTGTCCGAAGAGCTCCTCCTCTTTTAGTAAGTCACTTTATCCCTCTCTGAGCTTTCTTCCTTTTCACCCCTTCTTCTCCTTCGCCTGTTCTTTCTTAGTTCCTTTAGGCGTCAATTGGGATAGGTAGGTTTAAGAAATACGTCTACACTGAGGAGGCAATGGAGAAATTCATCGCCGACTATGAGATTCCTAGCAATGTAGGTTTGAGGTACTGTGAGGATGGGGATTGGCTCTTACAAAGACAGGAGGGCGAAGTGGTGATTCCCATTATTGCCTTCCTCGAAGGGGGGATGAGGATCCCCATGGGGCCGGTGATGAGGGGCTACCTCATGCACTTCCGGTTGGCCTCCATCCAGTGCGCAATAAATGTCTTTAGGATTTTGGGCTGTGTGGACGCCCTAAACGAGAAGATGGGGCTAAGGTTGACCCATCATGACGTGAACTGGTGCTACAACCTTCAACTCCTTAAGGGCAAGTCCTATTACCTGAAGACGAGGGATGACAGGGTACGGCTCATCTAGTGCCTCCCTGAGTCTAGAAAGGGACTGAACGAGGATTTTCTTATTGTGTCCGAGGAGTGGCACGATGGCCTTCACTGCCCAACAACGGAGGAAATACCAGGTGGGGCAGTGGGAGTAGGAGGGGTTTCAAGTTCTCTTGTCTTTTTCCTTTTTTGTTTTTTTTTTTTTTTTGTTTTTACTAATGTAGTGGTGTTTTCTCCTTGTAGACCCGCATGCCTTTAAGCGCCACTTCCACCTGGTCAATCGGGAGGATTTGCAAAAGGTACTGAGGGCATCAGTTTTTGTAAACGAGGACGACCATCAAGTTAGAGCCGCCCACAAAATCTTGGGGTATACTCCTATCTAGAAATCATTCCTAATTCCGAAGCACGTGATCCGAGCAAACGATCCTCGGCTTTAGAAAATTACTGTGATCGAGGATGGATTTCTGTTCCCCGAGGAGCCCTCTAATCCAGAAGTTGTCACCCTAGCCGTCCCCTCTTCTTCCCACGTATTCACCGAGGCTCCCGAGGAGGATCTAGAGCGAGAAGAGGAAGCGTTTGACGTTTTCGACCAGCTTGATCAGTCCGAGGACCCTCCCAGGGACTTGGGCTACCCTTGTTTGACCGAAGCAGATCTCCTTGCTTCAGAAGCCCCTCCTCTGCCAACAATGGGTTACAAGAGGAAACCCCCCACCAGCCTGTTGGACCTGATCGAAGGCCAACCGGGGAAGTCCCAGCAGAAGCTTCCCTCTCCTCCTCCTCCTCCTCCTCATTCTCAGACAAGCCTGCCTTCTAGGTCCGTGCCCGACGACCTCAAGAAGAAGAAAGATAAGGGCAAAAGGCTTATGGAGGATAAGCCAGTGTCCTCATAGGAGGAGGACAACACTCTGCGGCCGTCCAAGAAAATTAAGATAGGCGGCAAGAGCCAGGACAAGCAGGTCGTCACCACCTTGTCGAAGGCTCAGGCATGGCTCCCAACCCCAATGCTCCATGGGGAGCCCTTGAGGGATGACGCCTCCCTCAGGGACTTCAATGAGGGCGAAGGCGCGCACGTGGCCAACACGCTGGAAAGGTGCCTGCTGCTCCCGGCGAACATGGCCGAGCTGGACTCTTTGAGGAGCAAGCAGGTCTTCCTCAATCTTAAGCGATATCTGGAGATGGTAAGAACTTATGATTTCAACTTCCCACCCTCCCCCTTTTTTTTTTTTCTCTTTTTTTTTTTTTTTTTTTTGGAAGTTGGGCTTATAGTGCATTGATTACTCTGGCAGGCTGTCCAGGCCACCTATAGGTTGAAGGCGGCAGCTAACGACCAAGGGAAGGCCCTCGACTTGGAGCGTGAGAGGCGTTTTCAGGCTACCCGGACCCTCAAGACCTCCGAGGCTGACCTCACCAAGGCTAGGGAGGAGTTGAAGGCGATGACCAGGGCTCGGGACAGCGCAAAGTCGAGTCTTGAGGGTGCCTAGAACTAGGCCAGGGAGCAGACGAGACGCCTGGGCGAGGCAAAAGAGCAGCTGAGGATCGCGAGGGAGCTGATCGCAGATCTTCAAGCTAAGGTGGCTGGGGCCGAGGAGGCCCAGAGGGAGGCAGATGGGGCCAAAGACGAGGCTCAGCGGGCTAAGGTCGAGGCGGATTTTGGTAGGGAGGAGGCCCTAGCTGCCAAGGAGGAGGCTGAGACTGCAGCCTACGCTGAGGGGGTGGCTGAGATAGAGGCTCTTTATAAAGCTCAAGTTCCGAGGGTATGTAGGCGCTACTGCTCCCAGGTCTGGGCTGAGGCCCTCAAACAAGCTGGGGTGGAGGCCTCGTCCGACCAGTGGAAGGCAGAGAGCGTGTACTACCCCCCTGTTGTCTGCGAGGCCGCCCTTGATGGCGCCGAGGTTGGGGAGGTTGTTGAGGAGGTAGGGGCTGTTGAACTAAGGGAAGATTCGAGCGAGGAGGCGCTCCAAGGGGTAGCGGAGGTCTCTTCCGATGCTCAAATCCCCACCACCGAGGAAGCAGCCATTCTCGCCGTACCTCTGCAGGCCGTCCCCTTAGGCCAAGGCTCAGAGGACCCAGAGGTTGCCTCTGTCCAGCCATCTACGGGGGGTGAGACTGAGTAGAAGGAGTAGATCCCTTGGCGTCTTGGTCCAACCTGCTTTTGTTGTTTGCCTGATCTTTTCCTATCCTTTTTTATTTTATTTTATTTTATTTTGTGGTTCTTCCCTTTTTTTTTTTAATGTAATGTGGCTCATGCCACGCAACTTCTATGGACACATCATTATAATGGGAGTTTAATTTCCCTTCTTATCTATTTTGGTTGCTTATTTGTTTGCATGCTATCTGCTTCCTCTTTTTTTTTTTTTTTTTTTTTTGTATTTGTATTTGTATTTGTATTTGCATGAATTTAACTTGAATTTTATCTTGGCCAATTACGTCAGTAACAATGATAATGGGAAGGAATGTATGCGTAGGCAGTCCCCTTATGTCTCAATAGGCTAGGTAGGGTTTTGATCCTTCCTAACTTAGGATATTTTGAAGTATTTAGTTTCCCCATAGGCTTGAGTTCGAGGATCGTGCGATGCCTTGGTTCTGTCTAACACTTAGGATATTTTTGAAGTAGTTAGTTTCCCCATAGGCTTGAGTCTGAGGACCATGCAATGCCTTGGTTTTGTCTAACATTTAGGATATTTTGAAGTAGTTAATTTCCCCATAGGCTTGAGTCCGAGGACCATGCAATGCCTTGGTTCTGTCTAACACTTAGGATATTTTTGAAGTAGTTAGTTTCCTCATAGGCTTGAGTCCGAGGACCATGCAATGCCTTGGTTCTGTCTAACACTTAGGATATTTTTGAAGTAGTTAGTTTCCCCATAGGTTTGAGTCTGAGGACCATGCAATGCCTTGGTTCTGTCTAACACTTAGGATATTTTGAAGTAGTTAGTTTTCCTATAGGCTTGAGTCCGAGGACCATGCAATGCCTTGGTTCTGTCTAACACTTAGGATATTTTGAAGTAGTTAGTTTCCCCATAGGCTTGAGTCCGAGGACGATGCAATGCCTTGGTTCTGTCTAACACTTAGGATATTTTGAAGTAGTTAGTTTCCCCATAGGCTTGAGTCTGAGGACCATGCAATACCTTGGTTCTGTCTATCACTTAGGATATTTTGAAGTAGTTAGTTTCCCCATAGGCTTGAGTCCGAAGACCATGCAATACCTTGGTTCTGTCTATCACTTAGGATATTTTGAAGTAGTTAGTTTCCCCATAGGCTTGAGTCCGAAGACCATGCAATGCTTTGGTTCTGTCTAACACTTAGGATATTTTTGAAGTAGTTAGTTTTCCCATAGGCTTGAGTCCGAGGACTATGAAATGCCTTCGTTTTGTCTAACACTTAGGATATTTTGAAATAGTTAGTTTCCCCATAGGCTTGAGTCCGAGGACCATGCAATGCCTTGGTTTTGTCTAACACTTAGGATATTTTGAAGTAATTAGTTTCCCCATAGGCTTGAGTCCGAGGATCATGCAATGCCTTGGTTTTGTCTAACACTTAGGATATTTTTGAAGTAGTTAGTTTCCTCATTGGCTTGAGTCCGAGGACCATGCAATGCCTTCGTTCTGTCTAACACTTAGGATAGTTTGAAGTAGTTAGTTTCCCCATAGGCTTGAGTCCGAGGACCATGCAATGCCTTGGTTCTGTCTAACACTTAGTCTTTGCCGTAAAAACACGAGATACATAGTCATGGTAGGGTAAGCATTTGAATCCAAAAAGGTTTCTTCATTAATAATAATACCTTTTCAGGTTATTTACATTCCACGGACGAGGTACAAGTTTTTCATCTAGATCTTCTAAGTAGCATGCACCTATCCCCGCTACTGACGTAATTCTTTAGGGCCCCTCCCAGTTGGGTCCCAACTTTCCCCAAGAAGGGTTCTTAGCAGCCCTTACGACTTTTCTCAGCACCAGGTCCCCCGGCGTTAGTGGTTTGAGTCTCACATGGGTGTCATACCCCTACTTGAGCTTTTGTTGGTAATAGGCCAGCTAGATCATCGCTCGTTCCCTTCGTTCGTCTACCAGGTCCAGGCTCCTACCCAGCAGGTCATCATTGTTGTCTGGGGTGAAAGAGCTTGTCCTTAGTGTTGGGAAGCTTGTTTCTAGGGGGATCACTGCCTCGACACCATAAGTTAAGGCGAAAGGTGTTTCTCCTGTTGACCGCCGGGGCATGGTCCGGTATGTCCAGAGAATGAGGGGCAGCTCCTCTACCTATCTCCCCTTGGCGTCGTCCAGTCTCTTCTTAAGCCCACTGACGATGACCTTGTTGATGGCCTTAGCTTGTCTGTTTCCCTGAGGGTAGGCGGGCGTTGAGTATCTATTTGTGATACCAAGTTTAGAACAGTACCTCCTGAAGGCCTTACTATCAAATTGGAGCCCATTATCTGAGACGAGGGTGTGGGGAACCCCAAATCGTGTCACAATGTTCCTCTAAAGGAATTTATTTGTGTCTATGTCCCTGATGTTGGTCAGTGGCTCGGCCTCGACCCACTTGGTAAAGTAGTCCGTGGCCACCAACAGATACTTCTTATTCCCTGGCGCTTTAGGGAATGGTCCTACAATGTCCAAGCCCCATTGGACGAACGGCCACGGACTGGACAAGGGATTAAGGACTCCCCCTGGCTGATAGATATTCGGGGCGAACCTTTGGCACTGGTCACACTTCTTGACATACTCTTAGGCTTCTTGCTGCATCCCCGGACACCAATATCCCTGCGTGACGGCTCGGTGAGACAAGGATCTCCCCTCTGTGTGGCTCCCGCAAATTCCTTTGTGCAGCTCTTCGAGCAGTAATTCTGCTGCTTCAGAGTGGACGCACAACATGTATAGCCCTGAGTAGGAGCACCTGTACAGTTTGTGATCCTCGGACAACCAGAATCGAGGAGCCTTTCTTCGTACTTTCTTAGCCTCTGACTTATCTTGGGGCAGGATATCATCTTTGAGGAATCTCACAATGGGGTCCATCCAGCTAGGACCCACTCCGACCTTAAGGATGGGGATCGCTTCCTTCACCGCCTCACTCACCCTCTCCAGATGCTCCACAAATATGATCCGGGGTAGACCGTCTGCCGCGGAAGTCACGAGTGTGGCTAATGAATCGGCATGGGTGTTCCCACCTCTGGGGATATGAGACAGACTGAAAAGGTCGAAGTTCAATTGCAAGCGCTTGACCTAGCCCAGGTATTCTTGCATTCTCGGATCTCGGGCTTCCATCTCTCCATTTACCTGTCCTACTACCAGTCTTGAGTCTGAGAACATCTCCACCGACTTTCCTCCCATCTTCCGTACCATGGCCATACCCTGTAATAATGCCTCGTACTTGGCCTCGTTGTTTGTGGCTAGGAATTCGAGCCTCAGGGATTTCTCTATGACATGATCTTCAGGGGACACTAAGACTAGTCCTACTCCTGACCCTCTTTGGTTTGCCACGCCATCAACATATACTTTCCAGCATGGTGGACTCGGGACAGAGACCACTCCAATAGGCCTCTGGTCAGCGATCCTTCCCTTGGTTCCCACTTCTATAGTTGGCTCAGCGAACTCCGCCGTCAAGTCCGCCAGAACTTGGCCCTTTATGGCAGTTCGAGGCATGTATTTAATATCGAAGGCCCCCAGGATGGTATTCCACTTTGCAATTCTTCCCGTGTAGTCGGCAGCCCGAAGTACAGACTTCAAGGGTAGTTGGGTTAAGACGACCACCGTGTGAGCCTGGAAGTAATGAGGCAGCTTTCGCGTGGCATGGACCACGACAAGTATGGCCTTTTCCAAGGGTAAGTACTTGACCTCGGCTTCGTGTAATGACTTGCTAACACAGTAGACCAGTTTTTGGATGCCACCGTCATCTCAGAATCAGCACCAGGCTCACAGCGTGGTGCGCCACAGTGATGTATGCGTATAGGACCTCGTCGGCCTCCGGTTTAGACATGATGGGTGGCCGGCCCAGGTAATCTTTGAGCTGTTGGAAGGCCATGGCACATTCCTCGGACCACTCAAATCCTTTCCACTTATTGAGCAGGAGATAGAACGGTTTGCATCGGTCGGCTGACCTGGAAATGAATCGATTCAGGGCCGTGATCATTCCAGCAAGCCTCTGGATCTCTTTGGGGTTTTGTGGAGGCCTTAGGTTTTGGACAGCTCTGATTTGGTCGGGTCGACCTCGATCCCTCGGTGGGTGATGATGTAGCCAGGAACTTGCCTGATCCCATGCCAAACGAGCACTTGGATGCATTTAGTCGCAGCCTGTGCTTTCTGAGGACGTCGAATATACAGCCGAGGTCCCACAGATGCTTGGACACCAATCTGCTCTTCACCACCATATCGTCAACATAGATCTCAATGTTTTTGCCCAACAATGGCTCGAACATTCTCGTCATCATCCTCTGATAAGTAGATCCAGCGTTCTTCAGGCCGAATGGCATCACCTTGTAGTGGTAGTTCCCGATGGGCGTCACGAAGGCCGTCTTCTCCTGATCCTCCAAGGCTAATGGGATCTGGTGATAGCCTTGAAAGGCGTCTAGGAAGCTCATCCGAGGATGGCCTGCGGTTGCATCCACCAGTTGGTCTATCTGTGGCATTGGGAAGGGGTCTTTCGGGCATGCTTTATTCGGGTCCATGAAGTCCACGCAAACCCTCCATTTCCCACTTTTCTTCTTGACCACCACAGTGTTGGCTAACCACTCAGGGTAGAATACTTCTTTAATAGCGCCCGCGCGCTTAAGTTTATTGACCTCTTCCTTAACTGCCTCGGCGTGCTCCTTTGACGGGTGTCGGGCTGGCTGCTTCCTGGGGGTCACCGAAGGATTGACGTTAAGGCGGTGATAGATGAAGGATGGGTTAATTCCTGGGGCATCGCAGGGGTCCCATGCAAACACGTCCAGGTTACTCTTGAGAAACTCAAGCAACTCGTCCTTCTCTCGGGGAGGCAGTTGGGTTCCAACCTGAAAGAACCTCTCCTGGTCGTCGTCAATGACCACTTTTTCTAGGCCTTCGAGCCTTGCTTCCTCAGCGGCCGTGTCAACTGGTGCCACCGAGGTGGTTAACTGCTATAAGCTTTTGGCCATGATGGTCGAGGGTTCTGTATCTTGCGGACGTAAGGTGGCTGCGACCATACACCGCCTTGCCATTGACTGGCACCCTCAGATCTCGAGGATTCAGCCTCCAGACGTGAATTTCACTTTCTGGTGCAAGGAAGAGGTGACACCTCCTAAGGTGTGGAGCCAAGGCCTTCCCACAATGGCAGTGTAGGGGGAGTACGTGTTCACTACTATAAAGTCCACCTCCACTACTTCTGGGCCGGTCTGGATGGGCAGCCTGATCATGCCCTCCGGGATGACTAGCTTCCCATCGAAGCTTATCAAGGGGGAGCTATAGCGCGACAAGTCCTCGGGCTTTAGCCCAGCCCCTTATAGAGGTCGGGGTACATGACCTCCGCTGTGCTGCCATCGTCCACCATCACCCTTTTGACATAATAGCCCCCAATTCTGAGGGTGATCACCAAAGCGTCATCGTGGGGTTGGGTGGTCCCGTCCTTGTCCTCCTCGGAAAAAGTCAGGGTCAGGTGACAGCCTCTTCTGGCCCTCTTTGACTCTGACTGGGACTCCCCGATGGCCACTTGGGCTACGGACAGCACTCGCGAGGGGCGCATGCCTGTTCTTCCTAGCGCAGCCAAGATCACATTAATCATTCTAGTGAGCTGCCCCATGGTTGTGTCCCTCCGTGGCTCTTGGTAGGTCTAGCCCTGCTGGCTGCTGGAATGGTGCAAGAGATGTTTCAGCCGCCCTTCCCGAACTAACTGGTCCAAATAGTTCCAGAGATTCCTGCAGTCCTCCGTAGCGTGCCCGTGGTCCTGGTGATATTGGCAGTAGCGATCCTGATTACACTTCTCAAGGTCCCCTGACATTTTATTTGGCCACTTGAAATACGGTTCGTTCTTGATCTTTTCTAGCACCCTGTGCACCGGTTCTCGGAACACAGCGCCGACAGCCTGGGCGTTTGTCGCCCCAGATTGCCCTATGAAATCTCTTCTCGGGCGGGCGTTGTTATATTGGTCCGACCTGGAATCCCTCCTCTCCTGAGGGATAGCTTTCTCCTTCCCCTTGCCTTGTAGCAAGTCTTCCTCCACTCGTTTGTATTTGTTGATCCGGTCTATTAGTTGCCGCATGCTGGTGGCAGGCTTACCAATTAAGGACTTCCTCAAGCCGTGCCCCATTAGGAGCCCGTTCTTGAACGTGTTGATGGCGACATCATCGTACTTGCCGTCCAACTCATTGTAAATCTCCCAATACTTGTCCGAGTAAGCCTTGAGGGTCTCATCATCACGCATGGTCAGGGATAGCAACGCGCTCATGGGCCGAGGAGGTCTGCTGTTCGTGAAAAAACGAGAACCAAAGGCCTAGGTCAACTGTCTGTACAAGTCTACAGAGTTCGTCCTCAAGCCGTTGAACCACCTCATTGCCACAGGCTCCAAGCTGGACGGGAAGACTTTGCACATCAGCGCCTCGTTCTTAGAGTGAACAGCCATCCTCTGATTGAATTGGCTCACGTGCTCCACAGAATCTGTTTTGCCATTGTAAACGGTGAAGGTCAGCTGCTGGAACCTCCGAGGGAGCATCGCCTCGTCTGTACGACGCGTAAAGGGCGACCTGAAGAGCCAGTCTAGCGCCCTGCTCATGGCGTCACTTCCCAAGCCCTTAGGGGTGGGGCTGCCACGCCTACGCCTCTGATAGCGCTCATCCTCGTGGGAGAAAACTTCACTCGGGGGAGTCGTCGACCTTTACCTGTAGTCGTCATCACTTTCGTCGTCAGAGGGTAAGCCAAGGCTAGGCTCGGGTCACTTTCGCTGTGCATGGCGCAACTTTCTCTTCAGATCATCTATCTCTTGTTGCATGGTCGCCTTATTGTCCTACCTCTGAGAGGAGTGACTCTTATCCTCCCACGGTCTTGCGGCTAGGTCGTTATCGCCTCCCTAGGGCACGCGGCCGCTTCTATGCGTATGGCTTTCGCTAGTTTGCGAGGTGTGCACGCTTCCTTCTCAGAATCGTCTGTTCTCCTCGTTCTGGCCATGCCTCGTGTCGCCATAGTCGTTTGGACGTTGGGGTCTAGCTGGTTCGTGTTGATGAGAACTCCTCTGGTGAGGGTCTGACCCTACCATGCCTGGCTGTTGTCCTTACTAACGCATAAGTTCTCTCCACAGACGGCGGCAATTGTAGGGACCAGATTTGGGCACTTCTTCAAGTTGAGAGAATGGGCCTAGACCCAGCTTGCCCTTCAATGAATTTGTAGAGAGTGGGCTCAAGAACTAAACCCTAGTAAGGGATGCAACTGTCCTGCATAGGTGCATGTGGGTTTATCAACTTAAACATGAATTGGGGTGCACAATGACGCTCCTCAGACTTGTCTTTCGAAACTTGGCGTTCTTATTACCTCTTTTAAGATTGATTACAAAGGTCGTGTGGACACAAGTTGCTACCGTACTTCTTAATGCAGACCTTCCCCCCTTTTTCAAGAGAGACTCCTTACGTTATATACCTTTCTAAACTGATCCTAACCTTCCATTTGTTAATCAGCTAGGCCACCACTTGAGAGCCTATCCCATCAGCCGCATCCCCATTCCCCCAGTAGGTTGCAGCACCCAAGACAGCACTGTTCAAGAGTCCTGTCCTCATTAACGCGGCCAGGACGTTAGTTGAGGGCATTCAATGTGAAGGTGACAGCTCGCCTAAGACTTGCTCCTTCGCCGTGCTCCCGTCGCCGACGCGTGGCACTGGCCCCTCTCCTCCTCGGATATTCAAGGTGGAGTGGTGCTCGTGTTCTTCCGAGGTCTCGGATGTCCGAGGATGGGGTCATCCTCGAATATGTTCCTCGGGGGCTAGACATCGCGCTTTCATCCTCGGACCCCTCATGCATCCTCAGCGCGGGCCTCTGGGCCTGGCTTGAAGTGGGCCGAGGCTGCCTGATTTTCTGGCCCCACAGTTGTAATAATGATGTTTGAGTTTGGAGAGTATTGTTTCATAAAGTTGATAAAGTGAACATTCAAATTTTGGAATTTTCTAAGTGAAAATTAAAAATTCAATATTTTCGATCGGTCAAAACTTTTGCTCGATTGATCGAAAAGAGCATTCGATCGATTGAAAGGAACTCTTGATCGATCAAAACTCGAAATAACTGAATTTTTTGCAGAATTTTCTAGTGACTGTTCAGAAAGTTTGAAGAGGTTTCAAGCCTGTTGAACAGTTTTATGAAATATTTTAACTCTCAATATGTGCTTTTTGATGAAATATAACTCTATGGGTATAAATAGAGGTTTGTGTTTACTTGAAATCCTGTGGTTATTTTCCAGAATTGTTATCTGCAGAACCCAACAACTTGGTTGTATCCTGGAGACAAATTTGCGATAATCCTTTGACAACAAGAGTGTGAAGGTAAATATTGTTTCAGGATAACAATTTTATGCTTCCAAGTTATCTATTTTTGTTTGTCTTTTGTGTTATCCTTGTTCTTCCTTTATTACTTTTTGTATTATTCCCAACACCGGCCATTAAGTCTTTGTTTTTCCTTAAAACTTCATTGTTGACAATTGTTTCCAAGGAAACATCACTGAAAGTGTGCCTGTTTCTTTGACTAATACAAAATTTCCACACTACTTGTTTCAGGCTTTCGGCTAGGCTGTCTGATATGTACTCTTCCAATTGAGGCACAAGAGATTATTTACTTTATTATAATTTTAGTTCTGTGATTGTGGTGTCTGATGCGGGCACTCCTTGTTTTTTTAGATGTCGGATGCCTTAGGAAACATCAAATTGCAAGAGTTTTAAACTTTCTATTTTCGATGTACTGTTGCGTCCATATTCCATAACATACTTTAAAGAATTACTAGTTACGTGAGTAATTCTAGTTGCATGAGTTTAAACTGTTGACGAGTTTTGGTCCTAGTGTGACCTGCTTTGGTCTAGTCCTCTGACCTCTCAAAGGGCTGCCAAAGAAAGCACAAGTAGAGCCTTCAACAGAAACAGTGATAAATGCACCTTGCATATAATTCGTGTGGGTAAGGGAATGCAGCTTTTTCTAGGGAAAAAGAAAGAAAGAAGAAGAAGCTGAGAGAAAAAAAAAAAAAAATGGAGGAAAGAAAAAAGGAGGAGCCTTTGGTCTAATTTTTGAGTGTGACAAGTCTCAGAGCTCAAAATAGTTATAAGTAATGAGAATTGAATAAGACAATTATCCAAACAACTCTTGTACCGGTAGGGCCCACAAATTTTAAGTTTTGGGCGTTGAAAACTGAGTTTTGAATTAAAAAATTCGCTAAATCAAACACTCTTTAAGAGTTCTTTGGCACATGTATTGATAGATTGGTGTTATGAGACTGTCCCAGATAATTAACAAAGCATCTGCTCTAGGTGGTCCAATATAATGATAGTGCATTAATAAAGTACTAATATAGTTCTATTAGTATTGATAGTGCATTAATAAAGGTTTAGCGACATTCATCAAAACTATCTTTGCATATAGTACCATTAGTCAAAGATAGTTTTGATGAATGTAGCTAAAACTTTACTAATGCACTAAAATGAAAAAGATGCCTTCATGAGAAACGAGAATATTCTTGCCTTGAAAGCTTATAGTAACTAAGTGTAATTAAACAGGTAGATTAATTTGCCTAGCTTGAGCACCCATTAAACATGCATAACAAAAGGAAAATAGCTAAAGTTTAAGTTAGTTAAGTAATTAATATAACATATAGGACCACCTAACCTAAAAGATTAAGCATATGAGTTTGAGTTTAGTTTTGTTATGAGTTTTAGGAGATTCAAGTCTTGGCTAAGCTTTGTAACCACCCCCTTGTGCACGTATCTGACTCAATATTTGAGTCAATTTATATTAGCCCATTAATCACCACAATTAAAAAGAACAAAATAGTCCCTCTCATTTTCAATTGGGACTAAACATTTTCACTAAGAGCACTACCATCTATTTGGCATTTGACACACCAAACATCACTATTCAAGCCTCATGAGGTGTTTCAAATGCGTAAGAATTTGGCAACATGCTACAGTATTGTCTTAAATAAAAGACGGTACGAACATCAATGCCAAAAATATTTTGGCTTATTTAATTACTTTTCTCTCTCCTCCCCTCAAATATCTCTCTCTCCGTCTGCAACACATCTCTCTCTCTCTCTCTCTCTCTCTGTGTCTGGTTCTTTCATCGCCGATCTCACCACGCCATGCCACTGACCACCACACCACGCCATGTCGATCTCATCACGCCACGCTAGTTTGTTTGATTTGGTGGATTTGATCTCATCACGCCAGTGACCACCACCATGCCACATCGATCTTTGTTTGGTTCAAAGATGCAGGTTTGTGCTGGTGGATGTGGGTTTGTTTGATTTGGTGGATGTGGGTTTGTGCCGGTGGTGGGTTTGGGATGTGGGTTTGTTTGATTTGGTGGATTTGGTATGTGGGTTTGTGAATGTGGTGCGTTGTTGTGGATTTATTTATTTATTTATTTTTAAGGTGGTGTTGGTGGATGTGGGTTGGTGCCGGTGGTTAGGAGTGTGTCGGTTAGGTTTCGGTCGGTTTTCTAAGTGTTGGCCAATCGAAACCGAAATTTTTGGTTTGTGAAATTCTCAACCGAAACCGACCGAAGTAATTGGAAATCAATCGGTTTCGGTCGGTTTCGGTGGGTTTTTTCGGTTTCCTATTTATTTTCTAAGAAACAAACAAAGAAAGAAAAAAAAAAAAAAAACCTATAATATAAAACACTAAAATAGAGAGAGGAAATTGAAAAAATAAACAAACCCAGAATATAAACAACCAAGCACATGGGTTTTTTCAAAACCCTAACTTTATTTGCACATAAAAATTGAAATAATAGCATTGATTCAATATTAAACAAACCCGGAATATAAAAAAGAGAGGAAATTATGGAGAAATTAAAGAGAGAGAGAGAGGGTCATCGTGACTCTGTGAGAATGAAAAGATTAGGCCAACGTAGGGAGCTTGGAGTGTGGAGACCGGTGTGTTGAGGCCGGCGTAGGAAGGCCGGCGTGTGGAGGCCGGTGTGGAAAGGCCAACGTGTGGAGCGGCATGTGCAGCGGTGAGAGAAGATGAGGGCTGAACTCTGAAGAGCGAAGGCTGTGACTTGTGAAAAAGAAAGTGGGCTGTGGGTAGGGAGTCAGGGAGAGGGTCGGCATTGAGAAGAGAGAAAAAATGGTGAGAGAGAAAAGAAAATGGAGAGGCGGCTAGAAAGAAAAGGGTAGGAGGGTCAGAACATTAGATGCTAGGGTTTTAACTTTTAATGGTTTTAAAAAATTAAAAAACTCAAAAACGTTTAGGCGAAGGCTCGAACAAGAGATCACTTAGTCAATAAAGCCACATCATACCACTAAGCTACAGACGCGAACTTGACTAAGTGTTACATATATATATATATATATATCGGTTCAGTTCGGTCGGTTCGGTGCATAAAAACTTGCCACCGAAAATCGAACCGAATATTTTTGGTTTTAAAAATTCAAAATAGAAACTGAACCGAATCGAAACCAAACCGAAAATTTGGCAACGGTTCGATCGGTTTCGGCCGGTTTTTTCAATTCGTTGGTTTTTTGCACACCCCTATTGGTGGTGGCTATCGGTGTTGTTGTAGCAGTAGTTGTTGGTGGCCGTTGTTGCAGAAGTGGTAGTTGTGCCATTGTTGTTATTGATGATGATAGGGAGGAGTTAAAATATTATTTTAATGTGCAGTAAATATTATTTTAATGTATAGAATTGAAAGTTAAAATATCTGATAAATGGGATATTGTAAAATGATATGGTAAAATAATAAATTAGGCTTTTGGTGTGTCAAAATAACATTTTTTATAAGAGACCTGATGGTAATGCTCTAACTCCTCATCTTCTATATTCACTTTCACATTTTTATATTTATGTTGTAATACTTATTTATTTTAATTAATTAATATTAAAATGCTCCAACACTCCGTCATAATAAAATCTTGAAGTCAATTTCAAGAGTCTTTCGTCAACGTTATCATAATAAAATAGGTATGTTACAGAAATTTTCTTCTTTTATAGTACATTTACATATCCAATAGGTCCTGATATATATACACATATACATGAACTAAAGAAACGGGAAAGGATCCCATGACTCATGGGAGAGACAGCATCTGTGTGATTTTCCTTTGTTATGAAATCTTTCTCAATTAACACTACTCCTCTCCATTTCAAACTATCAAATATTATCCTCTTAGTTACTGCTTATTTTGCTGAAAACTGAAAATATTGTGAGCGTTTGGATTGAGATTAATATTGCGGCGCGTTTTCATTTCACGTTTTGGACTTTTTTTTTTTTTTTTTTAGGCGTGTAAGGGAGTAATGCGGTACTGTGCCACTACTGTTTACATGAACAGTAGCCGCACTTGTTGACATTTTGTCATGAACAGTGCACTTGTGAACTATTTACGGACCCACAAATTTCACTTTTTATCAACTTTTTTATTAAAAATGGGTCTCACGGCACTATTCACACATTTAAAAATTATTTTGCTACAGTATTTTCAGTTTTCTGTAACAATAAGTTCAATCCAAATGGATCCATTGTGACAAAATAATTTTTAAATGTGTAAATAGTGCTGTAAGACTTATTTTTAAAGAAAATTTTGTTGAAAAAAGAAATTTATAAATCCTATAAATAGTACACGAGACCCATTAAACAATGCACTGTCGTGAAAACTGACTTCTCAAAAAAATAAAAAAAAAAAACGACTAAAAACACAGACGCGGTCACTTTCATCAGTTTGGAATCTACCTAAGTCTATCGTCTTTACTTAAAAAAAAAAAAAAAAAAAATGGTTCTGTATGGTCCGCCATGATAAACTTTTGCTACTACGTACAAAGTAAAGAAAACAAAACCTGTCGGGCTGTCAACGTGGCATAATTCAAGCCATACGCTGACATTGAGCATATCAACAAAATGACCGACAGAAATGTGTTTTAGGATCAAAGCTTTGATAATCTGTGGCCAAGGTGTCATGGAGAGGCAACCAATACATGTGCTAGTCATCCCATTTGCAGCACAGGGTCATGTTGCCCCTCTAATGAAGTTGTCACACAAGATCGTTGATCATGGGATCAATGTCACATTTGTTAACACTGAGTTCATACATGCAAAACTCACAGCTTCAATGGCAGTGAAGAGTGAAGAGAAGAGCCCAATAAGACTGGTCTCAATCCCAGATGGACTAGAACCTGGGGATGATCGAAATGATACTCCTAAGCTGATGGAAAGTATTGTAAAAGTGATGCCAGGCCATTTGAAGGACTTGATTGAGAAAATTAACCAGTCAAATGATGATGATCAGATCAGTTGTATCATTGCTGATACAGCGGTTGGGTGGGCACTAGAGGCTGCTGAGAAGATGGGAATTAAAAGGGCTTCAGTTTGGCCTGCTGGACCAGGAAACTTGGCATTTGCATTACATATTCCGAAGCTTATTGAGGAGGAAATAATAGATATTGAAGGTAAAATCTAGCTCGCTGCTATTTTCAATTTCAACTAGTTTATGTTATCAAATAGATTTTTCTTTACATTTTGGGAGCTTATTGAATAACTCATAATCAAGCATCTTCAGTGTTTAATATATGGAACAGGAGAGGAAAGGAGAAATAAGGAATAAGATATAGTAGTCCACAGAAATTATTATTATTAATTTTTTTTTTGAAGGAACAGAAATTTAAAATTGTTATAATTCATCTATTATCATAAAATATATATTAAATAAGACGATATTTTTGCTAATGATTAAGATTAGGGTAAATTATGAATTTAATCACTAACATTTTAAATGTATCAATTTATTTTCTAACTTTTTAGTATTATGTCAAAATAATTCATAGAGTTAAGTAGTGGATTAAAAAAAAAATTTACTAACATAGCTAATAGTTAAAATATTAGTTTTTATGCGATTAAGTTGCCAAATGTCTTTAGTTTAAAAAATAAAATAAAATAAAATATTTAGAATTAGTTTATTTTGGTAATTTTTTTTATTTGCTTTCTTAGATGCAAACAAGGATTAAAAACCCAAAATTCATTCATTCAAAACTGAATTTCTTTCATTTTCCCACATTTTCCCAACAACCAAACAAGGAACCCGTTTAATCAATCCAATTGGGGTCTAATTCTCTAATTTTTATGACACCGATCACATATTCCCATCTACCCTTATCTTACGCACATTGATTTGACATGCTATTTGTAGTCTGTAGTCTCTGTGCTAGCTTTTGTTGAGCCACTGTGGGATAATTAAAATCACTTTATTTATTTAGAGTTTTTCAAGCTACAAAAATGATTTGACATCATTTTATTAGACAAACTAAATATGTGTGACAAATTTATGTGACATTTATTAGAAAATATAGATGAAAGGGTTGTTGATGAATAAAATTTTAAGGTGTAAAATTCAAAAACTTTCAAAATTTAGGAGTATAGTTTGTACTTTAGCCTATATATAATTATACGCATGGGTACAAAAAGGCTAAAACTTTTTTTTTTCTTTTTGTGTGTGTGTGTGTGTGTGTGTGCATGTGTGTGGAAGTAGCAATGTGGAGCCTTGGTTTAAACTGAAGCCTTACACAGGTCCCACCCTTTGTGATTTCATCTTGTAACTTGATCAATTTTAGTAATTGATACCACTCATTGTAACCTATGAAGTATGGACTTGGATATAGGTACATGTACGACATAGTGATAAGGCAATTTTTGAAAAATTAGGACTTGGATAAGGTGGGAATACATATATAAATCAATTATTAAATATTGTGAAACATTTAAACATATATCAATTAAAGAGAAACAAAGGACAATAAAGTGAATTCATGACTAAAATATGATGTTTAGAAATTAGAATAAAAACCAAGAATAAGATCTAAAAGAGTAAATAAAAGATAACTAGATAAGTGTTCGAGATTAATACTAAAAAGAAATTAAAGATAAGTGTCCCTCCCATATCCTGCAATTTTTCAAAAAACAAAAAATGGACACGATTGGTAGTTGGTGAATAGCATGGGGCTGAAGTTAAATGCCCATAATTCATTCATTGAAAACTCACTTTCCTTCATTTTCCCACATTTTCCAAACAACAAAGCAAGGAACCCGTTTAAACAACCTGGTTGGGATCTAAGGGCCTATTTGGATAGGCTGTTCACAAAGGTGTGTTTTAAAAACGAATGTTTTTAAAACGTGCATTTTGAAAACGTCATTTTAAAAACCACAGACAAGCGTTTGGTAAAAATGTAAAAATATTCGTTTTTTATTTTTAAAGCTACATTAAGCATTTGGATAAGTTGTTTTAAAAATAGCTGTTTGGAGTGTAAATTCCAAAAAATAACTTAACTATTTTGTTAAGGTTATTTCGTCATTTTCCCTTTAATCAGTGTTTTTTTAATTACACAATCTAATAAAATATACATGGAGGCAATGGCGACTCAAGGAATTTTTTTCATTGTGTTCCTTAACAAGCAAAAATTACACAATCTAATAAAAAGAAAAATTTATTCCTCACAGTGGTCAAACTGTGATAATGTCATAATTAATTTAATAATTAATTAATATGAAAATAAATAAAATAATTAGGTAAATTTTAACAATCTTAACAAAAACAGTATTTAAAGATGTTAAAATATATCTTGATTAAAGATTAGAAGATATTTCTCATAATTTACTACAAAGATTAATAAATATCCTCTAATTATTTAAGATATTCTATTAAATTTGTAATTTACTAATATAATTAACCAAACTATTAATATATTAACCAAACTACTAATATACAAGATATTCTATTCATCCGTAGCCTTCAAAAAGTAAAGTTTATTTCATTAAAAAAAAAAAAAAACTACATAAATTAAAGTTTGAAATTGTAGTAGGTATTCAACCTTTTTTTGAGAAAGTAGCAGGTATTCAAGTAGTCTAAAACACATTTTTCAAAACTAAAATACATGTCAAAGTAACATGAAAACAGGTGTGTGGCTGTGGAATTTTTTTGTTTAAAAAATATAAAAGATCTCATCTCTATCTCATCCCACTCAATAAGGAACACAAACACTTTGATCTCTTCTCAACTTGTCTTTCTCCCGTCCTCTCTGTCTCTGTTTCTTTTCTCCTTTTTTGAGAATTTCACCTCTTAGTCTCTCATACAACAAGTAGATCAGAGCACACATCTCTTCCTCTATAACCTTTCTTCCTAAGCAAACTGATTATCAATGGTAGATCTAACATTTATCTAAGGCTTGAGCATTTGGTGAAAATGAATGAGCCCAGCCATCGACCATTTTAGTGAAGATTTTTGTGTGAGGAACTGTGAGAACCGTGAGGTTTGAGCTTTCTTTTTCTTTTTCTTTTTTTTCTTTTTTTTTTTTTTTGAGTTTGTTCCTAATTTTGGTTGAGGGTGTTCCTAATTTTTTTTTTAAGGGTAAAAAAGTAAAATTTTTATCATATAGACTGACTGAGAAAATAGAGGAGGAGATATACATGGGGGAAGGGATAAAATTGGTAATTTCCTATCGTATTGGCGCTATTTTGATTTTCTGAAGAAAAGAATAGCAGTTAGCCCATCTGCATTTCTGAAAAGGCAAAACTTCAAAGTATTTTGTAAACGTGAAAAATCTGGATTTTAAAAACGCAAACGTGCTGATTTTTTGCAGCCAAACGATTTGGCAAATCACGTTTTGTCTAAAACACGCGTTAAGGTTTTATAAACAGCCTATTCAAACGGGCTTTAATTCTCTAATTTTATGACACCAATCGCATATTCCCATCTACCCGTATCTTACGCACATTGATTTGACACACGCTTTTTGCAGTCTGTAGTCTCGATGCTAGCTTTTGTTGAACCATTGTGGAGTAATTAAAATCACTTTATTTATTTAAAGTTTTTTCAGGCTACACAATGACATGACTTAATTTTATTAGACAAACTAAACACGCGTGACAAATTTATGTGACTCATAACAAAAAAATATGGATAAAAGAGTTGCTAATGCAAATAAAATATAATTTTAGAGTGTAAAATCTGAAGACTTTCAAAATTTAGGGGTGTAGTTTGTAATTTATGCTTTATATAATTATAAGCATATGCATTAAAACGCGACAACTTTTTTTTTTGGAAGCAACAATGTGGAGCCTTGGTTTAACCTAAAGCCTTACACGAGTCCCACACTTTGTAAATTCATCTTGCGACTTGATCAATTTTAGTAATTGTTACCACTCATTATAACTGAAAGTTCAAATAGTATTGAAAACACTATGAACGTTTAGACCCCCAAAATACAAAATATCAATTCAAGCTTATTATCAAACAATAAATGTGCAGAACATGAACATAAGCTAATGACAGAATTGATAAACAATCAAAACCAATTTAAAATCACATTCACAGTAGAAATTAAATAGTAAAGATTAAGGGAAGAGATATGCAAATACAAAGACAACACGGCGATGTGTTATTGAAGAGGAAACTGAAGCTCTCGATGTAAAACCTCTCCGCCGCCTTCTAAGCGGTCAATAATCCACTAAAAAATGAAGTTGGAATACATGAACAGCAATAGACCCTCCAAGCCTAATCTACCTAGGTACCTAAGCCCTCCAAGCTTCTTACTCCAACGAGGTTATGCCGAATATTTTTCTTTTCTAGCTTGCTGGATTCCACTATAAACTATAGCATCAACCAATAACCATTAGTCCCTTCCAACCTGCTTCCCTTAGCACCAAAAGACCTTCTCACAGACGTGGGTGTGGTGAGAAAAGAATTTGGTCAAGAACCTCTCAAAGATGTATCAATGGAGAGGAAAAAAGTAGAGGAATTTGAAGAGTCTCTTAGATGAAGATTGTAGATGAATCAATCTTATTTTTCTCTAGGGTTTCTCTCTCAAAATTTTCTCTGGAAGCTCTTTACATTTCGTGGGTTTAAGAGGTATTTATACTTGGGTGAGAAAGGAATGCGAAGAGTCAGTTTTTCCCAAACAGGGCTGGTTGGCGGCTTGGCCTTGCGGCTTGACTTAGTCGCGAGTTCAAGCCAACGGCCAGACTGAACTTTTTGTCCTGTAGTGCTCCAGCTAGCACGACTGTTCATCTTCTTGCACGCTTCACTTGTGTGCTGCATTTGGTGGCTTCCCAGTTGCGAGTTACCCACGAGTTCCAACAGCGAATCCCTGCATCTTGCATAAACTTGAGCATTTCTTTACACTCTCTCGCGCACTATCCTTACATGAATCCTACCAAAATATAGGGTTTCTAAGTGTTGAAATATAAGCAAATTGGCACGGAATAAAGCCAACAAAATGGTTGATTAAATTCAACCTTACAATCTCCCCCTTTGGCTATTCCACGACAAAACCTTACAACAAACTCTAGACTTAACGCGTGAGTTGGGAACAGTTGGAAAACTCATTCATACCTAACTTTAGAATCTGTGAAACTCTTGAACTATAAGACTAAATATCTCCTGAAACACAACAACACAATAAGTTCATTGTATGCAGAAAACTTGTAATGCATATGGAAAAAGCACAAAGCGATCAAGCAAAATGGAAATAAGATATAGACCATGGCTTGACCAAATAGGATCAATCACTTATACAAAGTGATCACAATGCTCATTCACATAAGAAATGAACATCCGAACATGCAAGCTAATAAGCTTATTTGCAAAATATTATTTGCATGTCCAACACTCAACTAATGCATAAAACATATATGCATCTAGGAACAAGATCCTACAAGGGCACAAGAGTGGTGTACTTAAAGAATAAAACATGTCATTTAGCATTAAGTACTAAAACTACAAAGCACGTGAACAAAAACCTTAAAAGCTTACAAAAGCAACAGGTACAAATAATAAAGTATTTTAAATAAACTAAAAGTGCTTAAAGTTTCTCCCCTTCAAAATGATGAGAAGCTTTGATGCACTTGGAACATATATACCTGTATCCTGAAACACTTGCACAAACCAAATTAAACTTTCAAAGTAACGCAAGTCATAAAAGGACAAGTATAATGTAACAGCTGGTAAATTGCAATCAAGTAAACATGATGTGAAACATGTGAGCAACTTGATCAAACACCAAACACCAAAACAAAGTTTTCTTATTAGCTCAATATCTTCTCCCCCTTGGTATATGCATTTCCCCTATAGAATATCTCTCCCCCTACAAATGTGCATGAGAAATAGAATTTCTCCCCTTAAGAAAATGCACAAGGGTCATATAGAAATGACGAAGGCTCTTCGATATACTCTCTAGAGTATACTCTCCTCCTTTTTGTCAATAATAGACAAAGGGTCAAAAGAAACGAGGGCAAGAGTTGAAGGTATGAACAAGGATAATGATGCATGAAGGGTGCGAGATGAAAGAGAAAATGAAGCTCAAACCTAAGACAAAACAAAATGCCACAAAACATAAGGTAAACATGACATGCTAGGATGAAGAAACAAGGTATAGACCAATGCATGACAAGGGTAGTAGAGGTGTGTGCAAGAGGTGGCAATGTGCAATGCATGACCAATGCATGGAAAATGCACATATGGGGCAAGGTGTGTTAAATACACAACCAATAAACCAAACATGTTCCTAATGAGGAAACATGAGAAACCCCAAAGTTTGGTACTCATCGGAGTCCAAACAAGTGAGAAAATGCCTAAGAGGCATTTTGTCAAACACCTAACGTGCACACTATAAACAACAATGTAAAAAAATGCATGAGCATCATGAAAACCACCCTTAATACATGATCTTTTTGCCACAAGGGGCCAAAATCCAAAGCAAATTATCAAAAGATACCAATCCCATTCAAAAATTGACAAAAATAAAGTTTCCCCAACTCCTATGATGAAAATCTCAATCAAGAGCACAAAACTCTCCAAAACATATTCTGAGGATCAAAAACAATGAAAAGAGTTTAGAATTACCTTAGAGATGATAACGAAATGAAAAACCATTCAAATTGATTGGGTTTTGATGTAAAAATATTGTAAAAAGGGTTTAAAAGAGGATGGGAGATGTTTAAAATAAGTTTCCCACGAAATGCCCTTTAAAAAGCTATTTCTGGGCATTTGGTGACTGGGCGAGTTGCGAGTGAGTTGCCAAAACCTTTTGTGTAAACTCGCTACTGGAGCTCGCGGCTTGCAAGTCACCAAAATGAGTTGCCAAAAATTCTGACACTTGTTTTCAACCCAGAATATGTTTAAACTATGAAAAACAAAGTAAGCACTAAACATGAACACAAAGAGTGATAAAAATCACTTCCAAAAACATAAAAACTGATCAAATATATTTTTAGATTGATCCATATAAAATTGAGCACACACACATCACAATTAAACAAGTACAATCGAACAAATGAATAAGACATTCATTGAACATTAGGCATGTGTATTGTGTGTGTGTATCAACTGTGAAATAGTACTTAGTCTAGAATGAAACTTCAATGATCAATTCAATCAAGTTATATACAACTAGTACTAAGCCAAGTGGTCTATCTTAATTATAGAAATGAATATATATGACATTTCACAAGAAAATGATTACATAACTTTGAAGCTTTTCATTTGGCTTCTTTACAAATCATAATATTTGATCATTTTGAATCAATACATCTTATTTTGAGATCGATGTCTGAAATTTTTGATATTTCAATTTGATGAATAAACTTTTGGCTTTTTGGGCATCATACATATTCATAAAAGTCGCTTTCCCTTTTTCCTAGTCAAATACTAGTATGTGCGACAGCTTTTGCAGCTCATTATCTCTTTTCATTTTGAAATTTACATTTGTTGAGCTCTTTAAGTAATAAAAATAAAAGAATGGGAAGATATATAGGTACAATTCTATGCATGTATCAAAACCAACATGACTATTGACAAATCATTTAGGACAATCTTAAAGATTGATTTACAACAATCACACATAGATGTCAAGATTTTTCTCATAAAGATATAAGTGCATAAAGAACAAGCTAAACTCGTAAATGCACAAATCCATAAGTACAAAGGTACAAGGCAAAACTCACATGTGATATGTGCTCAAACAAATACGATCAAACTTTTTGAATTTTTCACTGTTTATGTGGTTTTGAATTTTTTACTCACACAAAACAGAAACATAAAAGTAAGATCAAATGTAAAAACAACAAAAACAATGCATATAAAGAGATGCATGATGCACAAATGCATGACAATGAAGTATCTAATATATGAAGGGTCCTATAAAGATCGAAAGAATTAGATCAAGGACCAAAAAAGCAAAAGCTCAACCATAGAAACCCTTCCTCATCCAAATGGATTGATTGTTTGGAATGAGTATCTCATGAGAAGTAAGATAAGGGTTGGAAGAACGAGAACCAAAGATGCATATAGACAAGGAGTTAAAAGCATTAAACACTTTCTTTAACAACATGTTATTTTTATTCAAATTCGGTTTACCCTTTTTAGCACAACTTCCATGAAGCTCAAGTTTTTCTTTTCTTTTGAGTCTTTTAAAAGCATAAAACTTAGAGTATTGAGGTCTTAGATGACCAAAGACACCACAATAGTGACAAACAATGTGTTTAGGTCTACTAGACTTTTTGGGAAGGAGTCTAGCAACATGTTTTTGTTTTCTCTTCAACTTATGACATTGAGGTCTTGTATGACCAATCACACCACAATGGTGGCAAGTTGGGACAAACTTAGATCCATCCAAAGTCTTAGGTTGAGACGTAAACAGAGGTTTTGACTTAATAACCTTTCTCTTCACCTTTTGATTTCTTTTATGTGGAGGAATATATACTAATTTGTCTTTTGAGATAGAACACACAATAGACACAAAATCGGGTACTACAACATGATTGCAACAAATATTTTCATACTTTTTAGCAATAGGTTCAGCAATCAAACACTTGACATGCATCTTAAGAGATTCATTTTCACATTTTAGCTCATCAACAAGTTTGTTAGACAAAAGAAGTTTAGCATCCAAGTCCATATTCAAACATTCAAACTCTTTTAACTTTTCAAGAGAATTTTCAACAAGTTTCTTATATTTCTTAACCAGTTTGTTGGATTCATTGAGTTTAGCAATCAAATCATCATTTTCACAAATAACTTGCTCAAATTCTTTTGAAACTTCTTAGTTTTTTTTCTTTAAGAGTTTGTCATTTGGAATATCAACAACACCCAAAGATTCATGTAACATAGCATCACAATCATGAGGATTCACACTCATAGAGGCATTTTTACAAACACGTGACATGCTACATTTATCATCAATCAAATCATACAAAGCACAATCCATGGCAAATAAACACAAGGGATTAAGGATCACACTTAGGTATTTAAACCACAATAAGTGTACCCACTCTGATACCTAATAAAAGTTCAAATAACATTGAAAACACTATGAAAGTTTAGACCCTCAAAATACAAAATATCAATTCAAGCTTATTATGAAACAATAAATGTGTGGAATATGAACATAAGCTAATGACAGAATTGATAAACAATCTAAACCAATTTAAAATCACATCCACAGTAGAAATTAAATGGTAAATATTAAGAGAAGAAAGATGCAAACACAAAGACAACACGGTGATGTGTTATAAAAGAGGAAACCGAAACTTTCGGCATAAAACCTCTCCGCTACCCTCCAAACGGTCAATAATTCACTAGAAAATAAAGTTGGGATACATGAACAGTAATAGACCCTCGGCCTAATCTACCCAGGTACTTAAACCCTCCAAACTTTTTACTCCAACGAGGTTACTCCGAACCTTTTTCTTTTCTAACTTGCCGAGTTCCGCTATAAACCATAGCATCAACCAATAACCATTGGTCCCTTCCAAACTGCTTCCCTTAGCACCAAAAGACGTTCTCACAGACGTGAGTGTGGTAAGAAAAGGATTTGGTCAAGAACATCTCAAGGATGTATCAATGGAGAGGAAGGGAGTAGAGGAATTTGAAGAGTCTCTTAGATAAAGATTGTAGATGAATTAATCTTATTTTTCTTTAGAGTTTCTCTCTCAAAATTCTCTTTGGAAGCTCTCTACATTTCGTAGGTTTAAGGGGTATTTATTCTTGGGTTAGAAAGGAATGCGAAGAGTCAGTTTTTCCCAAACAGGGCTAGTTGCGGCTTGGCCTCGTGGCTTGACTTAGTCGCGAGTTCAAGCCGCGAGATAATAGAACGGCCAAACTGGACTTTTTGTCCTGTAGTGCTCTAGTTGGCGCGACTGTTCATCTTCTCGCACGCTTCACTCGTGTGCTGCATTTGACGGCTTGCCAGTCGCGAGTCACTTGCGAGTTCCAACCGCGAATCCCTGCATCTTGCACAAACTTGAGCATTTCTTCATTCTCTCTCACACACTACTCTTACATAAATCCCACCTAAATACAAGGTTTTTAAGTGCTGAAATACAAGCAAATTGGCACGGAATAAAACCAAGAAGATGGTTGATTAAATTCAACTTTACAATAACCTATGAAGTATGGCAAAATTTGTTGAATAGTAACATTTTAGAAATTTTTTGGGTGAATAGCATGCCGTTGAAGTTAATTAGTTAAGTAGATTGTTTTTGGAACTTGAGTTTGTCAAACTCAAGTTCCAAAAATAGTGTGCTTAACTAATTAACTTCATTTGTGTGCTACTTTCTTAAATTTTTCTAAAAACATGCTATTTGGCAAATTTTGCCTATGAAGTACGGACATGGATACAAGCACAGGTACGACATGGTGACATGACAATTTTTGAAAAATTAGGATTTGGATATTACAGGAATACATATACTAATTAATTATTAAATATATTTTTATTTTTACTTTTATTTTTAAATATTGTCAAGCATTAAATATATATATATATATATATATATATATATATATATATATATATCAATTTAAGAGCAATAAATGATAATAAAGTGAATTCATGGCTAATACATGATGTTTAGAAATTAGAATAAAAACCAAGGATAAGATCTAAAAGAGTAAAATAAAACATAACTACATAGTGTTCAAGATGAGATTAAATTCTATAAGGATGTGGTGTAAAATCCAAATTTTACCCCTCTAATTTTAACATTCCACATCATCATATTACATATTAAAGAATATGCATAACCACAGTCAATCAATTCTAATACCCATTTGAAAATCTAACTTAACTGTGAGTTAATTGAGATTTTATTATATGTGATAGGAAGTATTGAGTTTTAAGTAAAAATCTGATGAGACAATCTCTTATTGGATGGTGTAAAACATAGGTTTTACACCACATCCTTACTGAATTTGGACTTGTTTAAGATTAATACTAAAAAGAAACAAAAGATAAGTTTCCCAGGTGTGTCCTGTGTCTGACACAAGTATAGTACCCCAAATGAAGTGTCTGTACTTTCTAGGTTTTAACCCAGTAGAACACCAATTCACAAATAGAGTAGTCCATTTGACAAACAATTAAGTCCACACAGGTGGATTTCCTTTAGATTTCCTTGAGGTGTGTTTGGTGATTATTGGGTCAATGGAGGCTAGTTTGAACTAGTGTTGTTTTACCATGGGTTTAATTTATCTAGGTTGGGTTAAGTTCACTTGAATTGGATTTGAGACTAGGCTACTTTTATATTTAGTTGAGGGCATGTTGAACTTTTCACTATAGAATATTCCTAGAATCCAAAGATTTTGTTAAATTTAATTTATCGAATAACGAAATTGGGGTATTTGCTTATTTTCAAAAAATAGAGAGTGGAGAATCTGGAGATTAGTTGGTTTCAAATATCAGGGGAAATTGTAAACTACCTCAAACATAAAAGAAGAAAATGTTTTTTCCCATATAAAATGAAAGCCTTTTGACTTGTTGCTTTCCTCTAGGGTTGCCAAGTTTTTGAAACCCTCATTTTCCCACTATAGTAGTTGAACTATTGAACACTCACCATCTTTTTTATTTTATTTTATTTATTAAAAACCAATCCAACACAAAAAACAAATCCTAATAAAATTAGGCATGATCTTCTCTAATCAAATTCTAATTAAATTGGAAAAAATTGGAGGGGATCTTATCATGGTATGTTCTTTTCCATAAATTTTCTTATTTGGCCTTTTATTTTATAATATTTAACAATTAAATATGTATCATATATATTTTTTGTTTAACTTCCTCATGCATTACATGGGTTAGCTGTTAATATATTTATATATACACACACATGATTGGTAGTTCGTACTTGTTAATTTTGATAAAACAAAATAATTGAACCACTTTGCAGGAACTCCAATAGAAAACTTGATTTGGTTGTCAAAGGATATCCCGGCATGGAGTAGCACTGTTTTGCCTTGGAGATGTCCAGGAGACTCAAAGACACAAAAAAATATTTTTGAATTTTATGCTTTCAAAATGAACCATTATCTCAGACTATGCAATTGGCTTCTCTGCAACTCATTCTATGAACTTGACTCACCGGCTTGCAATTTAATTCCTGGGATCATACCTGTTGGCCCCTTACTTTTGGGCAATCAATTGGGCAGTCATGCCGGAAGCTTTTGGCCTCAGGATTCAACTTGTCTAAGCTGGCTTGATAAACAAGCTGTGGGTTCGGTCATTTACGTTGCCTTTGGCAGCATAGCAACCTTCAGCCAGCAATAGTTTGATGAACTAACTCTCGGTCTTGAACTCATAAGCCAGCCATTTTTATGGGTTATCCGGTCAGACATAATTGGGGGACTGAATTCTGAATTCTTGGATGGGTTTAGAACGAGGATCGTTGATTGGGGAAAGATTGTTGAATGGACACCTCAAGAGAAGGTGTTAGCTCACCCTTCTATTGCATGTTTTCTAAGCCATTGTGGATGGAATTCAACCTTGGAGGGTATAAGCATGGGAGTCCCATTTCTATGTTGGCCTTACTATGGAGATCAATTTCATAATAAGAGTTACATATGTGATGTTTGGAAGATTGGTTTAGGGTTGAACCCGGATGAAAATGGCGGGCTCATCACGAGGCATGAAATCAAAACGAAAATAGAAACACTGCTTTCTGATGATGGTATAAAAATCAATGCACTGAAGCTGAAGGAAATAGCTAAAAAGAGTGTAACTGATGGTGGATCTTCTTTTAAGAATTTCAAAAGCTTTATTGAACAAATAAAGCATTAAGGGTGCTCAAAAGTGTTATTATTATTGTTTTTAAAGTGTGTTTGAATATTATTTTGAATTGTGTTCCTGAAAAAATAAAACTTTAGAGTGAAAGAAACAGTGTGTGCATGTGTAAGGATTTGAATTGCGTTAATGGCTTGCAATGTTAGCATCATTTAAACTAGCTTTAAATGCTTCTTAAGCTAAATTAACTTGCAAGTTACCTATTTTTGTTAATTTTTAATGCTCATCTACCAAAAAAAATGGTTGCATCCGAATATTTTAGTTTGGATGGATCTTAGACTAGCCGACCCTGAACCCTAAAAATTTGGGACTAGATCTTAGACTGTTGAGAGTTTTGGTCCTAGTTGAACTGCTTTGGTCTAGTCCTCTCAAAGGGCTGCCAAAGAAAATACAAGTAGAACCTTTAACAGAAACAGTGATAAATGCACCTTGCATATAATTCGTGTGGGTAAGGGAATGCAGCTTTTTCTAGGGAAAAAGAAAGAGAGAAGAAGATGCTGAGAGAGAAAATAAATGGCGTGAAGAAAAAAGAAAAAGTCTTTGGTCTGACTTTGAGTGTGACAAGTCTATACAATGGTTCCTTCTTATCACATGTTATTATCAAAATGCCGCTTAACTCAAAATCTGAAAAAACATCAAAAAATTATTCTCAATTCTCATAGTGCATTAATAAATTGCTAATATAGTTCTATTAGTATTGATTGTACGCTAATAAAGTTTTAGCAACATTCATCAAAACTATCTTTGCATATAGTACTATTAGTCAAAGATAGTCTTGATGAATGTAGCTAAAACTTTACTAATGCACGAAAATGAAAAATATGCCTTCATGAGTAACGAGAATATTCTTGCCTTGAAAGCTTGTAGTAACAAAGTGTAACTAAACAGGAAGATTAATTTGCCTAGCTTGAGCACCCATTAAACATGCATAACAAAAGGAAAATAGCTAAAGTTTAAGTTAGTTGAGTATAATTAATATAACATGATAAGGGTAAAATTGTAGTAGTGGTGCTCACCTTCACAAAAGTATAAAACGACGTTCCAAATAAACCCGTCAGGATCCATTGGCAAGTGACGATGTTAGGGAGTCCGCGAAGCTCACCTCATAGCTAGCCGACGGGAGGACCTTAGGCAACGATGGGTAGCTGACACCAATGAAGCTGAAGGGAGTGAAGGGAGTAGGCGAAGCTGACGACCCTGACTTGGCTTGCCTTGGTCTCCACGTTTGCATATATAAGGAAATGTCTTGCATTTCACTTTTAGTGCTAATCAAAAGGACTCATACAAGGAAAGGGTTCCGCTAAATACGCTCCTAAAGACTCCTATAAGGAAAAAACTTCTAACTAAAGGAAAGGATGTCAACTCTCTACTACTATAAAAACCTAAGACTCTCACAATTAAGGTACATATAATTTACCCAGCTCTGACACTCTAGAATTGTGAGAAAAGTTCTAACTTGACATTTGGAGAGTAGTTGGCCGGCACCACACCGGTGCCCTTTGTTAAGTTTTCTCTTCTGGTGATTTTTCGGCATCATCATAACATATAGGACCACTTAACTTAAAAGCTTAAACTTATGAGTTTGAGTTCCATTATGTTATATTAATTATTCTCTTCTGTTATTTTTATTTAATTGAGGACTTTATTCATATGTGTATGCTCAACACCTTTAATGTCAAAACAAGAACATAATAAACCACAAGAAACCCTTATGTTCTTGTTCTTCAATATAGTGCAATTCTTCAGGCCATTGAAAGTTTCCCTGTTAATTTGATCGTCTACGAATAACAAGAATAAGGAGTAAAGGAACGAATGAGTGCAGAACTGCATATAATTAAACAAGGACCACTACATGATATCTCTTTCACTATGCAAAAACAAAAGTAAATGGAATATGACTTCACCAGGCTAAAAGTCTTGCACCTGTGAACAAAAAGTTAGCAATAAGCATATTAGGCAAATCAACAAAACAACTGATATAAGTATGAAACAGAAACTAACTTTTTAGACAGTTTTATCAATTTTGATAAAAAGTTTCATAAAAATTGGTGGAATACCTGGTCCCAAAAAAAAAAAAATAATAAAAATAAAAAAGGCGATTTAATTTTAGGGGTAATTTAGTAATTTCAGATATTGAAGTTAGCAATATTTATACCCTAATTGTATCATGTAAACCCTAGCCACCACACTCATCTTCACTTCACCACCTCAACTCCAAGATTTCAACTCTAGCATTGAAGAGAGAAACCGTGAATTGAGAAGCAAGGATGAGGGTATTAGACCGATGGAGAGAATCATTGAAGAGAAATCAAATAGCATTGCATTTTTGCTCCAGGGAAAAAAGGATCACTACATATTAAGGAGCCCATGGGGGGTAGCACACATGCTCCAAGTTCAACCGTTCTTGGCAGGTTGGCAGACTTAAAATGGAAATTGAAACACAAAATTTGATAAAAGATGTGTTGGAAGCCAGGGCAAACGTAGCTGAGAAAAAGATTCATGGACTAAATTTAAAACTAGAAAATCTTCAAAAAAATTGCTGATGAACAGAAGACTAGAGTTCGTAAAGCTGAACATCTTCTGAAAGTGGCGGAGGAAGATATGCTAATGGCAAAATTGGAGGCTGCTTCAATATCTGAAGAGTTAGTGAAGGTCCATAGATGGTAGGTTCCACATGGGATTGCAGTCCATTTACGCTATTTCCAATCCTATATAGTGACTCACTGGAATGATTATGGAAGGCCGGCCTTGCATTTGTTAATCCAAAAGGCATAGGAAAATAAAGGTCAAGTTGAAAAGTGGGTTGAGCCTCACATTGAAACAATGATGACTAAATGGCTACCAAGTATGATGGAACAATGGTTGACATTTGTAACCTCTCTTGAACCACGTATTCATTCACTTACTGCTAAATCGTTTGAGGCCTACCATGCATCTAAGAGTTTTGTAGTACCACATGTTATAAAGGTACAAAAGATGGCAGATCCTTACATTCAGGGAGCTAGGAAGTTCACACGCAACCATACTTCAATCGAGTGATATCTAAGGATTTAGAAGAAGTGTTAGGGAGAAGTTCCTTTTGGTATGGCTTTTAGAGATAAGTAACCTTATAATTATTAGAATTTTATCTCAACTTGAATTACTGATTCCAAGTAAAGAATTATCATAAATATATCAGATTTGAATACTAAATATATGATGTATTTTATTTAATTGTTTTTAGCTATACCGATTCAAAGTAAAGAATAAAGAACTTTCACAAATATATATGAGCATTGAATATGAGATTTATTTTTTTATTTTTTTATTTTTTAGCTATATTGATTGAAAGTAAAGAATATAGAATTATCACAAATATATTTGAATACTGAATATATGATTATATATATGCATTTGAACGAGATATATTTTTTTGGTTTGAATTATGATTTGATATATATGATTTTGGATAATCTGACTATGTTTGACTCTGATACCCAGACAATGAGGGTTATTCATTGGTACTCTGATATCCAACCAATGGGAGTTATTCATTAGTACTTTGATACCCAGCCAATGAGAGTTATTCATTGGTATTCTGATACCTAAACCAATGGAGGTTATTCATTGGTACTCTGATACCCAACCAATGAGGTTTATTCATTAGTATTATGATATCCAAACCAATGAAGGTTATTCATTGGTACTCTGATGTCCAGTCACGGGAATATAACGTGACCATAGTCATAAGATTGTTAAGAATGTGAATTTACGTTTGAATATTTGAACTATTTTGAGTTCTTAACACTACTTATGTGATTTTGGAAATGTTTGAGTATTTGAACTATTTTGAGTCACTAAAACTGCTTATGTGTTTTTGGAACCTATTGGAAGTTATAGCTTTTAATATAAGGAAAACTGACTATTTTCTAAACCAGTATGATATATTTGTAAGATTAAAGTATGTGATCTATGTGCAACTTATTATTTTAAGACTACAAAACTTCTTCAGTATTTTGAAATCACATAGTATATTATAACTTTGAAAAACATATATTACATCTTATACTTTACAGATCTATTACTTGATAGAACTTATTAGGATTTTGGTTACTTATTGAGTTGTCAGCTCACTCATTTTTCCCCTCCAGTTTTAGATTGTGAAGAATAACAAGTTTTGGGAGTTTTGATGTTGTGTTGTGAGCGGGAAAAGAAACTTAGTGATTTTGGGATTGAATGGTCTTTGAATAGTTTTATATTTATTGGCCAATTGGCATTATGTACATAAGATTTGGATTTCGTTCATATTAAATTATTGGAGATCTATTCATAAAGAAATTGTTGAGGTATTTTGGATTTAATTGATTTAATTTTTTGAAGATAAATTTAGTTGCTAAGAAGATCTTGCACATTTGTATGGTGCTTACTTTATAAGCGTGCGGTTGTCACATGCCTATCTTTATAGTTGGGTTTGAAATCGTGACAAATGGTGATTAACATATGAGAGCATGCAATAATTGAACCCATTTATAAATAAGAAGAAAAGATAACAGGGCATGAAGAAAGAGAGGGAGGGGTATTGAAAATGGGTAAAAAGAGGTGTGTACTGTAGAGGGTAGATATAAAAAGCATTAATTCAACCACATGCTGTTTCCTGTTTGTGAATGATGCGTTCTTTGAAATTTGTGTAAAAAGGGCTAAAATATCTGGGACCCTAATTTAGGGCAAAACGTAAAGAGAACTTTGTGAATTTAGGATTAGTGGCAAGTGATTTCTTGTGATATTGGTTTACAAAATCAACTCTGAATTAAGTACAGTAGCAAAATTTGGTCTTCTATTCAACTTCTGTTGATTCAGTGGATGAAAAATTTTCATCTCCATGTACCATCCACCAGTGTCTTACAACTCAAAATTAGCCATAACTAAAACCGAAAACAAAGAAAAAACTCGAGAAGTACCAAGTTCCTGGCCATGTCTCTGAAAGTACCAAATCTTTCTGCGTCTATATGGGGCTCCTTGGCTTGACGGATCCAGAGCCCTCCAAAAGTGACAAATTGACAGGTACGGTATGTATTCTTTTTTGACAAACTAGCAGAATTGAGATATAACACTTTTTTCCAATTCAAGTTTAGGTTTGGTTGTTTTCTTGTGCTTGGTTGCGACCAAATCAAAGTCTAGGTTGGTTTGTTTTCTTGTGCTCAGTTGCAACTTGCAAGAATGCAGATTCTGACCAAATCTAGTGCTTGTTTCGGGGGTTGAATGGCTTCTTCACCCAAATGAAGCCTGAAGCCTTATGATATAGCTATGATTCCTTCTTTCTTGGCGTTCTCTTTCTTTGTTATGCCAACTTAACAATTAATGAAAAGAAAATCTATAATGCCAGGTTCATAACATTTTTCACAAAAATTTGTATGTGACAAATTGTTACCTTTTAGTATATTAATAATAACTTGCTACCTAAGAAGATGACATGTATTCATGTTATGTCATTTACTAAATCATACTTAAATAATTTTATATAATTATTTTAAGTAAGTTATGTGTAATGCACATGACATAAACATATATCATCTTTTTATTATCAGTTATTTGTAGTCAAAACTTTGTCCCTTCAGGAAATCCACAATTAGGCCAATATGCACAAAAGCTCAAGGTAAGCCTCAATATATATATATATATATATATAAAAGGACTAAAGTTGTGAAAATTTTGATTTCTAGATTGAAAGTTGTGTTATTGAATGGTAAGAAAATTCCTAGGCTGCACTCATCCGATTCGCATATGGGATCCAAAATTAGTCGGCATTGTGGACGGCGTGTGTACAGACTACAGAACAGACCAAGTTTACATTCAAGGATCCAAAATAAAACTTGTGAAAGATATTTTTAACACAGCTTTCTCACTTTCCTTCCTGTAGGCGCATAAGACAAGCACGCGGTCTTAAGAAGAAGAAGAAGAAGAAGGGAAGCCAGGTGTGTTTGGCGTGGCAATACGGTACGTGAACCGTGTACGTACGTAGCAAAAGGGCGTATCTAGATACAATCACATATATAACGACACCTTCGACTTTCAATTATCGGAACCCGCCGGCCTTGTCTTCTTGTTGGAAAAAGTTGCCAATATTGTTCGGACGGAGACTGCATAGAACTTCAGGCCCAGCAAGACCATGACTTCGCCCATGGGTTGGGTAACCCTGAACGTATGAAATGGTTTTAAAAATTTCTTTTGCTATCGATTTGAAAAAAAAAAAAAAAAAAAAAAAAATACATGCCTAAAGCCAGAGAAAAAAACACAAACTCTCTCATACCTTTTTCTCCAAACAAGTCTCTCGCTTTCAAGAGAAAAATTTCCCTAAACGTATGAAATGGTTAGGAGCGCTCTGTTGATTATACCGACCAGTTTAATCCTTGAGAGGGAAAAAATTGATAATCAACATTTGGTAATTGGTATAGAATTGTCTAAGTGGATGTTTGGATTGCACTGAAAATTGAATTTTCTTTAGGTTTGACGTTTTTCAATGGGTCTCGTGCACTGTTTATAAAATTAAATATTTATGAGTATCAATAAAATAAATGATGAGCAAAATGAATATAAAAGAAAAAGATTTGGAAATTGGAACTATCAAACTGTGATTCCAAAATGTGATTTTCATTATTCCATAACAAAACCTTGAATTACAAGGGATAGTTCTTGGAGAAAATAAGGCCCTGTTTGGTAGAGTATCTTAAACACACATTTTTAGTTTTTAAACAACATTACACGTATTTTCACACGCTTTTTTACCTACATATATTTCAAAGAAATACAAACAACATTACTCAAACTTCTCTATCAGACAGGCCCTAAAATTTTCAGTCCCTGAAAATCATGATGTAAAAGGTGACTCTACACCCTTCTAGATCTAAGTAAAGAAATTTTTAGTATAAGTGAAGAAATAAAGTATTACCTTTGTGGGGGTCAAAAACTCTCAATATAAAATTAAGGTCCCGTTTGGTAGAGTTGTTAAACAACTCATTTTCAGTTTTTAAACAATATTATACACATTTTCACAGACTTTTTTACCCACAGGTATTTCAAAAAATTACAAATAATATTACTCAAACTCCTCTATCAAACGGGCCCTAAATCTTTAGGACAAATTATTTCTTAGGTGACTGATTAGCACAGTTTACTTATCAAGGGAACAAGGTGAAAACTTCACAATGGGAAGCTCAAATAACTAATTAATGGAAGCAAGATTGCATTAATATTACAAGCAAAAATAATAACACTCTTTTCCCGTGTTGCTGAGATTTAAAGAAAAAGGAATATCTCATCTCCTACTTTTTCTCTCTCTTCTCTAGTATTTTTCTTGATCCTTTTTCGTCCCCCTCTTTGTTGCCATTTCCTCCTCTTTTATAGTTATTTTTCCTTCCCTTATCCCTCTAGCTGACCTGCCCCTAGTTGGATCTTTTTGAGATATTTTCCCTTCTTCTATTGGTTTCCCCACCATTCTTATCCTAAAACAGGACTTTTGGGAGGTGTTTGTATTGTTCAAGTTGTCCTTTATGTATTTAATGTGGAAGAAATTAGGTAGAGAACCTCTCATTAATGCGAATGCGACAGTCTCTGTGATCCTTATCCCCCTAGGGAATTTTCTGAGGTATACCTAGCGAGAGTGGCACCTTGGTTTAAAAGAGGAATTGGTTCCCCGAGATCACTCCTTTGTATTCTCCAAGATCATTCGTGTTTATTATCTCGAATGAGAGTTTCAATGTTGGTGGCACATCCAGAACTCCTTGGGAATCATTCGGGAGGACACTTCCCTTTATGATTCATAGAGATGGGCCTAACTCGTCCTTTCTAGTATAAGCTTTCAAGCCCTTTGGACCTTGCCCAGAATTGAATTCACCCCCACACAACCTTTATTGTATAAAAAAGAAATGTTCGGATTTTTTTCTTGATTAGTATTTAATTATATAATAAGTTTGTAAACAATCTATCGTATTTAGAAATGATATTTTAAGTTTTTTATTATTAACCTATTATTTATATTCATGGAATAAATTTACCGTTTAAAACCTTAAAATACATGTTAATAATCATAGTGACATACCAAGAAAAAAAATAGCTACCATAGACTTTATAAAAAAAAAAAAAAAAAACTCATGCCATAAAATCAATGCCTTATAAATAATAAAAAAAATTGAATATAAAAAAAATGTTAATTCAAGAACATGGGTGTAAAACTAAATTATTGGGGGAACATCCTCTAGCCATTCGTGTACATCATTTACATTTTTAGCAAATCTAGCCTCATGAATATGGGTTCCTATTACCCAAAAAAAGTAAAATATTAAAGCTATAAAATTTGTCACATAAAGGAGACTGCTTAATTATCTAGAAAGATCAAATAAAAAGTAAAGTAAACGAGGAACAATTATAATTGAAGCATAAAAATGAAAGAAATATGAAACTACACATAAACTCAGTTATGGGGAAGAAATTGAGAGAGGGAAGTCTAATGTATGTGAAATGTTAGCAAAGAGTAAAGAGAAAAACAAAAGATAATAAGAACTAAGGGTTTTTTTTTTTTTTTTCCTAAAAAAATTGATAGGGATATATAAATAAATAAAAAACTTGATAAGAACAATTATAATTTTGTGTCTTTTTAAAAGATTATTACTATTTGGTTCAACCACAATTTTAAGCTTAACATTTATTAGGTTAGAATGAACTTTTTTTTTAAAGGAAGTATATTGGTAGAGTCCCATTTAATATATAATTTAAACCATATTGAAATTAGGAATTCTAATTAATGTGTATGTTGTCATCTCATAAAAGAATGCTATATCCACAACATTTTAATCACTTTTTTAATAAATCCTAAGTCACAAATTGTTATAGGTTATTATTGATGGATAAAAAAATAATTTCAAATTTGAACCAACAACAATTTACCACCTATAATTGTTGTAAAAATATTGTGAACGAAGCACTTCTCTAAAAAAAAGAATAAAAAAAAGTCATATAAATAGAATGAAACTATACACACATATATATTGACATGAACGTAATGTTAAAAAAATAATAATAATAAAGAGAGAAAGTAAACGAAAATGATGGCAATTAGGAAATATGACAGATTTTTTGTTCTCTCTAAGTGTGCGTTTGGGATGAGCTGAATTTTTCAGCTTGTCTCCACTTTCAGTTTATTTTTGTTATTATTCATGGGTCTCACTGTACTACTCAACTTATTTTTTAACATTTTTTTTTTTTTACATTTTAAGCAAAAAAAAATTCAATTTCAGCTAAATAAGATGTTCCAAATGGACACTAAAATGTTAAAATCAACATGGAAATTCAAAGTCATCAAAAGAAGTAGTTAAAATCAACACAATTTTATCCAAAGAAATGATAAAGCAATAGAAGAAAAGTTGATAAAAAGAAATAAATTTTTTTATCTAAAAAATTGCTATGTTTCTTTTTTGAGTTTTTATTTTAATTTTTAATTATTGCAATTTAGTGCCGCTGTGGCTTCTATGAAAAATAAATTGTGCAGTTTAATACAGCCACTTGGTGCAACCACCACAGGCTTTTATGCCCAAATTTTACTATATTTAGAATTTTTTTTTTTAAAGAACATATATTAGTAGAGTCCCATTTGATACCAAATTTAAAACCCTATTGAAATTAGGAATTCTAATTCTTTTTAAAGGTTATAATCAACTTAGAAATTTAAAGTTACCAAAAGAAGAAGTTAAAATAAACATAATTAAATGACTATATTCAAAGAAGTGATAAAGCAATAGAAGAAAAGTTGATAAGAAGAAATAAAATGTTTTTATCTAAAAAATTCTATATTCTCTTTTTGAGTTAAGAGAAAATTACTAATTTAGTGGCTATTTGGACTAATAGCTTCTTCTAAGTAAAAAAAAAAATTGAAAGGTGCATCGCTTACTGCACTTTTATACGTTAAAATATTTATTTACCATGGTTCCAAAAAAGCAATTATAATTCAAAAGTATCAGAAAATAGATTTAACATGAGAGGGTTACGTAGTTTCCACGTTGAAGATTTAGTAAAAGGGCACAGTCTCTCTTCTTCTCCTCCTCACTACTACTCTGTTTTTTCAAAACATCACAGAAAAATTTTCAAACAATAATTCTTCTTTTCTTTGAAATAAAAGCAACAATTTTGTTGTTGACGATTTCAGAGATTGCAAAGCCAGTGTCTCTGCAAACAGCAAGTTCTAAATACCCATCAACGATTCCAGTGTCTCTGCTAAAAAGGTAAAGGAAAAACTCTCTCTCTGTTTGTGATTTTTTTTTTTTTTTTTTTTTGTGTGAAAAAATTGTTCTATGATGGTGTGAGTCTACTGGGTCTATTCAGCTTCTCTGTTGTTGTTCTTAAATACCTCTGGAATGCTGTTGTACTTGTGTGTGTGTGTGTTTTTTTGTCTCCTCTGCTTTGTAAAATTTAGATTGTCATGATCCCAAAACAAAATACATAGTTCTTACAAACTGGGTTGTCGTATTTTAAATAGAACACAACAAATAAATTAAGAAAGTTATTAAGTTGTTGATCTGATAATTTGTATAGTAGCTTTAGCATTTTCCTAATTCTTTTTAAAGGAACAGCTAGTTTCCTTTTAATACATTCAAGTACATGTTTCATTTGGGGTATCGTATAGTTTGCCACACCTGGTCCCCGGAGTATTGTATAATTTTCCGTTTCATATGTGATTTTTTTGGTTGCCAAGCTTTCCTTTTCAATATGAATTCTGTTCTTTGTGGTTTTGATGTTATGGTAACAAAGGTTTAGTAGTGTTTTTTTATTACAGTCTTTATCGGTGCTAAGAAGGAAAAAAGATGATAGATCTCCATCTTGTTCTTGGTTTGATCTCCGGTGCCCTTGGCATCTTCAGACAAGCAATTGTCAACGCTGGTGGTGAAGATGCCACCAGTGCAGTGGAGAGAGTGTTCGACCAGGCATCTCCTTTACCTGTTGATCAGCTGATTCTTGGTCTTCTTGAGGATTCATTAATTGGGGACTTGTTGAAAGAAGCTGGTGTTTTGCCTGCTCAAGTGAAATCGGAGGTCCAGAAGCTTTGTGGGAAACAAGAAAGAAAGGTGGAGAGTGCTTCCGGGGATACCAATTTCCGGGCTTTGAGGACTTATGGGAGAGACCTTGTTGAGATGGCAGGAAAGCTTGATCCAGTCATTGGCAGGGATGAGGAGATAGGGAGAGTAGTTACAATTCTGTCCAGAAGAACTAAAAACAATCCTGTCCTTATTGGAGAACCTGGTGTTGGTAAAACTGCTGTGGTGGAAGGTTTGGCTCAAAGGATTATGAGAGGTGATATCCCTAGTAATCTTGCTGAAGTAAGACTCATAGAGTTGGATATGGGTGCATTGATTGCGGGAGCCAGGTATAGGGGAGAGTTTGAAGAGCGATTGAAGGCTGTATTGAAAGAAGTGGAAGATGCTGAGGGAAAAGTTATACTTTTCATTGACGAATTTCACCTTGTTCTTGGTGCTGGTAGAATTGAAGGGCCTATGGATGCTGCAAATCTCTTCAAACCAATGCTTGCGAGGGGGCAGCTAAGGTGCATTGGTGCAACCACACTTGACGAGTATAAGAAATATGTTGAGAAAGATGCTGCATTTGAGAGAAGGCTCCAACAGGTTTATGTGGCAGAGCCTAGTGTTGCTGACACAATAAGTATCCTTCGAGGTTTGAAAGAGAAGTACGAAGGTCATCATGGTGTGAGGATTCAGGACAGGGCTCTTGTTGTTGCAGCCCAGCTCTCAAGCCGGTACATTACAGGTATGTACTTCCAAGATTACCATGACATGTGTGATTGTGCTGAATTCCTTTTTAGACATGAATTCTTTCATTTGTTAGTCTTATTTGAAGTTGAGATATTGATGTATATGTTTTCTTTTTGGTTAGGGCGTCATCTCCCTGATAAGGCTATTGATTTGATGGATGAAGCATGTGCAAAAGTGAGAGTCCAGCTTGATAGCCAGCCAGAAGAAATTGATAACCTTGAGAGGAAGCAAATACAGCTTGAAGTTGATCTTCATGCACTTGAAAAGGAGAAGGATAAAGCTAGCAAAGCCCGTCTTGTTGAAGTAAGTGTTTGTTTTCAAAGAGTGGTTGGAAAATACCTGTGGTTGTTATTGTAAGTGTTTTGTATCATTTGCATTCTAAATATGTTGTCCTCCTTATAGGTACGGAAAGAGCTTGACGATTTAAGGCACAAGCTTCAACCTTTGATGATGAAATATAAAAAGGGAAAAGAAAGGATTGACGAGCTTAGACGACTAAAGCAGAAGCGAGAAGAGCTCTTGTTTTCCTTACAAGAAGCTGAAAGAAGATGTGATTTAGTTAGAGTTGCTGACTTGAAATTTGGGGAAATCCGGGAATTGGAATCTGCTATAGGACAGCTTGAAGGAAATTCTGATAATAACTTGATGTTAGCGGAAACTGTCTGCCCAGATCATATTGCAGCGGTTGTCAGCCGCTGGACTGGCATACCTGTCACGAGGCTAGGCCAGAATGAGAAGGAGAGGTTAATTGGGCTAGCTGAGAGGTTGCACAACAGAGTAGTTGGACAAGATCAAGCAGTTGTTGTTGTTGCTGAGGCAGTATTGAGGTCAAGGGCTGGGTTAGGAAGGCCTCAACAACCAGTAGGTTCATTCCTGCTCCTAGGTCCAACTGGTGTTGGTAAGACTGAACTTGCAAAGGCTCTTGCTGAGCAACTCTTTGATGATGAAAATTTGTTGGTGAGGATTGACATGTCCGAGTATATGGAGCAACACTCGGTTTCACGAATAATTGGTGCACCACCAGGGTAAATGTCTTAGCATATTTATTCAACCAGTCTTTATATATTTATGATGTGAAAGTAGATTCTTACTCTCATTCCACTCTGCAATTCGCAGGTATGTTGGACATGAGGAAGGGGGACAGCTCACGGAGGCCGTGAGGCGCAGGCCTTATAGTGTAGTACTCTTTGATGAAGTGGAAAAGGCACACATCTCTGTATTTAATACTCTGCTCCAAGTTTTAGATGATGGAAGGTTAACCGATGGCCAAGGCCGTACCGTTGATTTTAGGAACACTGTGATTATCATGACATCAAACCTTGGAGCAGAGCACCTTCTTTCTGGACTGATGGGCGAGGTCTCAATGCAAGTTGCACGTGATCGTGCAATGCAGGAGGTATTGAATTACTTTCAATACTTAACAAATAATTGTACATATATCTGTTATGTTGAAATTGGTAGTAATCTCTTTGTTGTTACTTGACAGGTAAGGAATCACTTCAGGCCTGAGTTGCTAAATAGGCTGGACGAGATTGTGGTATTTGATCCTCTCTCACATGAGCAGCTGAGGAAGGTTGCTCGGTTACAAATGAAGGACGTTGAAAGTCGGCTTGCTGAGAGGGGTATTGCCTTGGCTGTAACTGATGCTGCTTTGGACTTTGTATTAGCGAAAAGTCATGATCCGGTTAGTATTCCTTGTCCAATTAGTCTAAAGACCACTTTTCTCAATACTTATACTTTCATTACTTTTGAGTTGACAAGTTGTTAATGGTAGACAATAGAGTGGTGTCAATGTTGAGTCTATATGAATATCAATAACTTGACAACTCAACCGTTGTAAAAAGTGGTGTGAAAAAAGATTATGTCTCGCTTAAATCTGGTTTGCTTTTAGCTTGCAAGAAAATACTTAATGGTTTTTTATTTCCTGTTCAGGTTTATGGTGCGAGACCTATCAGGAGGTGGCTGGAGAAGAGGGTTGTGACAGAGCTGTCAAAAATGCTTGTAAGGGAAGAGCTTGATGAAAACTCAACTGTGTACATAGATGCTGGGCCTAATGTGAGTGGATTGGTGTATAAGGTGGAGAAGAATGGAGGGTTGGTTAATGCAGCCACTGGTCAAAAATCAGATGTTTTGATCCAAATCCCTAATGGTGCAAGAAGTGATGCCGCTCAGGCAGTAAAGAGATGAAGATAGAAGAAATTGATGATGATGATGATGATGATGAGATGGATGGGTAAAGTGTTTCCTTAGGAAAACGAAAAGTGTGTAGTCCTATGCATCCCTAAAGGGGATAGTAAATAAGCATTTTGCGGTTTCTGTATCTGAATGTATATTTTTGGTTTTTGCTTTTCCTTGTTTTAAAGTACTGCTGAATTATGAAATACAGTGGGGAGTTCCTCCCATGTATTGTCTACTGAAATATATAAATGGCCCTTTTTTTTATTTGCTCAGTCTTTATTCATTTGGTTATTGAGATTTGAGCATGTTACCTATTTTTGTTAATTGTTAATGCTCATCTACAAGACATTGTTAATTCTCATCTAGCCGACCCTAAACCATAAAAATTTGGGACTAGGATCTCATACTGCCAGTAGCTCTTTGTTTTCCCTTAAACTGCATTGTTGACACCTGTTTCCAAGGAAACATCATTGAAAGTTTTTTAGCAATGTTTCAGAAATCAGCATACTCAGGGAAAAATATAGACTAATTATGTAATCACAAACAAGAAGGATTGCAGTTACCCGAAGTCCATTTTAAAAATCATGCTTCTCTATGAGGATTAGTACTTGTGTTCAGCAAAAGAACACATGGGAGCACATCTGAAAACTCTTCCTTTTGGTGAGCATGTCCAGAGCACGTACCCAAAGGTGTTATATATTCTTTTGGTAAAATGTTACTCCATTGTCAGATGCACTAAGAACAACCACATGAATGTACATCAATGAATGTAAAATAGAAAAAAGTGCTCAATTTTGCACATTTAATCCCAAAATTCTCTCATTAAGCTAAAGTTGTAAAAATTTTCGTAGTTGTTATAGTAACCTTGTAAATATATACGGTTACTGTAGCTTTCTATTCCAATATTTTAATATTTTTTTTCTCACCTCTCTTACTCTCATCAGACTCTCTTTCTCTCATGGAACCCAACACCACCTATATCCAAACACAAATTCTGTCCACATAGCACTATCCAACCACCACCACCGAAACCCATTACAACAATAGAAAATCAACCAAAAATCAAACTGATCAACCCAAAATCAACAAAAAAATCAACTAAAAATCAAATCATCAACAGAAAACCCATAACCCAAACTCAAACTCAAGACAAAATCAAACGCAAACCCAAGGGAGAATGAGAGATTTGACCGGAGAAAGAGAGCTGAGGGTTGAAAGGAGAGAGAAGAGAGACCTCTTATAGTTGATGCTAAATGTGAGAGAGAGAGAGAGAGAGAGTTGAGATGGCAAAAGTAGTATTAAAAAAAAAAACGAATATGAGTATTTAAATAAAATGAAATGTAGAGTCGACGATTGATGTGAGTGTTTTCTAAAAGTAGTTGCGTAAAATAAAAAAAAGCAGGTTTTTATGCTAAAATGGACAAAAAAGTTTTAGACAAACTAATATGCTCTAATAGAGTAGTTACTGATAACATAATTATTTATTTGCTAAAATACTATTGTTAGGTTCTAAAGATTTAGGATTTTGTGTATTTAGAACTCTAATGTGTAATGTTGGCAAACCATGATCAAAACAATGTGCTTAGTCTTGTTTAGGCTTGCTCAAAGTTGATAAAATATTATAAAGTTGGAATCGAGTGACTGTAGATGCATTGGGGCATTTCGGTCTGGCTTGATCGATCGAAGGAAAAGCTCGATCAATCGAATCACGGACCAGATGCGTTTTCTGCAGTTTTTCCAACTCAACCCTAACTCATTAAATGTTTTGGGTTTTTTGTTTTTACCCTAGATATATAAAGAAAAACCCTAGTCACGTTTTTAGAGTTGCTCCAGTTGTATTGTTGCTCACACATTGCTGTTTTATGTAAATCTCTTGTGAGATCTAGAGGAGCTTTCCTTTACACAAAACTTAGGATTTTCGAGATAAAGATTACTTCAACATCTTGATGATCAACTCGGTTGCTACCATTGAAGTTTAAAGAATATCAAGCGTGGGTGCTTGTAGCTGATTGAAGAATCCAAGAAAGAAGGAGTCTGTGGATTCGGAGTTTGTACGTGGTCGTATCAGTAAGTTCTACTGGTGGGTAGTATTAGGAAGTCAAGCGGGGAGCTTGTAATCCTTTTGTATGAACTTCGATTCTTTCATAGTGGATTCAGGTTTGCCTTGAGGATCGGTGGGTCAAATCCTCCCCAGGTTTTTACCGTGTGGTTTTCTAGGTGATCATATCATTGTGTTATTTATTATTCCGCTACTTTATACTTTTGATATGATTATTTGATTACTTTAACCTAGAATTGCATAATTTGACTAAGTAAAAACTTGGCTAATTAATCTAGGCTAACCAATCTGGTTGTTTTTAAGGGGTCTAAAACTGTTCAAGTGGTATCAGAGCAGGTAGCTCTCTTGTTAGAGATTTTTTATCTCTAAGCTGATCCTTGACCCCTATTGTCATGGAGCATGGATACTTTCTTGTTGTTCCTCCTCACTTTGATGGGAACAACTATGCTTATTGGAAAGTAAGGATGAAAGCATTCCTGAAATCAATTGATGAGAGGGTTTGGAATTTCGTTGAATACGGATGGCAAAAGCCCACTATTCTTATGAGTGAGTGGTAAACTTCTGAAAAAGAAGCAGCAGGCTTCAATAGCAAAGCTATGAATGTCATCTTTAATGTTGTTTCTATGAAGGAATTTAAGAGGATCTCTAATATTGAGGTTGCTCATACTGCTTGGAAAATCCTCCAAACTATGCATGAAGGCACAAAGGCAGTTAAGATCAATAAACTGCAGCAATTGACTTCTAGATTTGAAAGCATTAGAATGTCTGGTGATGAATTTTTTGATGAATTCTATGCTAAATTGAATGACATTGTTAATTCTGCTTTTAATTTGGGTGAAATCTATGATCAACCTAAAATTGTTAGGAAGATACTTAGATCTTTAACTAAAGACTTTAGACCTAAAGTGACTGTCATCACTGAAAGTAAGGATGTGGACTCCATCCCTGTTGATGAGCTTGTAAGATCTCTTCAGTCCTATAAGTCTGACCTACCTAAAGTGAACAAATCCAAATCAATGGCTCTTAAGTCAGTTGATGATGTTGATGGTGGTGGATTTGATGATGAGCTCTCTGCTACAGAGATTGCGTATCTTGTCAAAAACTTTAAAAACTTTCTTAGGAATACCAACAGAAAGGCAAGAGGTACATACACTGCTGAACTTAGAAATTTTAGGAAGAATGATCCCACTAAGGTTAATAACTTTGAAAAACCTAGAGAAAAAGTTGATCAATCTTCAAATAATTCCTTAAGTCCTCAGTGTTTTGGTTGTCAAGGGTATGGTCATGTGAAATCTGAATGTCTTACATTCTTGAGGACTAAGGGTAAAGCTATGGCTGTAACCCTTAGCAATAATGAGGTTTCTAATGATGAGTCCAGATTTGATGAGAATGGAAACTTCATTACTTTCACTGCAACAGCTGTAGTCAATGAAAGTGTATCTGTTGAAGAGAACCCTTCTGATGGGGAACTATCTAAGGATGCAGATCTTCAATAGGCCTACAGTAAACTTTGCAAAATTGCTGCAAGAGATGCTATGAATATTGAACTTGGCCTGAAGAAAATTGAATCTCTTGAGCTTGAAAAGAAAAATTTGCTTGTTAAACTGTTTGATACTAATGATCTTTTGAACAATGTTAAATCTGAGAACGTGCTTTTGCTTGATAAAATTAAAACTTTGGAACATGATTTATCTGTTACTAGATCTGCTAGTTCTAAACTTGATTACATGCTGAATGTTCAAAAGTATCCTTCTGATAAATTTGGGTTAGGATATGTTGAAAGCATCTTTGATTCTGTACCACATTCCACAAATTTTGTTCCTTCTTCTTCTTCTGAACCTTCCGTGAGTGAGGTTGTGAGTGAAATTGTCAAACCCCCTGTGAGTGAGGTTGTCAAACCTGTAGAAGTTTCACCTTCTAGGAAGATTAGGGTTGATGTAAGAGAGTCTAAACCTAAGGATTCTACCCCTTCTAAGGACAAGATGCATGGTAAACCTACTTGGGTTTGTCATTATTGTGGTAAGTCTAGACACATTCATCCTAACTGTTACAAGCTTCAAGCTGCTAAGAGAGCAAACAAACTAAAAGTGTCTGTACCTCAAGCACAAGATCCTATGACACTTATTGGTGAATTGGTAAAGGTGTTGAACCTTTATTCCAAACCTGAAGTTGGAAATCACTCGAATATGAATAAGAATTCCAATGCTCGTTGTGCATCTAAAAGGTTTTGGATGCAAAAGACTCGTCCTAATTGAGTCTTTCTGACATGATTCTTGTGCTTCACTACTCTATCCTCTGTGACCATTGTTCTTTGACATTTGTGTTTTTGTTTTTTTTTCTAGGTTTTGCATTGCATTACATTCATGCATTTCATTCTAGGATTTATTTGTTTTCTCTTTTAATAATAATAATAATAATAAATAAAAATAAAAAAGGAGAAAAGGAGAAAGCAAAAATATGTTTGACATTATGTTTCTTGGTTTTTGAAAATAAGGTTGGTCAATTTATTTACACATAACATGTCTTATATACCTTGTTTAGTTTTGATGAGCTTATTTATTACACTTTACAAGTTGAAAGTTTTGTAGTGCATGTTGTGTGGGAAAGATGTTTATGATATTTATCACTTTATCTTAATCTTGAAATCACATGTTATTTGACTGTCGGACTTGATCCCTTTGAGAAAGGCATATATAACCATCTCACCACTGTTCACTAGCCAATCATGAACACCTTAGTGCATATCATAAGATTTTATGCTCGAGAAAATGTAGCATATGCACAAAAAGAACATAAGATGTAGCCTCTGTTAAATGCTTAATGCTTAAAATTGGTGTGTACTATTAGACTTGATGCCAATTTACTTAATTAAAACGGGTGTGTACTATTAGGCTTGATGCCAAATTTCACCTAATAATAGGGCAAAATTCAAGAAACTTACATGATTGCAAGCTTATAGTCTAGGAGATGTAGGAGTTATAGGATGTAACTCTTTAGGTGATAGTCTCTTTTAAATTTTATGTGATGGATTTTGTAGACTTTGTGACTGATTGCTATTCACATATCACCTCACATGTATCTCAAGTTTTTGCTAGTTGCACACACTACACAAGTTACTCTTTGCTAAACTTTGTACATGTTATTGTATGTGTTTTTGGTCTGACCAACCAAGTTTGAAAATACTTTGAGAATTATGCAAAACATTTTTTTTGCTTGAGAATTTGAAAGGAAGAATGGCTGAAATTTTCTTTGGAGAAACTGGGATTAAAACTTGGGTTTTTGAAAAAACATTTCATCTCATACTCATGCATTTTGTTTCAGTAGTTTAATGCTTTGAGGAGTTATTTTCAAAATATGGTTTGTGTTTTTCAAAACTGTGATTTTTCTAAAAAATTTTGTGAGCCTTTGCCCATTTCGATCGATCCATTCTGATCTTCGATCAATCAAAAAAGTGCTCTAATTTGTTTCAAAATGACTGTTTGATTCGATCGATCAAATGTGTTTTTCGATCAATCGAGAGTCGCGAATTAGGTGTTAAAACACTGTTCTTTGATTGATTCCAAACACTTTTTCAAAAGTTTTTTTTCAAACTTTCTTTCTCTCTCCGACGAGGCAAGGCTCTACAGTCAAATTTTTGTCGTTTTCTTCCGAAATTTTTGCAAAATTTCTCTTTCCTCAAGCCAATAAGTCTGTTTTGTCCTTCCTTTTTAAGTTTATTTACATATTTCATGCATTTTTGCTCAAAATTTCGGAAACTTTTTCTTTTTGGGATTTGTGTTGATTCAAACCTAATTTTGTGAAATTGATCAATGGGCTTTTGTGGGGACATGCTATAAACATGATCTTGATAGTTTAATTTGATCAATTTTGGATTTTGTGAAAAATTTCAAATTCTAGGGTTTCTAATTGATCCGAATTGGGGATTTTGTTCAATTAAGGTTTAATTAATGAAATTGGTTTGTTGTATTGATGAAATTAGTTATTCTAATCTGTTTTCAACCTTGTGTAATGATCAATTCATCAATTTGTTTCAAAATTTTCAAGTGGTTTTTCAAATTTTTTTAGGGTTTTTGTTAGAAACTCTATGTTCGAACCAATTTTGTGTAATTGAACCTAATTTGAACTGTGTTTACTACATTAGTTCATGCATCATAACATTGTTATTGTTCATGCATCATATAGATTTTTGTTCTATTTTTTACTGTGCTAACTTGCAGTCTACCCTTGGTTTTGTTTTCTTATGTTCTTTTGGTTTTCTCTTTGTGTCTTGGTCCTTTCCTTAGCACTATGCCTAGGAAGACTAGAGCCCGTAGGACTGTACCCTCACCTTCTCCATCCCCTCCTTCCTTTGACCGTGAGAAGTTTTCGAGTGAGAAAAACCAAGAGATTTATGAGAAGCTAAACATTAGGAGAAAGATTTGGGCTGAGCGTTTTGTTCTCTTAGATGAACTTGATCCTACCATTAGGGCAAACTTTGAGCGTAAGGGCTGGTTACCCTTGGTGAATATTTCTGATCCTCCTCCACCTTCTGCCTTAATTAGAAAGTTCTTTTCGAACATCTCTATCCACATCTATGATTCCAACACTTTAGTAAAGAGTTGGATAAGAGGTGTAGAGTACACCATTACTCCCAAGGTAGTGATTGATGCTTTAGGGGTACCTTTGGTCCAAAATCCTGTCTATCCTTATGATGAGTCTCCCGAGTTGAATGATGTCTTGTCTTACATCACTAGGACTTCTATCCAGTGGGGTTCTGATCCTCAGATCACCTCTGCTGAGCTTTCTGGGTTACACTATCTTTTCTTTAGGATAGCTTGTCATTCTATCTGGCCCATATCTCATGTTCACACCATTCCTCTCGAGAGGTGTGTATTTTTGTTCGCTCTAGTTACTGATGCTCTTATTAGTTTTCCTCATCTTTTTCTTCGTTCTTTGAACGATGTTTATAGGAGTTCATCTTCAGCTCATGTTCTTGTACATCCCTATTTTCATTCATAGGATTTTACTTTATCTTGATCTTAGTGGCTTCCCTTCCTCTGAGCATGTTCATGTGATTGCTCCTATAGGTGCGTCTTTTCTTAGACAAAGGGCTGCTCATCTTCGAGCTGGCTCTAAACACCCTAGGTCTGAGCCTTTTGGGTCCGCACCTTCTCCCTCTTCTTCTACAAGTCCTACTGGTGAGGATGTTCTTGATCCTGCTAATGATGCTACTGCTACTGATGTTCCTCCACCTCCTTCGACCGATTTTGATGTTCGTCGTACCTTGGAGACTGTCATGACCGTTCAGGCGGCTTATGGTCAGATTTTGGTGGATTTGCTAGATGAGATTCGTCCTCTGCGAGCCGACTTTGCGCATCTTCATTCACCCTCACCACCTCCCTTTGATGATGACTTATGATTGCCCTTTGGCATTCCGTCACAAAAAGGGGGAGTAACATTTTGTATATCATTTTTGAGGATATTCATGTTAGGGAGAGTAACATTGATTGATATACATGATTTATATTTGATTCTTGTTGCTTTATGATTCACTGCTTATTGATTTATATTTTATGAGTTGTTCATTAATATATATCTTTATTATGTATTGTGTGAATCTTACAAGAATGTTATACCTGTTTATATACTATTTTCTGTCACACATGCGTTTATGCGTTTGTTGAGTATTTCAAGAATATACAGGTTGATTTAATTGAGCTGCTGTCTATACTTGCAACTGATGGATAGTAGTTAGGATTGAATTTTAGTCTTTATGAGCATTATTTTGTAAAAGGCTTTTTAATTATAAACTTTGAGCTTATTATTTGTGTTTTGTCACGGATTGCCAAAGGGGGAGTTTGTTAGGTTATAAAGATTTAGGATTTTATGTATTTAGAACTCTAATGTGTAATGTTGGCAAACCATGATCAAAAAAATGTGCTTAATCTTGTTTAGGTTTGCTCAAAGTTGATAAAATATTGTAAAGTTGGAATCGAGTGATTGTAGATGCATTGGGGCATTTCGATCTGGCTCGATCAATCGAAGGAAAGGCTCGATCGATCGAATCACGTACCAGATGCGTTTTCTGCAGTTTTTCCAACTCAGCCCTAACTCATTAAACGTTTTGGGTTTTCTATTTTTATACTAGGTATATAAAGAAAAACTTTAGCCACGTTTTTAGAGTTGCTCCAGTTGTATTGTTGCTCATACATTGCTATTTTGTGTAAATCTCTTGTGAGATCTAGATGAGCTTTCCTTTACACAAAACTTAGGATTTTCGAGATAGAGATTACTTCAACATCTTGATGATTAACTCGGTTGCTACCATTGAAACTTAAAGAATATCAAGCGTGGGTGCTTGTAGCTGATTGAAGAATCCAAGAAAGAAGGAGTCTGTGGATTCGGAGTTTGCACGTGGTCGTGTCAGTAAGTTCTACTGGTGGGTAGCATTAGGAAGTTAAGCGGGGAGCTTGTAGTCCTTTTTTATGAATTTCGATTCTTTCATAGTGGATTTAGGTTTGCCTTGAGGATCGGTGGGTCAAATCCTCCCCAGGTTTTTATCGTGTGGTTTCTTGGGTGATCATATCATTGTGTTATTTATTATTTCGCTGCTTTATACTTTTGATATGATTATTTGATTGCTTTAACCTAGAATTGCATAATTTGACTAAGTAACAACTTGGCTAATTAATCTAGGCTAACTAATCTGGTTGTTTTTAAGGGGTTTAAAACCGTTCAATTATTTTTGTGCTTAAATTTTATTAAAAGTTTATTTTTTGTCCCTAAAATTCAAAAGACGTAGAGATGGAAAAATGAATTTCATAAAGTTTAGCGATGAAAAACACTTTTGGTAGAGTTTAGAGATAAAAGTAATATTTTACCTTTTTATTATCTAAAGAGTATGGAGGATACTCTAAGCTTTTATTTTTGTTTTCTTGTTATCTTTCATGTTATTTTCATTCTTTGTAAATAAAGATTACTTTTAAGGCTTTCTTAAATTTTTTTAGTAAATTAATTAAATGGGAATTTTATTCCATATCACTTAAATTAGGGAGAATTTTTATGGACGGTAGAATCTATACTTTTAGATTTGCGATCAGGAGGTGGTTTTTTTTTTTTTTTTTTTTTTTCTTTGTTTAATATTAGCTTGTAACCTCATGCATATGTATGGATATACCTAAAAGATATAAATTTTAGATGCATAGTATAATTTTTACATATATAATTTAAATAGTATTGATAATTATTCTTATATATTTTTTAACTCTTTAAAAAATCTGAATAAGAATATTATTAGGTAGAAAATGTAAATTGTCAATTTTTTTTTAATTTATTTAAATTTTTTTATGTTCATTAATTCTAGACTCTATATTTTTGTACGTAATAATTCACTTGGGTGGATATTTATGATGTGGTCTCACATTTGACTGCAAAATTAAGAAATAAAACTCTTTCTAAAAATAAATAATTTATGACACATGACTCAAAATTAGATTTCAATTGTAGGATCTAATTGAATTTTTTCTCTAAACTTTACCCCTCTCTCTCTCTCTCTCTCTCTCTCTCTCTCTCTCTCTCTCTCTCTCTCTCTCTCTCTCTCTCTATATATATATATATATATATATAGATAAAAGAGGAGAATCTAATGTAGTCCCCTATGGTCACAGTTCTCAAACACTCTTGGTTGTGTGATAGCTGGGCAAGATTTCTACTGTAAAATTTAGACATAGTTTTGCTTTCTTTTCAGTTTTCACTGTAAAACTCCAGTAGAGCTTCGCATCTGTGCATCATATTGTACTTCACTTTTTACACAATTTTTATGTAAGAACAAAGAATGCTATAGATATTTAACACATTTTAGGACCCTTTTCATGGGTCCATAGCCAGTGGAGTTAAGATTTGATTTCACGGGTTGCAAAATTCATAAGATTGACATGCATGTGTTTATACACTTACTTAGATGTGTAGTACACAAATAGCATGTAAATAAAAGCTAATAAAAACTAAAAGCTGAGCTGGTAAGCTGGTGCCAAACATATACTAATTATATTATATATATATATATATATATATATATGTGTGTGTATATATATATATAGAGAGAGAGAGAGAGAGAGTACAAAATTGTATATACTAAAATGGCTAATATTAGGAGAAAATATGTGAATTCTACACATATAGAGTATAAAATAAGCTAGCAACTTTCATCAATGCCAAATGCACACATATAGAGTACAAAATTGTATATACTGACCAACGTTTAGAAAAAATTAAACATAATTTTTGTGTCACAATTTTTACCATGATTCTGATACGGTAGATTATGATTTCAGAGAAAGAGTTATAATTTATTGTGTTAATAGGGAGCTGGTTACAGTTTGGCACATCAAATTGTAACAAAAGTTGGGACATTACAAATTGTGGTCGAGCCCGGCCCATGAGCCCGTCTTTATCTGTCTTGGACAAAACAAGACATCATTTTCACTGGGTATAAAGCCTGTACGATTTTGGGTATTCTAAAGTGGCGCACAAAAACGACATGATTGTATGAATTGAATATGTTACGTTTGGTTAGGTATCTGCCTTTGCTTTACTTTAGAATAACAGACAGCGCAATGGTCGAAATGAATTGAAGATGTTTTGCTTGGTTATGAAATAAGTCTTGTGGCAGAAGAGAACACCATATTTAAATTAAAAATTTGTAACAATTTGTTAATTTATTATGAAAATATTGTAGTTGTAATACTTTTTTTAATAATAGAAATTAGATTTTTTACTTGTTCCTAAAAAAAAAAAAAAGAATTTAGATTTGATTCAAATTTTACTTCTTGTAAATTTAGTGTTTGTTTGCCTCCAGTTTATTCAATAAGTTTTTAGTTCTTAACTTTTATGTACGATTTTTTTTAAACCTAACTTTTTTTTTTTACATTTTTAAAGTACAATTACATTTTAGTACAATTTCAACAAAAAATTAAATAAGTTAATACTAAATGCACACTAAATTACATTATTTAATAATGTATTTTTATATTACACGTGTATTTTGACAAATTTATACTTTTTTTTTCTTTATATCCATCATGCTTATAAAATTTCAAAACAATTAGAGATTAATAACTATCTTATTTATAAATTCTTTAAATTTTTTTTTTTTTTTTTGGGTTTTTTAAATTGTACAAAACATAAGCTTGGAATCTAATAGCAAATGAAGTTTGACGTAAACGGTATTGATTGTTGTAACATTTATAAAGAATTATATCAGGTTTATCCCACAGATACTTATCAATCTTAATACATAAATACACTACGTAGACCCGATCTATGGGAATATATGAAAGACTGAAACTACCAAATGGTGGTAGTTGGTTCCAACTCACTTTTCCTATTAGTTCCCTTTTGTTTTTTGTTTATTTTTTTAATGAGTGATTAGAGAGAACGAGAATAAATGAAGATTTATAGTAGATTCTTACTCTCATTCCACTCTGCAATTCGCAGCTATGTTGGACACGAGGAAGTGGGGGACAGCTCACGGAGGCCGTGTGGCGCAGGCCTTATAGTGTAGTACTCTTCGATGAAGTGGAAAAGCAGAGATCTCTGTATTTAATACTCTGCTCCAAGTTTTAGATGATGGAAGGTTAACCGATGGCCAAGGCCGTACTGTTGATTTTAGGAGCACTGTGATTATCATGACATCAAACCTTGGAGCAGAGCACCTCCTTTCTGGACTGAATCGACTGATGGTGCAAGGTCTCAATGCAAATTGCACGTGATCGTGTAATGCAGGAGGTATTGAATTACTTTCAATACATAACAAATAAATGTACATATTTCTGTTTTGTTGAAATTGGTTGTAATCCATTTGTTGTTACTTGACAGGTAAGGAAGCACTTCAGGCCAGAGTTGCTAAATAGGCTGGACGAGATTGTGGTATTTGATCCTCTCTCACAAGAGCAGCTGAGGAAGGTTGCTCGGTTACAAATGAAGGACGTTGCAAGTCGGCTTGCTGAGAGGGGTATTGCCTTGGATGTGAGTGATGCTGCATGCCTTGGACTATGTATTAGAGAAAAGTTATGATCCAGTTAGTATTCCTTTGTCCAATCAATCAATCATCAAATATATATATATATATATATATATATATATATATATATATATATATATAAAAATAGAGACTTCATGTTGAGCACATCAGATTTTGCTATGTAGAGTTCTAATTTTGCACTTAATTTTTTTTACCTCTTTTTATTAAGTTTTTTTTTTTTTTACTATTACCCAAATCTTTACTATTATCTCATTAATTGTTTGAGTTTACACCACACATTTCTTTTTTATTCATGTCTTTTAGCATGCCCATTGTTTTAGTATTAAAAACAAAAGCTTAAAAAAAAAAGACTAATATAACTAACCAGTAAGGCACTATGGAGAGATAGAGAGACATGAGAATATTGTGGATTATTAAATGAAACACATTATTTCACTATTTCCAAAATAAAATACTTGAGATTGACAAAGCATTTGTAAGAGAGAAATAGAGGAGTTTGAGTTTGAGAGGCTGCCACCGTTGTCATGCTGACTTCTCACCACTATCAAGCCGCCGAAATCCCTATGGGTAATTTTTTTTTTAATTGCTTCTTACAATGAACTCATTACTAACAAAATTTTATAACAATTATGCTATAATATATATATATATATATTCCAAAATAATCTTACATAAAACATTACAATATTATTTATGCATCACATGAACAACTTACTAGTTAGTTTAAAGACAACTTTTCTCAATACTTTTATTTTCATTGCTGTTGAGTTGACAAGTTGTTAATTGTGGACAATAGAGTAGTGTCAATGTTCAGTCTATATGAATATCAACAACTTGACAATTCAACAACTGTAAAAAATGATGTGAAAAAGATTCTGTCCGAAGTTTGTATCCTGAAGCTTAAATCTGTTTTGCTTTTTGCTTACATGAAAATACTTAATGGTTTTTTTTTTCCCTGTTCAGGTTTATGGTGCTAGACCTATCAGGAGGTGGCTGGAGAAGAAGGTTGTGACAGAGCTGTTAAAAATGCTTATAAGGGAAGAGATTGATGAAAACTCAACAGTCTACATAGACGCTGGGCCTAAAGGGAGTGGATTGGTGTATAAGGTGGAGAAAGAATGGAGGGTTGGTTAATGAAGCCACTGGTCAAAAATCAGATGTTTTGATCCAAATCTATGAGATGATGATGATGATGATGTTGAGACGGATGAAATGGGTAAATAAAGTGTTTCCTTTGGAAAAGGGCAAGTGTGTAGTCCTATGCATCCCTAAAGTGTTTCCTTGTTTTAAGTACTGCTGAATGATGAAATGAAGTGCGGAGTTCCTCCCTTGTATTGTCTACTGAAATATATAAATGGCCTTCTTTTTTCTTTTTTCTTTTTAATATGCTCAGCTTATTCATTTGGTTAATATAGAATGTTACTTATTTTTGTTAGGAAAAAACTTGTTTTACAAAACACATTATGTTATAAAGAGACATGTTTTCAAGTTATAAAAACACGGTGCGTGGAACTGTGTAAAACAAACACCGCATGGTGTAAATTGTTAATGTTCATTTACAAGAAATGATTGGTTTTGAATATTTTAGTTTGGATGGATCTTAGATTAGCCAACCCTTAACCCTAAAAACTTGGGACTAGGATTGTTAAGGGCTTATTTTTGCGAGTTGGGCTATTAGTGAACTAAGGTTGGATTTGGATTTTAAATCAATACATTTTAAATACTTTGATTTCAAATCCACTGAATTTAGATGTCATTTCTAATCCAATAATTTTAAATCTCTTAAATTCTTATTGGATTTGTCAAATCCAAATCCAATGATCTTTTAAAATTATCCAAATAAAATATTTGAATTTTAATAACTCAAATAAAAATTTATATACTCAAATCCTGTCATCTAGACACACCATAAATGTATTTATATTTTATACAATCATTCGGCCCTTAGGTCCAATAAATGTGTACTAGTTGGTTGGGCTAGGCCTACCACAGTTTGGTAACCCCCACACACTTAATCTGAAAAGTAATTACAGTGGCCCAATCCTTAAAAAAAAAAAAAAAAAGGCTTAAAATGAGAACCTAATTAACAATGCCTGTTTCTCTTATATTTGCACCCAAAAGAAAGATAAAAACCTCAGTTTCTGCTTCTGTGATTCCCAGAAGCTATACATATACAAGGGACAAGGGATATTAAAAAGGAAGCAAGGAAACTTAGCCATCTGTACATTTTCAGGGTCAGAAACTCATATTTTGTAATTATCTCTCCAGGATAATTGCTTTGATTATTCCTTCCTGGTATAACATCCCTTGACCCAGTAATATAACCAAAACTTGTCACGAATTTTCAAGTTCATTATGCATTTCCCCCTCTTTTCTAAATACTTGTAAGAACATGAGTATATCACGTCACATGGAAGTTGAATCTAGATTCTTACAATAGTGTCATATGTATACACAAACAGCCGCACATACACGAGTGTGTGTTGGTCAATATAAATGGAAAATAGCTTAGAAGCCCTTGATAATAGACAATTAGCTAATTTGGTATTAGGGTTTAGACGCTTTAAAAGTTGACATGGGACCGCCTCTGTGTTCGCCTGTAGGGATGTTCATGGTGTGGTTTTGGGGCCATTTTTAGCACCATATTTTGCAGTGTGGTTTAGCTTACACCATAACTGCACCACACCTTATTTTTGCGGTCACATGTGCGGTGCAGTTTAAAGTTTAGCCAAAACCACCGCACTACATCTTATTTTTGTAGTTACATATGTGGTGCAATGTATAAGACACAGTTTGAATGATTTGAAGTTAGTATATTTTTCAAATTTTGGGCTTTTTCTACCTAGTCCAAAACTAATTTTTCCCTTTGTTTTAGTCCAAGTTTTAAATTATTGAGCTAGTTTTTTTTTTTTTTTTTTTTTTTTTTTTGGGTTGGCTTTCCTAATCAACACTTGCTAGGATTATCAAACTTTTTTTTTTTTTTTGAAAACTAGGGTTATTAAACTATTAATAATATATTTAATATTAAAAATAATTAAATATATTAATATATAGAGAAGATACGGTGCGGTGCGAAGCGATGCAGTTTATGCGATTTTCTTATTATAAAACCGCAAACCGCACTGCACCATGCAGTGTGGTGTGGTGCAGTGCAATATTACTTGTAGAGTGGTGCGGTTATGCCATTTTGTGGGCAGTTTTGGTACGGTTTTTTCGGTTTGTGCAGTTTATGTGATTTAGTGAACACTCCTAGTGTTAGGGTTTAGAGGCATATACTTGATGTTCATGTCCTTGCCTTAGATTTATGTCTTCCTCCCATATTGGAAATTTATTGCTATTTTCTTTTATAGGTTTTTTCTTCCTTGGGTGCTAAAAGAGGTTTAGTTTTTTTTATCCCCGATTCGTAATTTATGCACAAAACCACTGGATTTTAGACCCATGACCTTACCCTCTATCCATTCTTGTTGGAGGAGAAAGTCCCATTTGGGCTAGGGTTTATTGGCAATATGTCCCCTCTAGGCTGCTTTTACTATTATAGGACTTAAATTTTATTCCAGGGACTGGGGTTCCTGTCAACTAGATGCTAGGGGGCAGAAATGATGAAGTTGATTTTATAGAAGCCCTCTCATGTTCTTTTAGAGAATTAAATGCAGTGTACGTGCAGGACAAGTAATTTAGGGTCATCTGTTTATCAGCAGGAATAGAGTTTAGCCTTTTTGAACAAGATCATGCTATATTATATGCATACCAAATACCAAATAGATGCTGTTGATTATGGGTTCAATTTCTGAACCCTGAATCTTGCCCACCAAGCTTGGCCATTGTAATATAAGACCTTTTATGTGATTTCTTGTAGGGTCATCACTTATTTTTTACTTTTCATTAAAATCGTTCACAGCTCTCTCCATGTCCTGTTTTGAACTGCATGATTTCTTGAATCCTTAAATGCCTTGCTTTCAGGGAATTCTCCAATCTCAAGGAAGGATTTTAAAAAAGATGAGGTTTATGCCGTCATCTTTGTCATCAAATTCTCATATACTGCTGACTGCTCTTGTTGACTCAAGGCATAAAAAGGTTTATAAGGTTAAGAACTGCATCACTGACATTGATCCTGAGAGGGAAAAAGAGGAAAAAGAAAAGGTAATTACTAATTAATTGCATTAAGTAGTGGTGTGTGCTTTATATTGAGAATCATGAATTTCATTTGTCCATTTTCCTGATGGTTTGTAGGCTGAAAGTCAAAACATCAGAGCTAATGTACTTCTTAATCGGAAGAGGGAAAAAGTGAAGCGGAAATATACCCCAACTGTAGACAGGAGGCGCCAACTCTCTCCTGGGTTCTTGGAGGATGCTCTTGATGAGGTCAGCTCTTACTCTTACAATGAATAGGAAATAGATGAAAAAGTAAAACACTTGCCTTTTCCCCCTTCATCTATGGAATTTTATTATTTGACTGGTACTTTTCACCTTGGAGACCACTAACATTGTTTTAGGCATGGAAAAGCCTATAGTCTTCATCTTCTTGTATTATTCTGGAGTATTTTTCTATATATGTTATGTTTTTAGACCCCTTAAACACAAGTTGTTTAACTTAGTTATTTAGCCAAATGATTACTTAAATAAATTATTCAGTTTTAGGTTAACACAATAATATCATATCATGTAAATAATGAGGAAATATAAAGAACACAACGATGTGATAACCCAGGAAAACTTAACCGGTAAAAAAATCTGGGGAGGATTTAATCTAACTATTCTCAAGGTAAACCAAATCCACTATGAAAGAATTGAAATTTGTACAATAAGATTTAGACCACTAACATCCTATTACTACCTCGAGTAGAAAACTTACTACCACAACCACGTGACAGCTTTGAGTCCACGGACTACTTCTTTCCTTGATCTTCAGCAACTACAAGTTCTCCTACTTATGACTTTGAGACTCCACTCAAAGGTTTTAAATATTCTTTAAGTTCTTTAAGCAACAACTGAAACCACCATCAAGTTTTTGATGCAAATCTTGATCTTGATAGCTCTATGTGTGTGTATGAAAGTAAACACCTTTAAATCTCACAAAAGATTCAACACATAACCATCAAAAGACCTCAAAAACGTAGCTAGGGGTTTTTCTTTTATACCTGGAGTAAAACATAAAACCTTACACGTCAAACAGGCTTGGCCTGAATTGGAACTTTTGCAGAAAAATAAATCTGCGTGTGGTTCGATCGATTGAGTCTAATTTTCGATCGATCGAGCCTTGCAGATTTAGTCCAATAAATTTTGCAATCACTCAATTCCAATTTTACAAGTAAACACACTTTGAGCAAGCCTAAACCTAGACTCTATATTTTGATCATGGTTTGCTAACACATTACAAATTGAAGTTCTAATACATTAGTTCCTAAAGTCTTAGAACCTAACAATGTCTGTCTAAGCCTGAACCAATTCTCCTAATTGTACACCAATTTTTAGGATGATCAGACAGATTATTATGATTCAAGACTTTCTCGCCGCCACTTTGAGGAAGATTTGGAAGTTGAAGCTCGTGCTGAGAAACACATTCTAAATGCTAAAAAGGTCTCATGACTTGATCTCTTAAGTGATTCCCCCCACCCAAAGAAAAGGTGATTATTTATTTTGTCTGCTAAGACAAAGTTTCGCTTTTGGTGTTCTAGTCACAGGGACCAAAAGATATCCCTCGCAAGTCATCTTTGCCAACTGCTAAATCTTCTCGACACCTAGTGGATTTCTTTGACAGTGAACAAGAGGAGTCTGAGTATGAAAGTGATGGGAAGGAAGATGAGAATTGTTAAGGGCTTATTTTTGCGGGTTGGCCTATTAGTGAACTAAGGTTGCGTTTGGAAATATTAATTTAGGTTTGGATTTGAATTTGAATTTTAAATCAATAAATTTTAAATACCTTGATTTTAAATCTACTGATTTTAGATGCAATTTCTAATCTAATGATTTTAAATCTTTTAAAACATTTTTGGATTTTTCAAATCCAAATCCAATGATCTTTTAAAATGATCCAAATAAGGTATTTGGATTTTAATAACTCAAATAAAAATCCATATGCTCAAATCCTGCCATCCAAACGCATCATAAATATATTTATATTTTATACAATCATTTGCCCTTTAGGTCCAAAAAATGAGTACTAGTTGGTTGGGCTAGGCCTACCACAGTTTGGTAAGCCCAACACACATAATCTAGATAGTAATTATAGCGGCCTAATCCTTTAACTAAGCATAAAATGAGAACCTAATTAATAGCACCTATCTCTCTCATGTTTGCACCCAAAAGAAAGATAAAAACCTCTATTTCTACAAGGGCCAAGGGATCTTAAAAAGGAAGCAAGGAAAATTAGCTATCTGTACATTCTTCATTTTATTATCCTCAGCTGTTCCACTCATTGTTTCAAATCATCATACTTGCTTTAAGTTTTGTTCATTAGACCTTTTTTTTACTCTAAGCTTTCAAAATCGAGTACTGAGTTGTGTTGCCCCACTAGCTTCCAAGACCCATACTTGGATAGGGTTTTGGGTTGGGTTCTCCAATTATTTTTGGTGTTTAAGACAAAAGATTCCGTAACAAGGATTTTAGAGCATTTGCATTAGTTTGTGTAAAAAATTTTGTTTACATACTTACTTTTTAAAACATTCTACATCAGATTATCTATTTTACACTATATTTTATTAAAATATTAATTTTTCTTGATTTTTTTAATTGTTTCTCTTTCTTCACAATTCACACATAACAACTATCATCCACTTTCTTCCTTCGTCCTTGAGGAATGTAAAGAAAAAATAAACAACTAAATGTAAAATGCAAGGTTTTCAAAATCGCAATCCAGATCGTAAAATTGCACAATTTTACGATCTCACCTCACCAAAAAGATTAAAATCATAGCAAGATCACAAAAATGTTAAGATCATCGGTCGGATCGTGTAAGATCGTATAGGATCGTAGGATCGTATGGGATCCTACCAATCCTATCGATCCTACCATTTTGCTTCTTTTTTTTTTTTTTTTTCTTTTTTTTTTTTTTAAGTGGGATTCATTTGGGTCATTTTGGTCCAGTAAGATAATCCACGATCCACCTAAAGGTCCTAAACCCACAAGCCCAATGGGTTATAGAACCCAATAATAAATTGAAGTCCCAAATTTACCCCTGTATCAACAAAAAATCTCAAAAAAAAAACCTTTAGTATTAAGTTTAGCGTTTTCAAAAACAAAACCTAAATATTTTAGAAACATTAAGCTCCAGTAGACCAGCACCTTTGTCCTGCACCTCCATAGTCCTCTATCAAAAACCCAACCCCTCTCAACACTCTCAATGGTGAGCCATCGCTACCTTTAAGCTTTCTTAAGTTTAATATTTTAAAAAACAAAACCTAAAATATTTAGAAACATTAATTCAGTGCCAACACCTTAATCTCATGCCTCCTTAATCCTCTCTCAAAAACCTAGCACCTCTCAACCTTTTCAATTATGTTGTTGTGATCCATCCTATCGCTACCTTTAAGCTTTCTAGTAATTTGTTTTGGTAGTTAGTAGTTTATCATTTATTTGTACTTTGATAGCTTGATTCCAGATTGTTGTATTGTGTATATGATTTTGACAAAGCTTTTAAGGTTTTTACTTTTCTATTTTGTTAACTAAATTAAGTACTTTGGCTAGAAAGAAAATTAAGCGAAAAAATGCACCAGGAAATAAGTCTGACTTGGGATGGGAACATGGTGTTGAAGTAGGTTCAAGGCAAGTTCAATGTAATTATTGCAAAAAAAATTCATAGTGGGGCTATATATCGGCTGAAGCATCATTTACCTGGGACTAGGAAAAATGTTTTAGCTTGTCCTAGTGTGCCAAAAAAGGTGAGGGAAAAATTTGTGGCTCCTTTGTATGCCCAAGCTGAAGCATCTATAAAAAAGAAAAGGTGGTATACCATAGAAGAAAAGGATGATGACGGTGATGATGAATTAGTTGAAGTACAACAACTACATTCATCAAAAGGGAGGGGTAGACACATAGGCTCCATGGATAAGTTTGTTACAAAAAAAAAAAAAAAAAAGAGCAAGTAACAATGAATTGTGTGTTTAAAAATGGAGAATGTGATCTAGTGATCCAACAATTTGCTAGATTCTTCTACACTAGTGCCATCCCTCTTAATTGTGTCAAGAATCCATAGTTTTTGCGAATGATTGATATGATTTCAAGATTTAGAATTGGCCTCAAGCCTCCTTCCTATCATGAGATTAGGGAGACATGCTTGACGAAAGAGGTAGATTTTACACAACAAATGCTTGAAGAATATAAGGTTGAATGGAAAAAAACAGGTTGTTCAATTACGTCTGATGGCTGGTCTGATAAGAAAAGGAGATCCATTTGTAATTTTTTGGTGAATAGTTCTAAAGGAACCATTTTTCTATACTCTATAGACACATCTGACATATCTAAAACAGCTAAAAAAGTTTGTCAAATGTTAGATGAAGTTGTGGATTGGGCTGGAGAGGAGAATGTTGTGCAATTGGTGACTGACAATGCAGCAAACTACAAACTAGCTGGAGAGATGTTGATGCAAAAGAGAAAGTGCTTGTTTTGGACTCCATGTGCTGCCCATTGCTTGGATTTGATGCTTGAGGATTTTGAAAAAAAGATTAAGGACCATAAGAACACAATTGCAAAGGGGAAGAATATTACAACGTACATATATTCTAGAGCTATGCTTTTAAATTGGTTGAGGGATTTCACTAAAGGGAGGGAATTGATTAGACCTATTGCCACTAGATTTGCAACATCATTTTTGACATTGTCATGCCTTAATGAGTTCAAAGGAGAATTGATGACGATGTTTTCTTTTGAACAATGGTGGTGTAGTAAATTTGCAAAAACAAAAGAAGGGAAAAGAATTCATGCCATAGTTATGGATAACAACGGCTTTTGGCGACTAGTTGTCAAATGCTTGAAGGCTGCAATACCCCTTTTAAATGTACTTCACATGGTTGACTCTAATACACCTCAAATGGGATTCATTTATCTAGAAATGGAAAAAGCAAAAGAAGAAATACAGAAAAATTTCAATAATATACAAAAGAGGTAACCATTTTATTTATATATTCCTTAAATTTACATTTGTTTTTAATTCATTAGCTTATTAAATATATAGTTTTTTTTAAATATAATATCCACTGTTTTAAATTGTAGTTACAAAGAGATATGGGATATTATTGATGATCGATGGGAAATGCAACTTCATAGGCCTAATTCATTAGCTTATTAAATATATAGTTTTTTTTTTTAATATAATATCCACTGTTTTAAATTGTAGTTACAAAGAGATATGGGATATTATTGATGATCGATGGGAAATGCAACTTCATAGGCCTTTGCATGCTTCAGGATACTATTTGAACCCTTCTATACATTATGATCCTTCTTTTGATCCAAGTTCAGATATTAAATTAGGATTGTATACGTGTCTTCAATGAATGGTTTCGGAAGCTAGTGATAGGAAAAAGATAGATGTCCAACTTGAAAAATTCAAACAAGCAAAGGGACTCTTTGGTATTGAAGTTGCCATACTAGCCAGAAATACTAAACAGCCAAGTAACAATTTTATTTTTCGTTTTTTGTTTTACATTCAAATTCATCTTTATTAGTTGTAGATTATATTCTTAAGACTAAGATATTATAATTCATATATGTATCAGCTGAGTGGTGGGACTCATATGGAGATGACTGTCCTGAATTGAAAAAATTTGCTACAAGCATATTGAGCTTAACATATGGCTCATCTGGTTGTGAAAGAAATTGGAGTGTGTTTGAAATGGTAAGACCAAATGACTTTGGTATATTATGACAAGATGATTTTCCATTTTCTTTCTTAGTAAAAGTTTGTTTCTTCCCCCCTCCCCTCTGTTTGAGAATTCTCAATTAAAATTGTTACAACTATAGGTACATTCAAAAAGGAGAAATCGCTTACACCAGAAAAAAATGAATGACTTGGTCTTCGTTATGTACAACTTGAAGATAAAAGAGAAAAGAGCTAAACCATTAAGTACAAAAGAAGAAATTGGTTTGGAGAATTTGTCTTCTGATGATGAGTGGTTAGCTGCAGATTCTGTAGATTCAGAAGATGATAGTGCAAATTTTGATGAAGACAATGAAGGTATTAATTTATAACTTTAAAGCCTTCCTTTATAGCTAATATTTATACAAGTTACCTATGTATAGTTTGAATATGTGACCACTAATCACTAATTTATATTTGTATACTTTACTTATAAAAAAAAAATTGTATATTTTGTTTATCCATGTTTGGTGATGATGAGGTTTCAAGAGTTGCTGCCAAAGGAAAAGGTGTGCTGGTTCATGATGTTATTGATGAATACCATGAAAATGATGATGGGTCTAATGATGATGATAGTGATGGGCCCCCACCTGGATTTGAGAGAGTTAGGGATTTCGAGGATTACGCCATGGATGTTGATACTAGGAAGGATATAGATAATGAAATGGGATATGACAATGACAGTGATTAGTTTAGAAGAACCTTAGAATGAGAATTCTCTTTTTGATTTCATATTTGTAATTAGCTAGTTTACCTTAGATTGAAAATTCTCTTTTGGATTACATATTGTAAATTTGTTGTTAGCTAGTTTTTATATGCTAACTAGCCTAACTTATTTTGGATTTGGAACTTAGAATTTGGAAAATATTTTCCATATGTGTAGATAATATTTTGGTACTTAGTTGCTAATTAAACATGTACTAAACTTTTTAGATACATTATGTCAAAAGTTAAATATATTTTGTTTCGATAGAGTGATATAAGAACGATGTAGTGTGTACAAATTACATTTTATTATGCAATTTTTTTTTTAATGAATGGATTCATATTTTAAGTGATTATGTAACATACAAAGTCACTATCAATAGATTTTTTGCTTAAAATCTGAAAATAGGTAAGATCTTACGATTCACGATCCGATCCTACGATCCACGATCCTACCAACCTCCCACGATCCTACGTACAATCCCGATTTTGACTACTTTAGTAAAATGAATAGTGCTAGTGTGAATTTAGATGGCTACTGTAGTAAATTTGTAAATTTTACACAGTTACTATAGCAAATTTGTAAATTTATACAGATTGATGTGAATTATTTTTAAGCAAAATTATATAAATTTTACATATTTTCCTATTATACTCGGTGTGAATGCTAGAGTGCCATTAAGTCTTTGTTTTTCCTTAAAACTTCATTATTGACAATTATTTCCAAGGAAACATCACTGAAAGTATGCCTGTTTCTTTGACTAATACAAAATTTCCACACTACATGTTCCAGTCAGGCTGTTTGATATGTACTTTTCCAACTGAGGCACAAGAGATTATTTACTTTATTATAATTTTTGTACTGTGATTGTGGTGTCTGATGCGGGCACTCATTGTTTTTTTAGATGTCAGATGCCTTTGGAAACATCAAATTGCAACAGTTTTAAACTGTCTATTTTTGATGTACTATTGCGCCCATATTCCACTGCATACTTTAAAGATTTGCTAGTTACGTGACTAATTCTAGTTACACTGTAGACGAGTTTTGGTCGTAGTGTGAATTGCTTTGGTCTAGTCCTCTCAAAGGGCTGCCAAAGACGATACAAGTAGAGCCTTTAAAAGAAACTGAGATAAATGTACCGTGCATATAATTCGTGTGGGTAAGGGAATGCAGCTTTTTCTAGGGAAAAAGAAAGAAAGAAGATAGAAGCTCAGAGAAAAAAAAAATGGTGTGAAGAAAAAAGAAAAAGCCTTTGGTCTGACTTTTTTTTCTTTTTTTTTTTAGAATGACTTTGGTCTGACTTTGAGCGTGGCAAGTCTATACAATGGTTCCTACTTATCACGTATTATTATCAAAACGCCACTTAACTCTTAACTGAAAATCTGAAAAAGCATTAAAAAGTTGTTTTCAATTCTCATAGAGCATTAATAAAGTACTAATATAGTTCTATTAGTATTGATAGTGCGCTAATAAAGTTTTAGCAATATTCATCAGAACTATCTTTGCATATGGTACTATTAGTCAAAGATAGTTTTGATGAATGTAGCTAATACTTTACTAATGCTAAAATGAAAAAGATGCCTTCATGACTAACGAGAATATTCTTGCCTTAAAAGGAAAATAGCTAAAGTTTAAGTTAGTTGAGTATAATTAATATAACACGTAGGAGCACTTAATCTTAGAGCTTAAGCTTGAGTTTGAATTAAGATTCAAGCCCTTAGTTGGGAGAGCTTTGTAACCTCTTATTTGTGCACGTATCTAACCCAATGTCTAAGTCAATTCATATTAGCTCATTAATCATCACAATTAAAAAGAACAAAATAGTCTCTTTTCTTTTCATTATGGGATTAAACATTCTCACTAACTTTTCATCTTTCATATTCACTCCCACATCTTTACATTTATGTCATAAAATTTGTTTATTTTAATTAATTAATATTAAAATGCTCCAAACACTCCATCATAATAAAATCTTGAAGTCAATTTCAAGAGTCTTTCATCAACTCTATCATAATAAAATAGGTATGTTGCAGAAGGTTTTTTCTTTTACAGTACATTTACATATCCAATAGGTACTAATACATATAAACATATACATGAACTAAAGAAACGGGAAAGGATCCCATGACTCATGGGAGAGGCAGCATCCGTGTGATTTTCCTTTGTTATGAAATCTTTCTCAATTAACACTCCTCTTAATTTCAAACTATCAAATATTATTCGTTTGAATATCGTTTATTTTTCTGAAAACTGAAAATACACTACAAAAAAATAGGCCTCTGGCCGCGGTTTCAAAACGCGGCTACAGGTCACAAAAACGCCGCCATAGCCCTGTCTATCCTATAGCCACGTTTCTTTAAGCCGCGTTTTTTAAAGCAGCCTAAAATGCGTGACTATAGCCCTCAGAGGGTGTATGGCCGCGTTTTATGACCGCGGCCTAAGCATTGCTGCTATGGCCGCATTTTAAGCACGGCTTAAGTGCTAGCCCTATAGCCGCGCTTTAAACGCGACCTAAGGATAAATCTTAGGCCGTGTTTAAAACGCGGTTGTAGGGAGACCCATGCGGCCGCGATTTAATCGCGGCCGTAGGTCATAGTAGGGGAATTGTGCATATTATTAATTACTCTAAGTCACTTTTTACCCAAATCAACAAAGCTTTGAGTTGAATAGCTGACTGAATTCAAATACAATAATCATGAGTGTAAGCTATTACGTCCTTCACAAATCTGTTAAGAAAATTATTGAACTAGCCTTGGCCCTAATGTAACACAAAATTATACAGTAAATGCTATTAACCTAGCCAGTTATAACCAAATGAAACAGGTAACATCATAGCATTATGTCTTTTAAGTTGAAATTATTTTGTATTTTGAAATTGCTTCTATGTTAAACTACTTCCAAAATGTCCTGATTCTCTATATTTATGCATTTAGACTGTATGCTGGAAGGATTGTGGTTGGATCTGTATCTAATTAAGATAAATTGGTTCTTTTCTTTTGTCTTTTCTTTGAATTTCTGTGATTTTTTTTTCTTTCATCTTCCCCTTTAAAAATCTGCATAAACCTAATATAAGTCAGAGAATGGGCTACTAGGTCATTATCCTAAATGTGGGTCAATACATCATACCATTAAGTTAAAAGTTTTTCGTATGCTAAATAACCAAAAATAATCAAAAGGACAAAGTTTAGCTTCAAACTGGTTTGGAGCTTTCTCCTCTAACCATTATGTGGTGATTCATAAAATATCCACATGTATTATTTAAATAAGTCACATGACATTAAAAAAGTCAAGTGAAAAAAAACTACACATGTATAGTCTCTTTAATCATCAAATAGTGGGTTGAAGGAAGGCAGCTCCAAACCAGTTTGGAGATGAACATTTTCCTAATCAAAATTGTCTAAGTTTTAGAAAGAACAAAGGCAGCTTACTTGTTAGGATTACATTTTATTTCAACCACTTAACAAGTTGAGTTCAACACTTCCCAACACCAACTTACTTTTAAACTTGTCATCAGTTCAATCCAAGTTGGGTACCACCTTTTACCTGAAACCCATGGCTGGACTGCACTGTGACCAGTTCTAGCCGAGTCACTGCTTGTCCAATCCATCATAAGAGGAAAACTAGCTTCCTTGCCAGGTTATACAGGACAGCCTAGGAAATTCCGACATTAGGGTGTCATGCAAAGGGAAAGTTGGGGCGTAAGAGTAGATAAGCAATCAAGGGGCAATTTTGATGGGTAGATTTTGTTAAATCAGCAACAAAAAGAAGCATTGCATAGAGGCATAAACAGAGCCAGCAATGTTTAACATAGAAGTGCTTGAATTATTTTCTTATTCACTCAATGCTCTTTCAAAACATACTACATAGCAAATATATTTGTAAGCTTTATTAATGGCAACCAACCACTTCAATAGTTCAAGAAACAAGAACTGAAGTCAATGACTTCCCATGAAAGATGATTGGGGGGGCAATAGCAACAAAAATACAAAAACCAATATAAAGCTGCATTGTGCTAGATTGATCAATAGACCTATTCATGAGAAGCATGGCTAAGATAGAATTATATATCACATATCGGATAAAACAAGAAAAACCAACTGAACTTCAAGGCACTCTCTGTCCTGCAATTGGAAACAAAGCAATTTTCAACACCCATCAGCACACAAAAATGTCTCATTTGTTTTTATGCTATCACTACTGAAACTCTTTCGAATACAAAAGCACCACTATGTTGGAAATTGAATTACTGTTTACAGAACTAAAAGGAATCTTCCTAATAATAAAATAATTTGAAAATTTCTAGAAACAAAACCATGATGATGCCACTACAAAGAAAGCTCACATTGTCACCAGCAATCACTGAGGTACAGGAATGAAAAGGTCTAAGGTGAAACAAATAAGCTAACGATGAACAGCAGCATAGTTCACGGTACTAAGCACAAAAAGCACAAGTGGAAACATGCTAATAACAGGAAGAAAAAAAAATCTTATAAACCCTTAAGGTCATATCAACAAGATGGATTCAATTAAATACCTCCAACTTGCCCACCTTAGCCCTATGATTCTGGGGAAGTGTATGTAATTCCTCCGTTAAACAGATGCACACACCAACATTTTCAGGTGAGACAATGTTGAGTGAAACCTTTATGCATGACTGAATAGAAAAGAAAAAAAAAATGATTAACTTTATTTATATTAATATGGAAACAAATATATAAACAGAAATCAATTTCATACATCACAATGAACTCCAAAATTTGAAATTGAAGGCATGAGACACAAGCTTTCATACATAATGTTATCAATTATAAAATATAAGTAGCAAAATATTTTCTGCCTTCTTTTTTTTTTAATAAAAAATCTACCAAAAAAAAAAAAAGTAAGAAACTGTGTTATTTTTACTTATACATTCAAGCAAGTGGCAGCAAAAACTAATAAGACAAACAATGAGAATAAAAAATTAAGACAAGCAAGTAAAAAGAGGCACCACACAGCAGGTACACATGTCATTTCACACTAACACTCCTCTTTCTCCCTTTTTTCTACCCAATTTGGGGGATTTTTTTTGGTGGGCCAAAGGATAAAACATTCAAGCCCCACCAAAATCCACCCCCCTTCCCTCTCTCAACAAAACAACAACAAAAAAACTCTTTTCTCCCCACTTTTCTCTCCCACATTTTCCATCCCCCAACCAACATAGTGTAAAAGATGCGTGACATAAATTTGGTCAATTACCAAATGTCAACCCTTACTCAACTAATCTGGCCCTCACATACACTTCCGTTAACCTATACAACCTCAAATACACATTTTCATGCAGTTCCTTAATCAGACAGAAGTTTTCCTACAGAAGCACCAAATCCTATCAAAGAAGTAAAAACTGAAACAATTTATGCAAGTTGTTTTGGTGTGTGCAATCTACCCGAACCATAGTTAGTAAAACATTGTAATTTAAAATTATAATTAAGCATTTAAGAAGGGAATACTTGCATACCTTGTATGGAGTCCTCCTATTCAGCTCAAAAATACCTCGGATTACCGAAGTTGGGGTGACATTCAAAACCCTAGAAATCGAAGCATAAGCAAGAGAAGTTAAAAGTTGCAACCCGAACACCCAGATCGTGAAATTGAAAAATGCATAAATAGAAATTTGAAGGAACGACTGAAAAAGGGGGGAAACTTGCCTTCGCCGACTGGGTGCTTGACAAGTCGCAGGAGTTTTTTGAAGATCAATCTCATAAAGTGGTACGGCGATGGTGCGTGGGTCGGCGATGGCGAGTGAGGTTGAGGATGAACGAAATCGGGTTTTTGAGAGCTGAGAGCAGAGTGATTTCGAAATAGGGTTTTTGAGTCGGTTAGGATGAGTGATTTCGAAATAGGGTTTTCGAAATAGGCTATCTGATTTCGAAGATGAGTGATTTCGAAGATGAGGTGCTCTGTCTGATTTTTGGTTTTTGTATTTATACAAACCCTAGAGCCGTGGTTTTAACATGCGGCTATAGGGTTGGGCCTGAAGCCCCGTTTAGAAAACGCGGCTTGATCCTTAGCTAAAGCCGCGGTTTAAACACGCGGCTTTACACTAGAGTTTGGGCCGCAGTTTTAAAACGGGGCCGTAGCCGGTCGCGTTTAAAATGTGGCCCAATTCCAAAAAACCGCAGCTGGAGGATAAGGCTATGGCCTCGTTTATAAACCGGGGCTTCAGGTCCGGTCTTTAAGCCCCGTTTTATGAAAACGGGGCTGTAGCCCATCTATGGCCGCGTTTTTTAAAACGTGGCCCAAGAAAACGCGGCCCAAAGCCCCCGCGTTTTGTAGTGATACTGTGATAAAATAATTTTTAAGTGTGTGAATAGTACCATAAGATCTATTTTTAATAAAAATTTTATTGAAAAAAAGAGATTTGTGAGTTCTATAAACAGTATACGAGACCCACTAAACAGTGTAGAGTACATGAAAACTGACATCTCAAAAAAAAAAAAAAAAAACCAAAAACAAAGACGCAGTCACTTTCATCAGATCCAATCGCTACCTAAGTCTATCGTCTTTACGAAAAAATTTCTACATGGTCCCCCATGATAAACTTTTGCCACTACGTACAAAGTAAAGAAAACAAAACCTGTCGGGCTGTCAACGTGGCATAATTCAAGCCATACGCTGACATTGAGCATATCAACAAAATGACCGACAGAAATGTGTTTTAGGATCAAAGCTTTGATAATCTGTGGCCAAGGTGTCATGGAGAGGCAACCAATACATGTGCTAGTCATCCCATGTCCAGCACAGGGTCACGTTGCCCCTCTAATGAAGTTGTCACACAAGATCGTTGATCACGGGATCAATGTCACATTTGTTAACACTGAGTTCATACATGCAAAACTCACAGCTTCAATGGCAGTGAAGAGTGAAGAGAAGAGCCCAATAAGACTGGTCTCAATCCCAGATGGACTAGAACCTGGGGATGATCGAAAAGACACTCCTAAGCTGTTAGAAAGTATTGAAAAAGTGATGCCAGGCCATTTGAAGGACTTGATTGAGAAAATTAACCAGTCAAATGATGATGATCAGATCAGTTGTATCATTGCTGATACAACGGTTGGGTGGGCACTAGCAGTTGCTGAGAAGATGGGAATTAAAAGGGCTTCAGTTTGGCCTGCTGGACCAGGAAACTTGGCATTTGCATTACATATTCCGAAGCTTATTGAGGAGGGAATAATAGATATTAAAGGTAAAATCTAGCTCAATGCTATTTTCAATTTCAACTAGTTTATGTTATCAAATAGATTTTTCTTTACATGTTGGGAGCTTATTGAATAACTCATAATCAAGCATCTTCAGTGTTTAATATATGGAACAGGAGAGGAAAGGAGAAATAAGGAATAAGATATAATAGTCCACAGAAATTTTTTTTTTTTTTTTGAAGGAACAGAAATTTAAAATTATTATTATTCATCTATTATCATAAAATATATATTAAATAAGACGATATTTTTGCTAATGATTAAGATTAGGGTAAATTATGAATTTAGTCACTAATATTTCAAATGTATCAATTTATTTTCTAACCTTTCAGTATTATGTCAAAATAATTGGTCAAGTAGTGGATAAAAAAAAAATACTACATAGCTAATGGTTAAAATATTAGTTTTTATGCCATTAAGCTGCCAAATATCCTTAGTTTAAAAAATAAAATAAAATAAAATATTTAGAATTAGTTTATTTTGGTAATTTTCTTTTCTTTTTCTTTGCTTTCTCAGTTGCAAACTAGGATTAAAAACCCAAAATTCATTCATTCAAAACTGAATTTCCTTCATTTTCCCACATTTTCCCAATAACCAAACAAGGAACCCGTTTAAACAATCCAGTTGGGGTCTAATTCTCTAATTTTTATGACACCGATCACATATTCCCACCTACACTTATCTTACGCACATTGATTTGACATGCTGTTTGTAGTCTAGCTTTTGTTGAGCCACTGTGCGATAATTAAAATCACTTTATTTATTTAGAGTTTTTCAAGCTAAAAAATGATTTGACATCAGTTTATTAGATGAAATAAATATGTGTGACAAATTTATGTGATATTTATCAGAAAATATAGATGAAAGGGTTGTTGATGAATAAAATTTTAAGATGTAAAATTCAAAAACTTTCAAAATTTAGGAGTATAGTTTGTACTTTAGCCTAGATATAATTGTACACATGGGTACAAAAAGGATAAAACCTTTTGTGTGTGTGTGTGTGTGTGTGTGTGTGTGTGTGTGTCGAAGTAGCAATGTGGAGCCTTGGTTTAACCTATAGCCTTACACAGGTCCTACCCTTTGTGATTTCATCTTGTAACTTGATCGATTTTAGTAATTGATACCACTCATTGTAACCTACGAAGTATGGACTTGGATACAGGTACATGTATGACATAGTGACACAGCAATTTTTGAAAAATTAGTACTTGGATAAGGCGGAATACGTATACAAATTAATTATTAAATATTGTTAAACATTTAAACATATATCAATTTAAGAGAAATAAATGGCAATAAAGTGAATTCATGACTAATATATGATGTTTAGAAATTAGAATAAAAACTAAGAATAAGATCTAAAAGAGTAAATAAAAGATAAATAGATAAGTGTTCAAGATTAATACTATAAAGAAATAAAAGATAAGTGTCCCTCCTATATCCTGCAATTTTTCAAAAAACAAAAAAAAGGACATGATTGGTAGTTGGTGAATAGCATGGGGCTAAAGTTAAATACCCATAATTCATTCATTGAAAGCTCACTTTCCTTCATTTTCCCACATTTTCCGAACCAAACAAGGAACCTGTTTAAACAGCTTGGTTGGGATCTAATTCTCTAATTTTATGACACCGATCGCATATTCCCATCTACCCGTATCTTACGCACACTGATTTGACACACGTTTTTGTAGTCTGTAGTCTTGGTGCTAGCTTTTGTTGAGCCACTGTGGAGTAATTAAAATCACTTTATTTATTTAAAGTTTTTCAGGCTACACACTGACGTGACTTTAATTAATTAGACAAACTAAACACACGTAGCAAATTTATGTGACTCATAACAAAAAATATGGATAAAGGAGCTACTAATGCAAATAAAATATAATTTTAGAGTGTAAAATCCTAAGACTTTCAAAATTTAGGAGTGTAGTTTGTAATTTATGCTGTATATAATTATAAGCATATGCATAAAAAGGCTACAACCATTTTTTTTTGGAAGCAGCAATGTGGAGCCTTGGTTTAACCTAAAGCCTTACATGAGTCCCACACTTTGTAAATTCATCTTGCAACCTGATCAATTTTAGTAATTGTTACCCCTCATTATAACCTATGAAGTATGGCAAAATTTGTTGAATAGTAAAATTTTAGAAAATTTTTTGGTGAATAGCATGCGGTTGAAGTTAATTAGTTAAGTAGATTGTTTTTGAAACTTGAGTTTGAAGTTAATTAGTGTACTTAACTAATTAACTACGTCTATGTGCTACTTTCTTAAATTTTTTCTAAAAACATGCTATTTGGCAAATTTTGCCTATGAAGTACAGACATGGATACAAGCACAGGTATGAGATGGTGATATGACAATTTTTGAAAAATTAGGACTTGGATACTACGGAATACATATATTAATTAATTATTAAATATATTTTTATTTTTAAATATTGTTAAGCATTAAATATAGGTGAAACTACACTATTAGTCTCTGAAGTTTATCCTGTGTGCACAATTGGTCCCTCAAGTTTGAAGTGAGCATAATTAGTCCTTTAAGTTTTAAAACTGAGTTGTATCCGTCCTTTTACTAACTTCTGTTAACGGTGTTACTTACGTGGCTAACTTATAATGACTTGACTATTTTTTTAATGACGTGGCATATTTTTAATTAAAAAATTACAAACAAGTGAGAAAAAATATTAACCGGTAACAAATTAAAAATAAAATAAAATTTTCTACCTATTGTAAAAACCCACAGCGAGAGAGAAAGGGAGAGAGGAAAGAAAACAAACCCTTGTGAAATTGTGATTGTATGATCTTGAAAGGGAGAAAGGATGATTATATGATCTTGAAATTGTGAAATTGTGTTTGAATAGGTGCGGAACGTCATGATAGAGAATATTGACAAAGTTTTAGAAAGAGGCAATCGCCTTGAATTGTTGGTTGACAAAACTGCTAACATGCAAGGAAATACCTTCCACTTCAGAAAGCAAGCTCGTCGCTTCAGAAACACAGTGTGGTGGCGAAACGTCAAGCTCACGTATGTTCTTGAACTAAAACTTGCATTAGAGAGAAGATGGATGAAGCATTTGTTTTTTTTTTTGTTTATGCATCTATAGCGGAGAGGTAGTGGATCGTCAATGGTTGTCGTCGGCGGCTGCTAAGGCTTGTGCTGTCGCTGGCAGCGGCAGCTATGGCTTGGGCTATTGCCGGCAGCGGCTAGGGCATGGAGTTTCAGGCGGCTGGGGTTTGATTTCTTTCCTCTCTCCCTTTCTCTCTTGCTATGGGTTTTACAATAGGCAGAAATTTTTTTTTTTTTTTAATTTGGTACTGGTTAATATTTTTTCTCACTTGCTTTGTAATTTTTTAATTAAAAATATGCCACGTCATTAAAGAAAATGTCAAATCATTGTGAAGTTAGCCACGTAAATAACACTGTTAACAAAAGTTAGTAAAAGGACCAATACAACTCAGTTTTAAAACTTAAGAGACTAATTGTGCTCGTTTCAAACTTGAGGGACCAATTACGCACATAGGGTAAACTTCAGGGACCAATAGTATAGTTTCGCCTTAAATATATATCATTTTTTTTTTTTTGGTTGAGAAAGAAAGGTAATTCATCAATAAAAAACTAGATCCAAAGGTCAAATATATATCGATTTAAGAGCAATAAATGATAATAAAGTGAATTCATGGCTAATATATGATGTTTAGAAATTAGAATAAAAACCAAGGATAAGATCTAAAAGAGTAAAATAAAACATAACTACATAGTATTCAAGATGAGATTAAATTTTATAAGGATGTGGTGTAAAATATAAATTTTACCCTGCAATTTTAACATGTCACATCATCATATTACATATTAAAGAATATGCACAACCACACTCAATCAATTCTAATAACCATTTAAAAACCCAACTTAACTTTAGTTAATTGAGATGTTATTATATGTGGTAGGATGTATTGAGTTTTAAGTAAAAATTTGATGAGACAATCTCTTATTGGATGGTGTAAAACATAGGTTTTACACCATATCCTTACTGGATTTGGACTTCTTCAAGATTAATACTAAAAAGAAACAAAAGATAAGTTTCCTAGGTGTGTCTCGTGTCTGACACGAGTACAGTAGCCCAAATGAAGTATCTGTACTTTCTAGGTTTTAACCCAGTAGAACACCAATTCACAAATAGAGTAGTCCACTTGACAAACAGTTAAGTCCAGAACAGGTGGATTTCCTTCTGATTTCCTTGAGGTGTGTTTGGTGATTATTGGGTCAGTGGAGGCCGATTTAAACTAGTGTTGTTTTACTATGGGTTTAATTTACCCAGGTTGGGTTAAGTTCACTTGAATTGGATTTGAGACTGGGCTACTTTTATATTTAGTTGAGGGCATGTTGAACTTTGCACTATAGAATATTCCCGGAATTCAAAGATTTTGTTAAATTTAATTGATGGAATAACGAAATTAGGATATTTGCTTATTTTCGAAAAATGGAGAATGGAGATTAGTTGGTTTCAAATATCGGGGGGAAATTGTAAACTACCCCAAACATAAAAGAAGAAAATGTTTTTTTCCCCTATAAAATGAAAGCCTTTTGACTTGTTGCTTTCCTCTAGGGTTGCCAAGTTTTTGAAACCCTCATTTTCCCACTACAGTAGTTGAACTATTGAACATTCACCATCTTTTTGATTTTATTTTATTTATTAAAAACCAATTCAACACAAAACAAATCCTAATAAAATTAGGCATGATCTTCTCTAATCAAATTCTAATTAAATTGGAAAAAATTGGAGGGGATCTTATCATGGTATGTTCTTTTCCATAAATTTTCTTATTTGGCCTTTTATTTTATAATATTTAACAATTAAATATGTATCATATATATTTTTCTGTTTAACTTCCTCATGCATTACATGGGTTAGCGGTTAATATATATATACACACACACATGATTGGTAGTTGGTACTTGTTTAATTTTGATAAAACAAAATAATTGAACCACTCTGCAGGAACTCCAGTAGAAAACAACTTGATTTGGTTGTCAAAGGATATCCCGGCATGGAGTAGCACTGTTTTGCCTTGGAGCTGTCCAGGAGACTCAAAGACACAAAAATGTTTTTTTGAATCTTATGCTAAAATGACCCATTATCTCAAACTATGCAATTGGCTACTCTGCAACTCATTCTATGAACTTGACTCATCGGCCTGCAATTTAATTCCTGGGATCATACCTGTTGGCCCCTTACTTTTGGGCAATCAATTGGGCAGTCATGCCGGAAGCTTTTTGCCTCAAGATTCAACTTGTCTAAGCTGGCTTGATAAACAAGCTGTGGGTTCGGTCATTTATGTTGCCTTTGGCAGCATAGCAACCTTCAGCCAGCAACAGTTTGATGAACTAACTCTCGGTCTTGAACTCATAAGCCAACCATTTTTATGGGTTGTCCGGTCAGACGTAATTGGGGGACTGAATTCTGAATTCTGGGATGGGTTTAGAACGAGGATCGTTGATTGGGGAAAGATTGTTGAATGGGCACCTCAAGAGAAGGTGTTAGCACACCCTTCTATTGCATGTTTTCTAAGCCATTGTGGATGGAATTCAACCTTGGAGGGTATAAGCATGGGAGTCCCATTTCTATGTTGGCCTTACTATGGAGATCAATTTCATAATAAGAGTTACATATGTGATGTTTGGAAGATTGGTTTAGGGTTGAACCCGGATGAAAATGGCGGGCTCATCACGAGGCATGAAATCAAAACGAAAATAGAAACACTGCTTTCTGATGATGGTATAAAAATCAATGCACTGAAGCTGAAGGAAATAGCTAAAAAGAGTGTAACTGATGGTGGATCTTCTTTTAAGAATTTCAAAAGCTTTATTGAACAAATAAAGCATTAAGGGTGCTCAAAAGTGTTATTATTATAGTTTTTTAAGTGTGTTTGAATATAATTTTGAATTGTGTTCCCGAAAAAATAAAACTTTAGAGTGAAAGAAACAGTGTGTGCATGTGTAAGGATTTGAATTGCGTTAATGGCTTGCAATGTTAGGATCATTTAAACTAGCTTTAAATGTTGCTTATATACTAAATGAACTTGCAGGTTACCTATTTTTGTTGATTGAAAATGATCATCTACAAAAAAAAAAAATGATTGGTTCTGGATAATTTAGTTTGATGGATCTTAGACTAGCCGACCTAAACCTTAAAAAATTTGGGACTAGGATCTTAGACTGCTATTAGTTTTTTGTTTTCCCCCCAAACTTCGTTAATTAGATAAAAACTCTTATCGACTTTTCCTCTATTGGTTTATCAATTCTTTGGATAGACACAAAGCTTAATTGTTGATATCAATTTCTTTCTAAAATTCTCATATTGTAAATTAAACTTTTATACGGTATATGTTATGAGTTATTTATCATTGTTCTTAAATCTTATCATCTTTTTAGTACTAGTTTTTATATTTTGGTTTTTAATACAAGACCCCTTTTCTTTTTTTTTTTGCTGGGAAAAAGGATTTGTGAAGACCAAGAAAGTGATTATAGGAGTATTTTCGAATTTGGAAACTATTCTCAACAAGAAACCAAACCAAAACCTCCTCCTTTGAGAGGGAGAGAACAAATGTATGGTGTCTAAGTTTTTTGAGAGAGTGGAATATGTCATCCGAAAAATGCTTCTGGTGAGTGAGTTAAGGCCTAAGGGAACATAGTGATAGAGGTTGCTGAGTTTCAATCATTTTTGTCTCAAAGCAACAATCAGGTTAGCCTAATTTTTAGCATTTTTTTTTTTTGCCCCTCCCCTTCTACTCAGTACTAAATTATATACAAATTTCTTAGCATGTTAAATATTTCAGAGCTCATATGTTTTTGCTGGTTTAGGTTTATTTAATAATTTTTCTTAATTCAATCTTTGCCACATGTACGAGTAAGTAGTCTAGGACACAAGTCAAAACTCCTATATTGTAATTTGTCTCACTCTCCTTAAAAGTTACCATAGTTTTTTAGTGAAGTTTGTAATATATATATCTTGGTGTTAAAAGTTAAAACTACATTTTTTTTCCCTTGTGTGTATATTGTGTGTGTTTGTTTCTAAAATAATAAAAAATAAAAGAAATAAAAATTAAGTTTTCCCCCAGTATTTGGCTATAAGATGAAATGGACAGAAAATTAAAAAAGATCATGAAGTTTTAGTTCTTATAATTTTTAAAAAAATTCTTCTTATCAACTTTTAGTAACAATTTTTTATTTTAGTTTTTAATACAATTTATTTTTTCAAGTTGATGTGCAGGGTTTTATAATTCTCCAACTATAACCATCTTTTCTTTTCTATAATAGTGCCTTTAGTATAGGGCTTTTCAAGTTAATGTACGTGATAAGAAGACAAGTTTAAAGATTACACTGACAATACTTTATTAGCCCTAAATTTTCTAAGTAAAACAAAATGCAAAAAATATAAGATTATACTAGTAGTATTTTATATGCAGTAGTGATAGGTTTTACTTTATTCGCAAACCCTATGTCTAGATGCTTTATCTAAACCAAGTACATTAAAATTATTAACATAATTTATTTTAGGTGAAATTCTATTACCAAAGCTTTTTAAAATTAAAATATTACTTATATTAAAACTTAATTATTAGAACTTTCAAAATATTAAAGAGAAGTTTCACTACTTGGATTTTGATAATAACTTCGATTTACATGATATGCATTTCTCATGTAACTTAAAATCATTTTTGTTCTTATATTTTTACTATCTATTTTATAATTAAATTTTAATAATATATATATATATATATATATATATATTAGTTGACATATGAATCTTAATTAAGTCGTGCATCGTATGAGCATAATACTAGTAAGTCATACTATAGGCATTGCTAGTATACTAGCAATTTTTATGGTTCAATAGTGTTCTATTGAAAATTTTTAAATTTTAAATTTTTTTATCACTCCTTGATATTTCTGATTTTTTTTTTCTATTAGGGGGCGTTTGGTTCGCCGTGATGTTACATTACACCATAATATTACATTATTATAATCTTACATTAATGTAATCTCAATACAAAAATACAATATTTCATTGTTTAGGAAGGTGATGTGATTAAGGCTATATGATATATTTTGTAATTTTAAATTATGGTAATGTTAGAAAAAAAATAAAATAAACCAAAAATTTTAATGTTATATCTTCGCAATGTACATCACATCAAAAGCACATCACATTAAACCAAACGCTCCTTAGAGTTTTTCTATGTATTGTACAACAATTGGTTCTATAAAAATTAAAATTATGCAACTACTCCTTGCCCTACACTCCCTTAAAAGTTATCATGACTTTTGTTTGAAATTTGTGATGTGTCTTTATGTCAGAATTTATTTCCCCCTACCTTGTGTGTGTGTGTGTTTGTTTCTCAAAAAAAAAAAAAAAATGATATGCAACTAATTTTCTTAAGTTATAAGAAAAGAAAAGAATTAAAAAACTACTCAAAGTAATTGGGTGTGTCCATATACAAGTGATTGTTTACTACTAATAATCAACAACCTCAATGAGTTGTGAAATTAGGTATGTCTTTAAAGTTATTGTTTCCCCCTTATTAGATCAAAAAGCGGTGTTTTCAAATGTTGTGTGGTCTTTTCTTGAGAAATGGGTAAGTGAAATTTCATTAATCAAAGATTGTTAATAAAAACATTTGTTAATCTTGATGGAACATACTCCAGCTAGGCTTCAAAATTAACATAAAAAGCATATCTTGAAGAAAGCACACATGATACTTTTTTGATGGAACAGAAACTAAATTGTTAGTTTCAATTAATAAACCTCGAATTCACGAGGGGTTTCCCTGAATCCACAAAGAGATAAAAACTGGAATCCACCAGAAGAAAATTTGACAAAACGTTTACGTTTACGTTTATTGATAATATTCTGAAAAACTAAATTGCCTTTGGATACTACAATGCGTTTAAATAGTAAAAATAAAACTTAAGGCAACTAGAAACCCTAAGACGGCCATGAAAGCATATAAAATCCTAATTTGACTAAACGATATTAAAAGCACCTAAAAAGAAGGAAATAAATAACCTAAACCTAAAATAACAAAAATTACATAAAAATATTTTAATTAAATAATTACAAAATTTAAAAACTAAACCGTGTCCTACATCAGACCTCTCCACTTGAAAAAAACACGTCCTCAAGTTGATAGTTGAAATCTAAAATCTTATGCTCCAAATAAACAAATACATTGAATGCTTTAATAACTTAATCCAATTCTGAAACTTGAATCCTTCATAAAGTGTAGCATAAAATTTCTTCTCATCTACCTTCAATTTATTTGTAACATCAATCAACAAAGGTCTAATAATAAAATAAAAATTTTCTACTCCAAGAAAAGCAACATATTTTGTAGCCATCTTCAAAAAATCAATTGAAACCTGAGGATTGTGAGCTGTAGACTCATCCTCATATTTAACCTCAATTGGATCTTCCTCAATATTCTCAATAATTACCATCTCTTGACTTCTATCATTGTTCACAATTAACTCAACCTTCATTTCTTTGACATCTTCATCAAACTTTTGACAAGTGGTATCTTCAATTTTCAATTCAATAACTTGTTGCAAGTTTTAATCTTTTTTAACCACTTCAAAATTTTCTTTAGAAATAGGCTACTTCTTCTCAACCCTCAAATCCTTTCCTTTACTTGACACTTGGACTTGGCTGTGATAATTTTGGTTTTGTAGTTGACCTTTCATGTTTTGAACATATTGCTTTTCATATGAATATTGTATAATCTAGTATATCATAATAGTCATTAGGAAACCATAAATCAATTAATACCCTTTTCATTCTTTGCCAAGAGCAGATTAGACGCTTACCTCATCGCTTTCTATTGATTTAAATACCCACCATTCCTTTGCTTTATCGTCCATTTCTTCTCATCTACCTTCAATTTATTTGCAACATCAATCAACAAAGGTCTAATAATAAAATAAAAATTTTCTACTCCAAGAAAAGCAACATATTGTGTAGCCATCTTCAAAAAATCAATTGAAACCTGAGGATTGTGAGTTGTAGACTCATCCTAATATTTAACCTCAATTGGATCTTCCTTAATATTCTCAATAATTACCATCTCTTGATTTCTATCATTATTCACAATTAACTCAACCTTCATTTCTTTGACATCTTCATCAAACTTTTGACAAGTGATATCTTCAATTTTCAATTCAATAACTTGTTGCAAGTTTTGATCTTTTTTAACCACTTCAAAATTTTCTTTAGAAATAGGCTACTTTTTCTCAACCCTCAAATCCTCTCCTTTACTTGACACTTGGACTTGGCTGTGATAATTTTGGTTTTGTAGTTGACCTTTCATGTTTTGAACATATTGCTTTTCATATGAATATACAGATTTATAATCAACACTTGTATAATCTAGTATATCATAATAGTCATTACGAAAACATAAATCAATTAATACCCTTTTCATTCTTTGCCAAGAGCAAATTAGACGCTTACCTCATCACTTTCTATTGATTTAAATATCTTCCCACCATTCCTTTGCTTTATCGTCCAATTTATTAGATGCAAGATTCACTTTTTTTTTCGTTACAAATCTTCTAATAATTAAAATATTCTTCCAAGTCAAGAAGCCAGCCAATAAAATCTAACTTACACATATCTCCATCAAATTAAGAACGAAACTTTCTTGTAGTTATAAGTGCATCTTTGAATATATTGATCATTGTTGTTGTGAGATAATTTCCTAACAAGAAGAGTAGCAATCATTTGCTTGATTTCACCTCTAATTTGCTGATTCTTTTCATGGAATTTTTTATTCTCATCACGAGCCTCTTTACGAAACTTGAGGAACTTAACCCTAGTGAGGATTTGGTTGTTGACGTCATCACCATTATCATTGTTGTGGTGGTCACCATCTTGCCGGTTAACTATCAGACCAAGATAAGTCAAGGCTCTAATACCAACTGATGTCGTGAAAGCCTGAAGAAAGCACACATGATACTCTCTTGATGGAATAGAAATTAAACTGTTAATTTCTAGTAGTAAACCTTGAATTCATGAGAGGTTTCCCTGAATCTACAAGGAGATAAAAACTGGAATCCGCAAGAAGAAAATTTGACAAAACGTCTGCATTTATTGATAATAGTCTAAAAAACTGAATTGTTTTTGGAGGCTATAATACGATTAAATAGTAAAAACAAAACCTAGGGCAACTAGAAACCCTAAGGCGGTTACAAAAGCATATAAAACCTTAATTTGACTAAACAATATTAAAAGTACCTAAAAAGAGGGAAATAAATAACTTAAATCTAAAATAACAAAAATTACATAAAAATACTATAATTACAAAATTTAAAAATCAAACCGTGTCCTACATCAACTTCAATCGATGAAGGTTGTGCTAATTTTTGGCTTATTGTTCTCTCTCTCTCTCTCTCTCTCTCTCTCTCTCTCATATACAAAGATGCTAAAGAAATCACTTCGCATAGTAGACTAGTACACTTCTATTCTATTTACGAAACACTAATAATTGTTGGAATAGCAATTGTAACAAATACTATTGTTTTATCTTGCATACTAGCAGGATCATATTCTTTAATCTTTTACAAAAGTAAAGCATAACCATATGCAAATTGGGATTTTGAAGCTGCTGTGTACAGTATATGGTAGAGGAGAAGTGCTATATAGCATCAAGGCCAAATCCTTTCCAAAGAAAGATTGTTAACTGAGTATCAAACAAGTAGTGAGACTGTAAGAGCTAGGCTTGGAGATAAAGGGTCCTAACCCATGTGTATAATGCAAATAACATGCTTTGGTATAATTGGGGTTGGAAGTTTTTTTTGGCTAAAATGCAAAATTGAACCTCTAAATTTTTTAGATCTCATTTCAGTCCTCTTAACTTCCAAATTTATTCAATTATAGCTTTTTCATCAATTTTTGTTATATGTTGTCGTTAATTTTTCAATTTTTTTTTTATTTTTCTTCAAATTTTTTAAATAAAAAATTTTAATTAATGATTGAAAAATATTTTTCAGATTTTTTTTTTTCAAATTTTTTAAACAAAAATTGACAAAATTGCCTTAATTGAATAAATCCGAAACTTAGAGACTAAAATGAACAAAACAAAGTTAGAAGTCCAAAATAAAATTTGAATAAACTTAGATAATCAATTTTGCATTTTAGCCTAGTTTTTTTTTTTTTTAATGTTTTAGCTGTGTGGGTGGGGCAGCCTAATAGGTTGGCTGCTTGTATTTTGGGTTGTCTGTGTGTTGCTCTTTGTGGCTTTTGTTGTGTTTTCAGGCTACTTGTGTTGATGGTGTGTTTTAGGACTACCAGTTAGGGCTGTCCGTGCCGCTCCTTTGTTTTACTAAAAAAATTATATTTTTCCTTAGACGACACAAATCCACAAGGTTTTGCACTAAAAAATGGATGGATAATACTAATTTCTTAATCTTAACATGCATGATTAGAATAATTACATATAAGATATGGATTTATCTATATAATTATCTTTTTAGAGCTATACAATGTACAAGTATAACCTAATCATTAATCACTCCCCAAAAACTTCCAAAAGCTATAAAAAAACACTTCCCCAAGAGCTTTTCTAAGAGCTACAATGAATATCCCCTTTTCTATTGTTGCAGTAGCACCATAACAGCAAAGCACTATAGTTCTCTCCAGGTCTCCAGGTTGTCCTTGCACGCTAAAGTTGATCCAATCTTTTCTTCTTAAAGGGATTAATTTTGAATGTTTGAACTTGAAGTTCAGCGGGTAACTTGTCACCACCATAAATCTCTTATCTTACAAAGTGATATTGTCATGCCACCTGAAATGAACACAACAATCATAATCATGGTTGGTTTTATGATGGTATAACAAAAACTTAACCAACATGAGGGCAATATCAAATTTAAAAAATAAGGTAAAAACCAATGATTTAAAACACTAAAACATGAACTCAATTAAAGGTCGTTCTTTTTACCCCTCTTAGTTAACAATTCCACCAAACTCTTTCTTAATGCATCCTAAAACTATTACAATCCACATATCAATAATCCACAACAAAACCTTTGGTCAAGAAAACAAAAAATAAACATTGTATCTAGGACCCAAGTACAAAAACACAGCACCACAGCTAGTTTGGTTATTTAAATAGAATTTTTCATTTTTCAAAAATCAAATCAACAAATTAAGCCACAACCCAACTCAAGTCAATAAAACCAACATCAAGCTACTTGGAACAGCTATACAGTTAGCACTAACAGTACACGGTAATAGTTCCAAAAAGCTATTTACAGGGCCTACACAAACGGCGGAAAACTATCACACACAAGTCACTTATCAGACAATTTCCCTAGACTCAAGCAACAGACCTTGCATGGACTATTCACTAACAACTCTCCAAAATCAATAATCTTTAAGAAAAATTCAGCAAAAAAATGATGACATGATTAGGTTAATTGACTTCTATAATGCTAGAAAACATGCATGTTTTTCTTACAGTTCTCGCAAATGAGAAAGATTTTTAAATTCAGCAGGCTAAACTCCCATTAGATTGAGGTCCTTTAGCTGGCTATCATTCCAAAGAAAAGAATGAAAGCAGTACAAAAATTTAAGGAGGGTATGAAAGAAGAATGCAATCACTAATCTATAAGTATTGGTACATACAAGAACTAACAATTTCATTAACATTTCAAACTCTTTTAAATTGTTCAAGGTGTAGTCTAAAAATTCCCCATGCAAATAAGCTTTAGCCATCCAATTGTATGATAGTGTTTTAGGGGTAAAATGAATAAAATTGATTAGGATAAGGGAATTATAGATTTAGGTAACTAATCTAATATGTTCTCATCACTTAATATGCTCCATATTATATATATATATATATATATAAAAATAATTTATTCACACATCCAATGTTAGAGCACAGATGACAGCATCCTCTAAAATTAAAATATATAAAAATGTAGGTGATTGCTTTTTGATAAATCAGTAAATTTTCACTGAACAAAACAAAGCTATATACAAATTAACAACCCTACGAGACAGTAGAAACAAACATATCACAGATCCCAAGCTAAAAGTACAAGAGAAGACACTAAGGCAACTGTAAAATAGCGAAATCAGCCAAAAAAAAAAAAATAGTATAAAGCACAGTGTAGGTCCTGAAACAATTAGAGGCTTTCTAGTTAATAAGACAAAAAACAAAGTATTTGTTTCATGTAAAAGACTCACCAGTGATTTGTGAAATGAATAAACCAAAGAAAAATTTAGAGAGATATAGAATACTAAAATTCGTAAATTTGTTAAATATTAATTAAAACTTTTTTTAAATTAATGTATCGTAAGATTTAGTTAATAGAACTAAAGGAGGAAAGAATAAAGTGTAAGTACCCATCTCAATCCGTTTGCAGCCATGAATGTTCTTCTAACTGCATTCAAAGTTCCAAATACCATTAGAATTCTACTAAGGCCTCAAAAACAAAGAAAAAAACCAAGAACTGTTTAGAGCTTGGCATTTGAGTATGTTATACACATCAAGAATTAAAGTTTCTACAAATCCATTAAGAAAAAAGAAAAGAAAAGAAAAAATGAATCATACAAAGATTAAGAATGAACCAGTAAGTGATACAAAGCATAAAAATTGATCACTTGGCAAAATTGTATTTCTAAAAAAAAAGGATCTTGAAAATCCAAATCAGAATTGAACAATTTAACTTCATAACCTCTGAAAACTCCTAGAAATTCACAATAACAATAGAAAAAAAACAAAACCAGAAACAAAAACATTTATGGGTCTCATCATTTGCAGTCAGATCTTCCTATGTTGATATAGTACTCTTTCTATATATATATATATACACAACCATAGGGAAAGAGACCTTTATTCAGAAATCATGCCCCCAATACAATACACCAAAAACAAAAAACAACAACCGCTACATCTTCTTCATCTGAAAATTCAGTTGTTAAAATTTTAAGAAATGAAACCAAAAGAATGGAAAGAAGCAAACCATAGAGAAAGATAAATTTTTTTGAGAGAAAAAAAATATCTGAAGTATGATTTGAGTAAAATCACCAAACCCACCCCACTCTCCATCTCTCAGATTTGTCCGAAGAAAAGAAAGAGATCACTCTTTCTGTATTTTCTCACCAATCCTCTCTCTCTCTCTCTCTCTCTCTGCTGGCCTCTCTCTTGTTCAAACAGTACATACCCCACTCCCTGAGCCAGAAGATATTTTATTTCTCTCTCAGTTTTGTCTTTGTTTGGTCTCCAACTAAAACCCCACCCAAACGCACCGTTTTACTCACCAAAACTTGAATAAACCAAAATACTGTAGATAGCTATTTGCTCTTTTTATATAGTTAGTAGAAATAGCACGTGCTTGATCTCCAACAATAGGCATGTGCTTGATCTATTAGAGGATTATACTCTACCAATATAACTTAGATCTAAAGATATGCAAATCACACAATTAGTTATATATTTTAATCCTTTATAGTTCCTTAAACCCATTTAAGATTCATCAAAATGCAAAACATTTTATGTAGTTCTTGTGCATGCAACATTATATGACTGAACCATTAGTTATCAATCAAACTTACACTTCTACATTTAAATTTAAAATTTTTATTCCAAAATACTAATGAATAAACAAATGAAAAAATTAAACAAAAAAAATTAAATACAAATTTTCCAAAACCAACTTCATTGCCCGCAAGGACCACAACCAAGCCCTATCCCACAAAGGTCTCAAACCTGTCACCAACCAAGCAAGCAAGCTACAATCAGAAATACAAAACCCAATTCCTTCTCTCAAACCACCAAAAACTTGAACTTTGGCCAATGTCCCTATCAAAACGCAACCAAACCATCCCAAAATTCAACTCTTCTATATCATCGTAACCTTCTCATTCTTCTATAGGTGAGGGTCGTAATATTCTTAGCACAATCAACTTTCAAGTTAGAATGAAATACACACACACACACACACACACAAATATATATATATATATATATATATATATAACATAAATAACATGACTATGTAAGGAATTAAAACATACCAAATAGAAAGAAGTTAATAATCCACATGTTCTTACCACTCTCACCAAAAAGAAAAAAAAAACGAAAAAAAAAAAAAAACAAAAAAGATGAACCCATTAGAAAGAAGCTAAATCTAAGTGAGTTAAACGTATCTTAAAAGGGCAAAAACATCAAGACCAAGATAAATATAGCAAACTCATAAATAATAGCACTTTGATATACAGTGTGAACTAAGTTCAAGGCTTAGAACCTATTAGGTACCACCAGTTTGATTTAAATCATAGAAGAAACAACTAGCGACTTCCAATTCTAATACTTTCTAAAGCGTAAATGGATTGCCAATATAAATAACAACCTTATGCATTAGTCTCCAACAATAGACTAATAATAACATACAATTACACTCCAATGACACATACTTGATCTCTTGGTAATAATGACATACAATTACACTCCACTCTCTTCAAAGAACAATGTCTAAGATTATGAGCACCAATAAACTCTATGAGAGACAGGAACTTAATCTTCGATGAACAAATGGCCAAGAAACTCAAAAACCCAAGCTGGAGTCTGTCTCCAATGCTCTGTTATAATATAAGCTGCTTGCTTACAAATTGTTGATATATAATTCCAAGTTTGAAATCACCTATTCCAATATTGAATATTTATTCTAATGAAGTTAACAATGATGTGAATACAAGTATTGTGATGTAAGTCATATAATGCTTAAGGTGGCTGTATATGAACCTTACTTGAACTCCAAATTTCAACAAAGAAAAATTGAAACTAAGATTCTGAACCTAAAGATTAGTCCTCATGCATTGCAAATTCTTTCTTGGATTTCATTGCTCTTTTAAATTTTCAGTTATAATTTATTGAGAGGAAGTATTCTAATATATCATGTGTATTTTCATCACAACCACTAATAATATCCCATTCTTCCGATTTCACCCAAAAAAAATGATAGGTAAAACCCACTCTATTCAAAATTCAAACCTATTCAAAGAAATGAAATCCTTACCAAACTGATTATCTACCAAATGAAGAATATGAAACCCCCATGAAACTAAGATTAAAGAATAAGTATAAACCAAACTCATGTAATGAATAATTGAGAAAGTGAGAAATTGACCTGTGGCAACAATTAGCAGCATGAGTGCTGTGAAGAGAGTGATCTAGACCCTACTTTCTACGCCTGCCCCACACAAATTTACAGATCTTAAATTCTTCATATTAAGCTCAAAATTTAATGCTCACAAAATAAATACAATTTCTCTTGTATGCAATTTTATTAAATATACAAGCTTGGATTACACTTAGTTGCGCTAAAGACAACTACCATTTTGAGATTAGGAAAGTAGTAGCCGTTGTTTTTTTCTTTTTCTCTATAAATCCCATAAAAATTCTTCTTTTAAAACTGTGTATCCAGAGACAGAGAAAGAGCTGACATGGGCTGCCTCTCTTGGGAGTGGAGACTAGAGAGGATTTCAGGGAGGAAAATAAAAGAATGAGACGAAGGATTTGAGGGAAGAACATGTAAGAGCAATACCGAGCAGGTAATCCCTCTTTGCTCCATCATTGCCCAAAAACCCCATGATTCGAATTCAAGAACCCAACAAACTCCCTAACCCCAAAATTTAAAATTACCAAAACCCCACATGGAAATTCCATACCCCAACAATATAAATAATATCAAAAATTCACATTTTAATTCAAAACCCATTACAAGATTCACGGTAAACTCATACTCCGTCAAGAATTACCCAAAAACGCACGCACCCGAAACTTCAAATTCAAGAACCCAACAAACTCTCTAACCCCAAAATTCAAAATCAGCAAAAACTCCACATTCAAATTCAAAAAATCACATCCACATTTCCAAACCCCAGATCGAAAAAAAAAAAAAAAAACTAAAAACCCATTACATAGATTAAAAATTGAAAAATTAAAGAAAAACCCATTACAGAAAACCTCGAAATGAACATACCCTTGAGTCCGCTAGAGGCGTCTCTGCTGTACAGTGGCGCAAATGGACAACAAGCTAGCCCTTCTGATCCGTACGGGCTGGGGTTTCCTAAGGCCATCGAGAGCGAAATTGACCTCGTCGACGTGCTCCATCATCTCTCCAAAATCCTGAGCCTCCATCAACCGGAAGTGAGCCGATATGGTCCCGATATGATAGAGAGAAAAGGGAGAGAGAAGAGACACGGAGAGAGTTCCAGAACCTTTCGCTTCTCTCCCTTTAATTGTTACTGTTTTATTCAGCCAAACGCATCGTTTAGCCCTCAACAAACGGATAAAAACTTGACTAAACGAAAGTTCCTGTACATAGACCATTCGCTCTTTTTATATAGCTAGTATAGAGGTGAGTAGTCCTACCGTTTCTGTGTTCTGTGCTGTAGGGTAGCCTGCTCCTTGTGTAATGAGTTTTTTTTTTTTTTTTTTTTGGTGTTAAATAAAATTGTCTTACTTATATAGTTTGTTTAAAAATTAAATAAAAAATTGGAGTTGATGCTTATGACTGTGGGTTTGGTTCATGTGATAAAGCACTAGGTTGAGAAATGAGAATGATTTCATATCACAACAGTAAAAAGAGGAATCTAAGGGTCCATTTGTTTTGGCTGAAAAATGTTTCAGGAAATCATTTTACACTCCTATATGTGTTTGGTAAGCACAGTAAAATAAGGTCAACAGAAATTAATTTCAGTTTTGACTGTAAAATACCCTTCTTAAGCCAGAAATCAATTTCAATTTCTATTTTACCTTCAAATGGTTTCCAACCCTCAGAGAGAGAGAGAGCACACCCCTTTGACCAGCCAAGCTCTGGCTAGCCTAGATCATGCTGCCCCCACCGTTGCCCCCACCCCCCAGATCACGCGCCAGCCAAGCTTCTTTTTTTTTCTTTTTTTTTTTTCTCTCTCTCTTCTTTCTCAACGCTTTTTCTCCCGATCTGGGTGATCTAGCTATCATCGCTCAACGTCACCAACCACTAGCCCACGTTTGAGATCGACAGCACCGCCGTCTGGGCCGGGCCTTTCCCTCATCACCGATCCACCCCTCCCTCATCACCGATCATTCACCGGCGAGTCGCACCCATGAACCGATCTCTCTCTGTCCCTCTCTCACAATTGGTCTTGTGATTTTGATTTTTTTTGTTTTGATTTTTGTTTCTTGTGTTGTTTATATATTTTTGATTCTTTGTAGTAATATTTATTTGGATCCTAAGAAAATGTGAGAAACATGATAAAAATGGGTTTTTTAGAGCATTTTCAGCAACACAACCAAACACTAGAAAATATTTTTCAAAGTATTTTTTGGAATGCAACCAAATACTTGAAAATATTTTCCTTTCCCAAAAATATTTTCACCTAAAAATATTTTACACTTAGAAAATATTTTACACTCAACCAAACACAACCTAAGAATTTTACCTTTTACGTAAGGTTAAAAAAAGGGGAAAAGGATAAAATATACTGATAATTTTTATGGTTGGATGGTGTTCTATTGAAATTTTTTATAATTTTTAATTTTTTTTTAATACACGATAGAAATTTAATTTTAACATAATCTAGATGTATATGTATGTGAAACTCTTTCTTGGAGACTTGAACCCCGGCTCTTAACCTCCTCACCCTACAAACACTTATACTTGTGAAGTGACCATACGATGAAGGTTGTGCTAATTTTTAGCTTATTATTGCTATTGCTTCGCCCTCTAAGTCATTAATCATCACCCAATACCAATTTCAACAATGTCATTAAAAATTTATTTATTATATATTGGGGCGACATTAATAAAAAAAAAATCATGTGAGTTTGATTATACATTTTTAGTAACTACTTGAGTTTATTAATAACTAATCCATAGGGAGCAAAATGTCATTATGAGAAATTTGAAATTGTGTAATAAGGTTCATTTAATTCTTTTTTTTTTTATCAATATAGAATAAATTCTATAATTTTGTCACCAAAACTGTGCAACATAGGTCTTCAATTAGCATTATAATAAAATTTGGGCCTATAAATTATGGTTGCAAATTACACTCTTAAAGTTTGGGGGTGATTACTTTCTCAAAAAAAAAAAAAAAGTTTGGAGGTAATTATATTTTCACCCTAAAATTTGAGGTGTTTGGATTTTATACATTGACGTTTCAAAACTTGGATATTATCCCTTAAAGTTTAAGGTTGTTTGAATTTTACACCCTGAATTTTGAAACTTTAGGGTGTAAAATCCAAACATCCAAAAACTTTAGAGAGTAAAATCCAAACATTTTTAAAATATAGGAAGTAAAATTCAAATTCTAAAACATCAGAATGTAAAATCCAAATCTCACCAAACTTTAGAGGTGTAATTTGCAATTTACTTTATATATATATATATATATATATATATATATATATTTTTTTTTTTTGAAGCACAATTTACTTTATATTTAATTGCCAAGTAATTACACTAAATTGCTGAAATTTTTAGATAAACATCTTAATTGTTCTTATCGACTTTTTACTTTATCAATTATTTTGATGGCACAAAAGCTTAATTGTTTTTTTTTTTTTTTTTGAGAAACAAACACACACAAAGAGGGGAGAGGGAAAGCTTAATTGTTGATAGCAAGTTCTCCAAGTGAATATCCTATTTTGTTGATATCAACTTCTTTTTAAACCTCTCATATGATATGATTTATCCTTATCATAAAATATTTTTTTAATTGTTCTTATCAACCTTTTAGTAAAAGTTTTTTTTTTTTTTTTTTGGTTTTTAAAATTTTAATGCAAGACCTTTCTTTTCTTTGACTTGGAAAAACGCCAAGCACCTGTGAAGATTAAGAAAATGATTATAATGATATTTTCGAATTCGAATTTGAAACCAAAACGTACTCCTCCAGAGAGTGAGAGAACAACCGGTTAGACTTATTTTTTGAGAGAATGAAATATGTCATCCGAAAAATGCTTCTTGTGACTGGTGACTGAGTCAAGGGCTTAAGGCCAAACGGCACATATATAGGGTCTGTTTGGATATAACTGATTGTTACTGAAAACACTATAGTAAAATAATTTTTAAATATATGAATAATATCGTGGGACCCATTTTTAATATTTTTTTAATACGTGAACAATGTATGCACAATGCGTAAACAGTGCATACATTGTTCATGAACAGTAAATATTATTTCTCAAAGTCAACAAATGCGAAAAAAAAAAGAAAAAAAAAAGAAAAAGAAAATGCGCTTTGAGAAAACGCAGACGCAGGTTTAAGTTATATCCAAACCCTTACATAGTGATAAAGGTTGCTGAGTTTCAATCATTTTTGTGGCAAATAAGCAATCAGGTTAGCCTTATTTTTTGTTTTTTTTTTTTTTTTGGCCCCTTCCCATCTGCACAGTACTACATTATATACAAATTTCTCAGCATGTTCAATATTTGGGAGCCCGTATGTTTTTGTTGGTTTAGGTTTAATTATTTGATAATTTTACTTAATTCAGTCTTTGCCACATGTATGAGTAAGGACGTCAATCAAAATTCTTAACAAAAACTTAAATTTCTAATAGAGTATGTTGTGCCTTGTTTTTCTTTCACTTGGGCAAGACGTTGCTAATGCTTGACTTTACTATGCAACTACTCTTCTAAACCTATAAGAAAAGAAAAGAAATAACAAAAAAATTACTCAAATTAGTAATTAGGTGTGTCCATATAAAAGTGATTGTTCACCACTAATAATCAATCACCTCAATAATTTATGAAATTGGAAATATCCATAAATTTATTATTTTCCCCTTATTAGATCAAAACACGGTGTTTTTAAATGTTGTGTAATTTTTTATTTTTCAGAGAAATGAATAAGTGAACTTTCACTAATCAAAGATTGTTAATAAAAGCATTTGTTCATCTCGATGGAACAGACTCCATCTAGGCTTCAAAATCAACATCAAAAGCATACATTGCTGAAGAATAGGCCATGGCATTTCCTTGCCGTTGCACATGAGTAAAGCTAAAAAGTTTGAATGTTTGGGCTAACTGTCTTGATTTTTTTAATAATATGGCCATAGGTTGTATTCACCTTCTTCTTTTTTCTTTTTTTAAATCAGTGTTAAGTTTGTGAGAATCCACCTCAATTGCAAAATTGACTTACTCGCCTTGCAGCTATAGCTTCCATTACTTCAATTGATGAAGGTTGTGCTAATTTTTTTCACCATCTGTGTCACGAATTATCACTCCAATACTAGCTTATTATTAAATGAGTTCTAATTAACTTAATTAGTAAAATTTCTATTAGTTGAATAAGAGATCTGAGGTTTAATTCTGTCTACACTAAAAATTGATTGATGTCTTGGTCTGATGATAAAAAACTATCATCAAAAGCGAACACCATAAGTTAAAACTCTTTCAAATAAAAAAAAAATTATTAAATATTTATTTATTAGGTATTAAAGTTTATTAGGTATTAAAGTGACACTAATCAAAATGTTGTGTGAGGTATTAAAATGGATTATAAGTTTTCAATAACTAAATTTATTAATAGAATAATAGTTTTTCCATAGGGAGTAAAAAAATATCTCATAGAGCATGTGCTTCTTACGTGCTACGAAATCCGCATGCTTGTGAATAGTACACTTCATAGAATAGGCTTAAAGTGTCAACTATTTATGAGCACAGTTCTCAGAACCGTATGGTCCGACCATAGTTTGCATGGATCTCTGCTTTTTTTTTTTTTTCCATAGAACGGTAATTGCAAAATTGAGAGGTTCAAGATTTTTTAGGTCGAATTATACGATCTGATCCAGGTTTCAAAACCTTGTCCATGAGGGTCATAGGAAAATAAATGAAGGATGTAATAGATATGATGTCAAATGATAAGGATTAAATACGTAAAAAAAAAATGTTAGGAATAAAATATTTGTATACATAAAAGACAAAACATGTGTGATTTGTATTTTTTGTTAAAAAAAAAATTACAAAGAATTTCTTGACTTGCACACAAACCCTGCCGCGGCGAGTGGACAACCTAGGACAATCCAGCGACTTCCGCTTACCAAATGAAATCTAATATTTATATAAAGTAAAATAATAAAATGACTATTGTCTCAAAAAAAAAAAATGAATTAAAATATTATAAATTTAACGCATAATATATAAGATTTCTAATATTTCTAAATATAAATGTCTTTGAAACTTTGCTCATCAAAAAAAAAAAAAAAAGAAGAAGAAGAAAAGAAGAAGAAGAAGAAGAAAGTCTTTGAAACAGTCTAGTCAAGATTAGAAAATCATTGCATACTAATTTGGCAAAATTTAAGTACAATATTTTAGGTACTGTTTCTTAAGTTCTTTTTTTAATATTCAACCATGTGACTATTTAACTAAAAAATACACTTTCATTTTGTGATAAAAAATTCACATGGCAGAATTTTAAGAGGAGAACTTAAAGAATAACATATAAGTACTGTATTTAAGTCTTGCCCAATTTCTTATATGAAAAACAATATCTACTATCAACTAAATGACAAAAAATATATACTTCTATTCTATGACAAAAAATTCACATGGCAGAATCTTAAAAGGAAAACCTAAAGAATAATACCTAAATACTGTATCTAAGTCTTGCTCAATTCCTTATGCAAAAAACGATGTCTACTATCAACCAAATGGAAAAAAATATCTCCTTTACCGCATAAGACCTATTATTAAGTGATATGTGAGTCTCACATGCGTAGAACTCATATCAATGAAATATGGGTCTCATAATATAATTTTTTTTTTTTTTTTTTTTTAGAGATGTACGAGACCCATCTCTCCATCACATGTAGGTCCTACGACTCACATAACTTAAAGGATTTTTCCTTAATGTCATTATTTTACCCCATTAAAAAAGAAAAGAAAAAAAAAAGAGCATTTTTTTACTTATACAAAAAAATAGTAATATTTTTACAATGTCATTCTCTCATTAAAAAAAAAAAAAAAAAAAAGCAAGCAAGGGCTCTTTTTTTTTTTTTTTTTTTTTTCTGAAAAAAAAATCTAATAATATTTTTACAAATTAAACTATTAATAACATTTAAATACTGTACCTAAGTCTTCTCTAATTCCTTACACAAAAAACGATGTCTACTATCAACCAAATGAAAAAAAAAAAAAAAAAAAAAAAAAACTCATTTACTGCATGAGACCTATTATTAAGTGATATGTGAGTCTCACATGCATAGAACTCATATCAATAAAATATTGGTCTCATAATATAAATTTTTTTTTGGGAGATGTACGAGACCGATCTCTCCATCACAGGTAGGTCCTACTACTCACATAACTCTTAAAGGATTTTTCCTTAATGTCATTATTTTACCCCATTAAAAAGAAAAAAGAAAAAAGCAAGAGCATTTTTTTACTTACACAAAAAAATAGTAATATTTTTACAATGTCATTCCCTCATAAAAAAAATTAAAAAAAATAAAGCCCTTGCTTTTTTTTTTTTTACTGACAAAAAAAATCTAATAATATTTTTACAAATCAAACTATTAAATATTAATTTGGTCCAAAAAAAATAACTATACTTTCTTTTTTGGAGAAAGAAATATACTTGAACAAACAGAACTCAAAAGTCAACACATCCAAAAAAAAAAAAACTCAAAAACAATATTAGTAAATAGATAAAACGAGAGAGACAAGAACGGATGGGCGAAGTAGTTTCCGTAGCACAATCCAGTAGTTTCTAGCGCCACCTGGCACCGCTTCCACGACCTTCCAGATGTCTCTGTTCTGTCGACATAAGGGACTCCCACTTTCCCATTTCTCCTCACTGCTACTCTGTTCTTACAAAAAAAAATATCACACTCAAAAATTTTCAAAATAATTTCTTTCTTTTCTTTGAAACAAAAACAAACAATTTTGTTGCTGACAGATTTCAGAGATTGCAAAACCAGAATAGCGGAAAAGTCTTCTTCGCAAAGAGCAAGTTCTAAATACCCATCAACGAATTTCGGTATTCTCTGCTAAAAAGGTAAGAGAAACTCTCTCTGTGTTTTTTTTTTTTTTTTTTTTTTTTTTAATTTGTTCTATGATTGTGTAACTCTGATGGGTCTTTTTAGCTTCTCTGTTGTTGTTTCTTAATGCCTCTGGAATGCTGTTGTACTTTTTTTTTTTTTTTTTTTTTGTCTCCTCGGATTCGGTTCTAATGTGAAGTTGTTGTGAAAAAATATGCTGCAATTTTGTTTTTGTTAAGGATTGAAAAGTAGAAAATACATTTAGCTTAGTACAATTCAGATTTTCATGGTTCCAAAACAAAAAACATATTTCTTACAAACTGGGGTGTCATATTTGAAACAGAACACAGAAAAGCAATTAGGAAAGTTATTTATTATGTTGTTGATTTGTTAATTTGTATAGCTAAATACATTCAATTTTTTGCTATGTGTATGTGTGTGTATTGCATTTTCATTTGGGGTATTGTATAATTTTCCGTTTAATATGCGACTTTTTTGGTTGCGAAGCTTTTCTTTTCTTTCTATATGAATTCTGTTCCCTGTGGCTTTGATGTTATGGTAACAAAGGTTTTTAATAGTGATTTATATATTTTACAGTCTTTATAGGTGCTAAGAAGCAAAAAAGATGAATCCTGAGAAGAACACCCACAAGACCAATGAGACTATACTCGCGGCTAATGAGTTAGCAACGACTGCTGGGCATGCCCAATTCACTCCTCTCCATCTTGCCGTTGCTTTGATCTCCGATGCTAGTGGCATCTTCAAACAAGCAATTGCCAATGCTGGTGGTGAAGATGCTACCAAGGCAGTGGAGAGAGTGTTCAGCCAGGCATTGAAGAAACTCCCATCTCAATCTCCTCCCCCAGATGAGGTTCCAGCCAGCTCAAGTCTTATCAAAGTAGTGCGGCGTGCCCAAGCCGCTCAAAAAACATGCGGGGACACGCATTTAGCTGTTGATCAGCTGATTCTTGGCCTTCTTGAGGATTCTCAAATTGGGGACTTGTTGAAAGAAGCCGGTGTTCCTGCGGCGAAAGTGAAATCGGAGGTCGTGAACCTTCGTGGGAAGGCAGGAAGGAAGGTGGAGAGTGCTTCTGGGGATACCAATTTTCAGGCTTTGAAGACTTATGGGAGGGACCTTGTTGAGATGGCAGGAAAGCTTGATCCAGTCATTGGTAGAGATGAGGAGATAAGGAGAGTTATTCGAATTCTCTCAAGGAGAACTAAAAACAATCCTGTTCTTATTGGAGAGCCTGGTGTTGGTAAAACTGCTGTGGTGGAGGGTTTGGCTCAAAGGATTATGAGAGGTGATGTCCCTAGTAATCTTGCTGAAGTAAGACTCATAGCATTGGATATGGGGGCATTGATAGCTGGAGCAAAGTATAGGGGAGAGTTTGAAGAGAGATTGAAGGCTGTATTGAAAGAAGTTGAAGAGGCTGAGGGAAAAGTTATACTTTTCATTGATGAAATTCATCTCGTTCTTGGTGCTGGTAGAACTGAAGGGTCTATGGATGCTGCAAACCTCTTCAAACCAATGCTTGCGAGAGGGCAGCTAAGGTGCATTGGGGCAACCACACTTGAGGAGTATAGGAAATATGTGGAGAAAGATGCTGCATTTGAGAGAAGGTTCCAACAGGTGTATGTGGCAGAGCCTAGTGTTGCTGACACAATAAGTATCCTTCGAGGTTTGAAAGAGAAGTATGAAGGTCATCACGGTGTGAGGATTCAGGACAGGGCTCTTGTTGTTGCAGCCCAGCTCTCAAGCCGTTACATTACAGGTATGTACTTTCAAGACTACCTTGACATAGTGTGATTGTGTTGGTTTCCTTTTTAGACGTGTTCTTTCATTTGTTAGTCATATTCAAAGTTGAGATATTGATGTATATGTTTTCTTTTTGGTTAGGGCGTCATCTCCCTGATAAGGCGATTGATTTGGTGGATGAATCATGTGCAAATGTGAGAGTCCAACTTGATAGCCAGCCTGAAGAAATTGATAACCTTGAGAGGAAGCGTTTACAGCTCGAAGTTGAACTTCATGCGCTCGAAAGGGAGAAGGATAAAGCTAGTAAAGCTCGTCTTGTTGAAGTAAGTGTTTGTTTTCAAAGACTGTCTGGAATATACTTGTGGTTGTTATTTAAAGTGTTTTGTATCTTTTGCATTCTAAATCTATTGTCCTCCTTATAGGTACGGAGAGAGCTTGATGATTTAAGGGACAAGCTTCAACCTTTGATGATGAAATATAAAAAGGAGAAAGAAAGGATTGATGAGCTTAGACGACTAAAGCAGAAGCGAGAAGAGCTCTTGTTTGCTGTACAAGAGGCTGAAAGAAGATATGATTTAGCTAGAGTTGCTGACTTGAAATATGGGGCAATCCAGGAAGTGGAAGCTGCTATAGCACGGCTTGAAGGAAACGCTGATGATAACTTGATGTTAACAGAAACTGTTGGCCCAGATCATATTGCAGAGGTTGTCAGCCGCTGGACTGGCATACCTGTCACAAGGCTAGGTCAAAATGAGAAGGCTAGGTTAATTGGTCTAGCTGAGAGGTTGCACAAGAGAGTAGTTGGACAGGATCAAGCAGTTGGTGCTGTTGCTGAGGCAGTATTGAGGTCCAGGGCTGGGTTAGGAAGGCCTGAACAACCAACAGGTTCATTCCTATTCCTAGGTCCAACTGGTGTTGGTAAGACTGAACTTGCAAAGGCTCTTGCTGAGCAACTCTTTGATGATGAAAATCTGTTGGTGAGGATTGACATGTCTGAGTATATGGAGCAACACTCAGTTTCACGGTTAATTGGTGCTCCACCAGGGTAAGTGTCTTAGCATATTTATTCAACCAGTATTTATATATTTCTGATGTGAAAGTAGATTCTTACTCTCATTCTACTCTTGCAATTCGCAGGTATGTTGGACATGAGGAAGGGGGACAGCTCACGGAGGCTGTGAGGCGCAGGCCTTATAGTGTAGTACTCTTTGATGAAGTGGAAAAGGCACACATCTCTGTATTTAATACTCTGCTCCAAGTTTTAGATGATGGAAGGTTAACCGATGGCCAAGGCCGTACCGTTGATTTTAGGAACACTGTGATTATCATGACATCAAACCTTGGAGCAGAGCACCTCCTTTCTGGACTGATGGGCAAGGTCACAATGCAAGTTGCACGTGATCGTGTAATGCAGGAGGTATTGAATTACTTTCAATACTTAACAAATAAATGTACATATTTCTGTTATGTTGAAATTGGTAGTAATCTCTTTGTTGTTACTTGACAGGTAAGGAAGCACTTCAGGCCAGAGTTGTTAAATAGGCTGGACGAGATTGTGGTATTTGACCCTCTCTCACATGAGCAGCTAAGGAAGGTTGCCCGGTTGCAAATGAAGGACGTTGCAAGTCGGCTTGCTGAGAGGGGAATTGCCTTAGGTGTAACTGATGCTGCTTTGGAATTTGTATTAGCGGAAAGTTATGATCCGGTTAGTATTCCTTGTCCAATTAGTCTAAAGACACAACTTTCTCGATACTTATATTTTCCTTACTTTTGACTTGACAAGTTGTTAATGGTAGTAGACAATAGAGTGCTGTTAATGTTGAGTCTATATGAATATCAATAACTTGACAACTCAACGGTCGTAAAAAGTGGTTTGAAAAAAGATTTGTCCCGCTTAAATCTGGTTTGCTTTTAGCTTGCAAGAAATACTTAATGGTTTTTTTTTTTTTCCTGTTCAGGTTTATGGTGCCAGACCTATCAGGAGGTGGCTGGAGAAGAAGGTTGTGACAGAGCTGTCAAAAATGCTTATAAGGGAAGAGATTGATGAAAACTCAACTGTGTACATAGATGCCGAGCCTAATGGGAGTGGATTGGTGTATAAGGTGGAGAAGAATGGAGGGTTGGTTAATGCAGCCACTGGTCAAAAATCAGATGTTTTGATCCAAATCCCTAATGGGGCAAGAAGTGATACTGCTCAGGCAGTAAAGAAGATGAAGATAGAAGAAATTGATGATGATGATGAGATGGATGAGTAAAGTGTTTCCTTAGGAAAAAGAAAAGTGTGTAGTCCTATGCATCCCTAAAAGGAATAGTAAATAAGCATTTTGCGGTTTCTGTATTTGAATGTACTTTTTTGGTTTTTGCTTTTCCTTGTTTTAACGTACTGCCGAATGATGAAATACAGTGGGGAGTTCCTCCCATGTATCGTCTACTGAAATATATTAATGGCCCCTTTTTTTTATTAGCTCAGTCTTTATTCATTTGGCTACTGAGATTTGAGAATGTTAACTTTTTTTTTTTTTGGCTAAATGTTACCTATTTTTGTTAATTGTTAATGCTCATCTATAAGAAATTGTTAATTCTCATCTAGCCGACCCTAAACCATAAAAATTTGGGACAAGGATCTTAGACTGCCATTAGCTCTTTGTTTTTCCTTAAACTTCATTGTTGACAGCTGTTTCCAATGAAACATCTCTGAAAGTTTTTTAGCAGTGTTTCAGAAATCAGCATAATCAGGGAAAAATATAGACTAATTATGTAATCACAAACAAGAAGAATTACAGCTACCCGAAGCCATGGGTTCATTCTTATTTTGGTAGTTTTGGTCCTGGTCATTGCCCTCCTAGTGTTGTAAATGCGTGATTGTAAAGGAGGCCGACCTTTTGCCTGGTTTTTCTTTTCTTCAATAAAGTCTTTTATTCATAAATAAAATTATCCTAAGCCATTTTAAAAATCATGCTTCTTTATGAGGATTAGTACTTGTATTCAGCAAAAGAACACATGGGAGCAAATATGAAAACTCTTGCTTTTGGTGAGCATGTCCAGAGCAGCCAAAGGTGTTATGTATTCTTTTGCTAAAATGTTACTCCATTTTTTTTGTATGCAAGAGTACTCACATCAATGAATGTAAAATAAAAGAAGTGCTTAATTTTGCACATTTAATCTCAAAATTCTCTCATCAAGCTAAAATTGTAAAAATTTACACAGTTGCTGTAATGTAAAATAGAAAAAGTGCCTAATTTTGCACATTTAATCTCAAAATTCTCTCATCAAGCTAAAATTGTAAAAATTTACACAGTTGCTACAGCAACTGTGTAAATGTATATGATTAATGTAGCTTTTTATTTCAAAATTTACACAGTTGCCTCTTTGATAGAGGAAAAAGAGCTTAGGGTTGAGAGGAGAGAGGAGAGAGACCTCTGATGGCTGATGTTAGACATGAGAGAAAGAGGCTTGAGATTAGGGGTGTGTATGGGTCGGATTGGGTTGGGTTAAGGAGATTTTTTAAACAACCCACCATGGTGGGTCAAAAAAGAATTCAACATAACCTAACCCATCACATAAGTCTAATCCAACTCAACCCAACACACAAGGGTTGGGTTGAACCCATAGGTTGAACAAATTTTATTATTATTATTATTATTAATAAATTGAATAGAAAAAAATATAAATATAAATATATTAAAAAAACTCAAAGATTAGTATCAATGTAACTCCTTAAAAGCAAACAACACTAATGACTAAACAATAATAGTAATTTACTAGGATTTGTGTGAACTAATTGGTTTTTAGATAGGCTAGGAAAAGCTAGTTATTTTAAAAAATTTATTAATTATATAATATTATATATATATATATATATTAAAAATATGGGTGGGTCGGGTTGGGTTTGGCGGGTTTGGAATTTTATGACCCAAACCCAACCTGACCTGCTATCAAAAAAAAAAATTGTAACCTAACCCAACCCACCAAGCCCTAAAAACTGATCCAACCCAGCAGGTTGGGTTGGGTTGGGTTAGTTTTGGTGGGTTGACTGCACACTCCTACTTGAGATGACAAAAGTAGTATAAAAAAAAATGAATGTGAGTATTTAAATAAAATGAAATCTAGAATAGATGATTTGATGTAAGTGCTTTGTAAAAATAGTTGTATAAAATAGAAAAAAAATACGTTCTTATACTAAAATAGACAAAAAAAAATTTGGAGAAAAATTTAGACAAACTAATATGCTCTAATAAAGTAGTTATTAATAAAATATTTATTTATTTGTTAAAATATTATTTTTGTTCTTAAATTTTATTAAAAATTTATTTTTTATCTCTAAATTCAAAAAGCTTAGAGACAAAAATGAACTTTATAAAGCTTAGGGACGAAAAACACTTTTAGTAAATTTTAGAGATAGAAGTAAAATTTTACCCTTTTATCTAAAGAGTATGGAGGGATACTCATAAGATTTTATTTTTGTTTTCTTGTGATCTTTCATGGTATTTTCATTCTTTGTAAATAAAGATTATATTTAAGGCCTTCTTAAATTTTTTCTTGTAAATTAATTACGTGGGAATTCTATTCTAAATCACTTAAATTAGGGAGAACTATTATGGACGGTAGAATCTACACTTTTTGATTCGCAACCAGGAGGTTTTTTTTTTTTTTTTTTTTTTTTTTCTTTATTTAATACAAGAATCTAACATGTGCTTATGCACAAGAATAATAAATTAAAGTGGTACTATTGATGTTAGTTTGGATTATTAAACATATAGGATATTAGTTCAACCAAAACATTTAGAGATACTAAAATGGTTTTTCCTTGCAGTTTTCATGATATTAGTTACGCTAAGTTTCTCATTACATTAGTATTATGTACTCCCCTATCCCAATTTGTTTATCTTCTATTCCATTTTAGAATGTTCCAAAAGTATTATCCTGTTTCTAAAATTAAAAATCATTAATTTCCTAATGTTCCTATTATGTCCTTACTTTATTTCCAAAACCATTTTTGATAAATTTATTTAAGGGTAGTTTTGAAAATTTATACATTTTAATATAGCAAACAAGATAATAAATGATGTTCCCTTAAAAAGTTGAATTTTTAAAACTAGACAAACAAATTAGGATGGTGAGAGTATATAATTTTAAAAATCATTATTGAATATTGCATATACAATATCAATTCACAATCATTGTACGTGAAATTCTACTAAATACAACACAAAATAAAAAGAATAGATTGGTGCATGAGATCATTCAGCTTAATACAAATTTTTAGGTTCAAGATCTTCGCATATAAAATATCTGAATATAAACAGTATAAAAAATATGCTCATTTGTTTAGAGAAAAATAGCAACAGAAATCTAAACAATTTAATTTTTATAGAAAGCTAACAAAAGCAAAATCCAATTTTGATTCTAATTGAATTTTCTCTAAGTTTTGGTTTAAAATACACGTACACACTACCTAGTTAGTAATGGACCATAAATAGTCATGGTATATTACACAAATAACTTATAAATTTGAAATATTTTTAGTTACACAAAAAAAAAAATGACTCATAAATATAAAATCATTCAAACTCTTTATTTAGATATATGATTAGCTTTTTTTATGGTTTATTTATATTTGACTCATCGTTTTCTACATTGAATTAACTCACTTGGCACAAAAATTTAGAAACTTAAATCATATGGGACATGTGGCACTAAATTAAACTCTAATTGAAATTCAAATTTAACATTGAATTAACTCACTTGACACAAAAATTTAAAAGCTTAGATTAGATGGGACACGTGGTGCAAAATTAGATATTAATTGAATTTCAATTTGAAATGCAATTTGATTTTCTCTTAACTAGTATGTAAATATATTATTAATCATGAGTTTATTCATGTTTAAAAGGCTCAGTTAAGTCTAAATTCATATTATTAACCATAAAATTTTATTAACAAAACTTAATAGTATATATATATATATATATATATATATGTATAAAAAAAAGCAAGTTGAACCACAATAGATTGATATCGTATATAAGTTACAGTCATAGTCATGCGTATATTGAAAGGGTAATTAAGCCTATACAATTAATTGGTTCTTAAGTAAATAAAACTTTAGAGACATTTGGCACATCAATCAAACTTAAGTAAAAAAATGTTCAAAAGTAGCACAACTATAAGCCAAAATAGAGTAATATGAAACTAAATTGGCAGCCATGAAGCTACTAGGAGAGAGGTGTTTGCCATAAAGGGGACTAATTAATAGCTTTAAGAATTCACAAGGTTGACATTGGATATTTTTCCCATGTGTTAAATATTGTTTTCAGTAAGGTCACACCAAATAGGTTGAAAGCCATCTTCATGCAAGATTGATAGCTGCAAGAGAAGTCAATCATCAAGCAAAGACCAAAGGATCTCAAAAAATGTTAATATTGACTCAATGTATGCGCATACACACAAACTCATCATTATATCAATTAAGGGAATCAAAACTAAATGGAAATATTATACAGAAAGATGAACCTTGGTGACGATGTTTATCCAAAAGATCCATTCACACTTTTGAATCTTCAATCTCTATTGGTGATTGAAATTTTCGTAGCTTAAAAAATTTAAAATTAAAAAAAAAAAAAAAAAACCCTCAGAGTTGTTCTCATTTTGTAGTTTTACGATGGGTCATTTTGTAACATGATGGGCGGCATTTGTGTGAAGAAAAAACCTCTAAAGTTACATGGCTGATAAAAGAAATTCTCTCTAATCTCTTTTTATAGAGAGATGAATTTGTGCGTGTTTTTATACATCTTTCATAGTTGTATTATCACAAAGCAAGTCCAATAGATTTAGATTGGTACTACCGATTCCCAAAGTATGAGTGTTTAATGTGTTATTAATTTCATCTCATCTCATTACCAAGTCCAATGAATTTTAATTAGAATTCAATTTTTCCAAGTGGTGCATCTCTTGCAATATTCTTTCATTTTTTTATTTTTAATTAATTTTTTGAAATTTATTTTCAATTCTCATGACCACTTTCCATATTTAGCTTCTTATTATAGCTCCCTAGGCACTTTGAAGTTTGAACCAAGAGAACAATGAACTTACGTAAAAATAAATAAAAACAATGAATCAAAGTAATGATTCTCTCGAAAACAACCCCAAATCATATTATATTATTCTGATTATTTTCTTTGTACACGTGTATAGTAAAATTGGACTCCAATTTCAAATTCTAATTGAACAATTGGAATGACATATGACACAAAATTGAAACTCTAATTTATAATTTTATTTGAGTTTCTCTCTGCTTCACATATTCTAATTTAGAATGTTTTATCCACCAAAAAAAAAAAAAAAAAAAAAGAGCACAACATTAATTGATTAAAATTGGTGTACACGTGGCACACAATTAGAGTTCTAATTGGTGTGTATAGGTGGCACATAATTAGAGTTCTAATTTGGATTTCAATCCCATGAATAGTGCAAGAGGCGTTGGTAAAAAAAAAAAAAAAATATGTACTCCTTGGACGCAGCCGCCAATCCAAACGGAGCCTACATATACAAAGAAATTTTAGGAGTCAGGGGGGCAGGTGCCCCCCTCCCGGCCTCTTCCCTTCAAGCTCTGCCCCTGTTTGTGCATCATATTGTACTTGACTTTTTACACAATTTTTATGTTAGAACTAAGAATGCCATAGATATTTAACACATTTTAGGACCCTTTTGGCCTTTTCATGGGTCCATGGCCATGGAAGAGTTAGGATTTGATTTCAAGGGGGGCAAAACATATGTATTACACATTGTGTATACACACAACATACTAAATGTCTATTGGAAAACAACTTATCTAACTTTTTATTGAAAGTGTTCTAAAGTATAATTGTACCTTGAAATTTTTTGAAAAAGTGAAAAAATACAGAAAAAAAGAGATTTTAAAAAGCTATACATAAAAGCTAAAAAAAGCTAGAAGCTGAACTTATAAGCTGAAGCCAAACAGACACTAATTATATTTATATATACACACACATGCACACTAAATTGGCTAAATTTAAGATAAAATATGTGAACATAACTTTCATGTCACAATTTTTACCACAATTTGATGTGACAGAGAAAAAGTTGTAGATTATTGTGAAATTAATAAGTATCTAGTTTCAATTTGATACATTAGAGTTGTAACAAAAGTTATTATGACATAAAAATTGTGGTCCGTTAGAGAGAGTGTAAATGTATTTTACCCAGTTTTTTCTTTTAGAGAATAATGTTCCATTAAAGAGAAAGGGGGACGGGCCCAGCCCATAAGCCCATCCTTACCTACCTCCGACAAAACAAGACATCACTTTCATTTTCACTCGGTATAAAGCCTGTACAACTTTTGGCATTCTAAAGTGACGCATGAAAACGACATGATTGTATGAATGGAATATGTTTCGTTTGGCTAGGTATAGAATAACAGATAGCGATCGCAATGGTCGGCATGAATTGAAGATGTTTTGCTTGGTTACGAAACAGGCCCCGTGGCAAAAGAAAACACCGTATTAAAAACTTGAAACAATTTGTTATTTAAAATTTGTTATAAAAATATTATGAAATTAGTACTTCTTTTAATAATAGAAATTAGATTTTTTACTGGTTCCTCCAAAAAAAAGAAAAAAAGAAAAAAAAAAGAAATTAGATTTGATTCAAGTTTTACTTGCTGACTTGTTGTATCATTTTCAAAGTATAAGTACAGTTTAACACAATTTCAGTAAAAAACTAAATAAGTTAATATCAAATACATACTAAGTTACATTATTTAATAATATGCTTTTATATTATATGTTTACTTTGATAAATTTACACTTTTTTTTTTCTTTATATCCATCATGCTTATAAAATTTCAAGATGATTAGAGATTAATAACTATTTTATTTATAAATTCTTTAAATTATTATTTTTTTGGTTTTTTTAAATTATACAAAATATAAGTTTTGAATCTAATAACAAATGAAATTTGACGTAAACAGTATTGATTGTTGTAACATTTATAAAGAATTATATCAGATTTTTTTTGAGAAGCAATTATATCAGATTTATACCACGGATACTTCTCAAAATATACACACACACACACACACACACACACACACACACACACATTACTTAGACCTGGCCCAGGGGCATATATGAAACTACCAAATGGCGGTAGCTGGCTGCAACTCACTTTTTATATTAGTTCCCTTTGCTTTATGAGAAATGATATATGTCCACAATATTTTTACAATATTATTACAACAAATCTTAAACGGCAAGTTGTTATTGGTTGTTATTATTGGGACAAAAAAGTAATCTTAGTGTTAGGTTCAAATTTAAACCAATAACAACTAACCACCTATGATTTATTGTAAAAATATTGTGAACGTAGCATCTTTTTTTTTTCTTTGTTCATTTTTTAATAAGTATTTAAAGAGAACGAGAATAGATGAAGATTTATGGTGGTCATCTCTAAGCCCACATAAAAGGGGTACTCTGACTCCCATTGGTTCTCTTGTAACCATAAAAGACCATCTTTCACCCTCACCATATCTTGGCATGGTAAATTAACCAAATTATTTATGAATAGTTTGAGCTCAACTCGGCAAAGAGCTTGTTCATATTTGTTTGTTTAGCAAATAAGTTAATTAAGTTCAAACACAAGTTTTAACTCAACTATTAAACAAGTCAAGCTCAAACATAATAATCTGTTCACGAACAAACTCATGAACATACAGACTCGATTTAAGTGTGTGTGTGTCCAAAAAATATACTTATATAGACTTGAGAATGGATTGTTGAAACTAGGTTTATATAATATCAATTTTATATTTATAGTTTATTGATAATATAAATAGTTCATTTGTAGTAAAATTCATTGAATTGTAAAAGGGTAAGAGATTTTAGTCATGTTTTACTATATATGGGAAAAGAAATGAAAAGCAAGTAGCTTGTGAATAAGTTCATGCTTATTTGATAATAAAATGAACCAAGCTTGAACATGTAATATTATTTAATAACGAACTCGAACTCAACTCATGTTTGAAATAAAATTAAATTAACAAGATTGAATTTTTAATATTTGGCTTGACTCAGCTTGTTTACTGCTTGCCTTTCTACATTCCTCCCCTCCCCCCCCCCCCCCAAAAAAAAAAAACCATGTTGTTTAAGTTCCTTTTAATGTGACAATCTTAGAAGATTTCAAACTCACTAGTCACGACAACTATTGGCTCTAATCTTTAATCCATTTCTAGAAACCTTGCAAGGCTAATGACATTCTTGGTGTTGTCTTTTATATATATATATATAAAAGGAAGTGTTCTCGTAATATTGGACATGATTATTCCACTCTTTGTCCATAAGACACTCCAAAAATCTTATGGACTAATAGCGTGGTGGATGAAAATTTAAGATTACAAGATGTCATTAAAATCCATTGAACACACCACATGGGTGCCCTTGAAGAGACTTCTTGGTGTTTTCTATACAAACATGTTACAAGTTAGTTTAATTTTATTTATTTGAAGGCTCCTCCTGTAATTAGACAATATAGATTGATCTTATATAATAATATGAAAAAATTTATAACCATGAACAAAAATTTATCTTGACAATTTAGAAATTGCAAGATAATTTATATCTAGAGAAAATGGTATAAGTCTACACAATGCATGCCTCAATCATGAATTATATGTATGAGTGTGCATCAAACCCACCAACTTGAAGAAACTTACTGAACTCAACCTAACATCTTGGGTAGGTTTTTATGGGTTAGTAAATTGGGTTGTGTTAAAATTTTATTTTGAGCCTTGGGTCAAGTTTGGTTCGGGTTGATAGTTTTTTAAACTCATCTGACCCAACTTGACCCACCATGTATTTAAGTTTATTTTACTACCATTACTTTAATTTTTTTAGTTTGATTGATTTTGACATTTTGAAAATTACTTTAATGAATTTATAAATTTGGAATATAATTTAAGAATATTATATGATTTATACAATTTATTAAAAAAAATTAAATTACTAATAAAAACTCAGTTCTACACATATGAAGAGTTGGGTTGGGTTGGTAATTTCTCAATTCGACAAGGTCGGGTGGGGTTGAAAAAACTCTCCAACTTGACACATGCACACCCCTAATTTATATGAAAACTTAATATTTATATATATATATATATTAATAGTCAAAATTGAATATAAAATATATAGTAAAAGAGTAAAAAAAATTTTAAGTTACATGATGAATAGACCTCATTTAAGTCTAAATTTTTAGCAAAACCAATTATTATACTTGATCGTTAAATAATTTTTAAAAAATAATAAAACTATGTTTAAATATCTCAAATTTTTTTATAAGTCTTCAAGTAGTATTTAAAAAAAAGAAAAAAGAAAAGAACTTTAGTAATAGAGTTTCACTTAAAGTAAGGTATATATATGTTAATATTTTTAATGAACTTGCAATGAGTTACATGAGAAAATCATGTTGTATATAATACTTACATTGAGTTGTATAGTAAAAACATGAAATGTACGGCTAACCTTTTAAATATTTGTGCCTAATAAGCACAATAGTTGAATATTTTAAGGGTTTTATTTAATTTTGGTTGTGCGTGTCAAAAAATGCAGCGTTGGCTGGATCATATCGGGTAATGGGAATTGCTTAAGGAACTGAATTTGGTGTTAAATTTTTTATTTATTATTTATAATTTGGTGTTAATTAAGCAGAGATGATGGTTTTTTTTTTTTTTTTTTTTTTTTTTTTTTTACAAGATAGAAATTCTACTCTAAAATAATCTAAGACTTGAATCTTAACTCTTGTCTTTCACACCCCACAAGTACTTATACTTGTGGAGTGACCATCGCACTAATGGTATGTGGTGATAGATGAGGTCTTTTTTTTTTTCTTTTTTTTTTTTTAAAAATTACAATTTACCATCCTAAACTATGCTTTGAAATAACACTTTGCACCATAAACTATTCGAATGCATAGTTTACACCCTAAACTATGACTCTTGTTACACTTTGCACCCCGGCGTTAATTTTTTAATTAAGTTTAACAGAAATATGAAGTAAGCATATGACTTGCATGTGTGTATTCCTTAAGTGACACAAATTTAAAGGACCAAAAAACCCCTTCCCCTATCAATTAAAAACAAAAATTCATTATTCTTTTTTCCAGCTCTGAACATACACCCCACCTAAGCGAATGAAACCTCCTTCGGAAGAGAACAAAATCTGCAGGTAGAGGTAGTGGGCTCAAGCAATTAATTATGGCAAGCCATGATAGGGGCTCCACGTGCCATGGGTCGGAATTGTGCCAAATGTTGTTTCTCTCTCAAATACTTCTTTACCCCATGACCTTTATGCCTCTACTCTGCTGACTTTGTTTCACGACTACATACGAGGAACTTAAGAGTCCACATACCATTGGGGACTAGAAGGACAAGAGCAATGGACCCTACATGACCCTTTATTATGGTGAAGCATTACTGGTCTTGGGGACAGACGTTGTGTCGTAGTGGTGAAGTAGTGGTGGTGCTGAAGATAATTTTGATTTGGGAATTTAGGGTTACACACTTTTGATTTAGGGAGAGGGATGATACCCATGAGAGTAAAAGCTGGAAAAAAAAAAAAAAAAGAGAAGGGAAGTTTTGTTTTTAATTAATTGAAAAGATGGAGTTTTTTGTCTTTTAAGTTTGTGTCACTTAAGCAATACACACGTGCAAGTCACATACTTCATATTTCCGTTAAACTTAACTGTAAAACTAACGTCAGGGTACAAAATGTAACAAGAGTCATAATTTAGGGTGTAAATTGTGTATTTGAATAATTTAGAGTGCAAAGTGTAATTTCAAGCATAATTTAGGGTGGTAAACTGTAATTTTCCACTTTTTTTTTTTTTTTTTTTATTAGGGGAAGGTAGATGATGTCTTATACCTAGATCTTCTGCATATTTCTACTCCAACTCTAATTGAATTGTTTAACAAATCTTTTTAAATGTTGTGTACTATTATATCTTGAATTCTACTGTTGTGATGCTAATCATTATAAGCGTTATAAATGTTCATAAATGTAAATAATCATATACCCTTCTAGATTTGTCATAATTTAGGGTGTACACTGTGCATTTAAATAGTTTATGGTGCAAAGTGTAATTTGAGGCATAGTTTAGAGTGTTAAAATTTAATTTCCCTTTTTTCTTTATTAGGGGAAGGTAGATGATGTCTTGTACGTAGATCTTCTGCATATTTCTACTCCAACTCTAATTGAATTGTTTGACAAATCTTTTTAAATGTTGTGTACTATTATATCTTGAATTCTACTGTTGTGATGCTCATCATTATGAGCTTTATAAATGTTCTTCATAAATGTAAATAATCATATACCCTTCTAGACTATTTTAGCATTTCATGTATAACTTTCTTAATCTTTTCTTTTTCTTCTAATATATTTTTCTTACTTACTTTTCAAGAGATTTAAAATGTAAAATCGAATTCTTCCTTTCAGTTAATTTGTTTAACATCCTAATGCTTAGTTTTACAATCTCCTTTCCATTGCACAGCTTAACAGGTAGTATGCTTATTATTTAGTTTTCTTTGCCTTCTAATGCAGGTTTTTGAATATGACCTAAATGTTTATTTATTTTTTGCTAAAATGCAAATTGCACTTTCTAAGTTTGATTGAAATTCATTTCAAATCTCTAACTTTACTTCTATTCAATTGAGTAATTTAAAATTTAAATTTATTCAATTTAAATATTCTGTCCAATTTAGTTAAAAATTTTCCATTAAAAAAATATTTTTTCACATGAAAAAAAAAAATCTACAAAATTAATAAAAATATGTTACAGATTTTTTATGTGAGAATTTTTTTTTTCAAAATTTTTTTCATTAGGTAATTACATATTTAACAACAACTATTTTTAAAACAAAATTGGACGAAAAATTTGAATTGAATAAGTTTAAAACTAAGAGGACTAAATTGAACAAAGTAAAATTAGAGGACTAAAATGAATATCAATCAACCTTAAAGAGTGCAATTTGTATTTAATGATATGTCTTTAATGATTAACATCTATAATGTGCTTGATAGAATTCCTAATAGAAGTATTGCTTCTTTACTTCTTTGTTTATACTTTGCATTTTGTTAAACAATAATTTCTCCCTTTTTCCTTTTATGCTTAAATGTAAAAAAATAATTTCGATAGCTTTGGTCTGCTCAAATGCATTTGTTTTAATTTTATTTAGTTAATTTCATTCTGATGTATGTCAAATTTCTTTATACTTCACATAAAATTATCTTGCTTTTCCACGTGAGGTAAATATTTGTGCCTATGCATGGTGATTGAAATATGAATTGTAATTGAATATTTGAGGGGTTTTGTGTGTGTGGTGTGTGTGTTTGTGCGTGCACGTGTGCGCCCTATAAAATTGAATGTTATATAAATTCTTTGTATCATTTCTCAAATTTGTGTTACGCATGGCTGAGTCATATAAAATCTTTCTTAAGGAATTGAATTGGTGTTAATTAAGCATGAAGAGATGTCTTATCTGTAGAAGTTCTACGCATTTCTACTCCAACTCCAATTGAATTATTTGACAAGTTTTTTTATAGTTTGTGTACTATTATATCTTGAATTCTACTTCTAGAATGCAGCTTCTTATTGATGCTGATAATTATATGAGCGTTATAAATGTTTTGCATAAATGTAATAATCATATGCCCCTCTACTCTTAATCTTTTCTTTTTCTTCTAATAAATTCAGCTTACGTACATTACAAGAGATTTGAAATGTATAAATTAATTCTTCCTTTTAGTTAATTAATAATTAGTTTTACAATATATTTTGCATCGCAAAAAGGTAGTATATTAATGTACTTATAATGCATCACATGACATAAAGAGAAAAGGGGGTTAATAAAAAAAAGGAAGAGTGTATCCTCTTGACATAATTACCACTTTTAAGACCTAACTTTTATAGTATTATAATATATGGTAGATGATATATAGAGATATAAAATTAATAAATGTTGTATTAATTTATGTAGCTCATTAAGGTCTGTTTGGAATTTGCTTAATTTGTTGAAACTGGAAACTTTTTACTGAAAGTACTTTAGATAAAGGTAAATGTTAGTTGAAATAATACAGTGAAACCCATGAATAGTATCAAAAAGTGCAGTAAGACCCATGAATCGTAGTAAAAATAAACTAAATAGTAAAATAAGTTAGCAAAATAAATGACGCAGTTTGAGTCCCTAGCCCCAAAGATAAATGAACGTAAGCCTAGAAAGTCCAATATAATGAATTTGTAGAGAGTGAATTAGAAAATTGGACTTAAATGAGTTGGATAACAAGTAAAGTGGGTTCACATGACAAGAAAATGAAGATAGATTGATTTAAACTAAAGAAAATCATCCTCAGCACAATCCGAGGACATCAGCTCTTATATATTTCTCTAAAGTTTGATTACAAATTCAATTTTTAATTGCTACAGTGTTTTCCTCTTAACTTCTCCATCCTTTTCTATCAGGTATCTCCCCCATTTTATACTATCTTTACCTTTCTTCACCACCCTCCATGTGCAAATCAGATTGTTGGTCTTGATCCTTGTTCAATCAGCACTTTTCTGAAATCTTTGGATAGTAGCTATAAGGCTGAAAATGAAGATAGATTGATTCAAACTAAAGAAAATCGCCCTTAGCACAGTCCGAGGACATCAGCTCTTATATATTTCTCTAAAGTTTGATTACAAATTCAATTCTTGATTGCTACAGTATTTTTCTCTTAACTTCTCCATCCTTTTCTATCAAGGCATCTCCCCCATTTTATACTATCTTCACCTTTCATCAACACCCTTTCCGTGCAGATCAGATTGTTGGTCTTGATCCTTGTTCCATCAACACATTTTTGAAGTCTTTGGGTAATAACTGTAAGGCTGAAAGTTACTGTTTATGTATCACTTTCTCATTAATGCAGTCAAAGAGTTTGGTGCAAAGCATTTAATGCGGTGGTAGTAACTTTCCTTTTAGATATTTCATTACTTTCCTCTGTCCTGTTCCTTCCTGATACTTATCCTCATCAGTGGAATGATCCAGAATGTTGCTCCCGATGGCAGACCACACCTTCAGTCGAGGAAGTATTCTTCCTTGGACCACCCTTCTGGATGGCTTTAATCGAATTTCACTTCTTCCCTTATCCTTATGAAAAATGTTTACCCATCCTTGGATTGTTTAACATCCTCCGGTTGGGCCCCTAGCCCAATATATACATAAATATGGGCTTTTGGACCTATTACCCTTACAGTTTTTTCAACTCATTTAACCCAACTTGATCCACCATGTATTTAAGTTTATTTTACTACCATTACTTTAATTTTTTTAGTTTGATTGATTTTGACATTTTAAAAATTACTTTAATGAATTTATAAATTTGGAATATAATTTAAGAGTATTATATGATTTATACAATTTATTAAGAAAATTTAATAATTAATAAAACCCTAATTCTACATATATGAAGAGTTAGGTTGGGTTGGCAATTTCTCAATTCGGCAAGGTCGGGTTGGGTTGAAAAAACTCTCCAACTTGACACATGCACACCCCTAATTTATATGAAACTTAAAAATAAAAAATAAAAAAAAATCTCTATATATATGTAGGGTCTATATTTGTGGCCCAAACCCAAAATGTATAGAATAAGAGTCCAACAAGTCTAATACAATGAATTTGTAGAGAGTGGGTGAAAGAGCTAGGCTGGTAATGAACTAAACAACGTCTTACAAAGATGCAACAGATAAATAATTGTAAGAACAAACTTAAAACTTGGATAAAGTGTTGTCCGAGAAGACAACAAACCTTTCTTTTCTCCTTTGATTTTTCGGGCCTCCCCCTCTCTTATAGGAGGTCTTTTACATTATATAGTTTCCTTTCAAAACATCTTGATCGTACACTTGTTAGTCATCTAAACGTTCACTTGAGTATATGTCCGTCAGGTATCTTCGTCAGTCCTCCATGAGTGGTGGTAATTGAGACTGCACTGTTCAAGGGTTTTCTCTACATTAATGCGACCAGAAAAGTTGCTACAGTGCTTTTAATGCGGTGGTAGCAGCTTTTTCTTTAGATATTTATTTGTTCTTATCGTCTTTATACGTGCTTGAGGTTCATCCTTATCGTTGGAATTGCCAGGAAAGTCACTCAAACCTCCCAGGTACTTGCTTAATTGATATGCTTCATATCCAGGAGGACACACTCTTCGGACTATGTTCTTTAATCATTTCCGCGCATATTTATCCCTCTTGGGATCCTTCTTAATCATTTACTCCTCTTTGGACACACCTCAATCTTCAAATAAGGCCTCAGGCCCAAGACATAAATTTGGGCTTCTACCCCCACGATAGCCCCTCAAAATTTTAACTTTTCCCTCGTATACAAGGAGAAAGAATAAAATTTTGATTTAGTACAGAAGAATAAAACTGAAACTGTGAAAAATACTTGAGTTTACACACGTGGGAGCATAGATTTAAGTGCTTCATCATTGTTGCTGACGTTTCGGCATTCACGAAGCGCTATTAATTACTCCAGGCGGCACATGTCTTTGACATCTAATGGTAAACTATTGATCCAACGAACGACATTCTTCCTCAAGATTTGGGCAAGATAACTCCCACCCACTTTCTGGCCCTTATATAAAGCCTTAAAGAAGATCATTTCTTTTTCTACTTCGCAATTTCTTAGACTTTCCAGTGAACCCAAACACTCAAGTTCATCAAGCTTTTCAAATCATCTCTCATTTCTTTAAACACCCACGCAAATTCTTCCAAAGATTTAAAGATCATTCCCCAACCCAGTTTGTGTAAGTTCTAATTTTCTCAAACCTTTCGTTTTCTTCTCGGCCAGTGTCGGCCTTCAAACTCTCGTTTCCCAGTCGTTATTCTGTATTTCCTTCTTTCTGTTTATCCAAGATGGGCAAATTTAAGTATCTGGTTGATAGTGCTACTTTAATAGAGACATTTAAGGAAACCTATGACATACCACAGGGAGTAAACCTGAGGTATTGTCCCCCAGAAAGATTACTAACCGACCGAAGAAAGGGAGAAGTTATAATCCCTATAATAGCATTCATAGAAGGGGGAATGACTCTCCCTATGGGTCTTGTTACAAGAGATTATCTTCGTAACCATAGGCTTTCCCCTTATCAATGCGCACCTGACGTCTTTAGGATCCTAGAAGCGATTGACGCTTTAAGTCGTCATTTAGGCTTGGGGCTCACCTGGCTTGATGTAGTACATATGTATGAATGGCATAGCCAAAAGGGAGCGGGATATTACCTCAAATGCTGATCCGACCTAGTTAGGCTCATTTCCTGTCTTCCCAAGTCTAACAAGGGAATGAAAGATGACTATTTAATCGTCTCGGACGCATGACATGACGGTCTTTATTGCCCAACCCAGCCATGAGAGCCAGGTGGGATATCCCAAATTTAGGTTTCCTAATAATAGAGTTAGGGTTATCATCACATAACACTGCTTTTTTTTTTTTTTTTTGTATCAATTTTTTTGAGTTTCTGACTGATAAATTCTGTTGTGATGCTAGTAGATAAAAGGCACGTCGCTCCTCAGCTTAGCTTAACTAACGTCACCGCGCATAACTATCTCTTGAGATCAGAGATCTTTATAAGTGAAGATGGTCAGCTTCGGGCTGCCTATCTTATTCTTGGTTTCATGCCAAAATCGAACGCTTTTCAGCTGGTCGACAATGCAATAACGAAGAGAGACTATCGGATTAACCGAATAGACGTCTCTCGGTCAAATTTCTTAGCTCCCTTCAACCTTGCTCCCATACCACATTCGAATCCACAGGATGTGCCGCAACTCATCCAACCAGTTCAACAGGTTCCTTTGGAAGTGGCCGCAAAAGGGGAAAGAGTTACTTTTTCAACCTCTTCACTTGAGGAGTAGATTGATAAGTTCAAGTTCGAAGGAAAGGCCTCTGGAGAGGTTCAAGTGATTCCAATTTTGGATGCTGAGGAGGAGATTGACAGGCAATCCAGTGTCCGCACTCTTGTTTTGATAACAACCCTTCCAGACGATTCTTCGAAAGAAGAGACATGGCGAGTTTAAGGGACTTAAAAAAGACTAGGAAGAAAGCACCTAGGGCCAAAGAGATCGGTACGTCTCAACTAGTTATTAATCTTCCTCCCCCCTCCCCCCTCCTCAGCTTCCTACTAATCTCGAAATCAAGCCAGTCCTCGATCCGAAGAAAAGACCTATTATAGATTCTGAAGAAGCTTAAGTGGTGCCTCCAAAAGGAGCTACGCAATAGAGGGTGGTTAAGGATCAACGGAGCAAAAGGGCTTCGTTTACTGAGAGTTGAGATGACTCTCTCGTTGCTGAGGTGTGCCAAGGGCACTGTACCTGGTCTCCCAAGTTGGAGTTGGATGGTGTTCCCTTCCTTTGGGACACCACCATCAGAAATTATCAAGGGGGGAAGGCAAGTCTCATCACTGAGGCCCTGGAGCAGTCACTTCTATTGCCAAAGGATATGCAGGCTTACAGGTGCTTCAGACAACATGAACTTTTCCTATCCCTTAAAAGGGATTTGGCCATGGTAAATGAATTCATCCATTCCTTCAATTAAGTTGCTGTTCATTTTTATTTTTTATTTTTTTTATGCTATGTAGATTACCCAGCAAATTTACATGGTTGAGGAATGGAATAAAAATGCTCACAATGCAGCCCAGGTGGAGACCCATTCTCGGTCCAAAGTAGAAAAATCTTTGGGTAGTCTGAAGGAAGATTATTCTCAGCTGTCTGAGCAGCTGAAATAAATGACTAGGCAGAGCAATAGTCTTGATGTAGGTCTTAAAAATGCTGAGAAGCAGGTTGAAGACCAACGCCAACAGTTGAACCTAACCGAGATTAATTTGGAGACAGAGAGACAACTGGTGAAAGGTCTTCGATCTGAGCTTCAGCAAGCCAAGGAAGCTGCCCGATCGGCCAAGGAAACTACCAAATTGGCCAAGGAGGCTGAAAAGTAGGTGGCAAGCTAGGGGAGAAGGAAACCCAAATCAAACTCACAAAGGAGTCCTCCATAGTCTACAGAGATTATTGCAGTATAACCTGGGGTAAAGCCCTGGATGCTGCTGGGGTCTCTGCAAATTCTGATTTGAGGCAGCCTGGGAGCATTTACTACGATTCTGATATTTGTGAACTCCCAGATTCTGACTCCTTTCCCCCCAAACAGCTTCCAAAGATCTCGAAGCAACCTCTGGTCGGCCAAATCCCTCTTACCATTCCTGAAGCTCCTAAAGAGTCTGGTCAGCCTAGAGATCAGGGCAAGAAGTCTAAGGGTTCTCAAGATAAGGATAAAGATTTGGGAAAAAAAGAAAACTACTCTTGATTCTAAGGATCAGGCCCTCAACTTTGCTTCTGCTTAGTCCAGCCAGACTGTGGACCCTTTGGCTACACAAATGAAGGCTTAGATGTCTAGGAACTTTATTTCATATTTGTATTTTCTTTTTATGTAAGGGACCGCAAATTATTTTCTTTTTTATCAATGAAATTGTTTTCTTATTTTTTGTCGTCGTTACACATGTTATAAAATTTACTGTTATTGCAAATAACTGAGTTGTAGCTACTGGGATCTAGGCTAACTGAACAACAATATCATGTTAATGATGCAAATAACTTATACAAATACTGAAAGAAATGGGTCGTGCCAAAAATTATTAATAAATATAAAAAACAATTATTGGGCAAATAACTTATATGTTCTCGCACATTTACAAAGAATACTACTGGGCATTGATTTTGAACCAATTATTGGGCCGAAGAAGAGGCCTATCATAAGTTACTCTACTTAAATACCTCCAAGGATTTCAGGCATGATTCATGTTAAATTTAAACATTAATAATAACTGTATGGAGGTGTTGACTAACACATATCATCTGGTCCGAAGACTTCAATCATAATTGGATTTAAATTTAAACACTTAGGAGAATTGTAAAAGGGTGTTAACTAACCCATATCATCTTGTCCGAGGACTTCAGGCATGATTGGATTTAAGTTTAAACACTTAGGAGAATTGTAAAAGGGTGTTAACTAACCCATATCATCTGGTCCGAGGATTTCAGGCATGATTGGATTTAAGTTTAAACACTTAGGAGAATTGTAAAAGGGTGTTAACTAACCCATATCATCTGCTCCAAGGACTTCAGGCATGATTGGATTTAAGTTTAAACACTTAGGAGAATTGTAAAAGGGTGTTAACTAACCCATATCATCTGGTCCGAGGACTTCAGGAATGATTGAATTTAAGTTTAAACACTTAGGAGAATTGTAAAAGGGTGTTAACTAACCCATATAATCTGGTTCAAGGACTTCAGACATGATTGGATTTAAGTTTAAACACTTAGGAGAATTGTAAGAGGAGTGTTAACTAACCCAGATCATCTGATCCGAAATCTTTATGCAATAAATAAAAATTTTGATCAAAGAAAACATTCGATTAATAATAATACATTTTAAGGTTGTTTACATTCTAAGGACGTGGTATTACATGTCCACCTAGATCTTTCAAAAAGTATGCCTCAATGCCAACCCCTGAGGTAATACGATATGACCCTTCCCAATTAGGTCCTAATTTTTTTCAAGTTGGATTTTTCGCAGTACCTACAACTTTCTTAAGCACTAGATCACCAGGTGTTGAAAACCTCAGCTTTACGTTGACATCATAACCCTGTTTGAGCTTTTGTTGGTAATGAGCCAATTGGACGATTGCATTTTTCCTTTTTTCTTCAATCAAATCCAAACTCCTCTCTAACAGTTTGTTATTGCTACTCGGCTTGAATGAACTGGTTCTCAACATTGAGAATCCAGTCTTTAGAGGGATAATAGCTTCGGCCCCATAAGTCATTGAAAAGGGGGCCTCCCCAGTAGACCTACGAGGTGTAGTCTTGTATGTCCAGAGTACATGTGACAATTCTTCCACCCATTTACCCTTCGCGTCATCTAGCCTCTTCTTCAATCCATTTACTATGACATTGTTAACAGCCTCTGCCTGCCTATTTCTCTGGGGATAAGCAAGGGTAGAATATCTATTCGTGATTCCCAATTCGTAGCAGTAATTTCTGAACGCTTTGCTATCAAACTGAAGGCCATTGTCTGAGATGAAAGTATGAGGAATCCCAAACCAAGTAACAATATTCTTCCAAACAAACTTCTTTGTATCTACATCTCTGATATTGGCTAGAGGTTCAGCTTCAACCCATTTGGTGAAATAGTCTGTGCCAACCAGAAGATACTTCTTGTTTCCTGCTGCTTTAGGGAATGGTCCCACGATATCTAAGCCTCATTGAGCAAATGGTCATGGGCTAGATAATGGGTTAAGGATTCCACCTGGTTAATGGATGTTTGGTGCAAACCTTTGACACTGATCACACTTTTTAACATATTCTTGAGCTTCTTTTTGCATATTTGGGCACCAATAGCCTTGAGTGATAGCTCTGTGTGCTAGAGATCTACCTCCAGTATGGCTTCCACAGATTCCTTTATGTAATTCTTCGAGAAGTAACTCAGTTGCTTCAGGATGTATGCACAACAAATACGGCCCTGAATAGGAGCACTTGTACAATTTATGTTCCTCGGATAGCCAGAACCTAGTGGCCTTTCTTTGAATTTTGTCCGCTTCTAACCTTGCTTCAGGTAAAGTATCCTCCTTCAGGAATTGAATTATAGGGTCCATCCAACTCGGCTCCAATCTGATTTGATGAATTCAAACTGCCTCTTTTCTTACCTCTGTTGGTTCATGCAAGTCTTCAATGAGGATAACCCGAGGCAGATTCTGTGCTAAGGAAGTTGCAAGTGTGGCCAAAGAATCAGCATGTGCATTACAATTTCTGGGGATATGTAGCAAATTTAAAGACTCAAACTGCGACTGGAGACGTTTAACTTGGCTCAAGTATTCTTGCATTCTTTCATCTTTTGCCTCAAATTCCCCTTGTACTTGGCCAACGACTAGCCTTGAGTCCGAGAAAATTTCCACTTTATTTCCTCCCATTCTTTGAACCATTACCATTCCCATCATTAGAGCTTTGTATTCGGCCTCATTATTTGTAGCCGTGAAGCCTAGTCTTAATGATTTTTCAATAATGATCTTTTTTGGGGATATCAACATTAACCCTACTCTAGATCCTTTCTGGTTTGATACACCGTCTACATATACCTCCCAGAGTGAGGGGCCTATTTGAGAAATTATGACAACCGATTTTTCATCCATGTTCTGTGTTGGTGTTAATTCTTCTAACACAGACTCAGTGAACTCGGCTACTAGGTCTGCAAGGATTTATCCCTTCATCAAGGTGCGAGGCATATACTTGATATCAAAAGCCCCTAGGATAGTGCCCCATTTATCTATTCTCCCTATAAAATCTACACTTCTGAGTACGATTTTAAGCAGGAGTTGAGTGAGAACAACAACCGTATGGGCTTGGAAATAATGAGGCAACTTCCGTGTACCCAACACTATAACCAGGATAGCTTTCTCTAATGGCAGATACTGAATTTCAGCTTCATGCAGCGATTTACTCACATAATAAATTGGCATTTGCACCCCTTTATCCACTCGTACCAACACCAAACTTACAACGTAAGGAGCTACAGCGATGTAAGTAAATAAGACTTCATCTGGCTCAGGACTGGACATAATTGGTGGCCGAGCGAGATAATCCTTAAGTTATTGGAAAGCTAAAGCACATTCTTCAGTCTACTCAAATCCCTTCCACTTATTGATCAGCAAGAAAAAAGGTCTGCAACTATCTGCTGATCGAGAGATAAATCAATTCAGAGCGGCGGCCATTCCAGTCAATTTCTGGACTTCTTTGGGATTTTGAGGAGCTTGTAAGTTGTTAATGGCCTTTTTCTGATCTGGGTTGACCTCAATTCCTCTGTGAGTTACCATGTAATCCAAAAATTTGTCTTATCCCACACCAAACACGAACATTTGGAAGCATTTAAACGCAACTGGTATCCTCTAAGAACTTCGAAAATGTTTCCAAGGTCTCCCACATGCTCAGCAATAATCTTACTCTTCACCACCATGTCATCTATGTAAACATCAATACTTTTACCCAGTTGTGGCTCAAACATCCTTGTCATCATTCTTTGATAGGTGGATCCCGCATTTTTCAAACCAAATGGCATGATTTTGTAATGGTAATTCCCAATAGGGGTGACGAAGGCAGTCTTCTCCTGATCATCCAGGGCTAATGGTATTGGTGATAACCTTGGAAAGTATCTAGAAAACTCATTTGCGGATGGCCGATAGTTGCATCTACAAGCTGGTCTATTTTAGGCATAAGGAACAGATCTTTAGGGCAAGCCTTATTTAAGTCAGTGAAATCTACGCATACTCACCACTTTCCGTTCTTCTTCTTTACCACCACAGTATTCGCTAGCCACTCAAGATAAAAAACCTCTTTAATAGCTCCAGCTTGTTTGAGTTTTGTTGCTTCTTCTCACACTACGTCAACATGTTCTTTGGATGGTCACCGAGGAGGCTGTTTCTTAGGGGTGATCAATGGGTTGACATTTAGATGGTGACATATGAATTTTGGATCCACCCCTAGGGCTTCGTAAGCATTCTAAGCAAACACATCAATGTTTCTTTTGAGGAACTCCACTAACTCTTCCTTTCCCTGAAGAGGTAACTGAGATCCGACTTGAAAAAACTTCTCCGGATCATCTCCGATAGGAATCTTTATCAAATCTTTACACCTTGCATTCTCAACCGAATCATTGATGGGCAATTCCTAAGGTTTTAATTGCTATAAATCCTTTCTAGGATGAGCTGAAGATTCAACCTCGGGCTTATGCTGAATGGCAGCCACTAAGCATTGTCTCGCCATAGATTGATCTCCCAAGATTTCATTAACTTGACCTTCAGATGGATACTTAAGCTTCTGATGCAGAGTAGAGGAAACAACCCCTAGCATATGAAGCCAAGGTCTAGCCACAATTGTAGTATAAGGTGAATACGTATCTACAACAATGAAATCTACCTCTACTACATCTGTACCAGTTTGCATGGGTAATTGTATTTAGCCCTTCGAGGTAACAACTCTTCCTTCAAAACTCACCAAGGGAGAACTATATGGTGTTAATTCATGAGGTTTTAAATTAAGCCCTTTATAGAGATTAAAGTACATTATTTCAGCTGTGTTGCCCTAGTCTACCATTACTCTCTTAACATCGTACCCTCAAATTCTGAGGGTAATTACTAAAGCATCATCATGGGGTTGAATGGTTCCAATCTTATTTTCGTCTGAGAACCCTAAAACTGGAGTACTCGCTTTTGCTCTCTTTGGATCGTGATTGAATTCTCTTGTAGGTGATCGGGCTACTGACATTATCCTAGACGGCCAAGACCTTATTCTGCCTAGTGCGGCGAAGATGACATTAATAGTTCTTAAAGGAGACCTTGAGGCATCCTCTCTTCGGGGATCTACGTTCATCTGACCTCCTCGGCCACTGGAATGATGCAGGAGTTGTTTCAATTTACCCTTACGGACAAGTTGGCCCAAATGATCCCACAGGCTCCTGCAATCCTCTGTGGTATGTCCATGGTCCTGATGGTACTGGCAATAAAGATTATGGTTATGCCTTTCAGGGTTTCCCACCATCTTGTTCGGCCATTTGAAGAACGGTTCATTCTTAATCTTTTCCAAAACTTGATGTATTGGCTCTTTGAATACAGTGTTGACTACTTGAAGATTTGTTGATCCTGATTGTCCAGCAAAATCCCTATGCAATTTGTTATTATTGTATCTATCCAACCTGAAATCCCTCCTCTCTTGGGGGATAACTTTGTCTTTTCCCTTGCCCTGCTGCTAATCTTTTTCAACTCTCTTATACTTATCAATCCGGTCCATCAGTTGGCGCACACTGGTGACAAGTTTTCCAGTCAGAGATTTTCTCAAACTGTGGTTGGCGGGTAGGCCGAGCTTGAATGAATTAAGGGCCACTTCATCAAAATCTCCTTTCATTTCATTGAACATCTCCCAATACCTATTTGAGTATGTTTTTAAGGTCTCACCCTCTTGCATGCTTAAAGACAGCAATGAAGCTAGGGGCCGAGCGACTCTTCGACAAGTGACAAAACGAGAGCCAAAGGCTTGGGTGAGTTCTTTGAAGGAACTAATGGAATCTGCTTTCAAGTTGTCAAACCATCTCATGGCAACTGGTCCCAAACTGGAAGGGAAAACTTTGCACATCAAAGTTTCATCCTTAGAATGAATTGCCATCCTCTAGTTGAAGGGCTCACGTGCTTTACAGGATCTGTTTTACCATTGTACATCGTGAATGTCGGTTGATGAAAATGACGAGGAAGTTTTGCCTTTTCAATCCTACATGTGAAAGGCGATTTGGAGATCTGGTTCAAGACCTTGGTCATAGCATCGTTCTTTACACCTCCACGCAATGGACTTCGAGGTTGGCGTTTACAATAATGCTCCTATTCATAGGAAAAGGATTCACTAATTGGCATTCGAGATTTTCTTTTATAAGTAACGTCTTGCTATCATCCAAATTGTCATTAGAATATGAAGAAGTTCGCCTCCTCTTTGCATGGCGCAACTCCCTTTTCAATTGGTCAATCTCTAGTTGCATATTTCTATTCTTCTCTACATGAGACACGTGACTTCCACCTTGTGGCTGGCTTTAGTTAGTATGCGTAGTATATACACTACTTTCATGATCATTTCTTTGCTCCAAGTTGAGAAAAGGATCAACGTGTTGGAATGCTCTAGATTCTACTGGCTGTTGCTCTGGTTCTGCCATCATCAACTGTTGCTTCCACCCTCGCTCAAGCGCTCCCCACAAACGGCGCCAATTGTAGAGTCTATATTTGTGGCCCAAACCCAAAAGGTATAAAATAAGAGTCCAACAAGCCCAATACAATGAATTTGTAAAGGGTGGGTGAAAGAGCTAGGCTGGTATTAAACTAAACAACGATTTACAAAGATCCAACAAATAAATAATTGTAAGAACAAACTTAAAACTTGGATAAAGTGTTGTACGAGGAGACAAACTTTTGCTTATATAATTCTCAGAGCTATAGTAACCCTTTCTTTTCTCCTTTGATTTTTCGGGCCTCCCCCTCTCTTATGGGAGGTCTTTTATATTATATAGTTTCCTTTCAAAACATCTTGATCGTACACTTGTCAGTCATCTAAACGTTCACTTGAGTATATGTCCCGTCAGATATCATTGTCGGTTCTCCATGAGTGGTGGTAATTGAGACTACACTATTTAGGAGTTTTCTTCACATTAATGCGGCCAGAAAAGTTGCTGCAGTGCGTTTAATGCAGTAGTAGCAGCTTTTTCTTTAGATATTTCTTTGTTTTTATCGTCTTTATGCATGACTGAGGTTCATCCTTATCATTGGAATTGCCAGAAAAGTCACTCAAACCTCCCAGGTACTTGCTTAATTGATATGCTTCATATCCGAGGAGGACACTCCTCGGACTATATTCTTTAATCATTTCCGCACATATTTATCCCTCCTGGGATCTTTCTCAATTATTTACTCATCTTTGGACACACCTCAGTCTTCAAATAGGGCTCTAGGCCCAAGACATAAATTTGGGCTTCTACCCCCACAATATATATATTAATAGTCAAAATTGAATATAAAATTTATAGTAAAAGAGAAAAAAATATTTTAAGTTACGTGATGAATAGACCTCATTTAAGTCTAAATTTTTAGCAAAACCAATTATTATACTTGATCATTAAATAATTTTTAAAAAAGAATGAAACTATGTTTAAATATCTCAAACTTTTTAATAAGTCTTCAAGTAGTGTTTTCTTTTTTCCAAAAAAAAAGAACTTTAGTAATAGAGTTTTACTTAAAGTAAGGTATATATGTGTTAATATTTTTAATGTACTTGTAATGAGTTACATGAGAAAATCATGTTGTATATAATATTTACATTGAGTTGTACAGTAAAAACATGAAATGTACGGCTAACCTTTTAAATATTTGTGCCTAATAAGTACAATAATTGATTATTTAAGGGTTTTATTTAATTTTGGTTGTGTGTGTCTAAAAATGCAACGTTGGCTAGATCATATTGGGTAATGGGTATTGCTTAAGGAATTGAATTTGGTGTTAATTTTTTTTATTCTTTTACAAGATAAAAATTCTACTCCAAAATAATCTAAGTGTATATGTGTATAAAGCTCCCTCCTGACGACTTGAACTCCGACCCATATCCCTCACACCCCAGAAGCACTTATACTTGTAGAGTAACCATCGCACCAATGGTGCATGGTGGTAGATGATGTCTTTTTTTATTTTTTGGAAAATTAGACTTTACTACCCTAAACTATGCCTTAGATTACACATTACACCATAAACTATTTGAATGCACAACTTATACCCTAAACTATAACTCTTGTTACACTTTGCATCCCGACGTTAGTTTTACTGTTAAGTTTTTTTACAGTTAAGTTTAACGGAAATATGAAGTAAGCATGTGACTTGCATGTGTGTATTACTTAAGTGACACAAATTTAAAGGACCAAAAAACCCCTTTCCCAATCAATTAAAAACAAAAATTCCTACTTCTTTTTTATAGCTCTGAACAAACACCCCACCTAAGCAAATGAAACCTCCTTCGGAAGAAAACAAAATCTACAGGTAAATGTAGTGGGCTCAAGCAATTATAGCAAGCTATGATAGGGGCTCCACGTGCTATGGGTCGGAATTGTCACTTACCCAAATGTTGTTTCTCTCTCAAATACTTCTTCACCTCATGACCTTTATGCCTCTATTCTGCTGACTTTGTTTCGCGACTACATACGGGGAACTTAAGAGGTTGTTTGGTTCTTTTTTTTTCATCACTCAATTTCCATCACTCATCACTCTAAAATACCATGTTTGTTTGGCACCATCACTCACTTCTCATCACTCAATATTTTTCACACTATTTGTGGGCCCCATACTTGTTACCCGATGCAGCTTTTTTCTTTTTTTTTTCTTTTTTTTTTTTTTTAGTACCCAAACTCACCGAACCTATTGAAAAAAAAAAAAAAAAAGGAACCAAACAGCCGTAAGGAAAAAAAAAGTCAAAAGATGCAGCTAAGTACTGTTTGTGGGTCCCCTATGTGTGTTTAATTACAATATTGCCATTGAGTTACGAGTTATGGAAACTGAAAACAGCCAAAATATGTTTTCAGTTTTCATAACTCATAATTCAAAAATCAGAGAATTGAGTGATGGAAACAGAGTTATTGTGCAGCCAAACAACCTTTTTGCTATGGGTCTCACCATTTTTGAGTTATGAGTTATGGAAATAGATAATTGAGTTATGGAAACAGGTGAACCAAATAACCTCTAAGAGTCCACATACCATTGGGGACTAGAAGGACAATAGCAATGGACCCTACATAACCCTTTATTATGGTGAAGCATTACCAGTCTTGGGGACAGACATTGTGTCGTAGTGGTGAAGTAGTGGTGGTGTTAAGGATGATTTTGATTTGAGAATTTAGGGTTACACACTTTTGATTTTGGGGGAGGGATGATACCCACGAGAGTAAAAACTGGAAAAAAAGAAAATAGAAAAAAGGGAAGTTTTGTTTTTAATTAATTGGAAAGATGGAGTTTTTTGTCTTTTAAGTTTGTGTCACTTAAGCAATACACACATGCAAGTCACATGCTTCATATTTCCGTTAAACTTAACTGTAAAACTAACGTCAGAGTACAAAGTGTAACAAGAGTCAAAATTTAGTGTGTAAACTGTGCATTCGAATAGTTTAGAATGCAAAGTGTAATCTGAGGCATAATTTACGGTGGTAAAGTAGTATTTTCCCCTTTTTTAATTAGGGGAAGGTAGATGATGTCTTATGTGTAGATCTTCTGCATATTTCTACTCCAACTCTAATTGAATTGTTTGAAAAATATTTTTAAATGTTGTGTACTATTATATCTTGAATTCTACTGTTATGATGCTGATCATTATGAGCGTTATAAATGTTCTTCATAAATGTAAATACTCATATACCCTTCTAGACTATTTTAGCATTTCATGTATAACTTTCTTAATCTTTTCTTTTTCTTCTAATATATTTTTCTTACTTAGTCTTCAAGAGATTTAAAATGTAAAATCGAATTCTGCCTTTCAGTTAATTTGTTTAACATCCTAATGCTTAGTTTTACAATCTCCTTTGCATTGCACAGTTTAATAGGTAGTATGCTAATTATTTAGTTTTCTTTGTCTTCTAATGTAGGTTTTTGAATACGAATTAAATGTTTATTTATTTTTTGCTAAAATGCAAATTACACTTTCTAAGTTTGATTGAAATTCATTTCAAATCTCTAACTTTACTTCTATTCAGTTGAGTAATCTAAATTTCAAATTTATTCAATTTAAACGTTCTGTCCAATTTCATTAAAAATTTTCCATTAAAAAAAAAAATTCACATGAAAAAAAAATCTATAAAATTAATAAAAATATGTTATAGATTTTTGATGTGAGAATTTTTTTCGTTAGGTAATTGCATATTTAACGATAATTGTTTTTAAAACAAAATTGGATGAAAAACTTGAATTGAATAAGTTTAAAACTTAGAAGACTAAATTGAACAAAAGTAAAGTTAGAGGACTGAAATAAATATTAATCAACCTTAAGGAGTGCAATTTGTATTTAATGATATGTCTTTACTGATTAACATCTATAATGTGCTTGATAGAATTCCTAATAGAAGTATTGCTTCTTTACTTCTTTGTTTATACTTTGCATTTTGTTAAACAATAATTTCTCCCTTTTTCTTTTTATGCTTAAATGTAAAAAAATAATTTCAATAGCTTTGGTCTGCTCAAATGCATTTGTTTTAATTTTATTTAGTTAATTTCACTCTGACGTATGTCAAATTTCTTTATACTTCACATAAAATTATCTTGCTTTTCCACGTGAGGTAAATATTTGTGCCTATGCATGGTGATTGAATATTTGAGGGGTTTTGTGTGTGTGTGTGTGCACGCGCGCACGTGTGCACCCTATAAAATTGAATGTTATATAAATTCTTTGTATCATTTCTCAAATTTGTGTTACGCATGGCTGAGTCATATAAAATCTTTCTTAAGGAATTGAATTGGTGTTAATTAAGCATGAAGAGATGTCTTATCTGTAGAAGTTCTACGCATTTCTACTCCAACTCCAATTGAATTATTTGACAAGTTTTTTTATAGTTTGTGTACTATTATATCTTGAATTCTACTTCTAGAATGCAGCTTCTTATTGATGCTGATAATTATATGAGCGTTATAAATGTTTTGCATAAATGTAATAATCATATGCCCCTCTACTCTTAATCTTTTCTTTTTCTTCTAATAAATTCAGCTTACGTACATTACAAGAGATTTGAAATGTATAAATTAATTCTTCCTTTTAGTTAATTAATAATTAGTTTTACAATATATTTTGCATCGCAAAAAGCTAGTATGTTAATTATTTTAATGTACTTGTAATGCATCACATGACATAAAGAGAAAATGAGGTTCACAAAAAAGGAAAAGTGTATCCTCTTGACATAATTACCACTTTTAAGACCTAACTTTTACAGTATTATATAGTAGATGATATATAGAGATATAAAATTAATAAATGTTGTATTAATTTATATAGCTCATAATTGTCTGTTTAGAATTCGCTTATCTTGCTAAAATTGAAAATTTTTTGCTAAAAATATTGTTGATAAAAGTAAATGTTAGTTGAAATAATACAAAAGGACCCATGAATAATACTAAAAATTGCAGTAAAACAATAAAAATAAGCTAAATAATAAAATAAATTAGCAAAAAATAAACTAACCAAACAGAAACTAAGTGGTGATCAGCCATCATGTTGACAAAAAATATAATGACCATCACCTTGACATAAAATATAGATTAAAGTATATTCCTAACCTTAAAAGTTAGGAGTTGTTTTTCATCTTGACTCTTTACTTTTCAAAATTTCATTCTAACATTCATCTTTCATTCCATTTTCATATTAAAAATCTGAAATCCACTTCATAGTTATAGTAATAATTGGGACTTGGGAGCCTATGAAAAAGTGGGTGAGGTTGTAGGTACCAATCGGATTTTCTGACTGTAATTTGTAATATAATAACATGTCCGTTAGTGGTACAATAAAATTAAGAGCTGTGAAAAAGACAGGACGGGTTAGGTGCCAATCTTGATTAATTAAAAAAAAAAAATTGCTTAGACAGAAATAGTTAAATTTTAGAGTTTTTTCCCCCCCTTTTTTAAGTGATATTGAATATGAATTAAGTGGGTTCCTTTCATAAATTGAAGTTTAGAACAAGAAATAGGTTGCAGAGGATTCAAAAGGCTTCAATTAAACCACATATAATGCAGGATTGGTGGTTAAAGTTTAAAACTTGGAAGAAGACTAATGGTCCGTTTGAATTGAGGGAGAGAGAGAGGGAGAGAGAAGAGTAGATTTGATCCAAAATTAGTTTATTTTTAGCTAATTTTACTCTCCTCTACTCCTCCTCCTTCCCCCTTCATTCAAACAGGTACTAAGTCATAATTGGTGGTTAAAGTTTACTATCATGACCATATATATATTCAAAGAAATAAAGAATCTCTAGAATAACATCTTTTTTTCTTTATATTATGACTAAGTCAATATGAAGGATAGTTAGATGAAACTGTAAAGAATTTGAATTATTATGACCACAAGGAACCCAATTGTGAAATCAAAATGAAAATGCAGTGTTTGTAGCCTGGTAGGTAATAAACTAATAATGGAGCTAAGATTTAATTTTAAAGGGTACAAAAGTTATATATAAATAATATATACGTATGTCTTTGAATGAGCAAGCGTGTCGAGTGTGCTAGACACAACTCCTGTGAATACCAACACTATTTCAATGTTAGAAGTACATTAAAAGATAAAAGGATAAAACACAGTTAAATATCAAATATATTTTGTTTGCTTGTTAAATATGAATAAGTCATAAATAATTTGAGCTCTTTACACTTTAATTTGGAAGGTAATAATTTTTGTTTTTAAAATTTTTTTTCTCTTCAATGAGAACTTCTGCTTATTTAAAATATTTTTTCCCTATCTTTGTTTTTCTTTTATGACTTTTGAACCTTAAAAACACTGATAACATAAGAAATATTTTTTTCTTCTTCTATTTTTTTTTTTCAATAAAATTTGACATATAATACATAAGGAAATGTAAAAAGACAATTGCTCTCTCCCCCACTCCCTCCACCTCCTTGGCTCCGCTCATGCTTCTAGACATCTCATTTTGTATCTCATACAATGAGTTTAGTCCCATTCCTCAATGATAATACATGAAGGAATCATTACGTAGAATTGGTCCATCCATACATATGTTGCTTAAGGAAATTTCTACTCGGAAATCAGTTGCAAGACTGATCCTACATTGTTGGAGAAGACTTTGAACTTAGATTTTTAGCAATAAAAATCCCCACTCACCCCCTTCACAAAAGACACATTATAATTACTACCAAAGCGATTCCTCCTAAATAAAAGAGGGAGTTGTTTTAAATTCCTTTGAGTTCTTAGTTCTTGCTTGGCCAAAGCCTCTTCCAGATCACTGGCCTTCAGTTTAAACGTTAGTACTGATTTCTTTATTTGTGTGATATAATATATGCACAAATTAACTGAGGGAAACGATCAAATTTGAAGCATAATTTGGACCTTTGGTTCTCATTTCGAGGTAAACTCTTTTTTTATGACCTTTTATTTAGTTATTTTACTTTGTAGATTAATTGCTTTCTTGCCATAGATTTTCTTAGGTTAGGAACATGTCTAGGCTAGCTTAGATTGAATTTATGGTTTCTTCCCCAAGGCGCGTACTCAGGCTTGTCCGTAGGTACCTACATACGCATATTGATGAGAAGGTCTTACATGTTTCCAGTGCATGTTACCTCTCTCTCACATGGGAGTGGACCCCACAAGTGTGGGGTCCACTCCCTTGTGAGAGAGAGGTAACATGCATTGAAAACATTTTAGAGTTTTTCCATGTTAAGGAGCCTTTGTACATAGATTGAACATGTGAGCATAGGCTCACCTAAAAACCTATATTTTAGGAGTTTATAGTTTGGTTTGTTGTTTGATTTGTTTCCAGCTTTTAGAAGTATGCTAAAAACATGCTTAAGGTTTGAATAACATGCTTAAGGTGTTTGCATTGTTAGCTACACGCCTAAAATTGTTTGAATTTGATATAATTAAACATTGTTAGGGTTGATTGAAATGTTTTATATAAAACCTTGGGTGAGCCTTGTGCACATTATTATCCTACAATGGCTAAGAGGGTCCTTATTGGAATCTAGCTACAAGATCATAAGTGGAGGTTGGCACACTGGCTTGCAGTTTTGGGGGCTTAGCCATGGTTTAAAAATTATATCAGGCAAAGAACCGAAAAAGAGATTGATTCCTAATTTTTTTTTTTTTTTGTTTAACCAAGGTTAGATTAATGATGTCACAAATAATTAATTAATAATTTTAAAATTATAATAAAATATATTATAGGTATATAACTAATAATGTGTCTACAAGCTTGTTGAATTCACAAGAGCTACGAAGTGGTTCATAAGTAATGGATTCAACGCAAATAATGCAATCTGAAATTACTATGCACACAATTAAATTAACATTAAAAAAATAATAAATAAAAAGGCCATGCATAACACAACACCAAACATTAGAAATACAGCAGGTAGAAGCAACAAGAAATATGATTTTCAATGATAAAATCAGACCTCCACAACCTATTCCCAATCCTTGTTTCTCTCCTTCTCTGCTTTCTCTTTCACTCTCTCCTTCCAAACGCAAACAACACAAATATAATTATTAGCCTACCCCACTCCCAAGTCAGACTACTACAATCTATTCATAATCGCAATTAATATCATCCATGCACATCTACTTTAATTATTGTGGATTATGGGGTTGATAATGAAAGCAAAATTGAGACTTTAATGGTTTATAGGAATGAAAAATGCTAGAGGTGGCAATGGGTTGGGGAAGGGGGTCTTTGCCCCCGCCTTACATAGTTTTATCTTGCCTCATCTCTGTCCATTGGGTCCCACGAAACCCTGCTTCCACTACGTGAAACTTTACTTTTTGTTAATTTGCCCCATAACTATTATAATTTTTTTAATAAAACCATGCTTCGATTGAAATTACAACTAAATTTATCTCATCAAATCAAACTAATTTTTAGCAAAAATTGAATAATATTATTCAAGTGTTAACAAGACAAATTACAATAAAAACAAAAATCTCATAGTATAAAAAATAACAAAATAAAGATAAAGAGCCACGTTAGGTAAAATAAAATAAGTTAATATTGATATATTTGTTTAAATAGTGAGATTTTAAAGTATAAAAAAATTATAATTATCACATTTATCAACACAGGGCGCAGTGGGCCAAGGCAAGGTGGGTCTAAAAAATCTAAACCCATCCCTACTCAACCCCGTGATGCAATGCTAAAATCTCGCCGTATGCCTGCCTTACCACCTCTGCAAGGCAAGGAAAACTAGTGCAGGGAAAAGAGGGAGGGGGCAGATCAAGCAAGGTGGGGCAAAATTGTCATTCCTAAAAAATTCTATCTAAAAGACAATATTTCCCCCACACAAGAGTTTGTTAAGAGATTTACAACAAATTTGTCTTATGGATACAATGAAACTACGATTTTTACAAAATTAGAGGAAATTTTCTCCAAACTCCTCTAAATTGGTTAGAAAAAAAAATTTAAAAAGAAAAAATCATCCTACTTTTACAAATAGGATCAAATTTATATATATATATTTGTAATAGATATAATAGAATTTCAATTTATGGTATTCACTTCATGATGATTAATCTTTATCATTTAGGTTATGATACCAACCAGTTTATGGTATAAACAAAGTTTGAAGCTAATATCTCTTATCCTACAACAAAAAATTTTACTAGGCGGATTAAAGGGAACCCACTGACTTACATTTTTTTATTTTATTTTTAATTTGTCAACAAAATTTACGGACAAAACATGTAACTTGCCTAGGGGCAGATAGGATATAAAATGGTAGATGATGTACATGTGCTATGTAGCTATCTAACAGTCAAGTTGATCTACCACTCAACAATATCAATAAATAAAATCACGTTTCAATCTAACTCTATTGAGTGCGTGACTCACCCGCCATCTCATCAAATATTGTTTATAAGCTCTACAAAGTAAAAACAAGACACTAGGCAAAAGCTAAACACACAAGAAAAAACCATGTCTCCGTTCTCTCTCATTTTGGTCACCATAGCCATAGCAATCTTCGTCTATTACCTCCTAAACCTTCGTAGCCGTAGTAGTAGCGGTCTTCCTCTTCCACCAGGTCCTAAACCATGGCCCATCGTTGGAAACTTGCCTCACTTGGGCACAGTACCTCACCACTCTCTAGCAGACATGGCTCGAACCTATGGTCCTCTCATGCACCTCCGTCTAGGCTTTGTTGATGTTGTCGTGGCGGCCTCGGCTTCTGTTGCTGCACAGTTCTTGAAAGCCCATGACGCAAATTTTTCAAGCAGACCACCAAACTCGGGTGCTAAGCATATTGCGTATAATTATCAGGACCTTGTGTTTGCACCGTACGGCCCACGTTGGCGCATGCTAAGGAAGATCAGCTCAGTTCATTTGTTCTCTGGAAAAGCCTTGGATGATTTTAGACATGTTCGTCAGGTTAGATACCAAATTCAACATTCTCCAATTTCAATGCTGTTATAGAGTATTCTTTTTGTTTTTTTTTTTTTTTTTTTGTCTTTTCGTTAAAAACAAAATAAGTGTATGGCGTGGACATAAGAGTAATTATGGATATATATAAAATATGTATTTCACGCCTCAGTTTACGTCACAGAGTGGAAAAGTTATTTGTTATTAAATAATACTATGTCAACCTAAGTAATAAATGGAAGGTATATATTTATAGGTAATTATTTTTATACATACGTTTCTCATTTATTATTTATTAAGTTTTGATGGAAAGGACGGGATATTATTTTATATAAAATATATATTTTTTACAGTGTGACCACAAAAATGAAAATATTTTATTTGAGGGCATGATCACTATTTCAATAATTCAATGAGTTGGCCGGTCCCATTAGACAATTGCCTAATTTTTCTTTAATTTTTTTATTATAATTATTTAACCAGATGTCCTTTTCCAGCGTTTTGTTGTTTTCTCTTCCTGTTTTTGCTAAGCATGAATAAGGGAGGATTCGACCTGTGAAGTATATCACGAGAAAGATGTATGGTGTGAGACAGTCACATCATGAGACCCCACTCTCTCACTTTCGTATAGTATGTATATGAAATTGACAAAATAATGTGAGAAAGTGTAATTTTCTTTTTCCAAAATGGGTGTCTATTATGGACCACGAGTTCATGAATCATGAGATCTCATGTAACAGCATATAGGTAGGGGGACCCGTAAAAGGGACCCCCATTAATGGAGCATAGTTCCTGCATAGGAAGGTTTTTGATTACTCTTTAATTGCGTTTTTTATGAGTCTGTCTTTCATAAGGGTATGTAGTTTTCAATTTTCATGATGGAATATTGTTTTTTTTTTTTTTTTAATGATTCGATATTTAGTAGAGACAGGATTTGAACCATGATATCTTAGTTGAATATTTTAGGAATTATCAATTGAACAAGAATGCTCTTAGCACAAAAGAAATAAATATATTTTTATATTTATATTTTAAAATATATAATTATTTTCAAAAGTGAAAATAAATTAATGAGCATATTTTTTTTTCAATTATTGTTTACTTTATTTAAAAAGTCACTATATATTTTTAATAGCTCTATTTTAGTTTGAACTAAGAATGATTGATTTAAAACTGATATTTTTTATTAAAAAAAAATCTGAAATACAACTCATTGAATAATATTTACTTAAAACATTGAATTTTTTACGTAGGACCAATTGAAAGTGACGGATGTCACAATTAATTAGTAACATACAAGACAAAATATATGCGATATGGAATATATATATACACACGTTTGTTTGGTTCAAAATTTAAAAAAAAAAAAAATATATATATATATATATATATATTAAATAATCAAAATAAAAATGAAAAATGAAAGAACATAAATAGACGTACGTATTAGTATATTACAAATTTGAGTGAAAATTTTGAGACTAAAAGAAAGACTGTGTAAAATTATTTCATCTATTATTCTATTTATTCCAATTTAATAGCATACTATACTATTAGTACAATTTCGTAAAATATTATAAAAATTAATTTAATAAAGCATTCAACATATAAGTATTTATTTATTTATAAAAACTTTGTTAATAGAACAAAAGTTGAAACCACCAAATCTCCATTTTTCTGTGCAAGTAAATTGTATTGATTTAATCTACATGAATATCCAGGAAGAAGTATCAGTGTTGATACGTGCTATAGCAAATGAAAACTCAAAGCTCGTGAATTTAGGACAATTGCTCAATGTATGTACCGTAAACGCCCTAGGGCGGGTGATGCTAGGGCGGAGGGTTTTCGGTGATGGTAGTGGTGGTGGTGATGCCAAGGCAGATGAATTCAAATCAATGGTGGTGGAGGTGATGGTGTTGGCTGGAGTGTTCAACATAGGTGACTTTATTCCAGCATTGGAGTGGCTAGACTTACAAGGGGTAGCAGCTAAGATGAAGAAGCTACACAAGAGGTTTGATGCATTCTTGACCACAATTGTTGAGGAGCACAAGACTAACACTGGTGGGCAGCACAAGGACATGTTGAGTACCTTGCTTTCATTGAAAGAGGTTGCTCACGATGAGGGAGAGAAGCTCACAGACACAGAGATCAAAGCCTTGCTTTTGGTACCTATCAATCTCTCTCCTTTTAATTCTCTTATTTTTTTGGCCAATCTTTCTCTTTGAGTTAAAGAATAATTCTAGATACACTCAATCGCACACATAATTTCACAATTTGTTGATTTGTGCAATTATAAATAGTCTGCATTTTATGCTCACTATTAACTTTGTACAACCCACCACTTTTTATCAATTACTGACAATAACACAAATTAACAAGTTGTAAAATTGAGCATGAGAAATAAAACATTAAAATGAAAATGTAACACGATACAGTGAAATGGGCTTAAAACAAAAATTATGATATATAAGAATTGATTAACTAATGTACATAGGGGAACTTATACTTTAAATATGCTTTGTTTTAATGAATCATCATATTACATAAAAGAGTGCTAAAAAGTGAGAGATGGAGTATTGATTTTTAAACGAGGGTAGTACAATTTTAAATTGACATTGCTACACAAATTTTCTCAAAAAATCTTAGAGGAGTTATTACGTAATGGACATAGAATTGAAAACTCGGATGCACTTGATACACGTATAACATTTAAAAGTCCATATAGCTGGAACTATCACAATTGAATTGAGGTCTTACGTGGTACTGTCGAGGCCTCTTTTTTTTTTTTTTTTTTTTTTTTTTTTTTTTTTTTATTTTTTTTTAACGTACGGATGGAGATTTTTATTTGGACCAATCAATTTAATTTCTATCATTTTACTTTTCCGCGTCTCTTAACAAACACCCGAAGAAAAAAAAAAATTACTTAGCTACTCAACTTGTAAATGCAAAGAAAAATAGAGTCCACCTTGAATCAAAATAATTTATACTTTCATACATTTTCATAATGTTCTTCATGCTTATTACTGACTTGTACGATCCAATAATTTTTGTCGATCAGTCATAATCGCACAAGTAGCAAGTTGTGAACGAATTAATTAGTGTATATATCATATGATTATCTTTGTGGGAATGTATACTTTGAATATGATTTGTTTTAATCAAACATATACCATTAAAGAGTACTAAAAAGTGACGTGTTAATCTCTTATATGAGGGTAGTACAAATTTAAATTGACATACAACTAACATAAAGTTTTGATAGGATTGCTACAAGTATTTTCTTATAAAATCTTTGTGGAGTTATTAGGTGATTGACGTAGATAGGAAGATCGGATGCAATTGCTACACGTATAACATTTACATGTCCCAACTATCACAATTGAATTAATTGAGGCCTACCTTCAAAAAAAAAAAATTTAATTGAGGCCTCATAAAAAAAAAAAAGAATAATAATTGAGGCCTTTCAAAAAGTACAGATGGAGATGTGTCATTTGGACCGAGCAATTTAATTTTTTTCAAATCAGAGAGAAAATGGCTAGGAATAAGAAAATTACAAAATTATCCGTAACTATAATAAAAGTATAGTAATATAATTTCTATCATTTTACTTCTTTATCTCTCTTACCAAACACAGGAAGAAAACAAAAAAAAAAAAAATTGTTTTCTTTTTCTCCCACTTTTTCTATCATCTCTATATTTTTTTATTTCCATTTTTATCATCCTCTTAACCACATATACACTAAAATAACTATCGTTTTTATCATTTTTTTTTTGAGAAGATCGTTTTTATTAATTATTATCTAAAAGAATAAGTGCGTGCATGGGAACATTAGTATTGTAGGGCCACTTTTGCATATTATTTTTAGTTTTTTTTTTTTTTTTTTAGTTTTTCAAATGTGTTTAGTTAATTTATTTGCTATTAATTAATTTATTTAAGATGTGATAAAAAGTGACTTAAAAAATAAATTACTTTAAAAAAATAAATAAATAAGCTGACTTTTAAGGAAAATAAGCAAATTTTAAACAACTAAACGAGTTTATTTACTTTATATACGTGTCCTCAAAATGCTCTTTGTGCCTAAAATGGTTAGCTCAGTGGTTTTTTTTTTTTTTTTAAAGGAAATGCATGCACTTGTTGTCGTTTCAAATGCAATTAGAATAATTGCTCATTCCCTTTCATGCTTGCTAGCTTATACCTACCATAACAAATTAACAATTCCCTTGCCTAATAGAATTGTCCCAAAGAAGAAAATATTGCATGAGCCATTCTTTCTCTTATATACACTATTTGAAGATAGCGATTCAAATGTCTATCTCTTGTCTATGTGCTTGCCTTTACTACCTACCTACCTACCTTAAGCCACTGCACTTACTTGTATCTTTTCTTGTTCTATTCTATCTAGATTACACTACAATTTTCTAAAACTTTTTTTTTTTTTTGGGTTAGGTATAATTTTGTAATTTTTATTTTTACCATTTTTTTTAAACCCTTTATATTTTTTGTTAGGTATAATTGTATAATTTGTATTTTTACCCTTTTTTTAAGACCCTAAATCAATGAGAGCAAGAACTCCCAAACAAAGCAAAGTGCTTGCTTATATATATATTTTTTCCTATAAAAGTAAATTTTACATAGAAATTTTACATATTTTGCTATGACATGATTGAACATAGCTGACAACCTTTGTGATTAATTCATCTTTGCAGAATATGTTCACGGCAGGCACTGACACGTCATCTAGCACAGTGGAATGGGCCATAGCCGAACTCATCCGGCACCCTAAGATCCTGGCCCAAGTCCAACAAGAGCTTGACTTCGTTGTGGGCCGAGACCGGCTCGTAGGTGAATTAGACCTAGCCCAACTCACTTACCTCCAAGCTGTGGTTAAGGAAACCTTCCGGCTCCACCCTTCAACCCCACTCTCTCTGCCACGCATGGCAGCCGAAAGTTGTGAAATCGATGGCTACCACATTCCAAAGGGCTCCACTCTTTTAGTCAATGTTTGGGCCATAGCTCGTGATCCAAAACAATGGATCAACCCATTAGAGTTTAGGCCCGAACGCTTCCTACCAGGTAGCGAAAAGGCCCATGTTGATATCAAGGGAAATGATTTTGAAGCCATACCATTTGGTGCTGGGCGAAGAATATGTGCGGGGATGAGCTTAGGTTTACGCATGGTTCAACTATTAACTGCAACCTTAGTTCATGCATATGATTGGGACCTGCCTGCTGGATTGATGCCTGAGAAACTGAACATGGATGAGGCATATGGGTTGACCTTGCAGCGAGCCGCGCCCTTGATGGTGCACCCTCGGCCGAGGCTCTCCCCACACCTCTATCGAGCATCCTCTTGAAAGGTTTTCATATATAACAAAAAGTTGGACCTTGTACGTTTTTTTTTTAACGCTATATTTGTTTAAGTAGGTGGTTGATTTGCACAAATCAGTGCCACCAAGGTTTATTTATCTTAGTTTTCCATGATGGTTTTGTGTGATCAGTATATATGAAATATGGAATAACTCAATAAATACTTAGTCGCCATATCCTAGTGCATCAAACGTCTTACTTTCTATAGTTTCACTTAGTTGTAGAACTAATTAAATCAATAGATTTGAAATTAAGGGACTATTTGAATACCGCTTATTACTGAAAACACGGTAGCAAAATAATTTTTAATTGTGTAAATAGTGCCGCGAGACCTAGTTTTAACGAAAATTTTGCTTAAATCCATACTTGCGAGTCCCGTGAACAGTGCACAGGGCCCACACAAAAAATACAGCCGCTAGCACAAACGCAAACGCGTTTGTATCCAAAACTAACACTAATTAGAAGGCAATATTTTTAGCAGGTCATTACTTTTTGTGATCTCTTTGCTTCAATTCAACCTTTCATATATGTGGTGGAGAGTTGGATCCATTCATTGGCTTTGAGATTTATTGCAAATAAAAGACAATGTGACCATGTGGGCTTTGTCAAAAGGGAATGGCTTTTACAAACTTTTTTTTTTAACGTGGGTTGATCATATGATCATATCTACTCTGAAGGACTAGATGAGCCTCTCCTTCAGTACTTTGGTTTGTTTTCATACTCCCTACCCTAAGTATTTCATGCCTTCAAGCCTAAAATTTCCAAAAACAAACAAGTTGGTCAGAGTTTACCTCAAACGAGTTTGAATGAATTTTCTCCGACCTATTATATCATTATATTTGTAAAATCGTTTATGTATATTAAATCACATAACTCATTAAATTATTTAGACAAGTCAGATGACCCATTAAATAGGTTATATGATTTGGTGTACATGATAGTTTTATATGTAATGTTTAGAAGAATTTGCCTTCAACTTGATTTGTAAACAAACTTAGTCCAAAATGTTGTATACAATAACTAAAATGATTCATGGCCTACAAATTGCCTAAGCATCGAGGCTTTAATTTTCCTTTTTTTGGCTCATAAGCAGTACAAGTAGACAAGTTAGGTTTTTTTGACTGGCATTTTAGAAATTATACAAAAAATTGAAGCCTTATTAATTAAAAATCATATATGCATGGGATATAGAGGGACAAGAATGGAAGATGAATTACCTTTTTTCTAAAAAGGATTCATTAACAACTTCAACTGTGATATAAATAATTGAGGGTTGAATTGGGGTTTAGCCAGGGCCGGCTCAATAACTTTGGGGGCCTTAGGCGAAAATTTTAAGCGGATTTTTTTATATTTAAATATTAATCAAATAATATATATATATATATATATATATATATATTGAATTTTTTTTATTTAATGAGAAAATATTTATAGATAAATAAAATAGAATTTATAATTAAAAATGATAATTTAACTAAAAATAAAATTTAAAATATAGAACAATAGAACCTGGTTATTGTAATTTTTTTAAAGCCGTGACCACTTTAAAGTCTAAACCTGCATAAATAAAAATTAATTTAATATATGGTTCAATAAATTAGTATTACTGTAATACAAATGAGTTGATATGATACACATCAAATTATTAATTGGTATAATAATGGATAAAGTGAGAAACCTTAGTCAGATAAAAAAAAAAAAAGTGAGAAATCGTATTGTGTAACTATGGGCTGCACTGCACAGTGGCGCACTGTGCAGCCTGTGTTGCTGTGCGCCTGTGCAGCAGTGCAGATCAGCAAATATCCAGTGTCCAGCTTGTACTCTATCATCCTATGGCTAAGTTTTAAAGCAAAAATTGTGTCCTCTCATAGCAGAAAAGGGTCCTACATAGCAAAATAATGTCTCATGATGGGACTCCCATCAAATAATTGTTCAGTGAAATAAACTAAAAAAAAAAAATATATATATATATATATATATAAATTATATAAATAGAAGAGTCATCATCTTCATTTTCGGAAAGGCAGAGAGAGGAAGAAGATTACCTCTGGTAGCTGTGAATTGAAGGGAATCAACAAAAAAAAAAATTTCAAGCTAGACTGATTGAGTGAGTTTATGAAAAAAGATCTAGAATCAAGATGAAGATGAAGAAAAGAAAGGTAAGAAGATAGAGAGGTAGAGAGATAGAGAGATTTTTCTTTTGTTTTTGAAATTTATAATCTCTATTTTAGCATATTTCAAGACTATTATGTTGTATTATTAATGAATTTTTTTGGTATTAATTTTGATTTGAGCATATTTTAAGAATGAGTTAATAAATTTGTCTCCTAAAATTTAATTTTGCTAGCTAAAGTTTGACTATTTTTGTTTTTTCCCATTTTAATCTTTTGCATTTTATAATACAATGGAGGCCTTTTTAATGCATTTTATTGACCAATAAAAGTGCTTAATTTTTTTTTTAATTAAAATATATAAATAAATATATTATATATATAATTTTTTTTTACAAGTGGGGCCTTTTTTTATTTGGAGGCCTTAAGCAATTGCATCAATTGCATCATACATTAAGCCGGCCCTGGGTTTAGCCGATTAGGTGATAGTTTAATAGTAACGAAGTCATTTGTAGTGTTTTATGTTTGTAGTTTGATTTTCATCTCCCCTCTCCACTATTTACATATCTTAAACATAAATGATCGATATAAAAGAAGATGCTTTACTACCCTGGATAGTAATAAATAAATTAAAATCTAGAATCAAGTGAGTTACAAAAGACATAAACTTGATTTCTATTTATCTTTTTTACAACCTCTCAATCTCAAGATGTTGATAATACAAATAAGAGGAAAATTATTTCTCTTTAAAATCCGAGGAATAGACAAAGTCCAAGGATTATTTACATCTATTATTATTGCTCACAAAACTTTCAAGTCAATATTGCTTAAATAAATCTTTTCTTTTTTAAAAGAAACTTCACATTCTTTGTCAAATATCAACTAAATTTTTAAATTTTCCTTAAAAAAAAAAAAAAAAAAAAACTAACTAACTAACTTTCTAAATACAATGACTTTGAAGACACAAAAAATTTCACAATCGTCTAGACAATTAGTTGTTAATCACAATAGTATCACAACAAATTATAAGAGCCAAATTGTTATCAATTCTAATTTTAACCCACTAATTTGTTATAAAAGTGTTGTAAAAATATAAATCATAGAATATTAACTCTAATTTTTCTAAATACAATGACTTTGGAGACACAAAAATTTCACAACTGTCTAGGTAGTTAGTTGTTAACCATAACATTTTTACAACACTTTCATAACAAATTATAAGTAGTAAGTTATTATTAATTCTAATTTTAACCCATTACTGAAATCACTTATTTGCTCATATATAACAATCAATAACAATTTACTACTTAATATATTTATTATAAAAATATTATGAAAATATTAGTTAACAAGTCCTAACCAATTGAGTTTTATTAGTTGTCATAAGTTGGGAAAAAAATGTAATTTAAAATAATACGGCGTCGTGTCAACCAGTTACTTCTGCTCTCTGCAAGTTCATCGAAATTCCACTCTTCCAATTCCAACGACTCGCAAACTTTTCATTCCATCGCAATCTCTTAAGAAAAATTTGTTTTTTTTTTTTTTCATTTTCTTCTCCTTTCTCTCTTATTTTCTCACCAACCAAATAATGCCCAACAGTCCAAAATTAGGGTTTCCATAACCCCCACCGACCAAACAAAGACCGGAAAAATGTCGACGACGAGCCTCCAAATCAACCCCGAGTCTCCTCCCTTATCTCTCCAGCCACTGCTCATTCCGGCCAACGCCGACGGCCACGATGGTTCACCGGGATGCCACGGAGTCTGGTTCGACGTGGTTCTGGTGGTGGCGTCAGTGGTGTTCATAGGATACCTATCGATCCACGCGAAGAAGAACCTTAAGAAACTGTACAATCGAGGCTCGTACATTTTAATTTCCTATTATGCCCTTCTCTGGTTCGCTACCTTACTCAACCTCACTTGGTCCTCTCTTCAGGTCCCCTATTTACTTTCTTTCTAAAAAAAAAAATTATTTAATTTAATTTAGATTTTTTTTATTAAATTTTTTGGTAATTGTTAATATATTATCAATTGGGTGAAATCTTATGGGTGCGTTTGTATAAGCTGTTGCAAAACGGTGTTTTGAGTTTAAAATGAGTGTCTGGAAAAGAGCTATGAGGAGTTGCCGTTGCGAAACAGAGTTTTGGGTTTTAAAAACGCTCTTTTTATGCACCCAGAATGCCTAACCAAATGGACCCTTAATATGACAATTCAGTTGTTATCAATTTGTATGTTTAACTTTCATTCAAATCAATGGTATGGATAAGAGGCATGGAATTCAGTTAATAAATCTAGCAAAAAAAAAAAAAAAAATGCAGTTAATATAATAGCAGTAGTAAAAAGAATTTACTGTTTCAGTTCAAAATAAGATGTGTGTCCATTTTGCATCAGCTTAATTGGATTCTTTTTGCTGAAAATGGGTTAAAAGTATACTTGTACTTTAAAAAAGTGAGAAAAAGTGAGGTTTTAAAATTTTGTATATAAACAAAATAAGCTATAAGCTAAAAGCTAAAGGAAAAAGGCTGGTGGGAAATGGACACGCATGTGATGATTTTTATAACTAAATCCCGATTGTTTGTTCAACACAGCATGTGTAAGGGTTTTGGTGAGGTTGCATTTTGTTCCTAATGAAACATTATACTGGCTCAACCTTAATGAATAATATTAACTCTGATTATAATATTCATCATTATAGTTTTTCTAGTGGTGAGAATCCATAGTTGACCCCAAATTTTGGGGACTAAGGCTTGGGTGGTGTTGTAGTTCTAGTGGTGGAGAGTGCTAGGTTGTAATATTGCAGAATGAAAAGTATGTAGAAACTAGATAGTTAAAGAGATTGTCATTCATTGTATTTGACTGGCAGTTTTTTTTTTTTGCTGATTTTTGAATGGTTAAGATTTGATTGTGATGAAGTAGACATGGCAATGCTCGCCGGGGAAGGAGGTGGCGTGGAATCTACTGTCATTATTCACGACGTCTGGAATGCTTTGTTTGGAGATTAGCTTGTTGGCTTTCTTACTCCAGGAAGATTACACAAGTGGGTTGGATGCTTTAGCGCATAATTTCATGGTATCGGGGATCATTGTAGGTGTGGATATGCTTCTTAAGGTAATATTTGGCTTTTGCTCTAAGAGGCACTTTTTTTGGGTGGTTGTGTTTTTAGTTTTGTCACTGAGACCCATTTAGGTCCTATGTTGAGGGTTTATTTTTCCGTCTTTTAATCAAACCTTCTGCTTATGAGTGATCATTTTTATGGTAATAGTCTGTAGGATTGGTCTGTAAACATTGTCTCTTATCTCAATGATTACAGTTTCTGTTATTTGATTCTCTTACTGTTATTTTATTGAAGTAGTGAATGCTAAACAGGACCTATCTAGACAAATCTTTAAGCTGACCAAGTTGCCCTTTTGGCATATTACATTATTCTTACATAAAAGTGCTTAAAAGTTTATTACTGAAAAAGAATGCAAGAGTTAAAGAGTGATTTTGGGTCAGCATCTATTTTCCCATTAGATACTCTCTCTAGCAATAAAAATCGGAGAGCCTAAGCAAGTTATTGCTTACATTTTAAGATTTTTTGAGGGATATTAGTGGAATCTATATTTGACGTTTCTGTGCAACTCATGGCTTTGTACTAGTATGATGTAAATGCAAATTGCTGTATGTTAGAGAGGGAGAAAGTGACTTTTTTGAATAACTTAGTGTGATTATTACTACAAGAGCTTGGGCACAGCTGTACTCCTGTTGGACGTGGATTGTGCAATAACAAAATTGTAATGAATACATTATAATTTCAGATGTGGGGCTGGCATTGCACTGGCACAAACTGATACAGTGGGAAGTGGTTGATTTAATTTACATATCCTGGGGTTTAGTTATACTTATTCACAGAATGTACATGCATATTTGCTCATATTGTAAATTCTACCAAGTTTGCTCACAGTCCATCTTCAATGAAGATTCTGAGAGGAGGATCTCAGGGTTCTTTCCTACCTCTGGCATGCATTTTGTTCATTCAGTGATACATTGAGTCATATTATTCACTGATTTCAAGAGGAGATCCCATTGCTCGAAGCAGGCTGTTCAATTTGTTATATTTGTCACCTGTTTTATGCTTGTTAGAAGCAGCCTAGGTCATTAATAGTTCCAACGATGATAACTCATCGTCATATTTGGTGAGATTATTAATTGCAGTTTCCTAGGTCTTTATGGTTTGGTAGATTTTTACTCATCAATGATAATAAAATAAAATAAAAGTTCTTATATTTTGGTAGTTGAAGCTACTATTTTTTTCTTTTCTTTTTCTGGAATTATTCTGAAGTTGGATTTGGTAGACAAGTGCGTATCAAATTTCTGTCCTATATGTGCATGTTTTTGTCCTTTATAGCTGGATATAATTGGTCTCATTTTCGGTAGACAAGTGAGTGGCAAATTTCTGTCCCACACATCTGGTAGATTTTTACTTTTTTTTAAATTAAAAAAAAAAAATGTTCTTATGAACTGGTAGTTGTAGCGATTATTATTATTTTTTGTTTCCTGGAATTATTCTGAAGTTGGTTTTGGCGGACAAGTGAGTGGCAAATTTATCTCCTACATGTGCATGTATGTGTTCTGTATGGCTGGATATAAATTGCTCTCATTTTCGGTGGACAAGTGAGTGGCAACTATCTATCCCGTAGATTTGGTAGATTTTTACATGTAAACAAAAAAAAAATTTCTTATGATTTGGTAGTTGGCTTGAATCTACATTTTTTTTCCTGGAATTATTCTGAAGTTGGTTTTGGTAGACAAGTGAGTAGCAAATTTCTCTCCTACGTGTGCATGTATGATGTATAACTGGATATATTTGGTCTCATTTTTTGGTAGACATGTGAGTGGCAAATTTCTATCCAACATCTGCATGCACTTGTCTGTATAGCTGGATATAATATTAATTGGTCTCGTTTTTGTTTTTGTTTTTTGGTCTGGCTATGTAAGGAAGTGAGGAGTAGTCTCCACTTCGTATATTTACTTGTACAACTAGTGTTGTGACCATCAGCTCATATTCTTTAACACTTATTTTCAGGTAATTTATGTATTTGGGTTTGGGGTCCCGCTGTTCATTGATGGTGTTGGAATCACTAATAAGCTGAAGTGGAGTTTGTGGATAATCCACAAACTATTGCTGACTGCAGTTTATGGCTTCATATTGTTTGTGCATTTCTCAAAATGGAGAGCCAGGCTGCCTCGTGAGTACATTTCTGATTCTGTTATCATCATTTTCTTGCAGGATTTGATCTTATTTAACATGCACTTCTCTCTTTTATCTTCTGCAGCCAGACCAGGATTCTACAACTACATTGTCATAATGTTTGTCATTAATGCTGTAGCATTATTTGCTTGTGGGCTTGCTGGGCTTGGGGCCGGCTTTGGAATTTGGTACCTCTAAATTTCAATTTTCTTAAAATGAAATTAAAATTGTGCTAGTACTTTCATCTATTATACTTAACCGGTGCTCTTAGGACAATTGTTAATAAATCATATTAGAAAAGTTTTACAACCACTTTCATAGGAAATATAAGAGTTGACAGAAAAATTAATTGTTTTATCATTTTCTCATAAAATGTTTCTAAAAATAGTTCCTTAACGAATGCCCTTAGAGCATTGATTAACATTTCCCATACTTTAATTTGGCACTTGATTTTTCTTCCCCCTCATCTATTACACTTCCACTGCAGGTTGTACAATCTCACAGTTACCTGCTATCACTCACTCTATCTTCCTCTTCTGTATGTAACTTTTCTAGCTGATTTTTTCCAGGTGATCCTTCCACCACATATCGTGGTTATACAAACTTTTCTAGCTTTTTTTTTTTTTTTGGTGTGTCATGAAGGTATTAATTACACAACCTTTTTTTTTTTTTCTTTTTTTTTTACAGGAGGACGATTTTCTTTTGGAAAATGCATATTACTCTGAGATGAAAGATGCTGGATTCTTCGATGCAGATTGGGATTAGTCCTGTCCAAGAACAATTTGTAAATGGGACTACAGCCTTTGTTGTATACTGTGTAAATTGTTTTAAAGAAAGTCACACTGTTGGATTCTGTTGATAAAATGAAGAGGAAAGGTTTATTAGTTGCATCCCTTAAAAAATTATTCAATCATTCAATTCATTATCATTATGAATGAAACTTGGTGATGAAATGTTATGAAAGTTGCAAGACTCTTGCATCATAATTTATGTGGATGATAACCACGATAAAAGTCGCATTAACGGAGCCGATAAAAATGGTGGGATAAATCTATTTTATTTTTGGAAAATTTTTATTACGCTTGTCTCAAAATTTGAATGATATAAATTATAGGGGGCAGATGAGGTCTTGGGTTCTGGTTCCAGACTCATCAGCTGCCTATGAAATTTACCAACAGAAAAATTCTAGATAGGAATTTAACGTTAAGCTCATATATAAATTTCAAATAATTTAGGTTTTCCGATATGGTTAACAGATGTTCTCATCATATCATTTAATAAAGCTGAGTTTGTTTATAGATTTTGGCAATGAATAGTTACTCTCTAGAGCATTCAAATAGGGTCTGCTAAAATAGTTAAAATACTATTTTAGAACGCCAAACACCAAAAAACATATTATATTGGAACTGCTAAATCGAAAAAAAATGACAACATGCTACTATGAACGGCTATTAGTAGCAGCTCATCGTAACAAGTTGCTAATTTTGACTTATTCTTTTTTATTTCAACTCTCTCTCTCTCTCTCATATCGGGTTGTGGTGGTGGGTTGGTTTGATTGAGTTGTGGTGGTTTGGTTCTTTGGTTACGATTTTGTTGTGGGTTGTTGCAATAGTGGTGGGTGTTGATTGGCTTGCAGTGGTTGAGTTGGTGGTTCACCTCATGGGCCATGGGTTGAATTTGGTGTGGTGGTCTTGGCTACGAGCGGTGGGTCATGCTAAGATTTGAGGTGTGGTGGTCTTGGGATGCGTTTGGTGTGCTAGTGGGTTTTGAGTGCCATGTGTTGCGGTGGGTATGAGTTTGTAGAGGAGTTTTGACTTTAAGCTTGGGGTTGAAGATAAAAAGATGTATGGGAATTGTATTTTTCTGGAAAATTTTCTGGGTTTTCAAAGTGATTTTGAGGTTTCATGGCTGGCATATTTTCGAGTATTGCAGTGGATTTGTGGGTGATTTTTTTGGGTTTCTTGTGTGATGTCACTGGAGGAGAATGTGATGAAAGAATGGGAAAATGTGGAAGAGGCAGAGAGATCTCTGCCAGGCCGTGCAAAAATGTGGGAGAATTGTGGAAGGTGTTGGTGTGGCTGTGATATTGTGGTGGTTTTTTTTTTTTTTTTTTGAAAATTTTGAAATTATTTTATATTATTTTAATGAGTTGAAATTAAAATAGGAAATGAGATATAAAGTATATTGTTAAGTGAGATATTAAAATAAATAAAGTAAAATTTTGAAGTACTAAAAGCTAAATTTTTTAGTATTTCAAATGTAAATGCTTAAGAAGCCAAACAAGGTTAGCTGATCATAATATCTTATCACAATATAATTTGAACAATTAGAACTTGTTCCAATTTTAAGCCCAGCCTATTCTTTTCTATAAATACATTTTCACATCATGCTATTATCACATCATTAACAATCAAACTATGCTTAGTTATAGATATTACATGGATATTTAAACTTTTTTTATTAAGATTACAAGTTACGGATATCATATTATAGACATATGGCTATGTTAAGTTGTTAACTTATAGATTTTGCTACATATATTATATATACAACTAATAATCATGAAAATATAAGTTCTCTTCTTGGTCGCATATGAGAGATTCCATCAACATATGTGTGTACATTATCTTCAGCTAAATTTTGAAGAAATGTGGATTGAAAATGTTTTTTATAAAGCAAATTATTTATTGTTACTATTTCCAACTTAAAACTTCCATATAAAGGTATTTCAAAAAATCCGTAAAATGCACATGCTACAAGCTAGTATTAATAAATTCCAAATATCTACTCTCAAATACTATTGCTGATACCTATAATAACGATTTTAAGGCTGACAGCACATTCGTCACAATAATAAAATGAATCAAAAACTGTGTGTATATATATATATATATATTTATATATATTTATTTGTCAAGATGAGCTGACACTCCATAACCCCCTTTGATGTTCAATCAGCAAGCCACCCCTGGTGTTGGGAAGAACATGAAATAATTTATTTCACAAAGCTTCGCCCCAGTTCCAGCTCTGGGGCAGCAAATGTGGTGGGTTTAAAACATCCACATTCCCTCTATTTGCTGACATTCAATGAAGATCTTCGAGGGAGTATTCTTGTTCAAAACCAAGATAACAATCTGAAACTAAAATCAATTTCATACCCTGGAAAAGAAAAATACAATATCCAAGTATTACTCCTTTTTACTTTTTTGACGAAGTAACTTAAATAAATACTGTTTTATTTATTTACAAATAGATTTTTGATTAAAAAAAAAAAATCCCCTTTTTATGATAAATATGTTTGAATTTAAAATTATTAAAAAAAAAAAAAGAGAGACATAATTCATATAACTTGATTGAATTTAATCCTCCTTGGGAAAAGATAATGCTATTTGTGATGTATTAGTCAATGTGAACAGGAATCTGAATTTCGATAGGGACCTAATATACAGTACTGAAGTTTTGCCCTTTATATGATACTTCATCATTTTCTCTTCTTCCCATACTACAACCAAACAAATGAAAACAACATCTACTCTCCTCTTCTCCCTCTTACATTTTAAAACATCCAAATAGAGGAAATAGATGACTAGTCTGTAAAGCCATATCAACTAGTCTATGATGCTAAGCTTCCTTTAATACAATGAAATCATTTTGATTGTTGACAAGTAGTAAAGACCTTCGGATGGATGTTTTTGTCATCTCACACTTTCTTTTGCCTGCCCCTTTTTATGTATTATTGATTGGCAGACTAAATTTATGGTCTGGTGAGTCAGGTTTTGGGTGTTATGGAATTAGATGGGGCAAATCCTAAACCTGATTGGATTGGGACAGGTTTTTCAATTGAATAATTAATTGGGTTCAAATGGGAACAGGTTTCTCAATTGATTATTTTAATTGTTTTTGGTGTTTTGGGAGGGATTTCCCATCCCAAACCTAACTGGTTTCCATCCCTAACTATTAAAAACCTTTTAACATGTAAAAGAACATCTAGAATAAGAAGAAAATAGAGGGGGCTGCAGGACTGAAATAGAAAGAGGGAATTAAATTTGACCTGGAGACTGCCCAGGGTTGATGGTAACTCCATGTGGGTGACTAAGCGATCAGAGAAAGAAATCCTTTTCAGAGCATATAAGTCAGAGGTGGAGGTGTTACCAAGAACCAACCACCATGCTTCAACTTTAACCTGTAAAAACAATCCAAGCTTAGTTGGTGCAACTGACTGCTAATATATAATGAGGTGAAATTTTACCTTGGGAAACCGGGGGGTAAAAGCTCTTGATTTGTTCCGTTTGAAATTGATCTTCTCCAATCTGATGGTTAGAGTGGGGGATTTTGCACCATCAGTGTCCCTTTTCTGAAGTTTTAATCTCACTTGAACAATGGGAAAATGCTGCAAATCCTGGTAAAACAAAATATAGAAGATTAACAACTACTGAAATCATTTGACATTCTTGCCAGCTAAGAATAAAAAATAGCAGCTGTGTTTCTAAATAATCAGACAACTGATGCCTCATATTGTCACCACCCTCCACGTGGGCATGTAGTTGCAAAGACAAAAGTTGTTAGAAGCATTAAAAAATTAAACCACTTTAGAGGGGCAATCCACACCTGATTCAATCTTGAAGCAAGAGAATTTCCAACCACAGTCTGGAAAGTAGCCTTTGGAAGATCCAACAGTTGCTGCACGTTGGAAATTCCTCTTTTGTTTAATGAACTTGCAAGATCAACATTCATGGATGGCAACATCCAAAAATTGGAATCCTCATCAAACCATAAACCCTGAAAACAATCGAAAAGATCAGAGGCCCGGAGGGAGAAAGTGATATTTTTATAAAAACAAATAGACTGAGCAAAAGAGCAAGATCTTTTTAAAATCCAATTTAATAACTTTAACACATAAATTAAGAACAATTAGGGTAAATTCACCAATCACATACTGAGTCGGTGCAAGTATTCCTTTTGCTTACAAAAAGGTCATATATAATGCACAAAACTCCCACTTCTAAGGGGGTTTGGGAGAGGTGATTGGTAGGAAGCCCCCAAGGTTTTTATTAGAGGCTGATTCCCGATGCCTTCTGCTTACTGGTGAAATATAATTTATCAAAAAACGTAATTTACCATTGGATTTCATTGCTGTAGAAAAGATAATCTATGAGTTATGTTCTCTCATATTTCTTAGACTCAGTATATAACTCATAAAACCCAAATCCTTCAAACTCTTAACCAGAACCCAGAACAAACAAATCCACAAATATGAACCTAACAAGGGTCATTTTTGAGAAAGCTTCATTTTTCTTATTTCATTCGGTCAGCTGGCATCAAGACCCATATTCTATTCTGACTTTGGTTAAATCTCCCAACTTCAGTAGGAATGTTTATTGTCTAAGATTATGCCTTTTAAGGAAATATTTCACTTGGGAAAATAATTATTAAAAGAAGAAAAATACAGCAAACAGGAGCTTTCATTACAGTAACACCAGATGTAAAACACAGTAAAGAGACGGGAAGTAATGAAATCTAAGAATGTTCAACCATGGCTTCAGCCATTTAGCTGGCAACATCAAAGAAGATAATCATGTTAATATGAAATACTGCATGATCGCTACAGGTTTATTGAATTTATGATTCATTATAAATAGTCATATGTGGCTAAATGAGAACAAATTATGAACCTTGTCTGTGTGCTTGTGGTTGGTTTTGATTTAGAAGGATTTGTGGATCTAGGGTTTAGGGAGTTGTTGACGAAAAGGGTTAGGGTTCAAAATTGGCAAGGGTTTGATAAGTTTTTATGGACAATTTAGGGTTTCCATAGTTAAGAGGAAGGGCTTGACTTGGAGTTATAAGGAAAAAGGAAATTGTACACTGTTTTAAGGGTATGAACAGTATCCACAAGAAAGAGGAGGAAAGAGAAAATAAATAAAAAAGGAGAAAAAGAACAATAAGATTAACATGCCTCAATACTAAATGAACAAAATATTTATTAATCAAGTTCATCTATTCTTCGAGTACATTGGACATATATATATATATATAATCGTTCTTGTACTAGTAGCATTAGAGCTCCTAACTAGTAAAGTAAAACCTAATAAAGTAATAACTATAAAAGATTGACATGGACTTAAAGAAAATAAAACATAAGATACCTAGGATCTCCCTGAAATTAGACAAATGAAATACCAATATGTCATACAAAACCTTAATTAATAGGAAGTGACGAAATTACAGTTTTACCCCTGAATAGAAAATTGAAAATAACTTCTTCTTGTAATCCTGGGATGCATATAACTGAACTTTTAAAAACACATGACTTTTACTTCACATGCGGATCACATAAAAAAAAATATTGAATAGACTAAGGGCATGTTTGCTTCAGTGGTTTGAAAACCGCACTTTTTCAAAGGTATAAATTTTTAAAGCCTCATTCTTTTTTTTCCTAGGTACAACCTTTTTAAATACCCTATTTCAAAACTCTGAAAAAAAAATTGTATCAAACGGGCACAAATTTGCATAGTAACAAATCAATCTTCCATAATTGTATCATTCTCCCTTGGTTGGAGCCTCAACGTCAAGTTTAAAGTGTTGACATACAAGAACATTTGAATTTGAAATTTGCACAAACTCTTCAATCACCTTCAAATCAAAGCACTAAGGATAATGAATTTTTCTTCCGCAACACATCATTAATCATTAAATTCGTTTGAAATTGAAATGATAAAATCAATGCTTGGAAAACTTTTCAACATTTTTTTTTTTTTTGATTAGTAAAAATGCTTTTACTATGGGTCGAACCTGTGTGTTATAGGTGTGAACACGCATGTCAAAAAGATAGAAATTCTACTCTAACATAATCTAAGTGTATATTTGTATAAAGCTCCCTTCTGGAAACTTGAAATTCAGCTCTGGCCTCACATCTCACAAGAACTTTATACTTGTGGAGTGACCATCACACCTAGTGTGCGCGGTTTGGAAGACTTTTGAACTTAAACCCTTCTTGAATTGATCCATAGCAATAACATCAATATCTTACTTACTCTTGGCTTTTCCAAGATACCTATAGTGGATCAAGGGTTTAAGGAGTTGTACAAGAAAAGGTTAGGGTTCAAAATTAGCTAGGGTTGATAAGTTTTTTATGACTATTTGATAGAGAAAGTATATGACGTTTTAGGGTTTATTAGTAAAAGGAAAGACTTTAGTTGGGGTTGTAGGGAAGAAGAAAGAAAGATAGATAAATTTAGCGTTCAAGGGCTGTACAAACGGTACCACGGGGAAGAAAAGGAAAAACAAAGAGAGAAAAAAGGGAAGAAGACTAACAAGGGGAACATGTCTCAATACTAAACACTCATTATTTTTATTGATCAATTCCATTTAATCATCAAGTACATGGAACATTAATATGCAAACTCAAACTCCTCCTATATCTTTTTATTGGATGTGAACTTGAAAATCTAACCTTTGGATTGCATATTTTTATTATATTCTTCATGCTTACAAAATTTCAAGAAGATCAAAGATCAATAACTATGTCATCAATTAAATATTTAAATTTCAAGTTTTTGTGGAACAAAATTATGAATAAAAAGATATAGGAATTTGAAGGGTTTCTCTCCAAACTAGTTTGGAGAGAAACCTTGTCCTTGAAGAAATAACTAATAAAAGACTGAAATGAACTCAAAGAAAAGAAAACATGAAATAATTAGGATTTCCTAGAAAATTCTAGACTCGAATAAAAGCCATACCTAGTGCACAAAACTCCCAATTCTAGGGGGCTCTAGGAGAGGTGATTAGTAGGCTGCCTTCCCCCAATTTAAGACTCAAATAAATTATCAAAAAACCTTAATTCACAGGGATCTCAAAAATTCAAATTAGCCCCTGAATATAAAATTGACCACAACTTGTTAAATAAAAACTCAAATTAAAAATTGTTTTAACCCTAAGACACATATAATTAGACCTTTAAAATTGAATAGACAAATTTGCAAAATAGACAAATTTGTTTTAACCCAAATTGAATAGACAAATTTGCAAAAAGTAACAAATTAATCTTCCATAGCTTCATCATGATTGGTACAGAGGATACCTGCATGATCATTTGTAAAAGACGCATGCAAGTAATTGAGCTTGATAGCCATCCACTGTTTGCACATATATCTATCATGGCCTGGATGATACGTATACTTTGATCCAACACTGACTTTAAATCTGTGACATAGTCGCTGATTGGTAATTCTAACTGAGAAAAATGTGCCTGTCTCCCAAAAAATATGTATGGTAAGTAGAAAAACTATTAGGGAAAGGGAAAGGGAAAGTTCAATAGAAAGATAGAAGGATAGAGAAGGACAAAAAAAAAAGAAATGCTAAAATTGATGTCAAAAGCAGCTTCAACCTGAAATAGCAGATTTGCTTTGACATGTGGATCATCAAGGCGATTCTTATCCACCATATATCGAACTCTTTCAGACAATGCTTCATTGTAATTTTCCTATGAAGGGTAGAGACGAAACAGATATACATACAAAATTCAAATATGTCTTGTAAAATATCTACTAAGATGAGGCCATGCAAGCAATGGATGGCATGAATGTTAGAATTCAGTGTGCATGTGTCAGAAATTGAAGAAACAATAGCAAAAATTCATGAATAATTTAAAAGAATGAGATTTTGTTTATCAGTAAATTACATACGCACTATGTGAGTCTTGAAACCACAACCTTACTCTCCATCCCATTATTAAGGGAGGAGGAATTGTCATTTGAGCTAGAGCTCATTGGAATTTAAAAAGAATGAGCTTATGATGAACAAACTGTTTCAGAACAATAATAATCAGCAAAAAATTACATTGACCTTTTTTAGGCCTGAACTGTAGAAAAATAATCAGTATAATAATTTTGCATGTCATAAAGAAAATATCTCAAGGGTAGATATAGAACTGACAACAGGAATGAAAATAAGTATGAATATAATTTTGAGGTCCTTTCTTTTTCTTCCAAGTTTTAATTAGCTGCCCGCTGAACAAAGTATCAAGTGCTATTCAGCTTGACAAGAAAGACATTTCTCAGAATTCAGTAAACCAACACGTAAGTTCATTTCCAAATAATATGGGCAAAGTCTCAGATATATTATATATAATTTATTCCTTTCAAACTTGTCACACTCGATTAGAATATAAAGATAGTCAGGATACAAGTATGGGCTACACATAATCAGAAATACCTCATTATGCCGCACAGGAAGTTCATTGTACTCAGAAGCAGCAGAAAGAATATGCAGAAACACCTACAATGAAGAATTTTTGTAAGATTCATGATTAAAATAATAGTAAAAATGAAACCAATATAACTACAACTTACTTCAAGCGACGTGTCTGGACCAATATTTGAACCAAACATAGAAACAGTCATGTAGCTGAGGTAATACTGAGAAGCTATTGAGCCCAACATCATAGGCTCCACAATGTCATCACTCATCTTGATGCATCCACTGTCTTCCAGATCCTCAAATGTATTTTGCACTAACCTGCAAAAAGATAAAAGAGTTACCCAACTTAGCACTATCACAGATAAGATGGCACATCCCAACAAAATTCCATAAGGTCTGGCTAATAAATTACTACTGATATAAATAAGAACTTAGAATTACTACCGAGATAAATAAGAACTTATAATTTCAGAATCTGTACTCTCCAAGCCGTAGTAAGCAGGATTAACCGTCTGTAAAAATAAAACATGAAAATAAAAAATCATAAGCATTGATGTGCACAATATTATCTTAATCTTTTTTCCATATTTGATAAATCATGTTGTGAATCCTTTCTCTGAAAAAAGGTTTTCATGATCTTCAAATCTAGCACTTGAAGAGGAAGAACGGGGGAGGATTAGATCTGATAGGTATATTGCATCTTCCAAACATTCAAGAGTGTTTAAAATAACTTGTATGACAAATTCCAGTCTAGCAACCAAATATTTGTTTCTGTAATTGCCAAAACAATACCAGTCTACGGAATAAGTAAGTCCAGGTAAGGTAATGCACTGCATCCTCCTTATGGCAAATTGTGCTGGAAACTATCTCTGCATTGATGTGATCATGCAACCGCTCTCTGAGACTACTCTCAACTGGAAATGGTTCATACAAAAACTGCATGCAAAAACATCAAACTTACTCTAGATTCCCAAACAAAGGACCATTGAAAGCATATACAGTTACCATTTTGAGTTTAACCTTTTTATAGAAGCTCTTTTTGGGTTCATGAACAAGAATGACTGCTTTCCCATGTTGATCAAATTGTGGGCGGCCAGCACGACCCATCATTTGCAAGATATCTGTGATTGGAAAATCAACATATCTCTTTGCTTTTCCATCATAATATTCTGTTCCCTGCAACAGAAACACAGGTTTTCTTAACAATATGGAGAAAAAAAGGATCTCACAATGGAAAGAGAGTATTGTGAGCTGCCAGAATAGCATGAATTTGAAGGCAGTACTTTCTTGCCTAGCATAAGACTCATGATCTTATGATTGACCAGTGATAAATCTGTATTACTTATATCATATGAAATAACTTTGTTTACAAACTTCATTGGAAAAGTGGCACTCCTACCCGTGTGGTCATCAAGATCCAGGGTTTGATCCCCTTGCCTTTATTTAGCAACACCCCCCCCCCCCCCCCAAAACACCTGGGCACCCCCTAAAAAAAATGTTGCAACATCTTTCAAGTGGTACTTAATCCGTGACAGAAAAGCTTCTTTTTTTTTTTTCCTCAAAATTATTTTAAACTACTGAAATCTGAAATGCTCACTCTCTTCCTCACACAAACTGAAACATGATTCTATATTGCAACATCTATCCATGACAGAAACTTTTTTTTTTCCTTAAAATTTCTTGTAAACTCATGAAATGTCAAACTCCTTGTCTCACCTTTAACGTATCCTAAAAAACATTGCTAAATAATATACACAAGTTTCTGTAAAGATTATAGATATGTGTATAAAACTACACCATAGTTCTCAAAAACAAAGTCCAAGCTCCTCTCCAAATGATAACAATATGGTTGATCAATTATCAATAAGGATTCGTCCCTGCTGAAATCTGTAAGTTCAACTAACTATAAGGCAGCTCCCTTTCCAGATGCTTTACAAATTACATGAGCTGCAAGTATAAAATGTGTATTCTTTCCGGATCATATTAGGTTCATGAATCCTGACACCAACTTTTAGTAAAACAAAGTTTGTTGGGTTCACTCCTAGATCAGCTGTTCTTGATTCAAATTGTCATAACATGAGTGCGACACAATTTCACTTGAAATAGCTCAGGATTTTAATAAGTTAAGCAAAACAACACTAGGTAAAAATAAAATGCTAACTCAAAAAAATTCCAAATTTCATTGTGTGGAAATATATGAAAACACTAGCTAGAGATAAAAATTGCACATATAATTGCAATCTTGTTATATGGAAGATGGAATTTTGTTTTAAGTGAAAATTATGTCCCAATGGCTTGGGGGCAGATCAGTATCCCTGTACTCATCTCAAATCTTCATACAAATGACCGACTTAATACAACCTAAGAATACCACAAGTACAATATATCTCATGAAGGAGACAAAGTAGAACACTTGGAATCAAGTATGAATACCTTTCACCTACAATGAAATATGATTTCTGCAGAATTTCAGGTGACAAAATGATAAAATACCTTGAAGAAAATTTTTGAAATCTTTTTTCTCTTTTTTTTTTTTTTTTATAAGTAACAGAAAATATATATTAAAGAACACAGCCCCATACATAGGAAATGTACTAGACAGGCAAAAACATCAAGAAACCAAATTACAATGATCAAACAAAACAGGAAGAGAAAGACAAGAAAAAGATAGTATAACTAAACACCATTCGAGAAGAGTAAAAAAGAAAAAAGACTTAAACTCAAGAATGGACCGTTCGTGACCCTCAAAGCTTCTGGCATAACCCTCAACAAAGTGAACCAAAGCTTTCAGTTAAAACATCATTTGGATTTTCTTCAAAAATTCAATAATAATTTACAGATGAAATTTGAATGGTCTAGAAGTTCAAATGAAATTTTCGAAATCAAGTATAATGTGTGTAACATCCAAAATCTATCAAAATCAGTTAAGAAAGGCTTACAAAACAAGTGCACTTGATTTGAGGAGTATTTTTGAGCCAATTAGTAGGTGCTTGGACTGTTTCATGAAGACTAAAGTGACTTAATTTGTCACCAGAAGACCAGATACATAGACCAATCTCTTGGATATTTATCTCAAAAGAACTTTGTCACTTTTTAATGCTTGCAATTTTCCTTTGCATGTAAAAGTGTGAAAAAGAACTTCATGACACCATATTTAATTTTTGTTCACCTTGATAATGACCAGATGTGCTGGAAGGTTCACACCCCACGCCAATGTGCTGGTACAAACCAATACCTATAATTGTATGAGGTAATTCATTAGTATAAAAAGTTGAAACAATTTTTTTTCCTAATTAGGAAATAAATGAAAGACTATAGAGTAGTGCCTGGATCTTGTTGTTTGCAAAAAGTTCCTCTGCCAGAGATCTATCCTTGTCATTCAAACCAGCATGGTGCAACCCTATGCCAAATTGTAATGTGTGCCTCAGGTTTTGATCAGTGACCTGAGATAGAACCATTTGAAATGCTTCTTCTGGCATATTAAGAAACTGCCTTGGATGCTCATCTGAAGCTGCAAACTTCCATTACAAAAAAAAAAAAAAAAAAAAACAGAGCAATTTAACGGCACTGGGAATTAAACAATTCATATTCAAGGTATGAAATGGATCACACCTGAATGAGGTCCAGAGCAGTAAGCCTTGTTTGGCGACGAGATGAAACAAATATAAGAACTGGTTTTGTAGGTGAATGGGTGCATATTGCAGCATATGTGGGTTTATTCATGCTATTCATCCTCGGGCAGTAAAACTTTCCAGGATAACCCTGTTCATAGAAACTGACATCAGAATTGAAATATGCAAATATATAAGGCCTCAATCAACCTTCACATCAACCAGAAGAAGTAATCATGAACAGGGGATTTGTTACTATCTCATTTACCATCCACTAAGAATATCATTGTAGTTTGAACAAATAAAGATTTATAAATCCAGAGCAAAAGATTCCAAATTTTGTAATAGTAGTTAGTTATACATGAAACAATTTTCAGAAATCTTGCGATGGTTAGACATGACAAAAAAGAAGAGAATAAAACCTTGTCTAGACCTCATACACATCTTCTTACAAAGTAAATTGTCAATGGTGGCAATGATCAGGTAAAAATGTGGATCACTTTCTATACTACACTTCAACAACTATTGGTACTTACATGGCTGAATGTGATACCTTTAAACCATAGCATTTGATCATCAGTTCCATACTTTTTTTGGGGGAGGGGGTAAGAAAATCATCAGTTCTTATCATGTGAAAGACATAATGTTTCAAATATAAAGTATAGAAACATTTAAACAGGCACACATTAACCAATAAGATTATTACTCACACTTCATTATTCAAATGAGTCAACAACACAAGGATATAGACTTGATAATAAAGTTTTGCAAGAAAACACTCTTAATATGTTTATCATGTCAATTGAGAACATACATGATAAAATAATTAATAGAAAGATACGCATAATCTCACAGTGACTTCATAAGAACAGGTAAATATTATACTGTTCATTAATTCTATAGTTTCAAATTCAGGAAGTACTATTCATATCCTTTTGTGTTTATTTTTAAGGGAAAATAAAAGTCCATTACTTGGAAAATATTATGCCATTCTTATTATCAAATTTGTTTTGGTCCCAAAACATCCATTAGAAAAGTTATAGCATAAGAGAGCAACTGTAGAAAGGCTTGGAATTTGATTGCATTGGGGATATGGAGAGGGTTTGGCTTGAAAGAAAGTTTGAGAGAGGAGATTTCTCAAGTTGTAAGAGACTTGGAAGGGGACAAAGCTCCAGGTCCGGATGGGTTTACTATGGCTTTTATCATCATTGTTGGAGAGTAGTGGAAAAAGACGTCTTAGCGGCCTTTGATGAGTTTTTTCAATATTGTAAGTTTGAAAAATCTCTTAATGCTACCTTCATTGCTTTAATTCCAAAAAAGAATGGTGCCTCTAATATTAGAGATTTCCGGCCTATTAGTTTGGTAGGGAGTGTCTATAAAATCTTGGCTAAGGTTTTGGCAAATCATATGAGAATGGTTTTAGATCCGTTGATTTCTAAAACTCAGAATAGCTTTGTGGGTGAGAGACAAATCCTTGATTCAGTTCTTATTGCAAATGAATGTGTTGATAGCCAAGTGAAGAGTTGGGTTCCTAGGGTCATATGTAAACTTGATGTTGAGAAAGCCTACGGTCATGTGAATTGTGAGGCTCTTCTAGATTTGTTGAATAGGATGGGCTTTGGGGTGAAGTGGTGTAAGTGGATTTGTACTTGTATATCCACAGTTCAGTTCTCTGTCTTAATTAAAGGGTCTCCAGCGGATTTTTTTGGTAGCTCAAGGGGCTTAAGACAAGGGGATCCGCTATCCCCTATGCTATTTTTTATTATGAAGGAGGTTTTTAGTAGGATGTTGAGAAGAGTGAAGGGAGCTGGCTTAATCCGTGGTTTTAAAGTTGAGGAAAGGAGGGGTGGTGGGGAATGTGTTTCACATCTATTGTTTGCAGATGACACTATTCTTTCTTGTGATGCAAACGTGGAGCAAATTCTTCCTATTCGGTTGTTGTTACTTTGTTTTCAGGCTGTAACAGGTTTGAAAGTCAATGTGCAAAAGAGTGAAATGGTTCCAATAGGGGAGGTACATGATGTGCATGCCTTGGCTGAAATTTTGGGCTGCAAAGTTGGAACTTTACCCATGACTTACCTTGGCATGCCACTAGGGGCTGCGCATAACTCTCCTTCAATTTGGAATCCTATCTTGGAAAAAATTGAGCGAAAATTGGCCGGGTGAAAGAAGTTGTATTTGTCTAGGGGGGTAGATTGACGTTACTTAAGAGCACGTTATCTAGTCTTCCTACCTCTTTTTCTATCGCTATTCACCATTCCTACTTATGTGGCTAACAGAATTGAAAAACTGCAAAGGAATTTTCTATGGAGTGATAGTAAGACTCATCTGGTAGGATGGGATAAAGTTTGTGCGCCCATAGCTAACGGTGGTTTAGGTATAAGGAAACTTACCACGTTCAATAAGGCATTATTGGGGAAATGGTTGTGGCAGTTTGGGAAAGAGGAGAATCGGCTATGGAGGAGGGTGGTAGCTTCAAAGTTTGGGGACGAGTGGGGGGGGATGGACTTCTAAGTTAGGTAGGGGAGTTCATGGGTGTGGTTTGTGGAGAGGTATTCGTATGGGCTGGGAGGATTTTAGCAAAAACTTTCAGTTTGTTGTTGGGTTGGGGAATAGAGTGAGATTTTAGCAGGACAGATGGTATTGGGATTAACCTTTTCAAGTGGCTTTCCCGAGGCTATATGGTATTGCTATTAACAAGGAGGCCTCTGTAGAAGCCTCTTTGTCAAGGCAAGGGGTGGAGGATAGAAAAATTTGGGATGTTCGTTTTATTCGGAAATTTAATGATTGGGAGATGGATGAAGGGCTGCATTTTCTTCGTATCTTGGGAGCCAATACTCCTTCAATGGATGTTGGAGACTGGTTGAGATGGAAGTTGAAGCCTAATGAGGATTTTGACATCCAATCGTATGATAACAAGTTGTGGGATTCTCCTTCAGTTGTCTTTCCTTGGAAAGGTATATGGAGAGTTAAGGTCCCTAGACGTGTTTCTTTCTTCGTTTGGTGTGTAGCTTGGAATAAGATCCTAACGGGTGATAACTTGAGATTGAGTGGCTTGGATTTTGTGGACTAGTGCATTATGTGTTGACATTGTGGGGAGACAGTGGACCACTTACTCCTTTATTGTGAAATGGCTTATCGGTTATGGAGCTTTGTTTTTATAACTTTTGGAGTGTCGTGAGTCATACCCAGATCGATTCTAGAATTGTTTTTTGGCTGGTAGAACTGGTTGGGGAAGCATTCGTCTCAAATCTGGAATTTAGTTCCGTTGTGCATATTATGGTGTCTTTAGAAGGAACAGAATTGACGGACTTTTAAGGATTTGGATAGTTCCAGTGATAAAATACTTGCTTCTTTTAGTCGAACTCTTTTTGATTGGTCTCGGGCTTGGGGACTCACAACTAGTAATTCTCTCCCTTCTTTTCTTAGCTCTCTCTCTCTTTGTAATTAATTTGTTGTTTGGTTTTCTATTATGTATTTTCTCTGTTTTCTTTTTTCTCTTCTTGTAATTTTCTGATTTGCTCTGTACTTTTCTTGCATAGAGTAGCCTTCTGTACATATATCATTCTTACTTATCAAAAAAAAAAAAAAAAAACACTATAGAAGTTATAAACTGAAGTTACCTAGAAATTCCTCTCCACCTCCCTAGAAATGGAATGCACACACTCTCTCTCTCTCTCTGTACAGAAGTAATAGATTCTGTACCTAGAAAACACACTATTCCAGCTGACACAATTGGTGGTGGTCAATCTCTCTCTCTCTCTCTCTCTCTCTCTCTCAAGGGCAATAACTAATTCCTCAGGCCAAGTTTTTTTTTTTAATTTCTTACCTCGAAGTAGGTTCCAAATTCAATCAACACTATTAATTTATTTATTTTTCCCCTATTCTATAGTCCAAGTGCAAGTGGGCATTTTATTATAATACAATATTTAACTGGAATAAATTGAAATATTTAATAAAAGTCTACTACTAGTGTCATTTCGAGTTAAAGTCATTCTTTTACTCCATGGATATCACAATGGTGAGTAGTATAATATTACATTTAATTGGAATAAAGTTTACCACAATAGTTTCTAAGTTGTATTGCTGAAGTTATAAACTGAAGTATGACGTGTCAAAGCATCATGTCCCCAACCCCCCCACCCCCCCCCCCCCCCCAAAAAAAAAGAAAACCCAAACAAGTGTCTCTTTCACAGAAAATGCTTTTGAGTACAGAGGGAGTATATATCATAGAATACATAATATAATTGAAGAACATCTCAAGAAATATCAGACAGTATGAGAAGAAGGAACTACCTGGATATGAACTTCAAGAGGTACAGGCCTCACACTTGGCTTGAAATTGAAGATACCGATTTCCCCAACACCCAACCAATCAGCCAAATCACTAAATTAAAAGAACATGAGAAAATCATAAAGTAAAAGGTATTGAGCATAGTGGTTGCAGACATTGTTCTGGTTATTCAATGTTCAAACAATTTTTTTTTAAGTAGTAGTGCAAACATTTTGTTAACACATAAAATTAACAAAAAATATTTCATGACATTAACTTAATCAAAAACTTATTTCACAAAATATTATTATAGATAGACAGGAATGGAAGCCAAATATATATATATATATGTATATATATATATTTATGCTCTGCTGAGGCCAAATAGTTGAGAATTGAAACACAAACATAATAATGATAATTCTAGGCATGGAAGTGAGATCCAACAGAAAAGAAGCAAGAGCATTCTGAAGATTCAAAGAAACTATAAAATTATGTATAAACATACCCTGCATTTGCTAAAGCTGTCGAAAGGCCTACAAACCGTACTGCCCGCTCTGTTTGTGAGGATATATATCTCATCCTTGAAACAATAACCTGGAAACATTTAGTTTTATAATTGAGATTTCTCTTTCCTTTTTCTTTTTTCTTTTATGGATAAGAAAAGGATTTTATTACATTGGAAGCACCTCATGACCAATATAAAAAAAAGATAGCCTAAAGAATTGTAACCATAGAATTCCAAACAAAAGAAATCAAATAAACAAACTCAGTAAGATTTCCACTGTCACTAAGACCCAGGACAGATGACCATCCATAGACTAAATGAAGAAAAAATTTGTAGAATTAAATATAATATTATAAATTTGTAGGTTAATGAAACAAGAAAGAAAAGGAAAAATTTTTATTCCTTTAAACTGAGAGGTACTAGGTTTGAAACCTCTAACCAGCATCAAGGGCCACCCAATTCCTCCCCATAATTAGTTTTGTATGTGAAGAGGGGAGACACTCCCTGTGGGGATAATCAGGTGCTCAAAGAACTTGGGACACCCTCGTTAGCAAAAAAAAAAAAAAAAAAACAGAATATTTATTCAAATAAAATGAGAAATGTCTCAGCTATTTTCTGCTGTAAATTTTTCTCCAGTCCATTTTTGCCCTTTCACCAGCAAAAAAATTATGTATCTCTCTTGAAAATCAAAAGAAAAAGATATCCACTTGCGGAAATTACATGAATGTACACAACTCTAATGTGAAAAAACCTAGCAATATTTCATAACAGGAATCTAACAGACCAGTGAGTCCGGAAATCTTAACAGTGAAATTTCTTTCAATGTGCTATGCATTACATTTTGATACAAGATAATAAAGAATCAGTTCTTCACTAAGAAAACCATCAAGAAAGACAAGACGAAAATAATGAAACTCAGAGAACTTAGATTCCATTATAGTGGCAGCACTAAGGAAAAGGTTACAGCAGTTGTTGAGTAATACCTCAAGGATAGGACCACGATCAGCTCCCAGTAAGTGAATCTCATCCAAAATCATAAGACCAACCTATTGATTAGATATTACACATCAATACCTAACTGGCAGAAATATGCATATGATCTAGCAATTCAGTATTGTAATATCTATAAAATGTACAAAAATGAAAGGAAAAAAAATTCCATTAAATAAAATAACAACAAATAGATGCACCTTTGTGACATAGCTTCGACTATGCCAATTACGACTGATACCATCCCACTTCTCAGGAGTAGATATTATGATATCAGCTGACAAGAGGGCCATCATATCTGGAGTATAATCTCCAGTCATTTCAACCTGATAAAAAATATCTTGTTAATACCAGTACCAATGTTAAAATTCGTTAATGACTAATAAGCAAATACTGTCACCATCTCCTTTCCAAGCTGAGAGACAAGACGCTTTTTCCAATCATTCATTCTTTCCCGAACAATAGCCTTCAATGGTGCTATATAAATAACCTGCATTTAGACAACAATTAAGCATACTACCCTTCATGAAATAAAGTACCTAAAAAATTTAAAGACTAAAACACTGATTATGAAACCATTTAGTTCACCTGCATAATAAGGAACCTAGTTTGTCTTTTGATAATGTTTTTAAAAGAACCATAGAACGTGTTAAAAACATATACTCTGGTACCATATGAAAATGGACATATCTTAAGGTGAGAACACATCTTCTTTTCTTTTCTTTACTTTTTTTTTTTTTTTGGTTTGTTTTCTGTTTTTGGGTTTCCTAAACTCTAACCCAATAACTAAGCATCCATATAATTTGACATACTACTAAAGGAGTGTATCTAGCAATACTGATTTGCCCATCAATAGAATTGCCCAATCAGCAAACATCCACCAAAAAAACCCTTGTCCTTTTTTTTTTTTTTTTGTATTTGTCTCTATCATATTGTTATATGCTGATCCACTTTTTGTTGTGCAGAGAAAATTTTGTACACATCTTTGTATCAGACTGAGGTTTTTTTTCCTGATACGCATATTTCATTCAAAAAGAAAACAAAACGGTTGTAGCCTCAACACATGAAAAATATATGAGAGATATGCAAAAGAAGAAAGAAAAAATGAAAGAGAAAAAAATAAAAAGCAAAACTAAGATCTATAGAGACAATACTCTTCTAGTTTTATAATGCATGGAGAAAATTAATTTACATACCTTCATATCAGGCTGAGTATTAAAGAGGCGAAGCATAGCAAGTTCAGCAGATATGGTTTTCCCACTTCCAGTGGGAGCTCCTAAAAGGACATTATTGTCTGTGTGATACAGGACATGAAAAGTCTGCCCAATTCCAGCAAATGCATCAAACCACAAATTCAAATTGTCATTGTTCTGAAATAGTAAAGTATCAACTAACAATACTTGTGCTAAAATTTTGGAACCAAACCTGCGTTTGTATAGGATTAAAATGTGAAAATTTGTACAGGGCTTCATAAGAACTGTTACCCAGTGAAGTCACTGGAAGAGGTTTTAAATCTAGAAGTTCTGTGTGTGAAGTACGACCCTGAAGGAACCATAGTCTTTATATGAGAAAGAGATTTGGCATGAGCAAGTAGCAATACAAAACCACTACAATTTGAGTTTAGTCAAAATTGAAAAAATAAGATATTGATACCTCTGGCAGTGCTAAATTATGGAAAGAAATGGTATAGAAAGCCTCTGCACGCAACCAAGAATCACAAACAGCACGAATGTAGTATTGGGGTGGATGTGGTTCAAATATCGGCACAGTGAAGGAAAGCTTCTGAGGTTCCCCTCTAGCCATCCGCTTTGTCAGATTGAAAAGTTCAGAGTGGTAGATATGGTCATTCTCTGAATCCTGTTTTAAAGATTGATCAGGCATCCAATGCAGATGTTGGAAAATATGGAAACCTAATTATTACCATGACCCACAAGGAATGACAGTAAAACCCAGTCAGGACGTATTTTCCACCAAAAGTTTTAAACTACCAGTAGTGTACCAAGAATGAGATCAATTTCAAATGACATGAGCAATCCCTAGAAAACCTAGCAAAGTAAAATTTTCTATATTTAATCTAGTACAAACAGAATTGCCAGATATTAGCCACCATGATAAAAATTAAAGATAGCATTGGTTGCTGAGAGTCTGAACTCATCAACCCTATTAAAATTTAAAGGATTTTTTCCTGTGCACTTAAAAATTCACATTCTACACGTATTAATCAACAATATTTTTCCCACAATTATACCCTTAACCTTTTAAAGTGAAGTGATTCTTTAAGACAATTTAGCAGCTAATAAAATAGGTGCTAAATTCCCAAATTTTAACCAAGAAAGTAATTGTCAAGTCAGCAGACTCAGCACCTCAACTAGAATCCACCAACGCAAAGCAACACCATGAAAACGATCTTTCCATGTAAAGTCTGGCGTTATGAACAGATCCACCTGAGAAATAAGAATTGATTACATAAAAAAGGATAATCAATTTAATCCAACAGAAAAATATATAAATTTTAATTTCACATGCTTAGAGAGAAAGTTTCAATTTCAAAGATTTAACAGAAAAAATTCATTGGTTTCAAAGATTACACAGAATTACCTTCAGAACAGTTCTGGTGATTGGACTTACAGTTGCTGATAACTGGATCCATGGGAAATATCCTAAATATTGCTTAACCAACTTCCATCACCCAAAGAAACGAAAGAGAGAGGGTTATTTAGAATCTAATTTTCATATGAATCCAAGACTGTTTAAAATTTTAAAACACCAATTTATGAAATGATTGATACCTTTCCTCCATGCGCATAACGAATCAGTGCTCCAATATCCTTTTCCTGCATCTCATACAGGCGATCTAAATCAGCCCCTCGTTCTTCAAGCTTTCGCGTTATCTGGACCAACCAACATAATTAATAAAAGAGGCAACAAAAGTTTAGTTTGAGAGATAGTAAAGGTATATCAGACAAACTTCTGCTGAAATATCCCTATCAAATTGTCTAAGTGGATGTTGATGGGGCCAAATTTGCCGATCCACAGCCTTGCAATATTCCAACATTAACAAAGACATCTCGGACCAGCCTCTGCGCAAACAAATTTCGAATAAAGCCCTCATAATACGAGCCAAACTAGCACTTATATATGCAGCATCAGAAACCAATGAAAAGGTATCAATCGAGCCTCGAGATATGTACAACTGCAAGTAAAATAACCAATATATTAGTCACTACATATTGCCATTTCTTTCAGTTAAAAATTAGCAATAGTGCCAACTGCCAAAAAAAAGCAAAAGAAAAAAAGGCAAAAGAAGAAATGTAACCTGAATAAGAATGGAAATTTTTCCATGTTTATTTGAAGGACCACCCTTAACTTCCAACGGACATGAATTGCGTGCCATCATCTCTAACTCATTCTGTTCCTCTTCACGAACAACAATATTTTCAAATTCAGAGGAATGGGCAACCATTTCAATTACCTACAGTAGAAACAAAGTGGTATCAGGCATCAGCATATATAAAATGAAATGAAAATTAACACAAAGAAAAGAACCTTGAGAAAAGAAACTACATATAAGTGTTTCATAGGGCTCTGCATCTAGAGAATTAAGACAACACAAAAGAAGACCAATCACTGAAAAGGTAATTGGCCTTTGGTCTCTAGGTAAGTATTCCTTAATCTATGTTTTCTTTAAAGGAATTTTTTATAAGTAAATTTTAGCAGAACAAAAAGAAGTTAAATAATATATCAAAAAGTAGCCCAAAAAATTTAAACATCAAGTACACCAAAGGAAACATGTAGCATAAGCAATAGGTTGTAAACAATAACCTCGCTATCATTCATGTGGCGTCTCAACATTTCATTGTAAGTTTCAACACTAGAATACTGAATATAGAAGTGGCTTGCAATGCGACCAAGCTCTGTACAGTAAAAATTGCCACTTTTCTCATCAAACCGCATCATTTTTGCTTTGTCAAGTGACCGTGCAGCATCTGTTACAAGAGCTCTTTGCTTTGAACTTAAACCAGGATCTGCAATAACCTGTCAAAAAAAAGTAAAAGATCCATTGTGTAAGCACCCGTACAGTCAAAAAAAATATACATTTGTGAGCACTTTATTAGTACCAAATTCTGACCAATAACCAAGAAAATGTTCAACAAGTGTCAGGGGAGGCAAAATGTCAGACATTTCTTCCAAGCTAAGTGCTCATAGTATATGCATTCCTTAGACATTCCACCAAGGAAGAGAACGCTTGCCCACTGGAGAGAGAAAAAACTGGAAAGATCAACCCTTGTAGAAAGTTTAGTAATTGGGACTCGGGAGACATATTCCTCTCACCGGGCTGCTCATTATTCATTAACAAATAGCCACCCACAGATTAAATCTGTAGATTTTTTATTCATTCTGTATTGATTTTATTTGCATTTGCATTAAGGCTTGTTACATGTCACCATCTCTCTATGTATCATTTCATAGCTAATATCCAAGATCACTAATTGGACTTCAAGGAGTACTCAACAGGCATTACTAAAATTTTCATTAGGGAAAATCTTATTCAATGTGTGGTAACAGATATTATAGTAGTCTGTTAATCAGAAAATGTGAAAAAGCTAAAATCCAAAAATGTAGGGGAAACCAAATGGCATAGACATCAGTAAAAATGTTCAACAAAAGTAAATGTCTATATTTACTTGTCAAACCAGACATTATCAGGAGCTAGACTATATCAAATCAGATCATCATATTTGCATCAGAGAATAGTATGAACAGACATACAATACCTCATCCCATCCGATACCATATGCCAATGGATTCAACCTCATCCTTATAAAAAGATATGTATATCCAAGCCATGCACAAGCTTCCTTAACATTAGTGACTGTACCCAAAGCTACTTCCGCATTTAAATTATCTTTTAGGGAGCTAATAAACTGCAAAATATAAAGAAAGAAATCACAAAATAAAAAAGTGAAGCAATAATAAACAATATAATCTTCAGATTTTTTGGACGATGCATACATGGAAAAACTTGCAGTATAGGGAAATAAAAAACATATGAATTGCAGCATCACCGAATAATTAATCTGAAATAATGAAACGCCAAATGTATTATCTATCTCCTTCTAATTCCTGCTCTTACAAACAATTTATGAACTTAAAATCTCACTTTGCACTAGCTTGGAAAAGAAAAAAGGGGGTCTAATGATAAATATAGTTTGTGAAAAGTTTCCTTTTTCCAGTCTGATTAACACCTTTACTTCATCATGAAATTTGCCCAAACTATACCAACCAAAAAGGGGGCTGTTTTCAACATCTTGTTTGTGCATAAATCCTACGAGAGAGAATGAGGCATAATAGAGATAACTTAACTAAGTAAATTAACAAAATTTTGCATAAAGCCCAACCCTTCAATCACTTCTATTCTATTACATCTTATCCTAGTAACTCAGATCATAAACAACAACACTCTAAACTCAATAAATTATTATTATGGTTTCTATTTTTGTTTCAAACACATTTAGGTGTAGAATAAGCATAAATGTTTAAAACTTCAGTACCCACTAGATTTTTTTCTCTTTTTTGGGGGGAGAGGGGGGGGGGGGGGGTTGGGGGGGAAGTACAATCGTAGATTTAGAGATCCATGAAATCAACCAAAGAGTTACAAGGTACCCTAACATAGTACAACATTCAACCACCTGGCTTTGTTGCTCAGGGGGAGTCAGGTAAGTGAACAGACTTCATAAAGCCATACATGGCCTTAAGCAATCTCTCAAGCTTGTTTTGGTAAGTTCAGTGAAGCAGTGATCAAATTTAAATCGCATCATTACCAATCCAATCACTCTATCTTCTCTTATACCTTTGAAAGAGGAAAGATCTCATTAATTGTGTATGTTGCATAATTATCACTAGTGAGGACAAGAAGGAAATTAACAAGTTGGAAGACATTCGTTCAAAACTTGTTTTGCACTAAGGATTTAGTAAAGTTGTGCTACTACTTGGGCATTGAATGGTGCAATCTAAAGAAGGAATTATTTTCTCACAGCAAAAATATGTGTTAAGACATTTCAGAAGAAACAGGTTTGTTAGGCTATAAACTTGTACAAATGACTATGGATCCTAATGTCAACTTTATGTGGATTTGGGGAAGTTGTTATCCAATCCTAAGTGCCGCTGTCATCTAGTTGGTAAGTTGAATTATCTCACCATCACTCGTCTAGCTATATCCTTTGCAATTAGTGTTGAAATTTAGTAAATGGTTGTTCCTCATTTCTCACATTGGGAGGCAATTCTCAAGATTGTGAAGTATCTTTATATATATAATTAATATATATATATATATATATATATTAATTATATATATAATAGAATTTCAACCTATTGCATATGCTCCACGGTGATTGCTCTTTATCATTAGGCCAAGACACCAATTGGTTTTTGGTGTAAACAAGTTCAAATCCCACATCTTTTTTTCAATGACAAAAGACTTCACTAGTTGAGCTAACTAGAAAACCCATAGGATTGTGAAGTATCTCAAAGCACATCCAAGCCACTGATTTTTGTATAAAGAAAATGGTCATTTATGTGTGGAAGCATTCACAAATTTAAATTGGGTAAGATCACCCTCAAAAAGGAGATCTACTACTAGATATTGTACCTTTCTAGGGGCAGTTTGATCACTTGAAAAAGCAAGAAGCATAATGTTATTTCCTGATCTAGTGCTAATTAAGCAATGAAATCTTTGCTCAAAAAAAATAAATAAATAAATAAGCAATGAAATCTTTCTCAAATCCGTTTGGCAATAGCTTATTTGCATAGTGTTTATCAAAAGATATATAATTTTCGGTAACTTTTATGTTAAATGTGTGAAAAAAAAAAAAAAAAAAAAAAAAAAAACCTAAAAGCTAGTTTATTTCCAAAAGGCTAAAAGTTAGACCATTTGCAAACAAGCTAAGACAAAAAGCAAATAAGCAATTGCCAAACACACACAAAGCAACAAGAAGCATGAACTTCCTCGAAGAAATCTAAAACATCCTTCTCCATAACTCCCCAACTATACCCACTAGAGTTCTTTTTAATGTGCATGTGTAGCTTCCTTGAAGAAATTCAACAACCATATAGACATAGTCCTATGTAATAGATGATAAGGGCGAAGCTTTTGAACTTTAAGTTAACCATGGTCCAAATTTTCACATAATGGTGTCACAATTGTTTTCAACACCCAAGGAAAGTAACCTTCAGATATGGTTTTGGAGTTAATTATTCCTTAAGTGACCCAGCTCTGATGAACATTAAAAATACAGCATACATCTCTAATGAAATGTTTTAATCTTTTAAAATCAGTTAAACGACATATAACCTGGCTTTCAATGGGGAGTTGACTCGTCAGCAACCGCAAATAGTACGCTAGTTTGTCATGGGATGTGATGATGATGCCCTCACCACTTTTGTCAAACTGAGGTCTACCAGCCCGTCCAAAGATCTAAAACAAATATATCAATGTGATCAGTAAAAACAGCTACACAGTAAATCGACAACCGCAGCTGTATATTAAATGAACTTGTTTTTATATGTATTTCCAACAGAAAACTTCAGGTCTTACCTGCATAACATCAAGCATGCCTAGATCTCGCCACCCACCAGCCTTCGGATCATATAATTGTGTCCCCTGAAGGATGACACCACGCAGATGGCAACATAAGAGGACAAACGTGAAAATTATATGAGACTTATCAGGCTACAAGTGCTAATATATTCATAACCAATAACATTTGCAAGTATACACGTGTGCGCACACATTTTGTGTGTGTGTGTGTATGTAAATCAGTAAATGTAGTCAAAATTGGTTTTGAACATTAGTACTTTCATAAATTTCCATCAAAGTTACCACTTTTCATGCTAGCTTTTCTCTTAGTGGGGCGACACTTCATTTAAGTGTTTCAAAGAAAGGGTCCTCTTGTTATGCAAAGATGCAAAATAAACCAACTGAATTGAAAAAGAGATCCTATTGGTAACAAACAACCGTAATAGCACATGCAAATTTCAGTTTCAGCACACTGCTAGACAGAGCCATGCATCTGCTTGCTAAAACTGGCAAGTCAAAGTTTTCAACAAGCTGAACAAAAAGAAAGTCATCTCAGTTGCAGCATGTGTACTTTAATTAAGAGTACTTTATCTAATATACCAACTTATTTCCTTTCTTTTTCCTATCCCGGTGGAGGTTGCAAACCGTATTGAACAACTTCAACAAAACATTCTTTGGAGTGGTATGGGGGATGATAAAAAAACTCACTTGGTGAAGTGGGCTACAGTTTGTGCTCCTCTTCAATCTGGGGGCTTGGCTATTAGAAGTTTGAAAAGTTTTAATAAAGCGCTATTTGGAAAATGGCTAAGGAGATTTGGGAATGGGCGACAGGCTTTGCGGAGGAGAGTGATAGGGATTAAGTATGGTTTTAAAGGGGGAGGTTGGTGCTCTCTTCCTATAACTGATCCTTATGGAGTGAGTGTTGTGGAAGTCCATTAGCCGTGACTGGCCTTCTTTCTCTCGTCACATCCAGTTTGAGGTTGGGGTTGGGTCTACTGTTAAATTTTGGCAGGACATTTGGTGTGGGGACACCCCTTTGAGAATGTGCTATCTAGAATTATTCACTATAAGTCGAAATAAGGAGGCTTATGTGGCTGATCTAATGAAATTCCCAAATGGTGTTCTTTTTTGGGATTTGAATTTTGTAAGAGCGATTCAGGATTGAGAATTGGAGTCTTTATCCAATTTCATGGATAGTATTTATGGAGTCTCTTTGAGGGGAGTTGGGGAAGATAATATTTGCTGGATGCCTGCTAAGAGGAGGTTTTGAGGTTCAATAGTATTACCAGATATTGACAAAAAGAATAGACCAGTCCTTCCCTTGGAAGACTATTTGGAAGCCTAAGATCCCTCCTAGAGTGTTTTTATTTTTATTTTTTTTGGACTGTAACTTTAGGGAATATTTTGACAATTGATAATTTACAGAAACGGAAATTTTGGATTTTAGATTGGTGTTGTATATGAGAAACAGGGAATTAGTAGACCACCTCCTTATCCATTGTCCTATTTGCTTCTGACTTATAGTCTATGGTGTTCACCTTGTTTGGCATTCATTGGGTTATGCCAAAGTTGGGTTTTGCCAAAGACAATGGTTGAGCTTTTGGCTTGTTGGCAAGGAAAGTTTAGGCGACATCAGAATGGTGCTATTTGGATGGTTGTCCCTCATTTTTTGATGTGGTGCATTTGGTGGGAGAGAAATAACTGGCACTTTGAGGATTCAAAAAAAAAAAAAAAACAGTTCCAGATCTTAAACTTTTCTTCATTGAGACCCTTTTGGACTGAGTTGCAGTGTTAGGATTTCGTTCTTTTTTTTTTTAGTTCATGGTTTAATGGACTCTTGTACTTTATGCACTGGATTGTACTTTGTCTCTAATGTATACTTCCTGTATACTCAGGCAATTTTTAAATTTTAATATATTTTTCATTACTTATCAAAAAAATTAAAAAAAAAAAAAAAAAAAAAATGTGCTCAAACTTTACAGCAGGGGAGGGTTGAAAGCACGGCCCAAATCGTCTATTATTCCAAAAACATGTAAAAGAAGAAGTAGAAAAGTTTGACCAAGCAAAGAATAGACAGACTTAGAAGTAAAATAATTGATATTGAGGATAATGTAAAACTTTATTCCTACTAGCCTATTATCCACTTGTCTTTGGTTATGCAATTAGAAAATAGATTACTTAAATTGCACTGATGCAACAGTTAAACAGAGAACACTTGCAATGAACAAATAAAACAATTACCACAAACCTTGATCACAACAGTGTGAGCAGGCAAATTTACACCCCATGCCAAAGTTGCTGTACAAACAAGTACCTAAAGCAGCAAATTATAAAAATGCGCAAATATGTCAGTAAAAATCCAAAAGTACTGAACTATAAGTGAAAATTGAATGAGCTTTACCTTCAAGAGTCCATCAGAGAAAAGCCGCTCAGTCAAACCTCTATCAGCACGTAGCATCCCAGCATGATGAACACCGATTCCATATTCGAAAAGTTCAACAAGATCTTTGTTTCTAGACTTAACTACTTCCCTCTGAAAAGCATAAAGGAAAATCTAAGAACAAAAAGAGAAAAAGGTCCTAAGAACAACCAAAGAAAATGAAGCATTAAGTTCCCTGCCTTGATTAAGTCAAACTGTGGATGTTTATCATTGCTAAAGAGATCAAGATCATCAAATTTTCGGCCAAGTTCAACCTGTTCAACATGCCATAAAAAAGATTAGTGTAAGCATAGAACACACTGATAAACTTCAAATAAGATTGCCACATCATAGACACACATAATACCCATAAACATCAGTTAGGAAAATAACATAATCCCACACAATCCTCAATCATAACAAAACATTAATGAAAATTCAAATTCTAATTTACATTAAATTTGGTGATTCAAATTCAAATGAGCACTAATATTATACATGTTTGTAAAATACGATGCCCTCTCTAATTTCTTCTTAATCCATAATAGTTTTCTCCTCTACATGTAAATTTTAGCATTGCGGTCCTCTTCCCTAAGCCGCAAAACTCTTGACTTCAGTCTTCAACTTACCTCCTCAATTAACATGATTTATTGTAACTCACCTCCACTCAACTCCCATTTGGATTTTTCCTCCACAAATAAAGCTCTCATCTCCTCTTTCGCATCCAATTCCTTAACCTCCCTTAGCAACTCTTTCTTCCAAACACCCACATCTCCAAATTTGTCTTTGTTCCATCAAATTTAGGACTTGCTTCACAGCTCTTAATTTTGACAAAGTACAAAACTTAGCCCTTGTTTGAGAGAAAGAAATGAAATGGAATGAAAAGGAATGAAAAATAAAAATGTTATAATATTTTTCTCTTCCCTTGTTTGAGAGTTTAAGTAGGAGGAAATGGAATGAGTAAGAGGGAACACTCATTCCTCTCTATTCCCTTAAAATCTCAAATTTTCATTTCCCTGAAATTAGGAGAAATGGGAGGGAATGAAATTAGATTTAATAAATTTTTTTACTAAAACTCCCGAAATACCCCTACATATTCAACCCTTTATTTTAAAATAGGAGTCTAATAGTAATATTGTCATAAAATGATTTCATTCCATTCCCTCTATATTACTTTCAAACAATATTACTTACATTCCATTTATTTTCATTCCTTTATTTTAAAACATTCAATCAAGATTACTTAATTTCATTCCATTCTATTCTTTTCCATTCCTTTCCCTTACTTAAATACATTCATTTTTATTCCCTTATGATCATTCTATTTTATTCCCTTATAAACTCCTAAACGAAGCTTTAGGAACCTTGGAAATGATGATTCTCCCACCACTGCTTCACCTTCTACACAAACACATCTGACCTCAGCCACATATTTTTGAACTTAAAGTGAGACTTACCCCCCTTGAAACTCCCATTTTCAAGCAAGATAGGAAAATGGTCCAAAGTGTAGTAGGAAGCAAGCTTTGAGCTAAGAGGTAAAATGTACTTCCCAATCTTATGAAACCAGAAATCAATCCAATCTCGATATGGAAGGAACTTCCTGATTGTTGGACCGCATGAATTGCCCACCCATCAATAAAAACCTCCGTCAAAACTAGCCCAGAAATGAAGTCTAAAAATTCCCACATAGCTAGAGAGGACCTGCTTCTGCCAGCCTTTCACTGGGAAATATAACTACATTAAAATACCATCCTCTTTTTTTTTGATAGGTAAGAAAAAATATATTAAAAAACTGCTAGATGCAGAAAGCACCAGCAGGGCAAAATACAAAAAGGAAGAAAAAGCAAAGACAAAAAAAACTTAAATTACAAAGAAAGAGAGCTAAGGAAAAGAGGAAGAGAGTCACTAGATGTGAGTCCCCAAGCCCTAGCCCAATCAAACAGAGAACCAGAAAAGAAAGCATGCATTTGGTCTTCAGATCTATCCAAATCCTCAAATGTCCGTCGATTGCGTTCCTTCCAAATACACTACATCAAACACAATGGACCTAAGTTCCAAATGTAAGATGAATGCTTCCCCAACCAATTCCACCAACTAAACAGAAAATCTGACACCGTAAATGAGGAAACCCATGAAATCCCAAAAATCTTAAAGACAAAGCACCACAGCCGATAAGCCCTTCCACAATGTAACAATAAATGATCCACTGTCTCACCATAGCAACGACACATAATACACCAGTCAACAAAATCAAAGCCTCTAAGCCGCAAGTTATCACCTGTGAGGATCCTATCCCATGCGGCTGTCCAAACAAAGAAAGAAACGCGCCAGGGAGCCTTAACTTTCCAAATACCTTTCCAAGGAAAAATAACAGAAGAAGGGCCATGTAACTTATGATAATATGAACGGATAGTAAAATCCCCGTTTTTGGTCAACTTCCATCTCAACCGATCACCAACAGTCCCTGAAGGTAAATTGGCTGCCAAGAATCGGAAGAAATCAACCACCACAGCAGCCTCCCAATCATTAGGACCTCGATTAAAACGAACATTCCAAGTTCTCCCATCCCCTGCTCCTTGACTTATCAAAGATGATTCTACTGAAGTCTCTCTGTTTGCAGCAAAATTGTATAAGACTGGGAAAGCCAATTGGAGAGAAAGATCTTCACACCACCTGTCTGTCCAAAATTTCACTCTATCCCCCACCCCAACCTTATACTGGACATATTTGTTGAAAACTTCCCAACCCTTCCGGATACTTCTCCACAAACCACAACCATGAGTTCCCCTACCCAACTTAGAAGTCCACCCCCCCATTCTTCCCCAAATTTCGAAGCTATCACCCTCCTCCAAAGCCTATTCTCCTCAATCCCAAAACGCCAAAGCCACTTACTTAGCAAGGCTTTATTGAAGGTAGTCAATTTCCTAATACCCAAGCCACCATTAGCAATAGGTAAGCACACTTTATCCCATCCCACTAAATGATTCTTAGGGTCTCCCCACAAGAAATCCCTTTGGAGCTTCTCAATTTTGTTTGCCACATGTGTAGGGATGGTGAAAAGAGATAAAAAATATGTGGGAAGGCTGGATAGTGTGCTTTTAAGCAAAGTCATCCTACCTCCTTTCGACAAATACAACTTCTTCCACCCAGCTAGCGTCCGTTCGATTTTTTCCAAAATAGGGTTCCAAATAGAGGGGGACTTATGGGACGCCCCCAACGGCATACCAAGATAAGTCATTGGCAAAGCCCCAACCCTACAACCCAATATCTCTGCCAAAGCATGCAAATTAATAACCTCCCCTATAGGAACCATTTCGCTTTTAGCTACATTAACCTTTAAGCCAGTCACAGCCTGAAAACAAAGTAACAGCAATCGAACATGAAGGACTTGCTCCATCTCTGCATCACAAAACAAAATAGTATCATCCGCAAATAGCAAATGAGAAACACTTTCCCCTCTGCCCCTCCTACCGTCCGCCCTAAAACCACTGAGTAAACCTACCCCCTCCATTCTCTTCACCATCCTACTAAACACCTCCATCAAAACTAAAAATAATAAAGGAGACAACGGATCCCCTTGTCTCAAACTTCTGGAGCTACCAAAGAAATCTGCTGGGGTCCCATTAACCAACACAGAAAACTGCACTGTAGAGATACAGGTTCGAATCCAGCTACACCATTTCTCCCCAAAACCCATTTTCTTCAACAACTTCAGAAGTGCCTCCCAATTCACATTGTCATAGGCTTTCTCAATATCTAACTTACAAATAACTCCCGAAATCTTACTCTTCATTCTGCTATCAACACACTCATTGGCAATGAGAATTGAATCAAGGATTTGCCTACCTCCCACAAAGCTATTCTGAGATTCAGATATCAGTTGATCTAAAACCACTTTCAGTCTATTTGCCAAAACCTTGGCCAAGATTTTATATAGACTCCCCACCAAACTAATAGGTCTGAAATCACGAATGTTGGAGGCCTCATTTTTCTTAGGAATCAACGCTATAAATGTAGCATTAAGAGATTTCTCAAACTTACAATGCTGATGGAATTCTTCAAAGACTGCCAAAACGTCTCTTTCAACTACCCTCCAACAATGATGGAAAAAGGCCATAGAAAAGCCATCTGGACCTGGGGCTTTATCCCCTTCCAAATCTCTGACCACTGCTAGAATCTCATCTTTCTCAAACCTCCTCTCCAACCAGCCCCTCTCCAACTCCCCTATTTGATCAAACTCCAAACCTTCCACAAAAGGTCTCCACTCCTCAGACTCTTGATACAGAGTTTTATAGAATTGAACAACCTGTGCAGCAACTTCTGCTCCGTCCTCATAAATCACCCCATCCACTTCTAAGAAACTAAGGTGGTTAAGCCTTCTATGAGAATTAGCCATCTTATGAAAGAACTTAGTATTATTATCTCCCTCTTTAATGCACAACATTCTCGATTTTTGTCTCCACAAGATCTCCTCTAGAGAAAGAAGATGCTCTACTTGCGATCTTGCTTCATTTCTCTCTTCTCTCTCCGTCTCAGTGAGACCAAGAACCCCTTCCTTAGCATCTAAAACCTCTAGAACCCCCAATAATTCTTTCTTCCTTCGCCCAACATTGCCAAACTCTTGACGATTCCACTGAATAATGTCATCTTTCAACACTTTCAATTTTTTAGCAAACACATAACTAGGAGTGCCCGAAAAAGAATGGCGATTCCACCATGATTCAACCCTATCAACAAACCCATCCGTCTTCAACCACATATTCTCAAACCGGAAAGGACTTTTCCCCCTAGCCATACCCCCTGCCTCCAAGAGAATTGGAAAATGTTCAGAAACAGTTCGTGGAAGAATACGTTGGATCACATCCGGAAAGTGATGCTCCCATTCATGTGACACTAGAGCCCTATCAATCCTAGACATAGAAGGTTGGTCAGTGCCATTAGACCAAGTATAACGCCCTCCCTCCAACGGCAGATCTATCAAGTTTAAATCATCAATAAATTCAGAAAATTTTTCCATAGCCGGAGTAATCCTAGACCCTCCCCTCCGTTCACTAGGAAAGCGAACAACATTGAAATCTCCAAAACAACACCAAGGAACATTCCAAAACTGATGAATACCAACCAACTCATCCCACAAAGCACCTCTCAACCGATTATCATTTGGGCCATACACCCCTGAGCATGCCCATATAAACCCGTCCGCCACACCTTTCCACTGAACCGACACCGAAAACAAGCCCACCAAAACTTCCAACTTTTCTACAACCCTCCTATCCCACATAATCAAGACCCCACCAGCTATTTGATCGGCATCTAAAGCCACCCAATCCATATACGGACAGCCCCATATACTGCAAACCAGCTGTCTATCTAAGCCAGCCAGCTTAGTTTCCTGAAGGCAAACAATGTCGCACTTCCACTTACGAACCAGATTCCTCACTACCAAACGTTTCTGAGGATCATTCAAACCTCGAACATTCCAAGAAATCATCTTCAGCTTCATAAAGACTATTAAGACCCCACAACTGTCTCTACCTCACAACCAACACACTATCTCCCATCATAGTTAACCGTTGAGATTAGGTTCCTTAACTCTCTTTTTCCTTTACCCGTGGAGGATACTGCTTTTTGGTTGGCATTAGCTTTCTTTCGTTGTTGGTTAATAACTGTCATCTCCTTTTCTAGCTTTTGAAGGTAAGCAATACACAACTTTTCATGTTGATTCGCGGAAAGCCCAATCACTTTGCAAAAGCCTGGGATTCTGTTTTTCACCCACCTAGAGACATCCAGCGTGTTTCCAACATTTAACACCTCAAAATCATTGTGCATTTCCATCGTCAAAGCTAGCCCCGGGGGGATAATAGTAAACAATGGGTTACAAATTGCCAAATTCTCCTCCTCACCCAACACCGCATCTGAGAGAGCCAATTCCTCCACCATCGAGACACCCATATTGGGCTGACCCATCTCACCAACATCTATCTGCCTGGTTCCCTCATTATCCGTCCCTTGAATCAGAAGCTCACTACTCACACTTCCAACTTTATCCACACAATTGACCCCAAAAAATTCCAACTGAGCCGCTGCGGGTCCGTCGGAGTTAGACCCAGCAGTGAGAGTGCCCTTAGACTCCAACAGAGCCTCCGCAGGACCGTTGGAGCTGGTCCCAATCTCCAACCCAGCCATCGCGGGACTGTCAGGGTCAAACCCAGTCCTCATCAGCCTTCCACAATCCAATTAGCTCTAAATTTGGTGATTCAAATCCAAATGGTCACTAATTTTGGTATCCTCATCACAAAAGCTTTCTTAATAACAAGCTAATGTAGTGATAACAACATTATTAATGGAAACCTGCATAAAAAGGAGTTCAAGGCAAAAATACATCCAAATTGATTACATTTTATTGGAAAGTAGAAGGGTATACCAATTTCTGAGCTGTTTTTGCTGTGTCCTTACGTGAATGAACAAACACCATTGCCTGATGACCTTGCCTTAATGAATCAACAATCTGGCACAAAAAGTATCATAAACTAATACATTGACATTTCAACAAATTACACTCACATGAGCCAAGATTGAAAGCACAAACCTTTTTATAGCAAATCTCATTCAGCAATTCATTGCGAGCTAAATAGTTCTGCTCACTAATTCCAACATATTGTTGAGCAAGAGGCACAGGACGATAACTAGAATCAAAGAAGAAGAGTCCCGCCTCTGGATTCACTCTCAGAAATTGTGCCACCTGAGTGTTCACAGAAGAGATGGAATCCATATTAAAAAGCGAAATGCAAATGAGGTTCAAATTTAGCCCCTACAGGCTAACGAGAAGGAAATTATAAGTAAGAATTATATGGCCAAAAAACCTCCAAATAATTTGGTAGGGTGGCTGAAAGCCCCACGATACGTATCATTGTTTGTGATGACTCCACCTGTAAGAGAAAAAAAAAATACAAGCAAGTACATAGAATTACAACCAATTATTTTACAATTACTAAATTTCCAAAGTATAATACAAAAACCAAATACTTTCGCAAAACTGACATATTGATCCACATGGCATCACCCTGAGACATTTAGTCATACACATCATCAGGTTGGGTGAAACTTGTCTGTCAATAAGAACAAGTAAAAATTGCAGATTTTTCCACTAAAATAGTTAATGATCCACCCAGTCACAAGTTGCTGATGACACAAATCTAAACTTTATAGGACTAACTGAATTCTTTTTCTTTTTCTTTTTCTTTTTCTTTTTTGTCTGTGCAATCGGAATGAGTATTACAAAAAAAATGTAAATAATTGGAACAGTCAATTGATTCAATCTTATAAGATACGGCATTTAAGGCATTTTGCAGTGCCCTAATCTTCTACAACGCACCATTCCCAACAAGATCCAATACTCTTAATACAATTATCCAGTGTAAAACATGACAAAACAAAGGTTTTTTGGTACCAAAATCACTTTCTTCAGATTTTCACAAATGCACTTTCCACAAGAAGATCCAATAATCTATATGATGTTACTCAATGTTTATCTTATGCTGCCCCCAAACTCGAAAAATCTCTTCATGCCAGACTCATTCTGAACTTTGTTATTGTTGTTGTTGTATCAGTTTTGGTTTTGTTGTGCATTAGGATTGCTTTTGGATTGTCATGTGGTAGCCGAATGTTGAGTAACATGCTTATATAGACTACTAGGGTTTTTGAGCTCCCAAAAAAAAATAAATAAATAAAATAACTACTAGGACTACAAAAATAACCTCAACTCTAGAAATTAAATATAATATTAATAACTTAATTAACCAATTAAGTCCTAAAATAAAATCCAATTGACCAATAAAAATAATCGATTGGTGTTGATGTGATGTTTGTGTAAATCAGCCGGGGAAACTGTAATTCATATACTTCTTCACTCCCCTATTGCTTATGAGTTGTAGGGCATGATTTTCACATTGTTCGGAGTTATGTAGAGCCAGAAGGGGTGGAGGATCTCCTAAAAAGCTGGAATCGCAGGCTGCGTGGACCCAAAAGTCATGATTTGGAGCATGAATCGACGAATCCCCATTGTCTCATATGGTGCCTATGGTGTGAAAGAAACGCATGGACCTTTGAGGGACAAGAGAAATCAGTACATGATCTTAAGACTCAAATCTTTATTTCAGTGGATGAATGCTTCGTCTCTGTTTTCTTTTGATAACATGTTTTGGATGCTTGATTCTTGTTCTCTTGGTGCTTAGCCTATTGTCCTCTTTGTACATATCCTGTGTACCAGTTTCTACTTTTTGATTTCTAATAAAAGTTTTATTACATATCAAAAAATAAATAAAAAATCTCTATTGATCCATCACACTCTTAACTCTATGCAATGTCCTTTAAATTATTCTTCCATTAATAGATGGTGGTCACATAAATTACAGTGTTCTACACCAACTGTCAACCTATCAAAACCTTTCTGGTACTCTCTACAGGTTCAGGACCAGATGTGTAAAAATTTTAATGGAAAAACTTGTGGCCCACCAAAAAAACAACAAAGGAAAGGAAAGAAGGATTAACGCTTGATCACATTATAACATACATAAGTATCTGACTTCTCCAAGCTGGTAAAAGAGGCACAAGTAAAGGAGGGCATAAAATTTATATGATGTTAAAAAAAGTAATCTAAAGCTAAGGCCTGAGAGTGATAATGAACAATATATTACAGTGGAACAAATCTATTTAACTTCCATTGATGAAAGTGATTACTTACAACAATGAGAAGAAATGATGATCTACTAAATCTTTACCTGACGGAGGGTCCGAGCAACAAGTGCCTCTATTACTGGGCCTCTATCGTCATTCAAGAGATGCACTTCATCAATAATTAAGAGCTTCACCAGCATTGAAAGTGACATGTCACTACTCTTGCGCGTAATGACATCCCACTTTTCAGGTGTTGTCACTATCATCTGATTGACAAGCAATTAGTAAACCATTAGTTCCACCACGCATGTCTCCAAAGCACCCTTAAGCATGCCTTTAAAAGAAAAAAACAAGCAACCTGAGTTTCTTCAAGTTCATTCTTTGAAAGTTGCATGTCTCCAGTAAGTTCTCTCACAGTCATGTTCAGTGGAGATAAACGGTGACTAAATGTTGAAGTGACCTCTGCAGCTAATGCCTAGAAATACATGACCAGAAATAACCTATCAATCACGGTTACTGAGGCCCCCTTCCCTCCCATCCCTCAAAAAAAAAAAAAAAAATTAGAAAAAGGGGAAGGAAAGGGGGGGGGGGGGGGGGAAGAGTAATGTATGGGTTGGTTTTACCTTCATAGGAGCAACATAAACTATCTTAAACTCATTTTTATGCAAGTAACCATCCTTGAAGTGCTGACCAATCTGAAATAAATCATAACACTCACTCATACATCTGGATTTCAGAAACTACAACAGACACTGCCAGTATCATTTCTATCATTTAAGTTTAAATTTGAGTTCAAAAATATTTCATGTATCACACCTAAGAAGAACTTTAAATATCATAATATCACCAATAAGTTAAAACAATCTTAAACAGTCAAAAACTGAATTTTACTCATTTATATAGAGCTTGAAATTTTACATATGCATATGTGACAAAAGGCATGCCTTTATATCAATTAAAAAAAAAAAAGTGAAAATAAGAGGGATATCTATAAAAATATTGGATGTATTTATTCCTCAGCTCATACAAAATCATAGACCTCTTCCATATAACGGCACAATGTGCTCAAGGAATCACATATTATTATAAAACCAAAATTGTATTTTACTTCCACCTCAAAGTGTAAAGAATAACAAAATCTAAAACCCCAAAATAGTAGAGTAATCAAGGTACAGCTAACTGATTGCACACCTCATGTAGAATAGAAATCATAGCAATATTTGTTTTGCCAGCTCCGGTTGGAGCACAAACCTGCAAGTATATGAACACTTCAGAAATATTAAAAGCAGCGCTTTTACTAATAAGGTGTTCCTGTTACTAAAATTCGATGACTCACTAGTATATTCTCATTAGTGTAATAAACTGTTTGAAATATCCGGCTCTGGATGCGGTTCAGAGATTTGTAGCCACGGAAAGCAGCTTGTGCAAAGTCATCTAATTCCTTTATCTCAATCTGACAGCATACGATAGTTTTACACAAAATGAAGAGAAAAATCAACATGAACAAATGACAACTAGAAGTAATAATAGAGTAGCAATAGCAACCCAATTGGTTATTAAAACCAGCAAGATAGACTTATCCAGAAAGAGAACTCTAATTTGTCACAATCTCTATGCTGCAACGAAATATGGTCAAATGATCATTGCAAGGCAACAAAGCATTCTATCTTACATAAAGTTCTCCAAAAGAGAGTAGTATCTACAAGCTTATGGATGAAAAGTAGCGTAAATTAATCAGTTTTTTTTTATTTTGTTTTGCACACACCTGCTGGATCTTGATCCCACAACCCCACCCTCCGTCCCATTATTGTGGGCTCCATACCATTATTGTGGGAGGAAGTGTTATTTGAGCTAGAGCTCATTGACTAGTGTAAATTAATCATTTATATCTTTAAGCCTTTGTCTTCAGTTAATGTCAAAGAGAAAAGAAAAGGGGAAGTTTCTATAAGGTAAACAAGTCAGGTCAGACAATATTTTAGTGCTGTCACAAATGGCAATAGTCAGTTTCTTATAATTTTTTGATAATTCAATTGTTACAACAAGTGGGGAGGGGGGTTTAAAACTTTTAAAGGAGACCAAACAACGCCATTGAGTGACAAGACTCTTGGCAGTTAATTTCTTATGATTTTTATTACAAAGTGTAGAAATTGCACAGCAATTTTTGCTCTTGACTGCGCTTCTTAACAAAGTGTGCCAATCTTTAATTCTTTACTAAAGAATCTGCATATTCATAAAGTGATGCCATTTATATCCCATAAGGGGCTCTGTATATTGTAGGGTCATGCTCTAAGAAGTTAAAATTCAGAGGTCCAGAACTGATGCATACAAAGGGATTCCTTCTTTTCACTGTATCCTCTGATAATGCCTCCCTCCCCCAACAAGCATTTTACAACTCACAAGGAAGATTTTTTGAAGACAAGGCGAGAACTTTGGAACACATAAAATGTTTACTTTTTTGTACTTTGTTTCTTTGGGCTCGTATTTGGGGATGTATGAATTGTACTGCTGTAGCTGATTGTTTAGTTTCTATTTCTTTTAGCTCTTGATCTTCTTGTATTTGTTTCATTGTTCAAAGTGTTCACCATCGTGAACATGATGTTCAATTTTTCAATAAAAGTCTTATTACCTATCAAAAAAGACTCACAAGGAAGATTTTATACTCATCCAGTACCAATGTCATATGATATGAGTAAGCTATAGTGTTATACAGAACAGGAAATGATTGACGTGTTTTATCATAATTATCCAAACACTTGGCCCATAATGACAAGTAAAATAATGATAAATCAAGTGCTTATCAATGCCACAAATCAATGAAAAAACTTTTCCCATATCAAATCACATTACATTAATTCAAATGCAGATTTGGTTGCAACTACTTCCAGTAGAAATATAGAATCTCAAAGTGTCAAAAAGACACAGCAAGAGAGAGAGAGAGAGAGAGAGAGAGAGAGAGAGCACCATGCAAACAGGCAAACAGGATTAAAAAGGTATTAAGTGAACATAATAGATTTTGGTTTTAGACAAATTCTTTAAAAATTATATGTATATACACACACATACAAACAACAAACACCTTAGTGTTGTACAGTAAGAATAATAACAAGCATATCTCAACCAGATTTTTTCTTACTTACAGCAATTTGCTACACAACTTGCTCATTATCAAATCTTCCCATGTACCTTAAAATGTTCTATCTTTTTCTTTTCCCAGAATCTTGCTCTCTTATCAATTAGTGTCTCAAAGTCATCAATTTAAAGCACAAAGGACAAGAGATCACCCAATAAAAAGATATTGATGATATACTATGATGAATATGAATGTATAACACAACAAAAGAGAGGTACCAGTTTCTCTCCAGGTTTCATTTCTGCAGTTGGCAATGGGGGGATGATGACCTCCTCATAGCCCTTGTAATGCTTCCTGACAGTTCCTTGAGGAAGAGCAGTAACTGCTAGTGAGAGGGGTCCTGGGCCAGATCCAATCAGATCATCAAATGGACTTTTCCTTTCACTTGCTTGAAGTAAAGAAGAAAAATTTGCTGCAGACAAGTCACTCTCGACCCCATATTCTGTTCCTCGTCTATGCCTTTTTTCCTCCTTGCGCCGAAGTTTATCAATTTGCCTTTCAGACTCTGTTTGAACCGTAACCTAAAACAGAAGTGGAAGCAAAGAATTGATGACAAATCTAACCTTTCAATGAATTATAGATCAATAAGAACAGTTTTTTCTCTTCACACAGAGATTTGATAGATTTCTTTCATTCAAAATTGAGATGGTACCTGAGTACCATAACTCGGCATTCTTGATTGTGTATTCGAAGTCGTTTTTTCAGATTTCAGTACAAGCTTACCATGATGGATAGCATCAACAAGTTCCCTCCGATGCTGGAAAAAGAAAAAATATTTAAACCACCATCAGGAAAATTCCAGCTTAAATTTCAACATTATGCCATCCATTGTTCAAGACTATTGCAATATGAATTTCTTTTGATGGGGGGACAGATGTTGCAAGATAAATTCATGAATCAATAAGAACAGTTCATATTCTTACCGATACAAGTTCTTGAACAGTCTCGAATGCACCATCCCCAACAAGATCCAACAAATCACCAGCAATCTTCACAAAAATTCAAGATAAAGATATTTTAAATCGTCAAAAACCTATTTTCTTCACATGCATGATCAAAAACTACACTCATAAAGCCAAAACAAGAATAATTATTGATACCGCCTCGCCAGGTTTGTCTGAATCAAGCACCCGGCAAATGGCCATCGCCAGTTCGTCGCGTGAAAGCAGGGAAGTACTTCCCCCAACTATCCGGTCACATGCATCTCTTAACCAACTCAAATTATAGTTTCCCCCATCAGAAGCAGAAGGGTAATGTGGAGAGCTGTCATGTTCATACCAGCCTTCATGAAACAAAGAAGGTACAGTCCTTTCCTCACCCAATAATTCCCCATCCTCCAAAGAAACATCTACCAGAAACCGAGCAGGTGCTTGAAAAGCGAGGTCAGCTCCAAATTCTATATCATCACCACTCCCATTTACATGCCACTCTGAAACAAGTGGAGGCCCATGGTCACTAGGCTGCAATCTAAAAAGATTTTGAGCTAGAGAGGCAACTCTCCGCAGGTTAGCATCAGAAACCATGTGACCAAGAAGTTTTTGCAAGTCCAACCTGCATTTCAGAATCACTAACTGTAATCACTACTAGCTCAAGTTACACACTCAATCTACATTTAAGATAAACCAAATGAAGGGGACTATTCATGCACCATGGTGTATTTCATTTGGAAAAAAGTATCTGTTTTTATGAATTTTTACTTCTGGGCTGCAATTTATGCTTAATGTGTCACCATTTTTATCTCAGATTATGCAAATTCTTCACCAATATAGTTCACGACAATCATAGTTAAACCAACTCTGTTTTAAGTGTTATTCGTAAATTACACACTTTGAACCAACAACCTCACCCTTCACCTTGCTCTTATAAAGAGAGGAGGTGTCATTTGAGCTAGAGCTCATTGGTGAAAATCATAATTAAACCAACATGCCGCTTACCACATAGCAAATGACACTTCATAATGTGATTTTATTTTCAATTTGAACAGAAAGAACATAAAAATAAAAAATAAAAAAGGACATCTAACTCTTACTTCTTCTCAGCAATATTTCTATCAACATTGTCCTCCTCCACTGGACCAAAAAGACGATAAGCAGTGAGTGCCACCTCGCGAAATGCTTCAGAGGGCACTTCTCCATCAATCAACTCCACTACTGCTGCAATGAACTGTTTATATGCTTGTCGAACTTCAAAAGAAGCTGCTCCACATATTTGCATTAACAGAGGAACATCATAACAAATTCAATGAGAAATAAATAAATACATCTACACAAAGATACATACATATACACATGTATATATTGAGTAATATTTAAGCATTTAGAAAAATACCTTCTTCCCATTGATATACAATTTTCCGTGCAAGTTCAGATTCATCAATTGTGCTCGCAGAACTAATCATACAGTTCAAAATTCAAATAATTATTTTTCATAATATCAAGCATAAAACAATAAGAACTAAAGAAATGCTTGAAATGAACGTGGCAATCAATGTCATAGACCCTATAAAGCGTTACCTCTCCGTTTGGTTGCCAAGAAAGCAAAAGAAAATCAAGATTACGTAACATTTTAAATCCTGTGCCTTAAATTTGGTAAAATTTTCCAAACTGTACTAAACTCACTTGAAAAGATTTGAAAATATAATTTTATCTTGTTCTTGTTCTTGTTCTTTATTAACTATTTAAACAATATAGGATTCAGAATTCTGGTTTCCCATACTTTCCTATGATTTTCTTGGCAACCAAACAGAGAATAGACGAAGAATGAAAATGAAATGAGAGGAATGGTTACTTCCGAGGCTTGTTGAGGCTCTCGAGGATGAGTTTCCGATGGAGATAGGCCTGGTCGACATCGAAGGGGTTTCTCAGAGAGTTAGTCAAGCGAGGAAGTTGGACCAACATTCTTGCCGATTTTGCGTGTGGAGGTTTAAACTTTTCTGAAACCCTAGAAAGCGTTTCTTCTCGGAGAAGATCTTTGTGCGAAGGTTTTTTCTGAAATTCTTGAAACGTTTCTTTCTTGGTGCAATTTTTGTCGCCGGAGCGAGAGGTTGAAGAAGAAGTTAAAGGTGTATTTCGTATTTATATGTGGGAGGCATGGCAAAATGGCAAAACGGCAAAGACGGCATGCCGTTTCAGTCAGACGACACTCCAAATGCCCAAACTTCAATTTGATTTTAAATCTCCAAAATTATTAGCAAATATCTTCAATATTTCTTTTTAATTTCAAATTTATCACATTACATTTTTAAAATGTGCATTTTAATTCTTTCTTTTTTTTGGTAATTTTTTTTAATTCAATTCGTAGTTTACATTATGCACCTAAATTTTGGGAAGTCTTTGCACTTAGGTGCGCATTTATCAATATATGTGTGTGAGAGAGATAATTTGATAGATAAGGGAAGATAAATTTGAATTTTGAATGTGTCTCTTAAACACCCTAGAAGTATTAGTTGAATTACAAAACTCTTGACGCACTTCTACTAATATTATTAGTACAGGAATTAAAAATTGTAATGATACTATTGATGTTAGGTTGGATTATAAAACATATAAAATATTAGTTTAACCAGAATATTTGGAGGTACTAAAGTAGTTTTTTCTTGTCATTTTTATGATATTGGTTATGCCAAGTTTCTCATTACATTGCTATTATATATATAATTTTGAAAATTGCTATTAAATACTACATATACAATATCAATTCATAATTACTGTCCGTAAAATTCTACTAAATACACTACGAAATAAAATAATAAATTCATCCAATAATATCTCATAAATTGAATAGAGATAGGTACATGAGATCGTTCAGCTCAATTACAATTTGTTACTATATGGATATTGGGCCCAGGAGCCCATCGTTTGCTCATGTTACGAGTCTGTGGCCCAATCCGAGGACAAGGGGCTGTCCAAGGAAGAGAAATCTTATCTAGAGAAAGATGTATTGGTAAATAGAGGTTAACTTTGACCATAACAACTCAAGAGATAGGCCGAGGATAAATTCATCCTCGGCTAACCAATGCCGATGTCCAAAAGGTTTGTCAGCCACTCGAAATGAAGTTCCAAGAAGTCTTGTCGGTGATGATAAGCATTGAAAGGTTGGTAAACAAGGCAAAGCCCTGAAATATCTAAGGAGGAAAGCTGCTACCTCCACATTAAATGCACTGCAGTTAACACCCTGGTCGCATTAATGTGGAAGTGATACCTGAACAGTAAATTGCAGTCTTACAACTGCTACATAAAGACTAATAGAAGGAGATAATGGGACAAGTATTCACAAAGAATTATCTAGCATGCATGTGTGAAGTGGGAATGAAGGAGGAGGATGATATAAAAGGAAAAGAAAGCAACAAGAAAAAGGGATCGAAAATCACAAGAAGAAACAATGTAGCATTCAGGAACCAAATTTGTAACCCAACTTGAGAATAATATACAAGAATAGTGCACCTCGGACCTTGCTGAGGATTATTTTTCGTCAATACAACCTTACTTATTTTCATTCTTTTATCATCTAAATCTATTCCAATGTTTGTTTGATTAACTAAAGCCTGGTGTTTTCCAACTCACTTTCTATAAATTTATTGTTTTGGGTTTTTTGGGCTTGAGTCCATCCACGCAGCGGGCTACGAGTTCAAATCTAGTCCTTACAATTGGCGCCGTCTGTGGGGAAGGCACTGTTGTGATAGTGAATTCAGCTTTTAACAATGGTAGGTTTAGGTCCACATAAAGCATAGTCTATGGGAACTCAGCGTCAAGATCATTTCCGTGAACTTGAACGGCAAAGAGACTAGGAGGGAAGTGTATATACTACCCACACTAGTAGAAGCTAGGCTAGGGGTAAAAGCCATATCTCTCATGAAGATAATACCAGAAATAGGCAAAGGGAGATTAACCACCTAAGGAGAAGCCTGCGTCATGAATGGTGAAGGCGAACCCCATCCAACCTTGATTTCTCTTCTAACAACAAAGAGGATGAGAGCTATAGGCACCAATCGAAAACTCTCCCTAGCGAGACTTTCTCGTATGATGAAGATTATCATCATGAACATAGAGAAAGAAATTCGTCATCGGTCGGCCTGGGAAATGACGCTATAAGTAGAGCACTAAGCCAGATTGCAAAGTTACCTTTCACACGTTGGATTGAAATGGGGAGACTTCCTCAAAGATTTTCCTAACCCACGTTCACCATGTACAACGGAAGAACAGACCCTCTAGAGCATGTCAATCACTTTAATCAAAGGATGGCCGTACACTTCAAGAATGAGCCTTTGATATGCAAAGTATTCCAGTCCAGTTTGGGGCCTGTGGCAATGAGGTGGTTTAATAGTTTAAGGGCAGGTTTCATTGATTCTTTCAAGGAGCTTACTCAAGCATTTGGATCCCGATTTGTCACATGTAGAAAAGTTCCTCGGCCTTTAGCTTCTTTGTTGTCTTTGTCCATGAGAGAATGAGAAACCCTAAAAACGTATTCAAACAGATACTTGGAGATGTTCAACGAAATAGACGGAGATTTTGATGATATTGCCATTAGCGCTTTTAAGCTCGACCTACCTGCCGAGCATGGCTTAAGGAAGTCTTTGATCGAAAAACCTATTACCAATATACGTCAAATCATGGATCGAATTGACAAATATAAGAGGGTTGAGGAGGACCAGCAGCAAGATAGGGGAAAGGGCGAGGTTATCCTTTAGGAGAGGAGGGATTTTAGGTCGGACCGCTACAACAATAACAAACTCCAGAGAGATTTTGCTGGGCAATCTTTCCCTTCAGCTCCTCAATCTATAAACACTATGTTTACAAAGCCGATGCACTAAGTTTTAGAGAAGATCAAGAATGAGTCACACTTTAAATGGTTAAACAAGATGAGTGTAGATCCCTTGCGACGTAACCAGAGCTTTCATTGCCAATACCATTAGGAGCAGGGACATACCATCGAGGATTGCCAAATATTGTGGAATCATTTGGAGCAACTGGTAAAGGAGGAGAAATTACAACATCTCTTGTACCAACCCAACGGGCAGGGTGACCAGTCAAGGTCCGAGAACCAGGGGAACGCTTCCTCAAGGCCCCCAATAGGCATAATCAATGTCATATTTGCTGCCCTTGAGAGTGATGTCTGTAGCTCGGCTCCTAGCCAAGGACATTGGCTTTAGACTAAAAAGGGCTAGAGTAGAAATTTGACTGACATTGAGTTTTTCGGATGAAGATAAGGCAGGGACCATTCAACCGTATGATGATGCTTTGGTGGTAACCTTCAGAATAAGAGGGTATGATGTGAGAAGGGTGATAGTAGACCAAGGTAGTTATGCAAAGATCATGTACCCTAATTTATACAAAGGGTTGAACCTAAAACCCAAGATCTGACTGCCTATGATTCACCCCTGGTGAGTTTTGGTGGGAAGGTTGTCATCCCAAAGGAACAGATCAGGTTAACTGTGTAAGTAGGTTCAGAAGTAGTGGAAGTGAACTTCATAGTAGTGGATGCATACTCCCCTTATACGGCCATTGTGGCCAGGCCTTGGCTCCACACCCTAAGAGCTGTTTCTTCAACTCTGCATCAAAAAGTGAAGTACCCGTCAGGAGATCGGATTGAGGAACTAGTGGGGGACTAATCCATGGCTAAGCAGTGTTTTGTGTCTGCAATTTTGCATCAGCCAGCAGCTGAATCCTCGGCCTCATCTAAAGAGGGCTTATAACAGTCAAAGTCTTCGGAATCACTCATGAAGGGACTAGCCGAGGAGGAAAAATGTGAAGATTTGGAGAGATTTGCCATTAGTGATTATTCGAAGAAATTTTTCCAAGTTAGTGCTTAGTTGCCACCTCAAGAAAAGAAGGAATTTGTGGAATTTCTTAGGGGAAACTTGGATGTGTTCGCTTGGAATGCCTATGAAGCTCCGAGGGTGAATCTGAGTTTCATATGCCATCATCTGAATGTCAATCTATTTGCCACCCCTAAGAAGTAACCATATTGGCATTCATCCAAAGAGCATTCCGATGCTGTCAAGGACGAGGTGACGAAGTTTAAGCAAACTAGGGCTATTAAGGAGGTTTTTTACCCCAAATAGCTAGCTAATACAGTAGTGGTAAGAAAAAAGACTGAAAATGGCGCGTATGCATAGATTTCACGGACTTGAACAAGACTTGCCCAAATGACCCTTTTCCAATGCCTCGGATTGACCAATTAGTAGATGCAATTGTGGGACATCCTCGAATGAGCTTTCTGGATGCCTTCTAGGGGTATCATCAGATACCTTTTACTTTAGACGACCAGGAAAAGATAGCTTTCGTCACTCCTACTGGAAATTATCATTATAAGGTGATGCCTTTTGGTTTGAAAAATATAGGGGCTACCTATCAAAGGATGATGACTAGGATGTTTGAGCCATAGTTAGGAAAAAACGTTAAAATGTATATTGATGTTATGGTGGTAAAAAGTAAGGTTGAGTCTGATCATGTTAAAGACCTCGGAAGTATTTTTGATATCTTGAGGAGATATAAGCTATGACTTAATGCCTCTAAATGTTTTTTTGGTGTTGAATCAGGGAAGTTTTTGGGCTACATGGTCACGCACCATGGAATTGAAGTCAACTCTGACTAGATTAAGGCGATTAACAACCTGAAACCGCCTCAGAATCCCAAGGAGGTTTAGAGGCTTACAAGGATGACTGCTGCTTTAAACTGATTCATCTCTCGATCAGCTGATAGGTGTAAACCTTTCTTTCAGTTGTTGAATAAGTGGAAAGGATTTAAATGGACCGAAGAATGTGTCCTAGCCTTCTAGTTGTTGAAAGAGTATTTGTCTCGGCCACCCATAATGTCCAGACCTGAGGTGGACGAAGTTTTGTTTGCCTACATCGTAGTAGCTTCCCACGCGATGAGTTTGGTGCTAATACATGTTGATGATGGCGTTTAGAGACCAGTTTACTACGTGAGTAAATCATTACATGAAGTCGAGATTCGTTACTTACCACTAAAGAGGGTCATTTTAGCAGTGGTGCATACTACACGTAAGCTTCCCCACTATTTTCAGTCACACACAGTTGTCGTCCTAACCCAGCTCCTACTTAAATTTCTCCTACAAAGTGTGGATTACACAGGAAGAATTGCAAAGTAAGGCACGATTTTAAGGGCTTTTGACATCAAATACATGCCACGCATCTCTATCACGGGTCAAGTTCTTGTCGACTTAGTTGTTGAGTTTGCTGAATTGTCAAAAAAAATAAAGGTAGAAGAGCAAAACATGGATGGAAAATCGGTTTAAATGATTTCCGTACAAAAACCTGCATCCTGGAAAGTCTATGTTGATGGTGCAGCGAACCATAAAGGATCTGTTGTGGGGCTAGTCTTAATATCTTCAAAAAGTATCACGATCGAAAAATCCTTAAGATTGGGCTTCTCGACTACAAACAATGAAGTTGAATATGAAGCTCTGTTGGAAAGGCTAGAGACCCCAGAATGCAAGAGTACTTAAACCAGGTTAGACATTTACAATTTAAGTTTGAATCTTTTAATTTATCACAAGTCCTAAGAAGTAAAAATACACATGTGGACTCCCTTGCTATATTGGCAACATTCTCGGCACAAAGTTTACCTCAAGTAATTCTCGTAGAAAGCTTATGTAGACCTACCGAGGCTGGAAGAACCGTAGCTCATGTTAATCAAATAAGGGCAGGTCCTAGCTGGATGGATGTTATTGTATTATTCCTCAAGGAAGATGTTTTGCCAAAGGATAAGTTCGAGGCTAACAAAGTTCGAAGAAAAACTCCTTAGTTTTGGCTGTTCGAGGACCACAAGTTGTATAAGAGGTCTTTTACTGGCCCGTATCTGCTATGTGTACACCCAGAGGGAGTTGAGCTAATCTTGGAAGAATTGCATGAAGGAATTTGCAGAAGCCATACGGGGGGCAGGTTTTTATCACATAGGGCCATTACGCAAGGCTACTAGTGGCCGAAGATGCAGAAAGAAGCAGATGACTATGTAAAGAAGTGTGACCAATGTCAGAGGTTTGCCCCAAACATTCACCAACCTGGGGGAGTTCTTAATCCTTTGTCCAGTCCTTGGCCTTTCGCTCAATGGGGCCTGGATATCGTAGGCCCTTTCCCTAAAGCAGCAGGGAATAAGAGGTACTTACTGGTCGGCACAAACTACTTCACCAAGTGGGTTGAGATTGAACCATTGGCCAATATTGGGGATGTGGATGCCAAACAATTTATTTGAAAAAAAATTGTCACTAGGTTCGAAGTTCCTTGCACTTTCATCTCAGATAATAGTTTGCAATTTGATAGTAAGGCCTTTAGGAGATATTGCTGCGACCTAGGTATAACGAATAAATATTCCACCCCGGCATATCCACAGGAGAATGGACAAGCTGAAACTATTAATAAGGTTATAATAAATGGGCTCAAAAAGAGGCTGGATGATGCCAAGGAAAAATGGGTCAAAGAGCTGTCACACATTTTGTGGACGTACCGGACCACGCCTTATAGGTCCGCAGGGGAGATGCCTTTTGCAATGACATATAGGGCCGAGGTTGTTATTCCTCTGGAAACTGGATTCCTCACCCTAAGAATAAGTTCTTTCATTCTGAGTAACAACGATGGGCTATTGGGGAAGAGTTTACATTTAATTGAAGAACGAAGAGAAAATGTCATGGTCCGATTGGCATATTATCAACACAAGCTCAAACAAGGGTATAATGCTAACGTAAAGCTAAGGCCGCTAACAATGGGGGATTTGGTCTTAAGAAAGGTTATGAGAGTTGCCAAGAACTCAGCATGGGGAAAATTATGACCTAACTAGGAGGGGCCATATCGTATAACATCAGTGGCTGGTATAGATGCATATTATCTTGAAGATTTAAAGGATAGGGTTGTACCTTGTCCCTAGAATGTAAATAATCTTAGATGATATTAATATTAATACAAGTGTTCTTTGCCTTCTTTGAGTTTGTTACACTACTTATCTGGCGTCATTACCATCATTCTAAGTATCAAACAAAACCTTGGTCATACCTGACTCCTCGGACCACATATCTTGGAAAAATTGATATCTCTCAATTATTTTTCTAAGTGTTAAACAGAATCTTAGCTATGTCTGATTCCTCGAACCATCTGCTTTGGAAAAATTTACATGGTATGACATTTATTCTAAGTATCAAACAGAATCTTGGTTATGCCTGGCTCTTTGGACCACATACCTTGGGAAAATTGATATGCTATCATTTAGACAGATCAGGAGTTCAAAATAAGGTCATTTATTATGGTTTTTCACAAAATTATAGAGCAAACAAAGGCTAAATTGGAAACAATATTGACACCAAGAGTTTAAGGATGAAAATTTACAAGTCTTATTAATAGTGAATCTCTAACAAAAGTAGATGGATTACGTAAGCTTAATGCAAATATAGAACTAGAAAACTAAAACAAAAAAAAAAAAAAAAAGAAAAAAAAAAGAAAGAAGATAATCTATTTCTTCATTTTTATTATAAGTTTGCCTTTGGGATCTTTGGGAGGTTGTGTGCTTGCTGTGATGGTGGACACTTTAGCCTTGTCCTTAGGACCCTCTTGAGGAGGTATAGTAAAGGTTGCCAATACTAGCTCCATACTTTGAGAAATTTCTTTATCCTTAGAGGGATCCTTCAGAGCAAGAGAAGGAAGGTCAGAGCCTTGGACTGTTTCTTTATTGGCCTCCCCTATCTTTGAGGTATCCTTGGCCTGCTCTAACCCTTTTGTGGTAGTGTCAGTTGCAAGAGGAGCCTTGAATGGGCCACCATGAACTTCACCTGCCTTCGAGGATGGTGAGACGGCCTTGGAGTCCGAAGAGCTTGAAGGGCGTATGGCTAGAGGGTAGTAGATATTTTCTGCCCTCCTGAGCACAGAGGAAGCCTTAACCCCAGCTTGGTTGAGGGCTTCACACTATGTTAGGGCACAATAAGTTCTATATACGGCCGGGACCTCAACCCTAAGGGAATCCTCGGTCTCGGCCACCCCAACCTCGTACCCGTGTTGCTCAGCTTCGTCCTTAGCCATCTCTGCCTCTTCCTTGGCTTTCTCGGCTGAGACTCTGGCTTTCTCGACCTCCTCTAGTTTCTTTTTAAATGTGGTAATTTGAGTCTTGGAGGTGGCCAATTGGTTTTCAACACCCCGCAGCTGCAACCTTTAACTCTTGGCCTGCTTCTCTGCGTTTTCAAGGGCAGTTGCTGCGTATTTTCTTTCACTCTCCTCCTCTTACAGCTTCTTCTTCATCTCTTAAAGGCTCCTCTCAACCATTTGAAAGGCTTCCACGGCAGCGTTATGCTTTCCCTCCTCCTCTTTCATCTGCCGGTGGCAGGAATTGACTATCTCTTCCGCTCGAAAAAAGGCTTGAACAACCTACCAAAGAAAAAAATGGGGGAGTTTAAATATATATATATATATATATATATATATATATATATATATATATATATAATATAAATAATAATTCAAGTAAAAAAAAAAAAAAAAAAAAAGGGAAGAAGAAAAAGGTCAAGTGGAGTCATACCATAGCCAAGTATCATTTGAGATAGAGGAAGACCTCATGCCTCCTCATGGACCGCAGCTCGACCATGTCTCCAGGGAGCAATAGAGCTTGCTCCACCGCGTCGGCCACATAGCCGGCCTTTCCACCTTGAAAATCCCTTATGGAGGCATCATCTAGCAAGGGGGCCTCATCCAACATTGGGGCCGAAAGCCATGCTGTAGGCTCAGGAAGAGGGTCACTCCTCCTTTCACCACCTCTCTGCCCCGTCTTGGCTTGTTTGAAAGCTCTTTAAACCTCGTCCTCGCGAGGGGGATGGGTTTGTCCAGTTCCCATCACTTCGTTCCCTTTTGGCTCTCTTTTCCTCTTCAAGTCAATCGGCTGAGGAGGGGGCAGAGCAGGTGGAGGAATGGGAGGTTTGGTATGGGCCGCCTTCCCGGGTACATCCTTCCTAGGTTGGGACTCTATTAAATCCAGCAAACTGGAATTAGGTTTACGCCGAATGCCCATCTCATCAATTATTGGTGAGAAGTATGGGCTGAGGTCAGGAAAAGAAGTCTCTGGGGACAAGACTCGATTGAAGACTTCAAACTCGTCATCGAAATCGGTCACTTCTACCACCTTTTCCTCTTTTGAATGGGTGGTACAAGACGAAGTGGCAACACCAGTAAATTGTTGTGATGACGAGGCCCCTACTCTTGGTATGCCTTCAGGTTTGTCAATTGTACCTTGGATACACTTTGGTGTTGGACAGGGAGGAGGAATAAGTTGTGTGATGAAGGTACCCTTTGGAATTGGAGTGCCCTCAAGAAGGAGAAATCCTTCCACAGCAACGCTAATGCAATGTAGGCATGGGTCGTGAGCTTTTATCACACACTTGGGCACTTGGAAAGCATGAGAAATAGGGGTGATTCCTAGTACCAAGTGAGTCGCCCCGAGTTAACCGTTGTCTTTGTTTACAAACACCTCAGCTTGGAGAATTTTGTCTAAGCCCTCCCTATTAGCCAAACTGAAATTTGGCTCGGTGGCACGTTTATCTGCAAAAGTCATGAAATACAGATCGTTAAAAATGAAACAACATAAATTAAAATAAGGTAAAAAGAGTAAGTAACTTTTTCTATTTCTAGAACCACACCTGGCTGCCCCTCTTGCGTTGGGTAGGGAAGGCCATCATGCCATTCCCCTAATACAATCAAGAAGTCCTTATTTAACCCTTTACTAGACTCGGGGAGGCATTGTATAAGCCTAATTTCGGGCTGCCTTGTCTTCAGGTAATACCCTTTCCCCTTTAAATGGTGAAGATTATATACCCAATTAACATCATGGTGGGTTAACCGTAACCCCATTTTCTTATTTAAAGCATCCACACACCCTAATATCCTAAATACATTGGGAACACATTGGGTGGGTGCTAAACGGTAGAACCTAAGGTAGTCCCTCATAACCGTCCCCATTGGGATTCTCATGCCGCCTAATTATGAGAATCACTACCTCAACTTCTTGCCTTCGCTTAAACCACTCTCCCTCCTCACAATACCTAAGGTTAACATTGGGAGGGATTCTATATTGAGCCCTAAAACTTGCCATCCTCTCCTCAGAATCCACTAAGCTCTTAAATCTACCTATTTCTAGGAAAGGTTGGGAGAACTAAAGAACTTAAGAAGAGGGAATGGTGCCAAAGAGAAAAGAAAGAAAGAATGTATAGAAAATTAAATAACAAAAGTTCAAGAAGACTTACAGAAGTAGTAAAAGTGTCATCGGACAAGCTTTTGGTATTTGTAAGAGTTTAAGAGAGTTGAAAAAGAGTACAGGTTCAAAGTATATGCGCTAGGACGGAATGAATGCTAAAATGAAAAGAGAGGTTGATTTGAAAGGTACTTATGTCAAGGAGCAAACTAGAAGTGGGAAAGTTCCTGCTTCATATCCCACAAAAACTTTAGTCGTTAGATTTATATCGCACCGTAGAATGTAGGAACATGAGGCCGTAAAAATTTAATGAGGAGTGCATTTCTTAAGCCGAAACGACAGGAGCTTGTCTTGGGCAATTAAAAAGGTGTATTTGTGAGTAGGGATGGGACGAGACGGACACATATCAAATCTGGTGACATCGAAATCCTCCTTTCTTCCCGAGGATCTAGAAAGAAGAATCTCGAGGGGCTATTGTAGGAATATTGGGCATGGGAGCCCATCGTTTGCTCATGTTATAGGTTTGTGGCCCAATCGAGGACAAGGGGTTGTCTGAGGAAGAGGAATCTTATTTAGAGAAGGTTGTATTTACCTTGGTAAATAGAAGTTAACTTTGACCATAACGGCTCAAGGATAGGCCGAGGATAAATTCGTCCTCGGCTAACCAATGCCGATGTCCAAAAGGTTTGTCAGCTACTCAAAATGAAGTTCCAAGAAGTCTTGTCAGTAATGATAAGCACTGAAAGGTTGGTAAACAAGGCAAAGCCCTGAAATATCTAAGAAGGAAAGCTGCTACCTCCACATTAAATGCATTGCAGTTAACACCCTGGCCACATTAATGTGGAGGTGATACCTGAATAGTAGATTGCAGTCTTACAACTGCTACATAAAGACTAATAGAAGGAGATGATGGGACAAGTATTCACAAAGAATTATCTAGCATGCATGTGTGAAGTGGGAATGAAGGAGGAGGATGATATAAAAGGAAAAGAAAGCAACAAGAAAAAGGGATCGAAAATCACAAGAAGAAACATTGTAACATTCAGGAACCAAACTTGTAACCCAACTTGAGAATAATATACAAAAATAGTGCACCTCGGACCTTGCCGAGGATTATTTTTCGTCAATACAACCTTACTTCTTTTCATTCTCTTATCATCTGAATCTATTCCAATGTTTGTTTGATCAACTAAAGCCCAGTGTTTTCCAACCTACTCTCTATAAATTTATTGTTTTGGGTTTTTTGGGCTTGAGTCCTCCACGCAGCGGGCTACGAGTTCAAATCTGGTCCTTACAGTTACATTCAAGATTCTAGCATATAAAATATCTGAATAAAAATAGTATAAAAAAAATATGTTCATTAGTTTTGGGAAAAAATAACCACAAAAATCTAATTTGTATGGAAAGCTAACAAAAGCAAAATTCAATTTTGAATGTAGTTAAATTTTTTCTAAGCATTGTGTGTGTGTGTGTGTGTGTGTGTAATTCAATTTTGAATGTAGTTAAATTTTTTCTAAGCATTGTGTGTGTGTGTGTGTGTGTGTGTGTGTGTGTGTGTGTGTGTGAATGTAGTTAAATTTTTTCTAAGCATTGTGTGTGTGTGTGTGTGTGTGTGTGTGTGTGTGTGTGTGTGTGTGTGTGTGTGTGTGTGTGTGTGTGTGTGTGTGTGTGTGTGTGTGAGAGAGAGAGAGATTAGGTTTTTTATGGTTTGCTTATATTGAATTCCTCGTTTTCTACATTGAATTAACTCACTTAGTAAAAAAAATATGTTCATTAGTTTTGGGAAAAAATAACCACAAAAATCTAATTTGTATGGAAAGTTAACAAAAGCAAAATTCAATTTTGAATGTAGTTAAATTTTTTCTAAGCATTGTGTGTGTGTGTGTGTGTGAGAGATTAGGTTTTTTATGGTTTGCTTATATTGAATTCCTCGTTTTCTACATTGAATTAACTCACTTAGTACAAAAATTAAAAAAACTTACATTAAATGAGACACGTGATGCAAAATTATACTCTAATTGAATTCTAATTTTTACACTGAATTAACTAACTTGGCACCAAAATTTAAAAAATTAGATTAGATGAAACACGTGATACAAAATTAAACTCTAATTTAATTACAATTTAAAATCTAATTGGATTTTCTCTCAGCTTTACATATATATATATATATATATATATATATATTAGATTCTACAATTGAAGTTTAATTTTGCACTATGTGTCATAAATAATTTATTTTTAGAAAGAGTTTTATTTCTTAATTTTGGAGTCAAATGTGGAACCACATTATAAATATCAATCTAAATGAGTTATTGCGCACAAAAACCAAATAGTCTATCATTAATGAATAGAAAAAAAAAATTAAAAAAATTGACAATTTACATTTTCTACCTAATAATATTCTTACAAGATTTTTTAAAGAGTTAAAAAAAAATATAAGAAAGATTATCAATAATATTTAAATTATATATATACGAATTATACTATGCATTTTAATGTATATTTTTTTAGTATATTCATGCATATGCATGGGATTACAAGCTAATTAATTAACTCTCTTGGCACAAAAATTAAAAAACGTACATTAGATAAAACACGTGTCGCAAAATTCAATTCTAATTTTCACACTGGTTAACTAACCTAGCACAAAAATTTTAAAATTTAGATTAGATAGGATACATGACACAAAATCTATATATATATATATATATATATCTAAAAGTTGAAGTGTAGTATTTAATGTTATTACACTCCAGTTGAGCAACATCATCAACCATGTCACCTTTTTTTTCCTTCATTTTTAAAAATAATATATAAAAAAATAGTACAACTTTACTCATTCTCTAACTCATTAAAGCCAACTCACTATGAACAACTTACACATTCTTTAACTCATTAAATCCAACTCACTATTAATTTAGCATTCTTCTAACTCTCAACTCTTCATTTTTCCCTTCAAAACCGTTTCGCTCTTTTTGAAGATTAAACCCTTCAATTGTCACTCCTGTGATTAACTATGTTATTTTTAATATTATAAATTTCCAGTTGTTCTCTCTACCTCCGCAAAAGTTGCCAAAGTGGCATTAGATTTGGAAAGTCCCTTTGAGGTGTGTTATTTCCCTTCTATTTTTTCTTTTCCCCCAACTTTCGGTTTTTTCATTGGATTTCTAAAGTTTGTGAATGATATGCTTTTTTGTGGGTTGCTGACAACATGACCACTTTGGGGCAATGGGTGACTAGGATTGATTTGTTGATTATGAGAAGGGTTTTCAAGAATTAGAAATCACTACAACAACTTTTTACTTCATATTCATGCTGTACAATTTTTATTTTATATTTGTCTTTTTTCCATTCAATTTGTTTATCTTTGACATTTTAGTTTTCTTATATTTGACATTTGTTTAATTGTATGTAAAAAAAAAAAGAAAAACCCAAAGTTTAATGTATTTACCTTTGATAGTTTTAAAACAACAATAGAGTATATACTGTAATTATACTCCAATTACTGCTTTCATATTTGTTGACTCAATGGTTCTTTTTTGTTGTGGGACCTTTCTCAATTTCTATTTGGCTTCTACAAATATTATGTTTAGCACACATTTTCTTATTATGTGTAGTACATAATAATTTGATATTGTAGTCCAATAGACAACAAAAAATCTAACTAAAAAATTTGGTCATGACGAAATAGAAAATCTCAAAACATGATTGCAAGTTTAATTTTTATCTGATTTTGATAATACTAAATGTGTAATTTGGTTCTTGCAGGGTTTAGGATCTTTGACCTAGATAGATGAGAGTTTGACAATGAAGGTTTCTTAAGTGACCAAAGACACTTCAAAGGAACTTTAAGAGAAAAAATAATTTTTTTTTCAAAATTTCCATTATTATATATAGTATAAATATATATAGACATTATTTTTGGTTTTTGATTCTTTATTGATTTCATGATTTAGTTATTAAAAAAAATCCAAAACAATAGAACATAAATGGATAATACTTTTAAAAAAGTTCAGTTTTTAAGGAGAACAAATTATTTTCAATAATTTTTAGATAATAAATTATACATTATACCATATTACAAAATAATTATATATTTCCACGCATCGAGAAAGCAGAGAAGAAAACATCATTTGCGCAAGTTTTTTGCTTCCTGCGCCTTTACTAGTAAAGAGGATTTTTTTCCAAGGAAGCATTCTGGTAGGAAGGCCGATTGCTACATAAGCCGCCATTAGTCCAGGAGATAAGCAAGCTACCTTTCTTTAATCCACCTTCCCGGTTAGGGAAGAGAAAGAAAATAGGTTGTGGATGATTGCATAAGTCTGCGACTAATCTATATCTACATATATATAATAATAGATGAATCTGAGAGAAACTCAAATTATAATTCTAAATTAGAGTTTCAATTTTGCGCCATGTGTCCTAAATTATTTATTTTTAAAAAGTTTTATTTTTTAATTTTAGAATCAAATGTGGGACCAGATTATAAATGTTCATCAAAATGAGTTATTAAGTACAAAACCAAAAAAGTATAGAATGAATGAATAGTAAAAAAAAGTGCTTCACAATTAAAAAAAAAAACAATTTACATTTTGTACTTAATAATATCTTTACAAGAATTTTTAGAGTCAACAAAATATAAAAATGACTTTCAATAGTATTTAAATTATATATATAGGAATTTTATTATACTTTTTATTGTATATCTTTAAGTGTATTCATGCATATGCATAACGTTACAAGCTAGTCAATATATATAATAATAGGTAAAGATGAAAGAAAATCCAATTAGATTTCAAATTGGAATTCAACTAGAGTCTTCGATCTAATATAAGTTTTAAAATTTTTCTGCTAAGTGAGTTAATTCAATGTAAAAATTAGATTTTAATTAGAGTGTAATTTTGTGACATGTGTCCCATTTAATCTAAGTTTTTTAATTTTTGTGTCAAATTAATTAATTTAGTGTAAAAAATGAGGAGTCTAATATAAGCAAACTATAAAAATATAATTTTTGAATGATTTTATATTTATAAGCCTTTCTTTTTTATAAAATTAAAAACAATTTATGTTTATAAGTCATCTATTTTTCTATCTATCTATCTACCTATATATAGAGGGTTGGGTTCAAGTTACACCTGGTGTAACTTTAAGTAATGTTACACAATTTAATATTTTTTAATTGGATGAGAATATTGATAAATCCACCGTTAGATTATATTATTTTTGTATATTTTTCATGCTTGCAAAATTTTAGGGTAATCAAAAATTAATTGCCATGTCATCAATCAATTGTTAATGTAAGGTCCGTTTTTGTAACCCAAAAAATATGGGTTCCAAGGTCCAACGAACCCAGAACAATGAATTTGTAGAGAATGGATCGAAAGTTTAGGCGCTCGCCGGCCTTCACCAGGCATGAACTCCTTTTTTATTGAAAGATACTAAGACCAATTTACAACTGGGGGATGCTCCTCGGCCCGTGGCCGAGGAACTTTTTCTTCCCCTCTTTCTCCTCCCTTTCTTACTTTACTCGCTCCTCTTATATAGTCTTCATCGTTCTATCTTGTTCTTCCATCTGTTGATCATCTATTTGCCTTCCTTCTGACCGTCCGTCCCATCAGAGATATTATCAGCACTCAAGTGGTTCACCCTGATCAGCGTCACCCTGCTAAAGGGTTACATCCCCATTAATGCGGCCAGAGGGGTTAGGTGAATGCATTAAGTGTGGAGGTGACAACTTGCTCTGGGCTTGTCCCCACCCAAAATTATCCTTAGTATGTTGAGGACGAAGAGGCCCTCGGCGTGGATCCAAAAAAGAGTCTCTCCCTAAATTAGCCTCGGATGGTCATCCTTCCTCGGCGTGGGCCTTGGGCCTACTACAAGATGGGCTGAGGCTATCAGGCCCATGGGCCCCACAGTTAAAATTCAAGTTTTTGTAGTTTAAAATAATACATAAAGGATGAATTTATGAATTAAATGGTAAATAAAATTTGATTGATATGAAAATTGACATGCATGTAAAGAACATATAGAACATATAAGTCAACGGTTGGATTTTTAAATTATTAATTCAATAACAAGTTATTGGGTGATGTAAAATTGCTTAGAGTTATACCATATGTAATTTTAACTTAACCCATATATATATATATATATATATATATATATATATATATGTCCCATCTAATTGAAAATTTTTAATTTTTATGCCATATGTCATAAAATATTTATTTTTAGAGATATTTTTATTTTTTAATTTTTGGGTCAAATGTGAGATCACATCATAAATATTCATCAAGTAAGTTATTGGGTACAAAAACTAAAGAGTCTATAATTAATGAATAGAAATTGTTTTTTTAAAAATGGATAATTTACATTTTCTACCTAATAATATTCTTAAAAGATTTTTTAAAAAGTTAAAAAAAAATAAGAATGACTATCAATAATATTTAAATTATATAAGAAAAGATTATACTATGCATTTTAATATATATCCTTTAAGTATATTAATGCATATGTATGGGGTTATAAGCTAGTTAAATTAACGCACTCGACATAAAAATTAAAAAACTTACATTAGATAAGACATATGATGTAAAATTAAACTCTAATTGAATTCTAATTTTTACACTGGTTAACTAACTTGTCACAAAAATTTAAAAATTTAAATAAGATGGGACACGTAGCGCAAAATTGGACTTTAATTGAATTCCAATTTGAAATCTAATTAGATTTTCTCTGGTTTGCTTATTCATATAAATAAATAAATATATATATATATATATATATATATATATATATATATATATATAATTAGAATTTGAAAATAGAATCCAACTTTGTGGCATGTGTCTAAATTTATGTGAAAATTGCACCATAATTATCCACTTAAGTTTGTGTTATGTGTCTACTTAAGTTTTTTAATTTTTGTGCTAAGTAAGTTAATGAGTGCAAAATACTAAAATTTTAATATTAATGAACTATTAAAAAAAAAAAGACAATCATTATGTTCAATAAAAATCATCACATAACAAATATCACCACATGTTCTATCTTATTAAAAATTTGAAGAAAAAAAAAATCATAAGTAGTATTAAATTTAGGTAAGAATTTTAATATGTAACTAATTAATTACTTCTTTTTAAAAATAATTTATATTTTATGATAAAATTTGTATCTAATTTTAAATGTATCCATACATATATATATATATATATATATGTGTGTGTGTGTGTGTGTGTGTGTGTGTATGTGTGTGTGTAACATGGTTTTTTTTTTTTTTTATAATAATTTGAATAATAATTTATATTTTTATGATAAAAATTGTGTTAATTTTAAATGCATCCATGCATTTGCATGTGTTACATGCTAATTTATATATATAATAATAGGTTAAGCATAGAGAGTGTGAAATTGAATTCCAAATTAGAACTCTAATTGTGTGCCACGTGTACACACCAAATTAGAATTTCTAATTAGAGTTCTAATTTTATGTCATGTGTCTAGAATCTAAAATTAAATTTTTTTTTATGTGACTAAATGTATGTGAGTTCATTCTCATTAAAACCACTTTTATGTATCGGGTCAAGTGAGTTACTGTGTTAATTAAGTTTTTTCTTGATTTTGCAATCAAACGTGAAAACCGAAGAGATTAATATTGATAATAAGTACTTGGTTTAGGTACATTGCATAATTTCCAAAAAGATAAATGTATGTAGGCCCATTCTCATTAAAACCACTTCTATGTATCGGGTTAAGTGAGTTATTGTGCTAATTAAGTTTTTTCTTGATTTTGCAGTCAAACATGAAAACCAAAGAGATTAATATTAGTGATAAGAACTTGGTTTGGGTACATTGCATAATTTCCAAAAATGTAGAAAAGCCAGAGTTTGCAACTTTGTTATAAATTGCTTACAAAGTTTGCATCTTTATATTTGCACTGAGTTTTGGATTAAAGTGCTTTCTTCTTGGTTCTGACACTGAGTTTTGTTTACTATTCACTTACAAAGTTTGCATCTTTACATTTGTTATAAATTGCTAATATGTGATTAGATGCACATTATGCCTAAAATTCACTATCCTTATATTTGGCTTTTTGTTCAAGTTTGACACCTATAACAATGAAGAAAGCACTGCTGTGTACCGATGGATGATACTTTTTACAAGCCTTTTTTAAGCTATGAAAATTTCAATCACCAATAGAGATTGAAGATTCAAAAGCGTGAATGGATCTTTTGGATAAACATTGTTACCAAGGTTTATCTTTCTGTGTAAAATATATATACTGTTAAGTTTTGTTAATGAAATTTTCTGGTTAATAAGATGAATTTAGACTCCTTTTAAACATGAATAAACTCATGATTAATAATATATCCATTCTCGTGCGGTAACACGGGGCTACATACTAGTTATACATAATATTAGCTTACATCTTTTTTTAAAGCATGCATTTCTAAAATATGTAATAGTTTCTCATTATATATGTGTGTGTGTGTGTGTGTGTGCCTGTGTGCACGCGCACGCGAGGGTGTGATTTTAATTGAATTTAGACTCTCGATCGGTTTTTTCTTTCAATAATTCACTTACTACAAAAATTAAAAAATAAATGGACACGTGGCGAAAAATTGAACTCCAATTGAAATTCAATTTAGAATCTAATTGGATTTGAACTCTTCGATTTTTACACTCAATAATTCACTTGGCACAAAATTAAAATTTAAACTGATTAACTAACTTCGCACAAAAATTTAAAAATTTAAATTAGATGGGACATGTGACGCAATATTGGACTCTAATTGAATTCCAATTTAAAATTTAATTAGATTTTCTCTCAATTATATATATATATATATATATATATATATATATATATATATATATATATATGTGGGGCCCAAGGGCCCAGAACCCCCCGGCCCACCTTTAGGCAGGCCCAGGGCCCAAGCCGAGGAGGGCGATCTCCCCAGATGGTCGGCTTAAAGGCTTTAGTCCTTCCAAGGCCTGAGCCGAGGATACACCTATCCTCGGCACACCTAGCCTAATCCAGTTAGGGGGTAGACCCAGTGTAGGTGGTCACATCCACACTTAACGATTCTGCCAGGCCCTCCAGTTTCCATCAATGCTGACAAGACCCTTCACTGAAAAACCTTGGAGGCAGCAACCCCCAGCATGGGAAAGAATCTGTCTGATGGGACAAGTCCTGAGCCATTAGCCCGGATGGCCAACAGTTGTAAGGCCAGGATCGAGCTAAAATGGGTATATAAGGTAAAGAATCCCCCCTGGTGAGGGGGGGCCTCCTCGGACCCCAGCCGAGGAGCAACCCCAGACGGAGAGCCAACAGACGAAAAGTTCGAGGAAGACCGGCTAAGGGCCGGCCGGAGCTAAACCCTTTGCCCCACTCTCTACAAATTCATTGTCGGGGGCCCACCTCCGAAAAAGGAGCCCTTACAATTGGCGCCGTCTGTGGGAAGGGTTAGTGTGCCGGCCGGCGCAACCGGCGATCGTTCTAAGGCAGTTATTACTCAGAAGTTGGCGGTGCAAAAAAAAGAGAGAAAGCAAAAGAAAAGAAGAAAAGAAGAATGGCGGTGCGAAAAGAAAACTCAACAACAAGTAAAAGAAAAGTCCTTTATTAATTCAGAAGAGATTACAAGAGATTACAAGTACTACAATTCTCATTATTTCATAAAAGAAAAAAAAAAACTACAAATACAATCAGAGGCTCAGACAGGCATATTTTACAAGAATTCCTACCAACTAATCCTACAATCGGAGGCTCAGGCGGACCGGTCTCGGGATTGGCTGGGCAAGAGACTCGCAAAGAATTGCTGTCAGGAATGAAGGAAGTGTCAAGCCGTGCTTTTACCAGCGCCCAGAGAATGGGAGAACTGGACAGTAAAAGCACGGGAAGGGGGGCTAGGGGCTGGCTCACCTTCAAACCAAAGCTTGAACAAAGTGTGGAGCCCCTAGACCCCGGGACACCCTCCCTCATGATGCTTCCTCGACCCCCTCCGAACTACATGAGCATTGACCGTCGGAGACGGCAATACTCGGGCACCGGCCATGACGAGAGTTCGCGTGCCCCCTTCGTCGGAGGTGCGCTTTGGGGGAAGACGTTAGGTATTTCAACGACGTCCCCCCTGGCCACCATGAGAGACTCGGCCAGTGTTACGCCTAAACTCTGCCGCGCCGGCAGCCCAGTGGGGACTGCGGCCACGACGGCACTTGGCTCCAGGTCTCTTAACTGCGGTCACAACCCTGGTGGCGGTATCAAAGGGACTCAAAAGGGCGAAGGTGTATATGTCTGTTTGTGGGGGAGAATTCATTGAATGAGGAGAAACGCTCCCCCCAGAACGCCTTTTATGGAGGGCGAAAACCAGCGGGGGCCGAACCGCGCGGAATTCGAAGGGGAATTGTCAAGGGAAATTAATTCCCACCCAGTTCCAAGGGGATTGCCAGCTGCCTGCTGCGTGTTGATTCACGAGGGCGTTAATGGAGGCGCGTTACGGACACCAAAGCGTCAAACAGGAAGCGCGGAAGGCCAAGCGACGCCTCGTAAACCAGAAAGATGAGGAGCACGAACCAGAGGCAGGATCAGCCCCACGTGCGAAGTCACAAGCCGACCTGAGGAAAAACAGCTCACGGAAAAGACCCGAGGATGACCCCCTACCAAAAATGAAGTCCTCGGATCCGAGGACAAAATCCTATTGGAGGCAACTGTGCAGTCGTGGTACAATAACTCTTGCTCCGGCATCCTGCAAGGGGCTAGGGGGATGGACCCCTACCCGACGTGAGACTGAGTTGCCCAGAGAGGTGAACACTGTGTCCTCACGCTCGGAGCCCATATGGAAACGATGGCAGCAATTGTACCTAGGTCTTGCATGGTCCTCGGATTCAAGCCTACGAGGAGCTGGCCACTCGTACTTAAGGCAGCAACTGTACCTAGGTCTTGCATGGTCTACGGACTCAAGCCTATGGGGAGCTAGCCACATGGAAACGATGGCAGCAATTGTACCTAGGTCTTGCATGGTCCTCGGACTCAAGCCTACGGGGAGCTGGCCACTCGTACTTAAGGCAGCAACTGTACCTAGGTCTTGCATGGTCTACGGACTCAAGCCTATGGGGAGCTAGCCACATGGAAACGATGGCAGCAATTGTACCTAGGTCTTGCATGGTCCTCGGACTCAAGCCTACGGGGAGCTGGCCACTCGTACTTAAGGCAGCAACTGTACCTAGGTCTTGCATGGTCTACGGACTCAAGCCTATGGGGAGCTAGCCACATGGAAACGATGGCAGCAATTGTACCTAGGTCTTGCATGGTCCTCGGACTCAAGCCTACGGGGAGCTGGCCACTCGTACTTAAGGCAGCGACTGTATGCGAGGAGCTATCTATTTTACGACAGAGTCAAGGTACTGCTCGGTCCGAGGATCCATTCCCGTGAAGAAATTAACTACCTAATGAAGGGCCTAAGGGTCGATCCGACCACTCAAGAAAAGACCAGCCAAATTGACGGCCTTCCGGACCACAGGGGCCGAGGCTTGCAAAACCCTCCTTCCCGTCCGAGGATACGTGCAGCAGGGTTTTGAGGGGCTATTGTGGGGCCCAAGGGCCCAGAACCCCCCGGCCCACCTTTAGGCAGGCCCAGGGCCCAAGCCGAGGAGGGCGATCTCCCCAGATGGTCGGCTTAAAGGTTTTAGTCCTTCCAAGGTCCGAGCCGAGGATACACCTATCCTCGGCACACCTAGCCTAATCCAGTTAGGGGGTAGACCCAGTGTAGGTGGTCACATCCACACTTAACGATTCTGCTAGGCCCTCCAGTTTCCATCAATGCTAACAAGACCCTTCACTGAAAAACCTTGGAGGCAGCAACCCCCAGCATGGGAAAGAACCTGTCTGATGGGACAAGTCCTGAGCCATTAGTCCGGATGGCTAACAGCTGTAAGGCCAGGATCGAGCTAAAATGGGTATATAAGGTAAAGAACCCCCCCTGGTGAGGGGGGGCCTCCTCGGACCCCAGCCGAGGAGCAACCCCAGACGGAGAGCCAACAGACGAAAAGTTCGAGGAAGACCGGCTAAGGGCCGGCCGGAGCCAAACCCTTTGCCCCACTCTCTACAAATTCATTGTCGGGGGCCCACCTCCGAAAAAGGAGCCCCTACAATATATATATATATATATATATATAGACTAGTATGTACTACATAGCCCTGTGCATATGTTCGGATATAATTAAAAATAATGACAATTATACATTTTTTTTAGAAGAGATTTAAATTATACATAATATTAGCTTACATTTTTTTTAAACCATACATTTCTAAAATATATAATGGCTTCTCATTATATATATATATATATATATATATATATATATAATTTAGAATTTAATTGAATTTAGACTATTTGGTTTTTTATTCTCAATAATTCACTTACCACAAAAATTAAAAAATAAATGGACACGTGGTAGAAAATTGGACCCCAATTGAAATCTAATTTAGAATGTAATTGGATTTAGACCCTTTGAGTTTTATACACAATAATTCACTTGACACAAAATTTAAATTTAAACGAGACACGTGACATAAAATTGAAAATCAAATTAAAATCTAATTAGATTTTCTCTAAGATTTGGCTATTAATAAATAATATAGATTCCTAACAAAAATATTCAACAGTTATCTCTTCTTCTTTTTTTGAGAAACATTTATCTCATTGTTTATTTAAGATAAAGTTCAAATTAATGATATTAAATATATAATTCTAATAATTTGCCATCGTGTCATATGAAGAATCCAAAGCAAGTCAATAATTCAAACCCTCGAACTTATTCTTTATGTTGTGATAATATTGTTCATAGGAATGTCATCATCTCTTTCCATACGGTTTGGATTAAGTTCAGTGTTTTTACGGTGAACATAAAAAATGACTGCATGTTACTTTCGTATCTTTTCTAATCTATGGGAGCACCAGCGAAAAACTTTCGCCTTTCGTATTAAAAAGTTTTCTCGCTATTTGCATAAGAAATTGATGTTGCCCTTTGGAAGAATATATACTCATCTTAATTTTTATTATATAACATGTATAAGAGACTTTTACTGCACAGCCACAAACCACAGGCAAAACAAACTAGGATCCAGGGGGCAGTGGCACTTACTGTGAGCCCCCTGACTTATAAAAATTTTTATATATAATACTTATTATTTGTTTATTTTATCCTTAAGAATATTTTTGCACTCCCTAGTTGAAATCTTGCATACCCTAATCACATATTAGTCCAACCCAGAACTAAACAATAATTAGACATTTAGTTTATTATTTATGTTAGTGATTCAAGAAAAAACAAAGTTAGTAATAGTTCGAGCGTTTGATTAGTTAAGTAGACATTTAGTGTAATATAAAACATTTTACATTGTTTGGTTAGAATGGAAAATAAGAGAAAAATAATTGGGGTGGATGAAGTTTTTCACTCAGACCCACCATTTTTTCCCTTCAAATTTAGGAAGAAAAAAGGTAAGTAAATGACATTGGGAATAAAAGTACAAAACTACCCCCGACTTTCCCATATTTATACTTTTAAAATAAGTGCATAATAATAATTTAGTCTCTATCATTTCATGTTTCCATCCTCCCTACCAAACACATATGATAGAAAACACAAATATCTTAAACTCCATTTGTTTAGTTGCAAAATGTTTTATAATGCAAAATTTTCTTAATGAAAATGTTTTATTTTCCGATATTTGATTGCATTCTTGAGAATGCTTTGAAAAAAATAATTTCAGGCATTTGGTCATTGGTGTGGCATAAAATGAAAATATTTTCCTATCTCACAAACTAATCCACCATCACACACAACAGAGCAAACTAATGCAATCTCAACAGTCCACAAACAAAACAACTGGATCAATGCAAATTTGACTGAATCCACACACAAGACAACTAAATTGACACAAACCTGATTGGATCTAGACACAAAACCACTAGATCGTCACCAATTTGCGCCAATTGAGAGCCTCACAAACCCATTGAATAGATTTCAACTTAGCACAACCTTTCAACTCATTCCAACCCCGATTACCTCAAGTGTTGTCTCCCAATGACACCCTTAACTCACTACCATCAATGATCACCACTTACCTCCTGCCATCATGCTCACGACTCGGTGCCCCACCATCAACATGCTCTATGTGAGAGAAAGGGAGAAGGGATGGTTAGGGGTATGTACAAGCATTGATTAGGAAAATGTTTTGCTAAAATCTTGTTAGTAAAACATTTTACAGCTTCTCCACACAAGTTTTACGGTCAACATAAAATGTTTTCATGTTTGACCAAGGTTTTACAACAACAAAAAACACTATAAAATGTTGAAAATGTTTTTTAAGAAAAATTTTACAACGAAACAAACAGAGGCTTATATCCTCTCAATATCCAATCCTTTAAGTCCTGATATTTTTCATCTTCCCAACCAAAGTGTTGAATAGAGCTTAAACACATTTGATGTGAAACTTCCCATCCATTTAGCTGGATGGAGAGAGTGGAACTCATGATGTAAGGGCCAGTGAGTAACACAATTAGCGTGCGTTTGCATAGAGATGTTTCTATGTTTGCCTTTTTTTTGGCTGGTCCCATGACACTGTTTATGGACCAACCAATACCTGAAAAATGTGTGAACAGTGTTTTTGCATTTTAAAAAATATTTTGTTATAGTGTTTTCAGCAATAAGTTTTCAATTTTTAACAAAATAAGCGGTATTCAAACAACCCTCAATAACTTGGCCATAAATTAATTTTTGGGAACAAGAGCTTAGTGTTGAGTATCTCTTATTGAATAGAAACTAGAATTGGATATATTTCAAGAATTCTCGACAATAAAAAATATCAGTTTAATTGACTTATTTGTGACTTAAAAAAAAAAAAAAAGCTAATCGATTACCATTAAAAAAAAAATTCAACCATGACGCCTACTATATAATGATTATTCTTTCAATTATATTAATTAAGATATTAATTAATTTTGAGTTTAGACAAAATTTAAATCCTATATTTTTATTCAACGTGAAAAAACTTTTAGAGTTAAATAAAATCGCCGTTTTCAACACACTCGTGACCTTGAAAATAATTCTTGTATTTTACCGACAAAAAAAAAGTTACTGAAATTTTTGTTAAACCAATGAGAAGAAAGTTTATCCATCTACCGTCACCAAAATACTATCACGGTGTCATGGGCCAAGGAGCTAATCGGGTCCTTAGTTTGCACGTGTCCCCACCAAAACTATGTTTTCCTTTCCCTCCTCCTCGAGAACTGGTAAAGATAATCGAGATGGGGAAAACAAACAGCTCAATACGTACATTGAGCAAAGAAACAAACAAAAAAAAGAGCACTCGCAACTCGCAACTCTCTCACAAGTCACAACTACATAATAACATGGATTAAACAAACCGACACCAAACAAAGACAGAGCCGCTGTCATCCACATACCCCACTTTTTTCACATCACACCGTTGCTTGTTTTTGTTGTCTAGATATTCCTCTCACGCTCTCATTTCTGACACTCCCACACCACTCTCTCTCTCACTCACTCAGCACTTGATACCTCTTCTAAGTTCTGAGTTCTAACCCATCACTCTTCCTTCTTCTTCTTCAATAATGGCTGTTTTAGCTTTCCTGGTGCTCTTCTTGGCCATGACAAACTGTTCAAGTAAGCTCTTCAAGCTGCATTATTATTATTATTATTATTATTATTATTATCTTCCAACTAATTAAAGCTCAAACCAGTTTCACTTTGCTCCTAGTTAAAAAGAGGAAAAAAAAAAGATGGTTCACATTTGTTGGTTAAGTTTATTGGAATCAAGAACAGCACAACATATTCCTTGCTAGAAAGGGGTTTATATTCCATATTGTACATAATAATATTATTATACATTTATAGTATAAGCTTCTTTTGTCATATGTTTAAAGTTACAAGCTCTAGATTTATTTCTGCATAAACTTTTTTTCCCTTTTAGTTTGTCTACCTTTTACATAAGCTAGAAATGGTTTTGATGGGCCTTAATGACTCTCTGTCCAGCTAAAAATTTCTTAATACATATTTTCTTCCTTTTTTTTTTGGTATAAATAAACATACTTCTCGCTCAAATCATAAATCCAAAGTAGTTCCATTTCTCTATTTATTTTTTGGGGTGAAAATTTTGCTAGCATGCACAGTGCGCACACACTCTCTAGAAGGCTGATCTACTTTTCCTTTGTGTTTTTTTTTTTTTGGTGGGGTTTTGGTTTTTAGGTGCTACATGGTGTGTTTGCAAAGATGGACTGAGTGACGCAGTGCTTCAGAAGTCACTGGACTTTGCCTGTGGAGCTGGGGCTGATTGTAACCCTATCCATCAAGCTGGGTCCTGTTTTAATCCCAACACTGTTAAGAACCATTGCTCCTATGCTGTTAACAGCTACTTCCAGAAAAAGGGCCAAGCTCAAGGCACCTGTGATTTTGCTGGCACTGCTGCAATTTCTACATCTGACCCTAGTAAGTTTCCCTTAATTGTTAAGCGATGTTTATTTTACCTTACTCTATATACAAGTAAGGGAGAAAAAGTTTGAAAATCAGAGAACTCATATACATAACTCATCTAATTTTCTTTTTGTTTTTGATGATTTGCAGGCAGTACTGGTTGTCCATACCCTTCTAGCGCCAGGTATACTTGTTTTCTTTGCTTATTTGCCATGAACACAAATCATAATAATAATTAATAAGTGGTTAATGATAATTACTATAATGGTAGTAGTGATTAACTGATTATAGTATTTTTAGACAAAAAAAAGAAAAGGAAAACTTTTTTTTTTTCTTCTTTCTTTCTTAAAAGAAAAGCTGATTATAGTACTAGCATTTCTTTCATTTTCTTTGTTTGGATGTGGTGGTGGCCCTGATGGGTTCTTTGATTATTTTGAAAATGAGGGCCCACTATCTGAATGGCAATAAAAACCGAATAAAGCTCTTCGGATTCCCTGGATCAAAGCTTATCAGGGGATAATTAATGGTGTGGGGTAATACAAATCCCATTAAAGAGAAATAATGATAGTCAGTCTGATGCTCATAGGTATTTAATTGTAAAAAACAATAAAATTTTTTTTTGGTAAATATAAAGAACAGCTAAAATTTAAAATTATACATTTTAAGTATAATTTTAATATGTTAGGAACAGCAGAAAGTATTCGGACTTAAAAAACCGTTATAACTTAGAAAATGGCCTATTCATATTAAAGGAAAAGGTAGCATTGCAGGCGCTACATTACATAAAGTGGTCATTTTTTTTAATAATAACACGCAATTAAATTTAAGTACCATATTAAAAGTCATAATTATTTTACGTAATAGTTTGTTACTGATTGTCTGTGGCTTTCATGAATCTACTATTTTTTTTCTGCACCTCTCACCATTTGTCTTGTAGACTGTTGTGGTTTTTATGTGGTCGCAGAGTTTTTTTGTGGTTGTAGAATTTTTGATAAAATGTGTGTGGTTGGAAAAGTTGAATGTGGAGTGTAAAGTTAATAAAAGTGGTCATTTTTAGATTACTCTATTCTTTATTCTGTATCTTTTTGCCCTGCAAGTGCCAAGTCCAATAGGCATTTTGTGGGAAGTAAAGTTAAGCTCTAGGAGAGAGGCCAAAGAGTTTTTGGGCTATATGGATGAACAAGTTCCTGGGGTGGAATTTGATAAGAATTTTTCAAGGCTTGTGAGTTTGTATAAAGTTAGTGCACGGCTCGGTACTCAAATCTCTTGCATGGGGTGGGGTATAGACTCATTGATGCCACCACTTGCAAGAAGTTTGTGGACAAGTTTGTACACAAGCTTTTTGGGAGTGGGATTAGCCAATTTTAAATTTGCTTAAAGAAATCTACCTGCAGGTGAAAATTTTGTAAGAGTTGTTTTACTCTGACTTTATATAATTGATATTCAAATGTATCCAAAAAAGTAACTGATATATTTAAAATAAAGTTACTCAAATGTGTACCCGAAAAAAGAATAATAATGAATAAAGTCACCGAAAAGAGTAATAGTCTAAGGTTCAAGGATTAGAAAAACAGTGACCTATCTCAAGTTGAGCTTTTTTTTCTTTTTTTCCCTTTGCTTTCTTATAGAGATTCCTTTGTTAAAGCTCCTGCCTTTTCTAGTTTACATGTGGAATAAGCACTTCTCTTTTCAATATTGGAGAAGGGATAGCTTTTTTGAAAATGTTCAAGTCTCCAATTATAGTCCTTCGATAATAATCTATAATTTCTTTAATGATATTTTTTAGCATTTAAGTTAATAACCCCACTTTTTCTTTACCCAAACGGTCCAATCTAAATGCCTTCTTTTTGTTTTGACTAATATCATATATGCATGATGATGTTCCTGACTCATTACTCATTTATTGACGGTAGAGACTACAGTAGATATCATACTACCTTTCACTTTCAAAAAAAAAGATGCTATATAATTTTTGGGATCCGATGCCATCTACTAAAGGTTAATCCATATACAATCCAATAGTGTGAAGGAGAGTCTTACAAAAAGACAACAGTGTCCCTTATTTAACCCAGCTGTGTTCAATACCTTTTTTGTCTTTGGGTAATCTACAGTGCCATGAACATGTAGGGATACCCCAAGAGTCAAAAGTTGTGGCTACCATGGGATGGGATGGTTTTTTAGGCTTTAGCTAATTAGACCTGTCCACAGTGAATTCTTAAAAACAGTGCTATTGCAACTTTTCGATTGTGGGGGCAATTATTATGCGTGATTCATTGTAATATATAGGCTTGGGGTGGTCAAGTTTTTTTGAGCTTTGAGCCTACTTTTGAAGTTAATGTCTCGTGGATTGTGCATCTTCTACCCCACTCCACCGTATTAAGGGGACACTCCTGGGACACTCCTTGTAGTACTATTCCCTTTTTAAGTTGAAAATAACTAGAAATATACCTTTTTTTTTGTTTTTTAAATTTCAAATAAGACCATACTTAACTGTTGAAGACCGTGTATGGACTGGGGAAGAAAAAAAGAATGAAATTCAATATGATCAACTTTGCTAGGAGAAGATTCATGCAATACCTACTTAATTAGGCTACCTTTGCCATGTGTTATTCCTGTTTTATTAAAGATTGGTGTGTACCATTGGATAAATCTCATTTGAGGAAAATATTGTTCAAGATTCTATGTGATTGGATAATTTAAATCCCTTGTAATAGGTTCAAGTAATGATCTTAAATTGCATGAGAAACAATGTTGCTAAAATCAATCATTCTTGGTTATTGAGTTGTTGTTCTCTTGTGGGGCCAATCACATGTTGGGTATTGTTTATGTATGTTCTGATTTTGGATTCATCTACCACATGCCGAACAGTTAACAGTCATGTTATCTAAACACGATGAAAGACTGTTGTTAACCTGACAAATATTGGTGCATGTTTGCAAGGAAATGGATAATGGCCTTTAATTCTCCTTTCATGAAGCGACTGTGATGGAGATGGAGGGATGGAAACTTTGCTAATAGGACAACCTAAAGTATCATAAACTTCTAGGAACGTATTAACCTTAGATGGACTGATGTTTTTCTATATATTGAATACAAGTTCTCCATATACTTATAGAAATGAACTAGAATGTACCTTAATCCACTCCGAAGCCAATTTGTTTGCCAAAGATAACAGTTAATTCATCTTCTGACATTGAGTAAGTAGGGAGTTGACAAGCTTAGACTTTTTTCTGTTCAAAATGTTATTGTCATGGTGATGCCATAAGCTCAAGGGTTGTATTTGATCTACTGCCATTGAAATATATTCCATTGCTACTTTTGATTCTCATTCTTACACATTATTCTTGCTTTCAGAAAATAAAGACGCGTACATTAATCAACACGTTTTCCATATTTTATTGATGAAAGATTTAAATTTGCAGTGCATGATTGTGCAAAAATGTAAAATCAAATTGTTTTAAGTGTTTTTTATCAGTCATATTCTCAGTCTGCATTTAGAAAGATATTTTGTCACTTACTGCTGATCACATGCAACCCAAAAGTTAAAAGCCTCAGAATGCAAAAACTTCCAAATTCCAAACTTGTCATGTTTTTGTTTTTGTTTAGTATATATTGACTAATGAACATTTAATAAGTATAAAGCCTCATCAATTCCAAATAAAGCTAAGACCTTTTTTGTCATATATCTCTCTATGGTTTCAATTTGCTTTGCACTGTAAAAGTGAGGTTAGAGTAATGCTATACATATTTTATTTAAATGGCTGAAATTATTCTGTCAAAATACTTGAAATACAATTACCTGCCCTTTAATATTTTGCAGTGATATATTCTTGAGTTTGCAAAAATTAGAGGACTTGTTATTGTGTTTCCTATGTCTTGTTGGAATGATCTAGAGAACAAAGTTTATGATAATACCATTTTCCATCTCAAAATTGTGGATCAAGCTATGGGGCTTAATGACAAGTGAAACAATTAAGCTTACTAAGCTTATTTAGCAAACAAGGGGCATTCTACTTTTATAAACTTAGCTGTTGTAAAGTACAGATGCTAGTAACTACTGCCATCTTGGTTTCTGACTCTCTGTGGAAGCAGTGGATATTAAATCTTGTAGACTCTGTAAAATTCTTGTAAATGTAAAACTAGCGGCACTGAAGGTTTTATATTTTAACTAGCTTAAACGCCTGTCTTTATTCTTCAAATTTTTTGTGATTCAACCTATGTTTTCAAAGATGTGCTTGATTCTGGTTTTTGAGGTCGGTTTGGTGACTCTTGGCTTGTTTTCTTAATACAGCACTGCAGGCACCAGTACAACTCCTGTGACAACAACACCATCCACCACCACACCATCAACCACCACACCATCCACCACCACACCCTCAACTACAACTCCATCTACCACCACACCCACAACCACCACGCCAACAACCACCACGCCAACAACCGCATCTCCTTACACAACAACAACGCCTTCCAATGGAGTGCTAGGAGGCATTGGTACCGGCATTGGTCCATCAGGAGTTGGCATCAATACAGATGACAGTCATGGTGGGCTTAGACTTGCAGACACCACATTCTTCTCTTTCTTCATGGCCATCTTGTTTACAGGCTTGATGTTTTGCTGGAGTTGAAGGGAAAAGGAGTGGCTGCCTGTGATGGTGGAGGGGTAAGGTGGACAGAGGTGATGCTGCATTTCAATGTGCATGTGATTGGTTGTTGTTCTGAAGGTGTTCATGTTACCTTGCTAGGTTTTGTATTTTTCTTCTCCCTCCTACTTAAGTAAAATTTGGGCTTATGATTCCTTTTGGTAGTTTTGTTGTGTTGCTGGTGGGACTATGAGAGTTCTCTTTCACTCTCCTTTTTTCCTCTTTTTGTACATCTAGATCTAGAAGATATTAGTAATTATTAATTTTATGAGAGTTGGGCAGCCCATTTTCCTAGTTTATACTGGATGGTCATCGCATTTTAATATCTCTCCTTCGTACATAGTATGTATGTGTGTGTTAAATCATTGTGATTGTCTGTTACCTTTGGGAAAATGATCATCTACATTTGAAATTGATCCTTTGAGTGCCTCCATGTAAAGACTGAAGAGGTTTTACTTCACAATAGGATTCAATTCTATATGGAGCAAGCATATATTTCCAACATTCATTAGTGTCATCATACTAAAATTGATTATGTCTATGTGCTTGGATCCGGGATGGGATGTTTAAAACCAACTTAGGTTCAGGGAATGGTTTGAGGGGGTCAGTTACATTTGATTGTTAATTGAAGTTGTCAAAAATTCTCAGAACTGTTATAATATAAATTATCTGACAGCCTAACAATATTTACTCAGACCCAATCTAATGGGTAATTAGGTATATTTCTGCTTGGACAGAGTTGGATATCAATTTGAGTCGGCTCTGTTTGGTTTTCAAAGAAAATTTTAGGTATATCATTGGAGTTGGAGGTAGAAAGCTACTTGGGTTGAGTTTGTACTGTGTTTTACAAGCCAGAACCATCTCATTTCCTTTCTCTAAACCTGTACAATGGCCAAGACTAATAAAATCAACTGTATCCCAGAAATTTATGCAGAATTTCCTTAACCATGATGTACATTTGGGGAGAGCCATAGTTGTTAGAAGAAATCAGTAATAGCCATGTTCAAATGCCTTATTGCACTGATCAGGAATGCCAGAAGCTTTGAGGGTCACGAACGGTCCATTCTTGAGTTTAAGTCTTTTTTCTTTTTAACTCTTCTCGAATGGTGTTTAGTTATACCATCTTTTTGTTGTTTTTCTCTTCCTGTTTTGTTTGATCATTGTAATTTAGTTTCATGATGTTTTTGCCTGTCTAGTACATTTCCTATGTACGGGGCTGTGTTCTTTTTTAATATATATCTTCCGTTACTTATCAAAAAAAAAAAAGAAGGAATCTTGCTCAGCATTGAACGTTTGTCTGGCTGTATTGGTCAGTTGGTCTTGTGAAATGAGATGGTGCTTTACAACATAATCACTAATCTAGCATGTACTGAAAGTTCAACTTGAACATGTATTGTGCAAAACTTAGGTACATTTTCTTAGGTGCATAGGTGCAGATGTGCACTACATTAGATTCCACCAAATTAAGTTCAAACGCATGGCTGCATTGTGGTTACAAGCTATTCTGATCTTATTTATTTATGGGAATAAATGGAAGGCAGCTGTATGGAATTCCTCATCCATTCTTGCAGTGTTTTGTGTAATATACACCAGTTGGTGGAGTATCTACCATCTTGATGTTGTTATTGTTTTCAAGTTTCAACTTTAAATCATGAGTCTCTGTTATTGCACTGTCCCATTCAATCCTTGTGGGGTTAAAGCAACGTGAAAAGTTTATGCCGGTGATCATAAAATCATTATTTCTATGAAATATTGAGAATGTGATATGCATGTGAATCTTTTCTGATTTTGTCAGTTCTTTTGTCTTGACTCTTGGCATAGGTGGAAATAAATGGTCAGATCTGCAAAGGGTGTATGCATTCCATTATTTTCTGTCTATGCAGGACATTCTGTCAGTTCTAGTCCTTCATGAATTTTCTTTCACTTATAGAATCATGGGGAAGAATAGTTTATTTAATTGTGATTTGTTTAAATGATTTAATAATAGGCTTGTAAATTCTCACGTTTGAGTAGTTTGGATATTTTTTTAACCCAATTTGTAGAAAAACTTATGGAAGGTAAAAAAGTGAGTCAATTTACATGAATTTGGAATTTGAATTATAAATTTCAATTGCAAACATCGAAAATTCAAATCTTATATAAAAAAAATAGGAACAGATACTTTAATAACTCGCAAGCCTTAGATGGTATCAATTGTCTCAGTAAACTGCAAATTTGGGGCCACAGAGGTAGCAAGGCAAGGGTCCTAAAAAAAAACACTAGTTTTTAATTTTTATGTTGGCATTTACCACTAAACACTTTTTAGTTTTGAGTGCTAGACGTGTGTCTATGTCACAATCACAAACACCATACATTTTTTTTTTGAGAAACCACAAACACCAATCTGTGCTATCACATAACGTGAGATTTTTTTTATGATTTCTGCTAGGTCCGAGAGTTAAAATCTTCCTTAAGATAGTGGGAGCCCACAATTGGTGGGTCTGTCGTATGTGTGTGTGAGTGAAAAATGTGTCTTCTTGAAAATGCCATTCTCATGGTCCGTTTTTCAAGCTATTCGAAAGCTCTATTAAAATTTAGAAATTGGAAGATTTTAATGGAGATCCGCATGGTATAAGTTTTTTTTTTAAACCCTATCCTCATAGGCTCAGCCTCTGCTTTTAGTTGCACAATGTGGGCTGCACTTCATAGCTCCTGCTCATAATTTACTGAATTGTTTACGTGCTTTGTCTACACTACACAAATATTAATTATACTTATTATGCAAAAGTATAATAGGGTTTTGTTTGCTCCATGTTACAAAAGTACTATTATTATCATTGAAAGAAGAAATAAAAAAACCAATTTAGGTTGAAATGGTTTTTTCTTTTTCCTTTTTATTTGAGGTGGGGAATGAGGTTTATGAAAGCTGGCCTGGATTGTGCGAATTTGGAATTTCAGATTATGAAGGATTTCTGTAGGTGTGTGTTAATCCCACTTTGGATGTGTGCTAGATAGCTATGGATTATATAAAGTGATTATGAGAAGTCTTAATTGAAATTTAATTAGTTGTTTTTAATTATCTTTTGCTTTGTTGGGTTTTTATTTTTTGGGCATGATATGTAGATCCTAGCATATATAAAATGTATTTTTTTTGGAGAGGGTTTCAAAAAGATGTACTAAAATTATTCTCTAAAAAAGAAAAGATATACGTAAATTTTACTAGAAACAAATGGACTAAATTATAATTTTGACCCTTAAAACTTGTGGTTATTTTCATTTTGGCCCCTTAAGTTTGAGAATTTTTATATTAGTTTTTTAAGTTTGATTTTTTTTTTTCTTTTCAAAATGGTCTTTTTGCCCATATCTATAACTGATCTAGCTATTTAGTGCTGGTGAATTATGTCGTTTCTTTTCTTGTTTTAGACGCTCTCTTAACTACCAAATTAGTCACAGACATGAACAAAAAGCTCCAAAATTAAGAATCAAAATCAAAAGTGTAATTCCTTCTCAAAAAAGAAAAAAAAAATCAGAAGTGTAATTTAATTTAACAAATATAATATATATATATATATATATATATATATATCTATATATATGATTATGTAGCTTGAAGTTTGAACATGACAACTTATTCTATCCAAAAAAAGAAAAAAAATCTCAAATGAAAAAATGGCCTGCGTCAGTCAACTATTTATCAACAATTGGTCTGTGAGGAAAAAGAGACAAATTCTACATGGAGCAAGCATATATTGCTAACATTCATTAGTGTCATCGTACTAAAAAGTTAAAAACGATTATGTATATGTACCTCAGGATTGGGGATGGGATGTTTAAAACCAACTTAGGTTCAGTGAATGGTTTGATTGTTAATTAACGTTGTTTAAAAATTCTCAAAACTATTACAATATAAATTATCTGACAGTCTAACAATAATTACTAATTTAATATTGGGTGAATCTATTTTGATATTTAAATATACTTATAATAGTCAAATCAGGACAAAGCTAGAACTTTGAGTTTAGGAGGCGGCTTTACTATTGGTTGTGTGTGGTGATTTCAACCTCTAACTATGCTACTACTTAGTTGTTGAGATTTTTTTTTTGGTTGTTGTGTGGGTAAGAACAAAATTATTTTTGTTTAGAATTTTTTAAAAGGCAAGGTTGTTTATTTTAGATAAAATTGGTTAATTGAGCTTAATTTTTTTAGTTTTACTATTGATAATTTTTTTTGTTGAGCTTTTTTTTTTTTTTTTTTTTTTTTGGTTTGTATATTTTGTTTTAAATTCTAGATCTATAAATTTTTTTAATGGTCACTAAAATGAGGAAAATGCTAAAATTACGAGTTTTTTTTATTATTATAAATTACTAATGTGATAAGTGGTTACTGATAAGTAAAAAAATGATATGAGTGGTAGGCTCAAATGCGAACCAATAAGAATTTGCTACCAAAACAGTTTGTAAAAATATTGTAAAAAAGCTTGTGAGTATAACATTACTCTTAGAAGAATTAATAATATTGTTTACGGGAAACAAAATGTAATTTTATAGAACAAGATTGTTAAAATTAGTACACATATATATAATAATATTTTTTTAAATAAACTTTGGAGGAGGAGGGGGGGGGGGGGGGCATTGCTCTCCTAGTCCAAATGGTGGCTCCATGAGTCAAATAACTAATCATTAAGAGTAAATATTGTGAAAACAGAGAACATGCATATAATTTTGTGAGCGCTCTCTTAAATAGACTATTTTCTCTAGGGACACCATCTACTGTGCTCCATAATTTGGAGCATGGAATATATGGGAGACTCTAGTAGCCTCTCTAGTGATTTGAAGGTATTCCATAAGGTGAATAGCTAGTGATGATGAGTTTGTAAAGCAAGCAAAGAGCAAGATCCTGCAAGTAGGTATTCCATTCTAGTTTCTACAAAGGTATGTATCTTCATCCTAATCAACACTATATTAAGAATAGACCTCTGTCTTTGCATTAAAATAAAAAATTATTCTCTCTTGCTTAAAAAGATTTTAATTTTTTTTTTGGTAATTATTAAAATAGGAGATACAAATTGAAATTATTAATTCGGTATTTAAATCCACATGTTTCACCACCGCACATCATTGGTGCGATAGTCACTTCATAAGTATAAGTACTTATGGGGTGTTGGAGGGGGGGAAGGGCTGAGGTTCAAGTTTCCAGGAGGGAGTTTCATACCCATATACACTTAGATTAGACTAGAGTAGAATTTCTATCTTTGTATCAAAAAAAAAAAAAAATCCACATGTTTCAAGGAGTTAGCTGTATCTATTTGATCATAAACCAATTTTTAATTAATTTTAGCCCCTTATTAGTGTTAGCAAGTTACTCTAAGTGAAACTTGAGGTGAAAGCCTAATTCCAAGTGAATTTTTGACTCTGTGGATTAGAGTTCAAGGTTGCATCACTTAAGAGGATTTTTTATCGAAATGCAAGTGATAATGAAAGATAAGAAATTAAATTGACTACAATTCGTAAGACACTAAATTCCAATTACTAAGTCAATGCCATTAATTTGAAGTAAATTGATTCAAAGTGAATTGTTTTGAAGTAATCTAGATTGAAGTGAATTGATTTGAAATAAATTAATTCAAAGTAAAGATTAGATCCTAAGCCATTATTGTAGCATCAAATGATTGAAAGCAAAAATAAGCCTAGATCAAACACATACTAACAACTAAATATTACATTAACCTAAATTTGATTAAACATGGTCACTAGTTACAAAGGAATCACTCCCAAGCATAAATTCTTTAAAAAATCCTAGGAATTAGAAGATCTCCTAAGAAAATAAGTACGTATGCTCTAAGAATTGATCTCAATAATTTATCTAGTGTGTCCGCAGTGTCTTTTCTTGTAAAGTGAGCCTTCATTATACATTTATACTTGAGGTTGTAGTGGCTACTTCCTATTTTGCTTTGCATATGTCGCTCCCTAGTTGAATCTCATTGCCATTTGTTGCGCAACCAACTGTTCGTGGTAACCTTTTATAACTCCCTCAAGCAACTGCTCCCATATTGATTGTATTGCACGTGTCATTGCCTTATCTGTTTGTTTCTGTAACTACTCAAACCACTCTGAAGTAGGTCAAAACAATGCCATTTGTCATCATTTCTTTTTTTTTGGTAGAACCATTTGTCATCATTTCAAGCAATTTTCTATCTTGCCTCAATTTCCAAAAAATGAAATTTGCTACATCAGATTATTTTCTACCTTGTCTATCTCTCAGTATGCCATGTGTTCATGCTTTAAATTATTATTTTTCATCCTAACAATATCAGATTACTAGTTCTTGCCATCCTGGTACTATATCACAGTCAATATAGTATGGTATTTGTAATAATGCTCTCTCTCTCTCTCTCTCTCTCTCTCTCTCTCTCATATGGTCATATGTGTTTGTGTGGGAGTGAGGGGATTTTAACCACTCTTGTCTCTGTATACTGATCGGTAACTTATGCAATGCACAAGTAAGTTTAATATAAGATAATTTTTCAACTTTTTTTTAACATAAATATGAAATTTCATAATTATAATAGTTATTAATAGACATTTATTATAATTGTATGTTTATAGAATTATATAGTCTACTATTTAAAGAAAATATGATATACCAAGATTCTAATTGGGAGGTTTAAATATAGAATCAAATTTAAATTCAATTTAAAAAAAAATATATATATATATATATATATATATATTAGAATAATAACATGTAAAATTATGAGTTTCAATTAGCTCAACATATGAAGTTTTTGATAATTAAATAAGAGATTTAATATTCAATTCTTGTTAACACCAAAAACTGATTGGTATAAAAAAAAAATGTAAAATTCTTAATTCTTATGTGACACAATACTATACATCTAACTCATTTATGAAAAAATTTAAAATCTGCCCAACCAAACCCAATTACCACACCTAATACAAAAACTTTGGTTGCAATAATTTTTTTTTTTTTTTAATTTTAATTTTAGCTTGTTCTCAAACCAGAGACAAAGAACAACACACTTTCACAGTTTCACGTATACTAATATATATGTGAGGTAACATTTTATTCCTCATTCCCTTTTTTGCTTTTTTTTTTTTTTTAGGTAAAACCTAGAATTCCTGACAATTACGCTATAAAAGGTATTGTAATCCAATTTATTACCCCATATATAAGGACAACGCCTTAATTTTATGTAAGGACTTGGAGTCCAATTTTAGTACACAATAACTTAATTTCATTAATAGTTTTACAACAAGACCATCTCTGGCCAAAGCCAATAAAAGATCACAAAAATAAAAGGGCAGGGAAGGGAAAAGCACAACGCTGACATATTACATAGATTTTGGTACGATGATGCTACCCACCTAAATCTCTAAAAAGAAAGGAAAAGGAAAAAGCATATATAGTAATGATAACAACACATACCAAGATTTATTTATGTTTGGATAACATCTACCCTGTTTGAATTTAACATCAAAATCCCCTCCCAGCCACTTATCTTCCTATTCGGTGTTGAACTGCAAAGTGAAGATAAATAAACCAATTATACTTCCTTACGATCACAATTTGCCCAATAACAACTCCAATTATAAATCCACAACCATACCCGATCACGACTACTTTCCAGCCAAATTCATATAACAACTTTGAGTCTTGATTAATCTCTTCAAAGGTTAAAGGAGGGAGCAATGAGCTGTCAAAATTTTCACATTTTGTTGACAAAGGACTTCCACACAATCCAGGATTACCACCAAAAGACTTGTCCTGAAAGGTATCAAATTGGTTCCCATGTGGTATAGGCCCTATTAGATTATTGTTAGAGACATTGAAAAATGCAAGGAATGTGAGCTGTGTTAGTTGTGGAGGGATCTCTCCAGACAACTTGTTTTGAGAAAGGTCCAATGCTTCTAGCGCTGTCAACTTCTCCAAGGATGAAGGTATAGAACCCGTGAGTAAGTTGTTGGAAATGTTGAGCACCTGGATTCCTTTCAAATTCCCCATGAGTTCTGGAATTTCTCCTTCAAATTTATTGCTTGAAAGATCCATGGCTATGAAAATATATGGGATTCTCTCGTATGCAATCTCTATGCCTCTGTTTGTGAATGTCATTGAGTAAGAGTAATAAGAATGCCATGTATATACTAGTAGATCATAACTCACGTTCGCTTGCATATACATAGGACCATTGTTACCAACGATTTGCATCGCTTTCCAAATTTGGAAGTACTCCAATGGTAACTTACCAGTGATGCTATTGTAAGAAAAGTCAACAATATGCAAGTTTGGAAATACAAAATTACTTTTGGGTTTCCCTATTGCACCTTGGAGTTGATTATGTCGTAATATAAGAACCCCCAATTTTGGAAGAACCCCCAACCAAAAGGGAAAAGAATCATTTATCTGGTTGTTTCCAAGAACAAGAGTTTCTAACATTGTACAGTTCACCAACGATCTTGGTATCCGCCCCTGTAATTGATTTTGACTAAAATCAATCATTTTCAATTTGCTCCCCTTCTTGCATATTTGAGGAATTTTGCCGTTAAAGTTGTTCCTTCTTAGATTGAGAATTGATAAGGAAAAACTGAGGTTTCCCAAACAGTCTGGAAGCATGCCACTCAAGTTGTTATATGACAAGTCAAGGGTATCAAGAGAACTTAGATTGCAAATCATTTTTGGGATTTCTCCCGTTAGTGTGTTATTTGAGACAAAGTAAGTAATGATGGAAGGTGGTGGGATTGGAAGTGATCCCTGCAGCTTGTTATTACTAAGATCCAAACCTCGTAGATTGGTCCATGGTAGAATAACAGGAAGTTGGTGGAAACTTGTTAGAAAATTGTTAGACAGATCTAGATTCCAGAGAGTTTTTTTACTTGTGTTCCACATCCAATTTGGTATTGAACCATGCAAACCATTATTTGAAAGTCGCAAATCAGCTAGTTGGGTAAGGTTTCGAATGAAAAATGGGATGCTACTATTCAAATTGAGGTCCACTAGGCCCAACTCATTGAGTTTAGTTTGCTTACCGATCCAATCCAAAGTACCACGGTTGAACTTGTTAAATGAAAGGTCCAGAATGATGAGCTCGGTAAGATTACCAAGTGAGGATGGTACTGGTCCAGAGAAATTGCAATCACTAACATCAATAGTATTTAACAACTTGAGGTCACCAATTGAATTTGGTAGCTCACCATAAAAACTCGTACCTGCAAGCCACAATTCTTTAAGAGGGCTGCTTCTGTTAAATTCTGGAACATATCCAGTGAGATTTGCATTGAACCGCACACTGAGGTCCTCTAGATTTGGAAGCTGAAAAATTCCTGCCGGGAACTCACCCTGCAAACCACACTCTCTAAGTACAAGAGAAGTTAAAGAAGTAAGGTTTGCCATGTTATTGGGCACTGTCGAAGATATATCAACCCGAGTAAGATATAACACCTCCATGTTTGGAAACTTCTCAACCAGGCTTTGTAAGCCAGGGTTTTGGAGCTTCAATAAATTGAGTTCGAGATCAAGATAAACCAGCTCAGAAAGCTGGAAAATTTCGGCTGGGATTTGGCCTGCAAATCTAGAATCGGAGAGGTCCAAATAAGTTAGATTCGAAAGCTGCCTAATACCAACAGGGATTCGAGAGAGATTAAAGTCATTGTCGTAGAGATCCAGCCTCTGGAGATTAACAAGACGGAAAAGGCTACTACTGGAGTTGATAGAACCATAGAGACAACTACTGCTGAGATCAAGGCTGGTCACATGACCGGTGTCATTATCGCACCCAACACCATCCCATGAGCAGCAATCATCACTCTCAAGCTTCCACGAAGAAACCTTCGGGTAAGCAGAAGTTTCATAAGATGCAGACTGATTGATGATAAAGCTTTCCTTGAATTGCAGCAAGGCGAAGCTCTCATCATCATGGCATAATGGTTGCACGAAAGAAGAGCTAGCAAACATAAGATTATACAACGAAAGTAGAGCAAGAAAGTGCATGAGCATGAACAGAGAAATTGAAAAACCCATAATGTTGTGCTGAATTTTGTTTTGCACTCTTAGAATTCAAGAATAAGAAGAAAAACTAGAATAAAATGGTACAAACTTCTTAGATTTGCACTGAAATGAGATCGGGGAAATTCTCAGATTTGTGGATGAAAATAAAATAAAAGAGATACTTCTATTGGATGATATGTATGAGATGAAGAAAAGCTAAGCTTTTACAAGAGAATTACAAGAAGACTTATTGAAGATTGCAGAACAAACACACAGAGAGCAAAAGGAAAGAGTGAAGAGAGAGAGAGAGAGATTTGTGAGGAAGAGAAGTTTGTTATTTCACTATATGAAAGATTTACACAATATACAGGTATATATAGCCAACCTAAGAATCCAGAAAGCTCGGATCACTCATAAATATCTTCTAGAAATATCTTCTAACAACCAAAACAGATTATCCCACTTAAACACCTGCCATAACAGAATTCTGGAATCAGTAACTCACTGTTGCTTCGCTGGCATGAGATGAAACGCACCGTGTGACTGAATTAGAGTTGCTTCTGAAAAACGCACACTTTGAATAAGTGAATACACGTGTCAATCACACGTGTTACCTGTTTCACTCTGCTGTGCATCTTCTGTAGCATTCCTTTGTGCATCCTCTTCAACATGAGAAATATCAAGGTTTTAAAAACCAGTACGGTAAAAGAACCGATCGAGGAGATAATTACTGATTTTCTAGTCAGACTGGAGTTCGACCAATGGTTGAACCGGTGATGTCATAAATAATTTAATTATTATTTATTTAAATTATATAAATAATTAATAATTTTTTAATATAATAAAACTAACAAACCAATAGTAATAAATATGTTTCCTTTAAAAAAAAATTCAAGCATATAACATCTTTTTAAAGAATTTAACATAATAACATTACAAGACAATCATCCTCAACATGATAAACTTTCAACAAAACCAAATAAATAAGTTCATTAGTTATTACATTTACATCCAAATGGCAAATAGCAAATAAGTTCATTACATCCAAATAGCAAATAAGTTTTAAAGTTTCAAACAAACAACTACTAAGTTTTAAGACACAAGCCTCATTTGTTATGAAGAAAATTGAAATCAATATCATCATGTGAACCAAATGCTCCACCACTAGCATCATTACCATCATCCTCATCCTCATCTTCTTCATCTTCAACTTGAATAGAATGATTTCTATCTCTAAATCCAGGAGAAGCGTCAAGTTCATCACCAAATGATTCCAAATTGATGTTATCATCATCCTCAATCACTTCATTGTTCATATTTGTACAAATTCCAAAACCATTTCTTTGTGCATCCTCTTCAACATGAGAAGAAGTGCGGCCCACATTGTGCAACTAAAAGCAAAGGCTGAGCCTACGAGGATAGGGTTTAAAAAAAAAAAAACTTATACTATGTGGGACTCCATTAAAATCTTCTAATTTCTCAATTTCATTCGAATGGCTTGAAAAAGGGACCATGAGAATGGCATTTCCAATAAGACACATTTTTCACACACACATTACACACCCACCAATTGTTGCCTCCCACTATTTTAAGGAAAGATTTCACTCTCGGAGCAAGCAGAAATCATTAAAAATCTCACGTTATGGGAAAGCCTAGTTTGGTGTTTGTGACATAGACACACGTCTAACACTAAACTAAAAAATTGTTACATGGTCTCTGGCTATGGCGTGGCATGAGCATGAATCTGTTTAAACATTTTTTTTATATATAAAATCTTTTGTTAATGAGTGCGAAGTGCAACCATTCAAGAGGAATCTAATTGGTCCCCCGTCCCACAGCCACTAAATTGGGAGATTAAAAAAAATTAATAAAAAAATATTCATTTAACTAAAATTTGCTCAACTTCCTAAAAAAATAGTTAGTTGATTTCAATAAACTATTCAATAACGTTTGGTACACTGTAAGTTTGTTGTTAACAATATAAAGAGAGACCTCACGATAGGTGTGAGGTTCATAGAGGGTGGCAAGGGCAAAAGAGCAGTGATAATCAGAGAGATAAGGGGGAGGAATGCTTACCCGAGTGGAACGACGAAGTTCAAGACCATCAGGAGACTCAGGAGAGGGTGGTGCCACAGGATCCAAGACAGGCAGGTCATATGCCGGGGACAAAACCGGAGATGAGTCGTCTGGAGAGGCAGCCGATGTTGAAGAATCCTCCACAAGTTCAGGATAAAGAGGGAGGAAAAGATCAGTAAAAATGGGAGACTCAGAGGAAGAGGATGTAGAAAACTGCTGAAGACTCATAAAAGGACGATGTTCCCAAAACTCAACATGACGAGAGACACGAAGACGATGAGAAATGGGATCATAGCAGCGAAACCCCTTTTGAGATACACCATAACCAAGGAAACAACAGAGACGAGCACGAGGTTGGAGCTTTGTTCGTTCATGAGGAGGAAGAGAGACAAAGCAAGCACAACCAAAAACCCGAAGAGAGGAGTAGTCAGGGGTTTGACCATAGAGAAGCTCAAATGGTGATTTGTTGTGTGTAGTTGGTGAAGGGATATGATTAATGGTGTATATAGCAGTGAGTGCAGCCTCACCCCAAAAGCGCTCAGGAAGAGAGGCAGAAATGAGAAGGGTGCGGACAACATCAAGAATATGACGATGTTTTCGTTCTGCACGACCATTTTGTTGAGAGGTGTAAGGACAAGACCGCTGAGTAAGTGTACCATGATTGTCTAAAAAGGATAGGAAAGATTTATCATTATATTCTTGAGCATTATCTGATCGAAAAACTTTGACGGTGCGATTGAATTGTGTTTGAATCATTTTATGAAATGTTTGGTAAATAGACACAAGTTCAGACCTATGATGAAGCAAATAAATCCAAGTATATCGAGAAAAATCATCCACAAATATGACAAAATATCTAGATCCCCCCTCAGTAGGAACAGGTGCAGGACCCCAAATATCAGAATGTATAAGATCAAAGGGTGCAGAAGAAAATGAGTCACTATTATTAAAGGGTAATTTTGTTTGTTTGCCAAAATGACAAGAAGTACAATCAAATTTTTGAAACTGAACTGAACCTAAATGACCTTGAGAAGCTAACAACTGAAGACAAGATAAGGATGGATGACCAAGACGAGCATGCCATAGATCAGGTGAGGAGGTGGTAGTGGTAGCAGCTGCAGAAACAACTTGTGAAGGAATCTTCAAGTCACGAACCTCAAACATGTGACCAACCTTACGGCCTGTCCCAAGCACTTGACCTGTCCGGGGATCCTGCACATCCACACCATGATTAGTAAAGAGAAGATCTACACCTAATTCACAAAGTTGACCAACAGAAAGCAAATTGAGGGATAACTTTGGGATATGAAAAGTGTCACTAAGGGATAAACAAGGAGAAGAGATTGTTCCTTTATGACTAACAGGCATAGGAGTTCCATCAGCAGTGTAAATGGTGATTGGATGTTCTAAGGGTGCCTTATCAGAAAATTGGGATTCATCAGGAGTCATATGGTTACAACATGCAGTATCAAAAAACCAAGGTTGTTTACCTGAGGTGACAGAAAGGGCAGTGGAAGTGCGGGATAAAACCTGTTGAACAACTGCCTCAATATCAGCCGTAGTAAGTGAGGAAGTCAAAGATGGACCTGTAGGAACCGATGGATCTGAAGGACATACAGCAGCTGCCCGGGGAAGAGAAGCTTTATTGTGCTCTTGCACAAATTTCTGCAGTTTGCGAAAAACTGAGATGTCATGGCCTTTAGCACGGCAAAACTCACAACGAGTACCTTTGGAAGACTGAGAGGTGGGACGCCCAGAGTTTATCCGTGGAGGAGCAGTGAATGCAGCAATGGGAGGTTGTGGAGATGGTGTAGCCAATACATGATCAGATGATGACATGTGATAAGCAGGCCGACGGTTTTCCTCAGAGATGAGCTCCTTCACTGCAGCATCAAGAGAAGGAGTAGGAAACCGGCTAAGCAGAGAAGCCCTAGTAGGCTCAAAATCCTCACGCAATCCCATCATGAAGTGCATAAATTTACGGCGATCTCGATATTTGGCAAAGAGCTCAATGTCCTTAGAACACACTAGTGGAGGATCTGCAGCAGAGAGTTGTTCCCACATAGTAGAAGTTTGAGAATAAAAATCAGAAATGGACTGACCTGTCTCTTGTCGCATTTGATAAAGTTTTGATTCAATGTAGAACTCTAAGCTTGAATCATTAGTACAATTATAGCGATCGGCCAAAAACTTCCAAGCAGCCTCAGCAGTCTCAAGACGAGGAAGAAGATTATGAATGGAGGGAATAGAGGTATTAATAAACCAAGACAAGATCTTACTTTGAATACTCTCCCATTCCTCTAGGCGATCTTCATAATCATCTGTTGTAACAGTAGTCGTGGAAGACTCTTCAGCGGCTATGACTTTGGACTTAGGGTTTGGTACTGGCTTAGGAATTGAACCAGTCACATATCTCCACAGTTTACGACCCTTGAGAAAAACAGTCATATTCTGAGACCATGCATGATAGCTAGTAGGACCATCCAACATAATGGTGATCGGACGTATGATGTCGCGTTCATTTTGTTGAGCCATAATGAAAAATGACCAAAAAATGAGATTTAGAGACCTCAAATGCAGAAACGGAGCCCAAAATCGGAATCTACACGAAAAACTGAGCAAGACAGGTCCTGTTGAAAAATTTTGATCTCGGTCAAAGTCAACGGTCAAAGTCAAAGTCAACGGTCAAAGTCAACGGTCAACGGCTGACGCTGACGTGGATGCTGACGCGAGATGCTGACGTGGGACGATGACGTGGGATGACGTGGCAGTCCGAGAAACGGAGCAGGGCGCGTGAGGCGCGTGAACGGCGCGTGAAAGGCGCGTGGAGGCGCGTGGAGTACTGTTTCTGGCAGATTTTTGTTGGGTTTTGCTCGGGACTGTCAGATCTGTCAATGTATGCCTTTAATTTGGCGGTTTGATCAACAAATTGACAAAATCCGAGTGTTCTAGGGTTGTGGGCGTGACGGCGGTGACTCACTTCTGGCAGTGACTACCGGATGAAGGCGAGGGCAGCGGAAGAACGCCGGAGATGTCCACAGGAACCAAAAAATCAGAGGAAAGGCTCTGATACCATGTTAACAATATAAAGAGAGAGTGAATGACTGAATAGTCAGTATAATATTGTGTATCAAACAATATACAAAAGAGAGCCTTTATATAGGCTAGGTATGTGTGCAGTACAAGTAATAGAAGTATAGTACAAGTAAAATACTAGGCTAAACCCAATGGGCTAATCTATACACTAACATCTGTAACGATGATTGCAGTATAATAAGAATAAATATTATAAGTAATAAAAGAAGCTGAAATAGAATAATAATTCTTATTTATCCATTTGGTGATTACAGTATAATAAGAATAATTATTATAAGTAATAAAAGAGGCTAAAATAGAATAATAATTCTTATTTATTCATTTGGTGATAACACATGAATAAGGGGTGAATGATATCATATTTAGTCAAAATTTTCAAAACACCATTTTTACAAAATTATATGTTTACACAGATTGGATTATGTTTTGAGTTAATTTTCAATTTGTAAGGACAGCAAAATAGATATAAACAATAAAACAAACTTGAGTTTCTCTATTTGAGAATATCAAAATTAAAAAAAAAAAAAAAATTGGCTCTACTCTCATGTTCGCAATAGAGAATGAATGCGATGCTGGCAATAGTTGGGTATTTTATTCTTTTTGTATTAGTGATAAATTATAATTAATAGAAATAAAAAATGTAAAATGAAACTATTGTTCTAGAATTGGGTTTCTCTTGATAGCTAAAAATAAAATAAAATTTAGGGTATCTTTGTTGTAGTACTGGAAGTGGAAGGAACAACAGAAAAATTAAGACAAGAAATCTCATCAATTAAGAACAAAGCCAAGAAAGACTATAGAGAGAATAAATGAGTTATAAAAAAATTATTCTAATTTGAGAGAGAGAGAGAGAGAGAGAGAGAGAGAGAGAGAGAGAGAGAGAGAGAGAGAGAGAGAGAGAGAGAGAGCTTTTCTGAAACTTAAATTTGTATAAGTTAAGGAATAACAATAACACTCCTTTTTTTAAGGATTAGTTCAATTTGGGTTAGTTCAATTTTAACACTGAAATCAATGGCATGAAACAAACTTTTTAGAGGGGTTTTCTAATTTTAAAATATTTTTGTTGAGATTCAATCATCCTTGTTCATGAATTATTACTTGAGACTTGAAAATGCAATTTGAGTACGCTAAACGGCATGCCTCCATCAAAGTTTTAAAAAGTACACCAATTCATGTGAATGTGGAAATTTAGATATTTTAGTAGATACCTTCAATAATGCATTGGTTGCTTTCAGCAAGGCAATGCAAACGATATAGCTCCAATCAATCCATATCATGTCAATGTGGAAATAGGGTCCTAACATAAAATTTATGCGTCAAATGCTAAGTCTAGTCTTGCGTTTTTCTTTTAAGTCTTTCACGCGAATTCATTCTCTAGTATGTAACTATCTTTACTTCATAGAATTAATGTTTCAGCATCTATTGCAAAAAAATAAAGGTCTAATCAAAATATGAATGTGCATGAATCGGTGTTCTTCAACAATCACCTCAATATAGAAAATTAAAGCATTGACTGACTTAGACTCAAATTGTTTAGGTAGTTGTTAGCAAGTTAAAGGAAATAACAAGGATGTAGGTGTAAGGTTGAATTTTATCAACCATCTTGTTGGCTTTATTCTGTGCCAATTTGCTTGTAATTTAGCACTTAGTAACCTTGTATTTAGGTGGGATAGTGTGTGAGAGAATGTGAAGAATCGCTCAACAATGTGCAAAGAAGCAGGGACTCGCGGCTAGGACTCACGGCTGACTCGCAACTTGCAAGCCGCCAACTGCAGCACACGTGAGAAGCATGTGGGGAGGTGAAGGGTCACGCCAGCTGTCGCACTATAGGACAAAAGTCCCAGGCTAGCCAGGCCGTTAACTCGCGACTTAGACCAGTCGCGAGGTCAAGCCGCCAACTTGCCCTGTTTAGGAAAAACTGTCTCTTCGTATTCTAAACACACACCACTATATATAGACCCTTATACCCACGAAATGAATGTAAAGAGCTTCCAGAGAGAATTTTATGAGAGAAACCCTAGAGAAAAACAAGATTGACTCATCCCTAATCTTCATTAAGAGACTCTTCAAATTCCTCTACTCTCTTCCTCTCCATTGATACATCTTTGAGAGGTTCTTGACCAAATCCTTTTCTCACCATACCCACGTCTGTGAGAAGGTCTTTTGGTGCTAAAGGAAGCAGCTTGGAAGGGACCAATGGTTATTGGTTGATGCTATGGGCTATAGTGGAATCTGGTAAGTTAGAAAAGAAAAAAGTTCGGCACAATCTTGTTGGAGCAGAAAGCTTGGAGGGCTTAAGTACCTGGGTAAATTAGGCTTGGAGGGTCTATTGTTGTTCATGTATCTCAACTACATTTTCTAGTGGATTATTGACCGCTTAGAGGGCGGCGGAGAGGTTTTACACCGAGGGCTTCGGTTTCCTCTTCGATAACACATCGCGTGTTGTCCTTGTGTTTGCATCTCTCTTCCCTTTATCTTTGTCTTTTATTTTCTGCTGTGGATGTGATTATAATTGGCTTAGATTGTTTATCAATTCTGTGTTTAGCTTATGTTCATGTTTTGTACATTAATTGTTTGATAATAAGCTTGAATTGATAATTTGTAATTGGAGGTCCAAACGTTCATAGTGTTTTTAACGCTATTTGAACTTTTAGTAGGCCTACTTAGTCTCTGTCATTGCAGAAATTAGATTCACTAATTCCAAAGTATATTTCTTTATAATTCAATTTTCAAAGAAGATCACTTTCAAGTTTTTGGATTATTGACTAGTATCTTTTAATAATAGCTCCAAACTCTTATTGGCACTAGGGGAATGGATTGAGAATTCATAGTGTGACCCTATGGTATCATCTATCAATTCGTAGTTGCTGGGTCCAGGCCTCTTTGTTCAGTCTTTTCTTACTTTTATATATAAAATTCTATCTTCTTTTTCAAAAGACATAATAAAATAATAATGTTATTAATTAAATATTGTGAAATACCAAAACAAATGCATTTTTAATGAGAGTTAACAAACAGTTTAATGGAATACTAACTAAGGTCTTAATTGAATACTTTTAAAACTTAGAGAACTAAATTGAACAAAAGCAGAGTTAGTGTACTGAAATGAATTATGGTAAAACATAGGGGGTGAGTTTTGTATTTTAGCCTAAATTATAATGAGTCTTTCTCCTAATCAATGTAGTTTTTTTTTTTTTTTAATAGACAAACATCTAAAATCAGTTGAGGACTCAATGACAAATTATAATTTGCTATTTGAGTTATATATATATATATATATATATATTAAATAATAGTTTAATATTTTAATGTTATGATCCTAGTGTCCCATATAACTGAAGTATAAGTTTAATCAAGTGTTTATAAGCTCTTGGGCACCCTCCCTTTGCAAGTCGGTTTTCAAGGGTGAATTCTACCTATAAGTTTGTAACATTTGATATCAGAGCCAACCTCCACTCCAATTAATCGGGTGTAGCTTAATGAATTGCGGCTTTGTGGTTGGATCCCAGAAGGGGCGACCTAGAGGCTGGATTAAAATTACTGATAGTTGAGTGGAGCCACCAAAAAGAGAAAGGGCTACCAACGGGTTAGTGTCGCTAGAGTGAGCTGTAGTGGACGTCGACTGCAGAGTATGGTGGTATGTTATAATCCTAGTGTCCCACATAGATTAAGTATAAGTTCTTGGACACATTCTCTTTGCAAGCCAGTTTTCAAATGTGAGTTCTACGTATGAGTCTGTAACATTTAACTTCAATTTTTAACTATTTATTAAAAAAAAAAAAATGAATAGACAAGTCATTCATTCCAATTCCTACTTCTTGTCTAGTCACACACGTTTACTCTTGTTCCTCCCCCCCCCCCCCCCCCCCCCCCCCCCAAAAAAAATCTATAACCACATGTTACCAACTACCCTTAAGTCCTCAAATCATATTCAGACTCCTTTTTTGTATTTTACTCAGTTTTCTTTCCACACTCTTTCTATAATGAAGTAGACATCCTCTCGCTTCTCAGCCACTCTTTCTCAAATCTCAAGTCTCTCTCTTTCTCAAGATAAGTTCTTGATCGTTTTCAGCCTTCCTCAACATTTTGTTCCAATCAAAGCTCAAAGCACAATATTTAATTCCATTAAACTGTCGTTAACTCTCATTAAAATTGCATTTGTTTTGGTCTTTCACAATATTTAATTAATAACATTATTATTTTATAATTTCTTTTGAAAAAGAAGATAGAATTTTATATATAAAAGTAAGAAAAGACTGAACAAAGAGGCTTGGACCCAGCAACTACGAATTGATAGATGATACCACAGGGTCACACTATGAATTCTCAATCCATTCCCCTAGTGCCAATAAGAGTTTGGAGCTATTATTAGAAGATACCAGTCAATAGTCCAAGAACTTGAAAGTGATCTTGTTTGAAAATTGAATTGTAAAGAAATATACTTTCGAATTAGTGAATCTAATTTCTGCAATGACAGAGATTGAGTAGGCCTACATCCTTGTTATTTCCTTCAACTTGCTAACAACTACCTAAACAATTTGAGTCTGAGTCAGTCAGTGCTTTAATTTTCTACATTTAGGTGATTGTTGAAGAACACCGATTCATGCACATTCATATTTTGATTAGACCTTTATTTTTTTTTGCAATAGATGCTGAAACATTAATTCTATGAAGTAAAGATAGTTGCATACTAGAGAATGAATGCGCGTGAAAGACTTAAAAGAAAAACACAAGACTAGACTTAGCATTTGACGCATGAATTTTATGTTAGGACCCTATTTCCACATTGACATGATATGGATTGATTGGAGCTATATCGTTTGCATTGCCTTGCTGAAAGCAACCAATGCATTAATGAAGGTATCTACTAAAATATCTAAATTTCCACATTCACATGAATTGGTGTACTTTTTAAAACTTTGATGGAGACATGCCGTTTAGCGTAGTCAAATTGCATTTTCAAGTCTCGAGTAATAATTCATGAACAAGGATGATTGAATCTCAACAAAAATGTTTTAAAATTAGAAAACCCCTCTAAAAAGTTTGTTTCATGCCATTGATTTTGGTGTTAAAATTGAACTAACCCAATCTAGCAAGCGTATCAAAAAATAAATAAATTTTAACTTGTAAATTTAAGTGAGATTAAAATGTGGGTAGATGTACAAGTGTAAGCATTTTTTTTTTTAAGGAAATATTGGCAGTTGTGTTTGTGAACAGTTAAAAGTCTTAAGCTTTAAAATTTTAGATAAGTTAAAACTTAAGACTTTTAAAGTTTAGTTAAGGAGTAATTGAGTAAGAGAGATTTCTGAACAATTTTAAAAGTTTTCTTTTTTCAAAAAATAAAAGAAAATATAAGGATTAGAACGTGTATGTGGTGGTGGACGTTTGTACTTTGTATTTGTGTAGAAGTTGAGTATTTTAAATTTTAAATATGTATGCTAAATTTTAGGAAAATGAGGTGAATTCTATATTTTTAATTTTACAAAGAATTTTTTAAATGACTTTTATACCCTTATTTATTTATTAGTTTAAAATAATGTTAGGTAAAGATTAAGCGTGATTTTGAGAATTCAAAGAACAGGTAACTAACTTTGTGAATCCACAGCTTCCTTATTTAACGTTAATTTGCCAATCATGCATAAGTCCTACGAAAGATATATATTCTGTAGGGGCTCCTTTTTCGGAGGTGGGCCTCCTGACAATGAATTTGTAGAGAGTGGGCTCAAGATCTAGGCCCTAGTGAAGGACGCAACGGCCATGCATGGTTATTCGTGGACTGTGGTACTCTTGGTACTAACTGAGGGGGCACAACAGGGATCCTCAGACGTGTTCCTCTCTTATTCAAATGAGCTTCACAGCCTACCAAAGAAAATGCGCTGTTACAGTCTGTCTTCTCTCCCGTTTTTTCCCTTCCGTCCCCCTTCTTAGTGGGGGACGTCCTACATTATATATCCCTCTCTCAGATGATCCCAGCCCTACATTTGTCGATCAATCCGGTTCCCACTTGAGTGCCTGTCCCGTCAGCCGCATTCCCATCTCTCTGCGGGTTGTGGCGCCCAAGGTGGCGCTGCCCAGAGGTCCTATCCTCATTAATGCGGCCAGAACATTAGTTGAGGGCATTTAATGTGGAGGTGACAGTTTGTCTGGGACTTGCACCTCCACCATGCCTCCGTGTCCGGTACTCGGCGCCCGCCAGGTCCTATTCGGGTTTCCTGGGAGGTTTCCCTTGACGGACGGCAGCTTGCGTGTTTCCTTACTTCGGGTTTCCGAGGATGCATCCATCCTCGGCGAGTCTTCTTAGGCAGCAAGTCCTCTGCACCTTGTCCTCGGACATGAGGTGTGTCCTCGGATTCCACGCGATCCTCGGCGTGGGCCTTTGGGCTTGATCGAAAGTGGGCCGGTCATGCCAACTCTTTGTGGCCCCACAATAGCCCCTCAAAATCTTGCTGTCCGCATCCTCGGGCGGAGAGGAGGATTTTGACATCCTCGGATCTACTACACGTCCCATCGGACCCTGCCCTCTGTCAGCGTTGCTGACTTTTCGCCTGCTCAAGGCGCGTTATTGGCGCTTCGTCGTGGGTGTCGTGCCTTGCATTAAATTCGGGCGGCTTTATGCCCCCCACGTCCAACGGGCTGATGGCGATCGAACGGTAGGGATGAACCTGGCATTTATGGGCGGGAAAACTCGCGCAGCTTTTTCGCCTAGGGTATAAATACCCGTTCGAACTGCTTTTCCCTTCCCATTCGCAGTCACAAGCTCTTGCGCCTTCTATCAGAGTCCAGCCAAATCTTCACCTATACTCCCAGCATAAAAAGTCAATCCGAGGAGCTCCTCCTCATTCCTGTAAGTCGCTCTATCCCTCTCTGAGCTTTTTCTTTTCCTTTCTTCCACCTTTGATTTGCTTTCCCCCTTTTAGTCCCCTTAAGGCGTTGTTTGGGGATGGGTAGACTTAAGAAATACGTTTTCACTGAGGAGGCGATGGAGGAATTCGTCGAACGATGCAAGATACCGGCCAACGTGGGCTTGAGGTACTGCGGGTATGGGGAGTGGTTGCTCCGGAGGCGGACGGGCGAGGTGGCGATTCACATTATCGCCTTCCTTGAAGGGGGGCTGAGGATCCCCATGGGGCCCGTGATGAGGAATTATCTGATATATTTCCGGCTAACCCCCACCCAATGCGCCTCCAACATGTTCAGAATTCTGGGCTGTGTGGACACCCTAAACGACGAGATGGGTCTGAGGCTGACCCATCACGACGTAAATTACTGCTACAATCTTCAACATTTGAAGGGCAAGTCCTACTATATGAGGACGAGGGACGACAGAGTCCGGCTCATCCAGTGTCTCCCCGAGTCCAACAAGGGGATGAATGAAGACTTTCTCATTGTGTCCGGAGAGTGGCATGATGGCCTTCACTGTCCGACGACAGAAGGGACACCAGGTGGGGTAGTGGGAGTAGGAGGGGATTTGGAGGTTCCTCCCTGTTCATCGCATTTTTTCCCTTTTCCCCAGTTTGACAACTAACGTGGATGTGTTTTCCTTTTACAGATCCGCACACCCTCGAGCCTAACTTCAATCTGGTTAACAAGGAGGATCTATAGAAGGTGCTCAGGTCGGCGGATTTCGAAAACGAGGCAGACCACCAGGTCAGGGCAGCTCACAAGATTTTGAAGTACAAACCCATCCAAAAGTCGTTTGCGGCCCCCAAGTACGTGATCAGGGCAAACGATCCTCGGCTGTCACAGATAGAAGTGACCGAGGACGGATTTAAGTTTCCCGAGGGTCCCTCTACTTCCGAAGCTGTCACCGTAGCGGTTCCCCCACCTTCCCCTACATCCTTAGAGGCCGAGGGAGAGGATATAGAGAGAGAGAGGGAAGCAGCCGACCCTGGTTTTGCCGAGGAGGATTTCAGCATCTTCGAGCAACTCCACGAGTCCGAGGACCCCTCCGGAGACTTGGGCGATCCCCGTTTGTCCGAAGCGGAGCTTGAGGAATCCGGGCCATCTACTCGGTCCAAGATGGGTTACAAAAAGAAACCCCGACCCAGTTTGTCTGAATTGCTTGAGGGACAGCCTGGGAAGTCTAAGCCGAAGCTGCCTCCTCCTTCCCCCAAGACCCGTACTGCCCATACCAGGTCGAGCTCGTCTCAGTCTCGGCTACCCCCTTCTCCGCCTCAGGCGACCTCTTCGTCAAGGCGCGAACTTGCCGACCCCAAGCAGAAGAAGGATAAGGGCAAGAGGGTCATGGAGGAGAAGTCCGGGCCCACGCGGGAGGGCGACGATGCCCGGCGGCCGTCGAAGCAGCTGAAGATTGGCCACAAGGAGAATCAGGTCGAGGACCAGGAGAAGCAGGTTGAGGACCAGCCTCTGGCCGAGGCGTGGCTCCCCGCCCCAATGCTCCGCGGGAGTCCTCTGAGGGACGACGCCTCCCTTAGGGACTTCAAAGAGGGCGAGGGCGCGTATGTGGCCGATGCGGTGGAGAGGTGCCTACTGCTCCCTGCGGACATGGCGCAGCTTGGGGCCATGAGGAGCAGGGAGGTCTTCCTCTGCCTCAAGCGGTACCTGGGGATGGTAAGCTTTCGGATACTCGTGTTTTACCTTCTTTTTCTTTAGCTTCGTCTTTCTTTCTCCGTGAGCTAACTTCGTTTTGTACCTGTTTCGTTGGGTAGGCTGTCCAGGCAACCTTCAGGTTGGAGGAGGCAGCCAGCGACCATGGGAAGGCCATGGATGTTGAGCGTGAGAGGCGCTTGCAGGCTGCCAGGGTCCTCAAGGTCTCCGAGGAGGATCTTGCCAAGGCCAGGGAGCAGCTGAAGGAGATGGCCAGGGAAAGGGATAACGCGATAGCCGGCCTTGAGGGCACCCAGAGGCAGGCCTTGGAGCAGACGCGGCGCCTGGGTGAGGTCGAAAAGCAGCTCGGGATCGCCCGAGAGCTGATAGACGACCTTCAGAGGGAGAAGGCTACTGCCGAGGAGGCCAGGCTCGAAGCGGAGAAGGGGAAGGAGCAGGCCATGGCCAGTAAGGAGGCTGCCGAGGAGGCTGCCTTTGACGCAGGGGCAGCTGAGGCGGCAGCCGAGTATAAATCCCAAGTCCCCGAGTTATGCCGGCGCTACTGCTCAGAAACTTGGCACGAGGCCCTGAGGCAAGCCGGGGTGGAGGCTTCTTCTGTTCTGTGGAGGGAGGAGGGTGTATACTATCCCCTCGCCATCCGCGAGGCTGCCGCAGGGGGGTCAGAGGTTGAGGGGGCCACCATGGAGACTCCTGCAACTCCAGGGGAGGGGGCCCTGGATGCTGAGGCCATTGGCGAGCCGGTTCAAGGGAGTGATCCCTCCTCAGCGATTGAATTGGGCGGCGGCTCTGATGAGGACAATCCCCAGCACGTCGAGGGGTCCGCCCCTGACACCCAGGCCCCACCTGTTGAGGGGGTGGCTGTTCCTGCCGAGCCTCCCAGCGAAGCGGGCGATTAGACGGAGGCGTCCCTTCTTCTTTTCTTTTCTTCTTTTGTTTTTTTTTGTTTAAGGGAACCCCCATTTTTTGTGTAATATTTTGAACTTAATGAAATGAAAGCTTTGTTTCTTTTTCTGCGTCGTGGTTGTTTCCTTGCTTGTATATTATTCATTTTCTGCTTGCCAATCGTGGTTCGTAACTTAAGATTTTGGAACGGGAAAAGTTTTATTTGCGAAATGGCTTATAACGTACACTACATCCTAAGGAATAGGCAGATTTTACGAAGTAGGCACTAAGGTTCTTTTGAAGTAGAAGGCTTCCCCACGGGACCGAGTCCGAGGATCACACAGTACTTTGGTTCTGTCTAATCACTTAAGTTTTCTGAAGCAGCTAGTTTCCCCATAGGACTGAGTCCGTGGACCATGCAGTTCCTTGGCTCTGTCCAGCGCTTAGCGTTCTTAAGTGGCTAGTTTCCCCATAAGACTGAGTCCGAGGACCATGCAGTCCCTTGGTTCTGTCTAACACTTAGTTTAGTTAGTGTTTTTTTTTTTTAAATTGGTTAGTTTCCCCATAGGACTGAGTCCGAGGACCATGCAGTTCCTTGGTTCTATCTAACACTTAGTTTTTTTTTTTTAAATTGGTTAGTTTCCCCATAGGACTGAGTCCGAGGACCATGCAGTTCCTTGGTTCTGTCTAACACTTAGTTTTTTTTTAAAATTGGTTAGTTTCCCCATAGGACTGAGTCCGAGGACCATGCAGTTCCTTGGTTCTGTCTAACACTTAGTTTTTTTTTTTTAAATTGGTTCGGAGCTGACGAACGTAAGCAAAAGTAGACAACAGCATTAGTTGGAATAATTCTTTTATTAATAGTAGTACCTTTTCAGGTTATTTACATTCCATGGGCGAGGTACAGGCCTGTCATCTAGGTCCTCCAAGTAATACGCCCCTATCCCGGCTACTGAGGTAATCCGGTAGGGCCCTTCCCAGTTGGGTCCCAGCTTTCCCCAAGTGGGATTCTTAGCTGCCCCAACGACCTTCCTTAGCACCAGGTCCCCTAGCGCTAGTGGCCTGAGCTTAACGTTAGCGTCGTACCCTTGTTTGAGCTTCTGCTGGTAGTGGGCCAATTGTATCATTGCTCGCTCCCTTCGTTCGTCCACCAGGTCCAGGTTCCGCTCCAGCAGCCCGTCGTTACTGGCTGGCGTGAAGGAGCTCGTCCTCAGCGTCGGGAGATTTGTCTCCAGGGGGATTACTGCTTCGGCGCCATAAGTCATGGCGAAAGGCGTTTCCCCCGTTGATCGCCGAGGCGTGGTGCGGTACGTCCATAGCACATGGGGTAACTCTTCTACCCATCTCCCCTTGGCATCGTCCAGCCTTTTCTTAAGCCCATTCACGATGACCTTATTGACGGCCTCGGCCTGTCCGTTCCCCTGGGGGTAAGCCGGCGTCGAGTATCTGTTTGTGATTCCAAGTTCGCTACAGTACTCCCTGAACGCTTTGCTGTCAAATTGGAGCCCGTTGTCCGAGATGAGGGTGTGAGGGGCCCCGAATCGCGTAACAATGTTCCTCCAAAGGAATTTTTTGACGTCCACGTCCCTAATATTGGCCAGCGGCTCGGCCTCGACCCACTTGGTGAAGTAGTCCGTGGCCACCAACAGATATTTCTTGTTCCCTGGCGCCTTGGGGAAAGGCCCCACAATGTCCAAACCCCACTGGGCGAACGGCCACGGGCTGGACAAGGGATTTAGGACCCCTCCGGGCTGATGGATACTCGGGGCGAATCTCTGGCACTGATCGCACTTCTTGACATATTCCTGGGCCTCCTGTTGCATCCCTGGCCACCAGTAGCCTTGCGTGATGGCTCGGTGGGACAAGGATCTCCCCCCTGTGTGGCTTCCATATATTCCCTCATGCAGCTTTTCGAGTAGCGATTCCGTCGCTCCAGGGTGAACGCACAGCAGGTATGGCCCGGAGTAGGAGCGCTTATACAGCTTATGGTCCTCGGACAACCAGAATCGAGTGGCTTTTCTCCTGATTTTTTCTGCTTCTAACTTGTCCTCAGGCAGGATTTCGTCCTTGAGAAATCCCACTAGGGGGTCCATCCAGTTGGGACCCGTCTCAATCTGATGGATGGGGATTCCCCCCGCTGGAGCTCCACTTGCCCTTCCCAAGTGCTCCACAAGTATCGTCCGAGGCAGAGACCCTGCCGAGGAGGTTGCGAGCGTGGCCAATGAGTCGGTGTGGCTGTTCCCGCTTCTGGGGATGTGAGACAAGCTGTAGGGGCTAAACCCCAACTGCAAGCGCTTAACTTGGCTCAGGTACTCTTGCATTCGTGAATCCCTGGCCTCCATCTCCCCATTCACCTGTCCTACTACCAACCCGGAATCCGAGAACACCTCTATTGACTTTCCTCCCATCTTCTGCACCATGGTCATGCCTTGTATTAATGCCTCGTATTCGGCCTCGTTGTTCGTGGCCGCGAATCCGAGTCTCAGGGACTTCTCCATGACGTGTCCTTCAGGGGACACCAGGACTAGTCCCACCCCTGAGCCTCGTTGGTTGGCCGCGCCATCAACGTATACCTTCTAGCAAGGTTCCTTAGAGGCGGAGACTGCCCCAACTAGCTTTTCATCATGATTTCCCTCCCCGGCTGCAACCTCCACAGCCGGCTCGGCGAACTCCGCTGTCAAATCTGCCAAAACTTGGCCCTTTATGGAGGTCCGAGGCATGTACCTGATGTCGAAAGCCCCTAGGATCGTATTCCATTTCGCGATTCTTCCAGTGTAGTCGGCGGTTCGCAGCACAGATTTTAATGGCAATCGGGTTAGGATGACCACGGTGTGAGCCTGGAAATAGTGGGGGAGCTTCCTTGTGGCGTGCACCACAGCCAGGATAGCCTTCTCCAGGGGCAGGTATCTCACCTCCGCTTCGTGCAGCGACTTGCTGACGTAGTAAAATGGTTTTTGCACGCCGCCGTCTTCTCGTATCAATACTAGGCTTACTGCATGGGGTGCCACGGCCAGGTACGCGTATAGGACCTCATCGGCCTCTGGATGGGACATGATAGGCGGACGAGACAGATAGTCCTTGAGTTGCTGGAAGGCCTCGGCACACTCTTCGGACCATTCGAACCCTTTCCATTAGTTGATCAGGCGGTAGAAGGGCCTGCACCTATCAGCTGACCTGGAGATGAACCGGTTCAGAGCGGCGATCATCCCGGCGAGCTTCTGGATCTCTTTGGGATTCCGGGGAGGCTTCAAATTATGGATGGCCTTGATCTGGTCGGGGTCGACTTTGATCCCGCGGTGGGTGATCATGTACCCTAAGAACTTGCCAGAGCTGACGCCAAAAGAGCATTTTAGGGCGTTAAGGCGCAGCCTGTGCTTTCTCAGGACGTCGAACGTGAAGCCGAGGTCCTCTACGTGCTTGGACTCCTGCTTGCTTTTTACCACCATATCGTCGACGTAGACCTCGATGCTTTTGCCCAACATTGGCTCGAACATTCTTGTCATCATCCTTTGGTAGGTGGATCCCGCGTTTTTCAGGCCAAACGGCATGACCTTGTAATGGTAGTTTCCAATGGGTGTGACGAAGGCTGTTTTCTCTTGGTCTTCCAGAGCTAGCGGTATCTGATGGTAGCCCTGAAAGGCGTCAAGGAAGCTCATCCGAGGATGGCCCGCCGTGGCGTCTACCAGCTGGTCTATCTGTGGCATTGGGAAGGGGTCCTTCGGGCACGCTTTGTTCAGATCGGTGAAGTCCACGCAGACTCTCCACTTTTCGGTCTTCTTCCTGACCACCACTGTGTTGGCCAGCCACTTGGGGTAAAAGACTTCTTTGATGGCTCCTGCACGCTTAAGCTTGTTGACCTCTTCCTTGATCGCGTCAGCGTGTTCTTTCGACGGGCGCCGAGGCGGCTGCTGCCTCGGGACCGCGGACGGGTTGACATTGAGGTGATGGCAGATGAAAGAGGGGTCAATCCCAGGAGCTTCGCAGGGGTCCCATGCGAACACATCGAGGTTCCTTTTGAGGAACTCGAGCAATTCCTCCTTTTCTCGCAGAGGCAGTTGGACTCCGACCTGGAAGAACCTTTCCGGGCTATCGCCAATCAGCACCTTTTCCAGGTTCTCGCACACGGCACCCTCGGCGGGCGCATTAGGAGGCGCCGCTGGTGGCTTTGACTGCTATAATATCTCCTCGGCGTGAGCCGAGGGCTGTGCATCAAGTCGGTAGGATATGGCGGTGACAGTGCATTGCCTAGCCGTGGGTTGGCATCCTCGGATCTCCAGGACCTGATCCCCGGACGGGAATTTCACCTTCTAATGCAGGGTGGAGGCGACTCCCCCTAGGGTGTGGAGCCAGGGCCTCCCCACGATGGCCGTGTAGGGAGAGTATGTGTCCACCACCACGAAGTTCACCTCTACCACCTCTGGGCCCGTTTGTATGGGCAACCTTATCATGCCCTTTGGGGTGACGAGCTTCCCGTCGAAAGTCATTAGGGGGGAGTTGTAGGGTGTCAGGTCCTCCGGCTTTAGCCGCAGCCCCTTGTAGAGGTCGGGGTACATGACCTCGGCCGCACTGCCCCCATCCACCATCACCCTTCTCACGTCGTACCCTCCAATTCTGAGGGTGACGACTAGAGCGTCATCGTGAGGTTGGGCGGTCCCTGCCTTGTCTTCCTCTGAGAAGCTCAAGACTGGTGGGCAACTCCTCCTGGCCCTCTTCAGCCCCTCCAAGAATCCTCGGCGGGCTGTCGGACTATAGACAGCACCCTCGTGGGCCGCGTGCCTGTCCTTCCTGGCGCCGCCAGGATGACATTGATCGTTCCCGTGGGTCGCCCCATGTCGAGGTCCCTCCGGGGCTCTTGGAAGTTCTGGTTCTGCTGGCCGCTGGAATGGTGGAGGAGGTGCTTCAGCTTTCCCTCCCGGACTAACTGGTCCAGGTGGTTCCAGAGGTTCCTACAGTCCTCCGTATTGTGTCCGTAGTCCTGGTGGTACTGGCAGTAGCGGCTCTGATTGCGCTTGGCGGGTTCCCCAGCCATCTTGGCTGGCCATCTGAAGTACGGTTCGTTCTTTATCTGCTCCAGCATCCGGTGTACGGGTTCTCGGAACACAGTGTCGACCGTTTGGGTGGTAGCTGTTCCAGACTGCCCACCAAAATCCCTCCTCGGATGGGCGTTATCATAACGGTCCGACCTGAAATCCCTCCTCTCCTGGGGGATAACCTTCTCCTTGCCCTTTCCCTGTAGCAGGTCCTCTTCTACCCGCTTGTACTTGTCGATCCGATCCATCAGTTACCGCACGCTGGTGGCGGGCTTACCAGTTAAGGATTTCCTCAGGCCGTGTCCCATCGGTAGCCCGTTCTGGAAGGTGTTGATTGCGACAGCATCGTATTTGCCATCCAGGTCGTTGAAAATCTCCCAGTACTTGTCCGAATAAGCTTTGAGGGTCTTCCCCTCGCGCATGGACAGGGATAACAATGCGCTCATGGGCCGAGGAGGCCTGCTATTTGTGACAAAGCGGGAACCGAAAGCCTGGGTCAGCTGCCTGTACGAGTCTATGGAGCCCGACCTTAGACCGTTGAACCACCTCATTGCCACAGGTCCCAGGCTGGATGGGAAGACCATGCACATCAGCGCTTCATTCTTGGCGTGGACAGCCATTCTTTGGTTGAATTGGCTCACGTGCTCCACGGGGTCCGTCTTGCCGTTGTAAGCGATGAAGGTTGGCTGCTGGAACCGCCGAGGAAGTTCCGCCTCCTCTATGTGAGCGCGAAGGGCGACCTGGAGAGCCAGTCCAGTGCCCTGCTCATGGCGTCGCCTCCCAAGCCCCTGGGGGTTGGGTTAGTACGCCCACGCCTCTGGTAGCGCTCCTCCTCGTGGGAGAAAGTCTCGCTGGGGGGCGTCCTCGACCTTTGCCTGTATTCATCGTCACTTTCGCCTTCGGAGAATGGATCAGGGCTGGGCTCGGGCCTTCTTCGCTGCACACGGCGTAGCTTCCTCTTGAGATCATCTATCTCACGTTGCATGGCCACCTTGTCATCCCTTCTTTGGGAGGCGTGGCTGTGGGCCTCTTGTGACCGCGCGGCCTGGCCGTCGCCGCGTTCCTGGGGAACGTGCCCCTCCCGGCGGGTTTGGCTCCCGCTCGTCGTTGAAGTATGCATGCTTCCTTCCCGAAATCGCCCATTGTCGTTCTGACCGCCTCCCGGGTCGCCATAGTTGCCCTGATGCCGCGACTTCGCCGGTTCGGGTCGGTTGGGAGTACCTTGGTGAGGGCCTGATCCTACCATGCTTGACTGTCGTTCCTGCTAGCGCACAAGTTCTTCCCACAGATGGCGCCAATTGTAGGGGCTCCTTTTTCGGAGGTGGGCCTCCTGACAATGAATTTGTAGAGAGTGGGCTCAAGATCTAGGCCCTAGTGAAGGACGCAACGGCCATACATGGTTATTCGTGGACTGTGGTACTCTTGGTACTAACTGAGGGGGCACAACAGGGATCCTCGGACGTGTTCCTCTCTTATTCAAATGAGCTTCACAGCCTACCAAAGAAAATGCGCTGTTACAGTCTGTCTTCTCTCCCGTTTTTTCCCTTCCGTCCCCCTTCTTAGTGGGGGACGTCCTACATTATATATCCCTCTCTCAGATGATCCCAGCCCTACATTTGTCGATCAATCCGGTTCCCACTTGAGTGCCTGTCCCGTCAGCCGCATTCCCATCTCTCTGCGGGTTGTGGCGCCCAAGGTGGCGCTGCCCAGAGGTCCTATCCTCATTAATGCGGCCAGAACATTAGTTGAGGGCATTTAATGTGGAGGTGACAGTTTGTCTGGGACTTGCACCTCCACCATGCCTCCGTGTCCGGTACTCGGCGCCCGCCAGGTCCTATTCGGGTTTCCTGGGAGGTTTCCCTTGACGGACGGCAGCTTGCGTGTTTCCTTACTTCGGGTTTCCGAGGATGCATCCATCCTCGGCGAGTCTTCTTAGGCAGCAAGTCCTCTGCGCCTTGTCCTCGGACATGAGGTGTGTCCTCGGATTCCACGCGATCCTCGGCGTGGGCCTTTGGGCTTGATCGAAAGTGGGCCGGTCATGCCAACTCTTTGTGGCCCCACATATTCTATTACCTGCAATTATCTAAAAGTCTGCAGAAGACCCAAATCAACGATAATGACTATTTTTAGCGAAAGTCCAAGTGTAGAAGCTGGGAAGTAGCAAATCACACCATAATTGACTGATTTCTTTTTTAGTTATTTCCTTATTTGTATCTTAGCAAATCACGTCCTTAATTTATTTAGCTGCGCCACGAGACCCCAACCTTCCTATGCATCATATGTAGTCCCAATGTCCCATCCCACTCTATTAACATTTATATTTTAAAAAAAAGGGAAAAAATTATTTTATTCAGTGATAGGCAATTTTGTCTTAACGAAATGACTTTCTTCAATAGATGCCGTGTGAAAGTGACCCTGTTTGCAAATTGAAATTTGGAGAAATATGCAATTTTTTTTTTCTTCAACTTGCAAAAAAAGTTCGTAAATAATATGGGTTGGTCATTGCATGCCTCCACATTGAGGTGATCGTTGAAGAACATCGATCCACATTCATATTTTGATCCAACATAGTTTGCACATCACAATAGAATACTTGCGGACAGGAGAAAGAATGTTCGTGAAAGACTTGAAGGAAAATGCAAAACTTGAATTAGCATTTAGCGCATGAATTTAAAGCTTGGACTCTATTTCAACAATGACATGACATGGATTTAGTAGGCCTTTATTTGTTGTATGCATTTCCTTGCTGAAAACAACCAATGCATTATTAGAGGTAACTAAGAAAATTTCTAAATTTCCACATTCACATGAATTGGTGTAATTTTAAACTTTGATAGAGACATGCCGTTTGGGGATGACAATTTTGCCCCGCCTCATTAATTAACCCTCCCCTCTCCGCTTCACCCCATGGGGGTTTTCCCCGCCCCGCAGAGGTGGTGGGGCAAGGATGAGTTTAGACTTTTTAGATCCACCCCGCCCTGTCCCTTCCCATCCTCGCGTTGCTAAGGGCTATAATTATAAATTTTTCATATCTTAAAACCCTACTATTTAAACAAATATATCAATATTAACTTAATAAAAGGACTTTCTTTAATAGATGACGCGTGAAAATGACTCTGTTTGCAAATTGAAATTGGGAGAAATATCATCTTTTTTTTTTTTTTTTTTTTTCAATAAATAGTTAAAAGTTGAAGTTAAACGTGTGGGACTAGACAAGACTAGGAAAGTAGGAATGACTTGTCTATTCATTGTTTTATCTTTCTTTTGCGGAATGACTTGTTTAGTCCTTCTGACATCTTGGACTTTGGTTTTTTTTTTTTTTTTTTTCAATAAATAGTTAAAGGTTGAAGTTAAACGTGTGGGACTAGACAAGACTATGAAAGTGGGAATGACTTGTCTATCCATTCTTTTTTCTTTCTTTTGCGGAATGACTTGTTTAGTCCTTCTGACATCTTGGATGGTTTTAGGGTTTTTTTGTTTTGTTTTCAAAAAATAGTTAAAAGTTGAAGTTAAAATATTAAACTATTATTTATATATATATATATATGAAACTTAAATAGCAAATTTTAATTTGTCAACAATTATTAATTAGAAAAAAAAAAGGAAAGAATAAAGAAAATCTTTTAATTTTTTATATTTTCTTAGTAAAATTATGAAAAATGAAAAATTCACATAAAATTTATTAATACATTTTAAATTAAATTATTCATGACATCATTGGTTCGATTATTAGTTCGACTCCGGTTGGACCATAAAACCAATAATCAATCATTTTATCGGTTCTAACTGTATAGATTTTAAAACTATGTGTAACATCAAATAGACTAATGTTAATTCCTTTTTATAATACTTTTTGCTACATGTATTATTGCCTTCCCATACGAATGCCACCTAATATAATATAGAGGGTAAAAACTTTAAAAACTTTAAGGGTAAAAAAAAAGTATATTGAAACAAATAGCGCTGATTGAATTTAACTATATAAAAAAAAAATTACAATTTATACTTTATTAGTCAATGCAGTCATGTATTTGAATTTAATTGAAAAACTTAACATAAGTATTTTCTTTTTCTTTTTCTTTTGTGCAAAGAACATAAGTATATATATATATATATTTTTTTTTTTTGGGATGAGAAGTACTTTTTTCTTAATGCAAGCATGAATGCCACTTTTTATTTTATTTTTTTTAAACTTTAGTGGGTTAAAAATTCTTTGAGCACCTAATATTATCCCTCTTTCCATACAGGATATGTCATTAAGCTCCTTACAAAAAGAACGTGGATTGTGGGACACAAAGATTCTCCTTAATTTTGGATAATAAAATAAAAATAAAGTTTGATATATAATCAATTTTATATATATTTTTTCTAATTAATAAAGTGACATTTTTGTTTTGTTTGGATCAAGTGACACATTGTGATAAGTGTATAATAAAAATGATAGCAGTGATATTGAATTAATCATAATCTATCATCTCAATATTTTAAAAAACAAGTATTATAATATATCCCATAATGGAATAACTGTAATTTAAGAATAATTATTCACTCATCAAAAAAAGAAAAAAAGAGAGAAATGAATAATCATTCAATTATTTGGTTATGTTTTTATTAGAAGAGATAGTTATTCTTTACGAATGATTATTCTTCAAAATGAAGAATAACTAATCCTTAAAAATGGAATGCTATTGTTATTCCTTAACTCATACACATTTAAGTTTCAGAAAAGTTCTCTCTCTCTCTCTCTCTCTCTCTCTCTCTCTCTCTCTCTCTCTCTCTCTCTCTCTCTCTCTCTCTCTCTCTCTCTCTCTCTCTGACTTAGAATAATTTTTTTGTAACTCGTTTATTCACTCTGTAGTCTTTCTTGGCTTTGTTCTTAATTTATAAGATTTCCTGTCTTAATTTTTCTATTGTTCCTTCCACTTCCAGTACCAAAACAAAGAGACCCTAAATTTTATTTTATTTTATTTTTGGCTGTCAAAAGAAACCCAATTCTAGATCAATAGTTTCATTTTACATTTTTTAATTCTATTAATTATAATTTAAAACTAATACAAAAATGATAAACCCAACTATTGCCAGCATTGCATTCATTCTCTATTGTGAACATGAGAGTAGAGCCAATTTGTTTTTTTGTTTGTTTTTTATTTTTTATTTTTTATTTTATTTTTTTTTAGTTTGATATTCTCAAATAGAGAAACTCAAGTTTGTTTTATTGTTTATATCCATTTTGCTATCCTTAAAAATTGAAAATTAATTCAAAACATAATCCAATCTGTGTAAACATATAATTTTGTAAAAATGGTGTTTTGGAAATTTTGACAAAATATGATATCATTCCACCCCCTTATTCATGTGTTATCACCAAATGGATAAATAAGAATTATTATTCCATTTCAGCTTCTTTATTACTTATAATATTTATTCTTATTATACTGTAATCATCATTACAGTGTACCAAACACGGTTGAATGACTTGAATCTTTTATTGTGATCAGTAACTATTTTTTTTAGAGAGTTGAGCAAATTTCAGTTAAATGAATATTTGTTTATTAATTTTTTTAATCTTCCAAATTAGTGGCTGTGGGACGAGGACCAATTAAATTCCTCTTGAATGGTTGCACTTCACACTCATTAACAAAAGATTTAATTAAAAAAAAAAGTTTAAACAAATCCATGCTCATGCCACGCCATAGCAAGAGACCATGTAACACTTTTTTAGTTTAGTTTTAGACGTGTGTCTATGTCACAAACACCAAACTAGGCTTTCACGTAACGTTAGATTATTTTATGATTTCTGCTTGCTCTGAGAGTTAAATCTTTCCTTAAAACAGTGGGAGGCAACAATTGGTGGGTCAGTAATGTGTGTGTGTGAAAAATGTGTCTTATTGGAAATGCCATTCTCATGGTCCCTTTTTCAAGCCATTCGAAAGATCTATTAAAATTTAGGAATTGGAAGATTTTAATGGAGACCCGCATGGTATAAGGTTATTTTTAAATTTTTTTTTTTTTTAACCCTATCCTCATAGGCTCAGCCTGTGCCTTTAGTTGCACAATGTGGGCTGCACTTCACAGCCCCCCTTATAATTTCTGAGAATTTTGATTAGCTCCACTCTTAGAATTTAAGCACACCAGGAGGCTGGAAAGTCAAGATGGAATATTATTTTAATCAGAAATATGCTTATCGTGAGAGACCTGCAATTTCATGTCAAGCTCACAAATCACCCTAGTTGAGACAACCTGGACTATTTGGAATTAGGCAGAGATGAAGGGATCTAACTTATTTAGATTTTTGTTTGAATTTTTTTTTTTCTGAGTGTTATATATATATTTTTTTTAAAAGTGAAAAAAGTTAAGATTAAAAGAAATTTTAAAAGGTGTACTTAAAAGCTAAAAATAGTTTATAAGCTAATCCCAAATACACCTGCAATGCCATATCAATAATAACTCTAGCACATACTATAGTATTAGATTAGAATAATGTGGATAAGAAAACTCACTTTGCTTTATGTTGCTAGTCAATTTGGAGTCAACTCAATCAAGTTAATGGTGTAAGATGGTTTCAAAAATCGGACCAGATTGGCCAGTTTAACTGGGAATTGGACACCAATCCGGTCCGATTCTCATTAAAAACTGAAAAATGAAGAAAAAGTAAAAAAAGGGAAGCCACAGGTTAAACTGGTTTTTGTATATGAAGAAGAATAAGAAGAAAAACTAGAATAAAATGGTACAAACTTCTTAGATTTGCACTGAAATGAAATTGGGGAAATTCTCAAATTTGTGGATGAAAATAAAATAAAAGAGATACTTCTATTGGATGATATGTATGAGAAATCTGTGCTTTGAGTTTTGATTGGAACAAAAAGTTGAGGAAGACTAAAGACAATCAAGAACTTATCTTGAGGAAGAGAGAGACTTGAGATTTGAGAAAGAGTGGCTAAGAAGTAGGGGTGTCAAATGCGTGGGTTTGGGGTGGGCATTATTGGGTTGGGTATATAAAACCCATTTACTCATTAAAACTCATTTAACTAATTGCTTCTAACTCAAATCCAACCCAGCTTAATTATTATGGGTAAACCCCAACTCAGCCAATTACTCAATTATCAAAATTACCAAAATGCCATTAAAGTGAAAATGACCGAAAAGTAAAGTGTTATGTCATGCCTAGTTTCGGTTCAATTAAACAGTGACAGGTGTAATTATCTATTCCATGTCATTAACTAAACTTAAAATAAATCTTTAAAAATATTTTTCTTTTACAATATTTCTAATTTTCTGGGTATTCAAAATTTTCCCAAGAAAATCAAGATTTTCTTTCCAAATAAAGACTAAAAAATGAAAAAAAAAAAAAAATCCAAATGAAGCCAAGCACATGGAAACAAGCACAAAAATAAAGAAAATAACTCAGATAGAAATTTCTTTCCACCATTTTTTTTCTCAGTATCCAAACAAAAATCCACCAGTTTTCCAACCATGAAAATCAAGCCCAACTATGAAACCAAGCACCATGAAAAACCTAGCCAAGAAACACTAGGAAAAACCTAGCCATGAAAACGAAGACCTAACCAACCCTTTAAACCCAAATTGAACCATGACAGGTTAGCAAATAAAAAACAACAATCCAAGCACACAAACCGATCTCCAGCCTCAGTAGCACCAATATCAGTTCGACTCAAGGAAATCGTCATTAGTGGCCTCTGACAGATTATTAGCCATGAGGTGGAACATCCTGAGTCGGACTCGGCCTAGTCGTGGTGAGTCACATCGACAAGTTATAAGTTTCAAAGAGCATCTACATGCAAATAACAGAGAGAGAGAGAGAGAGAGAGAGAGAGAGAGAGAGAGAGAGAGAGAGAGAGAGAGAGAGAGAGAGAGAGAGAGAGAGAGAGAGAGAGAGAGAGAGAGAGAGAAGTGTGTTGAGGTTCAAAATTGATCACAATCTAAGGCCCAAAGAAATAACACATTGGACCCGTTTCATAAAAAAATAAAGCTAGAGAAAATAAGAAAAAGTGAGGCTGGGCTCACGTAATAGAGAAAAGAGAAAGAAAAGAAAGAAGAAAAGGGCAAGAGGCCGAAAGGGTTGGGATCCAAAGACCTATGGAAGAATAGAATGCATAAAGCAAGAGAAAGGCCAACCAGGACCAATAAACCAAAAAGAGCCCAATAAGAAGAGCTAGGCCGGGATCCTAAAGTTACCAGAGTCCGGGGATCCCTAGGATGCGCGAAGTAGGATTGAAGAAAATTCAAAAGAGGGATAAAAGACAAAGAACATTATGGTCTCATGCTTCAGACATGCAGTGAGACCAGAAAGTACGAAGCAAAACGTAGGAGCCGTAATTCCAACTATTTGGAGAAAATGACAAGGAGGAGTACAACCAAAAGGCTGGAGAGGTGGAGGAAAAAAGCCAAATAGCTGAAGATCAGCGAACGGAGGAAACCTGAAAATAGAAAACCAGCTAAGGGCTTTCCGCTTGGTCGCACCAAAAGTAAGAAGTTATTAGAAAAAGGGAAATCACTAGCCCCTGAGCAAACTGGCACGGCACGAATTCTGAGGGGCAAAAGGGAGAAATTACTAGTGCCCCGGAACCTTAGAGCTGCGCTATAAAAGGGGGGGGGGGAGATCCATGCTAAAGAGGCATTCAGATTTAGATTCATTTTTGATTAGATTATTCAGGCATTCATTGCCATTTTCTGGATTCTCAGAAAGGATATAGAACCATAGAAAGAACTTTGTAAAGTTAAAAGAAAATAGAGGAACTGCTCCCGGTATCCCAGAGACAGCCACTATAGCACATACTCGGATTCAAAAAATTCAAACTTTGCAAGTCTTCGAAACTTGAATAGCTATCAAAGTCTGTAATTTTTGAACTTAGTTGAACCTTGTATCACGTCTTAGTAAGCACTATAATTATAACTAAGAAAAAATAATAAAATGCCTTTCACTAATGCGAGGATCCCTAACCTTTTTCTTATACTGTATTTTATTTGCTGTGCATTTCCTTGCTGTTGAACTGTCATTCAATACAGTTATTTTCGTTTGTTAGTTATTTGTGTTGTAGGGAGCTTGCTTTGTGCACCACTTGGTTCTTAAACAGCCTTTTAGTTGCAGTGAACCAAGCCCAGTTCACCAAGAATAATTATTTGACCCAAGATCTTTGGGCCACTGTGCTGAGAAAAAAAGGCACCCTTACATTTTGGCAACTTCACTGGGGACTGGGTAAAGAAAAGGGAAGAAGCAATCCCTTCGCAGAGCATGCCTCCAAGACCAAGGAACAGCAAAGGTGCTAATGTGCCACTCGCGGCCTTTGAGCCAGTGGGAGAAAATGAGGTGGCCTCCAGACAAAGAGGCGAGGTGCCCCTAACAGAACAGGAGGCCGTGTCAGAGCAAAGGAATGCAAGGCAGGAGCTAGACCCCATGGCTTAAATGACTGCAATGTTGAAGGATTTGCAGCGAGAAGTCCACCTTCTCAAAGAAGGCAAGACTTAAGAAGTCAGAGACAATGCCCCCCCTGTGGGCAACCAAGATAGAACCCAGCCAAAGGGAGGGTCAGCAGTGGGAGGAGGAACTAACCCCCAATACCTAACACTGGCAGATGTCAGTGCCCTTCTGGACCAAGAAAGGGAAAAACTTTCTGGGATCCCTAGGCAATTTTCTCGGGATCCCTCATTCCCACCAGAACTCCTCGGCAAGCCATACCTCAAAAGATATGAACCACCAAAGTTCCATCAAATGGGAGCGCTGTAGAACACATGAGTAGGTTTATCCATACCATGTGCCTTTATGCTGGAGATCGAGAGCTGTGTTTAAGAGAGTTTGCGAAATCCCTAATGGACAGAGCATACACTTGGTACACCACATTGAGTCCTGGGTCCATTAAAACCTGGGACGAGATGATGGAAAGATTCTTTGCAAAATATTACCCCGGTGAGGACAAGGTCACTTTCCGAAGCCTCGAAATGGTAAGATAGAGGCCTAGAGAGGATCCCGTCCAGTTCATCAAAAGATTTAAAGATGTGTCCCTAGATTGTTATGGGGGTCATGAAGAGAAAGAACTCGTAGAACTTGCATATCCAACATGCTTTTCGATTACAGACTCAACCTCAAAAATCTATGTATCACACAGTTCGCTGACCTGTTACAGAGAACTAGAAGGACGACATAAACTATGAGGACAAAGAGGATACCAGCATCCCAAGCTGTGACAGCATTAGTGGGAGAAAAAAAGGAAGAGGCCTGACGGAAAGGTGTTCAAAAAATCACCGGTGATCCCATGTACTACAGAAGAGTTAAACCATGTCCTGGACAAATGGATCAGGGATGGAGTGGTTAGGCCATTCACCGTGTCTAGGCCACCAACGGAGGAAGAAAGAAAAAATCCCTTATTTTGCAGAATTCATAATTATGTCAAGCATTCCACCAAGGATTGTTGGACCCTCCGCAGACTTTTTCACAAGAAGCTAAGAGAAGGAACCCTGGAGCTCACTTAGAAGGAGCCAAAAGTACAAAGGAACCCCTTGTCCAACCACAAAGGAAAGGAGGTGGTGTTTGTAGTAATCCACGGGAACCCAGCAGAAGCAGAAGAACCAGAAGGATCCTTCCACCCAAGCACAGTCAGGACCCTTCAGAAGAATCCCAAGTTCAAATTATTATTCAACCAGCTGGGATTTGGACTAGAAGAAAGAAGGGTGGCCACGGAGTCTCTCATGACTATAGTAGTAGATTCAGGAATGGAATGTTTCACAGCAGAATCACATGCTAGTCGAGCTTTCCTGGAGACAACCAATGCCAAAACTTTCACTAATGAAGACATGGAGGTTGAGCATCCAGACTATGTAGACCCTTGTATCTAATGGCCACCATAAATGGTGTCCAAATCAGAAGAGCACTGGTGGATACAGGGGCGTCACTCAACCTCATAGCCTTGAGCACCCTGGAAGTCGTAGGCCTAGCTGGAAGGAGGATCCTGGGGGCTCCCATAGAGATAACCGGATTTGGAGGATCAGCAGAATCAATCGAGGGATACGTACAGCTGGCCTTAAGAGTGGGGCCAATAGTATCCTTAACTAGATTTCATGTAATCAACTCAGAGGTGTCCTACCATGTACTGCTGTGATGACCATGGCTTCATAAGCACCGCCTAATACCGTCCACGTACCATCAGTGTGTTAAGGGGAGATTGAATGGGAAGCCTGTAAGGATCCCTACCAACCATAACCCTTTTAGCCAAGGAGAAGTAAACTTTGTGGAAACAATGTTCTATGATGAGCTAGATCCTGACGATGAGAGTCTCATGCCAGGGACCCGAGGAGCACCCATCTTGGAAAAAGAGGAAGGAGGAGGTACTCATGACTTAAGAGACCTCCTGAAGAGAAAAAGACAAAAGAAGGAGCCTAGCACCTCAAGATCTCGGGAATGTGTAGTAGTACGGGAACCCGGGGGAAGATTGATTTACCACTTATGAGGGTGCGCGAGGCCTGAGTGCATCGTGCAGGAGGGTCTCGGACCACCAAAATGTATAGTAGCTTAAGAGGAAGTCCTAGAGGAACCAATTAAAAGGACAAAAATCCAGCTTGAGGAGGAATTGAAGGAAATAAACTTGGGAGCTGAGTTGGGATCCCAGAAGCCTGTTTTCATCAGTAGTCAGTTGGCAGCACAAGAAAGGGAGCCACTGGTATCCTTGCTCAAAGAATACACGGATGTGTTTGTATGGACCTATGATGAGATGCCTGGTCTGGATCCTGGGCTGGTGGTCCATGCTTTCAATGTAGACCTAGGAGTCAAGCCAGTAGTACAACCAGCTAGGGTCTTTCACACTGATGTAGAAGCTCAGATAACCCAAGAGGTCAAGAAGCTGCTAGCAGCTGATTTTATCAAGCCCATTCAGCATCCCAAATGGCTTTTCAACATAGTACTTGTGAAGAAAAAGAACGGCCAGATTTGTTGCTCTGTGGACTTCCGCAATCTAAACATTGTCATTGCCCTTCACCTCCTCCACTTCCTCCACCACCATCTTAGGTGCCTCATTCGGCGGCATGAACTCATTGGCATTGTCCTTCACCTCCCCCACTGCCTCCAGCACCACCTTAGGGGGCTCCTTCAGCATAGATAACTCATCTTCATCGTCATCGTCCTTCACATCCTCCACCTCCACCTCCACCTTAGGTGCCTCCACCAGCAACTCCTCACGCTGTGACCTTATGAGATGCTGCAAATGCGAGGCGTAATAACAATTAACCAGATTTGGCAATTGCACAAGCTCCTTCTCGACCATAAACCAAATCAAACTAGCCCAATCCACCTTCTCAAAATTCCCTTCCTTAATCACCTTGGTCCAATTCAACACCTCATTCAACATCATCCACGTATCCTCGTGCAAAAGAATCCAATTCGATGAAATGGCAGGGAAGGGATTGCCAGAGACGGCAAAGGCAATGACGGCGTTGAGCCGTCGGATTCCGAGCCGGACTTTGCTTCCGGTGGTGCTGGTGCTCGGGATCGTGCTGCCGTCATATAATGTTTCATATCAAATTTCTGATTTGCTAAATAATTTGAGATGTCCTACTATGTCTGATTACAGATGGTATCAAGATGTTTTCCTTTCTAGAGTAATGCAACGGAAAGATTGTTTCAAGCCTTATTGGAAAGAAAAGTTTATTGATGGTCTGCCTCTTATCTGTGCTCATAAGGTAAAACAAGAATTAATGGGTAAAAATGATTCTATTGATTATGATAATTTAACTTATGGTGATATTCTCAACACTATTAAAAAAATTGGAATTAATATGTGCAATGATGAAAAACTGTTAAAACACCAATTAAAAAATAAAAGAAAAGCTAAATATGAAATAGGTAATTTTTGTGAACAATATGGTTTGCCCCCAATTGCTCATTCTCGGAAAAAGGGTAAAAAATATGATAAAAGTCACAAAAATTATAAAAAACACAGAACTAATTTTAATAATTTTTATGCTAAAAAGAAAAATGTTTCTAAAAAACATGTAACCAAAGATCAAGTAAAGGTAAATGTTTCAACTGTGGAAAACCTGGTCATTTCAGTAAAGATTGCAAACAAAAACCTGGTAAGTTAAAAAATAAGTTTAACATGCTAAACATTGATGATAATGATTAAGAAGAATTATTCAGAATCCTTGAATCAAACAATTTGTCTGATTCCTTGGAAGATGATTTTTCTTCTTCAACTAATTCTTGCTATCATTCTACTGATGAATCTTCTGATTCTCCTAATATTAAAATTGGTTGTAGAGATTCATGTTGTAATGTTATTAACTCTGTTAATACTCTCACTAAAGATGAAGAAAATAAAAATTTGTTGATTAAATTGATAAGTCAAATTGAAAACCCTGATTTATAAAAAGAATATTTGGATAAGTTTAAGAACAAACTTGTTAAAAGAAGAAACTAGTAAAAAACTTAAATCAACCATAAGTTTTGAAGAAACTTTGGAAAGATTTAATAAAAAGAAATCCAAAGATTTAACTGTTAATGATCTTCAACATGAAATTAATACCGTTAAACAAGAGATAAGTGAATTAAAAAATGAATTTAAAAATATGAAAAGTGATAACCATAATCTTAAACAAGAATTGTTAATGTTAAAAATTGATAAAAATATTGATCAAAATAAATCTGATAATGAACAAGATGAGCACATAGATGGAGATGAATCCAGTCAACATGCTCTTCTTTCTGATAAAGGTAATGTTGTTGATGATCCTTAACTTGCTCTTGTTAATAACATACTTCCTCCAAAATGGTTCACAAAAGTTAAAATTGTTATTTCTAATAATTATTGTTTCATTGTTATTGCTATGATTGATTCTGGTGCGGATAAGAATTGTATCTAGGAAGAACTGATTCCTTCAAAATATTTTGAAAAATCAATTGAAAGAATAGTTTCCGCTAATGGTACTCAAATGAAGATTAAATATGAATTGAATGATGCCCATATTTGTTATGATAATGTCTGTTTCAAAATACCTTCTTCTTGTAAAAAATATGACTGATAAAGTGATTCTTGGTCTGCCATTTATAAATGCTTTGTATCCCTTTCTTGTTGAACATGATGGAATTACTACTGATCCTTTTGGACAGAAAGTAAAGTTTGAATTTGCTTCAAAGCTTGAAATTGATATTAATAATGCTTTAGATCTGTCTTACGCTTTTCCTACTAATAAATTTGTTCATGAACCACGGATGAGTTTGTATTTCACAGACAATTTTCAAGGTAATGCTAGTAGTGCCAAATTGTCAACTATTACGAATCACTCTAATATTCTTAATGATTATTTGCAGGAATCAGGCAATGATGCATGGATAAATACCACTAATAAGTGGGATAATAATAATATCTATACTTATACCACTAGTAAGTGGGTTATTATGGCCTCCTCGGCTGAGGGGAAAAACAAGGGAAAAGCTCCTGTACAGGACTATTCCCAGAACAAAAGGCTCTCAGCGGGACAACCTTTTAATATGCATGAAGGCGCATCTTCTGGGGTAAAACCCAGTGGATCAACATCCCTTCAGGAATTTGTTCTGGCAACGGTGACTTATTCCAGTGGTGATATGATGATTGCTTTACAGGAAGTCTTATCCAGATCCTTACAGTTTCATAATGGAGTCTATAGTGAATTACCAGATTCCATAAAATTTATTCTTGATAATCTCTATGCTGCTTTTACTAAAGACCACTATTCCTTATTTGAAAAAACCCTCCAAGCTCTCGAAATCCAACTTGTTAACCTTACTGCTCAAAATGAGGCTTATATGAACCACTATGCCAACCTTATTTCCGAAACTAACCCTGTTTCAGAAGATGATCTTGTTCTGGATAATGAGGCTCTTAGAATTCATCTTGATGCCTACATTAGTCAACTCTTTGGCAAAGAGGATATCCATTCAAAGGATAAAATGACTTTAATGGGCACTGATTATGCTAGATTGAGTCTTAAGGCCCAATCTCAATTGAGAAGTGCTTTTGCCAACTTTCCATTAGATATACAATCTCGTATTCTGAGTAGCAAGGCTATGTTTAGGTCTTTCGACCTATGGTTCAAATGTTTCAAGAAACTTGTTACAACCACTATTCTTGATCCTGATGAACTAGATGAAGGTGATAATGTGTTTATCCAGTTGGACTGGGAAGTACATTTTGGGAGTACTCTAAGAGTGTATGAAAAGACACACCCATTTCTTGGTCTTTTAATTAATTATGATGATGGTTCAGTTGTTGCTGATGATTCAGATGAAGATGATGATAGGGATCCTAATTGGCTTTCCCAAATGTTCGAATATGGCTTTATTAGGTTCCTAAAATTAACAAGCCATTGCCAAGCCAGCCAGCTTCCACAAATTATTCAGGATGCTATTAAAGGATTTGCAAGTCCTTTTGTTTCCATCAGATGCTGGAGTACTTTGCCAAAATAGGAAAGAGATAACTGGATGAATGTCCAGCCTTGAAAGCACCTTATTCTCATCAATGGTCATACTCACCAAGGACAATGGTTTGAAGGAAATTCTCACTTGTCCTTCAAGAATCCTTATGCTCTTGCTGAATGTTGGAGAAATTATTTTAACCAAATTATTGAAATTGCTCAGAATTTATGGAAGGATTATCATTTCATGGGTAGCACTGATAGAATTTCTATCTTTGGTCCCAGGCCTTATGCTGATGCCATTGCTCACTTACGGATAACTGATCATTGTGATCCAAGAAATCTTCTCATCCCAGGGAGAAGACCAGAGTTTGAGCCTATTTTATATTATGGATTCTGTAATCAATATGCTATTTACCATGACCATCCATGTGATTCTCCACAAGGTCCTTTTGATCCATTTGATGGATACCCATCCGATGCTCCTTCTACTGATTCAATTTGTGACACTATTGTTCTCACTGATAAAGTTATTTTCTTGATACTCCCACTATCAGGAACTGTTTTAGTCAAGATTCTACTGACCTCTTGCAGCTTATTAATGATTGGTTCTCTATTTGTCTAGTCTCCTCAAAGGCTAAAAATGTTGCAATTTTCGAATAATGCCTGACAAGCCCATGCACTTACTGTGATATTCCTGTGCAAGGCCATGCGTCTAACAAAATTGGGGTTCTTTATTTCTGATGACTCCCACTTTTGGTGGACAAAAGGACAACATGGTATGCACAAATATTCTAGTAGCCTTAATAGCCATAAAGCTCCTACTCCTACATGCTCCACTATTTGTTCTTTTTGCTTTTTGTCATCTCCAAGTTAGAAATTCTTCTTTTGACTAAGCCAAAATTGCTGAAGATTTCAAGACAAAAAGTGGGAAAAATTACTGTTCATGGATTACTGTTCACTTTTTACTGTTCATGACACTGTTCACTCCGAATTTTGCCTATTTAAGGGGGGCTGTCCCTTAAGTAAAAATCAGAACTTGTTCTCAGAACTTTTCTTAGAGAGAGTTTTCCTCCTTAGAAGCATTCTTTGAGAGAGTTCCTTGTTTCTATTACTACCTTGTTTATTACTTTGTTCCTACTACTACCTTGTTCCTACAAACCTTGTAACTAGGATTAGTTCAAGCTTTGTAACTATTAACCTCTACTGTTGAGATCTTGTATTCACTACTACTACTGTAAGTGTTTTGTACTACTTTCAATAACAAGTATTTTTAGTTTTATGTTCATTATACTACTTATTGCTACCGCCACCATGGAGGATTACCGCCATACCAGACGGTTCTAAATTGCTTTTATTTACTTTGAATTATTTTGTTATATATTGCTTGGTCGGTTCTACTGCCCTATTATTATTCTAACTTGTGCTTATATTACTTTGTATTGATGTGAAAAATTGTGTTAACCATATTTTATTTATACAAATATAATTTTATATAAATAAAATTATTATTTTATTTATATAAAATTATATTTGTATTGACATGAAAAATTATGTTGACGTGAAAAATTGTGTGAACTTCAGAGGTTTCGGTTTTATATATATATAGATTAGGAAAATATTTTACACCCTCACGTGTGTTTGGATGCACATGTAAAATATTGTCAACTTGAAAATTAGTTCCTTTGACTGCAAAATAGAGCCCTTTCACCCGTAAAACCATTTACAGATCTCTCTTACCTTCAAAACCCATTTTTCGGACTCTCACACTAGAAAAGAGAGAGAGAGAGAGAGAGAGAGAGAGAGAGAGAGAGAGAGAGAGCTAGAGGGAAAGTCACAAACTCCGACCACCCACCCCCGAATCCGGTCAGATCACGCCGCCCTATTCCCCTCCACGCATCACTCACGAGTCATGCCAAGCCCAAGTCGAAGCACGGAGAGATTGGCCACTGGTGAAGCCCAGAGCGTCGTCCTTAACCCACAGCCCCGCAGTCATGCATGCAACCATGATTTGGGTCAGATCGTCTACTCACGATCTCGTTGCCGCCACCCATGACCGACCTCGTCACCGCCACTTCTGCCGCCGTCGCCTCTAGATCAAGCCACCCATGACCGATCGCCTCTACCTCTTTCCCGATCTGCCTTTCTTTTTTCCTCAATTGCTCACTCTTTCTTCCTCCCTCTCTCAGTTTGACTGAGGATGACATTGTTTGATGAATGATTTTTTGTTTTGAGTTTTGTTTTTTTAAGTTTATATATTAAAATTTTCTATTATAAAATTTGTTTGGGAGCTGAGAAAATGTGAAAAATTAGTAAAAAATGAGCATTTTTAGAATGAAACCAAACACCTGAAAATATTTTTCAAAGCAATTTTCAAAATGGTACCAAACAATTGAAAATATTTTCCTTTCCCAAAAATATTTTCACTTGAAAATATTTTACATTTAGAAAATATTTTACATTTTGCCAAATACAGCCTTAATCCCACATTAGACGTATGCTAGATAGATATGGATTATATAAAGTAATTATGAGAAGTCTTAATTGCAATTTAATTAGTTGTTTTTAATTATCTTTTGCGTTATTGGGTTTTTATTTTTTTATATTTTGACCATGATTTGTAGATCCTAAATAGCATATAGAAGATGTACTAAAGGTGTGGGAGGGTTTCTTGTCTCGGCCCCCAATTAGAAGGAATTGTTCGCTTTACTTATGGCTCACGGTTTTGCTCAATCCCACATCGGAGAGAGACGCCTTTTAGTGCCGTTTGTTTGGGCGTTTTAAGCCCAAAAGTTGCCTTTTTAAAAAAGCTAGCCCAAGTTTAGTGTTTGGTGAGTATAAAACGCAACTTTTTGGAAAAATTTGCGTTTTGGACGAAGGCATAAACGTGCAAAAAAATTATGGACCTCTAGAGGTCCATAAACAAAAAGTCGAATGCGTGTTTGAATGGTATCCGTTGGGCTCCGCCGAAAAATACCAAATTGCCCTTGATAAATGGCTTCAGTTCTCACGCCTCTCATCTCATCTCATCTCTCTGCTCTGCCCTCTTAATAAGAAATTTCCAAATCCAAACACAAAAAAATCTAAAACAAATTCCCCAATCAGCTAAGGAAAAAAAAAAAAAAATCAATCCCTTGCATGGGTGTTACAGACGATGTGCTAAGAGAAAAGGGGGAAAAAAATGAGGAAGAATGACTAAAGGAGAGCTCTGTGAGTCTGTGGGTTTTGGGAAAAACAAAGAGTAGAAAAGAGTAAAGGAAAAAAGAGGAAAGAAGGAAAAAAAAAGAAAAGAGTAAGGGTATATTTTTAGTAAAGGGAGAAAGGAAGTGCTAAGAGAAAAGGAAAAAAAAAAAAAAAAGAAGAAGAAGAAGAAGAAGAAGAAGAAGGAGAGCTGGAACGTTCTGAGCTTGGAGGAAGTGGTAGGTTGCAAAAGAGGAAAGAAGTAAAAAAAGAAAAGTGCAAGGGTAAATGTGTAGAGGAGAAAAAAAAGGGAAAAAGAAAAAGAAATGTGGTACATGTGTAGAGGATAAAAAAAGAGGGGAAAAAAAGGAAAAAGAAAAAGAAAAAAGGGAAATGGTATCACAATATTTTCACAATAAATTTTAAGTGGTAGATTATTATTAACTAATATTGGTGAGAAAAAAATAATTTTTTTAGAAAGAGAATTTTTTTTTAATAGTACGTTCAAATTAAAATTAGTATCAATTTTTATCACAATATTTTCACAATACTTTCACAATAAATTTTAAGTGGTAGGTTATTATTAGCTAATATTGGTGAGAAAAAAAATAATTTTTTTAGAAAGAGAAAAAAATAATTTTAATAGTATATTCAAATTAAAATTAGTATCAATTTTTATCACAATATTTTTACAATAAATCTTAAGTGGTAAGTTATAATCAGCTAATATAGAGAAAAATTGATTTAAGTATGATGAAGTAGTTGATTTAAGTATGAACCAAACTCACATCAAAAAAAAAAAAAAAGTATGAAATAAACTCCCTTATATATACATTGTCATTTTTAGTAATTTTCCCCTCAAACTGCCACTTTTATAAGGGTTAGCCGAACATTCAGTTTTTTCAAAAAAACATTTTTTAACAGCTTTTACCAAACACTCAGCTTTTTGAAAATGCACTTTTTCATTATGCACTTTTTGAAAATTCTACTTTTTTATTATGCACTTTTACAAAAAGCTGAACCAAACTCACCCTTAATGTGAGAGGGTTTCTTGTCTCGGCCCCCAATTATAAGGAATTGTCCGCTTTGCTCATGGCTCACGGTTTTGCTCAATCCCACATCGGTGAGAGACGCCTCCCACTCATGCCTTATAAGCCTTTGGCCTAAGGATGAGTGTACCACTACTACACACAAATGGTATCTTCTAAAAAAGAAAAGATGTACGCAAATTCTTCTAGAAATAAATGAACTAAATTACAATTTTAACTCTCAAAACTTGTGGTTGTTTTCATTTTGGTCTCTTAAGTTTGAGATTTTTTTATATTTGTTCTTCAAGTTTGATTGTGTTTTCAAAATGGTATTTGCCCATATCTATTACTAACCTAACTATTAAGTGCTAGTAAAATTACGCTGCTTCTTTTCTATTTTTCAGACTCTCTCTTAACGACCAAATTAGTCAAAGACATGAACAAAATGCTCATGTTGAAAAAAAAAAAATCAAACTTAATAGATAAAAATGAAAAATATTAATTTTAAAGAACTTTAATGAAAATAACTCCCAACTTTAAGAATCAAAATTATATTTTAATTTAACATATATATTATATATGATTATGTAGTTTGAAGTTTGAACATGGCACCTCTATGAAAAGCTTAGGAAATGGAACTAGCTCAATAGGGCATTGGCTAAATCCCCCTCTATAAAGCATGATTTTTTGATGAACATGGTTATTTAGGTCATTGGGTTTACTAGTTCAGCGATGCTTGACATTTTATAGAATTAAGTATAATCCCAAGCACACCTAATAAATTATCATCCTTATTTCTTCCTTCTTGACAATTTGAATTTGTTAAGACTCTTATAGCTTAACTGAGACCTTTTGGTTATGTAGTTTGAAGTTTGAACATGACACCTCTATGAAAAGCTTAGGAAATGGAACTAGCTCAATCGGGCATTGGCTAAATCCCCCTCTATAAAGCATGATTTTTTGATTAACATGGTTATTTAGGTCATTGGGTTTACTAGTTCAGTGATGCTTGACATTTTATAGAATTAAGTATAATCCCAAGCGCACCTAATAAATTATCATCCTTATTTCTTCCTCCTTAACAATTTGAATTTGTTAAGACCCTTATAGCTTAATTGAGATCTTTTGGTATTTCTAACCTATTGATTTTTTTTTTAAATACTTTTCTTTTTATACAATGTGAATTTTTCAAAATTTTGGTAGCAAGGCAAACCTAATATTATAAGATTCAGGGCATTAGTAATGGTAATAATTTTCTCTTCTTGGACTCACACGAAAAATAATTTATATTTATTGTAATTCTTAATAATTACATTAAAAAAAATTCATTCACGAAAATATACCGTAAATGAAAAAAAGTTATATTTTTAGGCTATTTGAGAGACTTTTTTTTTCTTTGAATAAAAATAATTACGTATTAAGAAAGAAAAGCTATACAAAAGCAAAGGGGCATACCCCACAAAACAAAAACTAGCGCCTTCAAAAACTTTCAAGTTGTATGAGAGACTACACATCATGAAGAAGAGTTTTGGCATCAACGGGAGGGAAAAAAGGAAAAAAATTCTATGTATGAATTAGGATTAACAAATATCTAGAGACATAACCCAAGATCTTTGAAGCCATCTATTTTCCTAGGATGGCTGAAAACCTGGAAAAGTACTAATCCTAGCTCTAACATTAGTGATCGTACATTCATTTCTAGCACTAGCTTTAAAAATTCTTGAATTCGTTTCTTGCCAAATAGCATAGATAGTTGTGGCTAACATACTCTAAATTCCATTTGTGAGCCTCCAGTGAGAAATCATAAATTTATGCAAAAAAATTAAGTGGGAAAACAACTTATTCTATAAAAAAAAAAAAAAAAAAGTCATTTAGGAAAAAGGCCTATGTTAGTCAATTATTTATCATCAATTGGCCTATTTGACTGTTAATTAAAGCTGTTCAAAAGTTCTCAGAACTGTTACAATATAAATTATCTGACAGCCTAACAATATATTTTACTCAGACCCGAACTAATGGGTAATTATTTATATTCTTGCTTGGACACAGTTGGATATCAATTTGAGTTGGCTCTGCTTGGTTTCGAATGAAAATTTTAGGTATCATTGGAGGTAGAAAGCTACTTGGGTCGAGTTTGCACTATGTTTTACTACCACCCAGAACCATCTCATTTCCTTTTTCTAAACTTGTACAGGAAATTTATCCCAGAAATTTATGCTGAAATTCCGTAACCATGATGTACATTTGCACAGGAAAAGACAGGGTTAAAGGTGTTTTTTTTTTTTTTTTAGGTTGTTGTTTTGAGTAGGTAATTTGAAAAAAACTTCATCATGAATGGATATACCGAAGGTCATAAAGCCACCCAATTACATGAATTTGGGGTTCTAGAAGCAAATAGCATTAGCAACTACATAACTTTCAAGAACTGCTATCAATGGGCTCGATAAATTGCAAATTTGGGGCCACAGAAGGTAGCAAGAATCCTAAGAAAAGCACTAGTTTTTACATTGGCAACCTAAACAAATTCAGTCCACAGGATTTACCACTAAACAACTACACTCATAAAGGTGTAAGCAATGAACAGGCAACTTAGAATAGTAAGAGACCATGGAACTCTTTTTTTACTCATGCAGGCCACAAACAAATAGGAACTTGATGTGTAATCATGCTGAGATACTCAGGTTGGTTGCTTTTGTGGCAATTGGACTAAGACTCATATGATGTTTGAGTGTGACAAGCTCAATTGAGTGGGAGCTGCACCATAGCATTGTATGTGCTATAGCCAACCAATTAAGGGAGTAATTAGAAAGATCCCTACTCCGTCACTATGTGAGCCCTAATTAACCATTGCATAGTCCATTTAGTGCCCTTTTCAACCCAAAACTATGTTATGAAGTGAATGTTTGATGGAGTATGTAAAAAACCCTCTCTAAATAGTAACTATCTTTTCATTGATTGAAAAATAAATACAATGAATGAATGAATACAAAAACACACTCTACCTATCCTTATATACATAGTTATGTACAAAAACAGAATAACTACTTCTCCGGATTTTATGGAAAAGTTGTTACAGCTAAACACTACCTAGCTATGACACTTGTACATCCACTTGTAACCATCTATCCACTCGGCATCATTCCTTGTATAGAGTGTATGATCTGATTGTGATAAGGAATAGACTCCAACAAGTCTTCTAAGTCTACATTACTCAAGCTTGCATCTCTGTTTGGCCTCTGATACTAGGATGCACTATGTACTGCATTCAATTGCAATCGTCCTTGCTCCTATGGTGCATGCTGGGCTGCTTCCTGATGCTGTAAGACACGCTGAGCTGCACTGCCCAGCAATTCCCCCTGACATTGAGTGCCTTATTACATGCTTGCATACTTGTTGCTGCTGAAGACATGCATTTGACTTAGCATTGCTTTTAACAGAGTAGGTATAAGAAAGCAGTCAAGTGTGAACGAATTTACATAAGTGTATGGGGAAGATTATTTAGAACACACTATTCATTTTATGGCTCATAGCTCAGGCAATTATAATGAATCTATTGTTCACATAATCATTAGCATATTATATGGTACGGGATTAAGTATTAGTTTTAGTTTTGAACTCATGAGGGATTAAAGAAACTTGGTCGAGTGTGATCAATTAATCTGGGGCATTGACTAGATATTAGGTGTAATGTACTATGTTAGTTTATATGGTAACTTAATATAATACTCCTAACCTATACCTTCTTGTCAGGTCACACGTTCCATTTTCTGTATGAAGAGAGGATTGGACAAGAGATTGAGAGGAGCCAATTCTGCCTGTAGTACCCAACATAAATGAGTGGGAGATGATAGAAATTGGATTGGGTTTGACCCAACCCATAACCCATGGCCCATGGATCATCCACATGAGTTTACATTTAAACTGATTGATCTTGATATGAGTTGTCAAGATCAATAGTGGAGTAAATTAAACTTAGTGGTTAAATACTTTTAAGGACCACTCATCTGATAGTGGGTGGATGTATAATGATATTTAAATATGCTGATAGTAGTTAAAAAACTAATCACTAATAGTGAATATTGTAAGAACAAGGAACATACGTATAATTTTGTAAGTGCTCTCTACTTTGTCTATCTCTCAATATGCCATGTGTTCATGCTTTCAATCATTATTTTTCACCCTAACAATATCAGATTACTAGTAGTTGGTACTATATCACAGTCAATATAGTATGGTATGTAATAATGCTCTCTCTCATATGTAAGAGGATTTTAACCCATAGGATTCAATCCATAATAGACATGATTTACCATTAGCTATGACTCTTGTCTCCATATACTGATCGGTAACTTGTGCAATGCGCAAAAAAGTTTAATATAAGATAATTTTTTTCTACTCTTTTTTTATTCTTTTACATAGATATGAAATTTCATAATTATAGTAGTTATTAATAGACATTTATTATAATTGTGTGTGTTTAAGGAATTATATAGTCTACTGTTTAAAGAAAATATGATGTATTAAGATTCTAATAGATGGTTTAAATATAAAATAAAATTTAAATTCAATTTTAAAATATATATTAGAATAATAACATGTAAAAGTATAGACATTGTCACGTATATTGGTGCCAAACTGCCACCCTATCCTCCACCATAAAAAGATAAACTTGAGCAACTGATTTCATAATTGGAATAAAAAGGCCTTGAAATATTATGCATTACAAGAATTAATAAAAGTTTTACACTTTTTGAATAACATGGTAGTAATTGTACGGTGTACCTGCTGCTGCAAGGGTAATACAGATTTGAATGAATTGACCAAAAAGAAAAACAGAGGGAAATTTCAATTGAATAATCATCTTGAAATATTCCCATTTCTCAAATTGTTAGAGACCTTCACATGGGCCATGGGATCTTTCTTCTTCTTTTTCTTGAAATGTTTAGAGGCAGCTTTCAAAGCCTTAGTCCAAGCCTGTAATGAACAAGGTAAAATATTATAAGAAAAATGCTTTTTTGTTTTTATTTCTTTTAACCAGGTGATGAACCAAAATAAATTGCACTCAATAGGATGGTTTGAAACCGAACTGTTTAAAGAATCGTAAAGAAAAGTTAAAGATTTTTAAGGTCAGACCGATATCGAATCAAAATTGGCCGTGATAACGTCATAATTAATTTTATAATTATAATCCAAATAAAATTGAAAAAATAACCAAAATAGTCCAAATAAATATAGAATTCCACATCATTACAGAGTTGGTTTTTAATGAAATAGTTAAATATAAAGGGTACTTAACAACTAGATTACTAGTGGAAATGGAAGATAGGGCCCAAATGAAAATATCCCTTAATTTTAAATGTTCAAAGTGTATTTTAGTCTAATTTTATTCTTAAAATCTATATATTTATCTGAGTCCATTAACTTTATTCTTCTTTTTTATTTTTTTTTACAATAAAATTTATTTTGTTAGTTTATTTGTTAAGGTACAACTTTTTAAAGTATCAATAATTAAATAAATATGTTTTTAGCAAAATGCTAGTCCAAATGTACAAAGTTTAGGTTTAAACTCTATATCATTTTTCATGTATACAATTTTTTTTTTCCTTCTTTTGTGGAATTATTTGACTAGTAGAGACTATAGAGTATTAAAATTAATACATTGTTACAAATTTAAGGATTCAAAAGGTAAATTTAAGAATTTATATATTATTCAACTTTTTTTATTTTTTATTTTTTAGTGTTTTCCTTTTTCTTTTATTAGTATTGAAAGAAATACAAAAAAAAAAAAAAAAAAAAAAGAGGTTAGAAAGTATGTTGAAGGTTTTTTTAATTTTAAATTTTAAATTCAAGTCATACCAAGTTGACTCGACCAATCAACGACTGGTAAGAGTCCTCGAGTTAACCTATGTTCGACTGGATGAAACCTGAGAGAGTCCCTAACTACTTTATACTTATAGCGAGAGTGAAACTGCTGTTATAATTGATGGAAGATGCAGTAAATAGGGTGGATAAGATGAAACATGGGCTTGCTCTAGAAACTTTAAACATTGACTTCGATCCTCATTGTTGTTGAGATTGAGAAGCTGCAAAGCTATAACTTTGCCGAAGATCTTTTCCTATAGAATTTGATTTTCTTTTTTTGAGTCAACAAAGCTTAAATTTATGGTAAAAAAAAAAAAAATCAGTTAACAAAGATTTCTGTCTGAAATACAACATCCCTATATTTTAGAAGATCTTTTCCTCTAGAATTTGATTCCTGTTTTGAGATTGACAAAGCTCAAATTTGAGAAGGGAAAGGGGGGGGGGGGGGGGGGGGGTTGGGGGGTGATCAAACTCCTCAATATGAAAAATCCTACTTTTTTTTCTTTTACAAAAAAAGTTTTTTTTTAATATTAATTTTCTAGATTCTGTTTAATTAAAAAAATTAAAATATCAAAATATTCAAAACTACATCATATTTGGGGCATCCATCAATGCAATTTGGGCAAATGGTGACAAAAGGACTTCAATGAATAAAACTTATAGGGCTGAAATGAGTGTTAAAAAAAAATGGTTAAATGACCGAATTAAAATTTGGCCTTTGTAATTTAGCCAATATTTAATTATCAATTGGAATGCACATTAAAATAAAAGAGACACATTTGTTTATATATTAGTTGTTCACTAGATAATTGTGTGTACCTTTTATGATATTGTAATTAAATACATTTAACTAAGGGTCCAGTTAATGAGTGCTCTTGGACATTTATTAATAAACCATTATAGAAAAGTTCTAATACTATTTTTATGAGAAATATAAAAAAAATTTCAAAAAAAAAGTTTTTTTTTTCTCATAAAATGTTTCTAAAGATATTTCCTAAATCAATGCCCTTAGAGCATCCATTAACTTTTTCCCTGTAACTAATAAGACATAAGAAGCCCAAATGTTAGTAATAAGGAAAAGGCCGACTTCACAATTCATGAGACGTAGCAGCAAAGTTTACTGAACTTTGAAATTTTGGTCAAATTGGGAGCACATGATAAATAGGCAATGTTTAAAGCTAAAATCTTCATGGTTCACTTGAGACAGAACAAAAATGCAGAGTTTAATGACTAGGTGGCTGAGATGGCAGAGAGTTTAGTTGTAGTTATGGTGGGTCTCAGGTTTCAATCTTACTATCATAAAATAAGAGGGTACATATTTTGGGGTGAGTTTGTGTGTGTGTGTGCGCGCACATACATGCGTATGATGATGATGATGATGATGATGAACAACAACAGAATTGAAATTCAAATGCTGTAGTGATGACGACAATTGGTTCCAACAATATAAGAGCAACAAAACTGAAAGTAGCACCTTAAGCAGACAAGACATACTGATTGAATGCAATCCCCACAAAGAAGAATCCAAGTATCTGCAAATGATTGGCACTAAAAATTGTCAATAGAGAAATGAAATGACAAACTCAAAAGAACTACGAACCTGTCTACTTCTACCACACTCGATTAAAACCTGAAGTATTTTCGACTAGCACAGCTTTGTTTTAGGAAGTATGCATGCACATGTATTGACTAAGCAAAATAATTAGAATGCAATCACAGAATTATAAGATTTTCAACATAATAATAAGCACAGAAATAGCTACTGTACTGTTGTAAATTAAATCATGTTAGATACCATGCTGATGATTACAAATAAAATCGACAAACAGAAATAAAATTCAATCACAAAGATTTTTTTTTTGTACGAGCAACTTGCAAAAAAATAAAGTGTCATTAATGAACAAAAAAACACTCATTATTGGCATGATTTTGTGAAATATGTAGATTCAAGTTTAGAGATATGAGGTGGATTGACAAAACCTACCTAAGAGATCAGGATTGACAGACTAATGATCTTTCAACAGCTGTTCGTATCAATGAACATCGATATATGATCAAACTGATTGGAATATCAGTTAATAAAAATTGTTTGGCTTGAAGTTTATAATCCCTGAAAAATCTAAATATCCCCAATTTTATTTTGTAATTCCCAAAGAACTGAGGCCTGCAAATTTTATTCACAGTCCATTTTCCTTTCACATTTCAGACCTATATGAAAAACTTGTAAAAATGTAAAATGTGATTAATTCATGTATTCATTATATGTTCAAAGAGCCTAATGAACAAAAAGATTGATACGATATTAAGAGCTTTGAAGAGAAGGAAGTATGGAAGAATATTTTTATTTAATATTATGAATGCTCTATAAATTAGAGAAAGTTATACCATTTGATTATGCTAATTCAGAATTACAATATAGCTGTCTCCACTTGAAAAACCAAATTTAGACCCCTACGTGACTAACACTGCAGAATTATCAGATATAAAGGTCAAACACATCGGTTAAACCAACCCACAACAAAAAAAATTATATTTTACCACAGTTATTCATAAACCAAATCAGTTGAAGCATTAAAGAATAATGAAGTAGAAAACCATGGAAGAACCTCTTCAATGGAAAAACCACACCGAGGACACAAACAAAGCCATAGAAAATTCAATATTAAAGGAACAATTACAAATTGTCACGAGTCACAAAACTTTTGTACCCCAGACCCTCTGTGCAGCCTCAGAAAATAGAACCCACATAAACCCCCCGTTAGGATAGAATTTTGACATCTGTGAGATCTGTAAGCAAGCCAAACAAACTGATTGGGTATAAACAATCCCTCAAAGCCAAAGAAGAAACCAAGAATCTAAACTTAACATGAAGAGCTAAAAATGCTCCATCACAAGAGAAAACACAATCAGTAATATTATATATTAAAAAAAAAAATCAAATATTAGGGAACCTCACAGTCACAATCACACAGTGGTCCTCTTGGACTTGGATTGAATGGGTCCTCCACATGCAGTACCAAATGGGCATCTGAAGCCACCATTGCCATTGCTATTACCAATTAGCAACAAAAAAAGACAAAACCCATTCAGACACTGATTCTTTCACAAACAAATCCCACAACACAATTTCATCTCTCATGGGCTTGTTGTACCCAACCTTAAAATTCATTCAATAAATAAAATAAAGCCCATCTTGTATTGACCAAAATTTATTCATTATTTACCTCTGACTATACACCTTGTAAAGGAAAAACCCAACCCCATTAAGTATTAACCATTGAAACCAAACAAATTTAAAACAAAACCATACAAAAATTGAAACCGCATCTCCTCCATTTCTGCCAACGCTAACTGTTAGGGTTGGTGATCCTCTGTTCCTCTCTCTAACTCAAAACTTAAACTCAAATAAATCCCATTTTCATTGCAATTTGCAAACTCTCTCTCTCTCTCTCTCTCTGATGTATAATAATACTTCCGTTCCCAACTAGTGACAGAGTTTACTAGTTGTACTTGTAAATTGTAATTGAATTAAAAAAATTAAAATTAATATTTGTATTGGAAAAAAGAAAAAAAGGGGTGTCACGTATGAGTAATAAACGTAAAGGTGTGAGGGTAAAATGGGTAATAAGGAAAATAAAACCCAAACCCAAATACCGAACTAGCCGTTATAAGGGTTTGGGATTTGAATGACAATAAACCCAGATGCTCTGTTTTGTTCACTCCGACTCAGAGTCGGAGAAACCCAACACAACCCTAAGTTTGGGTTTTTGAATTATAATAAATCCTTCACTCTCCGACTCACACACGGAGACTCTGTTTTGTTATCACTGACTCTGAGAATAGACTTTCACCCCAACCCCCCAACTAGCCGTTACTATTTCTATTTCTTTATTTACTTTCCACTCTCCTCTACAGCATCAAACCCTTCTCTCTCTCTCTCTCTCTCTCTCTCTCTCTCTCTCTCTCTCTCGGCTTAACCCCACTACAAGAATTGAATTTAATTTCATTTGGAGTTCCTCTCTCACTCTCTTTCTCTAGTCTCTGTTTTTGGTTCTACTTTCTTTATTGTGGTTTTTTTTTTTTTTTAATCTCTGAAACTCACAGAGAAGAGAATTATTTGATCTAAGAATGATGGAGACTCGTTCCTATTCTCATTCATCTCTTAAGAGATTACTTTGTGATGTTGGGTCATTGGATGGACTGCTCAAAGATTTCATGCCTGAGAATGGAAAAGATGCAATGGACTTGCTCAGTCAAAGGGTTTTGATGAAACTCATTCTATTTCACTGCCTCCCCAAGACATCAGATCAAACTCCTTTGCCACTGCCACTGCTCACAGAAAACGATGACACTCCTTTGGAAGAGAAGAAGCTCCAATATCGTTTCAGACCCACTTGGAGCGTCCACCAAAAAAGATCGAATCTTGGTTCTTCTAAACATCATTCCAGTTCCCAATTTCCAAACTTGAACATCAAAAGGAAGCGGTTTTCTCAAGCCACTGCCACTGCAGATCCAGAGAGAGTTTCTCTATTACAAGAAGAACCAAAACCAGAGGATTCTGCTGCGCGCAAGATCATCCCACGAGTCAAGATCATTCCACCAAAGAAACCCAGAGATATGGGAAGCTCTTCTGCTTCGTCCATTGCCACTGCAGATCCAGAGAAAGCTTCTCTACTACAAGAAGAACCAGAACCAGAGGCTTCTGCGGCACCCAAGACCGTCCCACGACTCAGAATCATTCCACCAAAGAAACCCACCCATTTGGGAAGCTCTTCTGCTTCACCCATTGCCATTCCTTATGACTCTGCATCAGTGCTATCTAAAGAAATGTCTCCCATATACAAACCCAAAAGGCAGAGGATCAACCCCACACCCGCATCCAGATTCAACCATCACATTGAAGAAGTTGAAGTTGGGTAGCAGCATCTCCTACATCTTCATCTCTGGGTGGCTAACCGTGGCAAAAAAGAATGAACTCAAGGCAGGCGATATCATACATAGACTTAGTTGGTACAGTTTTTTAGTTACAGTTTTGTTTCATCTTATTTTTCCACTTAGCATGTATACATAGACTCGGTTGGTACAGTTTTTTTGTGTTCTGCCTTCAAACTTTTCGTTTGAATGTGGCATTTTTATCCTCAAGTTGGAAAATTTGAGGTTGGATATATACCAAGTGCTTTTGTAATTTCCTTTTAAATAGAGTGTTATTCTAATATAATAGTCAAGTATGTTCTTCTGTTCATTAGTTGTGTCTGAGTTACAATTTGATGCTTGCTTAGATTGTTGTGGTTCAGTTTGTGTAAGAGAGTATGGTGTTTTAGTTTGTATCTGCTTGTTAGTTCATTAGTTGTGAATGTATGTTTATTCAATGTAATTTCTGATGTGAGAGGAAAAGTAGCTAGCCAGGCTTGAATTAGATATTTCTTGTGGAACTAGAGTGATCTTAATTTAGACAAGTGTAGAGAACATATTATGTAAATTGCACAATTGAATAAACATAGTAATGTCAATTCACCATTGAACTCTGTATATTGTGCATTCAAAATAATATGGGGAGTTAGCAAATTAGACATACTTTAATAGTGCATTCAAAATATATGGAAGTTTGCAAATTAGGCATAATAGTTCAAATGTAAGGATAATATGGAAAGCCAATTAAATAAATGTTTTTTATTATTAGCAAAAGTAAATAAATAGTTTTTGTTTATAGAAATTCTTATATGCAAAAGAACTTGAAGCACGTATAAAGAAATTCTCTTGAAAATCTTCAACTATATTGTTCATCTTTTAATCTTGTTGTACATAGATTTATGTTCTCCTTATATTCTTAATCAAACTATATATTTAAATTTCTTATATATATATTTGAATTACTCCTTTAAATTATTCTGTTGATGAATATATATATTTTGATTTATTTTTGTTTATTTGGATACTGGGACTAAAAAATAAATGAGTTTATAATTATGCGTGACAATTAAATTTGTGTTTAATTTGTTGTCTATTTCATTACTTATTTTAATTAACATTTTCAAAATCAAATCTGTTTTTAAAATTTTCTTCAATAATATCTTATCCGCCTGGATTAAATATTGTGAGACTGATATATTCAGTCTAGACTCTAGAGGGATATTTAGTATTTATACACCAAGAAGTAGACAAATTTGAACCTATGGCATGCCTCACAAAGCAATTAAGGAAACAAATATTTGCAATTTCGGGATGGTAGATAAGAATGCACAAAATACCTCTTCAAAAAAAAAAAAAAAAAAATCACAAAATACAATGGTGAATTGACATTATTATGTAGCCAATTTAAGAAGGCCCCACTTCATTTTACTTTGACAGATAACATATTCACATTATCTTATCATTACAAATTAATTTTATTCCAAATTATATATATATATATACACACACACTTTTAAGGAGATAGGTGAAGAGATTTGATTTAAATTTAATGTATAATCCCTATCCTACATAGCTACCAAGCAAAGTTTGGCGCCTTGTCTTATAAAAAAAATTGGCGCCTTGCTTTTGTTTCCAATTGAAGACTAAAATCTCAGTTTCCTTGTAATTATTGTTTTGATAATAGAAAAATGACACAGCCATTATTTTTTTTTTCTAATATCAACAATTCAACATAATGCTTGACCAATTTAACATATAATAGCATACAGTATATCCACCTTCTCAGTATTACACCAAAAGGAAAAAAGAATGATTACTAAATAATAAACCAAAAAGATATACGGCTGAGGTGTCAAGTTGTGATTATTGTATGATAAAAGTAGTGTTAATGATGGTAGTCCTAAATACACACTCATTCTCATTCTCAATTTCACAATTTACAAACTTGTGCGATTGCAAGTGGTCAACAAATGTAGTAGATCACTATAATGAATGGTGGGCAGAAAGTTTCCATTACTTACAAGTGTATAAGTCAGTAAATTGTGAAATTTGGTGTTCCTAGAATTATCCAATGATAAGCCAAGTGAAAGTGATATTGTAATAATCACTATCTGCCACCTTAACATATTGTGAAAAAAAATTATGAAACTTTTTTATAGAGAAAAATTGTGAAATTTGTTGTATTATAGTATTTGTTGAAAAAAAAAATTATAAAATAACTAATTAAATAACAAGATTAAAAACGTGCAACAATTTATTGGCCAGATTTTCCTTGTTTTTTAAAATGACAGAAGGCTTGTGGTTTTTTGCAAACGCTATTGGCCAGATTGCCTCTGTTTTTTAAAATGACAGAAGACTTGTAGTTTTGCAAATGCTTGTGATTTTTGCGGCTACGACATGCCATAGTTATACCTCCTTGAAATGTGTCACGTCTAGTTATGGTTTTCCGTAATGGTTTATATAGCTATATTATATATTTAAAAGGATTAGTCAAATTAGAATTATACTTCATGTTCATGGTAGTTGCTTATAGCAACGATTCCATTCCCATAAAAAAAAATAAAAAAAAAAAAAAAAAATAAAAAAAAAAAAAAAAAAAAAAAAAAGAATACTTCAAGGTCAAGTGCAATTTTGATGAATATGTGATATGCCTACCAATAATCATCAAGAATCTCTCTAGTGTCTACAATCAAATTCAATGCTAACCAATATGCTACTTATTCATCTCGATATAATAATAATAATAAAAGATAATATCATGGACTATAAGGTAAAGCATCTTGAAAGGTGAGCACTATCCCATACCAATATCAACCAACTGCAAAATAGTGAGAATTCAAGCTTAAAACATGTCTATGAAGAATGAACTTCACTTCGACTTAACCAGGGTCAGTAATTTGTAAGAGAGCAGATTCCAACAGGAATGTTCTAGGATTAGTTTCCAAGCAAACATAGTCACATCAGTTTGGCCACTAAATCCAAAGCAACACTAATTCTGAGATAAAGAGCAAAGAACCAGAACTGGTTATAAGACTCTGTATGGAGCATAGCTTACTCCATTTACTCTAAGACAAACAATTATAACAAACATTTACTCAGGTTATAATGACTTATGTTTGAATGGTTTTGCCGATGTAGACGTGGATGGCATCGACTAACTCTACTGCCTCTGGACCAGGTTCTACCCTTGGTTTCAAGAATTCATGATGGTCACACAATGGTTATTTGAGTGCATCTTGGGCTATTACCTGTATCTCTTTCTGATCAGACAAGTGACATACGTTCCAAATTAATCTCATGCAAGTCAACACAAGTATCACAAGCAGCAAATATACCCTACTGAAGACCAAACTGGCACAATACTAGATCCAGTTGATGAAGCTCCACCATGTGAAAGCATATCAAAGGAGACACCATGTCTTGCCCAGCTAAACAATACTTAGGCAGCCCTGCAATGACATTGTCTGAATATGGCTGCCAGACCACCTATGTATATATGGAACGCCATATCAATATCACAATTTCAAAACAAAACTGCTATAATTATATGATACACAAGTATACTAACCTGATCTGGGGTCTGTGTATCAAGTTTGTGGGTTCCTTCTTTACTGAATCTTGTCACCTATAAACAATGCATGTTTATGAGCAATTATCAAGAATGCTAAAACAGATAATATAGAAAATTGAAATTAAAGCTATACCTAATGCCCAACAGACCTGGAAGGTGTGGCTGTCCAGGCGTCCAGCAGCATCAACACCCACATCAATGTGATGTCTAAATAATTGATGTGGAGCTATATGTGGAAATCTATCTTGTGCCCATAGTTTCAATAAGATGAGGGGTCCTGCAATTGCATTGGCTTGAGATTCAGCAGCATGGCACATTTCTATACAACCATTACAAATTATCATTGTTACTACTATTATGATTACTATATATTTATTACTGCACCATTCTTATTCAAATTAGTATTGGGAATTTTTGGTTCGAGAATTATTATCCTTGATTATTATTGCTACTAGAAAGTAAAATCATATGTTGCCTCTCCACACCTGTGGAGTGATGTGTATCCTGTCTAGTTAACACACTACAATCTGTAGGTCCTGAATCCATAGCTGATAAATCCTGCGCCACCCACTCGATCTATATATCACAACACTTTTAACTTATAATAAACAGACAAATATCATTATAAAAAATCACATAAACAAAACAGTACTTAAAATGAAAATGCATTAAATAATATTGAGAACTGACACCAAGCACTTGTCATGATAATTTACCAATACATTTGTTATTATTATTTTTATCAGCATCATCCTTTTTTACGAGAGTAATTATCCTCAATAATTAATTGCTATTGGAAAGCAAAATCACAATTTGACCCTCCACATATCTGTGGAGCGATTGGTATTATGTCTAGTTAATATGCTGCAATCTACAGGAGCTAAATCCATAACTGGTAAATCCTGTACCACCCACCCAGTCAATATGTCACAACAACTACATCAACAAAAACAACGACAAAGCTTAGTCCTGAAATTTTGGGGTCAGCTATGGCTCCTCAATGTATTAGATAAGGTCTGCCAACACCCCAACAATTATCTGTTATGGATCCATTTATAATAGAGTGCATAAATTTTACGCTGGCCATCAAATTACTGCAACCTTCCTCTTTTTAATAAGGCTTGGGCAGGGGTGGAACTAATTGGAGAAGTTGGGGGCCATGGCGCCCCCCCCCCCCCCCCCCCAAATATAATAAAATTATCCCAAATTTTTTGAAAAAAAATTTCAAAATATATATAGTTGGCCCCCCAAACTTCTCAAATATTAGACTTTTACTCCAAAATTTACCTAAACTTTACAAAAGAAATATAGTTAGCTCCCCAAACTCTTCATATTTCTTGTTTGACTCAATTAAATTAGTTCAACTCTCCCCCACCCCAATTCATAAAATCCTAATTCCGCCCTTGAGCTTGGGACTAATTGTGAACAAAATATATGATACTAAGCAATGACACAGTCAGAGTAATGTCACAACAGACAACACTAGTAATTAAAGGGAAAAAAAAATCTAATGTTATTAAGAGAAATCACATAAAGAAAACAATAATGACAATGCATTAAAAAATATTGACAATTCACATCAAGTACTTGTCATGACAGTTTATCGAAAAAATACAAGTTGTGTGTTTGTGTATTATTAGTTATTACAGATGCATTCTTTAAAAAACATTTGGTTTTAATTTATCTATACTATTATTATTATAATCATCATCCTAGATTAAATATTAGTATTATCGTCCTATATATATTATCACCTATTTTATTTATTTATTTTTTATAATTTCACATCCTAAAAGCACCAACACGACACTCTCAAAGCTAGTGTTTTCAAAGATCAGCTCTTGGCCTAAAAACACTTACAGATTAAAGTGAGCCTTTTTTTTTTTTTTCCTGAGGATTAAAGTGTGAGTCTTTAATCTGTGTATTGACATTAGACACATAATTTAAATTAAAGTTCAAATGCTTGTTTATTATGACATTAGACACATAATCTTAACAACTATAACCATACTATAATAACATTTATCCAATGAAACTTGCTTCCAAACCACACACTAGCAAAAGATAGATTCATCATTCCATGCCCTACGACCTACCAAGCTAGCATATGCAAGACACTATTTCTAGATGGAAAATGGACAAATCTGGTAGTAATGATGATATGTGGTTCTACACCAAGTTCGAAACTACTAGGAAGTATGGACACTTCATTGGGGTGTTGTAGCCGTGTCGTACTTATTGTGTAATATTATAATTTTTCAAAAATTGCTTATGTCACCATGTTGTACCTATTCCCGTAATAGTGTCTATGCTTCCTAGTTCAAAATAAAAAACCCATTGTAGTTTTTTTTTAATTGATAAGTTACACACACTCCACGTGTCTTGAACCCAATCTTACTGTTTATTCCATTATTGAGGGAAATGAATTCTTTCAACTAAAACTTATTATCTATAAAAATAAGTTAAAAAGAGAGCCCCTTTGTTGTTTGCACTTGTCCCAATCACCAAACAAACAATTGAATAAAATTCAAATGGGGAGTGATATTTTTACAATTTCAAAATAGTCTACAATGCATGTGACAAGGCCAAGCCATTTTACTCATTTTCTAATATTTTTCACAAAGGCAAGACTTCGAATCTCGGAGCTCCCACTCAAACTAACTAATTTATTAGTTTAACAAAGATCTCCATAGAAAGAGTTTCCAAAAATTCTTGCAACTTAAAAGTTAAAACTGAAAAAACAAAAAGAGTTAATAGCATCCTAATTGAAATGGTACAAAAATTAATCTAGGATTTTAAATATAGAGGATAAAAAAAATGAAATGAGAAAATGCAAGGCTTAGAGCATTTAACAAGCCAACATGGTAGATAAGTTTAGCATGTGGTCTCTTTAACACTTTTTTGTGATATTAGTGATTTTAAGTACTCCATATCGGTTATGTGGTCTCTACATGATCTCAATTATGGAATTATATGAAGTTCAGCATGTGGTCTTTAGCACTTACTCATGATATTAGTACACCGATTTCAGCATTACATATTGGTTATCTGGTCTCTACATGATCTCTCAATTAAGGAATTATCACATAACCTATAACTACTTTCATCACAAACATAATAGTCTATTGAGGCAATCACATCACCCTCAGCTCTCATAACCCTTTTACCCATTCCCAGCCCCACCTTGTCTCAGATCACACCAAAAACCATCTCCATTATACAACAACAAACAGCCACAGCCAGCCTAACTATCTCTCAAATAAACACAGCCAGCAACTCATCCACCCTCAACTCAGTTCACCAACTCACTTCAAACCACCCAAATTCACCAAAGCCAACTCACCCATTACCACACTCACCACCAACTCAACCTAATCACTCCAACGAGTTGGATTACTCATCCCAAACTTCAATTTAACTTGCCTACAGTTACCACTCAACCTTCTCAACTTGACCACTTCTACCACCAAGTCCACCACACAGTCCCCTACCCTACCCGCCTATACATGGTCACCAAGAAAAGAACCATACCATTGACTAATTACTCATACACAAACTCACTACTACTACCTTACCAGCTCATCACTGAAACATGATCAAGAAAACCATTACATCACCCCACAGCTGAACCTCCACCAGTGGTAGCCAAATCCACATCACTGCAAAACCCAACATCACAAATGGAACCTCAAACCACCACCACATTGTTCCACAACCATGACACATACCCGGTGCCACCCCCACATTGCAGTAAGCAGCCCATTTCACCACTCAAAAAATTCCAAATTTATGATTAGAGAACAATGCGCACATAGAGAAGAGAACCTTAATTCCTTTATAATGGAGAGAAACACTTTATTTGTATCATTTTTATTTGATTAAAATTGAAGCCAATTAATCAATAGAACATGTTTTTACCCCAATTACCATTTAATTATTTACCAATAGCAATTGGTATTTTCCAAGTACGTACATTTATCATATAAACATCAAATGCCCAACTCGAACTCTAACAATCACTCAAAACCCTGATAAGAAACCAATTCCAATTATCAAAATCCACTCCCAATTATAGACCACAGTTGACACATTGGCTTAAAAGTAAGAAAAAAACAAGTGCAACTACAAATATGTGGCATTCATGCAGAATGCAATGTTGATAATATAATGCCAAACTCACAAATGAAGCTGCGATGTGATGAACACAAATATTTATATACACATACACAGAAGCCAAAAAAAGAAAAGAAAAAAAAAAGGGAACTTACTATGAAGTTCTGGTCTTTAAAGGAGTTCAGTCATGGGTCAGGTTTAAAAGAGAGAGAGGGGATACTGACTTGACACTGACTTGACAAACAAATCCCACAAAACATTACACATACATTTCATCTTTTCATGGGCTTGCTATCCCCAGTCCATCCAACCTTAAAATTCATTCAATCAAGCCCATCTTGCATTCATATATTATGGACTATGGACCTATTTAACCCATTGGATTAGAGATTAGAACCCATCATCCCCATTGGAATCTAGTGAAGGAAAAACCCAACCCAACAAATTTATAGCCCGTTTGGCTTGTTATTTTAATCAGCATTTTTTTAGTTTTTAGACAGTATTTCACGCATTTCAATGCACTTTTCCACTTTTAAAAAACAATAAACAATAATTTTCAAACTACCCTACCAAACGTCCCCTTAAAATCCATCATACCCATTCCCGCCAACACTAACTCTGTTTGTTCAATCAATCCTCTGTTCCTCTCTCTCAAACTCAGATAAAACCTATTTCCATTGTAATCTCTCTCTCGACCCTACACTTTGTTTTTTCGACTCTTTCTCGCTCTGGTTATCAACTAGTAGTCAGAGACTTCGACTAGTAGTAATTGAATTATAATTAAAATCAATAAAATTAATATTCTTATTGATAAAAAAATATAAGAATAAAAAGGGGTCCCTCATGTCTGAGAAATAAATACGAACTGACTTAAAAATCTCTCTGTTTTGTTCACTCCAACTCAGAGTCGGATAGAGTTCACTTACTTAAATCCAATATAACCCCACTAACAAATGATATACATTCAAACGTAACAAAATAAAATTGTAAAATTATCATCTTGATTGCTTCATGAACTAAGTACAAAGAATTCAAAATTCATATTAAATCTAAAAGGCTAAAATGTACAAAAAAGAATCATCATCAACGTGTAGATCATCAATGACGGTAATGGCACTTGGATTTCTTGGAAAGATTAATCTCTGGCTCATGCTTAGGGATGTCTCTCAAATCCACTAATTGAATCTTTCTTTTGGCTTTTTGAACTTGTTGGTATCCAAGTTGTAGCGTTCTTTTTGATGCTTCAAAGTTTCAACTCCAATGACTTCCTCTTCTTCTCCTCCTCCTTTTGCGCTTTTCCTTTGCCTCCATGCAGCCAAATTAATCTTGACCACAATCCTCTCTTTCTTTTCACTATTCTCGGCACTATTATTACTGGCAGCAGAAGACAACGTTGAGATCGCTTCCTTCTTGTTACCATCATCTTGCTGCTTTGAAGGATAACCAAAAGCAGAAGAGAGAGTCTTCTTCAAACCCATACGAGGGTTAGCATCTAAACCCATAGCCACATGAGTTCTTGCGTCTAAACCCAAAAGCATAGCCATAGCCATGACTACTAAAATCTTCAAGAGAGAGTATTTTTGCGTACTGAAATCTTCAAGAGAAAGTATTTTTGCGTTTAGTTTTTTCTTGCCAAAGTGGGATATATATATTGATGATGCCGAAAATCTCACCAGTGAACACAGTCCTCACACGCTCAGAACAGCACCTGCAAAATAAAAAGGAGATGACCTAACAGAGAGCACCGGTGTGGTGTCGGCCAAATACCCTTCGAAGGTCAAGTTAGAACTTCTTTCAACTCTAGAGTGCTAGAGAGGATGTAATTATGCGTACCTTGATTTGTGAGGGTATTGGGGTTTTTATAGTAGTTGAGGGTTGACCCTTTTCCTTGAAGCAGAAGTCTTTTCCTTATAGGAGTCCTTATGAGCGTAAATTACGGGATCCTTTCCTTATAGGACCCGGATACTAATCGTGGAGTGCAAGCAATCTCCCTATACGTGGTGGGCAAGTTTCTAAGTTCTATGAAGCCGTCAGCCTTCTTTCTTCTTAGCAGCCAGTGGTCGTCGGCTTCTTGTCGTTTGTATAACCGTCAGCTTCGTGCCTGCAGCTTGTTTACATTGCCCCCGTCAACTTTACTCTGCTCGTTGCCCGCTATTGGGCCGTCGGCTTAAACTTGTGCTGACGTTCTCGCCTATGACGGATGCAATGATTATTCTTCCATATCAGTTGCCCCCTACTCCATATGCCTGTCAGCCATACCAGACGGGTTATGGAGTCTTCTTCCGTCGCTAACTGCTACTTTGATCAAAATGATCGCTGCTGACATTAAATGCTGGGACAGGTGGCGTGCTTGGATTGGCCCCGCGTCGGTACGCGGGCGTCGCTTCGTTTTCCGTGCGTTTAATTCATATATATATGTGGCCCCCTCCTCCCATTTTTACTATTTCATTTACCTGATTTCTGGAGAGCACATCCGTCGCCCAAATCCCGTCAGTTCTACCAACGTTCCTGCCGTCGTCTTTTCAAACGTTACTTCTAGATCTTGTAAGTTTCCCTTCCTTTTTGCATGCTTTCTATTTTTCTTTTAAAGTGAGGTCGTCATTCTAGGTGCTTAGTTTACACCCGTCACTTGTAGGTAGATGTCGAGTGACGCGTCGAGTGACCAGTCGTCGGTCCGCGAAGGAGCGGGCTACGACGAGGTGTTTGGTTCGGGCTCAAGTAGTAAGTCTGAGAGTTCCTCCTGGTCGTCAGAGAAGGAGACGTCAGCCCATGTTGCCGTCGAAGAGATAGGAGGCCAGGGAGACGAGGGGAGCGAAGTTGAGTTAGGAGGGGGGAATGGGGATGAAGGTGACGAGGAATCTAGTGAAGAAGAGTCTGAAGGTCCTGAAGGTAGCCGTCCCTTCATCCTTCCCCAGGACTGGGCTGTAAACAAATTTCCTCCAAAGATGACGCTTAAAATTTTTATTGAATTACGTGTCCGTTTTCAAATCCCTGATCACATTCCCATCCGTCTACCTATGGAGGGTGAGAAGTGTTATACGGGAAAAACTGCAGACGTTGGCATGTATGACGCCATGTTTGCTGCCGATTTGAGACTGCCCCTGACGGCTTTACACCGTCAGCTAGCTGATTACCTTGGTATATCAATCAGTCAGATTGCCCCAAACTCATGGAGAATTTTTGTAAGTGCTGAGGTGTTGTGGGGTCGTCTGAGCGGAGGTCACCGTCACCTTACTTTAGATGAGTTTTTCTATTGCTACAGACCCCGTCATCTTTCTTCGTCAAGGGGGATGTATCACTTTGCTGTTAGGGAGAAGGAGTTAAGGCTGGTGTCTGAAATGCCAGACTCCAATAGAGCCTGGAAGGGTAGGTTCTTTTTTGTAGAGGGGACGGACTGGGTGTGCCGTCAAGATGAGTGGGAAACAATTCCCTTTGGCTGTTTTGACAACACTTGGGGTTTTGTCAAGGAATCAGGTTTTAGTCGTCACCTTCATCCTCGTCAACTTGCCATATTTTGTTTTTTCTTTGAAAAGATGCTAACACATTCAAGTTTTCTTTCTTCTCTCTTTTTCAGCTTTCGTTCGCCCGTCAATAACTGACGAGCAAGAGGATTTCATCCGTCGGGTTCTGGGGATACGTATAGAGGAGCGGTCGTGCCGGGACTTGATTACCCTAGATACTCTCTATACATACTGTGGGGGTCCCGAACCAACACCCGAGGCTCGCAGGTTGGAAGAGCTTTCTCGTCATCGTAAGTCTTTATCTACCCGTCAGCTTCTATACTCCTAGTCGTCAACTTCCCTTATGATTTTTCTCTTTATGTGCAGAAATGGATGCTACTAAGGAGCGAATCAAGGCCGCCGCTGCCCGTCAGCGGGAGGAGAAGAGGGCGAAGGGAGAGACGACGTCTACCCCTGCCCTCAGGCTCGTCGCCAAGGGCTCCCAAAAGAGGAAGTCTGACGGAGTGGTCATTCGTCCGTCGAAGAGGCCAACCGTCACTCCAGTGAAATCGCCCCCTACATCGGGTCATGGAGCTGGAAAAGGCGTCATGACTTCTTCTGGTCCTGTCCTGCAGGGACCCCAGAGCTTGCTGACGCACAAGGATTTTGCCGTCGAGGCTGTCGGGGCACTCATAAGGCCGACGGACATAGATCCTTGTGCTCAGTTAGGGACGGACGAGCTGGGGTCGTCGGCCTTGTTCGACCTTTCTCGGGTAAACCGTCAGTTTTACTTTGTCTGATGTACACAAAACCCTTCTTTTTTGTAGCTGACGGTTGTATTTTTGTTCAGGCTTTGGTCCGTGTAAAAGCGCTGACGGAGCAATGTGTGGCCAAGGAGGGCGTCGCTTCCCGTCTTAGCAAGCATAATGCCACTCTGCGGAACGAGCAAGGCCAGTAAAAGGATGGGGTACGGACTCTTAACCGGGAGCTGAAAAAGGTGAGGGACGAGCTGGAAGAGGTGAAACGTCAGCGGGTTGAGACAGAAGAAAAGCTGACGGCTCTTTATGAGCAGTTAGAGACAGTAGGGGCTGACGCCGTTGAGAAGTTCAAGGCGTCAGATGCCTTTATCGAATCCTGTGGCAGCTATTATGGCACTGGGTTCGACGACTGTCTTAAACAAGTGGCGTCAGCCTTTCCTGAGCTGGATCTGTCTTGCATTAATATAAATAACGCTCAGACCATGACGCCTGCCACTGGTGCCGTCACTCCTCCTGCTGATGACTTGGTTAATTCCCCCCTTTCTGGAGAGAGTGGGGTATTCTTGGCCCAGCCTGCCGCGAACCTCTCTTCGACTGCCGGCACCCCTCCTACTGTGTTGCTTGATGACGAGGAGCCTGCTGCCAAATAGACCTTTTGGAATGTTTCTTACTTTTGTTTATCACCATTTTCATTTTATTTTATTTTTTTTATCTATGTAGAAGACAATTTTATTAAATGCCCCTTTGGGCACCGTTGTGTAATATTCTGACAGCTTTTAAATGCCTTCTTTTAGGCTTTGATTTGTTACAATGTCGTCAGCTTTTCATTACCTGTTTGTAGCTTATCTTGCTTGGTTTTCTTGCATGTTTTGAAACAAAGATTGCAGGCCTTATTACTTTTTTGTACCGTCAGTTTTACTAAACCGTCGGTTAGTTTTAACGAACTCGTCAGTTTTTGATCATTTCGCCTTAAATGATTGTAGAAAGTTTCGGTAAAATCCCGTCGTCTTGTGACGAGGTTATCTGCCTTATGGCCGTCTGTTTGAGGGCTGACGGGTTTGGCCTTTTTTAGACCGTTTGCCTATTTATTGGCCCGTGTATCTCGTCAGTGTTCAGCCCGTTAATCTTGGTTGCCTTGTTTGTTTTGTGGATTCAGTTATTTCTATATCGTCGGTCTTAGTTGGTTTCATGTATCCCGTCAGCCTCTCGCCTATTTCTTTGGCCAATTATAGACCGTCAGCTTTTTGTATAATTTTGGACTTCGGTTATTTTTAGTTTGTAGATTAGACCGTCAGCCTTTCGTCCATCCTTGGACTTGGCTGTTTTTAGTCCGTCGGCTTTTTAGTCTAAACCATTTTGTGGACTTGGTCATTTAGACCATCAACCTGTCGTCCTTTGGCCTTTTTTAGACCGTCGGCTGTTTTTTGTTCGTCCATTTTTGGACCGTCAGCCTTTTGGCAATCCAACTTGTGGATTTGGTCATTCAGACCGTCAGCCTTTTTTTTGGCTTGCCCAATTCTGGGCTTTGTTGCTTTTAACTTCATGTTTGTAAGTAAAAACTTGTCTTTGAGTAAACTCTCATTGTTATGCATAAATATAAAAGGTAGTCTAGGAACAAAATCTGCCCATGTTGGGCTTATTGTAGCAAAAACATAAGTAGGAAAGAATTGCCCTTTGGGCTTATTGTAACAAACGCTTAAAAAGGTAATTGGAAAAGTCTTATGCCGAAATGAAAAATGCTACTGCTCCTACTGGTAGTACTTTCGTAGGTGTTCCGCGTTCCATGGATGCTGTAGCTTTCGTCCGTCCAGAGTCTCTAGATGGTAGGTGCCCTTCCTTTGCCATGCCGTAACTCGGTAGGGTCCTTCCCAATTTGGGCCGAGCTTTCCTTGGGTGGGGTCTCTTGCTGCACCCATTACCTTTCTTAGAACGAGGTCCCCTTCTTGGAAGTCTCTGCGTCTGACCCTGGAGTTGTAATTCTTGGCCATGCGATCCTGGTATCGCGCGAGCCTTTGTTCTGCTGCCATCCTGACTTCGTCCACCAGGTCGAGCTGCAAACGTATGGCTTCGTCGTTCCTTTTTTCGTCGTGGTTGTGGACCCTGTAGCTTGTGAGGCCGACTTCGGCTGGGATGACCGCTTCGTTCCCGTACGTTAATCGGAACGGTGTTTCTCCTGTTGGTGTCTTTACTGTCGTCCTGTACGCCCATAGTATGCTCGGCAACTCTTCAGCCCATATGCCCTTTGCCCCTCAAGCCGGGTCTTGATGATTTTTAGCAAGGACCGGTTTGTAACTTCGACCTGCCCATTGGCTTGTGGGTGGGCGGGGGAGGAGTAGTGGTTCCGTATCCCTAATTGTGAGCAGAAGTCCCTGAAGGAGTTGTTGTCAAACTGTTTGCCGTTATCTGAGACTAAGACTCTTGGAATGCCAAACCTACATATGATGCATCGCCAAACAAAGCTCCTCACGTTTTTCTCTGTGATGGTGGCCAGTGCTTCCGCTTCTACCCACTTGGTGAAGTAGTCGATACCGACAACTAAAAACTTCAGTTGTCGTATTGCAGTGGGAAATGGTCCCATAATGTCCAATCCCCACTGAGCGAACGGCCATAGTGCCGTGATGGGGGTTAATTCTTCGGGTGGTTGCCTGATGATGTTGCTAAACCTTTGGCACTTGTCGCAAGCCTTTACATAAGCCTCAGCATCCTTCTGCATTGTTGGCCAAAAGTACCCGGTTCGTACTAGCTTGTGCACTAGCGACCTTGATCCGGAGTGGTTTCCACAGATTCCTTCGTGTACTTCCTTCATGACGTAATCTGCTTCTTCGGGACCCAAGCATCGTAGGTAGGGGCGAGAAAAACCTCTTTTGTATAAAACATCCCTGATTAGAACGAATCTTGCCGCTTGAACCTTCAGTTTCCTCGCTGCCTCCTTATCATTTGGTAATACACCATTTTTCAAAAAGGAGATTAATGGTGTAGTCCAGTCATTCTGGGGATCGAGCTCCTGTATGTCGGCCGCAGTGATGAGTGGAGAGAGCTGCGTGAAGGAGAGTGTACTTCCAGTGGTGATCATGTGCTCGGCAGAGGCGGCTTTGGCTAAGCGGTCGGCTTGCTCGTTTTCCCCCCGGGGGATTTGCATAATTTTGACCTCCAGCTCATTTATTCTCCTCTTCGCTTGCTCTAGATACTTCTTCATTCTCTCGCCTTTGCATTCGTACTCCCCGCTTATCTGGTTAACTATGACTTGGGAGTCGCAGTAAACAATTGCTTTCTTGGCTCCTACTGCCTTAACAAGGTCGAGCCCTGCTATCAAAGCTTCGTATTCTGCTTCGTTGTTGGTAGTGGGGAAGGTGAGACGGACCATACATTCTACCGTATCCCCTTCGGGTGACTGTAGCACGATGCCGGCTCCGCCGGCTTGTCTGTTGGAGGACCCATCCACGTGTATACTCCACTCTGGGGATTCCTCTGCCCCCTTGTCCTCGCCATTCGTGAATTCAGCTATGAAATCTGCCACGACCTGCCCTTTGATAGCGGTGCGCGGGCGATATTGGATGTCATATTCGCTCAGTTCTATGGCCCAAAGCGTCAAGCGCCCGGCAGCATCGGGGTTGCTCATAGCCCATCGCAAAGGCTTGTCAGTTAGGACCGTTATAGTGTGAGCTTGAAAATACGGCTTCAGCTTGCGTGCCGCTGTAACTAGTGCGAAAGCAAGTTTCTCCAGGGGCGGATATCTTTCTTCAGCTCCGTGCAGTGCCCGACTGATATAATACACGGGTTTCTGTATCTTCCCTTCTTCTCTGACCAAGGCGGCGCTAACGGTGGCCGGGGAGACGGCGAGATAAAGAAAGAGTTCCTCTCCTGGCTGTGAGGGACTCAGCAGTGGTGGGGAAGAGAGGTAAGCTTTTAATTCTTCGAATGCTCGCTGGCATTCATCGGTCCATTCGAAAGACCTTTTCAATATGCGGAAGAAGGGTAGGCACTTGTCTGTTGCTCTGGAGACGAACCTGTTTAGTGCTGCTATCTTGCCGTTGAGGCTTTGTACTTCCTTCACATTTCTTGGTGGTGCCATCTCCAATATAGCCCGGATCTTGTCCGGTTTGGCCTCGATGCCTCTCTGGGACACCATGAATCCTAGGAATTTTCCTGCCGTTACCCCAAAGACACATTTTTCCGAATTGAGCTTCATGTTGTAAGAGCGGAGGGTGTCGAATGTTTCCCTGAGGTCTTCTAAATGATCTTCTTCCCTTTGACTTTTAACCAACATGTCATCGACATATACCTGGACGTTTCTCCCGATCTGTTGTGCGAACATTTTGTTCATAAGCCTTTGGTAAGTTGCGCCTGCGTTTTTCAAACCAAACGGCATTACCTTGTAGCAGAATAGGCCTTGGCTGGTAACAAAGGACGTCTTTTCCTGATCGTCCTCGTGCATCTTGATCTGGTTGTAGCCGGAGAAAGCGTCCATGAAACTTAATAGCTGGTGCTGAGCTGTGGAGTCTACCAGAGTGTCGACCCTTGGGAGGGGGTAGTTGTCTTTAGGACACGCTTTGTTCAAATCGGTGAAGTCTACACACATCCTCCATTTCCCGGAAGCTTTTTTGACCATCACCACGTTTGCTAGCCAGTCAGGGTAGTACACTTCTTTAATGAAGTTGGCCTCTTGCAGCTTGCGGACTTCTTCGGCTATGGCTTGATCCCACTCCGGGGCGAAGACCCGCTTCCTTTGTCGGATGGGCGGAAAGGATGGTGACACATTCAGCCTATGCACCATGACGAAAGGGTCTATTCCTGGCATATCCTCGTGATTCCAGGCGAATACGTCTCGATTCTTCTTGAGGAATGCTGCAAGCGCTCGCCGAGTTTCGGGACTTGCGAGGGTCCCAATCCTTATTGTCTGGTCAGGTACGGAGTCGTTTAGAGGTACCTCCTCAAGCCTTTCGGCCGGCTCTGTTGCGCTCCGGTGCTCTTCTATGTTCATGGTTTGGAGGTGATCGTCCATCTCCATCATGGCAACATAGCACTCTCGTGCTGCAATCTGGTTTCAACGCAGCTCTCCGACTCCGTGTTCCGTCGGGAATTTAATCATTAAATGATAAGTTGAAGTTGCCGCCTTCCACGCGTTAAGGGTGGGCCGTCCTATGATGGCGTTATAGGCGGATGAATGGTCAACCACGAGGAACGTTACTTTCTTCGTGACTTGCTGGGGGTAGTCGCCTGCGGTTACGGCCAACGCGACCGCGCCTAATGGAAACACCTTTGCACCCCCAAAACCGACGAGTGGAGCGTTCGTCGGGATCAACTGCTCCTTGCTGATTTTCGTTTGCTGGTACGCCGAGTAGTATAGAATGTCTGTCGAGCTTCCGTTGTCGACCAATACCCGATGCAAGTTGTAGTCCCCGACCTGTAAGCTGACGACGAGCGCGTCGTCATGTGGGTGGTGGATACGCCGTGCGTCTTCTTTTGAGAACTCGATCACGGGGCTTTTTGTCTGGCCTATGTTTCGCACTGGGCTCGCCACTTGGACGTTTTGGACCATCCGAAGGTGTGTCTTTCGAGCCCTTTTCGACGGTCTGGTGGCCATCCCTCCTACGATCATTCGTATATCACCAATGGGAGGCCTGGAACGATCATGGCCACGCGGGGGTGGGTGCTCCTGAGGCGCTGGGTCTGCTCTTTCCTTGCTCACAAACTTCTGTAGCTTCCCTTGCCTTATTAGGGCCTCGATTTGTTGCTTTAAGTCGTAGCAATCGGCTGTGTCATGGCCGTGATCTCGGTGGAAGCGGCAGTATTTGTCTCTGGGACGCTTATTAGGATCCCCCTTTAGTTTTCCGGGGAAGGTCAGAGTTCCTTCGTCCTTAATCTGCATTAGGACTTGATCTATTGGGGCGGTCAGCGGAGTGAAGCTCGTGAATCTCCCTCCTGGAGGCTTAGATCGTCTTTCGTCTCTTCGATCCCCCGTTCTGGGTCTTTTCCTTCCCTGGTCCGATCGTGCGTCCTCCTGTCTCTTCCTTTTTTTTGGTTTTTCTTCTCGGGCCTGCAATGCGTCCTCGGCGTTCATATACTTGGTAGCCCTGTAGAGCACTTCTGACATGGTCTTCGGGTCGTTCTTGTATAGAGAGAACAAGAATTTGCCTTTTTGCAGCCCGTTTATGAATGCCGCTACAAGTATTTTATCGTCGGCCTCGTCGACCGATAGCGCTTCCTTGTTAAAACGCGTTATGTAGGACCGCAACGTCTCGTCATCTCTTTGCTTAATACTCATCAAGCATGCTGTGGACTTCTTATACCTGTGTCCTCCAATGAAATGCGTAGTGAACTGGGCGCTTAGCTCTTTGAAGGTGCTGATAGAGTTGGGTGTCAGCCGGCTAAACCATACCCTCGCGGGGCCTTTGAGCGTTGTAGGGAAGGCCCTGCACATGATCTCATCTGCTACCCCCTGAAGATGCATCAGGGTCTTGAAGGTTTCCAGGTGGTTAAGAGGATCCTTCATCCCGTCATAGCTATCTATATTCGGCATGCGAAACTTGTGGGGTAAGGGGAAGGAGTTCACGGCGATAGTGAAGGGTGAGTCGGTACGGTTCACTAGATCGTCAAGGTTGCTAGAAACTCTCCCCTTGAGCGCGTTCATCATAACTTCCATCTGCTCCTTCATTGCCTGCATTTCGGCAGCGATTTGCGGTGGAGTCGCATCCATGAGGGATGGCGTGCTTGCGGGCGGTCTTTCCAGCCTGCTCGGGGCACGGCTGCCCTCAGGTCTTTCCTGGTTCCCCCTCGGAGCGCTATTCTCTTCCTGGTCTTCGGGTTGGCCATTTTGCGCTGCATCCTTCTGGCATAGCTGTTCTTCCAAGTCGAGGTTCCGTTTGGTCAGACGCTCCACGGCGGCGCCGAGAGTTCGAACTTGCCTCTCGAGGGCAGTTGTGGGCGGTTCCTCTCCCTGTACGTCATTGGTAGTTGCCATTGAATGAGTGAGTACCATGCAACCCTTTAGTCCGGGAAACGATAGTGTGGCTTAATTGCTTTGACAGCTTGAAGTTTCCCACAGACGGCGCCAACTGATGATGCCGAAAATCTCACCAGTGAGCCACACGGTCCTCACACGCTCGGAACAGCACCTGCAAAATAAAAAGGAGATGACCTAACAGAGAGCACCGGTGTGGTGTCGGCCAAATACCCTCCGAAGGTCAAGTTAGAACTTCTTTCAACTCTAGAGTGCTAGAGAGGGTGTAATTATGCGTACCTTGATTTGTGAGGGTATTGGGGTTTTTATAGTAGTTGAGGGTTGACCATTTTCCTTGAAGCAGAAGTCTTTTCCTTATAGGAGTCCTTATGAGCGTAAATTACGGGATCCTTTCCTTATAGGACCCGGATACTAATCGTGGAGTGCAAGCAATCTCCCTATACGTGGTGAGCAAGTTTCTAAGTTCTATGAAGCCGTCAGCCTTACAACCGTCAGCCTTCTTTCTTCCCAGCAGCCCAGTGGTCGTCGGCTTCTTGTCGTTTGTATAACCGTCAGCTTCGTGCCTGCAGCTTGTTTACATTGCCCCCGTCAACTTTACTCTACTCGTTGCCCGCTATTGGGCCGTCGGCTTAAACTTGTGCTGACGTTCTCGCCTATGACGGACGCAATGATTATTCTTCCATATCATATATATATATATATATATATATATATATATATATATATAAATTTACTATCACTCTCCGACTCTCACTCTCTGTTTTGTTATCACCGACTCAGAGGAAGACTTTCATCCCACGCAACCCCAACCCCCTAACTAGCCGTTACTATTTTAATTTGTTCTATACCCAGTAAAACTCAAGTAAAATTAAATTGCTTCAACAATTTACACGGCGAAAGGCATATATGACATTGTCACGTATATTGGTGCCAAACTGCCACCCTATCCTCCACCATAAAAAGATAAACTTGAGCAACTGATTTCATAATTGGAATAAAAAGGCCTTGAAATATTATGCATTACAAGAATTAATAAAAGTTTTATACTTTTTGAATAACATGGTAGTAATTGTACGGTGTACCTGCTGCTGCAAGGGTAATACAGATTTGAATGAATTGACCAAAAAGAAAAACAGAGGGAAATTTCAATTGAATAATCATCTTGAAATATTCCCATTTCTCAAATTGTTAGAGAGCTTCACATGGGCCATGGGATCTTTCTTCTTCTTTTTCTTGAAATGTTTAGAGGCAGCTTTCAAAGCCTTAGTCCAAGCCTATAATGAACAAGGTAAAATATTATAAGAAAAATGCTTTTTTGTTTTTATTTCTTTTAATCAGGTGATGAACCAAAATAAATTGCACTCAATAGGATGGTTTGAAACCGAACTGTTTAAAGAATGGTAAAGAAAAGTTAAAGATTTTTAAGGTCAGACCGATATCGAATCAAAATTGGCCATGATAACGTCATAATTAATTTTATAATTATAATCCAAATAAAATTGAAAAAATAACCAAAATAATCCAAATAAATATAGAATTCTATTTTTTAAATGTATTTTTTATATCATAACTTTCATAAGGTAAATAAAAAATTTGAAATCCTAAGCAAACATAATAAAAAATATATATAACAATATCATAGTTGATTTACTAATTATCAAAAAGAAAATTATTAGTTTACATTGTAATATTCATATAAAATTTACATTATAAACTAAATAAATATATAATATTATATATTTTTATACAAATATATACAATATTGTACATTTTGGGTCCGTTTGGATAGCACTTATTGTTGCTGAAAGTTGATAAAAACTGATTGTTGCTGAAAACACTGTAGCAAAATAACTTTTAAATGTGTGAATAGTATTGTGGGACCCACTTTTAATATTAAATATTGCGTGAACAGTACGTGCTTTTGTCCCCCAAAGTCAACAACTGCGGCAGGAAAAAAAAAAAAAAAAAAAGGAGAAAACGCAGAAAGGAAACGCACCGTGACTTTCCTCTATATCCAAACCCACACTTTATACAAATATGCATCACGTGACTGCTGTAATATAAACCAATAATTAGTCCCTCAAATAAACATAGTTGATTATTCCATCAATTTGAGAGAATAAACATAATTATTCCCTCAAAACTACTATTGAAGTAAACAAATAGTAAACCACCGTTATCAAATTTAAATCTAACATAAAATATTACTAAAATATTAAAATGAAGTCAAAAACTGCCGTCAGCCGTGTTACACCCACATCAACAAAACTAAAAATTAAATAGAACAAATATTAATAAAAATCTGATTTTTTGTGTGGTCTTTGATGGTGTGTGGTACATAAAGTGCTGGCAGGCCTCATTTCCTAAGCTAGAAAGTGTGAATCCACTTACCAAATAGATAGACATAGACAAACAAATTGAGAGTTCTCACCAAAAAAAAAAAACAGAACAGTGAGAGAGAGAGAGATCCTAGCACCATTGCTCACTGGTTTGGAGAGATTTGCTCACCAGTTCTCGACTGGAGGCTGCAAAAGACTTGTGGAGGCAAACTTTTGAGCTATTACGGTGTGGACACTACGGCTGTGTAAGAGAAATTTTTTACTTTTTTCTTTTGCTATTTGGAGGGATCTTGTAAAAGGATTCTATTTTTTTGAGAAAGATTATTAAAGATCAAGTTATTCTTATACTGCTATTGATCCTTCTTTGATTTGTATCAACTGATCCTTCTTTTGTTTTTTGGTTTGGGGTTTTCTTAACAATGGCGATAGTAAGGTGCTGCTGTAATTTACCAAGGTTCTTTTTTGCTTTTTTTAAGCTCTGATCTGAACCGTAACAATAGAGCCAAAGTTTTCCTAAAATTTTTTCTAGATTAAAAAATATAGAAATAAAGAAATTCTCTAGAAAGAAATAGGAATAGAAATACCTTTGTGGTGTGTGGGAAACAAGTAAAAGTGGGCTTTAGAGGAGTTGGGGAGAACTCAGATGGCTTGGTTTTGTGCTTTTGCATGTGCATAATCTTCAAAACATTAAGATTAAGATTGATGTTGAGCTTCTTCTTGATGTTGGAAGTAACTTTCTTCAGCTTGGTTTTGTTGCTTAGCACCATAGCACCACCACCAAATGAGAGCTTTCTATTTGTGGGTGTTGTCATGAAATCCAAATCTTCAAAATCAGAATCCAAGTCCATTGCACTGTAAGCCCGAGGGACCAAAGGGGACCATATTGAGCTCTGCGTGTAGTCGAAGTCGAAAGCCGATAACTTGTCAGGGAATTTGCAGAGAAGCTCTTTTGACATCAATGGTTGCAAGTAATACACCACTTTTGCAGTGCCCATAATAACAAGCCTCTCTGTCTCTTCTTCTTCTTCTTCTACTTTGGACATAGCCATGTCTGAGAGAGATCTTGTTTTGAATCTTCTATAAGATAATCTCTACATAAACTGTTGTGATCTTTTTGCTTTTGGGTATTTTGCTTTCTGTTTCCTTTGTGGAATTTGGACCGTTTGGGACTTATGTTTAAAGCAAAGATGGGGAAGAAAGAACAACAGCATGCTTTGGAAAGTTACCGTTACATTTTCAGTTTTAAATGTGATGTGCCTGGTTGTCCCTTGTTTCTTAGCCGTATTTCTCGATTTTACCCTCCATTTGCTCTAGTTTCTCATTTTGGTAGGTGTCATGTCACGTCACGTGTGCCAAACCTACAACAGTTTAGAACAGTGAATAATCTAACAAAAAGTGACCATAGGAGAAACTCAGTAACATTCATTCTATTTACGCTACGATCAAATAAAATATAAAATAAAGCTTTTTTTTTCCCCTCGGTAAAACCTGAACTTTCATTAGATTAGAAATTAACTATTCTATTACAAAATACATTAGCTCTATCCATCACTAGAATGCTGTCCACCGCAGGCGGTGGATTTACAAAAACAACAAAAGAAGTTAGCGACGTAGCTCCCATTTTTGCCAATGCATTAGCGCATTGGTTGGCCTCTCGATAGGCATGGACCATCTGCGTATTAGGAATTGCCTTCAAAAGGTTCCTGCAATCGGTAAGAAGAGGCTCCATAAGTAAATTGCAAGTGTTGTTTCTCATAAGCAATACCACACTTAAAGCATCAAGCTCAACAACAAGATTATTTAAACTCAATTCTTTAGCCAACAGCAGCCCATCTCTCAATGCCCAAAGTTCAGCCATGCAGCTGTTGGTTCGCCCAAGTGGTCTAGCAAAACCCGTTATCCATTCTCCTTCATGACCCCTAATCACTCCACCACCTCCGGCCAAAGCTGTGCTCCCCATAACTGACCCATCAGTGTTAAGTTTAGACCAACCCTCAGGCGGCTTCGACCAACCAACAGGTATCACAGCTCTATTTCTTTCCACTTTGGTTTTGCACCCTATGGCATAAAATTCAACGCTCTCTTTGATACATTTCCTAAACCATGAGTGCTCAACCTTCCCTGATTTAAATACATAATTGTTCCGATGCAGCCATAGATACCAAACCCTATAGGAAACACAATTTTCCATGGTATACCCATAAACAAAGAGTTAGCCTCACTCCTACAGTTGGATTTCAGCCAATTTTCAATAGGAAGATTAAAAGTATTCTTCATACAATAAGGCACTTTCAACTCATTCTAGAAATTATTAGCCACTTCACAGCCCCTCACAAGATGCTCCACTGATTCTATTTCCTTATTACATAGACTGCAAGTGGGGTCAAGATTTAACCCCCTTGAACCCAGCACTTTACCAACGAGAATGCTATTATGGAGGCACAACCATAAAAAGAAATGTACCTTTGGCGGAGCTTCGACCTTCCAAACTCAACCAATGGAGTCAGTATCTCGGTTCATGGGATTTAAACCCCTTGCTAGCAGATAAGCAGACTTGAGCGAGAAAAAACCATTCTTAGAGTAAGCCCAATGTAACACATCCTCAGCATTATGCTTCAACGAAAGTGGAGTAGCTTTAATCACATTGAGCAACTGATCCGGTAACTCAAATGACATATTATAAGTCCTCCCGTCATTCTCATTAACAAAAAATTGCCTCACAATCGTATTCTCCTCTCCCCTTTGTAATGGCTCGTGAATGAGACTACGCAAAGTACCTTCAGGCAGCCAGAAATCCAGCCAAAATTTAGTAGTTTCACCACTTCTGACAGCCCATTTGAGACCTTTAACATAGATTGGACCACCCTTTTTACAAGCAGTCCAAATGCTAGAGCAAGGTAATTTCTTCCCTTCCTCAGTCATTCTTTTGGGTGTGAGATACTTGGCAGACAACATAGCAGCCCATGGAGATCCATTATCACTAGCCAGTCTCCAACAAAGTTTCGCAAGAATCGCTAAATTCCTATCCTTCATTGACTGCAGCCCCAACCCACCGAGTTCTTTTGGAAGGGTTACCGTGCTCCAATTGACCATATGCATTTTTCGCTTCTCCTCAGTTGAACCCCACAGGAAATCTCTAATTTATTTATCCACTGCTTCACAAACTTTCCTAGGTAGCGCTTGACATTGCATGCAATATTCAGCTATGGGGGCAGCTGCGGACTTCACTAAGACAAGCTTTCCTGCTCTAGACAGCAGCTTAGTCCTCCAACCAGCTAGCTTACTTTGCACCCTCTCCACGATAAAGTTGTAAGCGCCTCCTGATCTTCCCTGAGTTAGTAATGGAAACTCGAGGTATCTTCCTAAATTGTTTGTGGCCAGAATGCCCATCTTTCTACAAATAAACCTTTTTCTCCTTTTTGTGACATTGTGAGAAAAAAGAATCTTCGACTTCCCAAGGTTAACTTTTTGGCCAGCAAGGTTACAGAAATTGTCGAGCACCTCAATGACAGCTTCACAGTTCTTACGATTTGCCTTAGCAAACAGCAATAGATCATCCGCAAAGAAAACATGAGAGAAACTCGACCCATTTCTCGAAGCTTTCATCCTGTCCCACCTCTTTCCTTCACACATACTGGTGATTTGGGCTCCAAGAAATTCCATACATAGTAGAAAAAGATATGGTGATATGGGATCACCCTATCTTATGCCTCTAGAAGGAAGGAACGCTTCTAATTTACTACCATTAAACAACAAAGCTGTGGTTGCTGTGGATATACAACTCAGAATGAGATTAATCATTTCCTTAGGGAACTCAAAATGTTCTAACACTATTTTCACAAAACTCCATTCAAGTCGGTCGTAAGCCTTTTCCAAATCAATCTTGATAACCATGTACCCATCCTTCCCTTTTCTCCTTTTTAGAGAATATAATAATTCTTGCGCTATAATCACATTATCTGCACTCCTCCTTCCTTCAAGGAAAGCTGCTTGCATGGGGGAAATAAGATTAGGCAACAAGGGTCTAATCCTTTGAACAATAATTTTTGAAATAACTTTGTAGATGGTATTGCACAAGCTAATTAGCCTAAAATGACTGACAGTCTCCGGCCCAATCTGTTTAGGAATGAGGGCAATGAGAGTTTGATTCAAATACTCAGGGATGTTTTGGTTAATAAACGCACCTTTAACTTCTCTTTTCACTGATTCACCCACCACAAGCCAAAACCTTTGAAAAAACCCAGCATGAAGGTTGTCAATGCCAGGAGCTTTGTAAGGTTTCAAAGATTTTAGAGCTGACCAAATCTCACCATCAGAGGGAACCTGGACCAACCTATAAGCATCATCCTGATTAATTTTGGCATACCAATCAGAGTTCCAATGGTGGATGATCGGACAAAAACATTGTTCCGTTTGATAAAGCCGTTTGTAACTTGACAAAAACAAATTCTTCACTTCATCAATGTCATGAATCCACTCCCCTTCGGCATTCTAGATGCAAGTAATTCTATTCTTACTTCTATGTACAAGGGTAGACATATGAAAGTACTTGGTGTTTCTTTCTCCCATAATGATCCAATCTGTTCTTGCTTTCATTGCCCAAATCTCCTCCTCCATTTGGAGAATAAAATTATACTCTTCGGTAAGCTGATTTTGAAGGTTAAGCAAGAAAGTGTTCGGCCTCATAGCTAAAGCTTTTTGGACGCCCAGCAACCTAGCCAAAATTAGCTTCTTCTTGACAAACACATTACCAAACACTTCTTTATTCCACCTCAAGGCTTTATCTCTGAAAGTAGTTATAGCACCATTCAGTTTGTCATTTTGTCCTTCCCAAGCCTCTCTAACTAATGCTGGGAAATCCTTATGATTTAACCAAACCGATTGAAATCTAAAAGGTCTATCCGACACATTACCCAAATTAGGACAAAGCTTCAACAACAACGGGCAATGGTCAGAATTAATCCTCGCCAGGTGGGTAATAGTAGCCTCTTCAAAAAGCTCTTTCCATTCCGGATTTGCCCAACACCTATCGAGTCTGCATTGGATCAGATCACCAACCTCTCTCTTGTTGGTCCAAGTAAACTTAGGCCCAGAAAATCCTAAATCCATCATATGACACACATCCATACACTCTTTAAAAGCTCTCACCCTCCTTTAGCACACCGGGTTCCCCCCACCTTTCTCCTCTTCTGAAAGCACATCATTAAAATCGCCCATGATCGCCCAAGGGAGGTCATGCATGAAAGCTAACAATTTAAGGTTATTCCAAAGAATACACCGTTCTGCAAATCTGGGACTAGCATAAATTGCACTAATTAGCCACTGACAGGTTTGAGTTCTTACCCAGATAATGGCGTGAATCACCTGCTCAGTAGAAGCCAGAACTTCCACATGCACCAAATCCGTACACCAGAGAAGCCAAATTCCTCCAGCAAACCCAATAGTATCCGCCACAGCATCACCATCAAATGGAAGAGACTCAATGATTTCATTGGCCTTGGCCCCACTCATTCTGGTTTCAGTAAGTACCATGAGTAAGGGTGAATGCCACTCCACAAGATCCATAACTGTCTTCCTAAATTGGGGTTTCATAGCACCCCTACAGTTCCATATCAGTATATTCATAATTCTAATTGGATTGGATGCAGACTCCAACTGATTCACTGAGGAAACATCTTCACTGTCCTTCAACTTCCATGCTTCCAACAGCTCCATCTTCGACTCCCACACCCCTCGAAAGAGAGTTGTTGAGTGTTTGATCACCCCCAATGGTTCCTGCATTGCCTTGATCAACACTGTGCCACTGATCAACGGTTCTGCAAATTGTAGCATTTTTACCCGGTGAAGATTGCCCAACATCACGCATTCCACTGGGTTCACTTGAAGTGTCTTCCTCACAGTAACCACTGATTGGATCCACTCCGCTTCTGCTTTGGACAGAAATTTTTCCGAATTCTGCGCCTCTGATTCTGCTATTGATGGCCTTAAGTTTGTCGGCGGTGTGATCGGTACCGGTGGCCTGTCTGTCAGAAACCTCCACCATGGGTTTGGAGTTGTTACCCAAGCCTCGTCCTTCAACGGCAAGAATCCCACCCGTCGACTCGACTCCGTCAGCGGGAATAAATTCTTCCAAGCTCCCATCAACTCCGCATCGAACCATCCCCATATCTTGGTAGGATCCTGTCATATCCACCGTATGGTCTCGTCTCCCACTGGTATCACCTTTCCTTTGTAGAATAACCCCCACTTCTCTCTCCCCACCATTTCGGTGTCTTCCAGAGATGTTCTTTTCTGCCTCCTTTCCTAATAAACTAGGGCTATTACTTGTGCTTGCTGGGCTTGAAAAAAGAAACGGGCTTAAAGTAGCCTTCTCATTATTTACTACTCCCTGACTCGGCCCAAAAGAGAAAAGGCTTGTTGTATCTCCTAGGCCCACTTTGTCCGGTTGAGATTTAACTGGTCCTTTAGCTCTCTGGTTTGTTTTAGCGCGAAAACCAGCACTCTTAGCTCCCTTTTCCAAATGCCCTCTGTACTGATTTGACTTTGCAGTCTTACCTGTCTCCCACTGAGACATTCCAAGTTGCGTGTGCGTCGCCTTCCTCTTCCCTTCTCTCTTGCCCTGCTTAGCCATCCTAGGTGTGGCTATGGAACTAGCATCAGGGCTCACTTCACTCGTCTGGCTCTGATTTGTTTGTTGTGGTCTATTAACCATCCTATCTTTGGGCTTCTGCCTAGTAACCACCATCCATTCACCATAATCATCAAGTTTGGTCTTCTCCGCTCCTCTCCCTTTCGCCATTTGCTCATTGGAATTATCTCCAGTATTAACATTCTCCTCCATGTTATTCCCCGTGGCATACTCGCTTACAACATGAGGGCATGTTTCCACCTTATGTCCAATCCTGCCACACAAAAAACATAACACATTGATTCCCTCGTATTGTATACACTGCACATTCTTCCCAATAAGAATGATTCTTAATAGCGACTTCTCCAAGTTCACCTGTACATAAAGCCTGGCAAAACGCCCTCTCACCTCAGTAGCGGTATGTGAATCAATTCGTAGCATCGGGCCTATGGCTCTACCAATTTTAAGGAGAGCGCTGGGCTCATAGTATTCAATGGGCAATTCCGGTAATCTGATCCAGACTGCCATCGATGATAATGTTGCAGTGGACGCCTTAAACTCAGGCTCCCATTGCCTAATTGCTAAAAAGTGTTGCCCAATGAACCAAGGTCCACCCTTCAATATACTATCCACATCACTCGCTAATTCAAACTTCACCAAGAAAAAATCAAAACCCAAATCAATACAATCCATATTACCTGTCGGCTTCCACATACTTCTAATTTTATCTACCACAAAGGAGAAGCCCAACCTCTGCCCCAAAGTTTTGATGATAATCGCCCTCTTCCATGGGTCTCTCATCTGAATTTTTTCTTCTTTAGAGAAGTGAACTCTTGTACTGCCCACCTGCTCCTGCTCTTCCTCATCATTAGATACAATATCTTCCTGCATACAACTTTCAAAGCCAAAGGCTTGTTCAAAGGCTCCTGGAATCGCTCCCACTAATTTGTCCTTGTAGCTTTTTCCTCTATTACGCACTTCATGCTCCTTCCCTCCTAGATCTCCTGATGGCATGTGGCTGTCTTTGAATTTCTTGGTGCTGCGAGCCAGCACATCTTCTTCTTCGTCAGAGCGTTTCATTCTTTCTCTATCCATTATGTCTCTCTGTTCAAACAATGCCTTTTTGTGTTTTTTCAATATAAAGCATTTAATTGCAAGAAGAAATCTCTCAAAAAAAAAAAAAATTTGCAAGAAGAAAAATAGAAAGGAAGCACCTATTGAAGGCCTGCAAAGAGGTTAAGTTAATTTCTTTTTTTAAGAGAGTTTCAACTTATGACATCTACTTTTGATGATAGTTTTTTATCATCAGATCAAGATAACAATCAATTTTTGGTGTAGGCGGAGATTGAACTCTAGACTTCTTATATAACTATCAGAGACTTTACAAGTTGAGCTAACTGGAACCCACATTTAGTTACAAAATTGCTTGTAAGCTAAAGTTACAATCTTACTCAATATATTTTTACTTGAGGTGCATTTTGACAAATTCACTATTAAGTTATATCTTCTTCTTATATTCTTCATACTTGCAAAATTTTTAAAAAATTAAAGATTAATAGCTATGTCATCAATAAATTTTTTAAATTGCAAATTTTATTAGTTTAAAATTATGTGTAATATATAAAGCTTATAAATCATATAGTAAATAATATCCGATTGACATAAAATTTGACATGTATATTAAGAGTATAAAGAACATGCAATTTAACAGTTAAATTTTCAGAAATTTATGCTGAAATTCCGTAACCATGATGTACATTTGCAAAGGAAAAGACAGGGTTAAAGGTGTTTTTTTTTTTTTTTTTTTAGGTTGTTGTTTTGAGTAGGTAATTTGAAAAAAACTTCATCATGAATGGATATACCGAAGGTCATAAAGCCACCCAATTACATGAATTTGGGGTTCTAGAAGCAAATAGCATTAGCAACTACATAACTTTCAAGAACTGCTATCAATGGGCTCGATAAATTGCAAATTTGGGGCCACAAAAGGTAGCAAGAATCCTAAGAAAAGCACTAGTTTTTACATTGGAAACCTAAACAAATTCAGTCCACAGGATTTACCACTAAACAACTACACTCATAAAGGTGTAAGCAATGAACAGGCAACTTAGAATAGTAAGAGACCATGGAACTCTTTTTTTACTCATGCAGGCCACAAACAAATAGGAACTTGACGTGTAATCATGCTGAGATACTCAGGTTGGTTGCTTTTGTGGCAATTGGACTAAGACTCATATGATGTTTGAGTGTGACAAGCCCAATTGAGTGGGAGCTGCACCATAGCATTGTATGTGCTATAGCCAACCAATTAAGGGAGTAATTAGAAAGATCCCTACTCCGTCACTATGTGAGCCCTAATTAACCATTGCATAGTCCATTTAGTGCCCTTTTCAACCCAAAATTATGTTATGAAGTGAATGTTTGATGGAGTATGTAAAAAACCCTCTCTAAATAGTAACTATCTTTTCATTGATTGAAAAATGAATACAATGAATGAATGAATACAAAAACACACTCTACCTATCCTTATATACATAGTTATGTACAAAAACAGAATAACTACTTCTCCGGATTTTATGGAAAAGTTGTTACAGCTAAACACTACCTAGCTATGACACTTGTACATCCACTTGTAACCATCTATCCACTCGGCATCATTCCTTGTATAGAGTGTATGATCTGATTGTGATAAGGAATAGACTCCAACAAGTCTTCTAAGTCTACATTACTCAAGCTTGCATCTCTGTTTGGCCTCTGATACTAGGATGCACTATGTACTGCATTCAATTGCAATCTTCCTTGCTCCTATGGTGCATGCTGGGCTGCTTCCTGATGCTGTAAGACACGCTGAGCTACACTGCCCAGCAATTCCCCCTGACATTTAGTGCCTATTACATGCTTGCATACTTGTTGCTGCTGAAGACATGCATTTGACTTAGCATTGCTTTTAACATAGTAGGTATAAGAAAGCAGTCAAGTGTGAATGAATTTACATAAGTGTATGGGGAAGATTATTTATAACACACTATTCATTTTATGGCTCATAGCTCAGGCAATTATAATGAATCTATTGTTCACATAATCATTAGCATATTATATGGTACGGGATTAAGTATTAGTTTTAGTTTTGAACTCATGAGGGATTAAAGAAACTTGGTCGAGTGTGATCAATTAATCTGGGGCATTGACTAGATATTAGGTGTAATGTACTATGTTAGTTTATATGGTAACTTAATATAATACTCCTAACCCATACCTTCTTGTCAGGTCACACGTTCCATTTTCTGTATGAAGAGAGGATTGGACAAGAGATTGAGAGGAGCCAATTCTGCCTGTAGTACCCAATATGGATGAGTGGGAGATGATAGAAATTGGATTGGGTTTGACCCAACACATGACCCATGGCCCATGGATCATCCACATGAGTTTACATTTAAACTGATTGATCTTGATATGAGCTGTCAAGATCAATAGTGGAGTAAATTAAACTTAGTGGTTAAATACTTTTAAGGACTACTCATCTGATAGTGGGTGGATGTATACTGATATTTAAATATGCTGATAGTAGTTAGAAAACTAATCACTAATAGTGAATATTGTAAGAATAAGGAACATACGTATAATTTTGTAAGTGCTCTCTACTTTGTCTATCTCTCAATATGCCATGTGTTCATGCTTTCAATCATTATTTTTCACCCTTACAATATCAGATTACTAGTAGCTGGTACTATATCACAGTCAATATAGTATGGTATGTAATAATGCTCTCTCTCATATGTAAGAGGATTTTAACCCATAGGATTCAATCCATAATAAACATGATTTACCATTAGCTATGACTCTTGTCTCCATATACTGATCGGTAACTTGTGCAATGCGCAAAAAAGTTTAATATAAGATAATTTTTTTCTACTCTTTTTTTATTCTTTTACATAGATATGAAATTTCATAATTATAGTAGTTATTAATAGACATTTATTATAATTGTGTGTGTTTAAGGAATTATATAGTCTACTGTTTAAAGAAAATATGATGTATTAAGATTCTAATAGGTGGTTTAAATATAAAATAAAATTTAAATTCAATTTTAAAATATATATTAGAATAATAACATGTAAAATTGTGAGTTCCAATTAGCTAAATAGGTAAAATCTTTGATAGTCTGATAGTTGAATAAGAGATCTATGTTTCAATCTTCACCTACACTAAAAATCTGTAAAAAAACACAATATTATACATTTAACTCATTTATGACAAAATTCAAAACCCACCCAACCAAAACCAACTACCACACCTAATACACAATAACTTAATTTCATTAATATTCTTACCACAAGACCATCTCAGGCCAAAGCTAAGAAAATATCACAAAAACGCAAGGGCAAGGAAGGAAAAAGCACAACGCTAACATATTACAGAGATTTTGGATTAGACAACGGTTCCATGACTTCCATCCAGTACAATGGTGTTGCCTAGCTAAATCTCTAAAAGAAAGGAAAGGAAAAAACAAATATAGTAATGCTAACAACACATACCAAGATTTATTTTTTGGTGCACACAATGGTTCCATTTAGTACAATGATGCAGCCCACCTAAATCTCTAAAAGAAAGGAAAGAAAAAAGCAAATATAGTAATGCTAACAACACATACCAAGATTTATTTGTTTGGGTAACATCTAGCCTGTTTGAATTTAACATCAAGATCCCCTCCCAGTCAATTATCTTCCTATTTGGTGTTGAACTACGTAGTGAAGATAAATAAACCAATTATACTTCCTTGCGATGAAAATTTGCCCAATAATAACTCCAATTATGAAACCACAACCATATCCGATCATGACTACTTCCCAACCGAATTCAGATAGCAACTTTGAGTCTTGATTAATCTCTTCAAACGTTAAAGGAGGGTGCAATGAATCCTCAAAATTTCCACATTTCTTTGGCAAAGGATTTCCACACAATCCAATATTACCACTGAAAAACTTGTCCTGAAAGGTATCAAATTGTTTCCCATGCGGTATAGGCCCTATTAGATGATTGTTAGAGACATTGAAAAATTCAAGGAAGGTGAGCTGTGTTAATTGTGGAGGGATCTCTCCACACAACTTGTTTTGAGACAGGTCCAATGCTTCTAGTGCTGTCAACTTCTCCAAGGATGAGGGGATGGAACCCGTGAGTAAGTTGTTGGAAAGGTTGAGCAACTGGATTCCCTTCAAATTCCCTATGAGTTTTGGAATTTCTCTTTCAAATTTATTGCTTGAAAGATCCATGGCTATGAAAATATATGAGATTCTCTCGTATGCAGTCTCTATGCCTTTGTTTATGAATGTCATTGAGTAATTGTATTGAGATGTCCATGTATAACCAGGTAGATCAAAACTTGTGTTCACTTGCATATACATTTGACCATGCTTACCAATGATTTGCATGGCTTTCCAAATTTGGAAGTACTCAAATGGTAACTTACCAGTGATGTTATTGTAAGAAAAGTCAATGACATGCAACTTTGGAAATACAAAATTACTCTCGGGTTTCCCTATTGCACCTTGGAGTTGATTCTATTGTAATATAAGAACCCCCAATTCTGGAAGAACCCCCAACCAAGAGGGGAAAGAATCATTTATTTGATTGTTTCCGAGAACAAGAATTTCTAACATAGTACAATTCACCAACGATCTTGGTATGCGTCCCTCTAATTGATTTTGACTAAAATCAATCATTTTCAATTTGCTCCCCTTTTTGCATATTTGAGGAATGTTGCTGTGAAAGTTGTTCTTTCTTAGATTGAGAATTGATAAGGAAAAACTAAGGTTTCCCAAACAGTTCGGAAGCATGCCACTCAAGTTGTTATATGACAAGTCAAGGGCAACAAGAGAACTTGGATTGCAAATCATTTTTGGGATTTCTCCAGTTAGTGTGTTATTTTTGCAAAAAACAGATTTTATGAATGTAGTAAGCAGATTTGAATATACAATAAATATGATGTGCAGAGAGAAAATTTCATAAATGTAGAAACATATTTTATCAATGTAGAAAAATATATTCGATTATTGTGAAATTCAAACATGAAAAAGCATTCAGATTTGGCATTTAAATTTAGAAAACACGATTTCACTAGGTGTTTTATGAGAAAAAAGTGAACGATTTTTTAAATAGTGAACAGAAAATAATTTATGCAAAAAAGAGAGCGAACAATTTCTTAAATAATGCTGAACAGAAAATAATTTTATGTAAAATCATAGAAATAGTTTATACAGAAAATAGTGAATAATTTTTATGAGAAAACAATGAACAATTTTAATCAATGTAGAAATTAAATTCATATTTCGAAATTAAAATCTCTATATCTTACAATGCTTCTATTTAAATAAATAAAAATATAAAAAAGCTACTTATTTTTATCTTTATGTTTATTTGTCAATTATCCTCAAGCAAAAAAAAAAAAAAAAAAAAAAAAAAATTACATAGTACTTGAGTTTGGTAAACTCGAGTACTGTAGAATTTTTTTTTTTGGTATTTTTTTATAAAAGGTACTCGAGCCTGGTATACTCGAGTATTGTGTTGCATGGTATTCAAGTTTACCAAGCTCGAGTACTACTTTATTTTTTTTAATCGCCAATTTCTAGCTCAGCAGCCACGGTAAAATAGGGTATTCGAGTTTGGTAAACTCGAGTACTAGAAAAAATGGTAGATTGTCATTTATTTCCGAAAAAATGGTTGTTTGCTAAAAATTTCAAAAAATTGTGGTATTTGGCCATTTTGGCCAGGGTTTTGGAGCTTTAATAAATTGAAAGAGAGATCAAGATAAACCAGCTTAGAAAGCTGAAAAATTTCGGCTGGGATTTGGCCTGCAAATCGTGATCCAGAGAGGTCCAAACAAGTTAGATTCGAAAGCTGCCTAATACCAACAGGGATTCGAGATTGATTAAAGTCATTGAAGGAGAGATTCAGCCTCTGGAGATTAACAAGACGGAAAAGGCTACTACTGGAGTTGATAGAACCATAGAGACAACTATTGCTGAGATCAAGGCTGATCACATGACCGGTGTCCTTGTCGCACCCAACACCATCCCATGAGCAGCAATCATCACTTTCAAGCTTCCACGAAGAAACCTTTAGGTAAGCAGAAGTTTCAAAAGATGCAGACTGATCGATGATAAAGCTTTCCTTGAATTGCAGCAAGGCGAAGCTCTCATCATCATGGCATAATGGTTGCACGGAAGAAGAGCTAGCAAACATAAGATTATACAATGAAAGTATAGCTAGAAAGTGCGTGAAAACGAACAGAGAAATTGATAAACCCATAATATTGTTCTGAATTTTGTTTTGCACTTCTAGAATTTAAGCACACCTGGAGACTGGAGAGCTAAGATAGAACATTATTTTAATCAGATAAGCCAGTTAAGATATAACATTATTTTAATCAGAAATATGCTTATCGTGAGAGAATCGCAATTGCAATGTTTTCTTGAAAAATGAATATGTTTTATAATTTCAAGTCAATAGCTCAGACCATCTTAGACTATTTGGAATTAGGTAGAGATGAATGAATATAACTTATCTAACGGATAAAATAATAACCACTGTTTTAAAAACTGGACCGGACCGGCCGGTCTGACCGGTTCAACCGGGAACCGGATGCCAATCCGGTCCAGTTAAAAGTCCCATAACCGGTCAACAACCGAAAAACCGGCCAAAAATCGGTCAAAGACTGGGGTGGAACCGGAAATTAGAAAAAAAACGGTTTGATGTCCGGTTCGGTTTTTAAAACCATGATAACTAGTGTCAATAATGACTCCGGCAAATACTATAATATTAGATTAAAATAATGTGGATATTTAAGGGAAACTCACTTTGGCTAGTTGATTTCGAGTCAACTCAGTCAAGTCAATAGTTGAAAGCATCTTAGACTATTTGGAATTAGGTAGGGATGAACGGATATAACTTATCTAATGGATAAAATAATGACTAGTGTCAATAATGACACTGGCAAATACTATAATATTAGATTAGAATAATGCGGATATTTAAGGGAAACTCGCTTTGGCTAGTTGATTTCAAGTCAACTCAGTCAAGTCAATAGTTCAGAGCATCTTAGACTATTTGGAATTGGGTAGAGATGAATGGATATAACTTATCTAATGGATAAAATAATGACTCTAGTGTCAATAATGACTCTAGCAAATACTATAATATTAGATTAGAATAATGCGGATATTTAAGGGAAACTCGCTTTGGCTAGTTGATTTCGAGTCAACTCAGTCAAGTCAATAGTTCAGAGCATCTTAGAGTATTTGGAATTGGGTAGAGATGAATGGATATAACTTATCTAACGGATAAAATAATGACTCTAGTGTCAATAATGACTCTGGCAAATACTATAATATTAGATTAGAATAATACGGATATTTAAGGAAAGAGAGATGCTATGTCTACAACAATTTTACAATATTTTTACAACAAATCACAATTGGTTAGTTGTTATTGGTTCAAATTTAAAATTAATGCTAAGTACTTTTTTACCCTAACAATAACAACCAGTAACAACTTGCCACTTAGGATTTGTTGTAAAAATGTTATAAAATTGTTGTAGACATATCATTTCCCTTAAGGGAAACTTGCTTTGGCTAGTCGATTTCGAGTCAACTCAGTCAAGTCAATAGTTCAGACGACCTTAGACTATTTGGAATTAGGTCGAGATGGACGGATATAATAATGACTAGTGTCAATAATGACTCTTACGGATTTAATAATGACTCTAGTGTCAATAGTGACTCTCTAGCAAATACTATAGTATTTCTATTATCCCTTTTTCATATATAAAAGTGGCTATGCCGCTTACAGTGCTTTGGCACTGTAGCACTCAGTGTGTTTGTACTGTGCAAGTACTGTAGCGAAAATAGTAACTACAGTGGCTATAGTTTTTTTTTTTTTTTTTCTTCTTTGGTCTTCAGTTTGTATTTTTTTACTTTTATATATATTGTTATACTAACACAACAAATTTTACAATATTTTCACAATTATTGAGGTATTAATTTCTTATAAGTCAAAATAAAATAATAAAATATGAACCTGTGACCAACCACAACTGAAAATAAATGTTTTGTGAAAAACGGCAATGCCGCTACATGTTTTAGCAGTATTCATTCAGTATTTTTGCACTGTTCATCTACAGTGTTATTTTGGTAAGCCACTTTATTTATTTATTTTTTTTTTAGTTTTGAAAAGTAGCTACGGTTCCAAGCGGCATTGTAGCTATATATATATATATATATATATTTTTTTTTTTTTTCCAGTCTTCCGTTTGTACTTTTTTTTTCCTTTTATATATATTGTTATGACACAACAAATTTCACAATTATTGAGATGTCAATTTCATTATCGCTTTAGTGTTTTAGCACTAATCATTCAGTGTTTTGCAATATTCATCTACAGTGCCATTTTGGGGAGCCACTTCGCCATATTTTTTTTTTTTAAGTTTTGAACCGTAGCTATAGTAGCTATAGTTTTTTTTTTTTTTTTTTTAGTCTTTCGTTTGTATTTTTTTTTTCCTTTTATACATAGTGTTATACTGACACAACAAATTTTACAATATATACAGGGGCTCTGTGTGGGTGTGTGTGCCGTTGTGTGTGTGTGTGCATGTGTGTTGCTCTATGTGTGTGTGTGTGTCTGTGCTGCCCATATACAGGGGCTCTGTGAGTGTGTGTGTGTGTGTGTGTGTGTGTGTGTGTGTCTGTGTCTGTGTGTGTCTGTGTGTGTCTGTGCTGCCTATATACAGGGGCTGTGTGTGTGCGCGCGCGTTACTGTGTGTGTGTGTGTGCGCTGTTCTCTGTGTGTGTGTGTGTGTGTGCGCTACTATGTGTGTGTTGCCTAGAAAGTCATGTTGCTGCTCTGTGTGTGTGTGTGTGTGTGCGTGTCTGTGCTGCCCATATACAGGGGCTGTGTGTGCTACCCAGAAAATGCTGTTGTGTGTGTGCTGCTCTGTGTGTGTGTGTATGTTGCTCTGTGTGTGTGCGCGCTGCTTTCTGTGTGTGCTACCCAAAATCAAATTTTGAATGAAGAAAGTGACAGAGTGGAATAATAAAATTGTTTTCTTTGGCATACAAGTGAGAGAGAAAGAGAATAAAGAGGAACTGAGAGGGGCAAAAAATTTGAAACGAAGATTGAGGAAGAACAAGTTAGAGAGAGAGGTGTAGAAGACAATAGTGTTAGGATAAAGCTTTCATTCAAATTGAGTGTGTAGCTTTGAAAATATTATTGTTGGGAGATTTAAAAATATAGCTGTTGGGAATTTGAAAAATATAGCTGTTAGGAATGAATAGAGAGAGAATAAAAAAAATATTAAAAAAAGAATAAATAAAGGTTAAAGAAATAATGAAGAAATAATATTTAAATGAGATAGAGAATGGGATAGAGAATCTGTTGGAAAGTGGATTTGAAAAAGTGGATAGCTAAAAGGTAAAAGTCACTGTTCATTCTCCAAACAGTACAAAAATTTGGAGAACTTGCTGGAGATGCTTTAAATTCCATTTGTGAGCCTCAAATGAGAAATCATAAATTTATGCAAAAAAATTAAGTGGGAAAACAACTTATTCTATATATATATATATATATATAAAGTCATTTGAGAAAAAGGCCTACGTTAGTCAACTATTTATCATCAATTGGTGTATTTGATTGTTAATTAAAGTTGTTCAAAAGTTCTTAGAACTGTGACAATATAAATTATCTGATAGCCTAACAATATGTTTTACTCAAACCCAAACTAATGGGTAATTAGGTATATTCTTGCTTGGACACAGTTGGATATCAATTTTAGTTGGCCCTGCTTGGTTTCGAATGAAAATTTTAGGTATCATTGGAGGTAGAAAGCTACTTGGGTTAAGTTTGTACGGTGTTTTACTACCACCCAGAACCATCTCATTTCATTTTTTTTTTAAACCTGTACAAGGGTCAATGGCCAAGACTACTAAATTCATTTGTATCCCAGAAATTTATGCTGAAATTTTGTAACCATGATGTACATTTGTGCAAGAAAAGCCAGGGTTAAAGGTTTTTTTTTTTTTTTTTTTCAAGTCAGTAATTTGAAAAAAAAAAATCATCATGAATAGATATACCAAAGGTCATAAAGCCACCCAATTACATGAATTTGGGGTTCTAGAAGCAAATAGCATTAGCAACTTCATATCTCTCAAAGAACTGTTATCAATGGGCTTAATAAATTGCAAATTTGGGGCCACAGAAGGTAGCAAGAGTCCTAAGAAAAGCACTTGTTTTTACATTGGCAACCTAAACAGATTCAGTCCATAGGATTTACCACTAAACAACTACACTCATAAAGGTGTGAGCAATGAACAGGCAACTTAGAATAGCAAGAGACCATGTTGATAGACCAAGAATGTATTGACCACTTTGGTAAATTAACCAATTAATTAGGTAAGTGTATTAATTAGGTTCAATTACATGCATTAAGCGTGGTAGCACAAACAAATCACCAACTAAGTTAAATGTAGCGAAAAATAAATTTGACACAGGTGATTTGTTTACGAATGGGGAAGACCCCATTGGGTGAATTTAAGGTCACCACTCTTGAAAATCCACTATTATAAAAAACAAGTAAAAGGAATCTCAGTATCCAATATCAACCTACAGTTGAACCTTTACCTCAATACTCAATTGGACTTATAATGTAGTGACAATCTCTCCTTTTAACACACGACTCCCAGTATGTGACTAATCAATTGATGCACGGTTCTAAGTAGGTGATTAACACATCAACTTAAGAAAGATATTTGTTGCAAAGTTCTTCAGTTCATCCAACGATGAAGATCAAGAAGCTCCTGGGTTACAAAACCCTTGGCGCAAAGACACAATAGCTTCTACAAAGAATATGATGAACTAGGGCAAATTTTGTCTCCGGTCTCAATTCGCACATACAATCAATTTGCATTGAGTTGTATCACTTTGCATCACCTTTGACGACCCTTCAAATAATCTTTATATATGTCTAAGGTTGTGAGAAAAGAAACCCCACACAAATACATTTGAATATGCGTGAAAACAGATCTGAAAATTTGAATTTCGTAATTCTTGGTAGATACTGTTTTTGTCGAGCAGTTGTTGAGCACAAGCATTAAACCTCGATAGATATCTATCTGTCGAGCTATTTGTCGAGCTTTAATGAACAACACTTCTTCACTTGTTTCTTGGACAGATTTGCATGACTTCAATACTAGACTTGAACTCTTGTTCCTTGAAGTACTAAACCAATCCTATATTTACCCAATTACAAGTAAGTGTGTTTTGTTAAAGGATTAGCTAATTTATATAACATATGTGTTAGGTTCTAAAAACTTAGGATTTGATATATTTAGAACTCTAATGTGTAATATTGGCAAACCATGATCAAAACAATATGTTTAGTCTTATTTAGGCTTGCACAAAGTTGTGTAATTTATGTAAAGTTGGAATCGAGTGGCTGCAGATGTATTGGTGCATTTCGGCCTGGCTCAATCGATCGAAAGTTGGCCAGAATGTTTTTTCTGCAGAATTTTCAACTCAGCCCTACCTCATTAAACGTTTAAGATTTTATGTTTTTGCCCTAGGTATATAAGGCAAAAACCTAGCCACGTTTTGAGAGTTGCTCTGAATGTATTGTTGCTCATACTTTGCGGTTTATGTGAATCTCTTGTGAGATCCTTAAGGAGTTTTCATTCACATAAACTTAGGGTTTTCAAGGTAGAGATTATATCCACATCTTAATGATCAACTCAGTTGCTGCCATTGAAGCTAAAAGAAACACAAGTGGGAGTGCTTGTATCTTGTGGAGAATCCAAGAAAGAAGGAGTCCGTAGATTCGGAATTTGCAGGTGGTCGTGTCAGTAAGTTCTACTGGTGGGTAGCATTAGGAAGTCAAGTAAGGAGCTTGTAAGTTCTTTTGTATGAACCTCGATTCTTTTATGTAGTGGATTCAAATTTACCTTTAGAATAGTTAGGTCAAATCCTCCCCATGTTTTTACCGTGTAGTTTCCTGGGTCATCATGTTATTGTATTATTTACTTTTCCGCTGCTTTATATAATTGATATGATTGTTTGATTTGTTAACCTAAATTTGAATAATTTGACTAAATTAATCACTTAGTTAATTAATTAGGTTAATCTGGTTGGGTTAAGGGGTTTAAAACTATTCAAGTGGTATCAGAGCATGTAGCTCTTTTGTTGTAGATCTTTTGATCTCTGAGCTGATCCTTGACCCCTGTTGTCGTGGAACACGGACACTCTCTGGTTATTCCTCCTCATTTTGATGGGAATAACTATGCTTACTGGAAAGTAAGGATGAAAGCATTCTTAAAATCTATTGATGAGAGGGTTTGAAATTCCATTGAGTACGGATAAGAGAAGCCCACTACTCCTGTAAGTGAGTGGCAAACTTCTCAAAAAGAAGCAGCTGGATTCAATAGCAAAGTTATGAATGTCATCTTTAACGCTATTTTTATGGAGGAATTCAAGAGAATCTCTAATGTTTAGATTGCTCATACTGCTTGGAAAATTCTCCAGATTGTGCATGAAGGCACAAAGGCAATGAAGATTAATAAATTACAGCAATTAACTTCTAGATTTGAAAGCATTAGAATGTCTGATGATGAATCTTTTGATGAATTCTATGCTAAATTAAATGATATTGTTAATTTTGCTTTTAATCTGGGTGAAATCTATGATCAACCTAAAATTGTTAGGAAGATTCTTAGATCCTTAACTGAAAACTTTAGGCCTAAAGTGATTGTCATTACTGAAAGTAAGGATGTGGACTTCATCCCTGTTGATGAGCTTGTAGGATCTCTTCAGTCATATGAGCTAGACCTACCCAAAGCTAGCAAATCCAAGTCAATGGCTCTCAAGTCTGTTGATGATGTTGAGGTTGGTGAATTTGATGATGAGCTCTCAACTACAGAGATTGCTTACCTTGCCAAGAACTTTAGGAATTTTCTTAGGAAAAATAACAGAAAGGCAAGAAATACAAATACTGCTGAACCTAAAAATTTTAGGAAGAATGATCCCATAAAGGTTAGCAACACTGAAAAACCTAGAGAAAAAGTAGGTCAATCTTTCAATAATTCTTTGGGTTCTTAATGTTTTGGATGTCAAGGGTATGGTCATGTTAAATCTGAATGTCCTACATTCTTGAGGTCTAAGGGTAAAACTATGGCTGTAACCCTTAGTGATAATGAGGTTTCTGATGATGAGTCTGGATATGACGAGGATGGAAACTTCATTACTTTCACTGCTACTGCTGTAGTCATTGAAAACGTATCTGTTGAAGAGAACCCTTCTGATAGGGAACTCTCTGAGGATGCAGATCTTCAAGAGGCTTATAATAAACTTTGCAAAGTTGCTGCAAAGGATGCTATGAATATTGAACTAGGCTTGAAGAAAATTGAATCTCTTGAGCTTGAAAAAAAGAATTTGCTTGTTAAATTGTTTATTACTAATGATATTTTGAACAATGTGAAATCTGAAAATATGCTCTTACTTGATAAAGTTAAAACTTTGGAACGTGATTTATCTGTTGCTAGATCTGCTAGTTCTAAACTTGATCAAATGTTGAATGTTCAAAAGGCTCATTCTGACAAATCTAGATTAGGTTTGTTAGGTTTTAAAGATTTAGGAATTTATGTATTTAGAACTCTAATTTGTATTGTTGGCAAATTATGATCAAAACAGGTTATTTAGTCTTGTTTAGACTTGCTCAAAATTGAGTCTTTCATGTAAAGTTGGAATCGAGTGGCTGCAGATGTATTGGTGCATTTCGGCCTGGCTCGATCAATCGAAGGAAAGGCTCAATCGATTGAATCTCGGGCAGAATGCTTTTCTGCAGAATTTTTCAGCTCAGCCCTAACTCATTAAACATTTTGGGTTTTCTGTTTTTACCCTAGGTATATAAAGAAAAACCCTAGCTACGTTTTTAGAGTCGCTCTAGTTGTATTGTTGCTCATACTTTTCTGTTTTGTGTAAATCTCTTGTAAGATCTAGAGGAGCTTTCCTTTACACAAAACTTAGGGTTTTCAAGGTAAAGATTACTTCAACATCTTGATGATCAACTCGGTTGTTACCATTAAAGTTTAAAGAATATCAAGCGTGGGTGCTTGTAGCTGATTGGAGAATCTAAGAAAGAAGGAGTCTGTGGATTCGGAGCTTGCACGTGGTCGTGTCAGTAAGTTCTACTAGTGGGTAGCATTAGGAAGTCAAGCGGGGAGCTTGTAGTCCTTCTGTATGAACTTCGATTCTTTCGCATAGTAGATTCAGGTTTACCTTGAAGATAGCTAGGTCAAATCCTCCCCAGGTTTTTACCGTGTGGTTTCTTGGGTGATCATATCATTGTGTTATTTATTATTCCGTTGCTTTATATTTTGATATGATTGTATGTTTGTAATAACCTAGAATTGCTTAAATTGACTAAGTAAATCACTTGGCTAATTAACTAGGTTAATCTGATTGTTTTAAGGGGTCTAAAATCGTTCAAGTGGTATCAGAGCGGGAAGCTTTTCTTTTTAGAGATTTTTTATCTCAGAGCTGTTCCTTAACCCCTGTTGTCATGGAGTATGGACACTTTCTTGTTGTTCCTCCTCACTTTGATGGGAATAACTATGCTTATTGGAAAGTAAGGATTAAGGCATTCCTGAAATCCATTGATGAGAGAGTTTGGAATTCCTTTGAGTACGGATGGCAGAAGCCCACTACTTTTGTGAGTGAATGGCAAACTTCTGAAAAAGAAGCAGCAGGCTTTAATAGCAAAGTTATGAATGTCATCTTCAATGTTGTTTCTATGGAGGAATTTAAGAGGATCTCTAATGTTGAGATTGCTCATATTGTTTGGAAAATCCTCCAAATTGTGCATGAAGGCACAAAGGCAGTTAAGATCAATAAATTGCAACAATTGACTTTTAGATTTGAAAGCATTAGAATGTCTGATGATGAATCTTTTGATGAATTCTATGCTAAATTAAATGACATTGTTAATTCTACTTTTAATTTGGGTGAAATCTATGATCAACCTAAAATTGTTAGGAAGATACTTAGATATTTAACTGAGGACTTTAGACCCAAAGTGACTGCCATAACTGAGAGCAAGGATGTGGACTCCATCCCTGTTGGTGAGTTTGTAGGATCTCTTCAATCCTATGAGTCTGACTTAACCAAAGTGAACAAATTCAAATCAATGGCTCTTAAGTCAGTTGATGATGTTGATGGTGGTGGATTTGATGATAAGCTCTCTGCTACAGAGATTGCGTACCTTGCCAAGAACTTTTAAAACTTTCTTAGGAATAACAACAGAAAGGCAAGAGGTACAAACACTGCTGAACCTAGAAACTTTAGGAAGAATAATCCCACTATGGTTAATAATTTTGAAAAACCTAGAGAAAAAGTTGGTCAATCTTCAAACAATCCATTGGGTGCTCAGTGTTTTGGCTGTCAAGGGTATGGTCATGTGAAATCTGAATGTCCTACATTCTTGAGGTCTAAGGGTAAAGCTATGGCTATAACCCTTAGTGATAATGAGGTTTCTGATGATGAGTCCGGATGTGACGAGGATGGAAACTTTCACTGCTACTGCTGTAGTCAATGAAAGTATATCTGTTGAAAAGAACCCTTCTGAATGGGAACTCTCTGAGGATGCAGATCTTCAAGAGGCCTACAATAAACTTTGCAAAATTACTGCAAAGGATGCTATGAATGTTAAACTTGGCCTGAAGAAAATTGAATCTCTTGAGCTTGAAAAGAAGAATTTGCTTGTTAAACTGTTTGATGCTAATGATCTTTTGAACAATTTTAAATTTGAGAACATGCTTTTGTTTGATAAAGTTAAAACTTTGGAACATGATTTATCTGTTGATAGATCTGCTAGTTCTAAACTTAATCAAATGTTGAATGTTCAAAAGTATTCTTTTGACAAATCTGGTTTAGGATATGTTGAAAGCATCTTTGATTCTACACCACATTCTACAAATTTTGTTCCTTCTTCTTCTTCTGAACTTTCTATAAGTGAGGCTGTGAGTGAAACTGTCAAATTCCGTGTGAGAGAGGTTGTCAAATCTGTAGAAGTTTCACCTCCTAAGAAGATTAGGGTTGATCTAGGAGAGTCTAAACCTAAGGATTCTACTCTTTCTAAAGATAAGATGCATGGTAAACCTGCTTGGGTTTGTCATTATTGTAGAAAGTCTGGACACATTCATCTTAAATGTTACAAGCTTCAAGCTGCTAAGAGAGCAAACAAACCAAAGGTGCCTGTGCCTCAAGCACAAGATCCTATGGCACTTATTGGTGAATTAGTTAAGGCGTTGAACCTTTAGTCCAATTTTGGAGTTGAAAATCACTTGAATGTGAATAAGAACTCCAATGCTCATGTTGCATCTAAAAGGTCTTGGATGCAAAAGACTCGATCTAATTAAGTCTTTCTGATATGGTCCATGTGTTTCATTGCCCATTCCTCTGTGACTATTGTTCTTTGGTTTTTATATTTTTGTGTTTTTTCTAGAACTTGCATCGCATTACATTCATACATTTCATTCTAGGATTTATTTGTTTTCTTTTTAATAAAAAAAAAAAAGGAGAAAACAAAAATGTGTTTGACATTGTTTTCTTGGTTTTTGAAAACAAGGTTGGTCAATTTATTTTCACATAACATGTCTTATGTACCTTGTTTAGCTTTGATGAGCTTATTTATTGCACTTGACTAGTTGAAGCTTTGTAGTGCATATTGTGTGGGAAAGATATTTATAGTGTTTATCACTTTGTCTTAATCTTGAAGTCACATATTGTTTGACTGTCGGACTTGATTCTTTTGAGAAAGGCATAAATAACCATCTCATCACTGTTCACTAGCCAATCATGAACACCTTAGTGCATATCATAAGATTTTGTGCTCGAGAAAGTGTAGCACATGCACAAAAAGAACATAAGGTGTAGCCTCAGTTTAACTGCTTAATGCTTAAAATTGGTGTGTACTACTAGGCTTGATGCCAATTCACCTAATTAAAACTGGTGTGTACTATTAGGCTTGATACTAATTCACATAATTAAGAGGCTAAATACAAGAAACTTACATGATTGCAAGTTTATGTTCTAGGAGATGTGGGAGTTATATGATGTAACTCTTAAGGTGATAGTCTTTTTTAAATTCTGTGTGATGAATTTTATAGACTTTGTGATTGATTTCTATTTGCATATCACCTCACATGTATCTCAAGTTTTTGTTAGTTTGCACACACTACACAAGTTACTCTTTGCTAAACACTGTACATGTTATTGTGTGTGTTTTTGGTTTGATCAACCAAGTTTGAAAATATCTTGTGAATATGCAAAACATTATTTTTGGCTGAGAAATTAAAAGAAGAACTGGCTAAAACTTTCTTTGGAGAAACTGGGATTACAAATTTTTTTTGAAAAAAAAAACATTCCATTTCAATTCATACTCATGCATTGTGTTTCTTTGCTTTTACTGCTTTGAGGAGCTATCTTTTTCAAAAATTAGTTTGATTTTTCAAAACTGGAATTTTTCCCAAAACACTATGATCCGCTGCCTCTTTCGATCGATCCAGTATGTTTTTCGATCGATTGAAAATTTTAAAATTCCTTTTTAAAAATTTCTGAGGGACTCAATCGATCGAAAGTAATTTTCGATCAATCGAAAGTCGTGAATCAGCTTTTTCAAATAGTGTTCTTTGACTGATTCTCTTCACTTTTCAAAAGTTTTTTTCAAACTTTCTTTTCTCTCTCCGACTTGGCACGGATCTACAGCGATTTTTTGTCGTTTTCCTCCAAACTTTTTGCAAGATTTCTCTTTCCTCTAGCCGGCAAGACTCTTTTGCCCCTCATTTTTGAGTTTATTTGCATTTTTTTATGCATTTTTCATGAATTTTTTCTCTAAATTTCAGACCTCTCTAAATTTGGGATTTTTGATGTTTCATGCCCAATTTTGTGCAATTGATCAATGAGTTTTTATGGGGACATGTCATAAACTTGATTGTGATTGATTAATTTGATCAATTTTGAGTTTTGTGAGAAATTGAAATTTCTAGGGTTTATGTTTGGTTCCGAATTGGGGATTTTGTTCAATTAGGTCGAAATTGATGAAATTGGCTTGTTGATTGGATGTGATTAGGCATTATAATTTATGTGTTATGTTTTGTAATGCTTAATTCATCCGTGTGCTTCAAAATGTTTCAAGTTGTTTTAAAATTTTTTGGGTTTTTTTGTTAGAAACTCTATACTCAAGCCATTTTTGTTCAATTGAACTTAATTTTGAACTTTGTTTACTGCATTAGTACATGCATCATGCCATTTTAACTGTTCATGCATCATATAGATTTTTGCTCTATATTTTTTTTGTGCTAATTTGCAGTCTGCCCTTGGTTTTTATTTTTTTTTCTCTTTCTTGTGTCTCTGTCCTTTCCTTAGCATCATGCCTAGGAAGACTAGAGCTGGTAGGTCTATCCCCTCACCTACTCATTCCCCTTCATCTTTTAACCAAGAGAAATTTCCTAGTGAGAAAAACCAGGAAATTTATGAGAAGCTGAACCTTAGCCGTAAGATCTGGTTTGAGTGGTCTGTTATTCTAGATGAGTTAGATCCTGCCATTAGGGCGAACATAGAGCGTCGGGGCTGGTTACCCTTAGTGGATATTTCTGATCCTCCTCCACCTGCTACCTTGATCCAAGAGTTCTTTTCGAACATCTCAATCCACGTCTATGATTCCAACACTTTAGTAAAGAGTTGGATACGAGGCGTAGAGTACACCATTACTCCTACAGTAGTGGCTGATGCTCTTGGGGTACCTTTGGTCCAGCACCCTGTCTATCCCTATGATGAGTCTCCTGTTTTGATTGATGTCATGTCTTACATCACTGGGTCATCTATCTAGTGGGGTTCTGATCCTAGGATCACCACTGCTGAGCTTTCTGAGCTACACTATCTTATCTTTAGGATAGCGTGTCATTGCTTTTGGCCCATTTCTCATCTGCACACCATTCCTCTCGAGAGGTGTGTATTTCTGTATGCTCTTGTTATTGATGCTCCTATCAGTTTTCCCTACTTGTTCCTTCGTTCCTTGAACGAAGTGTATAGGAGTTCATCTTCTGCTCATGCATTGGTTCATCCTATTTTTATCCATAGGATTCTTCTTTATTTAGGTCTAGAGGATTTCCTTTCCTCGGAGCCTGTGCATGTCATCGGTCCCATAGGTGCGTCTTTTATTAGACAGCGCGCTGATCATCTTCGAGCTAGCTCTAAACACCCTAAGTCTGAGCCTTCTGGGTCCGCTCCTTCTCCCTCTTCTTCTACAGGTTCTACTGGTGAGGATGTTCCTGATCCTGATGCTGCTGCTGCTACTCCACCTCCATCGGATGACTTTGATATCCGTCGTACTTTGGAGACTGTCATGACCGTTCAGGCAGCTCATGGTCAGCTTTTGGTGGACCTTTTTGACGAGATCTGAGCTTTACGAGCTGATCTGGTGCGTCTTCGATCACCATCACCACCTCCTTTTGATGATGGATTGTGATTGCCCTTTGGCATTCTGTCACATAAAGGGGGAGTAGAGACTGTAGAGGAGTTTTTGTAGGAGTTTTTGTAGTTAGGGAGATTGTTTTTGTTTTGTGGAGTAGATTGTATTTAGGCGCTTCACCTTGTATATCATTTTTTTGGGATATTCATGTTAGGGGGAATAACATTGATTGATATACATGATTTTTTGTTGATTCTTGTTTCTTTGGATTTACTATTTATTGATTTATATTCTATGAGTTATTCATTGATATATGTCTTTATTATGTATTGTGTGAATCATACAAGAATGTTATACCTGTTTATATACTATTTTCTGTCACACATGTGTTTATGCGTTTGTTGAGTATTTTAGGAATATACAGGTTGATTCAATTGAGTTGCTGTCCATACTTGCAACTAATGGATAGTAGTTAGGATTGAATTTTAGTCTTTATGAGCATTATTTTGTAAAGGGCTTTTTAACTGTAAACTTTGAGCTTATTGTTTGTGTTTTGTCACGGATTGCCAAATGGGGAGTTTGTTAGGTTCTAAAGATTTAGGAATTTATGTATTTAGAACTTTAATTTGTATTGTTGGCAAATCATGATCAAAACAGGTTATTCAGTCTTGTTTAGACTTGCTCAAAGTTAGGTCTTTCATGTAAAGTTGGAATCAAGTGGCTGCAGATGCATTGGTGCATTTCGGCCTGACACGATCGATCGAAGGAAAGGCTTGATCGATCGAATCTCGGGCAAAATGCTTTTGTGCAGAATTTTCCAGCTCAGCCCTAACTCATTAAATGTTTTGGGTTTTCTGTTTTTACCCTAGGTATATAAAGAAAAACCTTAGCCACATTTTTAGAGTCGCTCTAGTTGTATTGTTGCTCATACTTTTCTGTTTTGTGTAAATCTCTTGTGAGATCTATAGGAGCTTTCCTTTACATAAAACTTAGGATTTTCAAGGTAGAGATTACTTCAACATCTTGATGATCAACTCGGTTGCTACCATTGAAGTTTAAAGAATATCAAGCGTGGGTGCTTGTAGTTGATTGGAGAATCCAAGAAAGAAGGAGTCCGTGGATTCGAAGCTTGCACGTGGTAGTGTCAGTAAGTTCTACTGGTGGGTAGCATTAGGAAGCCAAGCGGGGAGCTTGTAGTCCTTCTGTATGAACTTCGATTCTTTCACATAGTGGATTTAGGTTTACCTTGAGGATAGCTAGGTCAAATCCTCCTCAGGTTTTTACCGTGTGGTTTCCTAGGTAATCATATCATTGTGTTATTTATTATTCCGTTGCTTTATTATTTTGATATGATTGTATGTTTGTGATAACCTAGAATTGCTTAAATTGACTAAGTAAATCACTTGGCTAATTAACTAGGTTAATCTGATTGTTTTAAGGGGTCTAAAACCGTTCAAAGTTTTATTGAAAGTATCACTGTGTCTGCACCTACTTCCACAAACTTTGTGTTAGGATTAGTGCCCTTAAATCCTAGTGAATGATACTATGTATGATATTGAGTTTGACATTGTGTATGACATTATGTATGACTTAATATTGTGTTTAATGAATTTGTTTTATTATTATCTGAAATAATGGTAACATGAATATTCGGACATTATCATTTAGTCCATAAGATGCATAGTATGTGATTTATGTGAAAAGTCACAGAAGATATAAATCACAAGTTCTTTGTAAACTCAAAGTTATAGTTCGTAGTCGGTGATGAAATTGGGCATGTCATCTGTGAAGACTATAACATATCAACTACGATGATTTGTCTTGATCATGGAAGTGGTGACTTCTGGTTGATGTGTTAATATGTTTTAAGAGTTAAGACATATTGAACTGGACCGCTATGAGATTTATTATTTTCCTAAGACTGTCAAATGAATAATAAATCTCACGACTTGTATTTGCATGAACTCTTAATCCTGAGAGAATAATGGACCTGATCATGAGGTGTAGGTTGCTTTGATATATCAGGAGTGAGATCTATAGTAATGGTCAAAACCTCAGTATGTTGGGCAGCCACATTTAGTGTTGATGGAACAAGTATTCTCAAGATGGAATTCATAGTCTCTTAACGGAGATATAAAGTATTCCCTTGAAATAAGTTTAATGAGTTTGTTATTCAGAGAGTTAGGCCTAACCACTTTAGTAAGACTAAAGTATATATTTATGGAATTGGATTTCATAAATATATAATGAATAACATTAAAGGATTAAACTGGGTACTCAAGGATTAAGATGTAGTAATTTACAAAGTGGCAGTCTACATTAATGACTTTGTATTACTACGAATATTTTATGAAGAGGTTGCATGTATAATAAAGTCTTGGGATATAATTTATAGATAAGACCTAGAGTGCAACTATATTTATATAGTGGTATTAAATATAGTTAATGGTAACTTTGGACTTGTCAAGAGTTGATAGAAAAGCCCAAAGCCCATTGGAGCTAGTGTCTTATTGGTTCCTTTTGGTTCCACTCCAAGCCACACACTTAAGCCCAATTGGAAAGGCCCAAGAGGCCAGCCCAATTAGATAATTGGTTAGATACAAAGGGAAAAACGTACAGAATTTTGTATGCGTGAAAAAAACAACATTGAAATGGTGGAAGTGAGTGTATGTCACTCTCCAATCATCCTTTTGTAACCAATTGAGAGTTCACACTTCTTGGGCGTTAGTAGAATTGGAATGAAGATTAAAAGTATTCTTAAGTGCTTCAATCTTCGGTTTTTGAAATTCAACACTTCAAGGTACACTCTCTTGTTCTCTAATTCTGAAATTTACTTTGTGCATATTATCAATATCGAATGAAGTAGATCCGTTTTAAACTTATTTTTCCGCTGCGTTCACTTTTATTTCCAATACTTTATTCCTTCATCTTCTTTTGAACCTTTCGTGAGTGAGGTTGTGAGTGAAACTGTCAAACCCCCTATAAGTGAGGGTGTCAAACCCATAGAAGTTTCACAATCTAAGAAGATTAGGGTTGATCTAAAAGAGTCTAAACCTAAGGAGTCTACCCTTTCTAAAGACAAGATGCATGGTAAACCTGCTTGGATTTGCCATTTTTGTGGGAAGTGTGGACACATTCGTCCTAACTGTTACAAGCTTTAAGCTGCAAAGAGAGCAAACAAACCAAAAGTGCCTGTGCCTCAAGCACAAGATCCTATGGCACTCATTGGTGAATTGGTAAAGGGTTTAAACCTTTATTCCAATCCTGGAGTTGGAAATCACTCGAACGTGAATAGGAACTCCAATGCTCGTGGTGCATCTAATAGGTTTTGGATGCAAAAGACTCGATCTAATTGAGTCTTTCTGACATGGTCCTTGTGCTTCATTACTCTTTCCTTTGTGACCATTGTTCTTTGGATTTTGTGTTATTTTTCTAGGACTTGCATTGCATAACATTCATGCATTTCATTCTAGGATTTATTTTTGTTTCCTTTCTTTAAAAAAAAAAAAAAAGGGAAAGCAAATTGTGTTTCGCACTATGTTTCTTGGTTTTTGAAAACAAGATTGGTCAATTTATTTACACAAAACATGTCCTTGTACCCTGTTTAGCTTTGATGAGCTTATTTTTTACACTTGACTAGTTGAAGCTTTGTAGTGCATGTTGTGTGGGAAAGATGTTTATAGTGTTTATCACTTTGTCTTAATCTTGAAGTCACATGTTATTTGACTGTCGGACTTGATCCTTTTGAGAAAGGCATAAATAACCATCTTACCACTGTTTACTAGCCAATCATGAACACCTTAGTGCATATTTTAAGATTTTGTGCTCGAGAAAGTGTAACACATGCACAAAAAGAACATAAGGTGAAGACTCGGTTTAATTGCTTAATGCTTAAAATTTGTGTGTATTATTAGACTTGATGCCAAATCACTTAAACAAAAATTGGTGTATATTATGAGGCAAAATTCAAGAAACTTACATGATTGCAAGCTTATGATCTAGGAGATGTGAGAGTTATATGATTTAACTCTTTAGGTGATAGTCTCTTTAAATTCTATGTGATGAATTTTGTAGACTTTGTGGTTGATTTCTATTCACATACCACCTCACATGTATCTCAAGTTTTTGCTAGTTGCACACACTACACAAGTTACTCATTGCTAAACACTATACATGATATTGTGTGTGTTTTTGGTCTGACCAACCAAGTTTGAAAATACCTTGAGTATTGTGTAAAAACATATTTTTTTGCTTGAGAATTTAAAGGGAGAATGGCTAAAATTTTCTTTGAAAAATTGGGGTTAAAATTGGAGTTTTTGAAAAACCATTTCATCTCATACTTATGTATTTTGTTTCAAAAATTTTAATGCTTTGAGGAGTTGTGCTCAAAATGTGGTTGTTGTTTTTCAAAACTGTGATTTTTCTTAAAATTTTGTGAGCCTCTGTCTGTTTTGATCGATCCAATCTGTTTTTAGATCAATCGAAAATTATTTAAAATTCTTTTAGAAATCTCGGATTGATTCGATTGATCAAATGTAAATTTCAATCAATCGAATATCGCGAATCAGGTTTCTTAAAACATTGTTCTTGACTTTTTCAAATCATCTTTTCAAAAAGTTTCAAAACCTTTTTCTCTCTCTCCGACTTGGCAAGCTCACTCAACAAATTTTTTGTCATTTTCCTCTGAATTTTTTTCAAAGACTTTGTCTTCCAAGGCCGGTAAGTCTATTTTACCCTTCTTTTTCCATTTATTTTCATGATTTCATGCATTTTTCATGCATTTTTCTTTAAAATTTTTGGACCTATTCTTATTGGGGTTTTTCATAAATCTAGCCTTATTTTATGAAATTGATCAATGGGTTTTGTTGGTATATTGATATATTCATGATCTATGATGGTTAATTTGACCAATTTGAGGTTTTGTGAAAAATTGAAAATTCTAGGGCTTGTAATGAACCCGTTTTGGGGATTTTGTTCAATTAGAATGAAATTGATGAAATTGGCTTGTTGTTTTGATGTAATTAAGCATTATAACTTGTAAGTTGTGCTGTATGATGCTCAATTCATCAATTTGTTTTCAAAATCTTAACAAGTGGTTTTTCAATTTTGGGGTTTTTGTTAGAAACTCCATGCTCAAGCCAATTTTGTTAAATTGAACTTTAATTGAGCTTAGTTTTATTGCATTAGAACATGCATCATGACATTGTAATTGTTCATGCATCATATAGATTTTTGTTTTATTTTATTTGTGCTAACTTGAAGTCTGCCCTTGGGTTTTATTTTTGTTTTGTTCTGTTGGTTCTTTCTTTGTGTCTCTGTCCTTTCCTTAGCATCATGCCTAGGAAAACTAGAGCTTATAGGTCTGTTCCCTCACCTTCTCCTTCCCCACCTTCTTTTGACCGAGAGAAGTTTCCGAGTAAGAAAAACCAGGAGATTTTTGAGCGTTTGAGCCTTAGAAGAAAGATTTGGTCTGAGCGTGCTGTAGTTTTAGATGAGCTTGATCCTACCATTAGGGCAAATTTTGAGTGTCGGGGCTGGTTACCCTTGGTGGATATTTTTAATCCTCCTCCTCCAACTACCCTGATTAGATAGTTTTTTTCGAACATCTCTATCCGCGTCTATGATTCCAACACTTTGGTCAAGAGTTGGATACGAGGCATAGAGTACGCCATTACTCCTACTGTAGTGGTTGATGCTCTAGGGGTACCTTTGGTCCAGCACCCTGTCTACCCTTATGATGAGTCTCCTTTTTTGAGTGATGTCATGTCTTATATCACTGGGTCTTCTATCTAGTGGGGTTGTGATCCTAGGATCACCATTGCTGAGCTATCTGAGTTACATTATCTCTTCTTTAGGATAGCATGTCACTCTTTTTGGCCTATTTCTCATCTTCACACCATTCCTCTTGAGTAGTGTCTTTTTGTATGCTCTAGTGACTGATACTCCTATTAGTTTTCCTCATTTGTTTCTTCATTCTTTGAACAAAGTTTATAGGAGTTCATCTTCCTCTCATGCTCTTGTCCATCCCATTTTTATTCATAGGATTTTGTTAAATCTTGGTCTAGAGGATTTCCCTTCTTCTGAGCCCGTTCATGTTATTGCTCCCATAGGTGCGTCTTTCCTTAGATAGAGGGCTTCTCATCTTTGAGATGGCTCGAAACACCCTAGGACTGAGCCTTCTAGTACCGCACCTTCTCCCTCTTCTTCTACAGGTCATGCTGGTGAGGATGTTGATGATCCTGTTGGTGATGCTGCTGCTGCTGATGTTCCTCCATCTCCTTCGGATGACTTTGATATACGTCGTACCTTGAAGACTGTCATGACCGTTCAAGCGACTCATGGTCAGATTTTGGTGGACTTACTTGATGAGATACGTGCTTTGCGAGCTGACTTGGCGCATCTTCGTTCAACCTCACCACCTCCTTTTGATGATGACTTGTAATTGTCCTTTGGCATTCCGTCACAAAAAGGGAGAGTAGTTTTGACACTTGTAGAAGAGTTTTTGTAGATAGGGGGAGATTTTTTTGTTTTGCGGAGTTAGTGGAGATATTAGATTGTATCTAGGTGCTTCACTTTGTATATCATTTTTGAGGCTATTCATGTTAGGGGGAGATACATTTATTTTGATATATGTGATTCTTGTTTCTTATGATTCACTGCTTATTGATTTATATTTATGAGATTATTCATTGATATATGTCTTTATTATGTGTTGTGTGAATTTTTACAAGAATGTTTTATTTTGGTTGTATCTAACTTAAGGGGAGAGTTAGTTTACATATCTGTTGATTTACTGTTTTTCTATCACACATGCGTTTATGCGTTTGTTGAGTGTTTCAGGAATATACAGGTTGATTCAATTGAGCTGCTGTCTACACTTGCAACTGATGGATAGTAGTTATGATTGAATTTTTGTGTTTATGAGCATTATTTATGTAAAGGGCTTTTATTTGTAAACTTTGAGCTTTTAATTTGTGTTTTGTCACGAATTGCCAAATGGGCAGTTTGTTAGGTTCTAAAGACTTAGGATTTGATGTATTTAGAACTCTAATGTGTAATATTGGCAAACCATGATCAAAACAATATATTTAGTCTTGTTTAGGCTTGCTCAAAGTTGTGTAATTCATGTAAAGTTGGAATCGAGTGGCTGCAGATGTATTAGTGCATTTCAGCCTGGCTCGATCGATCGAAAGTCGGCCAGAATGTTTTTTTGCAGAATTTCTAACTCAGCACTACCTCATTAAACGTTTATGGTTTTATGTTTTTGCCCTAGGTATATAAGGCAAAACCCTAGCCACGTTTTGAGAGTTGCTCTGAGTGTATTGTTGCTCGTACTTTGCGGTTTATGTGAATCTCTTGTGAGATCCTTGAAGAGCTTTCCTTCACATAAACTTAGGATTTTCAAGGTAGAGATTATATCAACATCTTGATGATCAACTCAGTTGCTGCCATTGGAGCTTAAAGAAACACAAGTGGGAGTGCTTGTATCTTATGGAGAATCCAAGAAAGAATGAGTCCATGAATTCGGAGCTTGCACGTGGTCGTGTCAGTAAGTTCTACTGGTGGGTAGCATTAGGAAGTCAAGTGGGGAGCTTGTAAGTCCTTTTGTATGAACTTCGATTCTTTCATGTAGTGGATTCAAGTTTACCTTGAGGATAGCTAGGTCAAATCCTCCCCAGGTTTTTACCATGTAGTTTCCTAGGTCATCATATCATTGTGTTATTTACTTTTCCGTTGCTTTATATAATCGATATGATTGTTTGATTTGTTAACCTAGATTTGAATAATTTGACTAAGTTAATCACTTAGCTAATTAACTAGGTTAATCTGGTTGGGTTAAGGGGTCTAAAACTGTTCAATATGTTCTAACAAGTTCCACATATGTCCTAACACATGTAACTCTTTTTTTAGCTATACAGGCCACAAACAAACAGGAACTTGATGTGTAATCATGTTGAGACACTCAGGTTGGTTGCTTTTATGGCAATTGGACTAAGATTTGTATGATGTTTGAGGGTGACAGGCCCAATTGGGTAAGAGCTGCACTATAGCATTATATGTGCTATAGCCAACCAATTAAGGGAGTAATTTGAAAGATCCCTACTCCATCACTATGTGAGCCCTAATTAACCATTGCACGGTCCATTTTGTGCCCTTTTCAACCCAAAACTATGTTATGAAGTGAATGTTTGATGGAGCAGGTCTAGGAAAGCGGTCAAGAGTGAATGAATTTACATAAGTGTATGGGGAAGATTATTTAGAACACACTATTCATTTTATGGCTCATAGCCCAAGCAATTATGATGAATCTACTGTTCACATAATCATTAGCTTATTATATGGTATGGGATTAAGTATTGCTTTGATTTTTAAACTCTTGAGGGATTGAAGGAACTTGGTCGAGTGTGATCAATTAATCTGGGGCATAGACTAGATATTAGGAGTAATGTACTAAGTTAGTTTATATGGTAACTTAATATAATACTTCTACCCTACACCTTATTGTTAGGTCGCACATTCCATTTTCTGTATGAAGAGTGGATTCGACAAGAGATTGAGAGGAGCCAATTTTGATTGTAGTACCCAATGTGGATGAGTGGGAGATGTTAGAAATTAGATTGAGTTTGACCCAACCCATAACCCATGGATCATTCACATGGGTTATCTGATTAGTGAGTTTAAATTTAAATTGATTGATCTTGATATGAGTTATCAAGATCAGTAGTGGACTAATTTAAACTTAGTGGTTAAATACTTTTAGGGACTACCCATTTGATAGTGGGTGGATCTATCCTAATATTTAAATACCCTAATAGCAGTAAGATAACTAATCACTAATAGTGAATATTGTAAGGACAAAGAACATACGTATAATTTTGTAAGTGCTCTCTTAAATAGATTGTTTTTCTCTAGGGACACCATCTACAATGCCCTAGAATTTGGAGCATGGAATATGTGGGAAACTCTAGTAGATTCTCTAGTGGCTTGATTGTGTTCCATAAGGTGAATAGATCATGATAAGGAGTTTGTAAAGCAAGCAAAGAGCAAGATCCGGCAAGTATATAATATGTTCTACAAAGGTATGTGTCTTCATCCTAATCAACAATATTTTAATAATAGACCTCTATGTTCGCATTCAACATAAAAAATATTCTCTCTTGCTTAAAAGATTAAAAAAAAAGATTTTGTAATTATCAAAATAGGAGATACAAATTGAAATAACTGAGTATTTAAATCCATATGTTTCAAGGAATTAACTATATCTATTTGAGCATAAACCAATTTTCAATTAGTTTTGGTCCCTTATTAATGTTTGCAAGTCACTCTAAGGGTCGTTTGGTACGGGAAAATCCACATTACTCGGCATTTAGATTCATTAGAATGTGATATATTGCAATTTGGATGTCTTGGAATGTAACTTTTCCTATATTTGGTTTATTCTTAGGAATCTTTTTTTTTTTTTTTTTTTGAGGAAAGAGATAAATATTTTATTTATTTAAAAATATAAGAGGTACACCACTTGAGCTAAATACCTGCACCAAGTAAAGAAAGCCCATATACAAAAAGACAACCTACCCAGATATCACAGCACCACAGGCCTTACAATATGGAGAAGAACACGCTAGAGCACTGAGGGAGAAAAAACTAAGACAAAGTCCCCAAACAAAGCCCAAGTCCCACATACCACACTACAGAGCTTTTAAACCACAACACCACAATGCCATTTATCATCATTCCAAGCAATTTTCTATCTTGCCTCGATTTCCAAAAATTGCAATTTGACACATAATTCTTCTTTTTCTACCTTGCCTATCTCTCAGTATTCCATGTGTTCATGCTTTAAATCATTATTTTTCACCCTAAACAATATCTGATTACTAGTAGCTGGTACTATATGACAGTCAACATAGTATGGTATTTGTAAAAATGCTCTCTCTCATATGTGAGAGGATTTTAACCCATAGAATCCAATCCATAATAAACATGATTTACCATCAACTAAGACTCTTATCTCCATATACTAATCGGTAACTTGTGCAATGCACAAGAAAGTTTAATATAAGATAATTTTTTCATAATTATAGTAGTTATTAATAGACATTTATTTTAATTGTGTGTGTTTACGAAATTATATAGTCTACTATTTAAAGAAAATATGATGTACCAAGATTCTAATAGGTTGTTTAAATATAAAATGGAGTTTAAATTCAATTTTAAAATATATATTAGAATAATAACATGTAAAATTGTGAGTTCTAGTTAGCTAAATAGATAAAATCTTTGATAGTCTAATTGTTGAATAAGAGATTTGAGGTTCAATCTTCACCTATACCAAAAACCGATTCGTGTAAAAAACCAAAAAATAACATATTAAATTCTTATGTGGCACAATATTATACATCTAACTCATTTATGACAAAACTCAAAACCCGCCCAACTAAACCCAATTACCACACCTAATACACAATAACTTAATTTCATTAATAGTTTTACTGCAAGACCATCTTAGGTCAAAGCTAAGAAAATATCACAAAAACACAAGGGCAAGGAAGGAAAAAGCACAACGCTGACATATTACATAGATTTTGGTGCAGACAACGGTTTCATCCAGTACAATGATGTTGCCTAGTTAATCTCTAAAAGAAAGGAAAGGAAAAAAGCAAATATAGTGATGCTAACAACACATACCAAGATTTATTTTTGGTGCACACAATGGTTCCATCTAGTACAATGATGCTGCCCACCTAAATCTCTAAAAGAAAGGAAAGGAAAAAGCAAATATAGTAGCGGTAACAACACATACCAAGATTTAATTTTATTTGGGTAACATCTAGCTTGTTTGAATTTAACATCAAGATCCCCGCCCAGTCAATTATCTTCCTATTTGGTGTTGAACTGCATAGTGAAGATAAATAAACCAATTATACTTCCTTGTGATCACAATTTGCCCAATAATAACTCCAATTATGAAACCACAACCATAGCCGATCACGACTACTTTCCAGCCGAATTCAGATAGCAACTTTGAGTCTTCATTAATCTCTTCGAATGTTAAAGGAGGGTGCAATGAATCCTCAAAATTTTCACATTTCTTTGGCAAAGGATTTCCACACAATCCACGATTACCACCGAAAGACTTGTCCTGAAAGGTATCAAATTGGTTCCCATGCGGTATAGGCCCTATTAGATGATTGTTAGAGACATTAAAAAATGCAAGGAAAGTGAGCTGTGTTAGTTGTGGAGGGATCTCTCCAGACAACTTGTTTTGAGAAAGGTCCAATGCTTCTAGCGCTGTCAACTTCTCCAAGGATGAAGGTATAGAACCCGTGAGTAAGTTGTTGGAAAGGTTGAGCACTTGGATTCCTTTCAAATTCCCCATGAGTTCTGGAATTTCTCCTTCAAATTTATTGCTTGAAAGATCCATTGCTATGAAAATATATGGGATTCTCTTGTATGCAATCTCTATGCCTCTGTTTGTGAATGTCATTGAGTAAGCGTATTGAGATTTCCATATATGTCCTGGTAGATCGAAATTCATGTTTGCTTGCATATACATAGGACCATTCTTACCAACGATTTGCTTGGTTTTCCAAATTCGGAAGTGCTCAAATGGTAACTTACCAGTGATGCTATTGTAAGAAATGTCAACAATATGCAAGTTTGGAAATATAAAATTACTTTCGGGTTTCCCTATTGCACCTTGGAGTTGATTATATCGTAATATAAGAACCCCCAATTCTGGAAGAACCCCCAACCAAGAGGGGAAAGAATCATTTATTTGATTGTTTCCAAGAACAAGAGTTTCTAACATAGTACAGTTCACCAATGATCTTGGTATCCACCCCTGTAATTGATTTTGACTAAAATCAATCATTTTCAATTTGCTCCCCTTCTTGCATATTTGAGGAATGTTGCCGTGAAAGTTGTTCCTACTTAGGTTGAGAATTGATAAGGAAAAACTGAGGTTTCCCAAACAGTCTGGAAGCATGCCACTCAAGTTGTTATATGACAAGTCAAGGGCAACAAGAGAACCTAGACTGCAAATCATTTGTGGGATTTCTCCGGTTAGTGAGTTATTTGAGACTAAGTAAGAAAAGATGGAAGGTGGTGGGATAGGAAGTGATCCCTGTAGCTTGTTATTACTTAGATCCAAATATCGTAGATTGGTCCATGGCAGAATAACAAGAAGTTGGTGCAAACCTGTCAGGCTACTAATTTTGTTTTTTGAAAGTGTCAAAAACTCCAATTCATCTTGGCTTTTTAGAAAATCTGGAAACTCATCTAAGTCACAAGAATCCAGTCCTAGGATTTGAAATTTTGGAAAAGTTATGTTTTTACTAGGCTTTGTCAGCAATGAAATTTGGTTGAAAGATAGTTGGAGCTTTGAGAGGTTTTGGAGTTTCAAAAAACTGTCAAATTCAACTATACCACCAAATTGATTGTAATCCAGATAGAGAGTTTCAAGATTCATAAGCCTAGATATCCATGATGGTATTGAACCATGTAAACCATTTCTTCCAAGTCGCAAATCAGCAAGTTGGGTAAGGTTTGCTAGCCAAGATGGAATATGACCAGTTAAATTACAAGAACCAAGGTCTAAATATGTAAGTTGGGTAAGGTTTCGAATAAAAAATGGGATGCTACTATTCAACTTGTGGTTCCCTAGGCCCAACCAATTGAGTTTAGTTTGCTTACCGATCCAATCCAAAATACCACCATTGAAATTGTTGTATGAAAGGTCCAAGTTGATGAGCTCGGTAAGATTACCAAGTGAGGATGGTACTGGTCCAGAGAAATTGCAATCACTAACATCAATAGTATTTAACAACTTGAGGTCACCAATTGAATTTGGTAGCTCACCATAAAAACTCGTACCTGCAAGCTTCAAGACTTTAAGGGGGCTGCTTCTGTTAAATTCTGGAACATATCCAGTGAGATCTGCATTGAACCGCACACTGAGGATCTCTAGATTTGGTAGTTGCAAAATCCCTGCCGGGAACTCACCATGCAAACCACACTCTCTAAGTTCAAGAGAAGTTAAAGAAGTAAGGTTTGCCATGTTATTGGGCACTGTCGAAGATATATCAACCTGAGTAAGATATAACACCTCCATGTTTGGAAACTTCTCAACCAGGCTTTGTAAGCCAGGGTTTTGGAGCTTCAATGAATTGAGTTCGAGATTAAGATAAACCAACTTAGAAAGCTGTAAAATTTCGGCTGGGATTTGGCCTGCAAATAAAGAATCGTAGAGGTCCAAATAAGTTAGATTCGAAAGCTGCCTAATACCAACAGGGATTCGAGAGAGATTAAAGTCATTGTCGGAGAGATCCAGCCTCTGGAGATTAACAAGACGGAAAAGGCTACTACTGGAGTTGATAGAACCATAGAGACAACTACTGCTGAGATCAAGGCTGATCACATGACCGGTGTCCTTATCGCAACCAACACCATCCCATGAGCAGCAATCATCACTTTCAAGCTTCCACGAAGAAACCTTCGGGTAAGCAGAAGTTTCATGAGATGCAGACTGATTGATGATAAAGCTTTCCTTGAATTGCAGCAAAGCGAAGCTCTCATCATCATGGCATAATGGTTGCACGAAAGAAGAGCTAGCAAACATAAGATTATACAACGAAAGTAGAGCAAGCAAGTGCATGAGCATGAACAGAGAAATTGATAAACCCATAATGTTGTACTGAATTTTGTTTAGCACTCTTTTTTTTTTTTTTTTTGCTAACCTTTTGTTTAGCACTCTTAGAATTTAAGAATAAGAAGAAAAACTAGAATAAAATGGTACAAACTTCTTAGATTTGCACTGAAATGAGATTGGGGAAATTCTCAGATTTGTGGATGAAAATAAAATAAAAGAGATACTTCTATTAGATGATACGTATGAGATGAAGAAAAGCTAAGCTTTTACAAGAGAATTACAAGAAGACTTATTGAAGATTGCAGAACAAAGGCACAGAAAGCAAAAGGAAAGAGTGAAAAGAGCGAGAGAGAGAGATAGAGAGAGAGATTTGTGAGGAAGAGAAGTTTGTTATTTCACTATATGAAAGATTTACACAATGTACAGGTATATATAGTCAACCTAAGAATTCAGAAAGCTCGGATGACTCATAAATATCTTCTAGAAATATCTTCTAACAACCAAAACAAATTATCCAACTTAAACACCTGCCATAACAGAATTCTGGAATCAGTAACTAACTGTTGCTTCGCTGGCATGAGATGAAACGCACCGTGTGTCTGAATTAGAGTTGCTTCTGAAAAACGCACCGTTTGAATAAATGAATACACGTATCAATCACGTGTTACCTGCTTCACTCTGCTGTGCATCTTCTGTAGCATTGCTTTGTGCATCCTCTTCAACATGAGAAATATGTGCTTTGAGCAACCCATCAAGAACTTTTCTTGAGAAAGAGTGGCTGAGTAGCAAGAGGATGTCTACTTCATTATAGAAAGAGGTGGAAAGAAAACTGAGGAGTAAAATTTAAGGAGGAGTTTGAGGGCAAAAATAGCCAAATACCACTATTTTTTTGAAATTCTTAGTGTTTTATTACTGTTTGAGAAATATTTAGTAGCTTAGTACTTTTTTGAAACTCGAGTTTCACAAACTAGAGTTTGATATGGAATTTGAGTTTACGAAAATCAAGTTACTTAGGGCTCGTTTGGTTTGTAATTTTTTATCACTCAATTTTCATCACTCATCACTTAAAATACCTTAATTTCCCAAATCCCGCACCTTAACTTAGACCCAATTTTCAACTTCAAAAGTTGTGGCTGGGTTTCAAAAAAATAAAAATCGGTTTGTCAAACATTGCGGCTGGGTATATGGGTTTAATTATGAAAATGCTATTAGAAACTGAGTTTTGAAAACTGAAAATACTTAAAATGTGTTTTCAGTTTCTATAACTCATCGCTCAAAAATCAGAAAATTAAATATTGAAAATAATGATCCAAAACTCATCCAAATAAATGCTCATTCGTAGAACCCACACAATTTAGATGATAGAAAGAAAAAATTGAGACTCAAAACTCATCACTCGAGTTCCTTGTGATAAAACTATTTGCCTGTGTTCAAACAATGAAAAAAAAGAAAAGAAGTCAACAATTGTGGCCTCCCATCCCATGTGAGCCTAACAAAAGAAAGAAAAAAGAGAAACCCACACTTGGAAGAATTAAGAAACAAAATTGAAAGCTAATGAGAAAACCATTTGCCTGTGTTTAAACAATGAGGAAAAAAAAAAAAAAGATAAGTCAACAATTGTGGCCTCCCATCCCACGTGAGCCTGACAAAAGAAAGAAAAAGAGAAACCCACACTTGGAAAATAAGAAACAAAACTGAGAGCCAATGAGAAAACTATTTGCCTGTGTGTAAACAATGAGAAAAAAATTTAGATAAGTCAACAATTGTGGCCTCCCATCCCACGTGACCTGACAAAAGAAATAAAAAAGAGAAACCCACCCCTGGCTGGAAGAATAAGAAACAAAACTTAAAGCCAATGAGAAAAAAAAAATTAGATAAGTCAACAATTGTGGCTGTGTGAGTGCTGTGTTCCTTACATGGTACTTGAATGTGTAAACTCGAGTAACACATTGCAACAAACTAAAAAGTTCTACATAATTGAGTTTCATGTGGCATTTTTTTTATGAAACTTGATTTTTTAAAATTCGAGTTCTATGTCAAAATTGACTTTTTAAAACTTGAGTTTTAAAAAAGTTGTACATTACTAGGTATTTTTCAAATAATGGTAAAACACTAATAATTTCAAAAAATAGTGGTATTTGGCTATTTTTGCTGAAGTTTGAATCTGATTTGAGGACTGGAGGGTAACTAGTAACATGTGGTTATAGATTTAGGAGGAAAAAAAAAGAAAGAAAAGAAAACAAGAGTAAATGTGTGTGACTAGACAAGATTATGAAAGTAGGAATGGGAATGAATGACTTGTCTATTTCTTTTTTTTCTTTTCTTTTTTTAGGAACGACTTGTTTAGTCATTTTGACATCTTGGACTTTGATTTTAGTTTTTTTTTTTTTCAATAAATAGTTAAAAGTTGAAGTTAAAATATTAAACTATTATTTATATTATATATATATATATATATATATATGAAACTTAAATAGCAAATTATAATTTGACAACAATTATTAATTAGAAAAAAAGGAAAGAATAAAGAAAATTTTTCAATTTTTTTTAATATTTTCTTAACATAATTTATGAAAATAAAAATTCATGTAAAATTTATTTAAATATTTTAAATTAAATTATTTATGACATCATTGGTTTGACTATTGGTTCGACTTCGTTTGGACCATAAAACCAGTATTCAGTCCCTTTATCGGTTCCTTGATTGTACAGATTTTTAAAACTATGTGTAACATCACATAGACTTTATATATATATATATATATATATATATACACATTGAGAAACAAACACACACACACACACACACACATACACAAGAGAGAGGGAAAGAGGTTCTAATACAAAAGTATACCATAACTCCACCCAAAAACCATGATAACTTTTAAGGGAGAGTGTGACAAGTTATACTACACACAACACACTCTCTTAAGCTACATAGACTAATGTTAATTCCCTTTTATAATACTTTTTGGTTTTTTGCTACATGTATTATTGCCTTCCCATATTGATGCCACCTAATATAATGCAGTGGGTAAAAGCTTTAAGAACCGTTCTGTTTAATCATATTGAGTTTATTTTAGTTTTAAAAAAAAAAAGAATATTATAACAAATAACGCTATATTGAATTTAACTATACCAAAAAAAAAAAAAAAAAATTTTAAACTTTATTAGTCAATGCAGTTATGTATTTGAATTTAATTGAAAAACTTAATGTAAGTACTTTCTTCTTTTTCTTTTTTGCTGAGAACATAAGTACCTTTTTTTTTTTTTCTTTTTCTTTTTTTTTTTTTTAATGAGAAGAACTTTTTTCTTAATGCCACCTAATGTAATGCAGAGGGTAAAAACTTTAAGAACCGTTCTTTTTAATCATATGGAGTTTATTTTAGTTTTAAAAAAAGTATATTATGACAAATAGTGCTGTATTGAATTTAACTATACCAAAAAAAAAAAAAAAAAAAAAATTACAATTTATACTTTATTAGTCAATGCAGTCATATATTTGAATTTAATTGACAAACTTAACGTAAGTACTTTTATTTTCTTTTTTGCTGAGAACATATGTACCTTTATTTATTTATGAGAAGTTATTTTTTCTTAATGCAAGCATGAATGCCACTTATTATTATTATTATTATTATTATTATTTAAAAAAAAAAAAAAACTTTAGTGAGTTAAAAATTCTTTGAGCACCTGATATTATCCCTCTTTCCATATAGAATATGTCATTTAGCTCCTCACAACAAGAACATGGATTGTGGGACACAAAGATTGTCCTTAATTTTGAATAATAAAGTAAAATATAAAGTTTGATATATAATCAATTTTATGTTTTTTTTTTCTAATTAATAAGTGACATTTTTTTTTTTTTTGGTTTGGATCAAGTGACACATTTTGATAAGTGCATAATAAAAATGATAGTGGTGATGTTGAACTAATCATAATCTATCATCTTAATATTTTAAAAAACAAGTATTGTAATAGACCCCATAATGGAATAACCATAACTTAAGAATAATCATTCATTCATAAAAAAGAAGAAGAAGAAAGAATAATCATTCAATTTTTTGGTTATGTTTTTATTAGAAGATGTTAGGTTTTAAATCCCTGTAAACTAGATTGTTTAACCTAATTAATTAACCAAGTGAATATTTAGGTTTATTATTTAGATCTAGGTTAAAACAAAACAATCATATCATGCAAAGTAGCGGAAAAGTAAAGAACACAACGATATGATGACCCAAGAAAACCAAACTGGTAAAAAACTTAAGAATGATTTAACCTAGCTATTCTCAAGGAAAACAACTAATCCACTAGAAAGAATTGAAGTTTACAATAAGACTTAGACCACTAACATCCTATTGCTATTACACATAAAACTTACTACCATGACCACGTGCTAGCTTCGTGTTCACGGATTACTTCTTTCTTGGATTTGCAGTAACCACAATTTGTCCTACTTGCGACTTTGAGACTCCATTCAAAGGTTTATCAACACAAACTCTCTTGTTTATGACTCCAAGACCACCCTTGAAGGTTTAGATCTTCAACTATTGTTGATCTTGATAACTTCAAATCTATCGGTTCTAAAGATATGAGAGTGATATCCGATAGTGACTTTGATAGAGGAAGTCACAAAACCTTTTAGATCTCACAAGAGCACCTCCAAAGTCATAATAAAACGTGCCTAGGGTTTCCTATATACATTAGAAGAAGTAGATCTGAAACCCTAATCCTTTTTGGCCTTGAACTGCTGCTAGGCCAAACTTAAAATTTTGCAGACCTGTATTTTGATTGGTCGAGCCTGTTCTTCGATCGGTTGAACCAGGCAAATTCTGAAATCTTCTTTCTGCAGCTTACTTGTTCTTGAATCTAGACTTGAATCACCTTGAGTATTGTCTAATAATACCTATAGACTTTAAGATCTATATCTAGACAAGTTTGTTTTCTCGATTTGCCAATTGTTCTAAACTTTTAGAACCTAACAGAAGAGATGGTTATTCTTTATGAATAATTATTCTTTAAAATGAAGAATAACTAATCCTTAAAAAAAAAAGTGTTATTGTTACTCCTTAACTTATACAAATTTAAGTTTCAAAAAACCTCTTACTCTTCTTGGCCAAGTACTCTCTCTCTTTCTCTCCCTAATCAAATTAGAATTTTTTTTGAAACTCATTTATTCTCTCTATAGTCTTTCTTGGCCTTGTTCTTAATTGATGAGATTTCTTGTCATAATTTTTCTGTTGTTCCTTCCACTTCCAATACCACAACAAAGAGACCCTAAATTTTATTTATTTTTGGGTTGTCAAGAGAAACCCAATTCTAGATCAATAATTTCACTTTACATTTTTTTATTTCTATTAATTATAATTTAAAACTAATAAAAAAAAGGATAGAATACCCAACTATTGCCAGCATCGCATTCATTCTCTATTGCGAACATGAGAGTAGAGCCATTTTTTTTTTTTTTTTTTAGTTTGATATTCTCAAATTGAGAAACTCCCGAAACCTAAAAAATGGCTAAAATATTCCCAAAACCTAAAAAATGACCAAAACAACACCTAAACCTAGAAAAAGACTGAAATACCCCCGAAACCTAAACAATGACCAAAATACTTCTGAAACCTAAAAAATGACCAAAACAACTCCTAAACCTAAAAAATGACTGAAATACCCCCGAAACCTAAAAATTAACCAAAACAATTGTTTGAGAATACCAAATAATTTTCTTGCTATTAGTAATTTAAATACAAAAATTATCTTTTATTTTTAGATAGGTGCAATTAGAATCTAATTATGTTCAAATATTTTACAGGTAGATCAACAACAATAGTGATTATTGGTGAGTTGTTTGTTGGCCATTTTTGAAAAATTTACAGTAAATTATTTTTTTTTCTTCTAGACTCACGAATATGTTTAACCTGTAGTTTCCACCTTGGGGTCATTTCTTTTGGAACTAGTGGTATATGTACTCTATCTTGTCTATCATTTGACAAAATAGAAAAAGAAAATCAAGCAAGGATTGAAAGGTTTTTGGAGGATTATAGAGCTCTCAAGCCCACAAGGTACTCATATAACGATGTTAAAAGGATTACAAATCAATCTAATGAGGAGCTAGGACAAGAAGCCTATGGAACAGTGTTCAAAGGAAAGATTTCAAATGAAATCCATGTTGCCGTGAAGATCCTGAACAGTTCCAAGGGCAATGAGGAATAATTCATAAATGAAGTGGGAACAATGGGTAGAATCCACCATGTTAATGTGGTTCGCTTGGTTGGGTTCTATGCTGATGGATTTAGAAGGGCATTAGTTTATTTGTTCTTAGCAAATAATTCACTAGAGAAGTTCATTTCCTCAGTAGATTCTAACCGTTTCCTTGGCTGGGAAAAACTACTAGTCATTACTCTTGGCATAGCAAAAGGAATCGAATATCTTCACCTAGGATATGATCAACAAATTCTCCATTTTGATATCAAACCTCATAATATTTTGCTAGACTGAAATTTCAATCCAAATTTTTTTTTTTTTTATTTTGGTCTAGCCAAGTTGTGTGTAAAGGATCAGAGTGCAATGTCCATGACCACAACTAGGGGGACCGTGGGTTACATTGCACCCAAAGTGTTCTCTAGGAACTTTGGGAGCATGTCTTACAAATGAAATGTTTATAGTTTTGGAATATTGTTGCTTGAAATGGTTGGAGGTAGGAAAAATGTTGGTGTAACCATGGAGAATACTAGCCAAATATATTTTCCGAATGGATATACAATATGTTAGAGTAAAAGGAAAACCTACGAGTCTATGTTGAGGATAATGGAGATGCTAAATTGCAAAGAAACTAGCGATTGTGGGTCTCTAGTGCATCCAATGGCATCCAATGGATCGTCTTTCCATGGAAGTTGGGGTTCAAATGTTGGAGGGTGATGGAGATAACTTAAAAATGCCTCCAAATCCCTTTGCCTCTACAGACCCTACAAGAATCAATGCAAGTATGCTTGCAAGGCGTCTAAACCTAGATTTGGAAGTCATCCTTGAATTAGAGTAAGTATTTTTAAACTAAAGGTCCTCGATGATGATATGGGTTGCAATCATGTTGTACTCAAGAATTATTATTCTTGCACTCACTCTAGGGACTTCAAGTTTTCTTATATGAGTATGACTGTATGAGCAAGGTGATTCTTATAAAAAAAAAAAAAGCACCTCTTTATTAATTTCTTGTTTTTATTTTTATAATTTACTAAATTTTGGTGTTAGCAAGGTTTGAATTTAAGTCTCTTATATGAGAATAATTCTTTTTATACATTTGAGTTAATTGGAACTCATGAATTATCAACTATTTCATTCTTTTGATAATTTGCAATAGGGTGAAGAGCTTGTAATTCAACTGACAATTCCCAGTAGTTCTAATGGAGACATCCAGGATTCAAATTCCCCTACTCCTAACTTTCTAAGTAATAATAATAATAATAAAAATAAAAATAATTTGATAGTGGGATTTGGAAGGAAGAATTTAAACCTAGACGTTTTTATTGGAAATACAAAAAAAATATCAATTACTATCACAAGTTTTTTGTGAATATATTAACCATTTGAAAAGCTATTCAAGGGTAAGAGGCCTTGTTCGATAGCAAGAGGGTCATTGACAATATGGACAACTTTGGTGCGGGTAATGGGCATGAAGTTCCATGCACCTTCATATCCAATTGAAGCCACGACTCATGAGTCAACAAATAACTTCCATCCCTATCTTTTTTTTTTTTTTTTTTTTTTTTTTTTAAGAATACTAAGTATTTTAACACACACACACAGAGGGAGAGGGGAGAAGGTCTTAAAGAAACCGACAGTGGTATATATCCAAAAGGGCCTAACTCTTATATACATAGTTGTGTTAAATTAAATAACTAAGTGGAAAGTTCAATAAGGTAAATGAAATTAAATATCCCACTAGAACTTCAATGAAAAATGCAACCTAGCTTCTTAACACATTAAATTAATTAGCTAAGTGGAAAGTTCAACACATGAAATTAAATTAAATATCTCTCTTACTGAAGCATTAATAAAAAATACAACCTATCATCCCAACACATGATATTAAATAGCATAGTAGAAATTTCAACACATTAAATGAAATTAAACATCTCACTGGAATATTAATGAAATACATAACTTGTCATCCCAACACGTTAATTGTAATAGTTCAGTGGAAAGTTTAACACGTGAATTGAAATTAAATCTCACTGGAACATCAATATTAATGGAAAATACAATTTTTTGTTCCAACACGTTAAATTAAATAGCTCAATGAAAAGTTCAACACGTTAAATGAAATTAAATATCTCACTTGAACATCAATGAAACATACAAGTTGTCGCCCTAACACGTTAAATTAAATAGCTCAATGAAAAGTTCAACATGTTAAATAAAATTAAATATCTCACTGGAGAACAAAGATCAATTGAATGAGTGATCCAAAGATCAATTGAATGGGTGCAATTGGAATAACAAAAATAAAATCCTATGAAATTTTACATGCATGCAACCACTCAAAGTTTCTCTAAGATTGATTTTATGAAGCTGCATTAGTTCGTATGACTTTTTGAAAGCATTCTTATTTTCATGTTACCTGCCGTTGTCTCAATGGCAGTAAATATTCATAATTCCAAGCGTAATTCTTATTATATTATAGGAGGTGGGGTTCAAATCACTAATATGAAACACCACAAAATATTAATGGACTATCACTTCAACCCATACTTCTTACGGATCTAGATTTTATGCTGGTAAATCAATGGATGAGATTGAAAATTAGAAAACACTTTTAATTTTAGTCTCTAGATCAAAATATTTTTCTTAACCTTTTAGCTTTTTACCTCTCTACTTTTCAAACTTCTACATCAGATCTCACAATTCCATTATAATTGCATCATAAAATTAATTATTGATCGAGATACATATCCAATTCCTACTAATATAATTATACCATACCACCACCTAAAAAAAAAAATTATAACATGTGTGAAATTAAATAGAGAACTAACTTACTAGCTACTGGGCAATGTTGATTTTTCTAGTCAACAAATAATTTTTCTCTTCAATTTTGGAGGGTGGCTCTTTCTAAATTCTAATCAATCTGTCTCTTGTATGTTTCCCTCTCATAATTATTATAAGATATATATATATATATATATGTAAAGTTTTGATTTACACTATGTTTTTATGTTCGCTTTATTCCATGACAAAAAGTGTTGTAATTGTTTTAATTTTTTTCCTTGTATTTTGTGGGATTTTATTGTATTGAGTTTAGTATTAAGTTGGTGAAGACTCAAACTTAATTGAAGATCAGTGCATTTCGTGACTAGCTCGCGAGAAGGTCGCGAGAAAGGTTCCCGCAAAAAGGGCATGTGAGGAGCACATGACTAGAAGCTGAAAAGTCATGCTAGGCTGTCGTTTTCGCAAGTGTCTCGCGGGTAAGGCCTTCCCATGAGATAATTGCGAAAAATTCTACCTAAAGGATTTTAAAGAGTGACTTTCTTACCCTTCACTCATACTATATATACCCTCATTACCCATAAATGTATGCGAGGCCATTCAGAGAGAAAAACCCTAGATAGGTTTTCAATAACACACACACCCATCTTTTGAGTGAGAGCTACTCATCCTTAGTGAGAAATCATTATAGCCTTTTCTTCATCCCTCTCCCATTATCATACCTTGAGAGGAGATTTGTACCCAAATACAACCCATACCTATTCAAAGTGTAGAGAGTGTTTTGGAGCTACTGGGAAGCATTGGAAGAAGCTAAGGATGGCAGATGCAACATAGAGCTTGTTGCGGGATTCGGAGAGCTAGACAAGACACGGTTCCGAGAAGCCTTGTTGGAGTAGGAGCTTGGAGGGCTTTGGCACATCGGGTAGATTAGACTTGGAGGGTCTCTTGCTAACTCATGTATCCCAACTGATTGTCTAATGGGTCGATTACAGCTTGGAGGGTGGCAGAGAAGTTTTTTGCCATGTTCTTCGGTTTCCTCTTCAATAACATATCGGCGTGTTATCTTGTATTTGCATCTTTCTTCACTACTCTTTTACTTTCCATTTTACTATTGTGTTGTTTTAATTATGGATTAGAGTAGCTTGTTTGCTTATTCGCTCGCTTTACACTATTCCGTACTTAGTATTAAGTTAGTGTAAAATCAATCAAGCCGTATCTTTTAATTGGGGGTCCAAATAGCTCTTGTGTTTTTCAAAACTTTTTCGAGTTTTCAATTGGTATCAGAGTGGGTACACTTGATTTGGTTTCATTACCTAAGTGTGATCCTTGGTCCCTTGTGTGTTTTGCCATGGATAATGCTTTGTATGCTTCTATGGATGTTGTTGATTGTAACATGCCATGTGTTTGTGAAAATTCCTCTATGAGTGTTTATCCTCATGATTGTGATGACATGTTACTTGAATCATTTGCTGTTGTTGATATTCCAAATGACAAACTCTTGAAGAAAAAGGCTAAGAAGTTTCAAAAGAATTTGAGCAAGTTATTTCGTGAAAAGGATAAGTTGATTGCTAAGCTCAATGAATCCAATAAATTGGTTGAGAAATATAAGAAACTTGGTAAAAATTCTCTTGAAAAGCTAAAAGAATTTGAATGTTTGAATATGGACTTGGATGCTAAACTTATTTTGTCTAACAAACTTATTGATGATCTTAAATGTGAAAATGAATCTCTTAAGATGCATGCAAAGTGTTTGATTGCTAAACCTACTGTTAAAAAGGATGAAAATATTTGTTGCAATCATGTTGTGGTAACCGATTTTGTGCCTATTGTATGTTCTACCTCAAAGGACAAATCGGTGTACATTCCTCCACATAAAAGAAATCAAAAAGTGGAGAGAAAGACTCTTAAGCCACAGCCCCTGTTTAGGTCTCAATCTAACATTTTGGATGAATCTAAATTTGTTCTAACCTGTCACCATTGTGGTGTGATTGGTCATATAAGACCTCAATGTCATAAGTTGAAGAAAGAACAAAACCATGTTGGTAGATCTATTCCCAAAAAGCCTAATGGACCTAAACATATTGTTTGTCACAATTGTGATGTGTTTGGTCATCTTAGACTTCATTGCTCTAAGTTTCAAGCTCTTAAAAGAATAAAAAGAAAAGAGAAATTTGAGCTTCTTGGAAGTTGTGCTTTACAAGCTAAACCAGATTTGGAGAAAAATGGTAAGTTGTTGAAGAAAGTTTTTGATGTTCTTACCTCCTTGTCTATATGCATCTCCGATTCTCATTCTTCCAACCCTCGTCTCACTTCTCATGGGACACTTATTCCAAAAAAATCATTTTGTTTGGATAAGGAAGGGTTCCTATGGTTAAGATTTTGCTCTTTTAGTCCTTGATCTAATTCTTTCGATCTTTGTAGGACCCTTCATACATTAGGTGCTTCATTGTCATGCATTTGTGCATCATGCATCTCTTTATATGCATTGTTTTGTTTTTGTTTTTGATCTTACTTTTATATCTTTGTTTTGTGTGTGTAAACATCCAAAATCACATAAAAAGTGAAAAATTCAAAAAGTTTGATCGTATATGTTTAAGCACATATCTCATGTGAGTTTGGCCTAGTACCTTCGTACTAATGACGTAGTGCATATACAAGCTTAGCTTGTTTTGTATACACTTTTATTTGTGTGGAAGAAATCTTGAAAACTATGGGTGATTGTTGTAAATAGATCTTCAATCTTGTCATGAATGATTGGTCAATAGTCTTGATGGTCTTGATACTTGCATAGACTTGTGCCTATATCTCTTCCCACTTTATTTTTTTTTATTTTTTTATTTTTTTGTAAAAGAACTCACAAAATGTAAATCTCCAAATGAAAAGAGAAATTGAGTTGTAAAAGTCTGTCGCATATACTAGTGTTTGACTAGGAAAAAGGGAAAGTGATTTTTGTTTTTGAAATGTACAGTGTTTAAAAAGCCAAAGGCTAATTCTAAATGTTGATATATAAAAAAATATCAAGCACCGATCTCAAAAAGAGATGTATTATCCAAAATGGATCAAATGTTATGATTTATACAGAAGCCAAATGAAAAGTTTCTAAGATTTGTAATAATTTTGTGGAAGGTCATATATGTTCATTTCTATAATTGAGATAGACCACTTGATTTAGTACCAGTTGTGTATGACTTGATTGAATTGATCATTGAAGTTTCACTTTGGTTTAAGGACTATTTCACACTTGATACTCACCCACAACACACAAGACTTTTGTTTAATAAATGTCTATTTCATTTATGTGATTGTACATGTTCAAATGTGATGTGTGTGTACTCAACCATATGTGGTTCAAACCAAAAAGATTTTTGTTCTTTTTGTTTGCTTTTGGAAGTGATTTGTATCACCTATATTTTTCAAAGTTTTTAAAGTGTTTTTGTGTGAAAAACATGTTTTCTAGGTGTTTTCGTGACCTATTCCATGCATAGGCTCAATTGAGAGTTAAATGGTCTAATTTTAAAGTTTTTTCAACTTTGGATAGAGACTTTTGTGACTGTTTCACGACTATTTCGTGAGTAAGGCTTACCAATGAGATACCAGTGAAATTTTACGAGTAAGCTTCCTGCGAAAATTTTTAGATCAGCTTTTTAAAGGGCATTTCATGGGTCTTTTGTTTTAAACTTCTCCCATCTTCTCCCAAACCCCTATTTTAATGCTTCAACATCAAAACCCAACTAAATTCATGTGTTTTACATTCCATAAACATCTCTAAGGTAATCTTTAACTCATTTCATTGATTTTGATCTTTAGATTATGTTTTTGGGGGTTTTATGTTCATAGTTGGGATTTTCTCAAATGGGAGTTGGAAAACTTATTTTTTGTCAATCTTTTTTATTGGGCTTTGTTTTAAATGATGATTTGCTATGGATGTTGGCCCCTTGTGGCAAAAATAACAGATATTTAGGCAAAATTTTCATATGTTCATACACTGTTTAACATACATGTATAGTGTGTGCACTCTATGTGTTTGATAAAATGGCCAAATGACATTTTCTCGTTGTTTCGGACTCTGATGAGTACCAAATTTTGGGGATCACCATAATTATTCATGTTTATCATGTTTTAATATTTGGTTGTGTGTTTTATATACCTTGTCCCATGAGTGCTTATTCATGCATTGGTCATGCATCTCACATGCACACTAGATACACACTAGATGCACCTTTGCTGCACACACTTGAACACTTGACATGTTTTTGCATTCACTCATGCTAGCTAAGTCTTTTTAGACCTTTCCACTCATATAACATGTTCTTATGTCTTTGTCATGCTTAGGTTTATATCATGTTCCATCATCCTTAGTATGTCATGTTTACTTTATGCTTTATAGCATTTTTTTTTAAGATGTTTTATTTTGCGTTTGAATTTCATTTTCTCATACATCTTGCACCCCTCATACATCATCTTTTACCCTTGTTCATATCTTTTTTTTCTTTCCTTCCTTCCTCTTGATTAATTTGTCTATTCGTGACAAAAAGAGGGAGCGTATTGTCATTTCTATATGACTCATATGCACACTCATAGCGGGAAAAATTATACCTCATGCACATTCGTAGCGGGAGAAAGCCATAAGGGAAATGCATATACCAAGGGTGAGAAGACTTTTTTTTTTTAGAAAACCTTAATTTACTTTATGCTTGTTTTCTCGTTGCTTTATGGTGCTTTGATATGTTTTATTGCTCTCATTGCATCATGCTTATGTGTTGGACATGCATTCATCCTTATGTTATTGTGCTTTCTTGATTGCATGTTCGGATGATCATTTGCTTTGCTATATAATCATTGTGGTCATTTCCATATGACTATTTTTGTGTATGATCAACTTGCTCACATATTTCACATCATGTTTACTTGATCGCATTTTACTTTTTACATTATACTTGTCCTTTTATCACTTGATTTACCTTGAGGGTCTAATGCATTTTGTGCAAGTGTTTCAGGTTAAAGGTATATACGTTCTAAGTACATCACAGCTTCTAGATTTAGGTGTGAGCGAATTTTGCCATTATTTCCAAACTCATGTTTAAGTCTAGAGTCTGTTATAGGGTGTTTTATTATGGAATAGCCAAAGGGGGAGATTGTAAAATTGTGATTTACAACTATGTTTTTATGTTGGCTTTATTCCATGACAAAAAGTGTTGTAATTGTTTTAATTTTGTTCCTTGTATGTTGTGGAATTTTATTGTATTGGGTTTAGTATTAAGTTAGTGAAGACTCAAGCTTAATTGAAGATCAGTGCATTTCACGACTAGCTCGCGAGAAGGTCTCTAGAAGGGTTCCTGTGAAAAAGGCATGTGAGGAGCACATGACTGGAAGCTGAAGAGTCATGCCAGGCTATCGTTTTCACGAGTGTCTCATGGGTAAGGCCTTCTCGCGAGATAGTCGCGAAACATTCTGCTTGGAGGATTTTAAAGAGTGACTTTCTTACCCTTCACCCATACTATATATACCCTTATTACCCATAAATATATATAAGGCCATTCAGAGAGAAAAACCCTAGATAGGTTTTTAACAACACACACACCTATCTTTTGAGAGAGAGCTACTCATCGTTAGTGAGAAACCATTGTAGCCTCTTTTTCATCCCTCTCCCATCGTCATACCTTGAGAGGAGATTTGTACCTAAACACAATCCACACCTATTCAGAGTGTAGAGAGTGTTTTGGAGCTGTTGGGAAGCATTAGAAGAAGCCAAGGATAGTAGATGCAACATGGAGTTTGTTGCAGGATCCGGGGAGCTAGATAAGACACAATTCCGAGAACCTTTGTTGGAGTAGGAGCTTGGAGGGCTTAGGTACATCGGGTAGATTAGGTTTGGAGGGTCTCTTGCTAACCCATGTATCCCAACTGATTGTCTAGTGAATCGATTACCGCTTGGAGGGTGGCAGAGAGGTTTTTCGCTATGTTATTTGGTTTTCTCTTTGATAACACATCGGCGTGTTATCTTATGTTTGCATCTTTCTTCTCTACTCTTTTACTTTCTATTTTACTGCTGTGTTGCTTTAATTATGGATTAGAATAGCTTGTTTGTTTATTCGCTCGCTTTACACTATTCCGCACTTAGTATTAAGTTAGTGTAAAATTAATCAAGCTGTATCTTTTAATTGGTGGTCCAAACAGCTTTTGTGCTTTTCAACACATTTTCGAACTTTCATCTACCTCAAAGGACAAATCGGTGTGCATTCCTCCACACAAAAGAAACCAAAAAGTGGAAAGAAAGGCTCTTAAGCCTAAGCATTTGTTTAGGTCTCAACCTAAGACTTTGGATGGATCTAAATTTGTTCCAACTTGTCACTATTGTGGTGTGATTGGTCATATAAGACCTCAATGTCATAAGTTGCGGAGGGAACAAACTCATGTTGCTGGATCTAAATTTTTTAATAGGTAATAATTGTTAAAATATTTTGTGTAGATTGTTTACGTGAGAAGGGGTGTGAATTTTTGTTTTAAGACTAGTTTCATCTTAAAAGTTTACAAAGTATTTTGAAAATATAAAGAAACACAAACACTGACAAATAAAATAATTTTAAAAATTTATGGACATATGTTTTCTAGAACACTTTTTATCTTAGAAAATTTATATACATTCCAGAACATGTTAGCGTGTGTGATGTACTTGAACGTAAGTGTGTGATTTAAAATATATATATATATATATATATATATATATATATATATATATATATATATATTTGGATACCAAACTCCTTTGACTAGCTATGACAATTATCAATTTAAAGAAATGGTTTTTAACATGCCTCAAAGTTACATTCTTTTTCAGATAATTAACAATTTCCTTAACAATACGTGGTACCCTAAATTCTCACTAAATCCCATGATGTGTATGGCATTGACTAGACTTTACGGAGTCCATGATAATTTAAGGTATGATGAAGGAGTGAGGAATATTTTGGCGACTGTTATGTTCAATACCAGCTCTCTTTCTTCTCTTCTTTTTTTCCTCCTGGTGGAATTTCATATATATATACTAGCTCTTGGTACCACTGGGCCTTCTGGCCTAAGTGGTACCCGGTTCACCTAGTAATTGTTAGCGCAGGGGTTCTATCCCCTACAATAAACAATTACCCAGCAAAAAAAAAAAAAAAAGCATTATCATAATTGAATAAATGAAACTTCCTTATCTTTTTCCAAGTCCCAAACTTGATATGAACTGAAGTTGAAGATGAATTTATTAATTATAATTTTTTTTCAATGATAGATACTATAGGTTCATTAAAAAGACACCAATTTGATTTAGTGTAAGCAGGATTTGATTTAAGTCTCTTATTAAAAATACAATTTGTCCTCTTAACACATTAAATTAAATAGTTCAATGAAAGTTCAACACCCTAATTAACTTAAATATCTCACTAGGACATCAATGAAAACTACAATGGTCATACTGCGTAAGAAAAAGTTCATCAATTCTTTGTTCCTCAGTCACAGGAATATCAGGAAACTCGTAGCTCAAATTAATGCATGGAGCGATTGTGTGTCACTTGAGAGATAGAGAGGAATTTTTCCCCTAGTACATAAAAATATATAATAAAAACTTCTTTATGTGGTGTTGAAAATATCTTCGACAAGGATATAAAAATTAGTGTTTCCACTGAAAGAAGATGAAGTGCAATTTCGTGGTAGTGGAACAATATCAACATCAATATCACAACAATAATATCTAGCGTTAGCAAATAAGTCATCATGATAATAATTTGACAGTTATTAAGGTTTTTTTTAGTTAAATTAATCACACACTAGCATTTCTCTAGAAAAAAAAAAAAAATCACACACCAGCACACATGTTATTAATCACTCCAAATTTGATTGGTGATAATAATGCGAGTGTAAAATAATATCTTTCTAATATGTATTTTTTAAATTGATATTATTTAGAAGTTATTTAAGTATGTAGCATTTTCAGTAAAATTGTGATTTTAAAACATGACAATAGTACTTAAAATCATTTTTTCAAAACACAATTTATGCTAACTTGGTTGAAATCTAAGTGAAATCTCTTGTTTTGAAAACATATATAATTTTTTTTTTTTTGAAACTAAAACATAAATCGTATTTCCAAAACACAATTTTAGAATAAAATGAAATTTCTAATAGTTTAAAAACAATACCAATTTAAATAATTATTAATAAAAAATTATTTTGCAGAATTCTCTTATGAAGCATTTGTAAAGTTCTACAGTGCACATCCTACATAGCCTCCCAAGTTCTTAACGGTGCATTAATTCCATATTTGAAGTTGATCATTAGCACATAGCCCAAGTTGTTGGAAAAATGACCTTACCCATGTATTGTGAGGTTTCTGCTCCATGCAGCTAAAACATGAGATACCACCAGGTGCGTGTTGGCTTATATTGGTGGCCACACCATGACACCATATTGGCCCTTCCTTTCCGTTGTTTACTTAATATTTATAATGGAAAAACACTCCCATAATATTTATTTTTTTGGTTGATGATTTGATAGTCACAATAATGGAGAGGATGATTTGAACTCTAATTCTCCTAATTAAGATGAGGGATTATTGTGTCACTAAGTTACAAGGATTTTGACCAAAAAAAAAAAAAAAAAACACTATAACTTTATTTTTTATAATATTATATAAAATTACTTGTGTACTAAATTTAGCTTCTGTAACAAACCTCAGTAACATAACATACCATTAACTTTATTTGCCCTCTAGGAATATAATCCGAGTCTAACATGTTTTAACGGTCCTAAGCGAGTATCAGTCAACTTCTTGAATTTAAGGAATGACAAAGGAGTAAGGAAACTAGCTCTTTTTCTTCTGGCCAACTTGTCAGTCATGTTCAATCAAATTTCATACCAACTCTTTTTCTTCTCTTCTTTTTTTCTTCCTTGTGGAATTTCCTATATACTCACTCTTGGTTTCCCTTAAAACAGTATTATCATAATTGAATAAATGAAACTTATCCTTTTTTAAAGTCACAAACTTGATATGATCCGAATTAAAAGATGAATTTATCAACTTTTTTTTTTTTTCAATGATAGATACTATAGGTTCATTAAAAAGACACCAATTTAATTCAATGTAAGCAAAATTCGATTTAAGTCCCTTATTTGAGATTTTTTTTTTTTTTTTTTTTTTTTTTTTTTTTTTTTTTTTTTTTTTTTTTTTTTTTTTTTCTTTCTGTTCATGGGTTAATTAATTAACAAAATTGGAGCTGCGGTTCCACTCCATACAAACTTGGAAAAGACTTTGGTAATTTGTGTCATCCTTATCTTTGTTGCTTTCTAACTGCAACATCAATGAGAAATACAATTTGTCCTTCCAATGCGTTAAATTAAATTAAATGAAATAAATCTAGAAGAAAGTGACTATTAAGAAACTCGTACCTCAAGTTAATTTATGCAGCAACTACCTGTCATTGTAATAAAATTAGTCATACCGCGTAAAAAGAGTTCATCAATTCTTCATTCTTCAACCATAGGAATATAAAGAAACTCATACCTCAAATTAATTAATTTAGAGATTACTTATCACCGTCTTTTTTTTTTTTTTTTTTTTTTGTGGGGGGGGGGGGGGGGGGGGGGAGAGATGAAATAGATCAAGAAGAAAGGGAGATATTCGGGCCCAATCACTTTTCTCTTTCTGTGCTACAAGCCTTTCAGAAAGAGGCCCATGACAAGATTGAGAGCAACGAAATCTTACACTCCGAGTCCGATGTACAAAAAGAAGGGCATCCCGACGCAAAAGACTTTTCAGCATGTGCTTTATACTTTATATAATGGGCGATTAGGCCCAGTTTAATTATGAGAAGTTCTTATGTGTAGACCAACCTGGGAAATAGTTATATCCATGAGTAATTTTAACACGTACAATGGCCAAAGATTTCTTGAACTAATGATGCCTGAGATTTCTTCTAGAGGAGTAAGTTTAAGTTTGACTATTCATTCTTCTATGGGATGAGCTCCAGTACTACTTCTAGGGAATTAAAAATTATAAAATTCAAACGAAAAACAGAAGTTGAGTGCAACAATATTCCAATATTCGTTTCATCCATGGGAGCTAATTGCAACAGGATTTCAATATTTAGTAATTTTTTTCAAAAAGAGTAAAACTGTGTAAAATAACTTATGTGCAACAAGTTTAACTGTATCGCAACATAAAATCATTAACTTTATAAAGGGAAAAAAGATACGTGAAAACTACTTCATGTGAGAGAGGGGTTATGTAAGGTTGAATTTAATCAACCATCTTATTGACTTTATTCTGTGCCAATTTGCTTGTAATTCAGCACTTAAAAACCCTATATTTAGGTGGGAAACATGTAAGGGTAGTGCATGACAGAGTGTGAAGAAATGCTCAAGAATGTGCAGTAAAGCAGAGACTCACGACTGTATCTCGTAGGTGGCTCACGACTGGCAAGCCGCCAGATGATGCACATGAGCGAAGCATGTAGAGAAGCTGAACCATCATGCCAGTTGTAGCACTACAGGAAAAAAAATCCAGACTGGCCATTCAGTTAGCTCGCGGCTTGAACTCGCGACTCAGTCAAGTCGTGAGGCCAAGTCGCCAGCTAGCTCTATTTTGGAAAAACTGACTCTTCACATTCCTTTCTCACCCTAGTATAAATACCCCTTATACCCACAAAATGTAGAGAGCTTCTAGAGAGAATTTTGAAAGAGAAATCCTAGAGAAAAACAAGATTGACTCATCCACAATCTTTACATAAAGACTCTTCAAATTCCTCTATCTCACCCTCTCCATTGTTACATCATTGAGATGTTCATTACCCAAATCCTTTTCTCACCATACTCACATCTGTGAGAAGGCTTTTTAGTGTTTTGGGAAGCAGTTAGAAAAGGACCAATGGTTATTGGTTGATGTTATGAGCTATAGTGGAATCTGGTAAAGTAGAAAAGAAAAAAGTTCGGCGTAACCTCGTTGGAGCAAGAAGCTTGGAGGGCTTAGGTACACTGGGTAGATTAGACTTGGATGGTCTATTACTATTCATGTATCCCAATTACAATTTCTAGTAGATTATTGACCGCTTGGAGGGCGATGAAGAAGTTTTATGTCGAGGGCTTTGGTTTCTTCTTCAATAACATATCGTTGTGTTCTCCTTATGTTTGCATCTATCTTCTCTTAATCTTTGCCATTTATTTTCTGCTGTAGATGTGATTTTAATTGTTTTAGATATTTTATCAATTCTATTATTAGCTTATGTTCATTTTTCGCACATATATTGTTTGACATTAAGCTCGAATTGATAATTTTGTAATTGAGGGTCTAAATGTTCATAGTGTTTTATATGCTATTTGAACATTCAATTGGTATCAGAGCAGGTACACTTATTGTGGTTTAAATACCTAAGTGTGATCCTTGACCTCTTGTGTTATTTGCCATGGATAGTGCTTTATATGCCTCTATGCATATTTTGGATGTTGATGAATGTAACATGTCACGTGTTTGTGAAAATGCCTCTATGAGTGTTTATCCTTGTGATTGTGATGACATGTTACTTGAATCATTGGCTGTTGTTGATATTCCAAATGACAAACTCTTGAAGAAAAAGGCTAAGAAGTTTCAAAAGAATTTGAGCAAGTTGTTTTGTGAAAATGATGATTTGATTGGTAAACTCAATGAATCCAACAAATTGGTTGAGAAATATAAGAAACTTGTTGAAAATTCTCTTGAAAAGCTAAAAGAGTTTAAATGTTTGAATATAGACTTAGATGCTAAACTTGTTTTGTCTAACAAACTTGTTGATGAGCTAAAATGTGAAAATGAATCTCTTAAGATGCATGCCAAGTGTTTGATTGCTGAACCTATTACTAAAAATGATGAAAATATTTGTTGCAATTATGTTGTGGTACCCGATTTTGTGCCTATTGTGTGTTCTACCTCAAAGGACAAATTGATATACATTCCTTCATATAAAAGAAACCAAAAGGTAGAGAGAAAACCTGTTAAGTCAAAACCTCTGTTTAGGTCTCAACCTAAGGTTTTTAATGGAGGTTTGTTCTAACTTGCCACCATTGTGGTGTGATCGGTCATATAAGACCTCAATGCTCCAAGTTGAAGAGAGAACAAAACCATATTGCTAGATCCCTTCCCAAAAAGCTTAGTAGGCCTAAACGCATTGTTTGTCACCATTGTGGTGCCTTTGGTCATCTAAGACCTTAATGCTCTAAGTTTTACGCTTTAAAAATAATCAAAAGAAAAGAGAAACTTGAGCTTTTTGGAAGTTGTGCCAAAAAGGGTAAACCGGATTTGAGTGAAAATTGCATGTTGTTAAAGAAAGTGTTTAATGCTCTTAACTCCTTGACTATGTGCATTTTCGGTTCTCATTCTTCCAACCTTTGTCTCACTTCTCTTGAGACACTCATTCCAAACAATCGTTCCATTTGGATGAGGAATGGTTCTTATGGTTGAGCTTTTACTCTTTTGGTCCTTGATCTAATTATTTCGATTTTTGTTGGACCCTTCATAGATTGAATGTCATATCTTCATGCATTTGTGCATTTTCATTTATTTTTATGAATTGTTTTTGTTTTGATCTTACTTTTATATTTTAGTTTTGTGTGAATAAAAATCCAAAACCACATAAAAAGTGTAAAATTCAAAAAGTTTGATCGTATATGTTTGAGCACATATCATATGTGAGTTTTGTCTTGTACCTTCGTACAAATGGCTTTATGCATTTACGAACTTAGTTTGTTCTTTATGCACTTATATTTTTGTGGGAAAAATTTTGACATCTTTGTGTGATTGTTGTAAATCGATCTTCAAGCTTGTCATGAATGATTAGTCAATAGTCATGTTGGTTTAGATACATGCGTAGACTTGTGCCTATATATCTTCCCACACTTTTTTATTTTTTTTTTGTGCTTAAAGAGCTCAACCAATGGAAATCTCAAAATGAAAAGAGATAATAAGCTGCAAAAGCCGTCGCACATACTAGTATTTGATTAGGAAAAAAGGAAAGCGACTTTTATGAATATGTATGATGCCAAAAAAGCTAAAGACTTATTTATCAAATTGAAATATCAAAAATTTCAGGCATCAATCTCAAAATGAGATGTATTGATTCAAAATAATCAAATGTTATGATTTGTAAAGAAGCCAAATGAAAAGTTTCAAAGATATGTAATCATATTCTTGTGGGAGGTCATATATGTTCATTTCTATAATTGAGATAGACCACTTGACTTAGTACTAGTTGTGTATGACTTTATTAAATTGATCATTGAAGCTTCACTCTAGACTATGGACTATTCCACACTTGATACACACACACAACACACATGCCTAATGTTCAATGAATTTCTTATTCATTTGTTCGATTGTACTTGTTTAAACGTGATGTGTGTGTTCAACTATATATGGATCAATCCAAAAATATTTTTGATCATTTTATATGTTTTGGAAGTGATTTTTATCACTTTTTGTGTTCATGTTTAGTGCTTACTTTGTTTTTCATTATTTAAACATGTTCTGTGTTGAAAAACAAGTGTTAGAATTTTTGGCTACTCATTCTGGCGACTTGCAAGTTGCCAGACCCAGTCACGAGTTTTGGCTACTCATTTTAGCGACTTGCAAGCCGCAAGACCCAATCATGAGCTTACATAGAATGTTTTCGCGACTCAGCTCGCGACTCGCAAGTCGCGAAACGCCTAAAAACAGCTTTTTAAAGAGTTTTTTCATGGGAAACTTGTTTTAAACCTCTCTTATCCTCTCTTAAAAACCTTTTTCAATATTTTTATATCAAAACCCAATCAATTTGAATAGTTTTTCATTTCATTAACATCTTTAAGCTAATTCTAAACTCTTTTCATTGTTTTTGATACTTAGAATATGTTTTGGAGAGTTTTGTTCTCTTGATTGAGATTTTTATTATAGAGGTTGGGAAAACTTAATTTTTGTCAAATTTTTGCATGGGATTGGTTTCTTTTAATGATTTGCTTTGGTTGCTGGCCCATTGTAGCAAAAAGAACATATATTAAGGGTGGATTTCATGATGTTCATGCATTGTTTTACATTGTAATTCATAGTGTGCATGCTAGGTGTTTGGTAAAATGCCTTTTAGGCATTTTATCACTTGTTTGGACTTCGATAAGTACCAAACTTTGGGGTTTTTCATGTTTCCTCATTAGGAACATGTTTGGTTCATTAGTTGTGTATTTAACAAACCTTGCCCCACATGTGCATTTTTCATGCATTGGTCATGCATTGCACATTGCCACCTCTTGCACATATTTTTGCTATCCTTGTCATGCATTGGTCTATACCTTGTTTCTTCATCCTAGCATGTCATGTTTACTTTATGCTTTGTAGCACTTTGTTTTGTTTTCTGTTTGAGCTTAATTTTCTCATCCATCTTGGACCCTTCATGCATCATTATCATTATTCATTCCTTCATCTCTTTCCCTTATTTCTCCTTGACCCTTTGTCTATTTGTGTCAGAAAGGGGGAGAGTATACTCTAGAGTAGTATACCGAGTTCTATCATTTCTATATGACTCTTGTGCACATTCTTAGGGGAGGAAATTCTATTTCTCGTGCACATGTGTAGGGGGAGAATTATTCCATAGGGGAGATGTGTTAATAAGAAAACTTTGTTTTGTTTGTATGTTGGACATGCATACATCCTTATGTTACTGTGCTTCATTGAATGATTGTTTGGATGATCATTTACTTTGCTATGTGATCATTATAGTCATTTCTATATGACTGTTTTGGTGTATGATCAAGTTGCTCACATGTTTCACATCATATTTACTTGATTGCAATTTACTTGTTACATTATACTTGTCTATTTATTACTTGCTTTACCTTGATGGTCTAATATGTTTTGTGCAAGTGTTTCAGGTTACAGGTATATATGTTCCAAGTTCATCATAGCTCCTATGATTCATAATAGAGGGAGTGATATGATAAGGGAAGTACTTTATATTTTGTACCTTTTCTTTTGTAAGCTTTTAGGGTTTGTACCCATGCTTTGTAGCTTTAGTTCTTGTGGTTAAATGTTTTGCATTTTTTTAAATACATCACTGTTGTGCCCTTGTTGGATCTTTATCCTTGATGCATTTACCTAGTGTTTATGCATTGGTTGAGTGTTGGACATGCAAATGATACTTTGCAATTGAGCTTATTAGTTTGCATGTTCGGATGTTCACTCCATGTGTGAATGAGCATTGTAATCACTTTTTATAATGATTGTTCGTTTTTGGTCAAGTCATGGTCTATTGCTTTATTCATTTTTGCTTGATAGCATTGTGCTTGCTCTATATGCATTACAAGTTTTATGCATACAATAATTATACTGTGTTGTTGTGTTTCAGGAGATACTTGTTCTTATGGTTTAAGAGTTTCACAGATTCTAGAGTTAGGTATGAGTGAGTTTTGTTCAACTATTCCCAACTTACACGTTAAGTCTAGAGTTTGTTGTAGGGTTTTGTCATGGAATAGCCAAAGGGGGAGATTGTAAGGTTGAATTTAATCAACCATCTTATTGGTTTTATTCCATGCCAATTTGCTTGTAATTCAGCACTTAGAAACCTTGTTTTTAGGTGAGAAACATGTAAGGGTAGTGTGTGACAGAGTGTGAAGAAATGCTCAAGAATGTGCAGTGAAGCAAAGACTCGCGATTAGATCTCATAGGTGGCTCGCGACTGGCAAGCCGCCAGATGATGCACATGAGCAAAGCATGCAAAAAAGCTGAATCGTCATGCCAGCTGTAGCACTATAGGACAAAAAATCCAAACTGGTCATTCAGTTAGCTCGCGGCTTGAACTCTGATTCAGTCAAATCACGAGGCCAAGTTGCCAGCTAGCTCTGTTTTGGATAAACTGACTCTTCGCATTCCTTTCTTACCCTAGTATAAATACCCCTTATACCCACGAAATGTATAGAGCTTTCAGAGAGAATTTTGAGAAAGAAACCCCAGAGAAAAAAAAGATTGACTCATCCATAATCTTTACATAGAGACTCTTCAAATTCTTCTACTCTCACCCTCTCCATTGTTATATCCTTGAGAGGTTCATTACCCAAATCCTTTTCTCACCATACCTACATCTGTGAGAAGGCTTTTTGGTGCTTTGGGAAGCAGTTAGGAAGGGACCAATGGTTATTGGTTGATGCTATGGGCTATAGCAGAATTCAGTAAGCTAGAAAAGAAAAATGTTCGGCGTAACCTCGTTGGAGCAAAAAGTTTGGAGGGTTTAGGTACATTGGGTAGATTAGACTTAAAGGGTCTATTGCTGTTCATGTATTCCAACTACATTTTCTAGTGGATTATTGACCACTTGGAGGATGGTGGAGAGGTTTTATGCCGAGAGTTTCGGTTTTCTCTTCAATAATACATCGTAGTGTTGTCCTTGTGTTTGCATCTCTCTTCCCTTAATTTTTGCCATTTAATTTATGCTGTGGATGTGATTTTAATTGGTTTAGATTGTTTATCAATTATGTTATTAGCTTATGTTCATTTTCCGCACACATATTGTTTGACATTAAGCTTGAATTGATAATTTTGTAATTGGGGGTCTAAACGTTTATAGTGTTTTATATGCTATTTGAACATTTAGGTTATATGTATTGGATACATGTTATACTATCTCTTATAATAGGGGCAAGTAAGAGAAGCACAATAATGACCCTAAATGCTGAATTACAAGTAAATTTGGCACCGAATAAAACCAACAAATGGTTGAATAAATTGAACTTTACAGCCATGATCTATCTCTCTAGATGGGACCCTATACAATCCTTCTAGCCCCTCAAACTTGATAATATCTATCATCCGATTGTCCAACATCAATATTTTTGCCATCTCTTTAGAGCAACCACGACAATCAAGTGGACCCAGGTCCTGCAAAATTGATAAAAATTAAAGCGGTTATTAGAACTAGATATACAACTTTGAAAGAACTTGCTAAAAGTCAAAGAGAACGTAAAAATTAAAGCAGTTGTTAGAACTAGATATTTCACCTCGCCATTCCAAATATCGGTTGATCGATGATTTGGTTGTTGCGTCAGCATTGAGGTATCAATGGGACCAGGGCGCACGATCTTTGGTTCCTCACCGATCTAAGGGTCCATACTGCAAAGAGTGCTACTGTGAGATTAATTAAACCCATCGTAACATTTATGTTTGGAACTATTACAGAGGGCTAAAAGAATTTCAAAATATATCATATTTAGGTGCAGAAAGCTTTCTTACACGCCATTAGTATAACTTCCAATTTCTCATTCCATTGGCTTAATATGGCTGTCATAGCATTTCGTGGTCCCAAAACACAACCATTCTAGGCAATGCATTAAGTTTCTTGTACATGTAAGGACCAAAGTGAAGAGGAAGAATTAACATGGACTTCCATGCGTCATAGACTTGTCTATTATATTTTTGTCTCCTTTATGACTCTTTGCTATATCTTATTCATCAATTGCATGTGAAAGCAGTAGGAAGTTGTTTGAGGAGTACATCACATAACATAAATTTTATGTAGTATGAGCTGCAAATCAATCAAAGCATTTGATATGGAGAATTGGATATGCCCATGGAATTTTTAAGATCTTGAATCTTTTTTCCCAGAGAGAAACAAAAACAGTTTTTACATTTACAAAATGGAATATTATTATTGACCCAATAGGAAAGTGCCAAGTATCACAGCCTAGGCTATAATTCTTGGCTAGCCCAACACTCAATCACGTGCCCTATGCATCATACTCTGATAAGTGATGATAATTCTCCAACTCCTAAGAGTATAAAAGGGGATCATAATTCTACTTTTGAGCCTACTTATTGGTTATTTCAACTGAAGTAGGTGCTATGTGTACCACTTTTGAAGCCTACCCTTTCCTTTAATTACAAGCTCAAATTATCTATTGACAATTTAACTCTACCTACTATAATAATTTTGTTAGGATTACATGTAAACATTAAATTCCATTGTTGAAGCAACCTCTAATAAGATGCTTGCTTCAATATAACTTAAATTCCAATATAGATCTCTCCACTCCATCCATATTAACCACATAATGAGAAGCCACAACCCACACAATACTATTATGATGCCTTCCATGCACCTCTATCAAACAAGAAAAGTCATCTATCACCTTAGATGACAACACTCAATGCAACCCAAAAATAAAAGAAAACAAAGGACCATAACTCATAGTTAACCAGGCAATAATGGTGCAAAAGATGATCAATAGATTTGCCACTCCTTTTTATAAGGCTATGTTTGAAATCTTACCCAAGTTCACACAAAGAAAACTGCCTTCTTAGGTACCATGTTGTTCCAAATACATCTCCTGGAGAATAGGATTTTGCTAGCATATCCCAATCATTCATACTACAATCGAACACTGATCATACGGGTGCTATACTACTATTAGGTACCCAACTCAAACAACCCACCCTTCCAAGAAAAGAAATCCAATAATATAAAGAATCCATCAATGATTCTACGCCCTCCAACGTCCAATCATGGAAATTACAAATGAATCTAAGAAAACATATTCCAATATGTTTTCATGTGCCAAACAACCTCTAATGAAATGTTAATCAAAGAAGAAACTTTCAATAACTTTCCTTTTCACATTCCCGACATCCAAACAAACTAAAAGAACACTATGAACAAACATAAATAGAAAAATGTGATTTTTCTCTTTACCATCAGTTGGGTCAGTGAGCCCAACACAAAATGTGGCAGTGAAATCAACACCAACCCAATACAGACCACCACACATAAACCCCTATTCATGCAACCCATTGCCTCAGCATAACCCACTTCAAAAATCCCAGCTTTCTTTTTTAGCAGAGAATACATAGCACTTCATACATAGCACTCCCTAAGAACCTAATATCTGAATAATTTTCTTTTTGTTTCCTACAATATTTCATCAACCAAAACCTTAATTTAATTAAAAAATATAAAGAATATGAAAATTAAAAAGCTAACTCAATACTATACCCTCAAAAACTCTAATACCCAACTTAAAATCATTTCTTTCTAGCATTTTTTTCATCAACCACACACACCAATTAACAACAGCCAAACAAAAAAGGGGTACAAACCAAATAAAATCTATCAGAAGAACAAAGAAATCGGGTCCAACTATAAATGAACATAGAAAGGAAAAAAAAAACCTTAAGAGGGTTTTGGTGAGCGTCTCCAGTGTTTGGTTGTCTGAATGTGTGGCCTTCGGTGAGGGTTTCAGTGCTAAAGGATGAGAGTGTTTGAGGGTAAGAGTGTTTCAGTGTGATTTGGGTGGCTTTCGGTGTCTGAAGGAGGAGAGTGTTTAAGGGTGAGAGTGTTTCACTGTAAGAGTGACTGATTTGGGTGTCTGAGTGAATGATTTTGAAAGTTTGAGAATGAGTAATTTTGAGAGTGACAAGTGAGTTTGAAAGTTTGAGAGTGATTTTAAGAGGGACAAGTGAGTTTGAAAGTTGAAGAGTTTGAGAGTGAGTTTGAAAGTTTGAGAGTGATGAGCGAGGTGGAGTTTTAATCGGTCAAAAATTGAGTTTCTGTAACTCGAGTTTATAAGCGAGTATTATAAACTCGATTCCAACGTGGTAAAAGTGGCTCCATCCATGTGGAAAATTTTTCCGCGTTACTGAATGAAAAAATCCCAAACTTGAGTATTAGTTGCTCGAGTTCTGTATTGATCTCGAGTTTTAAAAACTCGAGATGCTAGTTTGCCATATAGTTTTCAAACGGGAAAACTAACGAAATTTTTAGGAATTTAAGGTTAATTGGAAAAAAATTATAATCCTTGTTCAAACAAACAAACATCAATATCATGTCAATATCATGTACAACAGAATAGTAAATAAGACAAGATATGATGACTTAGGAAAATCAATGAAACAAACTAGTTTCACAATAAAAAAACCTAGGGGGAAACCTTTCCAAAAAGCAATCGACTATAATAATGAGAAGTTTCAGATCTAGCGAAAAACCTTTGCTCCTAAACTCTACAATCCCAGTAGATGAACTTAGAGCAAAAACCTTCTACCACTTTAGAACCTCTGAACTCTTCAATATATGAACGCTCCACCCACAATCACAATTGAAACCTCCAATTGACTTCAAGAATCTCTTGAAGGTTTTTCTCACAGTAGCAAGTCTATGGTGGTTGCTATGACTTTAGCTTCTTCACCAATGGAATCTTCAGATCTACTTTGAAACTCTTTGGTTTGGTGAAATAGAGAAAACTTGGTTACAAAACCCTAGCTGCATAAACAGAGTGTGTCTTTATCTAAAAACTCTTTAATAGATGGCTTATGATGTCCTTTAAATATTGGTTCAAACGGATCTTAATTCGGGTTTTAAACGAATAAGTTATGGGCTTTTTTGTGTTGCTGATTTTTGCTGATCTGTGAAGCTCGATAGATTGAACTGCTATTGAGCTTATGTCGAGAACAAAATCTCAATAGATTGAGCTTGTGTTGAGGAGGCAGTAAGTTTCTAGCTTCTATTGAGAGGTATCAAGCTTCTATTGAGGTACATGCTGAAAATGTGTTTTTCTTTAGCAAACTTTGTGTCTTCAACTTGGTCTTCAATTACAAATTTAAAACACATCAAAACTCAATAAAAGACACATAATTTGGCATGGTTTGACAATACCAAAACACGTGACCCTAACAACTCTAATTAAGTTTGATGGTCCTTTTTCTTTTTCTTTTTTAATATGTGTTTTAGTTGTGTTTTTTTAATTTCCCCTCATAAAGTCTTCTCTTTCCCTTTATAACTTTGATTGAATTTTGGTTTTGGATTAAGACTTAGTTGTTTTTGGAAATAGGAATTTGTATATGCCTATCAATTGTTTGACTAATAAATCATTATAAAATCTATTTATTTATTTATTTAGTTTCATTTTAATTTTGGTTAAAATAACATTGTAATTTTGTGATGAATTTTTGTTATTATGATAATTTCCTTATTCCTTAAGAGTTGTATATTAGGCAAATGCAACACACTACAACAAAATTAGAAGAATATGGTTCACCTTAAAAAATATTAATCAAATACACAAAAAAATAATAAAATGATATATTTGTAGAGATAAAAAGATTAAAAAAAAAATACATGTAAAAATGCAAAGCAATGTTTTCCTATAATGCCGCCCTTATCCCCACCCAAAATGTTTTCCCATAATGACATGCTTTATCTTTTATCCTCTAAATAATGAAATGCAATGACCAAATGATATGGCCCTTTAATATCTTGTCTCTAATCCAATAAACAAAGACTCCTGTCTCCTTTAGGTATAGGTCTATACGGGATTCAATTGTTTTCAATCTTTTCTTTTCTTTGTAAGAAAGAACCATCAACCTTAATTAACAAAAAAATGACCATCAACGTTAATTAGAGTTATAAGAATGAACAACAATAGGATAACATTTAACAATTAAAGAGAGAAAAAAGAAAAACAACAAAAATTTTATAAAAAAAATCACATTAACCCAAAGTAGAGTTTTAAAAAAACACAAGAATTTATCAACGTAAATTAAAGATGCAAGAAAAATAAAAAAAAACACCCAAAAATTGAGAGAGAGAGAGAGAGAGAGAGAGAGAGAGAGAGAGAGAGAGAGAGAGCCTTTTTTTTTTTTTTTTTTTTTGTGAGAGAAAAATATGCATAGAATGTAATGGATAGTTACAAATTCATAGTAAAAGGTTGTGAATAAGAAGAGACAAAATAGAGGAAGATAAAGAGAAAGAGAAAGAATGACATTAATGCAGAGGGTAGGAGAGAGATGAAAGGATAAGAGAGGGAGAAGGTTGGAAAAAGTGTAAATATTTTAAAAAGTAAATTTTAAAAACAATTATAGGAAAATTGGAAAGAAAAATGATAATTAGGTGGATGCTGATGTGACTCAACTGGAGCGTAGTAATAATAAATGCTACGCTTCAACTTTTAAATATATATAGATAAATGGGAGATGCAAATTGAAATAACTGAGTATTTAAATCCATATGTTTCAAGGAATTAACTATATCTATATGAACATAAGCCAATTTTTAATTAATAATGGTCCCTTATTAATGTTTGCAAGTCACTCTAAGGGGTCGTTTGGTACGGGAGAATCCACATTACTCCGGCATCTAAATTCCTTGGAATGTGATATCTTGAAATTTGGATATCTTGGAATGTAACTATTCCTATATTTGGTTTATTCCTAGGAATCTTAAAGGAATTATTTATTTTCCCCATACTATCCTTATATTATAAACCCAATATCAATTTTTTTTATAAAAAAATTTCCTCCAAATAAATAATGACAAACAAAATATAAACTATAAATTATGACAAATTCATTAAAACTATAGTCTAAAATTTCAAAATGACATGTATAATACAAAAATAACAATTTAATTTCTTGTTTTTTTATGGAAATTATGACATTATGTTTTGTTAATAAAAATTAATATTTTATCTTATTTTAGCATCTAACCAATCCCAAATAGGAGATAAAAATATTTTATTTTATTTTTGCATTTAAGTTGTTGTGGCAGGAAGAGATAAAGATAATGGAATAGATATTGATAATTTTTTATTTTTATTTTTATGTTTTATCTCCATAAAATGAACAATGGTAAAATTTTCAATTTATAACAAATGTAATTTTTTAAAGTTTAGGAATTTGGATACCCACCTGTTTCAAAGAGAATTTACATTCTTACAAGAAGGGGGTTGAGTGATAATTTAGATACCCCTGGCATCTTATTCTCTTATGTAATTTTTATCAAACATGAAAATCTTTTAACATTTTTGAGAATCTTAAAACTTTACCCCATACAAAACGCCACCTAAGTGAAACTTGAGGTGAAAGCCTAATTTGAAGTGAATTTTGACTTCGTGGATTAGAGTTTAGGGTTGCCTCACTTAAGAGGACTTTTTGCCGAAATGCAAGTAATAATAAAAGATAAGAAATTAAATTGAATACAATTCGTAAGACACTAAATTCCAAAGCCATTAATTTTGAAGTAAATTGATTCAAAGTGAACCGTTTTGAAGTAATTTAGATTGAAGTGAATTGATTCAAAGTAAATTAATTCAAAGTAAAGATCAGATCCTAAGCCATTATTGTAGCATTAAATGATTGAAAGCAAAAATAAGCCTAGATCAAACACATACTAACAACTAAATATTGCATTAACCTCAATTTTATTAAACATAATCACTAGTTACAAAGGATTCACTTTCAAGCATAAATTCATCATATATCTTAATGTAAAGTTGTTATTTACAACTATGTATTTTGTTGGCTTTTATTCCGTGTCAAATTTGATTGTAATTACTTTCAATTGTTCATACCCTGTATTTATTGTGGGATTTGTTGTAAGAGTTGTGTGATAGAGAGAGTGTGTGAAGACTCAAGCATTTAGAGGCTGAAAGATTCTCGCGGGTATGTCGCAACTTAGCTTCCCGCGAAATGAAACATGTGCCTTGCACATGCTGGAATGCGAAGAGTCAGGCCAGGTGGTGACAACTGTGTCTCGTGAGTATCTCGCGGGTAAGGCCTTCCTGCGAGACACTCGCGAGACATTCTGTTCTGTCAGCCTGTACTGACTAACTCACACTTTTTGCGCCTATTCTATATATACCCTCATTACCCACAAATGTTGAGGAATGCTTCAGAGAGAAAACCTTAGCCAAACACATTGGGAATTAGAGATTGTCATCCCCACCTTTCTCTATATACTTGCTTGTGGTATTTCCTCAACCATTCCCTCTCCATTTCTACACCATTGAGAGGTTGATAGCCCAAACACTTACCTCACCCTTTGAGTGTGTTGAGTGATGTTTTGGTGCTACTGGGAAGCATTGGAAGAAGCCTGAAATGGCAGATGCAACATAGAGCTTGTTGCGGGATCCGAAGAGCTAGACAAGACATAGTTCCGAGAAGTCTTGTTGGAGTAGGAGCTTGGAGGGCTTAGGTGCATCGGGTAAATTAGGCTTGGAGGGTCTCTTGCTAACCCATGCATCTCAACTGATTGTCTAGTGGATCGATTTTTGCTTGGAGGGCGGCGAAGAGGTTTTTCGTCGAGTTCTTCGGTTTCCTCTTCGAAAACACGTCTTGGTGTTTTCTGTGTTTGCATCTTTCTTCCCTACTCTTTTATATTCCATTATACTGCTGTGTTGCTTAGTTTATGGATTAGAGTAGCTTATTTGATTATCCGCTCGCATTTACACTATTCCACACTTTGTATTAAGTTAGTGTAAAAACTATCGAGCCGTAACTTTAATTAGGGTCTAAATTGCTCTTGTGTTTTTCAACACATTTCTGAGCTTACAATTGGTATCAGAGTGGGTACACTCGCTGTGGTTTAAATACCTGAGTGTGATCCTTGACCCTATTTGAGATGGACTGGTCTCAATCGCTTAATGTTCCACCATTTTTCGATGGGAACAATTATGCCTTCTGGAAAGTTAGAATGTGAGCATTTTTATGCTCTATGGATGATATTGTTTGGGATGCGGTTGAGATTGGTTGGACCAAGCCGACAGATCCTAAGTCTACTTGGGATAAGGCAGCTCTTGCAGCAGCCAATGCTAATAGCAAAGCGTTAAATTCTATTTTTTGTGGTGTGTCTCCTGATGAATTCCACAGGATCTCTCATATGACAGTAGCCAAGGAAGCTTGGGAGATTTTGGAGACAACGTATGAGGGTACAAAGAAAGTTAAGGACACAAAGCTTCAGATACTTACCACCAAATTTGAAGAGCTCAAGATGGGGGATGATGAACCATTTGATTCATTCTATGGGAAGCTCAATGAAATTGTAATTGCTAAATTCAATCTTGGGGAGGAGATTGAAGATACAAAGGTGGTGAGAAAAATTTTGAGGACTTTGTCGGAGAGCTTTTGGGCAAAAGTCACAGCCATAGAGGAAAGTAAGGATTTGGATGAAATTAAGATACAAGAGCTCATTGGGTCACTTCAAACGTATGAGCTTGGACTACCTTCCCACAAGACGAGTAAATCGCTTACTCTTAAAACCATCACCGAAAGAATGGATAATCTTTCCGAAGAAGATGGAGTAGAGAAAGAAGTAGTATATCTTGCAAAAAACTTCCGAAAATTCTTGAAAATAAAGAACAGTGGAAAACTATTCAATAGAGGGAAATTTTCATCTTCAAGAGGTGATAGGAAAGAGTTCATGAGGAAAGAAGGGAAGGATTCTCAACCTTCTTCAGACATTGTGTGCTATGAGTGCAATGGCCATGGACATCTAAAGAAGGAGTGTCCAAATTTTCTGAGAGGAAAAAGCAAGGCTTATGCCACGACGCTCAGTGATTCAGAATCTTCTGATTCTAACTTAGAAGAGAGCTGTGATGGAGAGGGAAACTACTCCGCCTTTATGACCATTGCTCATGTGGAGTCATCGGATGATTTGGGTGCACTTGTGAAGGAGTTTGGTGAGCATTCTGATTCAGAGTCTATTGGGATTATGGAAGAATCAGATGCTGAAGAGGAAGAGAATACAACTAATCTTCAAGAAAATTACACCTTACTTCTTGAGAAGTCGGGAGAGTATTCCAGAGTAGCCAAGGCAACTGTAAGGAAAATGAAGAAAGCTGAGGAAGATTACAGAAATCTCTTGATCAGATATAAAAAGGCTAAATGTGAGATTGAGACACTAAATGGTGAGCTGTTTGAAGCATATATGAAGGTGAGATTTCTTGAACAAGAGGTTGTGCAAGCTCATTCTAAGATAGAGAGAGTCTCCTCTCAGAAGTTAGAAGATGTTATATCATCTCAAAAACCTTCTTCAGACAAGTCCGGGTTGGGATACACCAGAGGAAGCTGCTCATCAGCCAAAGTCACCAAAGTAGTAAAGTTTGTGAAGGCAAACGAGACAGTTGTTGAAGGGCCCATTCTTGAGAAAGATGAGGATGTAAAAAGGGAGAATGTGGCTGAGCAACAAATGGTGAATGAGCCCCGAAATCAGTCTATGGCTAGACATGAAACTAGAGGAAGATCTCTCCCAAGATCACAACAAAGTCCCAGAATAGATAATGTGTGTTATTATTGCGGATTGCAAGGACATACCAGACCCGATTGTTAAAAGCTAAGATCAGACAGCAATGCAAGCGCACCTCGGTCACGAGAAAGGAGAAATGACATGAGATCTTGGGGTGGTGAGCAACCAAGAAGTCAAAATCGTGATCTCGGTATGACGGATGTGATGAAAATGATCGGTGCCTTCACCACTTGCTTGGAGAGTTTCACCAGAAGGTTTGAAAGTCCAAACTTTCATATGCAATTCGTTAAGGATATCACCCCAAACGCACTTGATGTGTGGGTGAAGAGGGGTACTCATGCATAATGCACTATAACATGTCCATGCATAAATTCTTTCAATGTTTAGGGACTTTTGTTGTTGCATCATTTCATGCATTGCTTTCTTTTTGCTATTGTTCTTTTATCTGTTTGGTTTGTACCAGCTATTTTTGTTGATCTTTCTTTTCATGTTCTGTTTTGGGTGTGTTCAAAAAATTCAAAAACCCATAAAAATTTGAAAAATCTCAAAAGTTTGATCACGTGTTTTGTGCTTATCACATGTGAGTTTGGCCTAGTACCTTTGTACTAATGGTGTAGTACATTTACGATCTTGGCTTGTTATGTATGCACTTTTTTCTATGTGGAAGAAATCTTGAACACTATGTGTGACTGTTGTAAATAGATCTTCAAGCTTGTCATGAATAATTGGTCAATAGTCTTGTTGGTCTTGATACTTGCATAGACTTGTGTCTATATTTCTTCCCACTTTATTTTTATGTTTTGCAAAAAGAGCTCACCAAATGTAAATCTCCAAATGAAAAGAGATATTGAGCTGCAAAAACCTGTCGCACACACTAGTATTCGATTAGGAAAAAGGGAAAGCGACTCTTCTTAATGTGTTTTATATGGTGCTTAAAAAGCCAAAGGCTAATCATCAATGTTGGAATATCATAAATTTTAAGCACCAATCTCCAATTGAGATGCTCTTGTCCAATCAAAATTAATTGGACCTATTGTTATGCCTTTTGTAGAAGCCAAATGAAAAGCTTCTAAGTTTTGTATTCATTGTGTGGGAGGTCATATATACTCATTTCTATAATAGAGATTGTCCACTTGATTTCATATCAGTTGTGTATACATAAACCCAATTACCACACCTAATACATAATAACTTAATTTCATTAATAGTTTTAGCACAAGACCATCTCAAGCTAAAGCTAAGAAAATTCACAAAAACACAAGGGCAAGGAAGGAAAAGCACAACACTGACATATTACATAGATTTTGGTGCAAACGAAGATTCCATCCAGTACAATAATGTTGCCCAGCTAAATCTCTAATGAAAGGAAAGGAAAAAGCAAATATATTAATGCTAACAACACATAACAAGTTTTTTTTTTTTGGCGCACACAACGATTCCATCTAGTACAATGATGCTGCCCACCTAAATCTCTAAAATAAAGGAAAGAAAAAAAGCCAATATAGTAATGCTAACGACACATATGAAGATTTATTTGTTTGGGTAACATCTAGCCTGTTTGAATTTAACATCAAGATCCACTCCCAGTCAATTATCTTCCTATTTGGTGTTGAACTGCATAGTGAAGATAAATAAACCAATTATACTTCCTTGCGACCACAATTTGCCCTATAATAACTCCAATTATGAATCCACAGCCATATCCAATCACAAACTACTTTCCAGCCAAATTCAAATAGCAACTTTGAGTCTTGATTTAAAGGAAGGTGCAATGAGTCCTTGAAATTTCCACATTTATTTGGCAAAGGATTTCCACACAATCTAGGATTACTACTGTTAGGTTCTAAAGGTTTAGGAATTTATGTATTTAGAACTCTAATTTGTAATATTGGCAAACCATGATCAAAACAATATGTTTAATCTTGTTTAAGCTTGCTCAAAGTTGATTAATTATTGTAAAGTTGGAATCGAGAGATTGTAGATGCATTGGGGCATTTCGGTCTAGCTCGATCGATCGAAGAATAGACTCGATCGATCGAAAGTCGACCATATTGCATTTTCTGCAGTTTTTTGAACTCAGCCCTAACTCATTAAAACGTTTAGGGTTTTATGTTTTTGCCCTAGGTATATAAGGAAAAACCCTAGCCATGTTTTTAGAGTTGCTCCAGTTATATTGTTGCTCATACATTGCTGTTTTGTGTAAATCTCTTGTGAGATCTAGAGGAGTTTTCCTTTACACGAAGCTTAGGGTTTTCAAGGTAGAGATTACTTCAACATCTTGATGATCAAACTTGGTTGCTACCATTGAAGCTTAAAGAATATCAAGCGTGGGTGCTTGTAGCTGATCGAAGAATTCAAGAAAGGAGTCCGTGAATTCGGAACTTGTACGGGGTCATGTTAGTAAGTTCTACTGGTAGGTAGCATTAGGAAGTCGAGCGGGGAGCTTGTAAGTCCTTTTGTATGAACTTCGATTCTTTCATAGTGAATTCAGTTTTGCCTTGAGGATCGGTGGGTAAAATCCTCCCCAGGTTTTTTACTGGTTTGGTTTTTCTGGGTGATCATATCTTGTGTTATTTATTATTCTGCTGCTTTATATTCTTGATATGATTGTTTGATTATTTTAACCTAGAATTGATTAATTTAACTAAGTAACAACTTGGCTAATTAACTAGGCTACTCAATCTGGTTATGTGTTAAGGGGTCTAAAACCGTTCAAGTGGTATCAGAGCGGGTAGCTCTTTTGTTTGAGATTTTTTGATCTCTGAGCTGATCCTTGACCCCTGTTGTCATGGAGCATAGACACTCTCTTGTTGTTCCTCCTCACTTTGATGGAAATAACTATGTTTATTAGAAAGTAAGGATGAAAGCATTCCTGAAATCTATTGATGAGAGAGTTTGGAATTCTGTTGAATACGGATGGGAAAAGCCCACTACTCCTGTAAGTGAGTGGCAAACATCTGAAAAAGAAGCAGCTGACTTCAATAGCAAAGCTATGAATGCCATCTTCAATGCTGTCATCTTCAATGCTGTTTCTATGGAGGAATTTAGGAGGATCTCTAATGTTGAGGTTGCTCATACTACTTAGAAAATCCTCCAAACTGTGCATGAAGGCACAAAGACAGTTAAGATAAACAAACTGTAGCAATTAACTTCTAGGTTTGAGAGCATTAGGATGTTTGATGATGAATCCTTTGATGAATTTTATGCCTAACTGAATGATATTGTTAATTCTGCTTTTAATTTGGGTGAAATCTATGATCAACCTAAAATTGTTAGGAAGATACTTAGATCTTTAACTGAAAACTTTAGATCCAAAGTGACTGCCATTATTGAAAGCAAGGATGTGGACTCCATCCTTGTTGATGAGCTTGTAGGATCTCTTCAGTCCTATGAGTCTGACTTACCCAAAACAAACAAATCCAAATCAATGGCTCTTAAGTCTGTTGATGATGTTGAGGTTGATGGATTTGATGATGAGCTCTCTGCTACAGAGATAGCTTAACTTGCCGAGAATTTTAGAAACTTTCTGAGAAATACAAATAGAAGGGCAAGAGGTACAAACACTACTGAACCGAGAAACTTTAGGAAGAATGATCCCACTAAGCTTAATAACTTTGAAAAACCTAGAGAAAAAATAGGTCAATCTTCAAACAATTCTTTGGGAGCTCAGTGTTTTGGTTGTCAAGGGTATGGTCACGTTAAATCTGAATGTTCTACATTCTTGAGAAATAAGGGTAAAGCTATGGCTATAACCGTTAGTAATAATGAGGTTTCTAATGATGAGTCTGAATATGACGAGGATGGAAACTTCATTGCTTTCACTGCTACTGCTGTAGTTAATGAAAGCATATTTGTTGAGGAGAACCCTTTTGATGGGGAACTCTCTGAGGATGTAGATCTTCAAGAGGCCTATAATAAACTTTGCAAAGTTGCTACAAAGGATGCTATGAATGTTGAACTTGGCCTGAAGAAAATTGATTCTCTTGAGCTTGAAAAGAAAACTTTGCTTGTTAAACTTTTTGATGCTAATGATCTTTTGAACCATGTGAAATCTGAGAACATGCTTTTACTTGATAAAGTTAAAACTTTGGAACATAATTTATCTGTTGCTAGATCTACTAGTTCTAAACTTGATCACATGTTGAATGTTCAAAAGTATCCTTCTAATAAATCTGGTTTAGGATATGTTGAAAGCATCTTAGATTCTGCACCACATTCCACAAACTTTGTTCCTCCATCTTCTTCTAAACCTTCTACGAGTATGGTTATGAGTGAAACTGTCAAATCTCCTGTGAGTAAGGTTGTTAAACCCATAGAAGTTTCACCACCTAAGAAGATTAGGGTTGACCTAGGAGAACCCAAACCTAAGGATTCTACCCATTCTAAGGACAAGATGCATGGTAAACCTGCTTGGGTTTGTCATTATTGTCGAAAGTATGGACATATTCGTCCTAACTGTTACAAGCTTCAAGCTGCTAAGAGAGCAAATAAACCAAAGGTGCATGTGCCTCAAGCACAAGATCCTATGGCACTTATTGGTGAATTGGTTAAGGCGTTGAACTTTTATTCCAATTCTGGAGTTGAAAATCATGCGAATGTGAATAAGAACTCCAATGCTCATGGTGCATCTAAAAGGTTTTGGATGCGAAAGACTCGACCTAATTGAGTCTTTTTGACATGGTCCTTGTGCCTCATTACTCATTCCTCTGTGACCATTGTTCTTTGGTTTTTGTGTTTTTTTTAGGACTTGCTTTGCATTATATTCATGCATTTCGTTCTAGGATTTATTTGTTTTCTTTTTAATAAAAAAGAAAAGAAAAGAGGGGAAGCAAAAGAAAGCAAAAATGTGTTTGACATTGTTTTCTTGGTTTTTTGAAAACAAGGTTGGTCAATTTATTTTTGCATAACATGTCTTATGTAGCTTGTTTAGCTTTGATGAGCTTATTTATTACACTTGACTAGTTGAAGTTTTGTAGTACATGTTGTGTGGGAAAGATGTTTATGGTGTTTATCACTTTGTCTTGATCTTGAAGTCACATATTGTTTGACTGTCGGACTTTATTCTTTTGAGAAAGGCATAAATAACCATCTCACCACTGTTCATTAGCCAATCATGAACACCTTAGTGCATATCATAAGATTTTGTGTTCGAGAAAGTGTAGCACATGCATAAAAAGAACATAAGGTGTAGCCTCTATTAAATGCTTAATGCTTAAAATTGGTGTGTACTATTAGGCTTGATTCCATCTCACATAAATAAAATTGGTGTGTATTATTAGGCTTGATGCCATCTCACATAATAATGAGACAAAAATACAAGAAACTTACATGATTGCAAGCTTTTGTTCTAGGAGATGTGGGAGTTATAGGATGTAACTCTTTAGGTGATAGTCTTTTTTAAATTCTATGTGATGGATTATGTAGACTTTGTGATTAATTGCTATTCACATATCACCTCACATGTATCTCAAGTTTTTGCTAGTTGCACATACTACACAAGTTACTCTTTACTAAACTTTGTACATGTTATTGTGTGTGTTTTTGGTCTGACCAACCAAGTTTGGAAATACTTTGAGAATTATGCAAAACATTTTTTTTTTTGCTTGAGAATTTAAAAAGAAGAATGGCTGAAATTTTCTTTGGAGAAACTGGGATTAAAACTTAGGTTTTTTGAAAAAGCATTCCATCTCATACTCATGCATTTTTTTCAATTAGTTTAATACTTTGAGGAGTTGTTTTTAAAATATGGTTTGTGATTTTCAAAACTGTGATTTTTCTCAAAACTTTTGTGAGTCTCTGCCTAGTTCGATCGATCTATTCTGATTTTCGATCGATCGAAAAAGTGCTTTAATTTGTTTAAAAAATGACTGTTTGATTCGATCGATCGAATGTATTTTTCGATCAATCGAAAGTCACGAATCAGGTTTTTTAAAACACTGTTCTTGACTGATTCAAACACTTTTTCAAAAAGTTTTCAAACTTTTCTTTCTCTCTCCGACTCGGCAAGGCTAAAAGTCCAAATTTTTGTTGTTTTCCTCCGGATTTTTTCCCAGGTTTTTTCTTTCCTCAAGCCGGTATGACTATTTTACCCTTTCTTTTGAGTTTATTTACATCTTTTCATGCATTTTTCATGCATTTTTCTTTAAATTTTCGGACCTTTTTCTTTTTGGGATTTTTGTTGATTCACACCTAATTTTGTGTAATTGATCAATGAGTTTTTGTGGGGATGTGCTATAAACATGATCTTGATAGTTTAATTTGATCAATTGTGGGTTTTGTGAGAAATTGAAAATTCTAGGGCTTGTAATTGATCCGAATTGGGGATTTCTGTTCAATTGGGTTTAATTGATAAAATTGGCTTGATGTTTTGATGAAATTGGTTATTCTAATCTTTTTTCAACAATGTGTGATGATCAATTCATCATTTTGTTTCAAAATTTTCAAGTGGTTTTTCAAATTTTTGTAGGGTTTTTGTTAGAAACTCTATGTTCGAGCCAATTTTGTGAAATTGAACCTAATTAGAACTGTGTTTACTGCTTTAGTTCATGCATCACAACATTGTTATTGTTCATGCATCATATAGATTTTTTTTTTATATTTTTATTGTGCTAACTTGCAGTCTGCCCTTGGTTTTGTTTTATTTTGTTCTTTCGGTTTTCTCTTTGTGTCTCTGTCCTTTCCTTAGCATCATGCCTAGGAAGACTAGAGCCCGTAGGACTATTCCCTCCTCTTCTCCATCCCCTCCTTCTTTTGACCATGAGAAGTTTCCGAGTGAGAAAACCAAGAGATTTTTAAGAAGCTACACCTTAGGAGAAAGATTTGGGCTGAGCGTTCGGTTCTCTTAGATGAACTTGATCTTGCCATTAGGGCAAACTTTGAGCGTCGGGGTTAGTTACCCTCGGTGGATATTTCTGATCCTCCTCCACCTTCTGCCTTGATTAGAGAGTTCTTTTCGAACATCTTTATCTGCATCTATGATTCTGACACTTTGGTAAAGAGTTTGATACGAGGCATAAAGTACACCATTACTCCCCAGGTAGTGGCTGATGCTCTAGGGGTACCTTTGGTCCAGAATCCTGTCTATCCTTATGATGAGTCTCCCGAGTTGAGTGAGGTCTTGTCTTACATCACTGGAACTTCTATCCAGTGGGGTTCTGATTCTCGGATCACTTCTGCTGAGCTTTTCGGGTTGCATTATCTGTTCTTTAGGATAGCTTGTCATTCTATCTGGTCCATATCTCATGTTCACACCATTCCCCTCGAGCGGTGTGTATTTTTGTACACTCTGGTTACTGATGCTCCTATCAGTTTTCCTCATCTCTTTCTTCGTTCTTTGAACGATATTTATAGGAGTTCATCTACTTCTCATGCTCTTGTTCATCCTATTTTTATTCATAGGATTTTTCTTTATCTTGATCTTAGTGGCTTCCTTTCCTCTGAGCCCGTTCATCTGCTTGCTCCTATAGGTGCGTCTTTTCTTAAACAGAGGGCCGCTCATCTTAGAGCTGGTTCTAAACACCCTAGGTTTAAGCCTTCTAGTAACGCACCTCCTCCTCCTTCTTCTTCTTCTACAGGTCCTGCTGGTGAGGATGTTCCTGATCCTGTTGGTGACGCTGCTGCTGTTGATGTTCCTCCACCTCCTTCGGCCGACTTTGATGTTCGTCGTTCCTTGGAGACTGTCATGACCGTTCAGGTGGCTCATGGTCAGATTTTGGTGGACTTGCTTGATGAGATTCGTGCTCTACGAGCCGACCTTGCGCATCTTCATTCACCCTCACCACCTCCTTTTGATGCTGACTTGTGATTGCCCTTTGGCATTCCGTCACAAAAATGGGGAGTAGAGTTTTTGGAGTTTTTGACTTGTAGAGGGGTTTTTATAGTTAGGGGGAGACTTTTTGTTTTTGAGGAGCTTGTGGAGTTTTTAGATTGTATCTAGGTGCTTCACTTTGTATATCATTTTTGGAGATATTCATGTTAGGGGGAGTAACTTTGATTGATATACATGATATATTCATTGATTCTTGTTGCTTTGTGATTCACTGCTTATTGATTTATATTTATGAGTTGATCATTAATATATGTCTTTATTCTGTGTTGTGTGAATCTTACAAGAATGTTATACCTGTTGTTTTACTCTTTTCTTTCATACATGCGTTTATGCGTTTGTTGAGTATTTCAGGAATATACAGGTTGATTCAATTGAGTTGCTGTCTACACTTATAACTGATGGATAGTAGTTAGGATTGAATTTGAGTTTATGAGCATTATTTTTGTAAAGGGCTTTTTACTTGTAAACTTTGAGCTTTTAATTTGTGTTTTGTCACGGATTGCCAAATGAGGAGTTTGTTAAGTTCTAAAGGTTTAGGAATTTATGTATTTAGAACTCTAATTTGTAATATTGGCAAATCATGATCAAAACAATATGTTTAGTCTTGTTTAAGCTTGCTCAAAGTTGATTAATTATTGTAAAGTTGGAATCGAGAGACTATAGATGCATTGGGGCATTTCGGTCTAGCTCGATTGATCGAAGAATAGACTCGATTGATCGAAAGTCGACCAGATTGCGTTTTCTGCAGTTTTTCCAACTCAGCCCTAACTCATTAAACGTTTATGGTTTTATGTTTTTGCCCTAGGTATATAAGGCAAAACCCTAGCCACGTTTTTAGAGTTGCTCCAGTTGTATTGTTGCTCATACATTGCTGTTTTGTGTAAATCTCTTGTGAGATCTAGAAGAATTTTCCTTTACACAAAGCTTAGGATTTTTAAGATAGAGATTACTTCAACATCTTGATGATCAAACTTGGATACTACCATTGAAGCTTAAAGAATATCAAGCATGGGTGCTTGTAGCTGATTGAAGAATTCAAGAAAGAAAGAGTCCGTGGATTCGGAACTTGCACGGGGTTGTGTCAGTAAGTTCTACTGGTAGGTAGCATTAGGAAGTTGAGCGGGGAGCTTGTAAGTCCTTTTGTATGAACTTCGATTATTTCATTGTGAATTCAGTTTTTCCTTGAGGATCGGTGGGTAAAATCCTCCCCAGGTTTTTTACCAGTTTAGTTTTCCTGGGTGATCATATCTTGTGTTATTTATTATTCCACTACTTTATATTCTTGATATGATTGTTTGATTGTTTTAACCTAGAATTGCTTAATTTGACTAAGTAACGACTTGGCTAATTAACTAGGCTACTCAATCTGGTTGTGTGTTAAGGGGTCTAAAACCGTTCAACTACTAAAAGACTTGTCCTGAAAGGTATCAAATTGGTTTCCATGCAGTATAGGCTCTATTAGATGATTGTTGGAGGCATTGAAAAATGCGAGGAATGTGAGTTGTGTTAGTTGTGGAGGGATCTCTCCAGACAACTTGTTTTGAGAAAGGTCCAATGCTTCTAGCACTATCAACTTCTTCAAGGATAAGGGGAGAGAACCAATAAGTAATTTGTTTGAAAGGTTGAGCAACTAGATTCCTTTCAAATTCCCCATGAGTTCTGGTATTTCTCCTTCAAATTTATTGCTTGAAAGATCCATGGCTATGAAAATATATGGGATTCTCTCGTATGCAATCTCCATGCCTTTGTTTGTGAATGTCATTGAGTAAGGGTATTGATATGTCACTAAATATCCAAGTAGATGGAAATCCGTGTTTGCTTGCATATACATTTAACCATGCTTACCAATGATTTGCATGGCTTTCCAAATTCGGAAGTACTCAAATGGTAACTTTCCAGTTATGTTATTGTAAGAAATGTCAACAATATGCAAGTTTGGAAATACAAAATTACTTTTAGGTTTCCCTATTGCACCTTGGAGTCGATTATATCGTAATATAAGAGCCCCCAATTTTGGAAGAACCCCCAACCAAGAGGGGAAAGAATCATTTATCCGATTGTTTCCAAGAACAAGAGTTCCCCTGTAATTGATTTTGACTAAAATCAATCATTTTCAATTTTCTTCCCTTCTTGCATATTTGAGGAATGCTGCCGTGAAAGTTGTTCCTTCTTAGATTGAGAATTGGTAAGGAAAAATTGAGGTTTCCCAAACAATCCGGAAGCATGCCACTCAAGTTGTTATATGACAAGTCAAGGACAAAAAGAGAACTTAGATTGCAAATCATTTGTGGGATTTCTCCGGATATTGTGTTATTTGAGACTGAGTAACTAAAGATGGAAGGTGGTGGGATAGGTAGTGATCCATGCAGCTTGTTATTACTAAGATCCAAATTTCGTAGATTGGACCATAGTAGAATAACAGGAAATCGGTGGAAACCTGTTAGAAAATTATTAGACAGATCTAGATTCTAGAGAGTGTTTTTACTTGAGTTCCACATCCATTTTGGTATTAGGCTAGTAATTTTGTTATTAGAAAGTACCAAAAATTCCATTTTATCTTGGCTTTTTAAAAAATATGGGAACTCATCTAAGTCACAAGATTCCAGTCCTAGGATCCGAAATTTTGGAAAAGTTATGTTGTTACTAGGCTTTGTCAGCAATGAAATTTGGTTGGAAGATAGTTGGAGCCAATTGAGGTTTTGGAGTTTCAAAAAATTGTCAAATTCAACTATACCACCAAAGTAATTATAATACAGATTGAGAGTTTCAAGATTCATAAGCCTATGTATCCATGATGGTATTGAACCACAGAAACCACTGCTATCAAGTGCCAAATGAGCTAGTTGGGTAAGGTTTACCAGCCAAGATGGAATATGACCCGTTAAATAACAAGAACCAAGGTTTAAATATGTTAGTTGGGTATGGTTCCGAATAAAAAATGGGATGCTACCATTCAAATTAAGGTTCACTAGGCCCAAGTGATTGAGTTTAGTTTGCTTACCGATGCAATCCAAAGTAACACGATTGAAATTGTTAAATGAAAGGTCGAGAGTGATGAGCTTGGTAAGATTACGAAATGAGGATGGTACTAGTCCAAAAAAATTGCATTCCCTTGTTGGGCTGGAGCCTAGTTATGTTTAATCTAGTTGATAACTCGACTCGACCCGAATAATGTTGCGTGGGTTTTAATGAGAGATTTTCTGAGACTTAGTCCATGAATCCTGTGTATAGGATATAGAAACACAGTTTTTGTCATTAGAGTTTGTGGTTGTAGTTTTTTTAGAAAGAAAAACTATACTGCCACACTTTGTATTTTTTCCCTGATAATAGTGAAATCCCTACAACTCCGTGGATGTAGGCAAATTGCCGAACCACATAAATATTGTCTTTTGTGTGTGATTGTTTTTCTATGGCTTGTGTTTTCTCTATTTTTTTTTTCTCACAGGTTTGGGAATTTCGGGTTAATTCCCTGCAACTGGTATCAGAGCCTAAGGTTAGGTTTGAGTGGGAGCAATGGCAGAAGAAGCAAGAAAGGCGTTCAGAATAGAAAAGTTCGATGACACAAACTTTGGATTCTGGAGGATGCAAATCGAAGATTATCTTTATGGGAAGAAGTTGCATCCGCCACTTCTAGGGGAAAAAGCTGAGACTATGAAGGCTGAGGAATTGGCTCTTCTTAACAGATAGTTACTGGGAGTTATCAAGTTAACTTTGTCTAGGTCTGTTGCACACAATGTTGTAAAAGAGAAAACCACAACAGATCTGATGAAAGCTTTGTCTGGTATGTATGAAAAGCAATCAGTAAACAACAAGGTGGATTTGATGAAGAAACTCTTCAATTTGAAGATGACAAAGAACACATTAGTAGCACAACATTTGAATAAATTTAACACTATCACAAATCAATTGTTGTCTGTAGAAATTAATTTTGATGATGAGATCCGTGCATTGATCATTTTGGCTTATATGCCAAACAGTTGGGAGGCAATGAGGATGGCAGTAAGCAATTCTATAGGAAAAGAAAAGCTGAAGTACAATGATATACGAGATTTAATTCTGGCTGAAGAGATTCATAGAAGAGATGCAGGTGAAATCTCAGAATCTAGTTTTGTCTTAAACCTTGAGACAAGAGGCAAAGGTAATGACAGAAATTTAAATCGGGACAAATCAAAATTTAGAAATTCTAACTGGAATAGAAGAAAATCTAGATCAGTCCAACAAGTACAATGCTGGAATTGTGGGAAAATAAGTTACTTTAGGAGGCAATGCAAAAATCCTAAGAAGAAGAATGAAGATAATTCTACTAATGCTGTAAAAGAAGAGGTACATGATGCATTACTTCTTGCAGTAGATAGTCCACTTGATGATATAGTTTTGGACTCAGGAGCTTTGTTTCATACCACTCCACACTGAGAAATCATACAGAATTATGTTGCAGGTGATTTTGGTAAAGTGTATTTAGCTGATGGTTCAGCCTTGGATGTTGTGGGTATGGGAGACGTCCGGATATTGTAGCCCAATGGGTCTATTTGGTTACTGGAGAAGGTTCGACATATTCCTGACCTGAGGAGGAATCTGAATTCTGTTAGACAACTTGATGATGAAGGGCATGCAAAACTATTTGTTGGTAGTACTTGGAAGGTTACAAAGGGAGCCAGAGTATTGGCTTGTGGAAAGAAGACTAGTACTATATATATGATCTCAAGTTCAAGAGACACAATTGCAATTGATGAAGCAAGTACTGATACAAGCCTATGGCACCGCAGACTTGGTCACATGAGTGAGAAAGGGATGAAGATGCTGTTGTCAAAAGGGAAACTACCAAAATTGAAGTCCGTTGATTTTGACATGTGTGAAAGCTGCATCTTAGGAAAGCAAAAAAATGTGAGCTTCTTGAAAACTAGTAGGACACCGAAGGCTAAAAAATTGGAGTTAGTACACACTGATTTATGAGGGCCTTCTCCGGTTGCATCCCTTGGAGGTTCAAGGTATTACATCACTTTCATTGATGACTCAAGCAGAAAGGTATGAATTCATTTTCTAAAAAATAAATCTGATGTATTTGAAACTTTTAAGAAGTGGAAGGCCATGGTTGAGACAGAAACATGTTTGAAAGTAAAATGTTTAAGGTCAAATAATGGAGGAGAGTACATAGATGGAAGGTTCAGTGAGTATTGTGTTGCACAAGGAATTAGGATGGAGAAGACCATTTCTGGGACACCACAACAGAGTGGTGTGGTTGAGCGCATGAACAGAACTCTCAATAAACATGCTAGGAGTATGAGGTTGCATGCTGGACTACCAAAATCTTGCTGGGCTAATGCTATTAGCACTGCAGCTTACCTAATAAATTGAGGACCATCAGTTCCCATGGAGTTTAAACTTCCTGAGGAGGTTTAGAGTAGTAAAGAGGTAAAGTTTTCTCATTTAAAAGTTTTTAGTTGTGTTTCTTATATTCATATTGATTCTGATGCTCGTAGTAAACTTGATGCAAAGTTTAAAATATGTTTTTTCATTGGCTATGGTGATGAGAACAAGTGGGTATACAAAATAAAAAATGAGCATAATTCAGTAGAAGAAGGGCATTGACTACTCAGAAATATTCTTTCCAGTTGTGAAGATGTCAACAATCAGACTGGTACTGGGAATGGTGGCTGCAGAAAATTTACATCTTGAGCAGTTAGATGTGAAGACGACATTCCTTCATGGTGACTTGGAGGAAGACATTTACATGATTCAGCCAGAAGGGTTCATTGTTCAAGGACAAGAGATTCTAGTCTACAAATTGAGAAAGAGCTTGTATGGCCTAAAACAAGCTCCAAGACAATGGTACAAGAAATTTGACAATTTTATATATAAAATTGGGTTTAGGATATGTGAAGTTGATCACTGTTGCTATGTTAAGTTTGTTGACAATTCTTATATCATTTTACTGTTGTATGTGGATGATATGCTCATTGCAAGGTCTAGCACTGAGAAGATTAATGATCTAAAAAAGCAATTGTCAAAATAGTTTGCAATGAAGGATTTGGGAGCTACAAAGCAAATCCTTGGTATGAGAATCATTAGAGACAAGGCTAATGGTATATTAAAGCTTTCACAGTTAGAGTAAGTGAAGAAATTTCTCAGTAGGTTCAACATGAATGAAGCTAAACCAGTGAGCACACCCTTGGGTAGTCATTTAAAACTAAGCAAAGAACAGTCACCGAAGACAGAAGAAGAAAGGGACCATATGAGCAAGGTGCCCTATGCCTCAGCTATTGGCAGCTTGATATATGCTATAGTGTGTACAAGGCCAGACATTGCACATGCAGTGGGAGATGTGAGCAGATTCATGAGTAGGCCAGGAAAGCAGCATTAAGAGGTGGATTTTGAGATATCTAAGGGGTTCATCAGATACATGTTTTTGTTTCACATGTGCAAGTTTGAAAATGCAGGGTTATGTAGATGCTAATTTTGCTTGTGATATTGATAGTAGAACTACTGAGTTTGTATTAACTTTAGGTGGTACAACTATATCATGGGCTTCAAATCTACAAAAGATTATTACTTTGTCTACTACAGAAGCTAAGTATGTTGCAACAACTAAAGCTGGAAAGAAGATGATTTGGCTACATGGTTTTTCAGATAAATTGGGTAAGAAGCAGGAGATGGGCATTCTACACAGTGACAGTTAGAGTGCAATCTTTCTTGCTAAAAATTTGGCTTTTCATTCAAAGTCGAAGCATATAGAGACAAAATACCATTTTATCCATTACCTTATTGAAGATAAGCTAGTAATACTTGAGAAGATTTGTGGATCTAAGAATCTGATAGACATGTTGACTAAGGGTGTCACTGTTGAAAACCTGACATTGTGTGCAGCTTCAGTTGGCCTTCTAGCTTGAGGACATGAGGATGAGTTGCAGGGATGAGGGATTATTTTTTTGGAGGATTGCGGTTGATGTTGGTGATTGAACTAGTCTCCAAGTGGGAGATTTGTTGGGCTTTGTGGAGTCTAGATATGTTTGATCCGGTTGATGACTCGACTCAACCTGAATAATGTTGTGTGGTTTTTAATGTGAGATTTTTTAAGGCTTAGTCCATGAATCCTGTGCGTAGGATGTAGAAAACACAATTTTTGTGATTAGGGTTTGTGGTTGTAGTTTTTTTAGAGAGAAAAACCGTACTGCTGCACTTTATATTTTTTCCTTGATAATAGTGAAATACCTATAACTCTGTGGATGTAGGCAAATTGCTGAACCACGTAAATATTGTCTTGTGTGTGTGATTGTTTTTCTTTAGCATGTGTTTTCTCTATTTATTTATTTATTTTTGTTTCTTACAGGTTTGGGAATTTCGGGTTAATTCCATACATTCCCTAACGTCAAAATCATATAACAACTTGAGGTCACCAATTGAATCTGGTAGCCCACCATAAAAACTCGTACTCGTAAGCTTCAAGACTTCAAGGGGGTTGCTTCTATTAAATTCTGGAAGATATCCAGCCAGATCTGAATTGAACCGCACGCTGAGGATCTGTAGATTTGGTAGTTGAAAAATTCCTTCCGAGAACTCACCATGTAAACCACACTCTTCAATTGCAAGAGAAGTTAAAGAAGTAAGGCTCGCCATGTTATTGGGCACTATCGAACATATATCAACCTGAGTAAGATATAACTCCTCCATGTTTGGAAACTTCTTAACCAGGCTTTGTAAGCTAGGGTTTTGGAGCTTCAATAAATTGAGAGAGAGTTGAAGATAAACCAACTTAGAAAGTTGTAAAATTTCAGCTGGGATTTAGCCTACAAATCCAGATCCTTGAAGGTCCAAATAAGTTAGATTCGAAAGCTGCCTAATACCAACAGGGATTTGAGATTGATTAATGTCGTTGAAGGACAGAATCAGCCTCTAGAGATTAACAAGACGGAAAAGGCTACTACTGGAGTTGATAGAACCATAGAGATGACTATTGCTAAAATCAAGGCTGATCACATGACCGGTGTCCTTATCACACCCAACACCATCCCATGAACAGCAATCATCACTTTCAAGCTTCCATGAAGAAACCTTTGGGTAAGCAGAAGTTGCAGAAGATGTAGACTGATTGATGATAAAGCTTTCCTTGAATTGCAGCAAGGCGAAGCTCTCATCATCATGGCATAAAGGTTGCACGAAAGAAGAGCTAGCAAACATAAGATTATACAATGAAAGTAGAGCAAGAAAGTGCATGAGCATGAATAGAGAAATTGATAAACCCATAATGTTGCACTGAATTTTGTTTTGCACTCTTAGAATTTAAGCACACACATGGAGGCTAGAAAGTCGAGATGGAACATTATATTAATCAAAAATATGCTTTATCGTGAGAGACTCATTGCAATGTTTCTTACTATCGAATTACAGTTGGAAAAATGAATATGTTCCATAATATCATGTTAAGCTCATAATAGTTTAGATCGTGACTATATGGAATTAGGCAGAGATGCATATCCGTTTGAAAGCAGGTTGTTTAGCTTTTTGGTGAAAACTTTTTGTTGAAAGTGTGCTAAAATTTACCCATAATTTTGTACTAAATTTTGTTTAGCACTCTTAGAATTTAAGCACAGCTGGAGGCTAGGAATCGAGATGAAACATTATTTTAATAAGAAATATGCTTTATCGTGAAAGACCTGCAATTGCAATATTTCTTACTATCATCATTGTAGTTGGAAAAATGAATATGTTCCATAATTTCATGTCAAGTTCGCAGTAGTTTAGGCTAACTGTAATACCCCAATTTTGATTTTTATGATTATCACTGTACCTTGTCAATTTTAGTATAGAGTTGAGGTATTGTGTGTGTGTGCATAGTAAGATGAGAGTAGACAATTTTGTGGTGCTACAAATAGGTGAGAAAATTAAAGTTTTAGTGCATATAATTTGGTGCGACAATTATAAATAAATAAATAAAAGAGGAAGGCGTTTTATGGGCTTATTAAAGAATAAAGAGATAAGTTTAAGTGGGATTTTGAACTCCAGCCCACTACCCCACCAAGCCCACATTTCTGAGGTGTTAAAATATAAGTTTGAGGAAAAGATAATTAGGGTTTGGGATAAAAGGGGTTTCATCACTAAAGAGGCTAGGGTTTCATCACTAAGGAGGCTAGAAGGTGTATTTTTCCTTGGAGTTAATTGAAGAGGCAACTAATTGTTCAGGTATGATTTCTCATCGTTAAAAACAAGAATTAAAAAGTTAGAATCTTATCTTGGAATTTCAGATCTCAATTACAAATGTGGCTTTAACGTTTGGGGTTATATATGATAGGTAGAATTATCGTTTTTCTTGGGTTATATATATATTCATATATATCTTAGAGGATGGCTTTAAAGACCTCAATAAGGTTAATCTGAAAGCTGCTGAATCTTTAGAGATAGTTGCAATTTGGAAATAAAAGAAGATGGCTTGAACGTGGATAGCTTTAAGCCTTTAATGTTGTTTCGTTGGGGTATATATATATATAGTTTTAGTTTTGGGCCACCGTTTGTAATCCATGAACTAAGTCATGGATCAAGATATTATTCATGGAGATGGCCTTCACGTGTTCATTAGAGTATGAAATAAAATGCTAGGTTGCCCACTGTGTGAACAAGCCATGGATTACTAATATCTATTCGGGTATATGGCTCTTACATTTACATTGGGGTTTTATATTTAATCTTAGGTCAATGATATTTTGGCTACTGCCTTCCTCATGGCAATATGAGTTTCGATTAGTGCAAGGGATTATTATTAGTTAGAGAGACTTTAATTTAGTGTTAAAGTGTTATCAGTTCTGCAAAGTATTTTTCCTAGTGAATCAAATTGTACAATTTAATAAGTTTTATATTTTGTGGAGGATATTAAGTAATTTTTATGATTGAATATAGGTCTTATTTAAGAGTATTTTGAGGCTATTGGAGGTTGTTTCGGCTGGACTTTCAGAGTGATTCAAGTGCTGTAAGTAATTATGCATAATATGCACAAGTTTTGTCCATTAGGTTCTTAGAAGTTAAAAGTTTTCAAAAGTTTTGTATTCCAAACTTATATTTTCGAAAGTTTATCGAAAGCATTATTTTTACATCACTGAAAGAAAAAAACTCCGACTTTTAGACAATGTTTTAAAGAGAAACTTCGAATTTTAAATAACATTTTGAATGTCCAAATCTCGTTTAAAAGATGATTTCTATACTAAATTGTTTTTCGAAAATAATTGAGTTTCAAAGTAAGTTTTCTAAAAAGGTTCTTGTTCTTTAATTTGTTAAAAACCAAGTGATTTCAAAGTCATGTTCCTATTCTCCAAATGGTATTTAAAAAGTTTCTTTTAGCAAATCAAATTTTCAAATTTACTCAAGAATTGTAATATATTTATATAAACTTCTCAGTTTCTATTCGTTCCCCATGAGAGTCAAGCATTCTTTGATTTATGTTCTATTCGATATCGTGATCTTTGATATGCCTTTGTATTTGAAAAGAAATTGTTAATATCAAGTAAATTATTATATTTTGTGTAAATTGTGTTTTGTGATATGTGACTCAAAATAAGTATTTTTGGAATTGATCAGATACATCAGGTATATGTGTAAATCCGCTCACAGGATTGTATGTGAGAATATGTGTTGATCCCTCACCAGCAGGGGTTAGATGTTGGTATCCGCTCACAGGATTGTATGTGAGAATATGTGATGTGTATATGTGACACTGTGCTCTGATCAATTATATGTATGTGATTTCTAATGATTTTAAGATGTGATTACATATGTATTACGTGATTCGTTATATGTTTTGGAATAAATATTTTTTTTGATATCATTAAATGAGTTTGTGAAAAATCAAAAATACTCGTGCGTTGCTTGACTCTGTTCTGTTGTGTGTTCTGTATAATTACTTACTAGATGTGGCTCACCCCATCAATTAATATTTTTTTCAGATTGAAGTGTAGTTGGGACTATAGGACCTTCTGATCGCTTTGTAAGGTGCAAGGTTGAGCGCGGAAGTTGTAGGCAATTTCTTTATTACTTGAAGACTTATAGAATTTTAGTTATCCTTATTTTGTAATTCATGATTTATATTTTGGGGATTATTTTTCCAATTTGTGGAGCTTAGATTTTTGTAAGAGGTTATTTATTAAGAGCATTGTTTCTTTGGAGTTTTAAATTATTTTGGATTAATGTTACTTTTAGTTGTGCAAGATTGGCAAGTCAGTCATGCATCTAAATTCATGTTTCGTGGATTTGGGTCGTGACAGTGTTGGTATCAGAGCTCTAGGTTATGATTCTGTAGACAATTAGGACTTCTGATGTTTTTGTATAGGATGTGGAAGAATAGGCTTGAATCATTGAATGAACAATGGGTATTTTTATGGATTTGATAATTGTTAGAAGCTGTGTGCCTATATGCTTAGGATCATAAGAATAGTAAAAGCTTTAGTATCTCTTGTATACTATGATTTTTCTTTGAGGTTTATCCTACTCTAAGTGTTGTTTGTTTGGTTATAGGAAAATGCCACCCCGCAATTCTACCCCTTCTGGTTCTGAGCCAAAATCTGAGAGCCTTGAGGGTGTTTTAAGTGCTATCGAAAGTCTTGCTGAGGTGGTGGAGAAGCATGTTAGTACTAGTGGAACAGTTAAGCCCAAAGATGCTGAGATTGAAGGATGTACTATTGAGCAATTCAGGAAATTGGGTCCTCCTTCATTTTTGGGCAACCCTGATCCTACAGAAGCAGAATCCTGGATAATGCAAATGGAGAAAATTTTTGATGTGATTGGCTGTACTGAAGTGCAAAAAGTCTCTTTTGCTTCCTTTATGCTAAAGGGGGAAGCAGAGCATTGGTGGAGATCCACCAAAAAGACTGTGCCACTTGAGGAAGATGAGATATTGACTTGGACTGTTTTCCTTGATGCTTTTTATGAGAAATATTTTCCAGAAAGTGTACGGGATGAAAAAGAAGTGGAGTTTATGGAGCTCATTCAAGGGAATAAAACAGTATTACAGTATGAGGCTAAGTTTACTGAGTTGGCTCGATTTGCCCCTCATATTGTGTCTGATGATGTTAAGAAGGCTAAGAAATTTCAAAGGGGTCTCCGACCAAGTATCAGGACTAGGATGGCAGCCTTACGATTGAAGGCTTACTCTGAGGTAGTGGAGACGGCAAAAGTTGTTGAGAATGAATGTGAAGACTATTAGAAAATTCGAGATCAAAATAAAAAGAGATCCAAGCCTGAAGAATCTCAAAAAGAAAATGAAAACGACGAACCATTCAAAAAGAAGACTACAATAGAACTAGAGCCTAAGGTGTTGCAACAAGTAATAGAGAATTGTTCAAGGTGTGGTAAAAAGCATAACGGTGTTTGCTATCGTGAAAGTGGGGCATGTTTTAAGTGTGGAAAAATGGGTCATCGTATCAAAGATTGCCCAGCTTTGAAGAGTGAGCCGATGGTTAAGCCTAATGATGTGAATCAAAGGCCAAAAATTCAAGGACGAGTGTTTGCTATTACTGGGCAAAGTGATGAGGAAACTAAGTCAGGTATCATCTCCTTATATTCTCTTATTAAGTAAAATAATGGTTGCTGAGTTTATGTAAGTATTGTATGGTGATGATAGTAGACAAGGAAGTAATGGTTGTGTTAAGTCTCTTTAAGATTTGAGATTTTGATATGATATAATGTAGATTGGTTATCATGATATTTTTGAGTTCTAGATAAGGGTTGTATTCAATGGTGTATTTTCATGTAGGAAAGATATTATGCATTGACAATAGGTTATGAAATAGGATGACTGTGAGGAATAAATATTGATTACCCAAGATTGTCCTTAAATTAGGTTACCGTCAACTTAAAGTTAAGAAGGAGGATATTCTTAAGATTGCCATTCATACATGTTATGGACAGTACTGAATTTTAGTGATGCTAATTTGGTTGACTAATATCTCTCTTTGTCCAAGGACTAAGGTACATCAAGTTTAGAGGACTAAACTTATTTTAAGGGGGGAAGAGTGTAATACCCCAATTTTGATTTTTATGATTATCACTGTACCTTGTCAATTTTAGTATAGAGTTGAGGTATTGTGTGTGTGTGCATAGTAAGATGAGAGTAGACAATTTTGTGGTGCTACAAATAGGTGAGAAAATTAAAGTTTTAGTGCATATAATTTGGTGCGACAATTATAAATAAATAAATAAAAGAGGAAGGCGTTTTATGGGCTTATTAAAGAATAAAGAGATAAGTTTAAGTGGGATTTTGAACTCCAGCCCACTACCCCACCAAGCCCACATTTCTGAGGTGTTAAAATATAAGTTTGAGGAAAAGATAATTAGGGTTTGGGATAAAAGGGGTTTCATCACTAAAGAGGCTAGGGTTTCATCACTAAGGAGGCTAGAAGGTGTATTTTTCCTTGGAGTTAATTGAAGAGGCAACTAATTGTTCAGGTATGATTTCTCATCGTTAAAAACAAGAATTAAAAAGTTAGAATCTTATCTTGGAATTTCAGATCTCAATTACAAATGTGGCTTTAACGTTTGGGGTTATATATGATAGGTAGAATTATCGTTTTTCTTGGGTTATATATATATTCATATATATCTTAGAGGATGGCTTTAAAGACCTCAATAAGGTTAATCTGAAAGCTGCTGAATCTTTAGAGATAGTTGCAATTTGGAAATAAAAGAAGATGGCTTGAACGTGGATAGCTTTAAGCCTTTAATGTTGTTTCGTTGGGGTATATATATATATATAGTTTTAGTTTTGGGCCACCGTTTGTAATCCATGAACTAAGTCATGGATCAAGATATTATTCATGGAGATGGCCTTCACGTGTTCATTAGAGTATGAAATAAAATGCTAGGTTGCCCACTGTGTGAACAAGCCATGGATTACTAATATCTATTCGGGTATATGGCTCTTACATTTACATTGGGGTTTTATATTTAATCTTAGGTCAATGATATTTTGGCTACTGCCTTCCTCATGGAAATATGAGTTTCGATTAGTGCAAGGGATTATTATTAGTTAGAGAGACTTTAATTTAGTGTTAAAGTGTTATCAGTTCTGCAAAGTATTTTTCCTAGTGAATCAAATTGTACAATTTAATAAGTTTTATATTTTGTGGAGGATATTAAGTAATTTTTATGATTGAATATAGGTCTTATTTAAGAGTATTTTGAGGCTATTGGAGGTTGTTTCAGCTGGACTTTCAGAGTGATTCAAGTGCTGTAAGTAATTATGCATAATATGCACAAGTTTTGTCCATTAGGTTCTTAGAAGTTAAAAGTTTTCAAAAGTTTTGTATTCCAAACTTATATTTTCGAAAGTTTATCGAAAGCATTATTTTTACATCACTGAAAGAAAAAAACTCCGACTTTTAGACAATGTTTTAAAGAGAAACTTCGAATTTTAAATAACATTTTGAATGTCCAAATCTCGTTTAAAAGATGATTTCTATACTAAATTGTTTTTCGAAAATAATTGAGTTTCAAAGTAAGTTTTCTAAAAAGGTTCTTGTTCTTTAATTTGTTAAAAACCAAGTGATTTCAAAGTCATGTTCCTATTCTCCAAATGGTATTTAAAAAGTTTCTTTTAGCAAATCAAATTTTCAAATTTACTCAAGAATTGTAATATATTTATATAAACTTCTCAGTTTCTATTCGTTCCCCATGAGAGTCAAGCATTCTTTGATTTATGTTCTATTCGATATCGTGATCTTTGATATGCCTTTGTATTTGAAAAGAAATTGTTAATATCAAGTAAATTATTATATTTTGTGTAAATTGTGTTTTGTGATATGTGACTCAAAATAAGTATTTTTGGAATTGATCAGATACATCAGGTATATGTGTAAATCCGCTCACAGGATTGTATGTGAGAATATGTGTTGATCCCTCACCAGCAGGGGTTAGATGTTGGTATCCGCTCACAGGATTGTATGTGAGAATATGTGATGTGTATATGTGACACTGTGCTCTGATCAATTATATGTATGTGATTTCTAATGATTTTAAGATGTGATTACATATGTATTACGTGATTCGTTATATGTTTTGGAATAAATATTTTTTTTGATATCATTAAATGAGTTTGTGAAAAATCAAAAATACTCGTGCGTTGCTTGACTCTGTTCTGTTGTGTGTTCTGTATAATTACTTACTAGATGTGGCTCACCCCATCAATTAATATTTTTTTCAGATTGAAGTGTAGTTGGGACTATAGGACCTTCTGATCGCTTTGTAAGGTGCAAGGTTGAGCGCGGAAGTTGTAGGCAATTTCTTTATTACTTGAAGACTTATAGAATTTTAGTTATCCTTATTTTGTAATTCATGATTTATATTTTGGGGATTATTTTTCCAATTTGTGGAGCTTAGATTTTTGTAAGAGGTTATTTATTAAGAGCATTGTTTCTTTGGAGTTTTAAATTATTTTGGATTAATGTTACTTTTAGTTGTGCAAGATTAGCAAGTCAGTCATGCATCTAAATTCATGTTTCGTGGATTTGGGTCGTGACACTAACTATATGGAATTAGGTAGAGATGCATTTCCATTGAGGAGTAGTTTATTTGGCTTTAATGAACTCTTTTTGTTGAAAGTGTGCTAAAATATATTTGAACCTAAAAAAAAGTGAAAAAAAAAAAGAAAAGAAAAAATGAAGTTTTAAAAAATTGTACTTTCTAAAGTCTTAAAAAATCTATATATATATATATATATATCTAAAATCTGAAGTGTAGCATTTATTGTTACTACACCACATCATCGCATGTCACAAAGTTTTTTTTTTTTCACTTTTTTTTTTTTTTGGGTTTCCACTTCACACATTCTCTTTAATCAATCTCATTTTCTCTCTCTCAACTCATCATCTTCCCATCAAACAAACGGCTAATGTTTATACTATTATTGATTTTCCCATTGAATCTAAATTGCTTTCATTTCACCAATCAATCCTTCTCTGTCTCTCACTCTCTCTTTCTAACTTATCGTCTCCTTATAAAAAAAAAAATAAAAAAAAAAAACGGCCTTTCTCCGCATCAAAACATTCAATTGCCTTCCCTTGGATTTAAAACCCACCGATTTAATTTTTTATATATAGATTTTAATTTGAAAGTTTATTTGAGGTCACCAAATTACAACTAGAATTGGAAAATCTATTTGAGGTCAGTTTTTCTTTTTCTTCCCTTGAACTTCTTTGCTTTTTTGCTACAATTTATATGGTTTGTAGTTTTTATTGCTTTCTTTCCATCCCATAAGTCACCAAATTACAACCAGAATTGGAAAGTCTATTTGAAGTTAGTTTCTCTTTTTCTTTCCTTCAACTTCTTTGCTTTTCTGTTGCAATTTTTATGGTTCGCAGTTTGTATTGGATTTTCTATTTCGGGGTTGTAGATACCATGTTTCTTTTTTCTCTTTTTCAATTTTCAATTGATAGTCTATTTCTTTGTATTCATGTTCACAATTTTTCATTACATAATCGTGTTTTACCCATTAAATTTTTTTGTATCTAAAGAATTGGAATGAATTTTTTTGTTTGAGTACATGACCATTTTCCTCCCATTTGTTTATTTTATTTTCTGAATGGCTTTGTAATTTTTCTTAATTAAATACTACATAAATTCTTGCTAATTTTCTTTTAATCTCCTCTAAATTTATGCTAATTTTTAACTTCTTAGGATAACTTAGAAGAGGAAACAAAATATTATGATTGATAGGTATGGACTGTATGATCCTCTTTTTCTTTGTATTTGGGATCATAACTTAGCTTTGTATGGTTATTTTCATTATTATTATTTTTTTTTGAAAAATTACGATGTAAAGGTTTGTATTGGATTTTCTTTTCTAGGGTTGTAAATACCATGTTTCTTTTTTCCTTTTTCCTCTTTTTTTTTTTTTTTTTTTTTAAAAAAAAAATTTCAATTGATAATCTATTTCTTTGTATTCATGTTTATATTTTTTCTTTACATAATTGCATTTTACCCATTAAAATTGTTTATGTCTAAATAATTGGAATACGTTTTATTGATTTAGTACATGATCATTTGCCTCCCATTTGTTTATTTTATTTTCTAAATGGCTTTGTAATTTTTAAATTAAATACTAAATAAATTCTTGCTAATGTTCTTTTAATCTCATCTAAATCTATGCTAATTTCTACCTTCTTAGTTCTTGGGATAACTTGGAAGAGAAAACAAAATATTATGATCAATTGGTATGGACTGTATGGTGTTCCTTTTTTTTCTTTGTATTTGGCATTATAATTTAGCTTTATATGGTTATTTTCATATATTTTTTGATAAATTATGATGTAAATTACATTATCGTAAGTCAGACATACTAAAGTTTTTTTTTTTTTTTTTTTTTAAGATCTAATCTCTAATTCTTACCACTTATCTTCTCAAAAAAAAAAAAAAAATTCTTACAATTTAAAATTTTTTAACTTTTGGACGCTTAGAGCATTCACATCTCGAATTCCTATCCTATCCTATTTTACCATCCCAAAAAACTACTTTATCAATTATACCATATCAATTTACAATAACCCCAACATCCCAAAACTCTATTAGTTTACCATTTTATTAAAATATTATTTTTTAAGTCCTGGAGCAGGAAGGCAAACATAAAAAACATTTTTTTTATTCGTCCTCTCTCATTTTTTTCATTCCTTCCTCTCTCTCTCCTATCTCACTTCTTTGTTATCTGGGTTTGATTGTGCTCCAGTTTGTGCATTGTGGGTCTGTGCTCTAGTCGTGGATCATGGGTCGTGGATTGTGAATTCGTGATATGGGTTTTTGTTGGTTGTGCTCTAGTGGGTTTTTGTTGGTTGTGCTCCGATGGGTTTTTGCTGGTTATAAGGGTCAGATTTGTGAGTTTGGCCGTACTTGACGGCGTCGCCGTCGGTTTGGTCGTGGATCATGGTATCACCGTCGGTTTGGCTGTGGGTTGTAGGTGTCACCGTTGGTGTGGCCATGGGCCATGGGCCGTGGTTGTGGTGCTGGGTTTTTTTTGCTTGGGTTGTTGGGTAGCAATGATGGTTCGATGTTTGGCTACAGCGGTGGTTCGGTGGTTGGTTGTGCTTGTGTCGTGGGTTGTCGTCTAATCTGTGATGCTTGGTTGGTTGTGCTGTGGGTTGCGGTCTGGTGAAGCTTTAACTATGGAGAGATAGAGATGAGAGACGTGTGAATGAGAGAGAAAACTGATATTTAGATAAAATATTAATATTTTCTTTTGCAATTGTGCTACAGTGTGATTCTAATGCCACAGTGCGATTCTACATTTAGAATCACACTGTAGCACAATTGCAAAATAATTTGCAATAGTTGTTTTTTACAAGTCCGGATGTTGGGGGGTTTTGGGTCTTTATGCTAAATTTTCCCTACATATGGCATATGACATTTCCAATGTGAATGCTCTTACAATGTTTAAATATTGCATTCATTTTATGACTGTGGACATGCATGCAGTATTGATTTATGTTTTCCATGGTAATACTAATGTTCATTACTTTGGAATTAAAAAATTCTCTCAATTAAAACATATACCTCAGTGTGATCTCATTCTTAAGAAATCCTACAACTTAATTCAATCATGCTAACCAATATATATAAACAAATAGAATGATTTTGTACAGTCCAACATGAATTAAATCATATTACCTTAGTTAGCTTAATTAAACTTATCTAATTCTTGAGAGGAAAATAAAAACTCAAACTTATATCTTATATCTTATTTTGAGTTCAATTTGGCTATGATATGTTGCGCTTCAATCCATCATACTCCTTACTTATACATAAATATGATATAAATAATATTTAGATAAATACAATAGGAAATCAACTAGGAATTTTTTTTTGGTACTTAAGAAAAAAATTCTTAAATGCATACTACAAATTCCACTATTATTATAATTCTTAAATAATATGTACTTAAATATTCACTATTAGCTCTTTTAGATACATAACCAATTTTTTCCCCCTAAAGTGGATATAATTTTCCTCTTAAATTATTCCTAAGAGGCATATTTCTTTTTTTAGTAACTGAAAAGTCCTTTTTTTTTTCTTTTTTTCTTTTTTTTGGGGGGGGGGGGGGGGGGGGGGGGGATGGAAGTAACCTAAAAGGCAAGAGTTAAAACAATTAATTTATATGTGCAATTTCCCTTCTGGTATAATTGGGGGGAAAAAGTCGTTCCCTACCTATATATTTCTTCTATCTAATTGGGAAAAAAAAAAAAAAAAAAACCCATAAAATTCTCATTTATGAAGGAAAGTCTCAAATTTTTCATAAACTTATATGGTAGCCAAAAGTCCTTTATTTAGACTTATTATTATGTTACCACATTGGATTTGATGAGTTTTTTTTATAAGAACATATATATATATATATACACACACACACACACATTTTTCAATTACCAAAACATACAAAGTCTCTTCCTCTTCCCTAACCTTTCCCTCCCTCAACACTTATGTATTGTATATACCTTTTCCCCTTCCCCAACATAACTTTTATATTTATATATGTTCTTTTTTAATCTCTCATAAAACCAATAAGCATAGTATTTGTGATGGAAATTTTTTTAATTATCATTACATTTTTTTTTTATATCTACTATCAAAGGTACCTCTCTCTCTCTCTCTCTCTCATTTCGATTTCTCTATAATCTTGATCTTCTATTTGTTAAAATTTAGAAAATTTAGAAATTGTGTTTGACTTCATCTTGCTAGGTTCTTTTTCATGATCATTGGTTTATTTGCTGTGAGTTGGCAAAAAAGAAATTATAAGTCTCAACTACTATTCTCATTCTTTACTTGGCAAAAAAGAATATGACGTCAAATTTTCCCGCACGTTGCGCTGGTCTACAATTAGTTGTACTTAAAAGCTAAAAATACTAAAGAGTTGTTTATAAACTAATCCCAAACACACACATACAATGTCATGTCAATAATGACTAGCAAATACTATATTAGATTAGAATAATGCTGAAAAGAAAACTCACTTTGCTCTATATTGCTAGTCGATTTGGAGTCAACTCAGTCAAGTTAATGGTGTAAACATCAAGTAGACTAATGTTAATTTCCTTTTATAATACTTTTTGGTTTTTTGTTACATGTATTATTGCCTTCCCATATTAATGCCACCTAATATAATGCAAAGGATAAAAATTTTAAGAACCGTTCTTTTTAATCATATTGGGTTTATTTTGATTTCTCAAAAAAAAAATATTGGGTTTATTTTAGGGTTTTTTTTTTTTTTTTTTTTTTTTTAAGTATATTAGGTTTCCAATAAAATTCTTACAAATAATTGAATTGAATTTAACTATAGCAAAAGAAAATTACAATTTATACTTTATTAGTCAATAAAATCATGTATTTAAATTTAATTAGAATAAAATTCTAATAAATAACTGTATTGAATTTAGCTATACCAAAAAAAAAAAAAAAAAAAAAATACAATTTATACTTTATTAGTCAATGCGCGCAATCACGTATTTGAATTTAATTATTAAAAAACTTAATGTATTACTTCTAAGAAATTGTACTAAGTACTTTTTTCTTAATGCAAGCACGAATGCCATATTTTATTTTAAAAAAAACTTTAGTGGGTTAAAATTCTTTGAGCATCTAATATTATCCATCTTTCCATACAGAATATGTCATTCATCTCCTCACAAAAAGAATGCGGATTGTGGGGCACAAAAATTCTCCTTAATTTTAGATAATAAAAAAATATAAATTTTGATATATAATAAATTCAATTTTTTTTCTAATTATTAAAGTGACAATTTTTTTGTTTGGATCAAGTAACACATTGTGATAAGTGTATAATAAAAATGACAATGGTGATATTGTATTAATCATAATATATTGTCTCAATATTTTGAAAAACAAGTATTGTAATAGACTCAATACATAATGGAATAACTATAACTTAAGAATAATCATTCAATTGTTTGGTTATATTTTTATTACAAGAGATAATTGTTCTTTATGAATGATTATTATTTAAAATGAAGAATAATTAATCCTTAAAAAAAATAGTGTAATTGTATAAAGCTTTCCTTGAATTGCAACAAGGCGAAGCCCTTCTCATCATGGCATAATGGTTGCACGAAAGAAGAGCTAGCAAACATAAGATTATACAACGAAAGTAGAGCAAGAAAGTGCATGAGCATGAACAGAGAAATTGATATACCCATAATGTTGTACTGAATTTTGTTTTGCACTCCTCGAATTTAATAAGCACACTTGGAGACTGGAAGTCAAGATGGACATTATTTTACTTAAAAATATGCTTTATCGTGAGAGACCCGCAATTGCAATGTTTTTCTTACTATCATTATTGTAATTGGAAAAATGAATATGTTCAATTATCTAATGTCGAAGGTCACAATAGTTGAGACCTTGACTATATGGAGTTAGGCAGAGATGCATATCCGATTTGGAGTCAACTCAGTCAAGTTAATGGTGTAACATCACATATTACTAATGTTAATTTCCTTTTATAATATTTTTTGGTTTTTGCTACATGTATTATTGCCTTCCCATATTAATGCCACCTAATATAAATGCTAGGATAAAAACTTTAAGAACCGTTCTTTTTAATCATATTGGGTTTATTTTATTTTAAAAAGAGAGAGTATATTATAACTGTGGGGGTCAAAAGCAAACACCAAAATGATAATGATGGAAAAAATGACTTGCACAATTAATTTCTAAAAAGATAGGAAAATATTTCACAATGAGAGATCTAAATTGCAAATTGAAGGGACAAAAGGATCAAAATAGGCTTTTATATATACAAAAACAATGTTCCCGAGGTAAAGGGGTAGGATCAAGGACTAAAAACCCTTAAAAATATCTCTCTATTTCCACTTTCTCTCTCTTGTTCTTCTCTAAGCCTTTTGTCTAAATTTTCTGAATCCCATTCCCTATTGCACCTCTCCTTGTTTTATAACTATTTCTCCCTTTCCCTCTCTCCCCAATTGGCTTGTTCCCAACTGGATTTGGGAGATACTTGTCCCATCACCCCTCTGTTCTGCCACTCTTTGATCATAAAATAGGACTTTTGGAGGTGTTTCCACTATTTAGGCCATTCAATCAGCATTTAATGTGGCAGAGATTAGGTGTAGAATCTCATTAATATGGAGGTGACTGCTTCAGTGGTCCTTATCCCCTCCTTGCGCTTCTCAGGGTAAGTTTGATGGAAGGCGGCATCTTGGTTCAGAGGGGAATTAGTCATTTGTGGTTCTTTTATCATTCGTCATAAGGAAGGTTTAGCACATCACCTCGGCAACGAACCTCAGTAATTGAAGTTAGTCTAGGCCTTCGCAAAAGTGATCTCGGGGGATTCCCTTCTATCTATCAGATCACTTCATCCACATTCGTATCTTTAGGTTGGGCCCATCTTTCTAAAAATGATCTTATTGGGCTTTTGGTTCTCGGTCTGAGCTCACATTCATCCCCCCACAATAACAAATAACTGTATTGAATTTAACTACACCTATTTTTTTTTTTTTTTACAATTTATACTTTATTAGTCAATACAATCATGTATTTAAATATAATTAGAAACTTTTTTTTAGAAACAAAGTAACTTTTAAACACACACACACACACACACACACACACACACACACACACACACACACACACACACACACACACACACTTAATTATACACTCTCTCACCAAGCTCAATTAGGCCCATTTAATTGTTTGGTTATATCTTTATTACACAAGACAATTATTCTTTAGGAATGATTATTCTTTAAAATGAAGAATAACTAATCCTTAAAAAAAGGAGTATAATTGTTATTCCTTATCTTATACAAATTTAAGTTCTAGAAAAAAGCTCCTATTCAAATTAGAATATTTTTTTTTGTAACTCATTTATTCTCTCTATAGTCTTTCTTGGCTTTGTTCTTAATTGATGAGATTTCTTGTCTTAATTTTTCTGTTATTCCTTCCACTTCTAATACCACAACAAAGAGACCCTAAATTTTATCTTATTTTAGGCTGTCAAGAGAAACCCAATTCCAGATCAATAGTTTCATTTTACATTATTTATTTCTATTAATTATCATTTAAAACTAATACAAAAAGGATAAAATACCCAACGATTGCTATCATCACATTCTTTCTCTATTGTGACCATAAGATTAGAGCTAGTTTGTTTGTTTTTTTTAGTTTGATATTCTCAAATACAGAAACTTAAGTTTGTATATCGTTTATATCTATTTTGTTGTCCTTACAAATTGAAAATTAATTCAAAACATAATCCAATCTGTGTAGACATATAATTTTGTAAAAATGGTGTTTTGGAAATATTGACTAAATATGATATCATTCCACCACCTTATTCATGTGTTATCACCAAATGGATGAATAAGAATTATTATTCCATTTTAGCTTCTTTTATTACTAGTAATATTTATTCTTATTATGCTCTAATCATCATTACAATGCACCAAACATGGTTGAACTTTTTACTATAATCGACTAACTATTTTTTAGGGAGTTGAGCAAATTTCAATTAAATGAATATTTGTTTATTTTTTTTTTTAAATTTTCCAATTTAGTGTCTGTGGGATGGGGAACTATTAGATTCCTCTTGAATGGTTGCATTTCACACTCATTAACAAAAGATTTTATAAAAAAAATTAAAAAAACAAAAAAAAATTTAAATTTGTAATTAACATTGTTGACAAAAATAAAACATCATATATATAAAGTCAAGGCTGAGAGGAAATTCAATTAGAATTTAAATTGAATTTCAATTAGAGTTTAATTTTGTGCTATGTGTCTCATCTAAACTTTTTAATTTTTGTTTCAAGTGAGTTAATTTAGTGCAAATTATGAGGAGTCTAATATAAATGAACTTGTATGTTTTTAGACCCCTTAAAATACAAGTTGTTTAACCTATTTAATTAGTCAAGTGATTACTTTGGTAAATTATTCAAATCTAGGTTAACACAAGTAAATCATATCATGTAAACAATGCGGAAAATAAATAACACACGATATGATAATTCAAGAAAACCAAACCGGTAAAAAGCCTGGGAAGGATTTAACCTAACTATCCTTAAGGTAAAACAGATCCACTATAAAAGAATTGAAGTTTTACAATAGTGACTTAGACTACTAACATCCTATTGCTACCTCGAGTAGAAAACTTACTACCACGACCACATGACAGCTCCAAGTCCATGGACTACTTCTTTCCTTGATCCATAGCAACCACAAGTACTCCCACTTGTGTTTTACTTTAAGCTCTTTATGCAGCAACTGAAGCGATCACCAAGCTCTCGACATCAATCTTGATCTTGATAACCCTAAGTGTATATGAAGGCAAACGCCTCTAGATCTCACAAGAGATTCATACACACAGCATATCAACAACCTCTAAAATGTGGCTAGGGTTTTTCCTTTTATACTTAAGGCAAAACATAAAACCCTACATGTCATATGAGCTTGGGTTGAGTTGGAAATTCTGCAGTAAAAACATTTTACACGAGCTTCGATCAATCGAGTCTAATTTTTGATTGATCGAGCCTTGCAGAATTTGAACAGTAATTTTTTGCAATTACTCGATTCCAACTTTACACATAAATCACTTTGAACCGTCTAAATCTAGACTCTAAGTTTTGATCAAGGTTTTCCAATATTACACATTGAAGTTCTAATACATTTAGATCCTAAATCCTTAGAACCTAACAAACTCCCCATTTGGTAATTTGTGACAAAACACATAACAAAAACAAAAATGCTTAAAGTTACAAAACAACCGATTACAATAAAATACCCAAAAACAATTCAACCTAACTACTATCTATCAGTTGCCAGTGTAGACAGCAGCACGACTGAATCAACTTGTATATTCCTATAACACTTAACAAACACAAAAACACACGTGTGGAAAATACAAGTAAAAACAAAATAAATTCTTGATTTCACAAAACAGAAAAAAGACATATATCATGAATAACCTCATAATATAAATCAATAGCCAATATAGCACATGTGAAACAAGAAACAGAAATAAAAACATAATGTCTCCCCCTAACATATACATCCCATAAAAAATAAATACATCAAGGTAAACACATCATGAGCCAAAAAAAATAAATACAAGATGAAGCACCTAGATACAATCTAAAGCTCCAAAACTCCAAAAAACCAAAAAACTCCCCTTATCCCCATCCATATGCACTTCCCCTTTTTGTGACAAATTGCCAAAGGGCAATCAAGACTCATCATCAAAAGGAGGTGGTGGAGATGACCGCCGAATTCTTGCCAAATCCGCATGCAAGGCCCGAAGCTCCATGAGTACATCCACCAAAAGCTAACCATAAGCCGCCTGAACGGTCATGACAATATCCAACATACTCCGAATGCTAGAATCACCCGAAGTATAAGGTGGAGGATCAACTGCAGTAGTGGGATTGACATACTCCTTAGTTATGGGATCACCTGAAGAAGGAGGAGGAGGAGGTGCAACACCTGAGGAAGACTCTACTCTAGGGCGTTTAGAGCTAGCTTTCATCTGAGCTGCTCTCTACCTAAGGAATGTGGCACATATAGGAGCTATAATATGTACAAGCTTAGAAGTATGAAACTCATCTAATCCTAGATGTAACAAAATCCGATTTATAAAAACAAGGAAGAAAATACCATGTACTATAGAACTACTCCTATGAACCTTAACCAAGGAACGAATAAAAAGAGTAGGAAAGCTCATAGGAGCATTAGTCACAAGGGCATACAGAAATGCACATCTCTCAATAGGAATGGTGTGCAAGTAAGAGATGGGCTAGATGAAATGACAAGAAATCCGGAAAAACAAATAATGAATCTTGGTAAGCTCATGGGAGGTAATCTGAGGATCAATACCCCACTGAATGGAAGTATCGGTGAGATATGACATAATGTCATTAAGAAGTGGGGTCTCATCAGAAGGGTAGACTAGCTGTCGTACCAAAGGTACCCAAAGAGCAGAGGCCACTACTGAAGGAGTAATGGTATACTCTTCACCCCTTATCCAACTCATCAAAAAGTGATTGTTGGAATCATCAGAGTGGATAAAGAGGTTCGAATAGAACTCTCTAATCAAGACAGCCAGAGGAGGATTAGAAATCTCCAACAAAGGTAACCAGCCCCTACGCTCAAAGTTCTTCCTAATTTCTGGGTCTAACTCATCTAACACAACTTTCCTCTCACCCCACACAGACCTAAATATGTTCAACTTCTCATAGGCTTCTTGGTTTTTCTCAAACCAAAACCTCTCACTATCAAAGGTTGAGGTAGAGGTAGAGGTGGTTTTCTTATTGGCTTTAGTCTTCCTAACCATGATGCTAAGGGAAGGAAAGGAAAGACCAAAATAGAAACCAAAGAAAGAAAACAAAGAAAACCAAGGGCAGACTGCATCAAACAAGGTTAGAGAGAAAACAACAATAGAAAATATCAATCTATATGATTTATGAATAGAATAAATTAATGATGCATGCTCTAATGCATTGAGAACCATTCAATTATACTTTAAAAACAAAGAATTGACTAGAACATAGAGTTTTAGAACAAAAACCCCAAATTTTGAAAAACCCACTTTCAAAAATTTAACCAAATTGAGTAATTAATCATTACACTAGATTTAAATCATCATATAATGACATAATCAATCAATTTCACAAGTCAATTTAACCAATTACAGCCCAATTGAACAAAATCCCCAATTTCATGTAGTTTCAAGCCCTAAAATTTCAAATTTTCCTCAAATCACGAAATTGATCAAATTAATGCATGGGAAACATGTTTACAACATCTAAGAACAAAAATCTAGTGATCAATTTTGAAAAAACCAACTCAAAAAAAAAAAAAAAAAAAAAAAAAAAAACCCAAATAGGATAGGTCCGAAAATTTCCCTTAAAATGCATGAAAAATGTGAATAAAATGAAAAAGAAGGGGTAATAAGGTCTTACTGGCACTTGAAGACAAAAACCTTGAGAAAAATTAGGAAGAAAATGACAAAAAATGACTTGAACTAGATCAATCGAAGAGAGAGAGAGAAAGAGAGCAAAAAGCTTTTTGAAAAGTTTGAATAAAGTGAAGAACACGTCAGAAAAGCTAGTCTTAAAAAACTCTCTGAACGATATTTGATTGGTTGAAAATTAGATTCGATCAATCGAAAAACACATTCGATTGATCCAGCATTAATCGAGTAGCGATTGAGCCAAGTTGATTGTAACCAATGTTTTTATCGCATTTTCGATCGGTCGAGAGACAGATTTGATAGATCGAAAATCTGGAAAAAACAGATTTTTGAAAAACAGAGCATTTTAATTCAAAAACTCCTTAAAGCACAATGATTTATGAATAAAATGCATGAATATGAGATGAAAAGTTTTTCAAAAACACTTGAATTCAACCTAGATCTTCCAAAAACAAGATTTTCAATCAATTTGTCCTAAAAGCACAAACATTAAACATATTTTGCATTAAAATCAATGAACATTTAATCTTGGATGGCCACAATAAGTTCACACACAATATAATGTACTAAGTTTATAAAGAATAACTTATGTAGTGTGTGCAACTAGAATAGCTTAAGATACATGTGAGGTGATAAGTAAATAGTGATCGATCACAATTTCTACAAAATTCATCACATAAGTTTGAAAGTGGCTATCACCTAAAGAGTTTTATCATATAACTCTCACATCTTCTAGAAAACAAGCTTGTAATCATGTAAGTTTCTTGTTTTGCCTCATAATGTACACACCAATTTTATTTCAATTTGAATTTATTATATCCCAATAATGTATACACCAATTTTATTATTATAAGCCGAGGCTACACCTTATGTTCTTTTTGTGCATGTGTTACACTTTCTCGAGTACAAAATCATAAGATATACACTAAGGTGTTCATGATTGGCTAATAAATCGTGGTGAGATGGTTATTTATGCTTTTCTCTTAAGATTTTTTTAATCTTTACGATCAAAAGCATGTGACTTCAAGACCAAGATCATGTGATCAAAAACTATAAACAACTCCCGCACAGCATGCACTATAGAGTTAAAACTAGCAAGGTGCAATAAAATAAGCTCATCCAAACTAAACAAGTTACATAAACATATTATGTAAAGATAATATGGCTAACCTTAATTTCAAATCCAAGAAAAATAATGCAAAACACATTTTTCTTTCCTTTTATTTATTTATTTTATTTATTTTTTTCATTTTTAAAAGAATTAACAAAAACAACCTAGCATGAAATGCATGAATGTTGTGCAATGCAAATCCTAAAAACAAAGAAAACAAAAACAACAAATAAGAATGGTCACAAAAAATAGAAAGATGAGGCACAAAGACCATGTCAAAAAGACTCAATTAGATCGAGCCTTTTGCATCCAAAATTTTTAGATGCAACTCTTGCATTGGAGTTATTATTCATATTAGAATGATGAGCAATTCCAGGATTGGAATAAAGGTTTAAAGTCTTTACCAACTCACCAATAAGTATCATGGGATCTTATGCTTGAGGCATAGGTACTTTTGGCTTATTTATTTACTTAGCAGCTTGCAATTTGAAACAGTTTGGACAAATGTGTCCAGTCTTTCCACAAAAATAACAAACCCATAAAGGTCTATCATGCTTCTTATCCTTAGGAATAGTAGGATTCTTAAACTTAGACTCTTTAAGATCGACCATAATCTTCCTAAGAGGTGTAACTTCTACGGGTTTGACAATCTCACTCATGGGAGGCTCAAAAGAAGCAATAGCATGTTCTCAGTCTTCACCTTATCAAGCAACAACATTAGTATCAAACAATTTCAAGAGCAAATTTTTCTTATCAAGTTCAAGAGAAGCAATTTTTTGTAAACCTAAATCAACATTCATAGCATCCTTTGCAGCAACCTTGCAAAGCTTATTATAGGCTTCTTGTAAATCAGCATTCTCAGAGAGTTCTCCATCAGAAGGGTTCTCATCAACTACAGCAGTAGCTATGAAAGCAATGAAGTTTCCATCCTCATCACCACCAGACTCATGATTAGAAACTTCATCATCACTAAGGTTTATAGCCATAGCTTTACCCTTTAATCTCAAGGATGTAGGACATTCTAATTTCACATGACCATACCCTTGACAACCAAAACATTGTCAACCCATAGAATTATTAGAGGTTTAACCTAGTTTCTCTTTAGGTTTATCAATCTTGTTATTTTTGTGGGTTCATTCCTCTTAAAATTCCTAGGTTTAGCATTATTTTTACCTCTTGCCCTTCTGTTATTGTTCCTAATTCATCAAAGCATTCATCATCAAACATTCTAATACTTTCAAATCTAGTAATTAAATACTACAGTTTGTTAATCTTAACTGCCTTTGTGCCTTCATGTACAGTTTGGAGAATATTCCATGCAATATGAGCAACCTCAACATTAGAGATTCTTTTGAATTCCTCCATAGAAACAGTATTATAAATAGAATTCATGGCTTTGTTATTAAAAGCGGTTGCTTCTTTCTCAAAAGTTTTCCACTCACTAATAGAAATAGTGGGCTTCTCCCATCCGTATTCAACGGAATTCCAGACTCTCTCATCAATAGATTTCAGGAATGCTTTCATCCTTACTTTCTAATAAGCATAATTGTACCCATCAAAATGAGATGGGATCACAAGAGAGTGATCGTGTTCCATGACAACAGGGGTCAAGGATCAACTCTTAGATCAAAGGATCTAAATACTAGAGCTAACCCACTCTAATACCACTTGTACGTTTTTAGACCCCTTAAAACACAAGTTGTTTAATCTAGTTAATTAGCCAAGTGATTACTTAGGTAAATTATTCAAATTTAGGTTAGCACAAGTAAATCATATCATGTAAACAATGCGAAAAATAAACAACACACGATATAATAACCCAAGAAAACCAAACTGGTAAAAAACCTAGGGAGGATTTAACCTAGCTATCTTTAAGGTAAAATAGATTCACTATGAAAGAATTGAAGTTTTACAATAGCGACTTAGACCACTAACATCCTATTGCTACCTCGAGTAGAAAACTTACTATCACGACTACATGACAGCTTCGAGTCCACGGACTACTTCTTTCCTTGATCCACAACAACCACAAGTACTCCCACATGTGTTTTTCTTTAAGCTCTTTATGCAGCAATTGAAGCGATCACCAAACTCTCGACATCAATCTTGATCTTGATAACCCTAAGTGTGTATGAAGGCAAACACCCTCTAGATCTCACAAGATATTCACACACATAACATATCAACAACCTTTAAAACGTGGCTAGAGTTTTTCCTTTTATACTTAAGGCAAAACACAAAACCTTACACGTCATATGGGTTTGGGTTAAGTTGGAAATTCTGCAGAAAAAAAAAATTCTGCACGAGCTTTGATCGATCGAGTCTAATTTTTGATCGATCGAGCCTTGCAGAAATTGAACAGTAATTTTCTGCAATTACTTGATTCCAACTTTACACATAAATCACTTTGAGCAACCTAAATCTAGATTCTAAGTTTTGATCATGGTTTGCCAACATTACATATTGAAGTTCTAATACATTTAGATCCTAAATCCTTATAACCTAATAGAACTGTGAGAAACCTAATCATATACCCAAAATTCGAAAAAAGAGAGAGTTTGAAAGATTATACTTCCAATGCCATTTGTTTGTCTAGCTAAAAATAATTCAAATTTATCAACTTTTTTATATAATACTATGAACAGTCATTCTTTTATAGGTATATATATATATATATATATATATATATTGTGTGTGTGTGTGTGTTTTATTGTATCGGTGCATATTGCATTTATTGTTACTACATTGTTATTGAGTCGCATCAACAGCTATGTCATTATTTTCTTTCCATTAATAAATAATTTTTTTTTTTCTATTAATCTTTTAATGATTCTATAGTTTTCACTTCTACTTCCATAACACCCCCGACTCCCTTTCTCCATTATTTTTAACTTCCCATGTAAGCTCTTTAATGCCTCAGACTCTCTCTCTCTCTCTCTCTCTCTCTCCTCCTTTCTTGCCTCTTCCTCTTTTCATTGAACCCAACCATTTCATACATATTTAGTTGCCACCACCCCTATAAAATCAAAAAGATGATATATGAACTATTAGACGTCCTTTATCTCTCTTAACCAGAAGATGAATGATTTTAGATTTATCTCATGCCATAAAAGAGCTAATTTCAAAGTAACAAGCCTATATTCTTGAGAGGGGATATCATTCTCCTCCTTAAAACCATATGGTATGTCAAGCTTATTTTATATATTGAAAAGTATTGTGTGTGTGTGTGTGTGTGTGTGTGTTTATTTATTTATTTAAATTATGTCTCTTTTACAATGAATTGTTGCCAAGCAAAATTGTTTGCTCTTTGTTTTGATGCTAAAGATAATTTTAATATTTGCATTTTGTTGATACCCATTTTCATGACACATTCTTTACAAGCCCAATTCAACCAAGCCCGACTTTCTTATGGCCTCAATTTATGTATTATATTATATTTTATTCTTTTAAGTATGGCCCAAACTCATGCGACATATTTGGGGAAATTGAATAAGTGTGGTTTGGAGGGTATGGGTTGGTTCCTTTCAGACCTTTTGCATGAGACTAGCTCATGCGTGCAACCAAGTGGGCAAGGGACATTGGTAGCACCTCTGGCTCATAGAGGATGTCTTGTACCCGAAATTTCCACCCCAAAAGAGCTTTCATGCTCTGGTTGACTGAGGCCCAACTTTTCTACTCTACCATTTATTGCCTGAAACATATAGCTGAACCTAAGTGGCTAGCCTTGTCTACTGCAACAACCAAATGCAGACTCCAAGAGCCTGCCAAGTCTAGAAAACATCAACCCATGAATTTAGGTCACTCCATTTCCCAAATTATGCAAAAAGCAAGCCAACCCTCTTACTCAATTAAAGAAAATCTGACCATAATTTCTTTGATTGAGACCTTGGGGTTCAAAGTCCCTTCTATTGACCAAAAACCAGTCACTTAGAGTACCCCAATCTCAATACAAAGGCCTTAATCATACTCAAAATGAACCAACTATATTTTCCCCACATAGCTGAAACTTTAGACCAAAAGCCCATTCAACCAGCCAACACTCTCACAATTCTAAAGCTTAGAGGTGGAAATATAGTTACAGGGGAACTTTCCCTCTCTTTCTCACAACCTCTCTCAATTTCCTCTTCTCGCTGACTATGGGTCAAAATTTCGGATTTGTGTACCTTTTTCTGCATTTTCTTGTATTTCAATTATGGCATTTTGATTTCTCTCTTGTTAAAGCACCATAAGTCTTTTGTTCATTATACATTTGGAACTTTGGGATTGACTCTCCACAAATAATCACTTTTAAAGAACCCAAGGGGAGACTTAGATCATTCTCACATTTTTGGCCATTGTCATAAAAACGTCCCCGACACATTTCTATATATGTTTCCACGTGTTTGATAAAATGACTATAAGAAGGATTTAAAAAAACAAAGATGGTCGTGTTCATGTAGAAGAACAAATAGTAAGAACAAATGTTAAAGATTATTGTTATGTTAGTAAACTTCATTCATAAATGTGTTTTCAACACTTAGAAAAATTCATAAGGTGTGTTTGTGAGAGACCGCACCCCTCACCCATTTTAAGTTGATTGGTATGGGCCAAACCCATGTGAACGTCTTTGGTCTGAGATAATAATCTAAGATAAAGTACATGACTTTGTTTCCTAGTTACAATCTAAAGATTGAAAATTACGTGAATAACTATTTGGTCTTTTAAATATTGATCTAAACTTGGAGGCAATGATACAAAATGAGAAGGTGTTAGGCACCCACCTTACTCAATGAAACTGGTCTTCTAGACTAAAGTGACCAACATTCATGTTACATCGTCCAATCAATCAACATATTGTCAATGTAGAACATATAGGTGACTTGTACTGGGTAGCTAACCAATATGAAAATTTTCAATCATTTGAACTTGAACTGAACTAAATCAATAACATTGGTGTTAAGAACTCTTCGAGCACCGAATATTTTATGGGATGTGTATAATTGCCCATTCCATACAAAATATGTCATTTGGCTCCCCACAAAAAGCATGTAGATTGTGGAGCACAAGTATTATCCTTAATTTTGGATTTAAAAAAAAGGCAAAAAACCCATTTTAGTCCCTACATTTTCACACGATTTCCACTTTAGTCCCTAACTTTTTTTTTTTCACCGATGTTAGTCCCTATCCTGGAAAACGCGTCTTGTTTTAGTCCCTAACGTTACATCAGAGATGGAAATTGCACAGCTGACAAACGAAAAAAATTAAAAATATTAAAATAATGCCCACTGTGTCCATGTGGCTTTCCATGTCAGCCTTTAAATTAAAAAAAAAAAAAAAGGCGAAAAGCACCTTTTAGTCCCTACATTTTCAGGTGATTCTCATTTTAGTCCCTACATTTTATTTTTACCGCTTTTAGTTTCTATCTTAAAAAACGCTTTTCGTTATTTAGTTCTTAAAAAATGATTTTTAGTTTTTAATTCTTTTTTTTATTTAGTTAAAATTAATAAATTAATTTTTTTAATTTAAATGTTGACATGGCATTTTTTAAGGCCTAAAAACATTTTTTATTATTAATTTAGGCCACGTCAGCTTTAATTTAGTATTATTTATTTCTACCGTTTGCCACGTCAGCTTTCTCCATTTTTGATGTAACAGCAAGGACCAAAATGAGAAGCGTTTTTTAGGATAGGGACTAAAAACGGTAAACATAAAATGTAGGGACTGAAATGGGAATTGCCTAAAAATGTAGGGACTAAAAGATGCTTTTTGCCTTAAAAAATTTAAGGGATAATTACACTTTACCCACCTATGATTTACCTCGAATTTGATTTGCCTATCCGTGGTTTAATTTTTGACACTTTATCCACCTGAGGTTAGGTCCATTACTCCTCCATAACCCACCTCCAGTGTAGACGTTACTCTAACACATTTTTTATTAAAAACAAAACCCAAAACAGATCAAACACTCCTTTTTCTCCCAGAGTTAAATAGTTTTAGGCTTATGTGACTGAAACTATTCCGAATCCGAATCCAACGAATTCTTTAAATTTCAAGGCATAAATAATTAAATACATAACCTTTATTTTATAATCCTTGTTAGAGTTTCTGAAATTATATAAAATAAAAGTTGCTAAAAGGTTAGCAAAATATATATATATATATATATATAAAAGTTGCTAAAACGTTTAATCTAGACTAGAATCAATACTCTCTCTCTCCAATCCTTCAATCTCTCTTTCTCTCTACGCTTTTCTGATCTCCTCCATCTTCGACGATCCAGACCCACAGCTGAGGTCCACCCAACACCAATGATTAAGATAAAATCACCAACCTAGGGCCGCTGTCACACCACCAAACCCACAGGCCATAGCTGATCTACCATGGCAGGGGCGGTGAACTGACAGAGGAGGACAAGGGGTGTGTTTGGAGGCAGCTAATCCACCATGGGTATGGATTTGGTTTAGAAACGCGATCTTGAAGGAGGCGAAGTCCACCGATCCAACATCGTCGTCGAGCCCTAGCTCCACCAAGCCCCGCGCCTCTCGGAAGTCTAAATCGGCCAAGGAGAATGCGCCGCCGTTCGATCTGACCTCCATCCCCTCCGAATCCAAGCCATCGCTGGCTAAGGCGGCCAAATTAAAGAGTCCACTGCCGCCGAGGCCACCTCCTTCAAATTCTCACAAAAGGAAGCTCAGCTTTGAAAGTCATGGGCTCAATGTAGGAAATCGTTAACCGATCTGGTGGCAGATTCGGTGATTCCGTGGGTTTTGGGTTGTTGTTTAGCTTTGAAATTTTCAATTTTCTTCTATTATACTGAGCAAATCAAGTAATTTTTATTCTACTGTTCATGATGTTGTGATTTTTTCTGGTGGGTTTGCTGTCTGGGTTTGTTGTGTGAGTGAGATCTTAGATGTTGAAAATAAAAAATTTAGAAATTAAGTGCGGGAAATTATTGATCCTCCCTGTTGTCATGTTGTAAACTGTGTTATGCTTTGATTTTAATAAATTTATTAGTTCAGGCACAAAAAATTAGTATAAGGAAAAAGATGAAGAACTCTCTCTCTCATGGTTTTGCTTCATTTGATTTGTATTATTTTTCTGTGTATTAGTTTTCTGGGTTTGTTCTTCAAGTTTGTGAATGTTCTTTGTGTTTGCGAATTATGAGAAACCAATAACATATTTTAATCTTTTTTTTTCTTTTTTTTAGGAGGAAAGAGACATAAAATGGGTGTAAAAAGACTTATTTACCCATCTTTTTTAACAGAGGTGGGTTACGGAGACTAAACGGACCTAACCTCAGGTGGGTAAAGTATCAAAAATTAAACCACAGGTAGGCAAATTGAATTCGAGGTAAACCACAGGTGGGTAAAGTGTAATTATCCCAAAAATTAATTTATTAATTTTAACTAAATAAAAAAAAAAAAAAAAAACCAAACCCAGCAAGAACAACAAATTGAAAACCCAGCAAGAATAAGATCAACAAAACACAAACTCAACAAATTTAAAACCCAAAAAATTAAATTCAAACCCATATTCAAACCCCCCACACCACCAAAATCAGATTCTACTACATATTAGCATCACCATCACCATCAGCATGCCTTCATCGCCCAAGTTGTTCCACGCCCAAAACCGCCCTTCGCCGGCCTCCCCGCGCACAATGGCGACACCATGTTTTTGTCAGGGTGTTCCCAGGAACACCCTAACCTAAAAAAAAAAAATTATATATAATAATTAAAATTTTATTATTTGTTTACCCTTTAAAAAAAATGGGGAACACCCTCAACTAAACATAAGAACACCCTTAAGTAAAAAAAAAAAAAAAAAAAATTATTTGCTCTACTTTTAAGCCCAAAAAAAAAAAAAAAAAGCCCAAAAAAATTTGAACTAAAATTTGGAAATATATATATATATATATATATATTAGGTAAGCCCATCAGGTACTAAAACAGAAACCCACAGATTCTCAAAAAAAAAAAAAAAAAAAAAAAACAAGATCAGTACAAGACTGATCGGTGCAAGCTCAGCAAACAGTAAGCAAACCCACGGATTCTCAACAAAATTTTATAAACTTAATACGTATACCCATTACCCAATTCCTAACCTAATAAGAACAGTTCTCAGCAGAAGCAACAGCAGAAGTGACTCAGCATCAACAAGGACCAAGGTAGCGATTCTCAAAAAAAAAAAAAAAAAAAAAAAAAAAAACTCAGCAAGGTAGCAACAGCAACATTGAATACCCAGAGTAGCTCTGCGTTTGAGAGATCAAATATTGACTTGGCCCAGATCGGAGATTGCGAGATCAGCGACAGCAAAAGCGAAGCGAGATCGGCGACGGCAAAACCGAGATCGGGAAATAAGAACCTCCGACTTCAACGTGCTGCGATGGCGCTGCCCCTAACCGCAAGCAACATCAAGGTATTTCTCTCTCCTTTTCCCTATTTCATCTCTACTCTAACTCTCTCTCTCTCTCTCTCTCTCTCTCTCTCTCTCTCTCTCTCTCTCTCAGTTTTTCTCTATCTCATACTCAATACTTTCTGACCTGTGTTGTGAGTCTTGTGACTTATTTTTTGACAATATAAATTGCTTGGATTTTGTCTTTTTGTGTAAGTGTAGGTAAATATAAAAATATGTAATTGTGTTGAAATTGATAGGTTCTTGTTTTTTAGTGTGGGGTGGATGGGGCTGTGGTATTGAATTGGGTAGTGGTTTGTGGTCCCTTAAAGTAAGTGAATATACATTCTAAAAGACCAAAAAAAAAAAAAAAATGTTAAGCAGTTTTGCAGTGGGTTGATATACATATATACACTCTTATTGTTTCATTATTTAATTAAATATTTATGTTTTAATATTCTAAACAATAATTGTTATGTAATACCCAAAATGATTTAAGTGTCCAAAAAGAAAAACTAAATGATTTGTTTTATTTGAGGTTTACTTATTTAGATCAATAATTTTATGTTGTATAAGAAAATATAAATATATACTATTTTTAATTTTTTTTTTAAAACTCCTAAACACCCTGAAATGGTACATCAAAATAGATCGGTACCGAAATATTTCGTTTCACTAAACAAACCGAAATAGGATCCAAAACAGTATTCATAACATTATTTTTGAAGCAAAAAGAATAAAGCTAAAAAAGAAAAAATTGAACTAAAATCTAAAAAAGAAAAAATTGTAACAGAGAATCTAAAGAAAAAAAATTGTAACAGAGCAAGTCCACCCAGGAACACCTTGAGAAAAAATCGGCGGTCCTTATCCTCGCTAGCTACCTTCTCATCAGTCTTGCTGGCTTCGTCTTTGGACTCGCTGTGCTCCTCAGCGCGCTACAAAAATGTGCGAAAGCCGAGCCAAGATCGATCCGAGTCATCTGTGATTGCGATGGCGAGTTAGAGACGGAGTTGTCAGCGATGGCAATGGAGATGGAATTGGCGTAGATCCGAATATGAAGACGAGGAGGAGGAGGTAGAAGGTGATGGGTTTCGTTGGCATTCAAACCAAGTTCGAATCTGTGGGACGCAGGCGCTCTTTACGCCAGACTTGGATGCCATCCGATCCCCAATCTCTTCAACGGTCAGTATATTGATTTTTTTCTTAACAATTTATTTGTTTAATTCAGTATTGAATTTGAAAAATGGCTTTGCAGATTGGAAGAAGCAACTGGATTGACTATAATGGGTTTTGGTAATGTGGAGGGTTTGAAATATGGGTTTGAATTTAATTTTTTGGGTTTTAAATTTGCTGGGTTTGTTGATCTTGTTCTTGCTGGCTTTTAAATTTGCTAGGTTTTAATTTTGTTGTTTTTGCTAGGTTTAGGTTTTTTTTTTTTTTTAATTTTTTAATTTAGTTAAAATTAATAAATTAATTTTTTTAATTTAAAGGCTGACGTGGAAAGCCACGTGGAACAATAAGAGTGTATATATGTATATCAACCCACTGCAAAACTGCTTAACATTTTTTTTTTTGGTCTTTTAGAATGTATATTCACTTACTTTTAAGGGACCACAAACCACTGCCCAATTCAATAGCACGGCCCATCCACCCCACACTAAAAAACAAGAACCTATCAATTTCAACACAATTACATATTTTTATATTTACCTACACTTACACAAAAGACAAAATCCAAGCAATTTATATTGTCAAAAAATAAGTATAAGTCACAAGACTCGCAACACAAGTCAGAAAGTATTGAGTATGAGATAGAGAAAAACTAAGAGAGAGAGTCAGAGCAGAGATGAAATAGGGAAAAGGAGAGAGAAATACCCTGATGTTGCCTGCAGTTAGGGGCAGCGCCACCGCAGCAGGTTGAAGTCGAAGGTTCTTATTTCCTGATCTCGGTTTTGCTGTCGCCGATCTCGCAATCTCCTATCTGGGCCAAGTCAATCTTTGATCTCTCCGATGCAGAGCTACTCTGGGTATTCAGTGTTGCTGCTGCTGCCTTGATGAGTTTTTTTTTTTTTTTTTTGAGAATCGCTACCTTGGTCCTTGCTAATGCTGAGTCGTTGCTGCTGCTGCTTCTGCAGAGAACTGTTCTTATTATGTTAGGAATTGGGTAATGGGTAATGGGTATACGTATTAAGTTTATAAAATTTTGTTGAGAATCCGTGGATTTGCTTGCTGTTTGCTAGGCTTGCACTGATCAGTCTTGTACTGACCTTTTTTTTTTTTTTTGAGAATCCGTGGTTTTCTATTTTCAATACTTGATGGGCTTGCCTGATTTTTTTTTTTTTTTTTTCCAAATTTTAGTTCAAATTTTTTTGGGCTTTTTTTTTTGGGCTTGAAAATAGAGCAAATAAATTTTTTTTTTTACTTGAGGGTGTTCCTCATTTTTTTTTTAGAGGGTAAACAAATAATAAAATTTTAATTATTATATATAATTTTTTTTTAGGTCAGGGTGTTCCTGAGAACACCATGACAACAACGTGGCATCGCCATTGCATTCTTGGCATTTAGTGCTTTCTTCTTTGTCTGCTTCAAGGTTTTTTTTTTTTTTTTTCCTTTCTTCTTCTTGTTTATTTTTGAGCGTCACTTTGTGCTGTGTTTTTTTCCTTTATTGGGTACTGGTCCAACCACTTATTTTGATTATATATTGCAACTTTTCCATCAACAAATATATATATATATATATATATATATATATGGTTTTCTCTTCTTTTTGGGTGTAACTTTTCTAGGTTCAAGTGAAAATGGCTGAAAATTGGTTGATAATATCTTTCTTATTTAATTATTTTTGCCCATCAAATTTCTTCTTTATGGGACTTTTTCTATGTGTGTGTGTGAGTGAGAGAGAGTATTTACTAATATTCTATTCTCTGTTTACTAAGCTGATGAACACACGCCATTTGCTGTGCTAAAGTCTTAATTTTGGGTTGAAAATCTTTCTAATTTGACTATACATTCACTACAAAAAACGCGGGCTATAGCCGCGTTTTTTTTAGCCGCGTTTACAAAAAACATGGCTATAGCTAACATATAGCCACGTTTCTAAGAAACGCGGCTAAAGCCTTAACCTATAGTTGCGTTTCTAAAAAACGCGGCTATAGCCAACCTATGGCTGCGTTTTTTAAACGCGGCTATAGGCCCAGTCGAATAATTTTTTAGCTGCGTTTAAAACGCAGCTAAAGGTGACCTATAGCCGTGTTTTTAAAAAATGCAGCTATAGGTCCAGCTGTATACCCTAAAGCCGCGTTTTTCAAACGCGGCTTAGTAAGCCTTCAGTGACGTTATCTATAGCCGCGTTTTTCAAAAACGCAGCTATAGGTTAGCCTTATAAATATGTCACTGACCTATAGCCGCGTTTTTATAAAAACGCGGTTATAGGTCAACCTTTTGTGACGTTACCTATAGCCGCGTTTTCAAAAAACGCGGCTATAGGTCCAGCCTTGTAAAAACGTCACTGACTTATAGCCGCGTTTTTTGAAAACGCGTCTATAATTTATCCTTTTGTGATGTTACCTATAGCCGCGTTTTCAAAAAACGCGGCTATAGGTATCAAAAAAAAAAAAAAGCTTCCCACGTGCCCCCCCTTTCCCACCTACATCCCCCACCTTCCCCCACTTTCTTCAGCTTATTTCTCCCTCTTTCTTTTTTTTTTTCTCTTCATTCCTCACTTGCACACTTACTCCTCCGTAAGTTATTCTTTCTTTCCTCTTTTTTTTTTTTTTTTTTTTTTTTTTTTTGCTTCCTTCCTCATCTGGGTAACTCTTTTTTTTTTTTTCTTTTTTTTTTCCCCTTTTTCTTTCTTCCTTCATCAACTCTGGATAACTCTTTTTTTTTTCTTTTTTTTTTTTGCTTCCTTCCTCATCTGGGTAACTCTTCTTTTTTTCTTTTTCTTTTTTTTTTTTCCCTTTTTCTTTCTTCCTTCATCAAATCTGGATAACTTTTTTTTTTTCTTTTTTCTTCACTGGGTATCTTTTTTTTTTTTTTTCCTTTGTTTCGTTGGAGCTGATGCTTTTTTTTTTTTTTCTTTCATTTTTTTCTTCATCTCAAGCACACTGAGCATATGTCAGTAGATCCTTTTTTTATTTTTTGTTGGTTATTTTATGCTTAGCTAGTAAGAAAATGGAGGAGATGCTATTGTGAATCTATGCTCTTGTGTTGCTGGTATTGTGATTATGTTTAAGTGGGTTTGTGTTCTTATATTTTGGAGCACATTATGTTTGATTTTAAATTTTTGGAGCACATTGTGATTACGTTTGATTTTAAGTGTGTTTGATTTTAAATTTTTTGGGTTTGTTTGTATTGTGAATATGTTGTGTTTGATTTTAAATTTTTTCTGTTTGTTTGTATTGTGAATATGTTGTGTTTAATTTTGAATTTTTTGGATTTGTTTGTATTATGAGTGTGTTGTGTTTGTTTTTTAATTTTCTGGTTTGTATTTTATTTTGAATTTTTTGGATTTGTGATTAATTTTGAATTTTTTTATTTGAATTTTGAATTTTGAATTTTCTGGGGAAAAAAAAAACCCAGATTTTTTTTTTTTGTTTGTTTTTAGAATAACCTATAGCCGCGTTTTAAACGCAGCTTAAAGTGGGCTATAGCCGCGTTTTTTAAAAACGCAGCTATAGGCCTACCGTGTTAAAAACGCGGCTTCAGGTCTGACCTATGGCCGCGTTTTTAAAAAACGCAGCTATAGGTGCTACCTATGGCTGCGTTTTTGAAAAACGCGGCCATAGTTCTGTTGCTGCGGTACTTAAGCCGCGTTTAGAAATGCAGCTATTAAAAACGCGGCTATAGGCTATAGCCGCGTTTTTTTGGGCTATAGCTGCGTTTTTTAAACGCGGCTATAGACCCCTTTTTTTGTAGTGATTTTGCTCTTTGGTACTTGGTTTTGAAAACTTAAAATAAAAGAGTATTAAAGAAAAGGAAAAATGCTGCAAGCTAGTGTAGCTTTCTTTTGTTTTGAGAGTTTATAAGCATTTTTTTTTTCTTTCATACTTAACAGGATCCAAAAAAAGTTTTTGCCAAGTAACAATTTGAAGATTTCGATATAATGCCTATGAAAGTCACTATTCTAGTGTTAGATGCTAACCCATTTCTATTTACAAGTAAAATGATAATTAGGAGAGGAGGGATTTGAATCTGGATGTGAAACACCGGGAGGTGTTAGTTCATTATTAATACAATTTGGATGGTTAAACATATTGACAATCGTTATGTGGAATTTGCTTTCCTTTTGCATGATCCAATGGAAGAAAAAGAAATTGTAGTTACAAACCCAAGTTTTAATTTAAGTTTTGGAAGTGACATAGGTTTGTTCTAGTCATTCATGATATATGTCTTTTGCTTGTCTTTACCGGATGACATGATCTTATTAATTTCTCAACAGTACTTGTATATAGAAACCCTTTGAAGATGTACTGCCCATGTGCCATCCAAATATGATTCTATTGTGAATTTGCAATATCCCTGTCTTCCAGTCATGGTTGCTGCTGTAGGTTGTAGCTATAAGGTTCTGTCTTGCAACAGTCATAGGGAACATCTATTGCCTTACATTTTAGCACACTACTGCACTTCATATCTTCATGATTAATTATCTACAGAGAGTTCAACTGGATGAACATTAGGGCAGAGTGAGCTATACGCAGAATGGTGCCAAAGGGTTCTGTTTAGCATTGATATTTAGAGAGGGAGTATTTGAGACTAATGTTACAAAATATGTTGAGGTCATTTTAATGAGCCAGCTTGAATTGTCATAGTTATTTTGTTGCTTGATCTTCATCTTGTCCTTGATCACTTTAGGACAACATTAGTACTAAAAGCTTTATAGCTTGAATTTTGTTTCCACCATTTTTTGTGATACGTAATAAGGTCTTTTTTAATGAAGAGGAACCTCCTCATTTCCACATGGTGTGTACATAAGTTAGCCTAATGAATTACAAAAATTAGTGATTAGAATCAAAATGAGAGAATCAATAAAATCTACAATAAAATGAATATCCCTAGGACCTGAAACACGGGACCATTCAAACAATGAACTAGTGAAATACGTCTTCGGTAAAACCCTATAGAGTCCAACATCACCATGAGCAGATGGCTAGACCAAATTTAATGTATTATGTTTGTCAAAATGATTTGAATTGGATGCTTCCAGCTGATACTCTAAATTAATTCTAATATCTATAGAGTAATAACCAAATTTATAGTCTTAATGCAATCTTTTCATTTGCAGGGTGAACCTTGTGATATATGTGGACATGTACGTTATGCAGAAACTCTCGTTACTTGCTCTCACTGCAAATTAGCCCGCGAACATATGTATGATTAACTCTTTCCTCTCACCCACTCCAATTCCTTGTGTGTGTCTGTGTGCGCGTGTGCACCAGACTTGTGCAAGCATGAACGTGTGTATGTGTTGTTATTGTATTCTTTGTTCAGATCCTTGTTTCCTTTCTAAGGATGGACCTACCTTATTTGCTCACATGGTTTGAATGAGTTGTGGTTTCTATCAAAATTCTTGAACTTTCCATTTGTCTGTATCTATATCTTTCACGATCAAAGATTGTGTTGAAAGGTTCCTGGACGTGGTAGTTTATATCCTTTACCTTTTGTTCTTGTTCTTGCACTTACATTATATTATCTGCTCCATTTTTTTCTTTGTTTACATTCTTTTTTTTTATGAATAAGATTTCATTCAAAAACCAAGAACAACACTACCAGATTACAAGCAGCAAGCTGCAGACACTAGCTACATCCACCCTCTAACACAGAAGCTAAAACTCAATCAATTCAAAACCAAGCAGCATTGATGCCAAAACATTAGAAACCAGAAATAAATGATTAGAACTTACAATCACTAATGGAAACTTACTAAACAATGATCTAATTAACATCTTTGCTTCCTAAACTTTTTGGCTTTTGTATTGCATAATTGATGTTGATACTTGCATAATCAAAACCTCCTTATTCTCTCTATAGTCATTTTTGGCTTTGTTCTAAATTGATGAGATTTCTTGTCTTAATTTTTTTTGTTGTTCCTTCCACACTTCAGTACCACAACAAAGAGACCCTAAATTTTATTTTATTTTTGGCTGTCAAGAGAAACCCAATTCTAGATCAATAATTTCATTTTACATTTTTTATTTCTATTAATTATCATTTAAAACTAATACAAAAAGGATAAAATACCCAACTATTGCCAGCATCGCATTCTTTTTCTATTGCGAACATGAGATTAGAGACAGTTTTTTTTTTTTTTTTTTTTTAATTTTTAATTTTTAATTTTTAAAGTTTGATATTCTCAAATAGAGAAACTCAAGTTTGTTTTATTGTTTATATCTATTTTGCTATTGTTATAAATTAAAAATTAATTCAAAACATAATCCAATCTGTGTAAACATATAATTTTGTAAAAATGGTGTTTTGGAAATTTTGACTAAATATGATATCATACACCACCTTATTCATGTTTTATCACCAAATAGATGAATATATAAAATTATTATTCCATTTCAGCTGCTTTTATAACTAGTAATATTTATTCTTATTATACTGTAATTATCATTATAGTGTACCAAACATGGTTAAATCTTTTATTGTAATCAATTAAATATTTTTAGGGATTTGTGCAAATTTCTATTAAATGAATATTTGTTTATTGATTTTCCAATTTAGTGGCTGTGGGATAGGGACCTATTAGATTTCTCTTGAATGGTTGCACTTCACACGCATTAACAAAAGATTTATAATAAAAAAAGTTTGAATTTGTAACATTGTTGACAAAAATAAAACATCATATGTAAAAAGTTAAGGCTGAGAGGAAATTTAATTAGAATTCAAATTGAATTTTAACTGGAGTTTAATTTTGTGCTATGTTTGTCATCTAAACTTTTTAATTTTTGTTTCAAATGAGTTAATTTAATTCAAATTAAGAGGAATCTAATATAAATGAACCATAAGAAGCCCAATCATATATCTAAAATATATCAACTTTTTATATAATACTATTAACAATCGTTATTTTTTAGGTAGAATTATATATATGATATACGTGTGTATATGTGTGTGTGTGTGTGTGTGTGTGTCTTTTTTTTATTGTACTGGTACATATTGCACTAAACTAGTTATTTATATTTATCTATATATATCTAAAAATTGATACTTAATATTTATTGTTACTATGTCGTTGTTGAGCCACATCAGCAACTCTGTCATTATTTTATTTCCAATAATAAACAACACTATTTTATTTCCATTCTTTTTCTATTAATCTTTTAACGATTCTACAATTTTCACTTCTACTTCCATAACACCCATGACTCCCTTTCTCCATTGTTTTTAACTTCCCATGTAAGCTCTTTAATTGCTCAGACTCTCTCTCTCCTCCTTTCTTTTCTCTTCCTCTTCTCATTGAACCCGACCAGTTCATACATATTCAGTTGCCACCACCTCTATAAAATCAAAGAGATGATATATAAATTGTTAGACGTCCTTTGTCTCTCTTAACTGGAAGATGAATGGTTTTAGATTTATCTCATGCCATAAAAGAGCTCATTTCAAAGTAGCAAGCCTAAATTCTCGAGAGGGGATATCATTCTACTCCTTAAAACCATATGGTATGTCAAGCTTATTTTATATATTGAAGTATTAAGTGTGTGTGTGTTTAATTATCTTTCTTTTACAATGAATTGTTGCCAAGCAAAATAGTTTGTTCTCTATTTTGATGCTAAAGGTAATTCCAATATATGCATTTCTATATATGTTTCCACGTGTTTGATAAAGTGACTATAAGAAGGATTTAAAAAAAAACACAGATGGTCATGTTCATGTAGAAGAACAAATAAGAAGAACAAATGTTGAAGAATACTGTTATTTTAGTAAACTTCATTCATAAATGTGTTTTCAACACTTAGAAAAATTCCTAAGGTGTGTTTGTGAGAGACCGTGCCCCTAGCCCATTTTGAATTGATTGGTATGGACCAAATCCATGTGAATTGGTGGGTTTACGTTGGAGCCTCTCAAAATGGTGGTTTTACAATAGTGTCCCCATTTCTACATCTGACCCTAGTAAGTTTCCCTTAATTTCTTTGTTAAACAATATTTATTTTACTTCATATTAAGCAAGGGGAAAAAAGTTTGAAAATCAGAGAACTCATATGCATGACTCTTCTTATTTTCTATCTGTTTTTGATGATTTGCCAACAGTAGTAGTTGTCCATACCTTTCTTGTTTTCTTTGCTTATTTGCCATGAACACAAATCATATAAGAGTAATGCTACAAGATATGTATAACTACTCTTATTTTCTATATGTTTTTGATGATTTGCAGGCAGTAGTAGTTGTCCAAACCTTTTTAGTTTTCTTTGCTTATATGCCATGAACACAAATCATAATTATAAGAATAATGCTACATGCATAAACTATTTTACAAACTGTTGATGTTGCCAACTTATTATTGGTTTTCATCTAGGCCCACCGTTAACATTACTTTTTCATTTACTAATAATTACTCACCACATCATCAATTTGTAAATTTTTTTGTAAAAAGATTTGTATCTATAACGTTACTTTAATAATAAGTAATTAATGATAATCACTATAATAATGAGATGGGTTCAAGTTACACCTAGTGTGACTCTAAAAGAGTTACACATTTTTTAAACCATTAGATTTAAGTAGATCCAACGATTAAAAAAAAAAAAAAACTCTCGTTAATGCTAATATTCTGAATAGAATCTCATTAATTATTCATCATTTATTATATTTTATATCTATCACTAAATCCAAAAAAAAGTGTTATATTTAACTCTCTCTCTCTCTCTCTCTCTCTCTCTCTCTCTCTCTCTTTGTTTCTCTCTCTATCTCTTTCTCCTCAATGATAGATAAGAATCAAGAAATTAAAAAAAGCTTAAGTTCCATCTTTCTAACCCTTGTGTTGCCCCGAGACTTGCTTCGCTATCCACATTGGGCTTGTCTTTTATAGGCTTCCTCTCCGTTAAAACTTTAAAAACGGTGGGCAGTTCATTGATCAAGCTAAATAGACATTTCCTGTCAAACTAAATCAACTCAAATTTATGTTAAATAGACAATTATAACAAGGGAAAATGGCATGCAATTTTGCATAAATGAAAAACCTTCTTTTAGATTGTATTAATAGTAGACGTACAAAAAAAATGGTGAACTTTGTGAGAGAAAAAGGAGTCTAAATTTTCCGATATAGTAATAAAGAATAACTCGCTCAGTCAAGCCTCATTCATATTTCTCAGCTACTGTAAAATAAATGTCATCGTGCCACTAAATTGCAAGCTCTAACCCAAAAACTGCCAACCTCACAGGATAGGATGGCTTTAAACATAGACAAGTATGGCCTTAGAACGCAGTATCTCACCATGATTTTTGTCCCATCCCCAGCAGTTCAATATAAGCAAATAAAGCCATTGAATGAAGAGAGTTCCTAGAATGCCAAGAGAGAGAAACGTAGTGAAAGAGTCAAATAATATAATACTTTTTTTTGGGTTTAGAGATAGATATAAAATATAATAAATGATAGATAATTAATGAGATTCTAATTAGAATATTAGCATTAATGAGGGTTTTTTTTTACCGTCGGATCTACCTAAATCCAATGATTTAAAAATGGTGTAACTCTAAAGAGTTACATCAGGTGTAACTTGAACCCATCTCATAATAATAGTTGTGATTAACTGATTATAGTATTTTTAGACCAAAAAAAAGAAGAAGAAGAAAAGCTGATTTTTTTTAGAGAGAGAGAAAAAAAAAGCAATAGGCATAAATTATTTTACAACATTTTTACAAACTGTTGATGTTGCCAATTTATTATTGATTTTCACCTAAACCCACCATTAATATCATTTTTTCATTTACTAATAATTACTCATCATATCAGTAGTTTGTAAAATTTTTTATAAAAATGTTTGTATCTCTAGCATTCCTCTAATAAGAAGTACTTAATGATAATAACTACAATAATAGTAGTGATTAACTTATTATAGTATTTTTAGAAAAAAGAAAAAGAAAAGCTGATTTTTTTTTTTTTAGAGAGAGAAAAAAAAAGCTTATTATAGTACTGGCATTTTTTTTTTTTAATTTTCTTGTTTGGATGTGGTGGTGGCCCTGATGGGTCCTTCGATTATTTTGAAAATGGGGGCCCATTATCTGTATGACAATAAAAACCGAATATAGGGCTTCATCCCTGGATAGAAATTGTGAATGCTTAGACATTATCAGCGGATAATTAATGGTGTGGTGCAATACGAATCCCAAAATAATAAAAACTATGAATGTGGTTTTTGTGTGGTTGTAGAATTTTTGATAAAATGTGTAGTTAGAAAAGATGAATGTGGAGTGTAAAGTTAATAAAAGTGGTTTTCTTTAATCACTCTATTCTTTATGCAATATCTTTTTGCCCTGCAGGTGCAAACTTCAGTAGGCATTTTGAAGGAAGTATAGTTAAGCTCTAGGAGAGGGCAAAGAGTTTTTGGACTATAGATGAACAAGTTGCAGGGGTGGAATTTGATAAGAAATTTTCGTAGGTAGTCTTCAGGCACCAGATTGTGGGCACTAGTCATCAGAGCGATGTCTCCGGCCACCGAACTAGTGACCTTATGACTAGATGGGGTAAAGGAAATCACTTTGTCTTTAAGAAAAATGTTTTACTAAATTTTTAAAGGTAAAATATTTTACAAATTTTTTTATAAATGATTTACGGTCAACGGAAAAATATTTTACAAGTTTGATTATATTTTACCTGCAAACAAACACAAGAAAATAGGAAAAAAATTTCTAAAATATATTTTACTTTAAAACAAACAATGTGTGTAGTAGTGTTACACGCACAACATTTTGACAATAAAATCTAAGTGACAAGTTATTACTTATTTTGATTTGAATTTACCAAAAACATCACTTCTTTTTTTCTTACATAGCTTTAGTACCTCTGTATAAAGAGAGAATTATCATTATTATTTTTAATGGAGGTACTATAATGGATATAAAAATAATTAAATGGTTTCCATTTTGGTACATTCTAACCCTGTGGATTAAGGTACATTCTGGCCCTGTACATTTAAGAAATTTGGTCCCCAGAGCGGAGTCTCCAACCACCGGACTGTGGGCACCGGTTGCCAGAGCGATGTCTCGGGCCATCGGACTAGAATGTATCTTAATCCACAGGGCTAGAATGTACCTTAATCCACTCCAAAGCCAATTTGTTTGCCAAAGATAACAGTTAATTCATTTTCTGACATTGAGTAAGTAGGGACTTGAGAAGCTTAAACTTTGTTCTGTTCAAAATGTTATTGTCATGGTGATGCCATAAGCTCAAGGGTTGTATTTGGTCTAATGTCATTGAAATATATTCAATTGCTACTTTTGATTCTCATTCTTACACATTATTCTTGCTTTTTGAAAATAAAGATGCGTACATTAATCAACACATTTTCCATTTTTTATTGAAGAAAGATTTAAATTTGCAATGCAAATTTTTTTTGCCACTTCAGTTCTTACATAGCAAAAAAAAAAAAAAAAAAAAAAAAAAAAAAAAAAAAAGCCACATCAGTTCTTACACCACTGAGTCGCTCATCGCCGTCCATCTGCTGCCTCCTGTCGCAACAACTCCTACATCATGGGCTTCCTTAAGAACGAAATCCAGAATAGACGATTTTGGAGAAGAATGAGAAGAGATTAGGAATCTCTGAGTTGGGAGTGAAATCAGTGAGTCTAGGTTTGGTGGATTTGGTCGGAGAAGAGGATTTAAGATTGGAGATGATTCGTGAGCTTGGGCTAACTCTAGGAACTGAGTCGTGGCTTCGGCTTGGAATAAGTTGGATCTGGGATTGTGGTGGTGGTGGTGCTGCTGCTGCTGCTGCACCATTAGGGTTGTGGTGAATCTGAGTTTGTTGGATCGTTGTATGGAGGCACTGAGTTTGGGGATTTGTTTGAATTTGGATTATAGTTTAAATTTGATGGCATAAGATTTGCTGTGATTGAAAGCCAAATTGAAAATTAGAATCAATGTAATCTGTGTTGATACTTGATATGCCATTGTTGGACTTGATCACTGCTACGATGCAAAGAAATTGCAAGAAAGAAAAGACTGTTTGTTTACCAAGAAATTATAAGAACAGAAAAAATAAAATTGGTAAGAGAAAAAAGAAACTCTATTTGGTTAAAAAAATTTTAACCAAAAAAAAAAATTAATAATAAAGAAAAGACTAGTATTTTTAAGAGAGAAATGCTATGTCTACAATATTTTTACAACAATTTTACAACAAATCCTAAGTGGCAGGTTGTTACTGGTTATTATTGTTGGGGCAAAAAAGTAATCTTACTATTAGTTTCAAATTTGAACCAATAATAACTAACCACCTATGATTTGTTGTAAAAATGTTGTAAAATTGTTGTAGATGTAGCATCACTCTAAGTAAGAGCTAATGTGGCATTTTTTTTGCACCGGTGTGACCAATAAAATTTAGACATATTATTATATTTTTTTAATATTAAATAAGTCAACTGCTTCAAATTGTTTGCCATATAAATAATTTTAGTTTTTGTTATTGAGTTAACGGTAAAAATCAAATTGATTGCAAGTTATAAATGTGATTGATTGTAAATTGAAAATGTGAGAGACCAAATTGACTACTGCCAAAATGTAAAGATCGAATTAACTGTGACCCCAAAATATAGGGAACATGTTTTATTTTTTCACTTACTATTCATCAAATGCAGCCCAAAAGTTCAACAGAATGCAAAAACTTCAAAATTTCAAACTTGTCATGTTTTTGTTTTTGTTTAGTATATATTGACTAATGAACATTTAATATGTATAAAAGCTCATGAATTCCAAACAAAGCTAAGACTTGTTTCATCATATATATCTCTATGGTTTCAATTTGATTTGCTATGTAAAAGTGAGGTTAGAGTAATACTATACATATTTTATTTAAATGGCTGAAATTATTCTGTCAAAATACTTGAAAGTTGAAACACAATTACTTGCCCTTTAATATTTTGCAGTTATATATTCTTGAGTTTGCAAAAAATTAAAGGATTTGTTACTGTGTTTCCTGTGTCTTGTTGGAATGATCTAGAGAAAAAAGTTTATGATAATACCGTTTTCCATCTCAAAATTGTGGACCAAGCTATGGGGCTTAATGACAAGTGAAACAATTGAGCTTAGTAAGCTTATTTAACAAACAAGGGGCATTCTCCTTTTATAAACTTGGCTGTTGTGAAATACAGATGCTAGCAACTACTGCCATCTTGGTTTCTGACTCTCTGTGGAGCAATGGATATTAAATCTTGTAGACTGTAAAATTCTTGTAAATGTAAAACAGGCGGCACTGAAGTCTTTACATTTTAACTAGGTTATACTCCTGTCTTTATTCTTCAAATTTTTTATGATTCAACCTATGTTTTCAAAGATGTGCTTGATTCTGGATTTCTGGTTTTTGAGGTTGGTTTGGTGACTCTTGGCTTGTTTTCTTAACACAGCACTGCAAGCACCAGTACAACTCCTGTGACAACAACACCATCCACCATCCACCACCACACCCTCAACCACAACTCCATCTACCACCACACCCACAAACACCACGCCAACAACCGCATCTCCTTACACAACAACAACGCCTTCCAATGGAGTGCTAGGAGGCATTGGTACCGACATGGGTCCATCAGGAGTTGGCATCAATACGGATGACAGTCATGGTGGGCCTAGACTTGCAGACACCACATTCTTCTCTTTCTTCATGACCATCTTGTTTACAGGCTTGATGTTTTGCTGGAGTAGAAGAGAAAAAGGAGTGGCTACCTGTGATGGTGGAGGGGTAAGGTGTCAGAGGTGATGCTGCATTTCAATGTGCATGTGATTGGTTGTTGTTCTGAAGGTGTTCATGTTATCTTGCTAGGTTTTGTATTTTTCTTCTCCCTCCTACTTAAGTAAAATTTGGGCTTATGATTCCTTTTGGTAGTTTTGTTGTGTTGCTGGTGGGACCATGAGAGTTCTCTTTCTCTCCTTTTTTCCTCTTTTTGTACATCTAGATCTAGAAGATTTATTAGTAATTATTAATTTTATGAGAGTTGGGCAGCCCATTTTCCTAGTTTATATTGACTGGTCATCGCATTTTAATATCACTCCTTCGTACATAGTATGTACGTACGTACGTGTTAAATCATTGTGATTGTCTGTTACCTTTGGGAAAAGGATCATCTTCATTTGAAATTGATCCTTTGAGTGCCTCCATGTAGAGTAAAGACTGAAGAGGTTTTTTTTCACAACAGGATTCAATTCTATAGGATGTTTAAAACCAACTTAGGTTCAGGGAATGGTTTGAGGGGGTTAGTTACATTTGATTGTTAATTGAAGTTGTTCAAAAGTTCTCAGAATTGTTATAATATAAATTATCTGACAGCCTAACAATATTTTCTCAGACCCAACCTAATGGGTAACTAGGTATATTTCTGCTTGGACAGAGTTGGATATCAATTTGAGTCGGCTCTGTTTGGTTTTCAATGAAAATTTTAGGCATCGTTGGAGGTAGAAAGCTACTTGGGTTGAGTTTGTACTGTGTTTTACAACCCAGAACCATCTCATTTCCTTTCTCTAAACCTGTACAATGGCCAAGACTAATAAAATCTACTGTATCCCAGAAATTTATGCAGAATTTCCTGAACCATGATGTACATTTGGGGAGCCATAGTTGTTAGAAGAAATCAGTAATAGCCATGTTCAAATGCCTAATTGCACTGATCATGAATCTTGCTCAGCATTGAATGTTTATCTGGCTGTATTGGTCAGTTGGTCTTGTGAAATGAGATGGGGCTTTACAACATAATCACTAATCTAGCATGTAATGGAATTTCAACTTGAACATGTATTGTGCAAAACTTAGGTACAGTTTCTTAGGTACAGGTGTGCAATAGATTAGATTACACCAAATTAAGTTCAAACACATGGCTGTATTGTGGTTACAAGCTATTCTGATCTTATTTATTTATGGGGATAAATGGAAGGCAGCTGTATGGAATTCCTCATCCGTTCTTGCAGTGTTTTTGTGTAATATACACCAGTTGTTGGAGTATCTACCATCTTGATGTTGTTATTGTTTTCAAGTTTCAACTTCAAATCATGAGTCTCTATTATTGTACTCACTGTCCCATTCAATCCTTGTGGGGTTAAAGCAACATGAAAAGTTTATGCCGGTGATCATAAAAGGATTTTACTAATGTGTGCCTTTAGAGCACACATTAATTTCTATTTTTGAAAAAAGTTTCTTCAAAAATTGAAAAAGTAATGACAGCTTTTCCAATTCTCGAAAAATTATTTTCAAAAATAGAAAGCTTACCCATCATAAAATCATTTTTTCTATGAAATATTGAGAATGTGATATGCATGTGAATCTTTTCTGATTTTGTCAATTCTTTTGTCTTGACTCTTGACATAGGTGGAAATAAATTGTCAGATCTGCAAAGGATGTATGCATTCTGTTAACGTATATAGTGTTGTGGGCTTTAGGCCCAGTTAGATTACTTGTATAGCACACACACATACTTGTACTGCACACATATGCCTCCTATATAAAGGCACCTATGTACATTCTTTTAATCATGAAATACAATACTTCAATTCTGTATTTCTAACATGGTATCAGAGCCACTGCTCTGGCCTTTCTTTTAGCAGTCTTGTCTCTCTTGGTGTTACTCCACCCTTATCGCTTCCGCCGTCACAACAGCCACTGCAGCCACTCACCGTTGAACCTACGACGTCTCTCAACCGTTGTCCTCAGGTTCCGAAACTGCAGCCACCGTCGTTGAGGAGTCCCGCACCACACAGACCACTGCAACCATCGTCTCCGCCGTGTATCTAGCTCCGATTGTGTTTTTGCAGACATCATTAAGATCGTCCACCGCCAATCTACCTTTTAGTGAAAACCTGACCATCATCGAAAGCTCCACGCGCCCTCACGCGCCGCCCATAGAATCTGTGCATCAGATCACGCGCTCCACGCGCCGTCTGTCTTCTTCATGCGCCGTCACGCGCCGACATGCGCTAGATCTGCATCTGCTGACGTCAGCCCTAGGTGACGTCATCATTCTGCGTCATTGCTTACGTCATCACAGTCAGCTGCTTACATCAGCAAACGTCAGCTACTTACGTCATCTTGCTGACGTCATCCTAGTGAGCTAACGTGCGTTGACCGTTGACCGTTGACTGTTGACTTTGACCGTTGACTTTTTAGAGTTGACTTTTTACAGTCCAGGTGCTCCTTACCCAGTTTTTCGCTGAGATTTCATTTTTGCAGTCCGTTTTTGCAAATTTTGCTTCTAAATGAAGAATAAGGGCAGGTCTTCTTCTTGTTGCAATAATCATAACCGACAATCCAGCAAACGTTTTTGCAATTTTTGCAAACATTTTGGCCATAATATTGAGACTTACTATCAGCGCAACAAATCAGTTGTTTTCACTTCTGCTGCTACAGTTGCTAACACTGAGAGTGTCCAATCCATGGCTCCTGTTTCTGCACAGTCTCAGTCTTCTGGATCCACTTTCTTCATTTCCAGAGATGACCTTATAAATATCATCGCCAATGTCATTCGTATGGTTGGTAATGCATCTTATTCCTCTTCTCTCTCAGCTTTATTTGGTATGTCTCCTTCTTCTTGGCTTATGAATTCCGCTTGTTGCAATCACATGACACCTCACTCGTCCTTATTTTCTGACCTTAAACCTGCACCACACCCTCTTAATATTCGCACAGCAAATGGTTCCACAATATCTGGTCATAATATAGGTTCAGTTTCAACCTCCAATCTCTCGGTTCCTAGAGTCTTTAATGTTCCTGACCTTTCTTACAATTTATTTTCTGTGGGATAATTAGCTGAGTTGGGTTATCGCATTACCTTTGATTATTCTGGGTGCATTGTGCAGGATCCTAGGACGGGACAGGAGCTTGGGACTGGTCCTAGAGTTGGGCATATGTTTCCCGTGGACAACCTTCATCTTCCACTTGTTGCTCCTGTTTCTATTGCTGCAGCTGCTGTAGTTTCTTCCACTCCTTCCCTTGCACTTTGGCATGCTCGACTTGGTCACGCATCTTCCTCTCGAGTACAACAATTGGCTTCTAGAGGTTTGTTAGGTTCAGTGTCTACAGAAAATTTTGATTGTGTTTCATGTCAGTTAGGAAAACAACCAGCTTTGCCTTTCAATACTAGTGAATCCATATCCATTGATATCTTTGACCTTATTCATTCTGATGTTTGGGGGGCCTTCCTATGTCTCTAGTATTGGTGGGTCTAGATATTTTGTTGTCTTTGTTGATGATTACTCTCGCTATAGTTGGATTTTTAATATGAAACATCGTTCTGAATTATTGGAAGTATATTCTACTTTTGCAAAAATGGTTGAAACTCAGTTTTCCAAACGCATCAAAATTTTTCGATCTGATAATGCTCTTGAATACACTCAATATGCTTTCCAAGCTGTTTTGCATTCCTATGGCACTGTTCATCAACTAACTTGTCCAAGTACCTCTCAGCAAAATGGTAGAGCCGAACGAAAACTTCGTCATATTCTTGACACTGTTCGTGCTCTCCTTCTCTCTGCTAAAGTTCCTGCTCCTTTTTGGGGTGAAGCTGCTCTTCATGCCGTTCATACTATTAATCGTATTCCGAGTCCTGTTATCCAAAATCAAACTCCATATGAGTGCCTTTTTAGGTCACCTCCAGACTATCACCACCTTTGCTCCTTCGGTTCTGCTTGTTTCGTTCTTCTTCAACCATATGAGCATAACAAACTTGAGCCTCGGTCAAGGCTTTGTTGTTTTCTTGGCTATGGAGAAACTCAAAAGGGGTATAGGTGTTATGATCCTGTCTCTCATCATCTTCGTATCTCCCGTAACGTTATCTTTTGGGAACATCGCCTCTTTGTCGAGCTCTCTCATTTCAGTGCTTCTTTGTCTTCCTCCTCTGTCTTAGATCTTTTTCCAGATGAGGCATATATTCCTTCTGTAGCTGCACCTAATCCTCCTGTAGTTGCTCCTGATTCTGTTGCTGTAGACTTCTCTATCCAACCACCAGATATCACTGATCCCTTTCCTAGTTCACCCTTTAATGAACAGGTGGAAGATGAACAGGTTGAAGATGAGCTACCCAACCCCAATCCTGAGCTTGGGTCTCCTGCTCCTGCTCCGCCTGAAGATCTTGCACAAGACATTCCACCTCATCACTCAAGTCGGGTAAGATCTATTCTTGCACATTTACTTGACTATCATTGTTACACTGCTCTTGCTACACTACACGAGCCTCACACCTATCGTGAGGCTTCCACTGACCCTTTATGGCAGATTGCAATGAAAGAGGAACTTGATGCATTATTTAAAAACCATACTTGGGATTTGGTGACACTTCCTCTTGGGAAATCTATGGTTGGTTATAAGTGGATCTACAAGATTAAGACTCGCTCTGATGGGCCCATTGAGCGCTACAAAGCTCGTCTTGTTGCAAAAGGTTTTACATAAGAGTATGGGATTGATTATGAAGAGACCTTTGCTCCGGTTACTCGTATCTCATCTGTTCGTGCCCTCTTAGCTATTGCTGCTGCCAGTAAATGGGACCTTTTTCAGATGGATGTCAAAAATGCATTCCTTAATGGGGATTTAAGTGAAGAAGTGTATATGCAACCTCCTCCTAGTCTCTCTGTTGACTCAAACAAGGTTTGTCACCTTCGACGTGCACTTTATGGCCTTAAACAAGCTCCACGAGCTTGATTTGCCAAATTCAGCTTTACCATCTCTCACTTAGGTTTCATGGCCAGTCACTATAATTCTGCCTTATTTCTTCGTCGCACTGACAATGGCACTATTTTACTTATCTTATATGTGGATGATATGATCATAACTGGTGATGACCTCAGTGGCATTCAAGAACTCAAGACTTTTCTCAGTCAACAATTTGAGATGAAAGATCTTGGACATTTCAGCTACTTCTTGGGTCTTGAAATCACTCATTCTACAGATGGACTTTATATTACTCAAGCCAAGTATGCCTCTGAACTCTTATCTTGCGCTGGACTCACTGATAGCAAGACTGTTGACACTCCAGTCGAGCTTAATGCGTATCTGACTCCCTCAGGGGGGGAAACCATTGTCTAATCCCTCTCTTTACAGACGCTTGGTTGGCAGCTTGGTTTATCTCATTGTCACTCGTCCAGACATTTCCTATGCTATTCACCAGGTGAGCCAGTATCTGTCTGCTCCACGATCGACTCACTATGCTGCTGTTCTGCGCATTCTTCGATACCTAAAGGGCACTCTCTTCCATGGTCTTTTCTACTCTGCTCAGTCTCCTCTTACTCTCCGTGCATTTTCTGATGCTGATTGGGCAGGAGATCCCACTGATCGCAGGTCCACCACTGGTTATTGCTTTCTTCTTGGTTCTTCTCTGATTTCTTGGCGAAGCAAGAAACAAACTCATGTGGCCCACTCCAGTACTGAAGCAGAATATCGTGCCCTTGCTGATACCACATCTGAGCTCCGTTGGCTACGATGGCTTCTCAAAAACTTAGGTGTGTCTACATCCTCTGCTACTCCTCTTTATTGTGACAACCAGAGTGCTATTCATATTGCTCACAATGATGTTTTCCATGAACGGACTAAACACATTGAGATCGATTGTCATTTTATCCGTTTTCATCTTGTCCATGGTGCTCTCAAGCTGATCTCAGTCTCCTCTAAAGATTAACTTGCAGATATCTTCACCAAGTCACATCCTAAAGGACGCCTTCGTACTTTGGTTGACAACCTCAAGTTGGTCTCACATCCACCTTGAGTTTGAGGGGTCTGTTAACGTATATAGTGTTGTGGGCTTTAGGCCCAGTTAGATTACTTGTATAGCACACACACATACTTGTACTGCACACATATGCCTCCTATATAAAGGCACTTATGTACATTCTTTTAATCATAAAATACAATACTTCAATTCAGTATTTCTAACACATTCCATTATTTTCTGTCTATGCAGGACATTCTGTCACTTCTAATCCTTCATGAATTTTCTTTCACATATAGAATCATTGGGGGAGAACAGTTTATTTAATTGCAATTTGTTTAAACGATTTAATAAAAATTCTCACATCTGAGTAGTTTGGATATTTTTTTAACCCAATTTGTAGAAAAACTTATGGAAGGTAAAAAAGTGACTCAATTTACATGAATTTGGAATATGAATTATAAATTTCAATTGGAAACATCGAAAATTCAAATCTTATATAAAAAATAGGAACAAATACTTTAATAACTTGCAAGCTTAAGATGAGATCAATTGTCTCAATAAACTGCAAATTTGGGTCCTAAAAAAACACTAGTTTTTATGTTGGCATTTACCATTAAACACTTTTTTAGTTTTGAGTGCACGACGTGTGTCTATGTCACAATCACAAACACCAAACTTTTTTTTTTTTTTTTTTTTGAGAAACCACAAACACCAAACTATGCTATCACCTAACATGAGATTTTTAATGAATTATGCTTGGTCCGAGAGTTAAAATCTTCCTTAAAATAGTGGGAGGCCACAACTGGTGGGTCTGTCATATGTGTGTGTGTGAGTGAAAAATGTGTCTTCTTGGAAATGCCATTCTCATGGTCCCTTTTTCAAGCCATTCGTAAGCTCTACTAAAATTTAGAAATTGGAAGATTTTAATGGAGATCCACATGGTATAAGTTTTTTTTTTTTTTTTTTTTTTTTTTTTTTTTTTTTAAACCCTATCCTCATAGGCACAGCCTCTGCTTTTAGTTGCACAATGTGGGCTGCACTTCACAGCTCCCCCTTACTGAATTGTTTACATGCTTTGTCTACAGTCTACACTACACAAATATTATTTATACTTATTATGCAAAAGTATAATTGGGTTTTGTTTGCTCCTTGTTACAAAAGTATAATTATTATCATTGAAAGAAAAAAAAAAAACCAATTTAATTAGGTTGAAATGTTTTTTTTTTGTCTTTTTTATTTGGGGTGGGGAATGGGGTTTATGAAAGCTGGCCTTGGATTGTGTGAATTTGGAATTTTAGATTACGAAGGAGCTGTGTAGGTGTGTGTGTTACTGTTAATCCAACCTTGGATGTGTGTTAGATAAATATGGATTAAATAAAGTGATTATGAGATGTCCTTATTGCAATTTAATTATTTGTTTTTAATTAGGACAAAGTTTAGCTACAAAATTGGTTGTAATCTTAGGCTACAAACTCACTCAATAAAATAAATATTACTGCATATTTTAAAAATCTAACCGTTGAATTATATGTTCTTTACACTCTTAATACACATGACAATTTTTGTGTCAATCGGATATTATTTATTATGTAATCTATAATCTTATATTTTATGCATAATTTTAAATTACAAAAACTTGCAATTTAAAATTTTATTGATGACATAGCTATTGATCTTTAATTTTCTTGAAATTTTGCAAAAATGGAGATATAAAAAGAAAATGTAATCCAATGGTGGATTTGTCAAAATTCACATCCAATAAAAAGATATTAAGTGAGTTTGTAGCCTAAGGCTATAATCGATTTTGTAGCTAAACTTTGTCCTTTTAATTATCTTTTGCTTTGTTAGGTTTTTATTTTTTATTTTTTGGGCACGATATGTAGATCCTAAATGGTATATATAAGATGTATTAAAAGTATCTTCTGAAAAAGAAAAGATGTACGTAATTTCTACTAGAAACAAATAGACTAAATGACAATTATGTCCCTCAAAACTTGTGGTTGTTTTCATTCTGGTCCCTTAAGAGTTTGAGATTTTTTATATTGGTTCTTTAAGTTTGATTTTGTTTTCAAAATGGTCTTTTTGCCCATATCTATAATTGGTCGGGCTATTAAGTGCTAGTAAAATTACGTATTTTATTTATTTATTTATTATTATTATTTTTAGACTCTCTCTTAACAACAAATTAGTCATTGACATGAACAAAATGCTCATGTTGAAAACAAAATCAAACTTAGTAGATAAAATGAAAAATATTAATTTTAAAAAACTTTAATGAAAAATAAGTAAATAACTCTAAACTTTAAGAATCAAAAGTATAATTTAATTTAACAAATATAATATATATGATTATGTAGTTTAAAGTTTGGACATGAAACCTCTATGGAAAGCTTAGGAAATGGAACATGGTTATTTAGGTAATTGGGTAATACTAGTTCAGCGGTGCTTGACATTTTATAGAATTAAGTATAATCCCAAGCACAACTAATAAATCATCATCCTTATTTCCTTCTCTTTAACAATTTGAATTTATTAAGACCCTTATAGCTCAATTGACATCTTTTGATGTTTCTAATAGAGATACATTCAACTATTGATTTTTTTTTTTTTCCCTCTTCTTTTTAAACAATGTGAATTTTTCAAAAATTTTGGTAGAATAAAGTAAAACCATTGTTATACGATTCGGGGCATTAGTAATGGTAATAATTTTCTCTTATTGGACTCACATGAAAAATAATTTATATTTATTGTAATTCTAAATAATTACATGAATTTTTTTTTTTTTTTTCATTCATAAAAAATTGTGGGGATAAGAGTCCAAATTTGTATATTGGGTTTTGGGCCTTATCCAAGGACGTGGATATATCCGAGGAGGAGTAAATGATTGGGAGAGGCCTCAAAGTTGAGAATCACATAAGGAAAGGATGGAGGAATATAATCCGAGGAGTAGCTCATTCTCGAATACGATGAACATTTATCAAACTTGTATTTGGGCAATTTAGGTCACCTTCCAGGAAGTTCTAATGATAAGGATGAACCTCAAGCACGTACAAAGATGATAGGAGCTCAGAAATGTCTAAAAGAAAAGCTGCTACCACCTCATTAAATGCACTACAACAACTTTTCTGGCCGCATTTATGTGGAGAGGACCTCTGAACAGTGCAATATCAGTTACCACCCTTCACAAAGAGCTAAAGAAGATGTCTGATGGAACGTGCACTCAAGTGAAGACTTAAATGATTAACAAGTGTACGATCAGGATGGTCTGAAAGGAACTATATAATGTAAAAGACCTCCCATGAAAGGGGGATGAAAAAAGAAAAAGAAAAGAACGACTGGAGTATTAAAATCTGTATTGGCATTCAGTTCTACTAGTTTATTTTTATAACCCATCTTCTCGGACAAACAGTTCATTGAGTTTTTACGTATCTTTCTTACTTGTTCCTCTTTTAAATCCCTATCAACCTTTGTTAAATTCACAAAAGGCCTAATTTTTTCACCCGCTTTCTACAAATTTATTATATTGGGCTCATTGGGCCTATATCCCATATCTTTAGGACTTGGGCTACAAATTGTGACCCTACAATTGGCACCGTCTGTGGGAAGAGCTTATGTTATAGTGAAGGCAACGATCAACTATGGTAGAACTAGGTCCACAACAAGTAAAGTCGAGGGAATCCTAACATGGTGATCCTTTCCTTAACCTTGAACAGAGAGGCGACCGTGAAGGAAGCGTGCATACTACACATACTGACAGAAACCAACCTCGAGGGGGAAGCCATATCTCCTATGCGAGGAGCAATAGGGGCATGCAGCTAGAGATTGATCAGTTGAAGAGGGAATTGCGCCATGCAAAAAGGAGGCGAGCTTCCCTTGACAATGATGTTTCTTCTGATGACAAAAAAGACGTTAGTTACAGGCAGAGGTCTTGAACTCAGCCCAGTAAATCCTTCTCCTATGAAGAGGAACACCATAATGAGCGACGACTTAGAAGTCCGCCACATAGAGGTGTAGGAAACAATGCCATAAGTAGAGCCTTAAACCAAATCTCCAAGTCACCCTTCACGCGTAAGATTGAGGGGGCAAGACTTCCTCGATGTTTTCATCAGCCAACGTTCGCCATTTACAACGGATGAACAGATCCTGTTAAGCATGTGGGCCACTTCAACTAAAGAATGGCTATCCATTCTAAGGACGAGGCTTTGATGTGCAAAGTCTTTCCATTTAGTCTCGAACCCATCGCAATGAGATGGTTCAACGGTCTAAAGGCAGAGTCCATAAACTCCTTTCATAAGCTCACTCAAGCATTTGGCTTTCAGTTCGTGACTTGCAGGAGAGTTCCTTAGTCATTGGCTTCCCTCCTATCCTTGAGAATGCAAGAGGGGGAGAATCTTAAAACATACTCCGACAGATATTGGGAGATGTTCAATGAGATTGAAGGTGATTTCAATGACGTGGCCATCAGTACTTTTAAGCTCGGCCTTCTAGCCAAACACGGTTTAAGAAAATCCTTGACTAGTAAGCCCGTTACCAACGTGCGACAGCTCATGAATCAGATTGATAAGTATAAAAGAGTTGAAGAAGATCAGCTATAAGGGAAAGGAAAGGATAAGGCTTTCCCTCATGAGAGAAGGGATTTCAGGTTAGATCGGTATAGTAATAACAAAACCACGTAGGGATTTTGCTGGGTAATCAGGATCAGTAAACCTTCAAGTAGTCAATGCCGTGTTCCGAGAGCCGGTGCATCAAGTTCTGGAGAAGATCAATAATGAGCCATTCTTTAAATGACCAAATAAAATGGTGGAAAACCCTAAAAGGCGCAATCACAACCTATTTTGCCAATACCATCAAGATCATGGACATAACACAGAGGATTGTAGGAGTCTATGGGATCACCTAGACCAGCTTGTTCTTGAAGGTAAATTAAAATAACTTTTACACCATTCTAGTAGTCCGAGCAGCCAGGCAAGCTTAGAATCTCGTAGAGATGATTCCTCCAAACCCCCCCTGGGAACAATAAATGTCATTTTCGTTGCACCAGGAAGAACTGGATCCTGTCCGTCTAGGGTAATGTCCATCGCTTGGCTATCCGCAGAGGACGTTAACCAAGACATGAAGAGAAGTAAAATGGAAATTCAACTTGTTTTAGGCTTCTCGGATAAGGCTAAAATCGAAATCATACAACCCCACGATGATACTTTGGTGGTTACCCTCAAGATTGGGGGATATGATGTGAAGAAGGTTATGGTGGACCAAGGTAGTAGGGCTGAGATAATGTATCCTGACTTATACAAGGGGCTAAATTTAAAACCTGAGGACTTAACGTCTTACAGCTCTCCCTTAGTGAGTTGCGATGGGAAGGTCGTCATCCCAAAGGGCCAAATCCGACTACTTGTAGCTAGACCCTGGCTTTATACATTAGGGGCTGTTTTTTCTACTCTGCACCAGAAGGTTAATTATCCATCCGAAGGCCGAGTCAAGGAGATTTTGGGAGATCAATCTATGGCCAGACAGTGCTTAGTGGCTGCCATCCAGCATAAACCTGAAGCTAACTCCTCGACCTCTGCTGGAAAGGATTTATAGCAGTTAAAATCTCCGACATGGTCCATTGGTGATTTAGCCGAGATGGCGAAATGCGAAGATTTAGTAAAAGTTGTGATTAGCGATGATCCTGAGAAGTTCTTTCAGGTTGGGTCTCAGTTACCTATTCAAGAAAGTGAGGTGTTATTAAAATTTCTTAAGAGAAATGTAGATGTGTTTGCCTGGAATGCTTATGAAACCCTAGGGGTGGATCCAGAATTCATTTGTCACAATCTGAATGTCAATCCATTGGTCACCCCTAAGAAACAGCCTCTTCGGCGCCCATCCAAGAAGCACGCTGACGTAGTACGGGAGGAAGTAACAAAGCTCAAGCAAGCTGGAGCTATTAAAGAAGTGTTTTATCTTGAATGGTTAGCCAATACTGTGATGGTAAAGAAGAAGAACGGGAAATGGCAAGTATGTGTGGACTTCACAAGTCTGAATAAGACTTGCCCAAAAGATCCATTTCCTATGCCTAAAATAGATCAGCTGGTGGATGCAACGGTAGGTCATCCTCGAATGAGCTTCCTGGATGCTTTTCAAGCGTACCACCAAATACTGTTAGCCTTGGATGATCAAGAGAAGACTACTTTTGTCACTCTCGTGGGGAACTATCACTATAAGGTGATGCCATTTAGCTTGAAAAATGTGGGATCTACTTACCAAAGGATGATGACGAGGATGTTCGAGTCACAGTTGGGTAAAAGTATTGAAGTCTACATGGACGACACGGTAGTGAAAAGCAAAGTGATATTTGAGCATATAAGAGATCTCAGAAATATTTTTGAAGTTCTTAGGAAACACAAGTTGCATTTAAATGCTTCAAAGTGCTCGTTTAGTGTAGAATCGAGCAAATTTTTGGGCTATATGGTAACCCACAGGGGGATTGAGGTAAGTCCCAATCAAATTAAGACTACCAACAGTTTGCAACCACCTCGGAATCCCAAAGAGGTCCAAAAACTCACGGGAATGGCTGCTGCCCTATACCGATTTATCTCTCGATCGACAGATAGGTGCAGGCTCTTCTTCCAACTGATTAACAAATAGAAAGGGTTTGAATGGACTGAGGAGTGCGCCTTAACTTTCCAACAGCTTAAAGATTATCTATCTCGGCCACCTATTATGTCTAGTCTGAAATGGATAAGGTCCTCTTTGCCTATATTGCTGTGGCCCCTTACGCAATAAGTTTAATGTTGATACGAGTTGATCGTGGTGTACTGCGTCTAGTTTACTACATAAGCAAGTCGCTACATAAGGCTGAGATTCGATATCTACCATTGGAGAAAGCCATCCTGGCAGTGGTGCATGGTACAAAAAGTTGCCCTACTATTTCCAAGCACATTCAATTGTCATCCTCACTCAGCTTCCATTTAAAACTATACTAAGAAATACTGATTACACAAGAAGAATCGCCAAATGGGGCACGGTTCTGGGGGATTTTGACATCAAATACATGCCTCATACCTTCATCAAGGGCCAAGTCCTCACGGATTTGGTGGCTGAGTTCGTTGAACCCCCATTAAAAGAAGTACTGTCAACACATAATATGGATGAAAAATCGGTTGGCCTAATCTCCCAATGAAACCCCTTACCCTGGGAAGTGTACGTTGATAGAGTAGCAAATTAGAAAGGTTTCAGAGTGGGATTAGTGCCGGTATCCCCTAAGAAAATCACCATTGAAAAGACATTGAGGTTGGACTTCTTTGCTACAAATAATGAGGCTGAATATGAAGCTCTACTGATAGGAATGATTATGGTTCAGAAAATGGGTGAAAAAGTAATAGAAATGAAAAAATGCGACTAGTGCTAATGGTTTACACTAAACATACACCAACTAGGAGGCTTAATCCTCTGTCTAGCCTTTGGCCGTTCGCTCAATGGGGCTTAGACATTGTAGGCCCCTTCCCTAAGGTAGCAGGAAATAAGAGATACCTACTAGTCAACACAGACTACTTTACTAAGTGGATTGAGGCTGAGATGTGGATGCCAAAAAGTTTGTTTAGAAAAGTATTATCACCTAGTTTGGGGTCCCTCATATCCTCATCTCAAACAACGGCCTCCAGTTTGAAAGCAAATCTTTCAGAAAATATTGTTGTGAATTGGGAATTACAAATAGATATTCTACTCCCGCTTATCCCCAAAGGAATGGACAAGCAGAGGTTGTTAACAAGGTCATAGTAAATGGGTTAAAGAAGAGGCTAGATGATGCGAAGGGCAAATGGGTGGAAGAACTACCACATGTTCTCTGAACATATCGGACCACACCTCGTAGATCTACTAGAGAGACTCCTTTCTCAATGGCATATGGGGCAGAGACTGTTATCCCTTTAGAGATTGGCTTCCCAACCTTAAAAACTAGTTCATTCAGCCCGAGTAACAACAATGAGCTATTAGAGAAGAATCTAGACTTGATCGAAGAGAGAAGGGAAAATACAATGGTCCAACTAGCATATTACCAGCACAAGCTCAAACAGGGTTATGATGCTAACGTGAAACTGAGACTATTAACACCTAGTGATTTAGTGTTGAGGAAAGTTTTAGGCGCTGCAAAGAATCTAGCATGGGGAAAACTAGGGCCCAATTAGGAAGGGCTATATCGCATTATCTCAGAGGCTGGCATTGGGGCATACTTTCTAGAAGATTTAGATGAGCATGTAATACCACGCCCTTGGAATATAAACAATTTGAAGAGGTATTATTATTAATAAGTATGTCCTTGATCAATATGCTTATCTGTTACATAAAGGTTGTATATTTTCTACCATTACAATTTATATAAGTGTTTAAACTTAAATTCAGTCATGCCTGAAGTCTTTAGACTAGATGATATGAGTTGGTTAACACTCCATTACAGTTTATATAAGTGTTTAAACTTAAATTTAGTCATACCTGAAGTTCTCGGACCAAATGATATGAGTTGGTTAATACTCCATTACAATTTATTTAAGTGTTTAAACTTAAATTCAGTCATGCCTGAAGTCCTCGAACCAGATGATATGAGTTGGTTAATACTCCATTACAATTTATATTAGTGTTTAAACTTAAATTCAGTAATGCCTGAAGTCTTTAGACCAGACGATATGAGTTGGTTAACACTCCATTGCAATTTTTTTAAGAGTTTAAATAGATCCTAAGTCATGTTAGGTCTCTCGGACCACATACTTGGGTGAAATTTAATGTTGTCATTTTTTATAAGTGTTTAAACTTAAACTCAGTCATGCCTGAAGTCCTCGGACCAGATGATATGAGTTGGTTAATACTCCATTACAATTTATATTAGTGTTTAAACTTAAATTCAGTCATGTCTGAAGTCTTTAGACCAAATGATATGAGTTGGTTAACACTCCATTGCAATTTTTATAAGAGTTTAAATAGATCCTAAGTCATGTTAGGTCTCTCGGACCACATACTTGGGTGAAATTTAACGCTGTCATTTTTTATAAGTGTTTAAACTTAAACTCAGTCATGTCTGAAGTCCTCGGACCAAATGATATGAGTTGGTTAACACTCCATTGCAACTTTTATAAGTGTTTAAATTTTAACCCAATCATGCCTGAAGTACTCGGACCAGATGAAATGGGAAAGTTATTTCTAAATGACAAATTTTATAAATGTATAAGATTAAACCTTATCTTGCCTGAAGTCCTTGAACTAGATGATGTGAGGAGATTAACACCTTTTTACAAGAATTGGAAATTAGCATCCTTTCTCATCAAGCATCAAAATTGTTGATCGTGTAGATCAATTTGTGATACATGTAGTAAATCATTGATTCACAGCAATGGTTATAAACTAAAAAGCCTACTGAATGAAAATATTAGAGAGAAAAGAAAGAGAAAACGTCTTCAATAATCAAAAAAGGAGATACATTTTTTTTGATGGCAAATAGCTTTTACCAAAAAAAAAAAAAAAAAAAAGCAAGTACACCCTACAACTAAGCTTCAGGTGGAGGAGGATCTTTCTCAAAATCAGTAGCAAAGGAATGGATGCCCTTAGTTTGAGACTTAGTTGCTCCTTAGCCTGGGAGACCATCTCCTTAACCATAAGGGAATCCTCGGACAGCTTATCCATCACTGGAAGCTGAGCCTCCTTACACTCCTCAGCCCCTTTAGGGATGGGAGCCTGTAGGGGAAGGAGTTGCTCAAGAGGAGGGCCCACATCTGGGATCTCTCTAATATCAAATGGGAAGTGAATGTTCTCGGCCCTTCTCAGCTTAGAGTCTGCAAGGACTCCTACTCGGTCCATCGCCACGCCCTAGGACTCAACACAGTAACCCTTACAAACTATGGCCACCTCTTCTGTCAGTCGATTCTCCGTTTTTGTCACCCCACGATCGTAGGCTGCCGCCATCGCAGCCTCAACAAACTCCCTGGCCACTCAAGCTACATCCTTGACTTTTTGCAACTCGACCTTAAGATCTAGAACGGTCTGCTTTTCTATGGCCAGGTTTATCTCGGTCATGTGAAGCTATTGGTGCTGATCTTTAGCTTACTTCTCCGCATTTTTTAGACCTGCCATGGTGCTGTTGCGGGCTTTTGTTAAGGACATATTTTATGTAATTGGCTAATCCTTTAACAAAACGCACTTTACTTGTAATTTGGTAGATCTAAGATGTGTTTAATACTTGAAGAAACATGTTGTTCAAGTCTAGTATTAAAACCATGAAGATTGGACCAAGAAACAAGTGAAGAAAAGGAGTTCATTAAAACTGGACAGATAGCTCGACACCTATGGACAGATAGCCCGACAGTTTCTCAACACCTCTCAACAGCTAGCTATCTATCGAGATTCTTAAGTTTTTTCCTTATCGCAATCTTGACACCTCTTGGACACCTGGTGAATCAATCGAGAAAATTTCTGTCTCTTCAACACCTCCTCGATAGCTGTATCTGTCAAGCCTCATTAAACTTCGACACCTTCTCGACACCTGCTATCTATCGATATTATGGAAATCAGAATTTTCAAATCTAATTTTTGGGCCAGGCTTTTGTATTTGTGTAGGGTTTCTTTTCTCACAACCCTAGACCTATGCAAGACTTATTTTAGAGGCCGTCACATAAGAGAATACAAGGAGAACACAAGAAAAAGGTGACTGAAGCCTTATTCTCTCTGAAAGAAGCTACTGTGTCTTTACGCCTTAAGATTTTGTAACCAAGTGCTTCTTGATCTTCATTGTTGATGAAGTGAAGAACTTTGTAGCCAACATTCTTCTTTCTTAAGTTGGTGAGTGAGTCACGTACTAGGATTCGTGCAAAGGAGTTAGTCACGTACTAGGATCCGTGTAACATAAAAAAGGTGGCGTTCATATATTGAAGAGTTCAGAGGTTTTGAAGCAGTAGAAGGTTTCTACTGTGAGTTCATCTACGAGAATTGTAAATTCTAGGGACAGGTTTTGTACTAGATCTGAAACTTCTCTTTACTATAGTGGATTGCTTTTCAAGAAGGTTTCCCCCCAGGTTTTTTACTGTGAAACTGGTTGGTTTCATTGGTTTTCCTGGGTTATCATATTTTGTCTTGTTTACTTTTCCGCTGCATTCTTTATTGACATGATATTGATGTTTGTTTATTTTAACAAGTTTTATTCATAATAAATCTAATTAACAACTTGGATTTAAAACTTGTTAATTCTATCAACCGGGGTCTAAATTTTCTAACAGCTTTGATTGCCTCCTTCAGTTGCTCGGACAGCTTAGTCTGCTCTTGCACTAATGCTCCCAGTTGCTTTTCCACCTCCAGTCGAGATTGGGCCTCAGCCTTAGCCTTATCTTGGATGTTCGTAACCCATTCCTCAGCAACAAATACTTGCTGGGTAAACTGTATAGAAGTAACAGAGGGATTACAAACAGTACATGAGTAAATGAATTCGCATGATATCATTTTAAAAAAAAAAAAAATGCTGGCTTACTTACCATCGCAAGATTCCTCTTCAATGACATGAAGATGTCAGGCTGCCTAATACGCCTAACGCCCTCCATATCTCTAGGGAGTAGGAGGGGCTGCTCTAGAGCCTCAGCCAAGACGCCAGCATACCTCCTTTGGGACTCCCTAATGGTGGCATCCCAAGAGACAGGAGTGCCCTCCACCTCCAGCTGAGGTTCCCAGGTGCGCTGCGCTTGACGCACTTTAGCATCCCCTTAGCTTTCCACAGATGAGGCCCTTTTATCTTTGGGGTCCTTTGCCTTCTTTTACTGCTTGGCCCCTTTCTATGGCACTATCTCCCCTTCCTCAAGGACCTTGACTGGCCTCTTCTTCTTTAGATCCTAATTAGCCTTTAGTTTGAGGTCAGTTGGAGGCTGAGAGGGAGCAGGAGGGAGTTTGAGAATGGGCTGGGTCTTTGGAACCTCTTTCGACGTAGACCCTCCCTTATTTCTGTTGGCCATTAGACCTTTTAAACTAGTTCTCTACCTCAGATCCATGCCTTCTTCCTTCTCGTGACTGGAATCAGGTCGAGTAATTAATAATTTTGGTTGATGGACGGAAGAAAACCCTTCAGACGCAGTCTCCGAATTTGACAACTCCACAGGTTTCTCCAGTGCCCATCCCTCTCCTTCGAACTGGAATTGATCAATCTCGGCGTCTAGAGAGTGGCGGGATGAGGCCGACTCTTTTCTCAGAGCGATTACCGATTGAGGAGCAGGTTGAGGTGGCCATACGACTGGGGGAAGGTCTTTCCGAGCCAAGAAACCGGGCTTAGAAATGTCTATTCGAGCAAGCCTAGGACTACCTAATCTTATTACCTGGCGTACGTCCTGAAATGTGCATGACAGAGGCATGTAGTCTAAAATCAGATGAACAGCTTGCAATTGTTCATCCTCGCTTAGGAATATCTTTAACCTTAGCAGGTAGTTAAGTGCCAGAACGTTGACGTGACTAAGCCTTGGAGAAACGTGGTCTTTATCTGCAAAAGATTCGAAGAGGAAATTGCGGTTAGCAAAAATCATAATTGTTGTCTGAGGAGATGAGCGGCTTAAAATAAATAAAGGAGAGGCTAAGAAAACTAAGGTCCTTGCCAAAGGACCTATCCCTAGGGTACCCCACCTGGTGTTCCTTTCCTAACTGGGCAGTAAAGACCGTTATACCACTCCCCGGAGATGACCAGATAATCGTCCTTTAAGGCTTTGTTGGATTTGGGAAGGCAGGATATCAACCTCACCTCCTCGGATCGAAATTTAAGGTAATATCCTTCGACAAGTGAATGGCACTCGTCCATATAAACAACATCATGCCATGTAGGCTGAAGGTCCATCTAATCATTTAAGGCATCTATAGCCCCTAGGATTCTAAACATATTGGGAGCGCATTGGTGGGGGCATAATCTGTGGTTGAGCAGATAATCTCGGGTTATCCTACCCATGGGAAGTGTCATCCCTCCTTTTATAAAAGCGATCATGGGAATGACAACTTGGCCTATCTCTCTATTAGTCAATACTTGTTTTGGAGGGCAATACTCCAAACCCACTCCCTGTGGGATACGGTATTTGGTCCTAAAACCCTCCATCCCAGTTCGAGAATCCACTAAATGTTTGAATCTACCCATCTAGACAAACGAAGGAGACCAGAAGAGAGTTTTATTGAAAAGCGGAAAACAAGGGAATCAGCCGAGGAGAAAAAGAAAGTTTGAAGAAAAAGATACTTACGGAAATAATTAGGTATGCCAGATCCCACACCTCTAGAAAAGCCTTTAAATATTTTCTCTTAAGGGAAAATTAAGGGAGCTTAGAAGTTCAGTTTGTTTCGCGAGTTCGAATGCTGAAGTTATCTGGAGTAGTTGTGAATTTCAGAAGTAAAAGAAAAAATGAACCCCCTTTTAGGCTTTATATAGAGTAAGAAAATGAGTGGAAGTTATCTCGCCCAAACCCTAAGGAGAAATATTAGCCATTAGATTAATACCTCACCGTTAGATGTAAGGGACATAGCATCACTTGGAGCAATTAATGGTACTTCGCGGATTCCGAAATGTCAGTAGCAATGATGAAGCGCACAAAACTATACTCCCATGCGTGTAAACTCAAATATTTTGACATTCCTAGCCATAAATTTTAAGGCAAATCAAAACTCCACTTCTTTTCCTCGGATGCGAGGAAAAAACCAGAATTTTGAGGGGCTATTGTGGGAATAAGAATCCAATTTTGTATATTGGGTCTTGGGCCTTATTCGAGGAGGAGTAAATGATTGGGAGAAGTCCCACAGTTGAGAATCACATAAGGAAAGAATGGAGGAATATAATCCGAGGAGTAGCTCTTTCTCGGATACGATGAACATCGATCAAACTTGTATTTGGACAATTTAGGTGACCTTCCAGGAAGTTTCAATGATAAGGATGAACCTCAAGCATGTACAAAGGTGATAGGAGCTTAAAAATATTTAAAAGAAAAGCTGCTACCACCGCATTAAATGCACTGCAGCAACTTTTCTGACCGCATTTATGTGGAGAGGACTCCTGAACAGTGCAATCTCAGCTACCACCCTTCACAGAGAGCTAAAGAAGATGTCTGATGGGATGTGCACTCAAGTGAAGGCTTAGATGATTAACAAGTGTATGATCAGGATGGTCTGAAAGGAACTATATAATGTAAAAGACCTCCCATGAGAGGGGGATGAAAAAAAAAACAAAGAAAATAACGACTGGAGTATTAAAATCTGTATTGGCATTCAGTTCTGCTAGTTTATTTTTATAACCCATCTTCTCGGACAACCAGTTCATTGAGTTTTTACGTATCTTTCTTACTTGGTCCTCTTTTAAATCCCTATCAACCGTTATTGAATTTACAAAAGGCCTAGTTTTTTCACCCACTTTCTACAAATTTATTATATTGGGCTCATTAGGCCTATATCCCATATCTTTAGGACTTGGGCTACAAATTGTGACCCTGCAAAAATATACCCAAATATATATATATATATATTAGGCTATTTGAGAGCCTTTTTTTTTTTTTCTTTGGATAAAAGTAAGTACGTATTAAGAAAGAAAAGCTATACAAAAGCAAAGGGGCATATACCCTGGAGAACAAAAACTAGCACCTTCAAAAGCTTTCAAGTTGTATGAGAGACTACAAATGAAGAAGAGTTTTGGCATCAAAGGGAGGAATAAAAGGAAAAACAATTCTACGTAGGAATTAGGATTAACAAATATCTAGAGACATACCACAAGATCTTTGAAGCCATCTATTTTCCTAGGATGGCTTAAAACCTCGAAAAGTACTAAGCCTAGCACTAACATTAGTGATCATACATTCATTTCTAGCTCTAGCTTTGAAAATTCTTGAATTCTTCTCTTGCCAAATAGCATAGCCAGTTTTGGCTAACATACTCTAAATTCCATTTGTGAGCCTCAAATGGGAAATCATAAATTTATGCAAAAAAAATTAAGTGGGAAAACAACTTATTCTATATAAAAAAAAATGTCATTTGAGAAAAAGGCCTACATTAGTCAACTGTTTATCATCAATCCGTCTATTTGATTGTTAATTAAAGTTATTCAAAAGTTCTCAAAACTGTTACAATATAAATTATCCGACAGCCTAACAATATATTTTACTCAGACCCAAATTAATGGGAAATTGGGTATATTCTTGCTTGGATATAGTTGGATATCAATTTGAGTTGGCTCTGCTTGGTTTCGAATGAAAATTTTAGGTATCATAGGATGTAGAAAGCTACTTGGGTTGAGTTTGTACTGTGTTTTACTACCACCTAGAACCATCTCATTTCCTTTTTCTAAACCTGTACAATGGTCAATGGCCAAGACTACTAAATTCAGCTGTATCCCAGAAATTTATGCTGAAATTCCGTAACCATGATGTACATTTGCACAAGAAAAGCCAGGGTTAAAGGTGTTTTTTTTTTTTTTTTTTTTTTTTTTTTCAAGTGATTAATTTGAAAAAAAACCTCATCATGAATAGATATACCGAAGGTCATAAAGCCACCCAATTACATGAATTTGGGGTTCTAGAAGCAAATAGCATTAGCAACTTCATAACTTTCAAGAACTGCTATCAATGGGCTCAATAAATTGCAAATCCGGGGCCATAGAAGGTAGCAAGAATCCTAAGAAAAGCACTAGTTTTTACGTTGGCAACCTAAACAGATTCAGTCCACAGGATTTACCGCTAAACAACTACACTCATAAAGGTGTAAGCAATGAACAGGCAACTTAGAATAGTAAGAGACCATGTAACTCTTTTGTTAGTTATGAAGGCCACAAACAAATAGGAACTTGATGTGTAATCATGCTGAGATACTCGGCTGGCTGGTTGCTTTTATGGCAATTGGACTAAGTTCATGTGATGTTTGAGTGTGACAGGCCCAATTGAGTGGGAGCTGCGCCATAGCACTATATGTGCTATAGCTGACCTATTAAGAGAGTAATTAGAAAGATCCCTACTCCATCACAATGTGAGCCCTAATTAACCATTGCATAGTCCATTTAGTGCCCTTTTCAACCCAGAACTATGTTATGAAGTGAATGTTTGATGGAGTAGGTCTAGGAAAGCGGTCAAGTGTGAAAGTGTATAGGAAAGATTAGTTAGAACAAGCTATTCATTTTATGGCTCATAGCCCAGGCAACTATGATGAATCTATTGTTCACATAATCATTAGCATATTATATGGTATGGGATTAAGTATTACTTTGAGTTTTGAACTCATAAGGGATTAAAGAAACTTGAAGTAATGTACTATGTTAATCAAAAAAGAAAAAAGGAGTAATGTACTATGTTAGTTTATGTGGTAACTTAATATAATACTCCTAACCTATACCTTCTTGTCAGGTCATACATTTCATTTTTTGTATGAAGAGAGAATCGGATAAGAGATTGAGAGGAGCTAATTTTGACAGTAGTACACAATGTGGATGAGTGGGAGATGTTAGAAATTGGATTGGGTTTGACCCAACCTATAACCCATAACCCATGGCCCATGGATTATCCACATGAGTTTAAATTTAAAATTATTGATCTTGATATGAGTTGTCAAGATCAATGGTGGAGTAATTTAAACTTAGTGGTTAAATACTTTTAAGGAACACCCATGACCCATCTGATAGTGGGTGGATGTATACTGATATTTAAATACGCTAATAGCAGTTAGATAACTAATCACTAATAGTGAATATTGTAAGAACAAATAACATACGTATAATTTTGTAAGTGCTCTCTACCTTGTCTATCTCTCTATATGCCATGTGTTCATGCTTTACATCATTATTTTTCACCCTAACAATATCAGATTACTAGTAGTTGGTACTATATCACAGTCAATATAGTATGGTATTTGTAATAATGCTCTCTCTCATATGTAAAAGGATTTTAACCCATAGGATTCAATTCATAATAAACGTGATTTACCATCATCTATGACTCTTGTCTCCATATACGGGTCGGTAACTTGTGCAATGTGCAAGAAGGTTTAATATAAGATAATTGTTTTTACTCTTTTTTTTTTTTCTTTTACATAAATATGAAATTTCATAATTATAGTAGTTATTTATAGACATCTATATATATAATAATAGGTAAAGTAGAGAGAAAATCCAATTAGATTTCAATTGGATTCTCAATTTTGCGCCACTTGTCCCAACCAAAACTCAGAAAAAAAAAAAAAATCTAATTAGATTATAAATTTGACTCCAATTTTGTGTCATGTATCTTATCGAAATTTTCTAATTTTTGTGCCCAAATAAATGATGCATTAACATTTAACACAGAAGCCAAGAAAACCACAATGATAATACTCATTGGCCTAAGCAAGAACATCTCACCTGCACACTTTTATGGGTGATCTCAATAGAGTCTGGAGCTTTTTGAATCCCACAACCAGAATCAAGGAGTCCAACGAGAAAGGCTATAAAAGCAAAGCATCATCTCCTCCTAATTTCATATGGTCAGCCTATGTTTCCTCCTCTATCAACTTCTACCAACTAGATCCACACATTACCCTCTCCTCCTCCTTACGGATTTCTCAGGGCAAGACTGGGTTCAACACAATGTTCAATCCCACTTTTCCTTCCTTCACACTCTCATACATTAGCGCTTCATTGGCGCCTTCAAGAAGATTCCAAGCTCAATGATCAGTTTTTATTTTTTAATGTCCTTTTATATATTTTAATTAATAAAATGAAATATTCTCTTTTTTCTTCACTGTAGCATCACTTAAATAATAAAATGCAATATTCTTTTTTTTTTTATTCATTGTTTTATCTAATGCTATCCTATGTATGATAAACCAAAAAAAAAAAAAAAAAAAAGACCAATAGCATTACTTAAATAATAAAATGCAATATATATTTTTCATTGTTTGATTTAATTCTATCATCCATGTGATAAACCCCAAAAAAACAAAAACAAAAAAAAATTAGCTAATAGCATCATTACAATTAACCAGTCCTATGCGGTAGCACGGGGTAACATACTAGTTTATTATAATTGTGTGTGTTTATGTAATTATATAGTCTACTATTTAAAAAAAAAAAAAAATGATGTACCAAGATTCTAATAGGTGTTTAAAATATAAAATAAAATTTAAATTCAATTTTAAAATATATATTAGAATAATAGCATGTAAAATTGTGAGTTCCAATTAGCTAAATAGGTAAAATCTTAAATAGTCTGATAGTTGAATAAGAGATCTATGTTTCAATCTTCACCTACACAAAAACTAATTAGTGTAAAAAAAGCAAAAAATAACATAGAAAATTCTTATGTGGCACAATATAATACATCTAACTCATTAAAGAAAAAATTCAAAACCTGCCCAACCAAACCCAATTGCCATACCTAATACACAATAACTTAATTTCATTAATAGTTTTACCACAAGACCATCTCAGGCCAAAGCTAAGAAAATATCACAAAAACGCATGGGCAAGGAAGGAAAAAGCTCAACGTTGACATATTACGTAGATTTTGGAGCAAACAACGGTTCCATGACTTCCATCCAGTACAATGATGTTGCCCAGCTGAATCTCTAAAAGAGAGGAAAGGAAAAAGCAAATATAGTAATGCTAACAACACATAATAAGATTTTTTTTTTTTTTTTGGGTGCACACAACAGTTCCATCTAGTACAATGATACTGCCTACCTAAATCTCTAAAAGAAAGGAAAGGAAAAAGATAGTAATGCTAACAACACATACCAAGATTTATTTGTTTGGGTAACTTCTAGCCTGTTTGAATTTAACATCAAGATCCCCTCCCAGTCAATTATCTTCCTATTTGGTGTTGAACTGCATAGTGAAGATAAATAAACCAATTATACTTCCTTGTGATCACAATTTGCCCAATAATAACTCCAATTATGAAACCACAACCATATCCGATCATGACTACTTTCCAATCAAATTCATATAGCAACTTTGAGTCTTGATTAATCTCTTTAAGCATTAAAGGAGGGTGCAATGAATCCTTGAAATTTCCACATTTCTTTGGCAAAGGATTTCCACACAATCCAGGATTACCACCATAAAAATTTTCTTGAAAGGTATCAAATTGATTCCCATGCAGAATAGGCCCTATTAGATGATTGTTAGAGACATTGAAAAATGCAAGGAAGGTGAGCTGTGTTAGTTGTGGAGGGATCTCTCCACACAACTTGTTTTGAGACAGGTCCAATGCTTCTAGTGATGTCAACTTCTCCAAGGATGAGGGGATAGAACCCGTGAGTAAGTTGTTGGAAAGGTTGAGCAACTGGATTTCTTTCAAATTCCCCATGAGTTCTGGAATTTCTCCTTCAAATTTATTGCTTGAAAGATCGATGGCTATGAAAATATATGAGATTCTCTCGTATGCAAGCTCTCTGCCTTTGTTTGTGAATGTCATTGAGTAAGTGTATTGAGATGTAAATGAATATCCAGGAAGATCGAAACCCATGTTTGCTTGCATATACATTTGACCATGCTTACCAATGATTTGCATGGCTTTCCAAATTTGGAAGTACTCAAATGGTAACTTACCAGTGATACTGTTGTAAGAAAAGTCAACGATACGCAAGTTTGGAAATACAAAATTACTTTCGGGTTTCCCTATTGCACCTTGGAGTTGATTATTTCCGAGAACGAGAGTTTCCAACATAGTACAATTCACCAATGATCTTGGTATCCACCCCTGTAATTGATTTTGACTAAAATCAATTATTTTCAATTTGCTCCCCTTCTTGCATATTTGAGGAATGTTGCCGTGAAAGTTGTTCCTTCTTAGATTGAGAATTGATAAGGAAAAACTGAGGTTTCCCAAACAGTCTGGAAGCATGCCACTCAAGTTGTTATATGACAAGTCAAGGGCAACAAGAGAACTTAGATTGCAAATCATTTGTGGGATTTCTCCGGTTAGTGTGTTATTTGAGACTGAGTAAGTAATGATGGAAGGTGGTGGGATAGGAAGTGATCCCTGCAGCTTGTTATTACTAAGATCCAAATGTCGTAGATTGGTCCATGGTAGAAAAACAAGAAGTTGGTAGAAACCTGTTAGAAAATTGTAAGACAGATCTAGACTCAAAAGAGTTTTTTCACTTGAGTTCCACATCCAATTTGGTATTAGGCCACTAATTTTGTTATTTGAAAGATCCAAAACCTCCAATTCATCTTGGTTTTTTAGAAAATCTGGGAACTCATCTAAGTCACAAGATTCCAGTCCTAGTATCCAAAATTTTGGAAAAGTTATGTTGTTACTAGGCTTTGTCAGCAATGAAATATGGTTGGAAGATAGTTGGAGCTTATGGAGGTTGTGGAGTTTAAAAAATTTGTCAAATTCAACTATACCACCAAAGTAATTAGAATCCAGATAGAGAGTTTCAAGATTCATAAGCCTATATATCCATGATGGTATTGAACCATGCAAGCCATTCCTTCCAAGTAGCAAATCAGCTAGTTGGGTAAGGTTTGCTAGCCAATATGGAATATGGCCCGTTAAATTACAAGAGCCAAGGTTTAAATATGTAAGTTCGGTAAGGTTTCGAATAAAAAATGGGATGCTATTATTCAAATTGAGGTTCGCTAGGCCCAACTGATTGAGTTTAGTTTGCTTACCGATCCAATCCAAAGGACCGCGGTTGAAATTGTTATATGAAAGGTCCAAATTGGTGAGCTCGGTAAGATTACCAAGTGAGGATGGTACTGGTCCAGAGAAGTTGCAATGACTAACATCAATATCATGTAACAACTTGAGGTCACCAATTGAATCTGGTAGCTCGCCATAAAATCTCGTACCCGCAAGCATCAAGTTTTTAAGGGGGCTGCTTCTGTTAAATTCTGGAACATATCCAGTGAGATCTGCATTGAACCGCACACTGAGGTTCTCTAGATTTGGTAGTTGCAAAATCCCTGTCGGGAACTCACCATGCAAACCACACTCTCTAAGTACAAGAGTAGTTAAAGAAGTAAGGTTTGCCATGTTATTGGGCACTGTCGAAGATATATCAACCTGAGTAAGATATAACTCCTCCATGTTTGGAAACTTCTCAACCAGGCTTTGTAAGCCAGGGTTTTGGAGCTTCAATGAATTGAGTTCGAGATTAAGATAAACCAACTTAGAAAGCTGTAAAATTTCGGCTGGGATTTGGCCTGCAAAGCCTGATCCAGAGAGGTCCAAATAAGTTAGATTCGAAAGCTGCCTAATACCAACAGGGATTCGAGAGAGATTAAAGTCATTGAAGGAGAGATCCAGCCTCTGGAGATTAACAAGACGGAAAAGGCTACTACTGGAGTTGATAGAACCATAGAGACAACTACTGCTGAGATTAAGGCTGATCACATGACCGGTGTCCTTATCGCAACCAACACCATCCCATTAGCAGCAGTCATCACTTTCAAGCTTCCACGAAGAAACCTTCGGGTAAGAAGAAGTTGCATAAGATGCAGACCGATTGATGATAAAGCTTTCCTTGAATTGCAGCAAGACGAAGCTCTCATCATCATGGCATAATGGTTGCACGAAAGAAGAGCTAGCAAACATAAGATTATACAACGAAAGTAGAGCAAGAAAGTGCATGAGCATGAACAGAGAAATTGATAAACCCATAATGTTGTACTGAATTTTGTTATGCACTCTTAGAATTTAAGCACACTTGGAGACTGGAAAGTAAAGATGGAACATTATTTTAATCAGAAATGTGCTTATCGTGAGAGACCCGCAATTGCAATGTTTTCTTACTATCATCATTGTAGTTAAAAAAATGAATATGTTCTATAATTTGAAGTCACAATAGTTGAGACCACCTTGACTATATGGAATTAGGTAGAGATGAACGGATATAACTTATTTAATGGATATAATAATGTATCAATAATGACTCTTAAAAAAAGAGTGTCAATAATGACTCTAGCAAATACTATGTGCTTATCGTGAGAGACCCGCCATTGCAATGTTTTCTAATTATCATCATTGTAGTTAAAAAAAATGAATATGTTCTATAATTTCAAGTCACAATAGTTGAGACGACCTTGACTATATGGAATTAGGTAGAGATGAACGGATATAACTTATTTAACGGATATAATAATGTATCAATAATGACTCTAGCAAATACTATGTGCTTATCGTGAGAGACCCGCAATTGCAATGTTTTCTTACTATCATCATTGTAGTTAAAAAAATGAATGAGTTCTATAATTTCAAGTCACAATAGTTGAGACGACCTTGACTATATGGAATTAGGTAGAGATGAACAGATACAACTTTTTTAACGGATATAATAATGTATCAATAATGACTAGCAAATACTATAGTATTAGATTAGAATTATGCGGATAAGAAAACTAACTTTTCTCTCTAATGCTAGTCAATTTGGAGCCACTAAGTCAAGTTAATGATGTGTTGAAGACCCACATTATTTAGGTTTACCCGATTTTAATATTTATCATATGATGTATAATTTTTTAATAATAAATAGGATGCCACATCATTTAAAATATGCTGTGTTATTATTCCGTTAGACACATAAGCAAACAAACTAACAAAAGTTAACAGAGGGACTAATAGCACTCATATTTAAAACTTCAGAAACCAATAATGCTCACTTGAAACTTTAGGGACCAAAAGCGCTTAACATGTAAAATTTAGAAACTAACATTGTAGTTTTGCCTTTAAAAATGTGTACTTAAAAGCTAAAAATACTAAAAAATAATTTATAAGCTAATCTCAAACACAAACATTCAATGCCATGTCAATAACAACTCTAGCTAATACTATATTAGATTAGAATAATGTGGAAAAGAAAACTCACTTTTCTCTTTGTTGCTAGTCGATTTGGAGTCAACTCAGTCAAGTTAATGGTGTAACATCACGTAGACTAATGTTAATTCCCTTTTATAATACTTTTTGGTTTTTTGCTACATGTATTATTGCCTTCCCATATTAATGCCACCTATTATAATGCAAAGGATAAAAATTTTAAGAACCATTCTTTTTAATCATATTGTGTTTATTTTATTATTATTTTTTTTTTTTAAAAAGTATATATATTTGGTTTCCAATAAAATTCTTACAAATAATTGTATTGAATTTAACTATAGAAAAAAAAAATACAATTTATACTTTATTAGTCAATACAATCATGTATTTGAATTTAATTTAAATAAAATTCTAATAAATAATTTAATTGAATTTAGCTATACCAAATTTTTTTTTTACAATTTATACTTTCTTAGTCAATGCAATCATGTATTTGAATTTAATTATTAAAAAACTGTTGAGAGTGTTTTTCATCACCTACATGATGTTAAGGGAGTCAAGACCGAGACTCGACTTTAGGCTTGGAATATGGCCCAAAGGCTATCGGTGAAGTGTGAAAGACCCATTTTGCTTAAAGTCTAGGTTGCATCCAACAAAGATTATAATAAGACCCCAACAATACCCCCTGCAAAGATAATCTAGCACAAAGGATGGCCCACCACAACAAGTGCTTAAATAATAGTCTAGCAGTAAGCAAGAGAAACGTCCAACAATAGATGCTTGGAAAATTAGTAAATGTATTTGCATAGTAAAAATTATGTATTTCCTCCATAGTCAATTAATATAAAAGTGGACTCATTATAATAAGTACACAAGAGAAAAAATGGTCTCGCAGTGAGTATGACAGACCTCCAGCAGTAGATGCTGACAGATTAATAAATGTTGTTTGTTTTTAGACCCCTTAAAACATAACCAGATTAACCTAGTTAATTAGCCAAGTGATTACTTAGTCAAATTAAACAGATCTAGGTTAACACAAACATATCATATTAATGTAAAGTGCGGAAAATAAAAAACACAAAGATATGATGACCCAGGAAAACCAAAACAGTAAAAAACCTGGGGAGGATTTAACCTAGCTATCCTCAAGGTAAATTAAATCCACTATGAAAAAATTGAAGTTTACACAATAGCGACTTAGACCATTAACATCCTATTGCTACCTCGAGTAGAAGACTTACTACTACGACCACGTGACAGCTCTGAGTCCACGGACTACTTCTTTCTTAGATTCCCAGCAAATACAAGCACTCTCGCTTGTGTATCTTTAAACTCTTAAATCTGCAACTAAATGATCACCAAGTTCTTGACATAATCTTGAATCTTGGAAATCCTAAGTATATGTGAAGGCAAATACCTTTAGATCTCACAAAAGATTCACACACACAGCATAAAGAGCCACCCTAAAATGTGGCTAGGGTTTTCCCTTTTATACTTAAAGTAAAGCATAAAACTCTACACGTCAAATAAGCTTGGGCTGAGTTGGAAATTCTGCAAAAAAATCAATCTGCACAACTTTCGATTGGTCGAATCTAATTCTAGCCAAGCAGATTTACACAGTAAATCCTGCAGCAACTTGATTCCAACTTTACATAAAAAAATAAAAAAAATAAAAAAAAATAAAAAAAAAAAAAAAAAACATATACTTTGAGCAAGTCTAAACAAGACTAAAACGTTTTGATCATGATTTGCCAACATTACAAAATGAAATTCTAATACATTAGTTCCTAATTCCTTAGAATCTAACAAACCCCCCTTGGCAATTCGTGACAAAACACAAACTTGACAAAATGCTCAAAGTTACATAAAAACAGTCCATTACAAAAACATCGCCCAACAAAACAAATCCAACCTAACTACTATCTATCAATTGCAAGTGTAAACGATAGCACGACTGAATCAACCTGTATATTTTCTGAAACATTCAACAAACGCATAAACGCATGTGTGGAAAATACAAGTAAAACAAAATAACTTCTTGATTTCACATAACACAAAATAAAGACATATATCATGAAAAACTCATAAATATAAATCAATACACAATGTGAAACAAGAAATATATATAATCAATGTATCTCCCCTTATCATGGACAACCCAAACAAAATACATCATGAGCCAAAAAAATGTAAATACATAATGAAGCACCTAGATACAATCTAAAAGCTCCACAACTCTAAAACAAAAACAAAAAAACAAAAAAACAAAAAAACAAAAAAACAAAAAAAAACAAAAAACAAAAAAATCTCCCCCTAACTACAAAAACTCATCTACAAATGTACCCCCCCCCCCCCCTTTTTATGACGAAATGCCAAAGGGTAATCAAAATCCATCATCAAAAGGAGGTGGTGGTGGCAACCGTCTCAAGTGCTCCAAATCTGCTCGCAAGGCATAAAACTCATCAACCATGTCCACCAAAAGCTGACCATGAGCCGCCTGAATAGTCATGACAGTCTCCAATATACGTCGAATGTCTAAATCATCCAAAGCAGAAGGTGGAGGAATAGCAGCAGCAGTATCAGTAACAGGATCAACAGACTCCTTAGTCATAGTATCACCTATAAAAGAAGGAGGAGGAGGTGCGACACCAGAAGACTCAACCCTAGGGCGTTTAGAGCTTGCTTTCAACTGAGTACCCCTCTGCCTAAGAAAGGTAGCACCGATGGGAGCAATAATATAAACAGGCTTAGAAGCTGGAAACGCATCTAATCCTAGATGTAAAAGAATCCAATGAATAAAAATGGGGAAGAAAAGAGCATGAGTAGTAGAACTACTCCTATGAACCTCAATCAAAGAACGAATAAAAAGATGAGGAAAGCTCATAGGAGTATCAGTAACAAGGGCATACAAAAACGCACAACACTCCAAATGAATGATGTACATATGAGAGATAGGCCACAAAGAATGACAAGCAATCCGAAAGAAAAGATAGTGAATCTCAGTGAGCTCAGCAGTAGTGATCCAAGGATCGGAACTCTACTGGATAGAAGACCTAGTGATGTAAGACATGATGTCGTCTAGGGGAGGAGACACATCATAAGGGTAGACAGGATGTTGGACAAATGGCACCTCAAGAGCATCAGACACTACTGAAGGAGTAATGGTGTACTCATCACCCCGTATCCAACTTCTCACAAGAGTATTGGAATCATAGATGTGGACCGAGAGGTTTGAGGATCAATGTAGCCGGAGGAGGATGATCAACATCCAACAAAGGTAACCAGCCCCGACGGTCAAAGTTACACCTAATCTCAGGGTCAAGCTCATCTAACATAACCTTTCTCTCAACTCAAATGTTCATCTTAAGGTTAAGCTTCTCATAGGTTTCCTGATGTTTCTCACTCAGAAATCTACCACTATCAAAGGTAGGAGCAAAGGGTGAGGGGGCGAACCTATTAGCTCTAGTCTTCCTAGTTATGACGCTAAAGATAAAAGGACATTCACAAAAGAGATAGAGAGAGGAAAAAAGAAAAACCAATGGGAGACTACAAGTTAGCACTAGAAAAGAAAAAGAAAAAAAAAAAAGAAACAACAATTCTATATGATGCATGAACAATATCAACACATGATGCATGCTCTAATGTAATGAGAATAAGTTCAATTTAACTTTAAATTCACAAAATTGGCTTGAGCATAGAGTTTATACCAAAAAGGCCAAAATTTTGAAAACCTACTTTCAAAAATTCAACAAATTGACCAAATTGATCATTACACAAGAGAGATAACACATTATAATGATCAATTGAATCAATCTAATAAGCCAATTTCATCAAATTAAGTCCAATTGAACAAAATCCCCAATTCGAGTAGTTTCAAGCCCTAGAAATTCAAAATTTTCCCAAATCATCAAATTGATTAAATTAATGTACAAAGATCAGTTTTATATTGTCCCACAACAAAAACCCATTGATCAATTTCAAAAGAAAAGGCTTGAATCAACAAAAAACCCAAATTCCCTTAGGTTCAAAAATATCCCCAAATGCATGACAAAAATGCATGAAAACTAAAAATAAATGAAAAAGGAGGATCAATAAGATCTTACCAGCCTTAGATGAGAAAAACCTTGCAAAAAATTCGAAGGAAAACAACAAAAAATTGCTTTGACTCCTTGATCGATCAAAGAGAAAGAGAATAGCTTTTGAAAAAGTTGAAAAAGTGATGAACACGTGAAAAGTTAAAAGTTTTTAAAAGACTCTCCATACGATTTTCGATTGATCGAAAATTAGGTTCAATCGGTCGAAAATGCTTCTATTGATCCAACATCAATCGAGCACCGATCAAAACAGACATAAGCTGACCAAAATTTTAATCGCATTTTCGATCAATCGAAAAATAGGTACAATCGATCGAAAATCTGGAAAACACAATTTTTTTGAAAACAAAGCAATGTTTTGCAACAACTCCTCAAAGCATTGAATTTTATGAATAAAATACATGAGTATGAGATGAAATGCTTTTCAAAAACACTTGTTTTGAACCCAGTTTTTCCAAATTTAAGATTTTCAATCAATTCACCTTAAATTCTCAAACAACAAACATGTTTTGCATAAAATTCAAAGAATTTCCAAACTTGGTTGGCCAAACCAAAATCACACACAATAACATGTACAAAGTTTAGTAAAGAGTAACTTGTGTAGTGTGTGCAACTAGCAAAAGCTTGAGATACATGTGCGGTAATATATGAACAGTGATCAATCACAATCTCTACAAAATTTATCACATAGAGTTTGAAAGAGGCTATCACCTAAAGAGTTATATCATATAACTCCTACATCTTCTAGAATAAAAGTTTGCAATCATGTAAGTTTCTTGATTTGCCACATGTACACACCAATTTTACTTAATCAGAAACTTATTAAAAATAGATGGGATAATATACACACCAATTTTATTAGATTTTGAATTTATTATAGCCTAATAATGTGCACACCAATCTTAGCATTTAACCGAGGCTATACCTTATGTTCCTTTTATGCATCTGCTACACTTTCTCAAGCACAAATTCTTGCGATATGTACTAAAGTATTTATGATTAGCTAGTAAATAGTGGTGAGATGGTAATTTATGCCTTTCTCAATAAATTCAAATTTGACAATCATAGGCATGTGATTTGAAGGTCAAGATCATGTGATCAAAAACTATAAACATCTTCTCACACAACATGCACTACAAAGCTCAAACTAGTAAAGTGCAATAAATAAGCTCCTCAAAGTTAAACAAAGTACATAAACATGTTATGTAAAAATAAATTGGCCAATCTTGATTTCAAATCCAAGAAAAATAATGCAAAACACATTTTGCTTCCATTTTCCATTTATTTTTTATTTTTTATTTTTAGTATTAAAAAAAAAATCCTAAAATGAAATGCATGAATGTTATGCAATGCAAATCTTAGAAAAACAAATAAAATAATACAACAAAGTACAATGGTCACAAAGAATAGAGTAAAGAAGCACAAGGACCATGTCAGAAAAACTCAATTAGATCGAGCATTTTGCGTCCAAAACTTTTTAAATGCAATTCTTCCACTGGAGTTATTCTTCACATTAGAATTCTAAGCAACTCTAGGATTGGAATAAAGGTTTAGAGCCTTTACCAATTCACCAATAAGTATTATAAGATCTTGTGCTTGAGGCACAAGTACTTTTGGTTTGTTTGCTCGCTTAGCAGCTTGCAACTTGAAACAGTTTGGACAAATGTGCCCAGACTTTCCACAAAAATGACAAACCCATGCAGGCTTAACTTGCAACTTGCCCTTAGGAGGATCAGGAGCCTTAGGTTTAGACTCTTGAAGATTAACTATAATCTTCCTAGGAGGTGTAACTTCTACAGATTTAGTAGCCTCACTCACAGAGGGTTTGACAACCTCACTCATAGACGGCTCAGTAGAAGGAACAAAAATTGTGGAATGGGGTTTAGGCACAAAGATGCTTTCTACAAAACCTAAGCCAGTTAGAGGGAGGCTTTTGAACACTCAGCATGTGATCAAGTTTAGAGCTTGCAGACCTATTAGATTGTTCTCTAGCAACAGATAATTCAAGTTCCAAATTCTTAACTTTATCATGTAAAAGCATGTTCTCAGTCTTTACATTATTCAACAATTCATTAGCATCAAACAGTTTCACAAGCAAATTTTTCTTTTCAAGTTCAAGAGATGCAATTTTCTTTAAGCCTAAATTAACACTCATAGCATCCTTTGCAGCAACTTTGCAAAATTTATTGTAGGCTTCTTGTAATCTACATCCTTAGAGAGTTCCCCATTAGAAGGGTTCTCTTCAACATCAATACTTTCATGAACTACAGCAGTAGCAATGAAAGCAATGAAATTTTCATCCTCATCACTACCAAACTCATTGTCAAAAACTTCATCATCACTAAGGGTTATAGCCATAGCCTTACCCTATGGGGTTTAGGCACAAAGATGCTTTCTACAAAACCTAAGCCAGTTAGAGGGAGGCTTTTGAACACTCAGCATGTGATCAAGTTTAGAGCTTGCAGACCTATTAGATTGTTCTCTAGCAACAGATAATTCAAGTTCCAAATTCTTAACTTTATCATGTAAAAGCATATTCTCAGTCTTCACATTATTTAACAATTCATTAGCATCAAACAGTTTCACAAGCAAATTTTTCTTTTCAAGTTCAAGAGATGCAATTTTCTTTAAGCCTAAATTAACACTCATAGCATCCTTTGCAGCAACTTTGCAAAATTTATTGTAGGCTTCTTGTAAATCTACATCCTTAGAGAGTTCCCCATTAGAAGGGTTCTCTTCAACATCAATACTTTCATCAACTACAGCAGTAGCAATGAAGACCTATTAGATTGTTCTCTAGCAACAGATAATTCAAGTTCCAAATTCTTAACTTTATCATGTAAAAGCATATTCTCAGTCTTCACATTATTCAACAATTCATTAGCATCAAACAGTTTCACAAGCAAATTTTTCTTTTCAAGTTCAAGAGATGCAATTTTCTTTAAGCCTAAATTAACACTCATAGCATCCTTTGCAGCAACTTTGCAAAATTTATTGTAGGCTTCTTGTAAATCTACATCCTTAGAGAGTTCCCCATTAGAAGGGTTCTCTTCAACATCAATATTTTCATCAACTACAGCAGTAGCAATGAAAGCAATGAAATTTTCATCCTCATCACTACCAAACTTATTGTCAAAAACTTCATTATCACTAAGGGTTATAGCCATAACCTTACCCTTAGACCTCAAAAATTTAGGACATTCAAATTTCACATGGCTATACTCTTGACACCCAAAACATTGTTGACCCATAGAATTATTAGAAGGTTGACCTAATTTTTCTTTAGGTTTATTAGTGTTATTAACCTTAGTGGGATCATTCCTCCTAAAATTTCTAGGTTCAACCGTGTTTTTACCTCTTGCCCTTCTGTTATTGTTACTAAGAAAATTTCTAAAGTTCTTGGCAAGGTTAGCAATCTCTGTAGCAGAGAGCTCATCATCAAATCCACTTACATCAACATCATCAACAGACTTAAAAGCCATTGATTTGGATTTGCTAATCTTAGGTAGGTCCAACTCATAGGATTAAAGAGATCTTACAAGTTTATCAACGGGGATAGATTCCACATCCTTGTTTTCAGTGATGAAAGTCACTTTGGGTCTAAAATCTTCAGTCAAAGATTTAAGAATCTTCCTAACAATTTTAGGTAGATTATAGATTTCACCTAGATTATAAGCAGAATTAACAATATCATTAAGTTTAGCATAAAATTCATCAAAAGATTCATCATTAGACATCCTAATGCTTTCAAATCTAGTTGTTAATTGCTGCAGCTTATTAATTTTAACTACCTTTGTGTCTTCATGCATAGTTTGTAGGATATTCCAAGCAATATGAGTAACCTCAACATTAAAGATTCTCTTAAATTCTTCCATAGAAACAACGTTAATGATAGCATTCATAATTTTGCTATTAAAAGCGGCTGCTTCTTTCTAAGAAGTTTGCCACTCACTCACAGGAGTAGTGGGCTTCTCCCATCCGTATTCAACGGAGTTTTAAACTCTCTCATCAATAGATTTCGGAAATGCTTTCATCCTTACTTTCCAATAAGTATAATTATTCCCATCAAAGTGAGGTGGAATAACAAGAGAGTGTCCGTGTTCCATGACAACCGGGGTCAAGGATCAGCTCTTAGATCAAAGAATCTATAACAAGAGAGCTACCCGCTCTGATACCATTTATTTGTTTTTAGACCCTTTAAAACACAACTAGATTAACCTAGTTAATTAGCTAAGTGATTACTTAGTCAAATTAAGTAGATCTAGGTTAACACAAACATATCATATCAATGTAAAGTGTGGAAAATAAAGAACACAAAGATATGATGACTTAGAAAAACCAAACTGGTAAAAAACCTAGGAAGGATTTAACCTAACTATCTTCAAGGTAAACTGAATCCACTATGAAAGAATTGAAATTTACACAATAGCGACTTAGACCACTAACATCCTATTGCTACCTCGAGTAGGAAACTTACTACCACAACCACGTAACAGCTCCAAGTCCATGGACTACTTCTTTCTTGAATTTCCAACAAATACAAGCACTCTTGCTTATGTATCTTTAAGCTCTTGAATTTGCAATTGAATGATCACCAAGTTCTTGACATAATCTTGAATCTTGGAAACCCTAAGTACATGTGAAGGCAAACACCTCTAGATCTCACAAAAGATTTACACTCATAGCATAAAGAGCCACCCTAAAATGTGGCTAGGGTTTTCCCTTTTATACTTAAAGCAAAACATAAAACCTTACACATCAAACGAGCTTGGGCTAAGTTGAAAATTCTGCAGAAAAATCAATCTGCACGACTTTCGATCGGTCGAGTCTAATTCTTAATCGATTGAGCCAGGCAGATTTACACAATAAATCCTACAGCAACTCGATTCTAACTTTACATAAAAAAATAAAAATAAATAAAATACTTTGAGCAAGTCTAAACAAGACTAAAACATTTTGATCATGGTTTGTCAACATTATAAAATGAAGTTCTAATACATTAGTTCCTAATTCCTTAGAACCTAACAAGTGTGTTTACATGATAAAAACCATATGTCTTCCTTATTATTATTAAGTCAACATAAGGGAACACTTTCATAGCATCCAAGATGATAGGTAAAGAATGTATTGACCTCTTGTAATAAATTAACCAAGTAATTTAGCGAAGTGAATTAATTAAGTTAACTAACATGCAATATGCATAGTAGCACAAACAAATCACCAACTAAGTTAATATGCAATAAAAAATAAAGTTGACACAGTGATTTATATTCAAATGGGGAAAACTTACACAACAAAAATTCCACTGGGTGATTTTAAGGTCACCACTCCTAAGAATCTATTATTATCACAATAAGCGGTTACAAATAAAGGAATCCCAGTACCTTATACCAACCTACAGTTGAATCCTTACTCCAATACCCAATTGGACTTATTCTATAGTGACAATCTCTCCTTTTAATGCATGTTTCCCAGTACGTGACTAACCAATCGATGCGTGGATCCCAATACACAACTTACACACAAACTTGAGAAGGATGTTGGCTGCAAAGTTTTTCAGTTCATCAACACAATGAATATCACGAAACTCCTTGGTTACAAAACCCTACAATGTACAAACATAGCAACTTCTTGAAGAGAAAGATAAACCAGGGCATAGGTCTTCAGTTCATAATATGCTTATGAAAAACTTTTGCATTGAGTTGCATCAGCTATGAGGGCCCTTAAAACAATCCTTGTATATGTTTAGGGTTGTGAGAAAAGAATGCCTAAACATCTATACATGGATTGGATGAAAATCAGAACTGAAAATCTGATTTTCTTAAATCTCGATAGATACCCTATCTATCAAGCAGTTGTCGAGCATCAGGCATAAACAGCTTTTTAAAGCTTGATAGATACTAGCTGTCAAGTTTTGAAATCCAGCACTTCTTCACTTGATTCTTGAACAGACTTACATGGCTTGAACACTTGGACTTGAACTCTTGTTCCTTCAAGTATTAAACACATCCTAGATCTACCCAATTACAAGTAAAGTGCATTTTGTCTAAGGATTAGCCAATTCTATATTGACATATGTTCCTAACATGATTCACATATGTCCTAACAATCTCCCCCTTTGGCAATCCGTGACAAAACCACAACAAATAAATGAACATATGAGAGAAGTCATAAATCACTCAACTCATACTCACTTGTTAAATACAATAAAATCTATCCTAACATAAACTCTTGAAAAACTTTGCAAGAAGAGAGTTTATGGCAAGTAGACTTTGACAACCTGTATTTCTGAAATATTTTAAACAAAACTCATCAAGGCATCTTAGTGTGAAACAAAAATAAAAAATTGCATACAAAATATAAGAAGCATGTGCATAAAGAGAGAAAATAAACAACACATGTAAAGATAGGTGAAAGAACTGCAATAACAACCCCATCATATATAAATAACATCATAAGTACAAGGTTTGCTATCACAAATTAAGAACAATGTATCTATAAAAGAAGACAAGAAAAAAAAATACAAAAGTCCTCACTACATCTCTCAAAAAAAAATCAACACTCCCCCTATCGCAAAAATGTCTTATGCTAACTCTCCCCTAAAATACATGACTACTCTCATCCCAAAACTACTTCCCATTTTTGTCACAAATGAAAAAGTGTAAGTAACTCAAGTAGATATCTCATCGGTACTGGGTGAGCTAGCATCCTCATCCTCATCATCATCATCGTCATTGGAGTCACCATCATCATCCTCATCCTCAGATGCCTCTAGAGAAGAAGAGGGAGACTATACGAAACCACCAAGGCAAGCCTGCCATCGAGCAATGTAGTCGACACGGGTGTTCACTTAATACAACTCAATAGTAAGTGTTTCAAGGCAAGCATCCATGAGCTCAAGCTGAGCCATGATCGCCTCGAGGGTCACACCACTCGCCAATGAAGAAGGAGCGGATGTGAAAAGAGCGAAAGAAGCTAGAGGAGTCGCTGTCTCTGTCCATGGCCACTTCAATCGAAGCTAAGCTTCGCTCCATCTGACGGTTGTAGCATCTATAGCACACATAACCAAAAAATAAGGAGACTCGAGATATGAGATTGAAAAATATAGAAGAATCCGTGTGATAGCCAAAAGAAAAATGAGCTTATCACAGATCGTCGTATTCCTATATACATCTATAAAGGAAAGAATGAAATAAGAAGGAAAATCTATGGTAAGCCTCTCAAGGAAGGATAACAAAAATCAAGCATGAGGCTCTATGATAAAGTTATAGTGAGACAATTGATGGAGAATGAATATTATCACCATGTTAAGGAATCTTAAACCTTTTGCAAAGCCCGAGCAAGGGGTGTTTTCACGGTCGCCCCAAGATAAAGGTGTCTCACAAAAAAAAGACGAGAGTTCGTCTTTGGACACAGCCCTCAGACGATCGCAACTAGGGTAGTCAGGATGCGCTGCCTTAAGAACATGTAGCATCTCAGATACAATATCCGGAGTGACTATAATGCACATACCTTGAACGCGAGTGATAAAATAAGGTACAGAATAGTCAAATATGTGTATATTGGAGTAAAAATCCTATATGGTCACGGAGGGACAAATGACCAGGATGCCACACAGTGACTCCCAACCCCTACTGTAGATGATACTTGGAAGGTCAATATTGGAAAAGTCTGATAGAACGACTTAGCGTTCCGAATGAATGCCTTGTCGTGAGAAGTTCTCCGAAAAGTCCTTACAGGCTTTATCATCATGGAACCGAATGTAAGATGGAGTAGAATCAGAGGGGGAAGAAGAAGAAGAAGCCTGGGAACGAATAGGGTTCCGGGATAGAATAGATTTGCGTTTAGATGCCATAAAGCAAACTAACACAAGAAAGAGAGAGAGGGAGAGAGAGACACACACAAGAAAGCACCAAACAGTTTAGTATCAAATGATAGAAACAAAATTGGTACGTATGTATGAAAAATGCATGAACATGTGACATGCAACAATAAAAACATCATAGGCTCAACCCAATACAATCCTACCAGCACACATCATTTCAACATAATAATCATACATCTAAAATGCATGAATCATAGTTAAAATGCACATGTGATGCAATGCATGATGATTTAAAATCATTTAAACAAAAACCTATCCCAAAATTTTCACAAAAACCCTATTAAACTTGAAAACCCCCAAAAAACTTTTCAAAAACCCGAAACTTAGGTCAGAAAATATAAAATGCATGATAGAATAGAGAAAAAGGATCATACTAGATGAAGAAAACTTGATTTAGGCCGACGATTGAGTGGGGTAAGTGAAGAGGTTTAGTTTGAGGTGTTGGGGAGAGAGAGGAGAGAGTTTCTAATGAAGGAAATCGGAGAAAATGAGAAAAGAATCGCGCTAACCCTTTTTATAAAAATCTCAGTTTCTCGATAGATTAAGAGCTGTCAAGAATTAAAATGGCTAGAAGGAGCTATCGAGCAGCTATCGAACAGCTAACGAGAGGTATCCACAGCAAATGACTTCAATGGATTGAGAAGCTATCAAGCATCTATCGAGGAAGCTCTCAAGCATACAGAAACTTCCTCGATGGATCGAAAATTTGTCAAGAAGCTATCGAGAATGATTCTTAAAAACCTCGATGGATCGAAAATACGATAACAGCTATCGAGGAAGGAAGCTCAAGAGGCTTAATAAATAGCCTAGCTGTCGAAAGGTATTAAGAAGCTGTTGAGATTGCTTAAAAATAGTTTTTCAAAGAAAAGAAAAATACAAACATGAATGCAATCAACCATGCTACTCAACCAAAGATCCAAACAATATTTTAATCTCTTAAAAACATCTCTCATTAAGAAAAAAATGTCAAGCATTTATATCCAAAATACACACACACACACATATTAAACAAGTCTAACTAATTTTATTTTACAAAACTAGTCAAGACAGTTTAGTGAGTACACATTAACATATGTATTCCTTGTGATAGCTAAATCACATTGTACCTGCACATGTATCAAGAGTAGTAAAAAATATTGCATGTTGTGTGTGAAAACATCGCAAGATTGCATACGTATCTACATGTTATGACGATTTGAGATATAAAAAAATCACTTTAACTCACACGCAATCATAACGGCTTGATGGGGACTATCACATTCGAGGTACATCCTATAACTTCCACATCTCCTAGACGACACGCTTACAATTATATATAAAGCATTTCTATTTTTTGCTTTTATTTTTCTTTGCATATTTTTCTTTTGTTAAGCATATCATGCATAAACATATAAGAGAGAGAAAAGAAATGCCCAATGATGTTAAGCTTTTGACATTGCACTTTTGCTATATGCTGAAACATACAAATGTCATTTCATAATTGCCAAGAAACAATGGTGAGATGGTTATATATGTCTTTCTTTTAGAATTTTCTAGTCATTCTCGTAAAAAAGAATGATACGAGTGTTAAGTACAAGAGATTACTTAATCTTACTCATCACAAACACAAGCCACAATGCTCACTTGCTTAGTTGTGCATAGAGATGCTCATCTAAGCTAAAAATGATACAAAGTTTAAAAAATTTATTTCAATAGTCATCCAAGGTACACAAGTACCAATGTACACAAAACACACATTGTTTTTGTATTTTTTTATTTTTCAATTTTTTTTATTTTTATGAAAAACAAAAAATAAAATAAAACAAAACAAAACAAAATTGAAAATAATTAAACAAAAACATGTTAAACAAAGCAAAACATAAACTAAACTGACTCAAAACAAGAAAGCAAAACAAACAAGTAATGCAACCTCAAAAACAAGAAAGGGAAAGAAAGAAAAAGTGACTAAATCACATGGAGTCTTTTTCCTTCCACACCTTGGAAGAACCTTTCCATGTAGCAAACCCTTGATCCGACAGTGAGGGGGAAGAATTGAAACCATTCATGTTTGAAAGAAACATGAGGGCTTTGAGCAGATCTCCAAGAGGAGCAAAAGAGAATGGAAACTGATTCTAGTTTCTCGATGAGATCATACTATTGCTCTGTTGAGTGGCTAACCACTTATAGCAATTAGGTTAAGTATGTCCAGCTGCTCCATAGTGATGACAAAGATGCTGCTTCTTCTATTTAGGCTTTTAAGTGTTTCCCTTCTTAGCCCTAGGGTTTTAGTCTCTTTCTTATCCAGCTTAGGGGGTGCTTCTAAAATATATTTACCCTTGTCTATGTTCTCACTAGCTAAATCAGTTTTAACATCATTGTTCTCAGATTCAACATTATTCGTAGGAGAAACAAACACAGTAGTACTAGTAGAAGCAATACTAGGAGAAGAGAAATCATACCCTAAATCGGTTTGATCTGAAGCAGATTTCTAAAGACTAAGCATCTCGTCAAGCTTTGCACTTGAAGTCCTCTCCAACTGAGCTCTGACTTGAAACAACTCTGCCTCAAGCTTCTTGGTCTTTTCAGCCAAGAAATTATTCTTAAATCACAGTGCTCCAATGGTCTGATTAGCTTTAGCAAACTTTATGAAAAACTCTTCTTAATCAAGTTCCAAATCACTCAAATTTTTGGTGGCCAGCCTATATAATTTCTCATACTTCTCAGAAACCTTGTACAGTTTTTCATAGGCTGTATCGATGTCATCTTATTCATCTATCTTCTCAAATTTAAAATCCACCAAGTCCTCTTCATCATCCACATCTTCAGCAATCCTCTCAGTAGGATTTACGGTGGCAGTGAAGGCATTAAGATTTCATCATCCCCATTGTCAGAATCATCCTTAGGCTCGATGTCGCTCAAAGTAGCAGTAAATGCCTTACTTTTCCCGATAGTCTTGAGATATGTAAGGCACTCTTGTTTCATGTGACTGAAGTCTTGATACCTAAAGCATTTTGGTCTTGAGGGAACAATGTACTAACTGCCACCCCTAGCATCCTTCTTTCCTTTGTCTTGGTTCTTGAACTGAGACGAGCTAAACTGCTTGCAGTCTTTGTCAAATCCTTTGGCATTGGCATTCTTCATAAACTTTTTGAATTGCTGGGTGATATAGGATTTCATCTTAGAATCTTCATCATCTGAAGACTCATCAGTGTCACTGCTCTTAGCCTTTAATGTCATGCTCTTGTCCTTACTTGATTTCTCAATCCTTGTCAAACCTAACTTATAGGTTTACAGATTGCCAACCAGCTCTGTCAAAGGAATTTTGTCAATATCCTTTGATTCCTCAATCGCGATAATCTTAGCATGAAATCTCTCAAGTAAAGATCTGAGCACCTTTCTAACAATCTTAGGTTCGAGAATGGTTTCTCCAAAATTAAAGGCTGAGTACGCTATGTCCTTGAGCTTGGTATAGAACTCATCAAATGACTTATCTTCCTCCATCTTAATCTCTTCAAAGCTTGTGGTAAGCCTCTGAAGTTTTGAATCCTTAACAGCCTTAATTCCTTCATAAGTTGTTTGGAGGATGGTCTACGTTCTCTTTGCAGTTTTAATAGAGGATATTTTCTTAAACTCCTCATTCGTGACTGCACTAAATAACGCATTCAATTCCCTACTGTTAAAATTTGTCGTCTTGATCTTCGCATCATCCTAATCAGCCGGCTCTTCTTTTGGCTTGGTCCAGTCTATCTCCACAATTTGCCACACTTTCTCATCTAATGACTACAAGAAAACTCTCATGTGTACTTTCCAGTATGGGAAATTAGTGCCATCAAATAAAAAATGTATAATAAGAGACTATCCTCTATCTATGATAAACAGGGGTCAATGAATCACACAACAAAGATTAACTCTAATCAGAGTGTGCCTGCTCTAATACCATTTGGTAAGCCAAGAATGTATTGACCCCTTGTAATAAATTAACCAATTAATTTAGCCAAGTGAATTAATTAAATTAACTAACATGCAATGCGTGTGGTAACATAAACAAATTACCAACTAAGTTAGTATGCAACGAAAAATAAAGTTGACATGGTGATTTGTTTTCGAATGGGGAAAACCTACATGGCAAAAGCTCCACCGGGGGACTTTAAGGTCACCACTTTCGAGAATTCACTATTATCACAATAAGCAATTACAAATAAAGGAATCTCAGTACCTTTGAACCCTTACCCCAATACCCAATTGGACTTGTTTTGTAGTGACAATCTCTCCATTTGATGCATGGCTCCCTGTACGTGACTGACCAATCGATGCGCGGATCTTAGTATGTAACTTACACACCAACTTGAGAAGGATATTGGTTGCAAAATTCTTCAGTTTATCAACACGATGAATATCACAAAACTCCTTGGTTACAAAACCCTACGGTGTACAAACACAGCAGCTTCTTAAAGAGAAAGATGAATTAAGGCATATGTTTCTGGTTCACAATATGCTTGTGAAAAACTTTTGCATTAAGCTGCATCAACTGTGACAGCCCTTAAAACAATCCTTATATATGTTTAGGGTTATGAGAAAAGAAAGCTCATATATTTATACACAGATTGGATGAAAATCAGAACTGAAAATCTGATTTTCTTAAATCTCGATAGATACCCTATCTATCGAGCAACTGTCGAGCATCGAGCTTAAACAGCCTTTTAAACCTCGATAAATACTAGCTGTCGAGCTTTAAAATCCAACACTTCTTCACTTGATTCTTGGACAGACTTGCATGGTTTTAATACTTGAACTCTTGTTCCTTAAAGCATTAATCACATCCTAAATCTACCAAATTACAAGTAAAATGCATTTTGTCAAAGGATTAGCCAATTCTAGATTGACATGTGTTCCTAACATGATTCACATATGTCCTAACACAAGACATTATGGCTTTCATCATAATAACAATAAATAAGGATTAAAGACTTCATAATTACAAGTAAAAAAGGAAAATTAGGATGGAATGAAGGGAGAGAAAGAGATTTCAACTCATTGCAGCAAATGTTGAACTAAGATTTTGGAATATATATATATATATATATAAATATGTAGGGCATGAATGGGGTAGTGTAGTTTATTTTGAGTGAGCGGGCATTTAAGCTTATGATGGTGTGATGGAGTTAATGCTGAGGCTAAGGCTTTAATAGGTAAAGGGTTGTTTGTGAGTGATTAGGAAGCATTTATGGGTTGTGAATATGCAGAAAAAGAAAGGGAGTGTTTGAGGCTATGTGAGTGTGGGCTAAGGGGAATGATTTATGAGCTTGGGGAAAGTTGAACCACAAGTAAAGTGACAAGAAAATCAAAAATTTCAGAGGGGTTGGTGTCTTGTGGGCTGGTATGCTTAGGCTTTTATAGGGGAGTTTGAGAGAGCATTAATTAGCAAAAGTCCAAAACGTAGGACTAATTCAAGGGCAAAATAACTAATATAATTATCATAGGATTTGGCCTAAAATGAGAGATTTGCTTTTGTTGCTGTTTTGCTTTTTTGAGCAATGTCACAAATGGGTAAAAATTAGCATAATCTTGCATTAAATGCTAAGAATTCTAAGATTGTTCTTAGCCAATGAGATTAAGGCAGATATTAAAGAGGAATCCTAGTGTTACAACTAAGATTTGGACCCCATGAAGTAGGATTCAACACCCCAAGCCAAGTGTCAAAGTTTAAGTCCACTTTAGAGGGTTTTGCTAGAGATCCCTTTATGTCCTCTAAACCACATGTTTCCAAATTTTCTCCTTTAGGATTCATGGGCTTGATTCATGAACCAATTATATACATTTTTAGTAACAAAATAAACTATTTGGTTAAGAATTTCATGAGCTTGGAGATCTCGGTTGTGGCTTCCTTGAGTTATGACCAAAACTTGAGGAAGAAGGGTATTTATTGCCCGTTAACCTTTAGTGTTAGCCTCTGGTATTGTTCATGTCAAAGTTGGCAGTGGGACAAGTGGCCAGCTCCTAATTTGGTTTGGGAGCTTGGTTGCTTTTTGAGGTGACCTCCAACAAAATGCAAAACTGAATGGAGTTCTCCAACAGGGTCAGTTTGTACACATGGGCTGTTTTGGCTGAGATTTCATGTTGGGCTTGGCTATGAGGGTTGAGTATTTTGGTGGGCCTCCGACTTGGTAATTCTCTCCACTTGGGCCTATCCTTTTGCTTTCTCATTGTGAGCCCTACAAAATGGACAAAGCTACCATATATTGTCATGCATTTTTATTCCATATGGGTTTTAGTTGTTAGTAGAAATAAAATGAATCTATAAGCTTTAATAATTATTTATGATAGGTTTTGGGTATTAATTTCCACGGGCTTTAAATAACAACTTGGATAGTTTCTCATAATTTTTGCTATGGATTATTTTTGTAAATGATATTTTCTTTGGGGCTTTTAAATAATGACCTCCAATATTTCTTGAGAATAATATTTACCATGAGTTTTAAATGAAGGCAATATCTATGGGTTTCAAATAAAATATGGTAACAGCCACTAGAGTGGAATAATGTGATATTTTTATGGTTTTTTTTTTTATCATAATATGCTTGTAAGGTGAATAATTGTCATGAGTTTTGGAAATGAATATTATGAATGTTGTAATGTAAGATAGATAGTGAACATGAATTTATAATATGATATGAAATAAATAAATGTCATGGGTCTAAGATAAATAATCATAACTTTCCATGGGCTTTTATAAGATGATTGTCATGGGTTTTAAGAATAGATAATTGCCATAAATTCTATGAGCTTGTAATATTATAGTAATAGGTTTAAGAATCTAAAGTATTGTTCATTATTGGACTTTTAAGTGAAATAATTATGATATAGTATTTTGCTAAGTATTAATAACATTGGACTTTTGATAAAATAGTGTCGAGTAGTTAGCTTGGGCTTTTAATATTGCCAACATAAATTGGGTTTTTGATATCACCAATGAGAATTAGGCTTTAATATTGCCAATGTGAATTGGGCTTTAAATATTGTCAGCGAGAACTGGGTTTTTGATATTGCCAATGAGAATTAGGTTTTGATATTGCCAATGAGAATTGGACTTTAAGTATTGTCAATGAGAATTGGATTTTAAATATTGTCAGGGAGAACTAAGCTTTGATATTGCCAATGAGAATTGGGTTTTGATATTGTCAATGAGAATTGGGCTTTGGATAAATAAATTGCCATGGGTTTAAACCATGGGCTTTGCTTATGGAATTTGAATTCTATTGATAAAATTGTCATGGGTTTGAACCATGGGCTTTGATTATGGATTTGAATTTCATTGATAAAATTGTTTTGCCATGGACTTGAATCATGGGTTTTTCAAATATTGTCAAGCATAAGTATTCTTAGGCTTTAAATAGAATGAGATGTATGCATTGGGCTCTTAGGGCCAATCTTGGGCTTAGCTAAAGCTAATAAAATTGGATAAGATATGCGTTTTTTGGGCTTTTTGTGATAGTTTATATCATGACCCAATTTGGATAATAAGATATGAAATATTTGTGGTTAACATAATAATATGTGATAGGTCACAATCTGAATGACCCCTTGTGATTAACCCTAATTAATTAATTTAGCCAAGTAATTAATTAATCAATTAATCATGCAATTTTATGGAAGCACAAACAAATCACCAATAACTAAATATGCAGCGGAAAATAAATAACACGGTGATTTGTTTACGAATGGGGAAAACCCTAACGGTAAAAACCCCACCGGGTGATTTTCAGGTCACCACTCCCGAAACTCCACTATTATCAAATCAAGCGGTTACAAGTAAAGGAATCCCAAGTACCTTACCAACCTACAGTTGAACCCTTACCCCAATACCCAATTGGACTTGATCTGTAGTGACAGTCTCCACCTTTGATGCACGGCTCCCAAGTACGTGACTAACCAATGCGCGGATCCAAGTACGCGACTTCAGAACACCAACTGAGAAAGAATGGTTGGCTGCAAAGTTCTTCAGTTCATCCTTTATGATGAATGGCAAGAAGATGCTTGATTACAAAACCCTATGGTGCAAATACACAGCAACTTCTTGATGGAAGATGAACTAGGTCAAGAACTTCGTCTGTTGATCACAATTTGCTTGAACAGAGATTGCTCAATGCTAAAGCCACTTGTGTCACCCTTGACGGCTCTTAAAATAATCCTTTTATATGTTTAGGGTTAGAAAAAGAGAAGGCCCAAAAACATATTCACGGATCCCAAGAAAATCAGATTGGAAATCTGACTTTTTAAATCTCGACAGATAGCAGGTGTCGAGGTAACTATCGAGCAGGTGTCGAGCTTTAAAAACCTTGCACTTCAGCTTGCTTTTTCTTAGACAAACTTGATGACTTCAACACTTGACCTTGAAACATTGTTTCTTGAAGTATTAAAAACACCTAGAACTACCCAATTACAAGTAGAGTGCGTTTTGTCAAAGGATTAGCCAATATACATAACTAAGTGACATATGTTCTTAATCAAGTTAAAACATATATGTCCTAACAATCTCCCCTTTTGGCAATCCGTGACAAAACCACAACAAACAAATAAGCATATGAGAGAAGTCATAAATCACTCAACTCATATTCACTTGTTGAATACAATAAAATCTATCCTAACACAAACTCTTGAAAAACTTTGCAAGAAGAGAGCTTATGATAAGTAGACTTTGACAACATGTATTTCTGAAACACTTTAAACAAAACTCATCAAGGCATCTTGTGTGAAACAGAAATAAATAGATTGCATACAAGAATAAAGAACATGTATATAAAGATAGAAAAGAAACAACACATGAAGAGGAAGGTGAAAGAAACATACATCCACATATAAAAAATATAAGTACAATGTATGTAAAATGGTCAAAGGACCTCATATACAAGATCAATGTGTCTAAGAGATAAGAAAAGAAAAAAATACATCTATAGCCTCACTACATCCCTCAAAAATGACAACACTTCCCCTATCAAAAATGTCCTATACTAACTCTCCCCCTAAGATGACTACTCTCATAGCCCAAAACTACTCCCCCTTTTTGTCACGGGTGACAAAAGGTAGAGTATCATGTAGACATCTCATCGGCAGAGCTAGCATCCCTATCATCATCATCATCCTCATCATCCTCAGAATCTGAAGCTGCTGGAGTAGGTGGTGAAGGAGTAGCCTCTGGAGCAAACCCACCCATGATCGCCTGCTGTCGTGCAATACGACCCACACGAACATTCACCTGATACAACTCAGTAGAGAGTGTATCAAGACAAGTGTCCATGCGTTGCAGCTGCGCCATGATATCTCCAAGGGATACATCGCTCGAAGAAGAAAAGGGAACAGATGTAGATGGAGCTGATCTGGATGGAGCCAAATGGGAGGGAGGAGTGGCACCTGGCTGTCTTAACCTGAACTGCGCCTCACTACATTTTACGATAGCGGCATCTATGGCAGATATGTGTGTGAATTGGTCGGACACAGGAAAGGGAACGAAAAAATGGCGTAGAATCTGCGTGATAGCAAAAGGAAAGATGAGCTTATCACGGGACGCCGAATCAAGATATACCTCTATGATAGACCGAATGAAGTGAGAAGGAAGTCTATGGTAAGGTGCTCTAACAAAGATAGCAAAAATCGAGCACGAGGTTTTGTGATAGAGTTATAGTGAGAAAGAGGATGGAGAACAAAAGTCATCACTATGTTAATGAATCTAGGACCTTTAGCAAAAGGCCTACATGATGTGAACTGATGCTCACCCCAATCAGCAGGGCGCTCACAAAAAGCGAAAATGAGCTCATCTTTGGACACAGTCCTCAGATGCTCACAAGAGGGGTAATCAGGAAACTCTATCCTAGGTACCCGAAGCACCTCTGCAACTAACTGCGGTGTGACAGGAATGCGCGTATCTCGAATGCGAGTGACAAAGTGAGGTACTGAAAGATCAATGCCGTGCATGTTGGAGTAGAACTCCTATATCAGCACGAGAGGGCAAGTGACCGGGATGTCACACAGTGACCCCTATCCCCTACTGTGAATGACAGAGGGAAGGTCAATATCGGCGAAGTCCACCAGAATAACTTGGCGTTCCGAATGAACATCTCGTTTAGAAAAGTTCTCCGAAAATGCCTTATGGGCATCTCCATCACGGAATCGAATGTTAAAGGGAGTAGTATCTGAAGAAGTAGAAGCTCCAGAATGCAGAGGGTTCCGAGTAGGAGTAGATTTACATTTGAGTGCCATAGACACTACTAACGTAAAAGAATGAGAGAAAGAGAGAGAGAGACACTCAGAAAATTTCCCAAAACAGTTCATAAATGACAAATATCTTGAAAAACAAGTACGTATGCATGGGAATGCATGATCATGTGATATGCAAAACACAAATATCATCATGGGCTCAGCCCAATCCAATCCTACCAGCACACAGCATATAGCACACATCTAAATGCATGTAAATATCATTATAATGCACATGAAATGCAATGTATGACATTTTAACAACATTTAAGTGTAAACCCAACCCAAAATTTCAAGAAAAACTCAACAATTTTGAAAAACCCCAAATTTTTATGAAAAATCCCAAAAACTAGGTTTTCAAACGTGCAATGCATGAAAAAGGAAGAGAATAGAGATCTTACCAAGTGATTTGAGTGAAAGGAGAGTGAAAGGGAGATGAACAGACACGGAGAGATCGAGAGAGATCGAGTGAGAACTGAAAAAATCGCGACAGAATCCTTAAATAGGCACCTCAGTAAATCTCGACAGCTGAGGTGTCGAGAGGTATCGAGGAAGCTGTCGAGGAAGGTATCGAGGAATATGTCGTTGACAGCTGAAGGTGTCGAGAGGTATCGAGATGCAAGAAGAAATCCAGATACGTGAAGCTCGATCGATCGCAAAGGTGTCGAGAAGATATCGAGGAGACAGAAGATATCTCGATCGATCCACAAGGTGTCGAGACAGGTATCGAGAAAGAATACTCAAGCAGCATAAGTGAATCTCGATCGATCCATCAAGTGTCGAGAATCTATCGAGGGGACAGAGACTTTCTCGATCGATCCATCAGGTGTCGAAGAGGTGTCGAGATTGCGATAAGAAACAACTTGAGAAGCTCGACGATGACCAGGTATCGAGGAGGTGTCGAGGGAGGTGTCGAGCCAGCAGTAAAAAGCAGTTTTTCAAGAAGGGAAAAATACAGACATGAATGCAATCCAAACACACATCTCAACCAAAGATCCACTCAAATATAAACCTCTCAAAAACATCTCTCAACACAAATATAAGCACAAGGATCACCCAAAACACACACACACACTAAACAAGTCTAACCAATTTTATATTTCAAAAACAAGTTAAGACAGTTTAATGAGCATACATTAGCACATGTAAAACCTTTGTGATGGTCAAATCACATTGTACCTACACATGTATCAAAAGTAGCAAAGAATATTGCGTATTGTGTGTGAAAAACATCGCAAGATTGCATATGTGTATACATGTTATGATAATCTGAGATATGAGAAAATAACTTTTAACTCACACACAATCATAACTGTTTGATGGGGACTATCACCTTCGAGGTACATCCTATAACTCCCACATCTCCTAGAATACACGCTTGCAACTATATTTAAAGTATTTTTTAATCTTTTTGCTTTTTATTTTCTTTGCATGTTTTCTTTTATTTTAGCATATCATACATGGGTATATAAAAGAGAGAAAAGAAATACTCAAGATGTTAAGCATTTGACATCGCATTTTTGCTATGCCGAAGCATACGAATGTCTTTGACACTACACTTTTGCTATGCCGAAGCATACAGGTGTCATATTATGATTGGCGGGCAACAGTGGTGAGATGATTATTTATGTCTTTCTCTTAGGATTTTCTAGTCCTACCCGTCAAAAAGAGTGATATGAGTGTTAAGTTTTAAGAGATAACCTAATCTTACTCATCACAAACAAGAGCCCCAAAGCTCACTTGCTTAGTTGTGCATAGAGATGCTCATCTAAGCTACAAGAGATACAAGTTTAGAAATCTTTGTTTCATTGGCCATCCAAGGTACACAAGTACCAAAGTACACATAACACACACTGTTTTTGTATTTTTCTGATTTTTCAATTTTTTTTTTATATCAAAAACAAAATAAACAAAACTGAAAGTAAACACACAAAATGAAGCAAAAACTAGACTGACTCAGCAGAAAAACAAAAACACACAAGCAATGCATTACTCAGAAAAACAATAAGAGAAAAGAAAGTGATGAAATCACTTAAAGTCCTTTTTCTTCCATACCTTGGAAGAGCCTTTCCTTTGATTGAATCCTTGAACCGGCGGTGAGGGGGAAGAATTTAACCCGTTCAAGTTTGAAAGGAACATGAGGGCTTTCAGAAGATCTCCAAGAGGAGCAAGAGAGGATTGAAGCTGATTTTGGCTTCCAGATGCTATCATGCCATTGCTCTGTTGAGTGGCTAACCACTTATAGCAATTTGGTCTAGTATGACCGGCAGCTCCACAATGATGACAGAGATGCTGCTTCTTTTGTTTAGGCTTTTGAGAGTTAGCCTTCTTAGCCCTAGGGTCTTTAGCATCTTTCTTTTCTTACTTAGGGGGTGCTCCTAAGATAGATTTACCCTTGTTTAAGTTCTCACTAGCTCATTCAGTTTTAACATTAATATTATCAATTTCAGTATTATTAGCAGGAGGAACAAAAACAGTATTGCTAGTAGAAGCAATATTAGAGAAAGAAATACCATACCCCAATCCAGTTCGATCCGAAGCAGATTTCTGATTGCTAAGCATCTCATCAAGCTTTGCACTTGAAGTCCTCTCTAGTTGAGCTCTGACTTGAAACAACTCTGCTTCAAGCTTCTTGGTCTTCTCAGCCAAAAAGTTGTTTTCAAATCTCAGTGCTCTAATAGTTTAATTCGCCTCATCAAATTTTGTGGACAACTCTTCACGATCAAGTTCCACATCACTGAGCTTCTTAGTGGCCAGCCTGTATAGTTTCTCATGCTTTTCAGAGAGCTTGTAAAGCTTCTCATAGGCTGAATGGATATCATCTTGATCATCCATTTTCTCAAATTTTGACTCCACCAGTTCTTCTTCTTCATCCACTTCTTCAACAATCCCTTCAGTAGGATTGACTGTGGCAGTGAAGGCATTTAAGATTCCATCATCCTCATTGTCAGAATCATCTTCAAGCTCAGTGTCACTTAGAGTTACAGCAAGTGCCTTGCTTTTCCCAATGCTCTTAAGATATGTAGGACACTCATGTTTCATGTGTCCGAACCCATGACATCCAAAGCACTTTGGTCCTGCAGGAACAGTGTACTGACTTCCATCCTTAGCATCCTTCTTCCCTTTGTCTTGGCTTTTAGACTGAGAAGAACTGAACTGCCTATGGTCCTTGTCGAAGCTCCTTCCATTGGCATTCTTCATAAATTTCTTGAATTGCCGAGTGATGTAGAACTTCATCTTAGAATCTTCATCATCGGAAGACTCATCTGTATCACTATTCTTTGCCTTCAAGGCCATGCTTTTACCTTTACTTGACTTGCCAATCCTAGATAATCCTATCTCATAGGTTTGCAAGTTTCCTACCAGCTCAATCAAAGGAATCTTGTCAATGTCCTTTGATTCCTCTATTGCCGTGATCTTGGCATGGAATCTCTCAGGTAGAGATCTGAGCACTTTACTTACAATTTTGGGTTCAGGGATGATTTCCCCAAGATTGAAGGCTGAGTTCACTATGTCCTTGAGCTTGGCATAGAACTCATCAAACGACTCATCCTCCTCCATCTTGATTTCTTCAAAACTTGTAATGAGCCTTTGAAGCTTTAAATCTTTGACAGCCTTTGTGCCTTCATAAGTAGTCTGGAGGATGGTCCAAGCCTCCTTAGCAGTTTCAGTTGAAGATATCTTTTTGAACTCTTCATTTGTAACTGCGCTAAAGAGGGCATTTAACGCTCTGCTGTTGAAATTAGCCGCCTTGATCTTAGTATCATCCCAATCGACCGGATCTTCTGTTGGCTTAGTCCAGCCAATCTCAACAGCTTGTCACACCTTTTCATCTAAAGACTACAAGAAAACTCTCATGCGTACTTTCCAGTATGGATAGTTAGTGCCATCAAATAAATGAGGTATAATTAAAGATTGTCCTCTATCCATGACAAACAAGGGTCAATGGATCAACACAGCAAAAATTAAACCCTAATCAGAATGTGCCTGCTCTGATACCACTTGATGGGTCACAATCTAAATGACCCCTTGTGATTAACCCTAATTAATTAATTTAGCCAAGTAATTAATTAATCAATTAATCATGCAATTTTATGGAAGCACAAACAAATCACCAACAACTAAATATGCAGTGGAAAATAAATAGCACGGTGATTTGTTTACGAATGTGGAAAACCCTAATGGCAAAAACCCCACCGGGTGATTTTCAGGTCATCACTCCCGAAACTCCACTATTATCAAATCAAACGGTTACAAGTAAAGGAATCCTAAGTACCTTACCAACCTACAGTTGAACCCTTACCCCAATACCCAATTGGACTTGATCTGTAGTGACAGTCTCCACCTTTGATGCACGGCTCCCAAGTACGTGACTAACTAATGCGCGGATCCAAGTACGCGACTTCAGAACACCAACTGAGAAAGAATGGTTGGCTGTAAAGTTCTTCAGTTCATCCTTTATGATGAATGGCCGGAAGATGCTTGGTTACAAAACTCTATGGTGCAAATACACAGCAACTTCTTGATGGAAGATGAACTAGGTCAAGAACTTCATCTGTTAATCACAATTTGCTTGAACAGAGATTGCTCAATGCTAAAGCCACTTGTGTCACCCTTGACAGCTCTTAAAATAATCATTTTATATGTTTAGGGTTAGAAAAAGAGAAGGCCCAAAAACATATTCACGGATCCCAAGAAAATCAGATTGGAAATTTGACTTTTTAAATCTCAACAAATAGTAGGTGTCGAGGTAGCTATCGAGCAGGTGTCGAGCTTTAAAAACCTTGCACTTCAGCTTGCTTTTTCTTGGACAGACTTGATGACTTCAACACTTGACCTTGAAACATTGTTTCTTGAAGTATTAAAAACACCTAAAACTATCCAATTACAAGTAGAGTGCATTTTGTCAAAGGATTAGCCAATATACATAACTAAGTGACATATGTTCTTAATCAAGTTAAAATATATATGTCCTAACAATATGAAAAAAATATTTGTGAAAATGTTATAAAAGTGAATTAACATTAGTAATATGTGATGTTACACCATTAACTTGACTGAGTTGACTCTAAATCGGATATGCATCTCTGCCTAACTCCATATAGTCAAGGTCTCAACTATTGTGACCTTTGACATTAAATAATTGAACATATTCATTTTTCCAATTACAATAATGATAGTAAGAAAACATTGCAATTGCAGGTCTCTTGCGATAAAGCCAAAGCCTTTATGGAAGATAAGAGTTTGAGCGCTATGAGAGCTGAGAGCTTGAGAAGGAGTTGTGCCTTTGTCTTTGTGTGATAAACGGAAGAAAGAAAAGAAATAGAAAAAGAATTAAATAAAGAAAGAAAAGAAATATCATTTTAATGGTAGTGGGAATAAAAAAAAAAAATTTCTATTTAGCTTCAAGCTACAGTATACAACCAAAAGTAGTTGAATATTGTAGCTCTGAAGGTAAAATATTTAGATATACCTTCACTATTGTAGAGCAATTTTTTGTATTTTGGTGGAGCTAAAGTAGCAATATAGCTATTTAGCACCACTATTGTGGAAGCTCTAACCATTTCTCACTTTCCCTCTCTCTCTAATTGGCTTGTTCCCAGCTGGATTTAGGAGATACTTGTCCCATCACCCCTATATTCTACCACTCTTTGATCATGAAATAGGACTTTTTGGGGGTGTCTCCACTGTTTAGGCCAGTCAATTAGCATTTAATGTGGCAGAGATTAGGTGTAGAATCTCATTAATGCGGAGGTGACTGCTATAGTGGTCCTTATCCCCTCCTTGCGCTTCTCGGGGTGAGTTTGATGGAAGGTGACATCTTGGTTCTGAGGGGAATTAGTCATCTGTGGTTCTTTTATCATTTGTCATAGGGAAGGTTCAGTACATCACCTCGACAACGAACCTCAGTAATTGAAGTTAGTCTAGGCCTCCGTAGAAGTGATCTCGGGAGGTTCCTTTCTATCTATCAAATCACTTCATCCACATTCGTATCTTTGGGCTAGACCTATCTTTCTAAAAATGATCTTATTGGGCTTTTGGTTCTCATTCTGAGCTCACACTCATCCCCCCACAATAACAAACAACTATATTGAATTTAACTACACCTAATTTTTTTTTTTCAATTGATACTTTATTAGTCAATACAATCTTGTATTTAAATATAATTAGAAACTTTTTTTTTTAAGAAACAAACTAACTGTCAAACACACACACACACACACACTTAATTATACACTCACTCACCAAGCTCAATTAGGCCCATTCAATTGTTTGGTTATGTTTTTATTACACAAGGTAGTTATTCTTTATGAATAATTATTCTTTAAAATGAAGAATAACTAATCCTTAAAAAAGGAGTGTAATTGTTATTCTTTAACTTATACAAATTTAAGTTCCAGAAAAAAGCTCCTATTCGAATTAGAATATTTTTTCGTAACTCATTTATTCTCTCTATAGTCTTTCTTGGCTTTGTTCTTAATTGATGAGATTTCTTGTCTTAATTTTTCTGTTATTCCTTCCACTTCCAATACCACAACAAAGAGACCCTAAATTTTATCTTATTTTAGGCTGTCAAGAGAAACCCAATTCTAGATCAATAGTTTCATTTTACATTATTTATTTCCATTAATTATCATTTTAAACTAATACAAAAAGGATAAAATGGCCAACTATTGCTATCATCACATTCTTTCTCTATTGCAAACATGAGATTAGAGCTAGTTTTTTTGGTTTTTTTAAGTTTGATATTCTCAAATACAGAAACTCAAGTTTGTTTATCACTTATATCTATTTTGCTGTCCTTACAAATTGAAAATTAATTCAAAACAAAATCCAATCTATGTAAACATATAATTTTGTAAAAATGGTGTTTTGGAAATTTTGACTAAATATGATATCATTCCACCACCTTATTCATGTGTTATCACCAAATGGATGAATAAGAATTATTATTCCATTTTAGCTTCTTTTATTACTAGTAATATTTATTCTTATTATACTCTAATCATTATTACAGTGTACCAAACATGGTTGAATTTTTTACTATAACCAACTAACTATTTTTTAGGGAGTTGGGCAAATTTCAATTAAATGAATATTTGTTCATTATTTTTTTTTTTTTCCCAATTTAGTGTCTGTGGATGGGAATTATGAGATTCCTCTTGAATGGTTGCACTTCACACTCATTAACAAAAGATTTTATAAAAAAAAAGTTTAAATTTGTAATTGGCATTGTTGACAAAAATAAAACATCATATATATAAAGTCAAGGCTGAGAGGAAATCCAATTAGAATTTAAATTGAATTTCAATTGAAGTTTAATTTTGTGCTATGTGTCTCATCTAAACTTTTTAATTTTTGTTTCAAGTGAGTTAATTTAGTGCAAATTATGAGGAGTCTAATATAAATGAACTGTGAGAAACCCAATCATATACCCAAAATTCGAAGAAGAGAGATTTCGGTGCATATTGCATGTATTGTTACTACATTGTTGTTGAGTTACATCAGCAGCTATGTCATTATTTTCTTTCCATTAATAAACATAAATTTTTTTTCCTATTTTTTTTCTATTAATCTTTTAATGATTCTTCAGTTTTCACTTCTACTTCCATAATACCCTTGACTCCCTTTCTCAGTTGTTTTAATGCCTCAAACTCTCTCTCTCCCCTCCTTTCTTGCCTCTTCCTCTTCTCATTCAACCCAACCATTTCATACATATTTAGTTGCCACCACCCCTATAAAATAAAAAAGATGATATATGAACTATTAGACGTCCTTTGTCTCTCTTAGCCAGAAGATGAATGATTTTAGATTTATCTCATGCCATAAAAGAGCTAATTTCAGAGTAGCTAGCCTATATTCTTGAGAGGGGATATCATTCTACTCCTTAAAACCACATGGTATGTCAAGCTTATTTTATATATTTAAAAGTATTTTGTGTGTGTGTGTGTGTGTGTGTGTGTGTGTGTGTTTATTTATTTAAATTATGTCTCTTTTGAAATGAATTGTTGCCAAGCAAAATAGTTTGCTCTCTGTTTTGATGCAAAAAGTAATTTCAATATTTGCATTTTGTTGATACCCATTTTCACGACACATTCTTTACAAGCCCAACTTTCCTATAAGCTCAATTTATGTATTATATTTTATTTATTTTTTTAAGCATGGCCCAAGCTCATGCGACATATTGGGGGAAATTGAGGAAGTGTGGTTTGGAGGGTATAGGTTGGTTCCTTTCGGACCTTTTATGGCAAGGGACACTAGTAGCACCTCTAGCTCGTAGAGGAGGTCTTGTACCTGAAATTTCCACTCCAAAAGAGCTTTTATCTCTGGTTGACTATGGCCCAACTTTTATGCTCTACCATTTTTTGCCTAAAACATATAGCTAACCCTAAGTGGCTGGCCTTGTCTATTGCAACAACCAAATACAAACTCCAAGGGCCCGCCATGTCTAGGAAACATTAGCCCATGAATTTAGGCCACTCCATTTCCCAAATTATGCAAAAAGCAAGCCAACCCTCTTACTCAATTCAAGAATATCTGACCATAACCTCTTTGATTAAGGCCTTGGGGTTCAAAGCCTCTTCTATTGACCAAAAACCAGTCAATTAGATACCCCAACCTCAATACAAAAGGCCCCAATCATATTCAAAATGAACCAACTATGTTTTCGCCATAGAGCTAAAACTTGAGACTAAAAGCCCATTTAGCCAGCCAACACTCTCACAATTCTGAAGTTCAGGGGTGGAAATATGGTTACAGGGGAACTTTCCCTCTCTTCCTCACAACCTCTCTCAATTTTTTCTTCTCGTTGACTATGGGTCAAAATTTTGGACCTGTGTACTTTTTCTGTATTTTCTTGTATTCCAATTATGGCATTTTGATTTATCTCTTGTTAAAGCACTATTAGCCTTTTGTTCATTATACATTTGGAATTTTGAGATTGACTCTCCACAAATAATCACTTTTAAAGAACCCAAGGGGAGACTTAGGCCATTCTCGCATTTTTGGCCCTTGTCGCAAAAAGGTCCCCGACACATTTCTATATATGTTTCCACATGTTTGATAAAATGACTATGAGAAGGATTAAAAAAGAAAGGTCATGTTCATGTAGAAGAACAAATATCAAGAACAAATGTTAAAGATTATTGTTATGTTAGTAAACTTCATTCATAAATGTGTTTTCAAACACTTAGAAAAATTCCTAAGGTGTGTTTGTGAGAGACCACACCCCTCGCCCATTTTGAATTGATTGGTATGGACCAAACCCATGTGAATGAATTTTGGTCTTCAATATAATTTAAGATAAAGCACATGACTTTGTTTCCTAATTACAATCTAAAGATTGAAAATTACATGAATAAGTATTTGATCTTCTAACCATTGATCTAAGCTCAGAGGTTATGTTACAAAATGGGAAGGTGTTAGGCATCCACCTTACTCGATAAAACTGGTATTCTAGACTATAGTGACCAACATTCATGTTGCATCATCCAATCATTCAACATATTGTCAATCTAGAACATATAGGTGATTTGTACCGGGTAGCTAATCAATATGAAAATTTTCAGTCATTTCGACTTGAACTGAATTGAATCAATAACGTTGGTGCTAAGAACTCTTCGAGCACCTAATATTTTATGGGATGTGTATAATTGCCCATTGCATACAAAATATGTCATTTGGCTTCTCACAAAAAGCATGTAGATTGTGGAGCACATGTATTATCCTTAATTTTGGATTAAATAAAATATATGCATAATAAATTTCACATTTAAAAAAAAAAAAAATTATTGAGGTGACATTTAAAAAAAAATTATATAAGATAACAAGTTGTGATAAATGAATGATAAAAGTAACGAGAGTGATATTGTATTAATCATAATATAACAAGTTGAGTCTCAAAAAAAATAATATAACAAGTTATTATTAGTGTATGATAAAAGTAACAAGGGTGACATTGTATTAATCATAATCTATCATATATATATATATATATATATATATTTAAGAATTCTAATTGCATTTATTAAAGTTAAAACTTTTATTGTAAGCAACTAACTTATTTTTATTCCCTCAAAAAAAAAAATCCTAACTTTTTTTAGCGCGTTGAGCAAATTCAAGTGAAATGGACATTGTTTATTAGCTTCTTATTATTTTTCTCAATGCAGTGGCTATGGGACCTATTAATAGATTCCTTTTTGAGTGGTTGCACTATACGCTCCTTGACAAAAGGCTTTATTAAAAAAACAAAAGGGTGTGAAATGTCTTCTTCTTTTTTTTGGTTGTTCGTACTTTGTAAGTTGTAACATTGTCGACAAAAATAAAACATCATAATTATAATTATAGAATCTGAAGCTTTTCTTTTTTCAACAAGCCTTGAGCCACTTATAATTATGTAAGTTTGAAATAGTTTAGTTGGTAAAATCTTTAGTTATTCAATAAGAGATTTGAAATTCAATTTATTCCTACGTTAAAAACTGATAAATATCTTAATTTAATAATAATAAATTATCATTAAAAGCAGACTTCAAAAGTTATGAAATTTCCTCAATTAAAAGAAAAAAAACTGAAGCCACTAATTTTTTTCACAAATATTTTACAATAATATATAATAATTGAGATAGCAAACTGTAAAGCAAACAATAAAAGTGATGTAAGTTTTAGATCTAGATAAAAGCTAATGACAATCCGATAACTAAAGAGTCATAAAATTTGTTGCAAAAAATATTGTGTATGCTGACATTTCTCTTCTTCTCTGGTCTTATTGTCTCTACCAGTCAACTCAAAGTCCCAGATACTTGACGACCGCGTAATAAAGAACTAAAGCAAGAATACTGTACATTGTTAAATCACTGCCCAAAATGCAAGCTCCAAGAAAGACCCACCTGGTAAAAACCCTAAATTTTATTCTTCTCTTTCATCAGCAATCATTCACCATTCTTGGCATTTAGTGCTTTCTTCTCTGTCTGCTTCAAGCTATTTTTTTCTTTCTTTCTTCTTCTTATTGATTTTTGAGCGTCACTTTGTGCTTTGGTTTTTTTTTTTTTTTTTTTTTCCTTTATTGGGTATTGGTCCAACCACTTATTTTGATTATTTATTGCGACTTCTCCATCAACAAATATATATATATATATATATATATATATATATTTATGGTTTTCTCTTCTTTTTGGGTGTAACTTTTCTAGGTTCAAGTGGAAATGGGTGAAAATTTGTTGATAATTTCTTTCTTATTTAATTATTTTTGCCCATCAAATTTCTTCTTCATGGGACTTTTTGTATGTGTGTGTGTGAGAGAGAGTATTTACTAATATTCTATTCTCTGTTTACTATGCTGATGAACACACGCCATTTGCTGTGCTAAAGTCTTAATTTTGGGTTGAAAATCTTTCTAATTTGACTATACATTTTGCTCTTTGGTGCTTGGTTTTGAAAACTTAAAATAAAAGAGTATTGAAGAAAAGGAAAAATGCTGCAAGCTAGTGTAGCTTTCGTTTGTTTTGAGAGTTTATAAGCATTTTTTTTTCTTTCATACTTAACAAGATCCAAAACAAGTTTTTGCCTAGTAACAAGTTGAAGATTTCGATATGATGCCTATGAAAGTCACCATTCTAGTGTTAGATGCTAACCCATTTCTATTTACAAGTAAAATGATAATTAGGAGAGGAGGGATTTGAATCTGGATGTGAAACACCGGGAGGTGTTAGTTCATTATTAATACAATTTGGATAGTTAAACATATTGACAATCGTTATGTGGAATTAGTTTTCCTTTTGCATGTTCCAATGGAAGAAAAACAAATGGTAGTTACAAACCCAAGTTTTGATTTATGTTTTAGAAGTGACATAGGTTTGTTCAAGTCATTCATGATATATGTCTTTTGCTTGTCTTTACCGGATGACATGATCTTATTAATTTCTTAACAGTACTTGTATATAGAAACCCTTTGAAGATATACTGCCCATGTCCCATCCAAATATGATTCTATTGTGAATTTGCAATATCCCTGTCTTCCAGTCATGGTTGCTGCTGTAGGCTGTAGCTATAAGGTTCTGTCTTGCAACATTCATAGGAAACATCTATTGCCTTACATTTTACCACACTACTGCACTTCATATCTTCATGATTTATCTGCAGAGAGTTCAACTGGATGAACATTAGGGCAGAGTGGGCTATACGCAGAATGGTGCCAAAGGGTTCTGTTTAGCATTGATATTTAGAGAGAGAGTATTTGAGACTAATGTTACAAAATATGCTGAGGTCATTTTAATGAGCTAGCTTGAATTGTCATAGTTATTTTGTTGCTTGATCTTCATTTTGTCCTTGATCACTTTAGGACAACATTAGTACTAAAAGCTTTATAGCTTGAATTTTGTTTCCACCATTTTTTGTGATAAGTAATAAGGTCTTTTTTAATGAAGAGGAACTTCCTCTTTTCCACATGGTGTGTACATAAGCTAGCCTAATTAATTACAAAAATTAGCGATTAGAATCAAAATGAGAGAATCAATAAAATCTACAATAAAATGAATATCCCTAGGACCTGAAACGTGGGACCATTCAAACAATGAACTAGTGAAATACGTCTTCGGTTGAACCCTATAGAGTCCAACATCACCATAAGCAGATGGCTAGACCAAATTTAATGTATTATGTTTGTCAAAATGATTTGAATTGGATGCTACCAGCTGATACGCTAAATTAATTCTAATATCTATAGAGTAATAACCAAATTTATAGTCTTAATGCAATCTTTTCATTTGCAGGGTGTACCTTGTGATATATGTGGACATTTAGGTTATGCAGAAACTCTCGTTACTTGCTCTCACTGCAAATTAGCCCGCGAACATATGTATGACTAACTCTTTCCTCTCACCCACTCCAATTCCTTGCGTTTGTCTGTGTGCACGTGTGCACACTTGTGCAAGCACGAACGTGTGTATGTGTTGTTATTCTATTCTTTGTTCAGATCCTTGTTTCCTTTCCAAGGATGGACCTGCCTTATTTGCTCACATGGTTTGAATGAGTTGTGGTTTCTATCAAAATTCTTGAACTTTCCATTTTGTCTGTATCTATATCTTTCACGATCAAAGATTGTGTTGAAAGGTTCCTGGACGTGGTAGTTTATATCCTTTACCGTTTGTTCTTATTCTTGCACTTTCATTACATTTTCAGCTCCATTTTTTCTTTGTTTACATTCTTTTTTTATTATGAATAAGATTTCATTCAAAAAACCAAGAACAACACTACCAGATTACAAGCAGCAAGCTGCAGACACTAGCTACATCCACCCTCTAACACAGAAGCTAAAACTCAATCAATTCAAAACCAAGCAGCATTGCTGCCAAAACATTAGAAACCAGAAAGAAATGATTAGAACTTACAACCACTAATGGAAACTTACTAAACAATGATCTAATTAACATCTTTGCTTCCTAAACTTTTTGGTTTTGTATTGCATAATTGATGTTGATACTTGCATAATCAACACCTCTTATTCTCTCTATAGTTTTTTTTGGCTTTGTTCTTAATTGATGAGATTTCTTGTCTTAATTTTTTTGTTGTTCCTTCCACTTCCAGTACCACAACAAAGAAACCCTAAATTTTATTTTATTTTTGGCTGTCAAGAGAAACCCAATTCTAGATCAATAGTTTCATTTTACATTTTTTTTATTTCTATTAATTATAATTTAAAACTAATACAAAAAGGATAAAATACCCAACTATTACCAGCATCGCATTCTTTCTCTATTGCGAACATGAGATTAGAGACAGTTTATTTATTTATTTATTTTTTTTAATTTTTAATTTTTAAAGTTTGATATTCTCAAATAGAGAAACTCAAGTTTGTTTTATTGTTTATATCTATTTTGCAGTCGTTATAAATTAAAAATTAATTCAAAACATAATCCAATTTGTGTAAACATATAATTTTGTAAAAATGGTGTTTTGGAAATTTTGACTAAATATGATATCATATACCACCTTATTCATGTTTTATCACCAAATAGATGAATATATAAAATTATTATTCCATTTCAGCTTCTTTTATAACTTGTAATATTTATTTTTATTATATTGTAATTATCATTATAGTGTACCAAACGTGGTTGAACTTTTTATTGTAATCAACTAAATATTTTAGGGAGTTGTGCAAATTTCAATTAAATGAATATTTGTTTATTGATTTTCCAATTTAGTGGCTGTGGGACAAGGACCTATTAGATTCTTCTTGAATGGTTGCACTTCACACCATTAACAAAAGATTTATAATAAAAAAAGTTTGAATTTGTAACACTATTGACAAAAATAATACATGATATATATAAAGTTAAGGCTGAGAGGAAATTTAATTAGAATTCAAATTGGATTTTAACTGGAGTTTAATTTTGTGCTATGTGTGTCATCTAAACTTTTTAATTTTTGTTTCAAATCAGTTAATTTAGTTCAAATTATGAGGAATCTAATATAAATGAACCATAAGAAGCCCAATCATATATCTAAACTTTATCAACTTTTTATATAATACTATGAACAATCATTATTTTTTAGGTAGAAATATATATATGGTATACGTGTGTATATGTATGTGTGTGTGTGTGTGTGTGTGTGTGTGTGTTTTTTTTTTTTTTTTTTTTTTTTTTTTTTTTTTTTTTTGTATCGGTGCAGATTGCACGGTCTATATATATATATATATATATATATATATATATATATATATATATATATATATATCTCTAAAAATTGAAGCATAATATTTATTATTACTATGTCGTTGTTGAGCCACATCAGCAGCTATGTCGTTATTTTATTTCCATTAATAAACAAAACTATTTTATATCCATTCTTTTTCTATTAATTTTTTAATGATTCTACAATTTTCACTTTTACTTCCATAATACCCCTGACTCCCTTTCTCCATTGTTTTTAACTTCCCATGTAAGCTCTTTAATTGCTCAAAGTCTCTCTCTCCTTCTTTCTTGTCTCTTCCTCTTCTCATTGAACCCAACCAATTCATACATATTCAGTTGCCACCACCCCTATAAAATCAAAGAGATGATATATAAATTGTTAGACGTCCTTTGTCTCTCTTAACTGGAAGATGAATGGTTTTAGATTTATCTCTATTGAGGGTCATTTTTTGTGAAACCCGAATAGAAGGAAGGAAGCACAACCCAGCAACACGGGCAGTGAAAGAAATGGCAAGCATAGAGTAAACCATTAAGCCCAAGTGGCAAGAATAATGGATCACAGGCTCATAATGTAAATAAATGGACCTTGAGGAAGCAAATAGGCTCAAAAGATCCCGGAAAGAGAGGGCAACAAAAGAAATGGCAAGCATAGAGTAAAACCATTAAGCTCAAGTGGCAGGAATAATGGATCACAGGCCCATAATATAAATAAATGGACCTTGAGGAAGCAAATGGGCTCAAAAGAGCCCGGAAAGAGAGAAATAGCAAATAGCAAACCTATGGGTAGTGTATGATGTAAAAAAGTAAGAATGGGCCGCAGCAGGTCCAAAACAATGCAAGCAAAGAGAGTAGGGGATTGATGCCAGGCCCATAAACCCCAAAGATGAGTATGAGGTAATTGGGCTAGGAAAGCCCAATGAAGTTAGTAAAAGCCTATGGGAACACAAAGTTAGGAAAAGAGCTGAGGAAGCCCAAGGCAAGCAAATAAGTCAAGGATTTTCAAGGGAAAACAAAAGGAACACAGGAGCCCATAAGTAAGAAAGCCCATGGCCATGCAAAGCCACTGAGAAAAGAGTAAACGGCAAGTTTGAAGAGGCTCAGCAAGATTAAGTTATTACAGCAGGAATAACAGAGTAATATGGCAGGACATGATGGCAATCAAGGAATAGGTTGAAAGAAATATAAAGCCCACTATTAAGTAAAGCCCAGCCCTTAAGGGGAGCGGGGAAATTGTAAAGTAGCCCACATAAAAGGTTGAAGAAGAATGGTAGATTGTGCAAGTAAGTCTCTAGACCACGGCAAACGCATGAGCAGCAAGCAGATTTTGGATATACATGAAAGGGAAGCACGCGCAAGGCCCATGCACCACCAGCCTGTACCCAGCTAATACGAGATGTGGTGAGGTCATGGGTCAGAGATAAAGGGGTATGGTTCGGTGGTGGGGAGAGGGGAAAAGACCTATTCTGCGACTCTTGCCCAAGCTCTTTTGGAGGGTACGTCTTGCTGGGATGATAGACCACCCAAAAGAAGCAAGGTTGAGAAGGGAATCATTAGGTGCATGCCATGAGGGATAAAGAGAGAACAATGAATAAAATAACCTGCCTTTGTCTGGCAAGGGGGAATGGCACACAGACGAACCCTTGGTGGTCGGCAAATACACCCAGACCAGACAAAGGTAGTTAAGGGGCAAAGTAGTAAAATCTGGTCACGGTAGGCACTATAAGAAGACCCTTGTCGTGCCCAAAAAGGGAGATCGAAAAACGGAGGAAGATCACAAAATAAAAAAGAAAGAAAGTAAAAACAAAGGAAAGAAAAAAGATAAGAGAGAAAACAGAAAACAAAGAAAGTTAATACAATGGACATGCACTAGTAGGTCGATTTCCCTCTCTCCCTCTCAAAATCCTACTCTCTTCCAAAAAAGTAAAAGGGATTCCTTTGAGCACTAACGATTCAGGTCCGGTTCCCTCAAAGCCATTAATCCCCACAGCAGGATCTTTCTTGGGAGATTAGCTGCATTGAGAGGAAGCGTTCTTCCTCTTTAGTTTTTTTACTTCTGTGGGACAAACTTGACTTGATTCATATTTATTCTTGATTAGCTCATACTATTACTTACTCCTTTATCTTCTTTGTAAAAGTCATTGTTATCACTGTGATTATGTTTCATAAATAGGGATTATTTGATCATTTTCTATTAAAAAGTCAGAGAACTCTATTTTTGTTGTTATTATTATATCTGTCTGCCATAACTCATTTGAAACAGCTCCGCCTGCCATAAGTACACTCCTGGCAGACGAGGCATAGTTTGTGCACAAGTTGGCCCAAATTGAGTTGTAGTTGGACTGGTCTCAACTCTCTTACTCAGAATACTCGGGCCTATTACCGCAGGAGACAGCCCAGCCCAATGCACAATACCAAAAAAAAAAAAAAAAGGCCCCTACAATCTCATGCCATAAAAGAGCTCATTTCAGAGTAGCAAGCCTATATTCTCGAGAGGGGATATCATTCTACTCCTTAAAACCATATGGTATGTCAAGCTTATTTTATATGTTGAACTATTAAGTGTTAGTGTTAGTGTGTGTGTGTGTGTGTGTGTTTATATATATATATATATATATATATATAAATTATGTTTCTTTTACAATGGATTGTTGCCAAGCAAAATAGTTTGCTCTCTGTTTTGATGCTAAAGGTAATTCCAATATTTGCATTTCTATATACATTTCCACGTGTTTGATAAAGTGACTATAAGAAGGATTAAAAAAAAAAAAAAACAAAGATGGTCATGTTCATTTTGAAGAACAAATAGGAAGAACGAATGTTGCAGAATACTGTTATTTTAGTAAACTTCATTCATAAATGTGTTTTCAACACTTAGAAAAATTCCTAAGGTGTGTTTGTGAGAGACCGTGCCCCTAGCCCATTATGAATTGATTGGTATGGACCAAATGCATGTGAATGGGTGGATTTACGTTGGAGCCTCTCAAAATGGTGGTTTTACAATAGAGTCCCCATTTCTACTTCTGGCCCTAGTAAGTTTCCCTTAATTTCTTTGTTAAACAATATTTATTTTACTTCATATTAAGCAAGGGGAAAAAAGTTTGAAAATCAAAGAACTCATATGCATGACTCTTCTTATTTTCTATCTGTTTTTGATGATTTGCAGGCAATACTAGTTGTCCATACCTTTCTAGTTTTCTTTGCTTATTTGCCATGAACATAAATCATAATTATAAGAGTAATGCTACAGACATAAACTATTTTACAATATTTTTACAAACTGTTGATGTTGCCAACTTATTATCGGTTTTCATCTAGGCCCACCATGAATATCACTTTTTCATTTATTAATAATTACTCACCACATCAGTAATTTGTAAATTTTTTTTGTAAAAAGGTTTGTATCTCTAACATTATTCTACGAATATAAGTGCTTGTGGAGTGTGGGGGGCAAGGGCCGGGGTTCAAGTCTGTAGGAGGGAGTTTCATACACATATACACTTAGATTAGGTTAGAGTAGAATTCTATCTTGTATCCAAAAAAAAAAAAAAAAATACTCTAATAATAAGTACTTAATGATAATCACTATAATAATAGTAGTGATTAATTGATTAAGGTATTTTTAGACCAAAAAAAAAAAAATCTGATTTTTTTTAGAGAGAGAGAAAAAAAAAACTACAGACATAAACTATTTTACAATATTTTTACAAACTGTTGATGTTGCCAACTTTTTATTTTCTTTAACTCTCTGTCAATCTCTGCAACTTTATTCTTTAGTTTATCTCTTTCCCTTTCTTCTGCCTTCATTCTTCTCAGTACTCATTTCTCAACGATCGGCAAAGTTAGTCCATACACCATTGAGTCGCTCATCGCCGTCCATCTGTTGCCTCCTGTGCAGCCTCTGTCGCAACAACTCCTACATCATGGGCTTCGTTAAGAACGAAATCCAGAATAGACGATTTTGGAGAAGAATGAGAAGAGATTAGGAATCTCTGAGTGGGGAGTGAAATCGGTGAGTCTGGGTTTGGTTGATTTGGTCGGAGAAGAGGATTTAAGATCGGAGATGATTTGTGAGCTTGGGCTAACTCTAGGAACTGAGTCGTGGCTTCGGCTTGGAATAAGCTGGATCTGGGATTGTGGTGGTGGTGGTGCTGCTGCTGCTGCACCGTTAGGGTTGTGGTGAATCTGAGTTTGTTGGATCGTTGTATGGAGGCGCTGAGTTTGGGGATTTGTTTGAATTTGGATTATAGTTTAAAGTTGATGGCATAAGATTTGCTGTGATTGAAAGCCAAATCGAAAATTAGAATCAATGTAGTCTGTGTTGATACTTGATATGCCATGGTTGGGCTTGATCACTGTTACGATACAAAGAAATTGCAAGAAAGAAAAGACTGTTTGTTTACCAAGAAATGATAAGAACAGAAAAAATAAAATTGATAAGATAAAAAAGAAACTCTGTTTGGTTAAAAAAATTTAACCCAAAAAAAAAAGGACTAGTATTTTTAAGAGCTGATGTGGCATTTTTTGGCACTGGTGTGACCAATAAAATTTAGACATATTATTATATAAATTTTAATATTAAACAAGTCAATTGTGCAAATTGTTTGTCATATAATTATATAAACGATTTTAATTTTTGTTAGTTAGTTAATGGTAAGAATTAAATTGATTGTTAATTGAAAATGTAATTAATTGTAAGTTGAAAATGTGAGGGATTAAATTGACTGTTACTAAAATATAAGAATCAAATTAACTGCAACCTCAAAATAAAATAAAAAAAAGTTTTATTTTGTCACTTACTGTTCATCACATGCAGCCCAAAAGTTAATAAGAATGCAAAAACTTCCAAATTTCAAACTTGTCATGCTTTTGTGGACTGTAAAATTCTTGTAAATGTAAAACTAGCGGCACTGAAGTCTTTACATTTTGACTAGCTTAAACTCTTGTCTTTATTCTTCAAATTTTTTTTGATTCAATCTATGTTTTCAAAGATGTGCTTGATTCTGGATTTCTGGTTTTTGAGGTTGGTTTGGTGACTCTTGGCTCGTTTTCCTAACACAGCACTAAAGGCCCAGTACAACTCCTGTGACAACAACACCATCCACCACCACACCCTCAACCACAACTCCATCTACCACCACACCCACAAACACCACGCCAACAACCACCACCCAACAACCGCATCTCCTTACACAACAACGCCTTCCAATGGAGTGCTAGGAGGCATCGGTACCGACATAGGTCCATCAGGAGTTGGCATCAATACAGATGACAGTCATGGTGGGCTTATACTTGCAGACACCACATTCTTCTCTTTCTTCATGACCATCTTGTTTACAGGCTTGATGTTTTGCTGGAGTAGAAGAGAAAAAGGAGTGGCTACCTGTGATGGTGGAAGGGTAAGGTGGTCAGAGGTGATGCTGCATTTCAATGTGCATGTGATTGGTTGTTGTTCTGAAGGTGTTCATGTTATCTTGCTAGGTTTTGTATTTTTCTTCTCCCTCCTACTTAGTAAAATTTGGGCTTATGATTCCTTTTGGTAGTTTTGTTGTGTTGCTGGTGGGACTATGAGAGTTCTCTTTCACTCTCCTTTTTTCCTCTTTTTGTACATCTAGATCTAGAAGATTTATTAGTAATTATTAATTTTATGAGAGTTGGGCAGCCCATTTTCCTAGTTTATACTGGATGGTCATCACATTTTAATATCGCTCCTTCGTACATAGTATTGTATGTGTGTGTTAAATCATTGTGATTGTCTGTTACCTTTGGGAAAAGGATCATCTTCATTTGAAATTGATCCTTTGAGTGCCTCCATGTAGAGTAAAGACTGAAGAGGTTTTACTTCACAATAGGATTCAATTCTATATGGAGCAAGCATGTATTTCCAACATTCATTAGTGTCGTCATACTAAAATTGATTATGTCTGTGCTCGGATCTGGGATGTGATGTTTAAAACCAACTTAGGTTCGGGGAATGGTTTGAGGGGGTTAGTTACATTTGATTGTTAATTGAAGTTGTCAAAAATTCTCAGAACTGTAATAATATAAATTATCTGACAGCCTAACAATATTTACTCAGACCCAACCTAATGGGTAATTAGGTATATTTCTGCTTGGACAGAGTTGGATATCAATTTGAGTCGGCTCTGTTTGGTTTTCAATGAAAATTTTAGGTATCATTGGAGGTAGAAAGCTACTTGGGTTGAGTTTGTACTGTGTTTTACAACCCCGAACCATCTCATTTCCTTTCTCTAAACCTGTTCAATGGTCAAGACTAATAAAATCAACTGTATCCCAGAAATTTATGCAGAATTTCCTTAACCATGATGCACATTTGGGGAGCCATAGTTGTTAGAAGAAATCAGTAATAGCCATGTTCAAGTGCCTTATTGCACTGATCACGAATCTTGCTCAGCATTGAATGTCTATCTGGCTGTATTGGTCAGTTGGTCTTGTGAAATGAGATGGTGCTTTACAACATGATCACTAATGTAGCATGAAAGTTCAACTTGAACATGCACAAAACTTAAGTACAGTTTCTTAGGTGCAAATGTGCAATACATTAGAATACACCAAATAAAATTCAAATACATGGCTGTACTGTGGTTACAAGCTATTCAGATCTAATTTATTTATGGGGATAAATGGAAGGCAGATGTACGGAATTCCCCATCCATTCTTGCAGTGTTTTTGTGTAATATAAACCAGTTGTTGGACTATCTACCATCTTGATGTTATTGTTTTCAAGTTTCAACTTTAAATCATGAGTCTCTATTATTTATTGCACTGTCCCAGTCAATCCTTGTGGGGTTAAAGCAACGTGAAAAGTTTATGCCGGTGATCATAAAATCATTATTTCTATAAAATATTGAGAAATGTGAAATGCATGTGAATCTTTTCTGATTTTGTCAGTTCTTTTGTCTTGACTCTTGACATAGGTGGAAATAAATGGTCAGATCTGCAAAGGATGTTTGCATTCCATTATTTTCTGTCTATGCAGGACATTATGTCACTTCTAGTCCTTCATGAATTTTCTTTCACTTATAGAATCAGGGGGGAGAATAGTTTATTTAATTGCGATTTGTTTAAACGATTTAATAATAGGCTTGTAAATTCTCACGTTTGAGTAGTTTGCATATTTTTTTAACTAAATTTGTAGAAAAACTTATGGAAGGTAAAAAAACTGACTCAATTTACATGAATTTGAAATTTGAATTATAAATTTCAATTGGAAACATTGAAAATTCAAATTTTATATAAAAAAATAGGAATAGATACTTTAATAACTTGCAAGCCCAATATGGTATCAATTGTCTCAATAAACTGCAAATTCGGGGCCACAGAGGTAGCAAGGCAAGGGTCCTAAAAAAAACACTAGTTTTTAATTTTTATGTTGGCATTTACCACTAAACACTTTTTTAGTTTTGAGTGCTAGACTAGTGTCTATGTCACAATCACAAACACCAACATTTTTTTTTTTTTTTTTTTTTGAGAAACCACAAACACCAAACTATGCTATCACATAACGTGAGATTTTTAATGATTTCTGCTTGGCCCGAGAGTCAAAATCTTCCTTAAAATAGTGGGAGGCCACAATTGGTGGGTCTGTCATATGTGTTTGTGAGTGAAAAATGTGTCTTCTTGGAAATGCCACTCTCATGGTTCCTTTTTCAAGCCATTCAAAAGCTCTATTAAAATTTAGAAATTGGAAGATTTTAATTGAGATTCACATGGTATAAGTTTTTTTTTTTTTAAACCCTATCCTCATAGGCTCAGCCTCTGCTTTTAGTTGCACAATGTGGACTGCACTTCACAGCTCCTTATAATTTACTCAATTGTCTACGTGCTTTGTCTACACTACACAAATATTATTTATACTTATTATGCAAAAGTATAATTGGGTTTTGTACTTTTGTTTGCTCCATGTTACAAAAGTATTATTATTATCATTTAAAGAAGGAAAAAAAAAAAAAAAAAAAAAAAAAAACCAATTTAGGTTGAAATGAGTTTTTTTTTGGGGGGGGGGGGGGGTGGTGGGGAATGAGGTTTGTGAAAGTTGGCTCTAGATTGTGTGAATTTGGAATTTTAGATTATGAAGGATTTGTGTGGGTGTGTGTTAATCCCACCTTGGATGTGTGCTTGATAGCTATGGATTATATTAGGGGTGGCAATTCATGTTCATATGTTGCTTCGTGTTGTATCAATTCATAAGTATTCGACTATATAGGTCAACACTAACCCAACATGTTTATTAAACGAGTTAAGATTTCTTAATCCTAACATAACTTATTTATTAAACGGACTAGTCGTGTCAACCTATTTATCAAAATGAAAAAAAAAATTATGAAAAAACAAACAAATAAATATTTTTAATATAAAAATTCAGAATTAACGAGTAACTGTATCACAAATAATTATTCAAAATTAAAGCATATCTCAATATCACAAATAATCAATCACAATATATCAAAGAAAATAAACCACAACTAATAAGTTTATATACCTAGAGTTTGAAGAGTATATTGGTAAAATGTCATTTAATTAAACAGGTCAAACGGGTTTCATCGGTTGAACACTATCCCAACCCGTTTATTAAATGGGTTGGTTGTGTTAAACCCGAATATGACATGAACCCATTAAGCCTCATCCCATAATTTACTAATTTCGTATCATGTCGTGTTGGATTCGCGGGCTGTGTCTAATTTCGCCACCCCTAGATTGTATAAAGTGATTCTGAGATGTCTTAATTACAATTTAATTAGTTGTTTTTAATTATCTTTTGCTTTGTTGGGTTTTTATTTTTTGGGCATGATATGTAGATCCTAAATAACATATATAACACGTACTTTTTTTTTTAATTTTTTTTTAAAAAGAGTTTCAACCTATGACATCCATTCCTAATAATAACTTTTTACCATCAGACCAAGAATCCAATAGGTTTTTGGTGTAGGCCGGGATTGAACTCCAAATCTTTTATTCAACAATTAGAGACTTTACTAGTTGAGCCAACTAGAACCTACAAAGATGTACTAAAAGTATCTTATAAAAAAAAAAAAAAGATGTACTTAAATTCTAGAAACAAATGGACTAAATTACAACTTTGACCCTCAAAACTTGTGGTTGTTTTCATTTTGGTCCCTTATGTTTGAGATTTTTTATATTGGTTCTTCAAGTTTGATTTTGTTTTCAAAATGGTCTTTTTGCTTATATCTATAACTGATCTAGCTATTTAGTGCTAGTAAAATTATGTCGTTTCTTTTTATTTAATTTTATTTTATTTTATTTATACTCTCTCTTAACTACCAAATTAGTCACACACAAACATGAACAAAAAGCTCGAAAATTAAGAATCGAAATCAAAAGTATAATTTAATTTAACAAATATAATATATATATATATATATATATATTTAAGAAATAATTACAACATGCTGCTAACCTTGCAATTCGAACCCTTCCCCCTTGAACTCCCAAGCATTCGAACTTTTTCTCTCCTAGACCCCCAAGCACTTTGTACATGGAAAGGTGCCAATTCTGCTATAAGGCCTTTGGCACAAATATAATATATATGATTATGTAGTTTGAAGTTTGAACATGACAACTTATTCTATATAAAAAAAAAAAAAAATAAAAATAAAAATCTCATTTGAACAAAAGGCCTACGTTAGTCAAATTATTAACAATCGATCTGTGACAAAAAAGAGAGAAATTCTATATGAAGCAAGCATATATTGCTAACATTCATTTGTGTCATTGTACTAAAAAGTTAAAAATGATTATGTATATGTGTAAAAACTCCTAAATTGAACATTTATTTAGCTGTGTTTCGGTTTCTCTCGCTGCTAGGGTTGTTCTCTACTAGGGTTTTCTCTTGTATGGTTCTTGTGTGGCGTGTAGAATTTCCTGTCCCTTTCTTGTGTTTAGGTTCGTGTCCCCTTCAAGCTTGGTTCTGATAGGACAGTGGGTGGATTCTGACTAATCCTTTCTCTTTGGTTTCTATTGCGGTGCGGTTTTGCTTCCTTGAATAATCTATGGCTGGTATTGAGGATTTATGCTCATGAATTTCCATGACAGAAGATGAAGAGAGGGGGTCTGATGTTCCTAGGCTGTGATCCATCAGCTCACAGGTAGGTTCTTTACTAAGCGTGTCGTGAATGTTGAGGCAATGGCTTGTGCCTTCAAACATCTATGGAAACCCATTGGTGAACTCAAGATTAGGGACGTTGGGGGGAATATTTTACTCTTTGAATTTGAGGGTAATCTGGATGTTGAAAGGGTGCTAGAGTTTGAACCTTGGTTGTTAGTGGCGACTCCAGGAATTTTGTCCAAGTGTTCCTATTCTACTTTGAAAAAATTTCGGGTCATTTTGGTTTATTTCGGGTGTTTCGAGAAATACTGGCCAAAATTCAAGATTTGGCCGGCATGAAGTTTGTGCTTAAAAAAAAAAAAAAATGTTCTTAAAACCAAAACAAATTTGCATTTTGTTCACCGAAAAACCTCAAAAGGAAAAAAAAAAAAAAATGAAAGAAAAGAAATGAACAAAGTTACCTATACAATAAACTATAAGTTTATTTGAAATATTAATAAAATTATTAATTATTGTTGTTTAGTCATTTCGTTAATGTGTTTGTCTTTTATAAACTATAATTTGTTATATTGTTGTTTCATTAATTATAAAATTATTAATTGTTGTTTAGCCTAACATAATTTAATTTGTTTATCTTTTATAATGTATTGGTTAATTAAATTATTAGTTATTGTTTATTAGTTGCTTCATTATTTTTCTTTACTAACTATTAGCACACACCCCATGTGCATTATCCACTGCCTGCCTCTCATGCCTTTACTTCCCACCCAGTCCCATGCCCCATTCACCCCTCCCCCCACTCAACAGACAAGCCCAATCACAAGAGCCAATCAGAAATTCACAATCACGGATCACAATAGACAATACACTAAAAGACAAAAAAGAGAATCAGCCAATCACAAATATTAATAAAGTTACAATAAAGCTAAGCAATTACAGTTCAATAAAGCTAAGCAAGCCTTTATCAAAAAAATAAAATAAAATAAAGCTAAGAAATTTTACCAAAAAAAAGAGAATCAGCCAATCAGATTAAGTCTTTAGTCTTAAAGAGAGAGAGACTCTCATTTCACTTTCATACTTTTAGTCTTCAGATAAAAGAGAGAAAGAGACAGAGAGAAGTAAGAGAGTAAAGAGAAAACCCATTAGAGAAAAAGAGAGAGTCAGAGAGAAGAAAAGTGTAAAGTAAAGATGAAATACCTTAAGGTTAAGAGAGCAGGGAGGCTGAGGCTGAGAGGTGGCGCCGTCGGGTTGGGCAGCACGTCGAGGCGATTAGTGAGGAAGGAATCTCTGATTCAATCTGTGCTATTCCTATCTTCGATTTGACTGGAGAGGCCGAGGCGATGACCAATCTCCGATCCGACTGGCGATGACCGATGGCGATGAGCTCTGTTTCTCTGTTTCTGATTTCAATTTTTGCTACCATCCATGGGTTAGGTTTGCTACCATCTGTCTTTAGGTGGGTTTTTTTTTTTTTTTTTTTTTTTTTTTAGAATCTGTGGCCTGTGGGTTTGCTACCATCTGTTGGGCTTGCCATATGTTGTTTTTTTTTCTTTAGATTAGGTTTGCTTTCCCATCTATTGTTTAGGATTGATGGTGGGCTTTGGGCAGTGGGCTTGCTCTGTTACCTTTTTTTTTTTTTTTTTTTTTTTTTTTTTTTTTGTTGTGCTTGAAAGTAGAACAAATAATTTTTTTAAAATTTTTTTTTATTTAAGGGTGTTCTTGATTTTGGTTGAGGGTGTTCCTATTTTTTTTTTTTTTTTTTAAGGGTAAACAAATAAAAAAATTAAATTATTATATATAAAAAAATTTTTATTTTCGAGTCAGGCTGTTCCTGGGAACACCCTACCCTCAACTTGGCATCACCACTGTTAGTTGTATGATAAGCACTTAGTGGTTTTTGAACGTGTTATGGATATGGAGTTGGCACCTCTGTTGGCGTTAAGATAGTTTTTGGGTGCAACTCCATAATATTCCTGAAAATTGTCTAACCTAGGAAACTGGTGATGTGGTGGGAAACATTATAGGTTCTATAGTTCAGGTTGCTAATCCAAAGGATGATGGTTCGGGTGGTGAGTTTTTACATATGAAGCACGGGTGCGTTTCGGGACTCGGGTGCGGGTGCGGGACTCGGCAATTTTTGAAAAAGTAAGGTGCGGGTGCGGCGGGACTCGGCGATTAAAAAATTATTAAAAATATTTTTATTTATATTTTCTATATATTTTTACTATTAAAATATTCATAAAAAACACATTGTTATGCCTTGATTCACAAAACAAAGAAAGAAGAAGGCAAGAAACACATTACTATGCCTCTGAAGTCAGAATTTCGGCTGTTCTGGCGAGTTTCAAGGCCGATATCGGCCTATTTCAGCCGTTTCCGGCATATTTCGGCCGTATCGACCGTATCGGTTGCCGGCCGATACGATCCGATACGGCCGATATGGATCGATTCTGGTCGAATCGAAGCCGATTCTGGCCGAATCGAGCCTCATCGGCGCGAATCGAGCCTCATTGGCGCAAATCTGAGAAAAAAAAAATCAGACGCGGCACCGACTCGCGGTCAACCGCGTTGGACGCCGCGTCCCACGTCAGGCCACGTTGGACTCGGGGGACTCGGGGGGCGGCACCCTCCTAGCCGCGTCCGTGCTTTCTAGGTTTTTACAGGTGTGAGTGGCAATTGATATCACAAAACCACTACCTTGGTGCTGCAAGCTATGGTTTGAAGGTGAAAAGATTGGCTGGGCGCTGCTTAAGATTGAATGTTTACCAAAATTTTGCTATTGGTGTGGTAGAGGAAATCATAACGAGAGGGACTGTGAAGTGTGGCTTCGGGGCAAGGGTAATCTCAAGAAGGAAGATCAATAGTATGGTGATTGGATTAGGGCAGAACAGGTTCGATCTTGTCGTAAATCTGTAGTGGAAGTTGCTGGCTGTTCTCGAAGTAAAGCAGCTTGGAAGAAGGGTCCAGCACTGCCGAAGCATCACAGTTTGGGTTCAGTTACCGTGGTCCCAAAAGATAGCATTCCAAGTTCAGATTTTGGTTTCGACTTTGAGCAACTTATGGAAGATGCTAATCCAGTTGGCTTTGGCCCTAGAATTTTGGGCTGTTCTTCTATCTCTGTTAACACTTCACCTCTTATGAGTGGATTAGACTTGATTTTGAATGACCAAAAGAATAATGTGGCAGTTTTTGGGGGTGGAAATCACGTTATTACCAATTTGGATCATCATAAAGATAAATTAGAGGTTGATCATGATGCTGTCCATTCCAACTCTACCAATGTATTTGCTTTCCAAGCAAAAAAGGGGTAGTTGAATGATATTTCCAATAGGCTGGATACTGAGTGTTCCACAAAGTTACCGAGGAAATGGAAAAAACTAGCTCGTGCTGCAAGTGATAGTATTGAAAGTATGATGATATCTGATGGTGAAGACCGTTGCCCAGGTTTGGAGATTATAGATGAACGGGTGCTAGAACGGAAATGTGTGGCAAAAGGAGGAGTAGATAACAAAGAAAATATTTAGGTACAAATAGTTGAGGAACTCGTTGCCTTAATTGGTAATAAAGCTTCCAAATTGGTGTTTTTATTTTTATTTTTTATTTTTATGGAGACCAAAGTTGATAGAGATGTGGTTGAGAGAGTTTGCAACAAGATTTAGTATGAAAATTCCCATGTAGAGCCTCGCCAGAACAGGGAGGGTGGTTTGGCACTTTTATGGAAGGGGTAGACCAATGTGGATGTACTTACTTCTTTTGAGTGACATATTGATGCAGTGATTGAACATGGAATGGATGACGCCTGGTGTTTCACAAGTTTCTATGAAAATCTTGATACGGCTAGCCGGGAAGATTCCTGGTCTTTACTGAAACAGTTGAGTCAATGTATCTCTTTACCTTGGGTATGTGTGGGGGACTTTAACAAAATTTTAAGGTCAGAAGAGAAACAAAGCTGGTTGGAATGACTGGAAAGACAAATGTAGGGTTTTAGGGATGCTTTGGATTTTAGTGGCCTTAAGGATTTAGTCTTCAAAGGTTTCCATTCACTTGGTGCAATTGAAGATTGGGTGACCAAAATGTCTGGGTTCGATTGGACCGTGGTTTAGCCACTGTGGACTAGATTCTAAGATTTCCTACTTCTAGAATTCACCATTTGGACTCATTTCATTCGGACCATAAGCCTAAATTGCTAATCTTAGAATTTGAATCCAAACGCTTCTATCGTAAGTGGTTGAAGGATAAAACTTGTGAGGGTGTGATTAATGACTCGTGGAGGGGCACTGCTAATCTATCACCTTTGCAACAACTGTCTACAAAGCTATTTACTTGCCAAGACAATCTCCAAGTATGGAATCGAGACATCTTTGGCCATGTGAGACTCACGTTGGGCAAGAAACTCATGGAATTGTCTGTAGCAGAAGAGGCCGGATTACATAGAGCTAACCCCACCTGCATCTATCAGCTCCATGATGAAATTCAGGAGCTTAACAATAGAGAGGAAGCCATGTAGTAGCAACAGGCCCATACAGATTGGCTGAAGGAAGGTGATCAAAACACCAAGTACTTTCACTGTAGAGCAAACCAACGAAACAAACACAATTATGTCTTGGGTTTTGAGGATGATAATGGAGTTTGGGTTGAGGATGAAGGCCGAATGGTGGGTTTGGTGGAGGAATACTTTTCAAATATTTTTGCTATGTCAAACCCTTCTAGTTTTGATGATATCCTTAGTGGTATACTGCTCATGGAGACTGAGGACATAAACACTAGCTTGAACCAGATTTATACAGCAGCTGAGGTTGTTAAAGTCCTTCACCAGATGGCCCCACTCATTGCCCTTGGCCCTGATGGTATACCTCTTAGCTTCTATAAGTCCTTTCGGCATATTGTTGCGGGTGACGTTACTAGGGCAGTTTTGAATACAGGTTTTATTCTTGAATCCATTAACACCACATTCATATCCCTTATCCCTAAAATTCAAAATCCTAAGAAAGTTTTAGACTTTAGGCCTATTAGCCTTTGTAATGTGTTTTACAAACTTATTGGTGTTGGTTAATCGTTTGAAGTTGGTTTTCCCTTATGTAGTAGCTAATTCTCAAAGTGCTTTCCTGTCGGAATGCCTTATTACTGACAATGTACTTGTTGCGTTTGAGACTCCACTATCTCAAACATAAAACCCAAGGTAAACATGGACTCATGGCCCTCAAACTAAATATGAGCAAGGCATGTAACAGGGTGGAGTGGATTTTCTTGGAAAAAGTAGTGCAACATTTAGGCTTTGAAGGGAGAATGGTGACAACAATCATGTCGTGTATCAAGTCAGTTTCTTATTCTGTTCTCTTCAATGGTGAACCGGTGGGCAACATTTAGGCTTTGTCACCGTACCTATTTTTACTATGTGCTATTGGCCTTCAAGGCATGCTCCACAATGCTGAAACTGATTGGAGTATCAGAGGAGTATCTATTTGCAGAAATGGACCACAGGTATTCCATTTATTCTTTGCTGATGATAGTGTGTTGTTTTGTTGAGCTAAAGAATCTTAGTGCCAGGTAATACTTGATATTTTGTCTGTTTATGAAAGGGGACTGGGTTAGAAAATAAATAAAGATAAAACTAATATCTTTTTTAGTTCAAATATTGATCATGCTCTTCAAGTTCGAATTTAGCATCTTCTAGGTGTGTCAGCTATCCGGAGTTACGAGAAATATTTGGGGCTCCCGGCTTTGGTAGGTAGAGCTAAGAAACAAAGTTTCATTTACATCAAGGAGCATGTTTGGAAGAAACTCCAAGGTTGGAAGGAAAAACTTCTCTCATAGGCTAGAAGAGAGGTTCTTATCAAAGTAGTGATCCAAGCCATCTCTACTTATTCTATGAGTTGTTTCAAACTCCTAAAAGGTTAAATAAAGGAACTTGAGACTCTGATCCAAAAATTTTGGTGGGGTTACACTGGAGATAGTAAGAAAGTACATTGGGTGACATGGGAATGTCTATGTGAGGCAAAGGTTTATGATTCACTATTAGCTAAGTAAGTTTGGTGTATGATGAATAATAAGGAGTCCCTTTGTTATAAGGCATTTAAGGCCAGATTCTTCCCGGATTGTTCTATCCTAGAGACAAAAGATTCTGCTCTTGGATCCTATGCATGGAAAAGCATTTTGAGTGCTAGGGATATCATTAAAAGAGGGACTATTTGGCGTATTGGTGATGGGCAATCTTTCTGCAGATCGTCTAATCTGGTCCCATTCTTCTTAGGGTGAATTCACTACCTGCAGTGCCTGCAAATTGTTGGTATCTCGTGCTTCGGCCAGCAATGCTAGTAGCTTAAATCCTAACCCCTGGAAACAACTTTGGAAAGGCCTATGGATGCTATGAGTTCCAATAAGGTAAAGCACTTCATCTGGAGGGCTTGTAAGAATGCTCTCCCTACAATGGACAACCTCCTTTGTCGTCACATTGCTTTTTTTGCCACCTGCAACATCTGCAAAATTCAAACAGAGGACACCCTGTATGCAATTTAGGGCTATTAGGAGGTTGATGTGGTGTGGACTAACTTTGTTGGGCTAAACAAATGGTCACATCCCCCCTAGATTTTTTTGACCTCATTTTCAGGTTTTTGCAGGTCTCTAAAGAGTACAGAGGTGAAATTTTCTCCCTCATTGCGTGGCTTTTGTGGAATAGGCGTAATGCTATATGCTTGGGCAAATCAGTCCAACCAGCACAGCTAATGCCATCCTTAGCTGGTAGTATGCTTTAAGACTACCTAAATGCCCAAGTATCTGACCTTAGTCCTGTTGAGGCCTCCCCATTACCCCACTGGCTTCCCCCGAATCAACAATTCTACAAGGTGAATTTCAACGGAGCTATTTTCAAGGACATTGATGCAGCTGGTCTGTGCGTAGTCATCTGTGACAGTAATGGCGAGGTAATGGGAGCAATGTCCCAGCGTGTTCCTCTACCCCAAACAGTTGTGGAAGTTGAAGCTCTTGCATGTCAACGTGCTGTTTCCTTTTCCATTGAGCTTGGCCTTCGTGAGTTAGTCATTGAAGGTGATTCTGCACTGGTATTCCAAGCTATCAAAGATGGACAACCATGCCAATCCTTATATGGCCACATTGTGGATGACATTCTCCATTTATCTGCTCAGCTACAGGGTTTTAATTTCTGTCATGTGAAACGTAATTGTAACAAAGTAGCAGATGCTTTGGCTAAAAAATCTCGGGTTGGGTTAGACTTTTAGGTGTGGGTTGAAGACTTACTGGGAGATATTCTCCCTGTTGCTATGTTGGATGTTCATTAAGTTTTATTGTTTGAATAAAAGCTCTAGTCTAGTGTTCCAGTCTGGTTTCTCAAAAATATATATATATATATATATGTATATGTATATGTATATGTAACTCAGGATTCAGGATGGGATGTTTAAAACCAACTTATAAGTTTAGGGAATGGTTTGATTGTTAATTAAAGTTGTTCAAAAGTTCTTAGAACTGTTACAATATAAATTATCTGACAGCCTAACAATAATTACTCATTTGATATTGGGGGATCTATTCTGATATTTAAATATACTTATAATAGTGAAATCAGGACGAAGCCGGAACTTTGATTTAGAGAAGCAACTGTACTGTTGGTTGTGTGCGGTGGTTTCAATTTTTGAATCAGCTACTACTTGGTTGCTAAGATTTTTTTTTTTTTTTTGGGTGTGTGGCTAAGAATAAAATTATTTTTTTTAGAATTTTTTAAAGGACAAGGTTGTTTATTTTAGATAAAAATTTGTTAATTGAGCTTAATTTTTTTAGTTTTACTATTGGTAATTTTTGTTGTTGAGTTTTTTTTTTTTTTTTTGGCTTGTATATTTTGTTTTAGATTCTAGATCTATAATTTTTTTTTTTTTTATGGTCAATTAAAATGAGGAAAATGCTAGAGTTACAAACTTTTTTTATTATTATAAATTACAGATATGATAAGTGGTTACTGCTAAGTAAAAAAATGATATGAGTGGTAGGCCTATATGCGAACTAATAAAAATTTGCTACCAAAATAGTTTGTAAAAATGTTGTAAAAACATTTATGAGTATAGCATTACTCTTAAAAGAATCAATGATATTGTTTTTAGCAATTTATAGAAAAAAATTTATAAATCCCTTAGTCAAATTTTAGCAATTTATAGAAAACATTATTCTATAAATTTTTACTCTAGGGACACCATCTATAGTGCCCCATAATTTGGAGCATGGAATAAACGAGAGACTTTAGTAGCCTCTCCAATGAATAGAAGGTGTTCCATAAGGTGAATAGAGCGTGATGATGGGTTTGTAAAGCAAGTAAAGAGCAAGATCCTGCAAGCAGGTATTCCATTCTAGTTTCTACAAAGGTATGTGTCTTCATCCTAAAAAAAAAAAACACACACACACACACTATATTAAGAATAGACCTCTGTCTTTGCATTCAAATACAAAATTATTCTCTCTTGCTTAAATATATTTTTTATATATATTTTTCTAATTATCAAAATAGGAGGTACAAATTGAAATAATAGGGTATTTAAATCCATATGTTTCAAGGAGTTAGCTATACCTATTTGATCATAAACCAATTTTTAGTTAATTTTGGTCCCTCATTAGTGTTTGCAAGTTACTCTAAGTTGTTAGGACATATGTGATTCACATGTTAAGAACATATGTTATGATTTTATGTAATTGGCTAATCCTTTGACAGAACGCACTTTACTTGTATTTGGGTAGATCTAGGACGTGTTGAAATACTTCAAGAAACCATGTTTCAAGATCAAGTGTTGAAGCCTTCAAGTCTGTCCAAGAAAACAAGCTAGAAGTGTAAGTTTATTAAAGCTCGATAGCTAGTATGTGTCGAGGTTTAGAAAGCTGCTCAAGCATGTGTACTCGACACCAGCTCGACAGCTTCTATCTGTTGAGGTTTACAAAAATTAGAATTACTGATCTGATTTCTTGGGATCCGTGTTTATGTGTTTTGGCCTTCTTTTCTCCTAACCCTAGACATATAAAATGATTGTTTTGAGGGCCGTTAAAGAGTACACAAGTTGCACAAGCATTGAGCAAAGTCTGTTCAAGCAATTTGTGATCAGAGACAAAGTTTTGCCATAGTTCATCTCTTCTGAAGAAGTTGCTGTGTATGTGTACCTTTGGGATCAAGAATCTTCTTGATCTTTATCGTGGATGAGCTGAAGAACTTTGTAGCCAACAACTCTTTCTAGTTGGTGATTGAAGTCGCGTACTAGGATCCGCGCAATTGGTTAGTCATGTACTCGGGAGCCATGCATCAAAAAGGGAAAATTGTTACTATAGAACAAGTCCAATTGGGTATTGGAGTAAGGGTTCAACTGTAGGTTGGTAAGGTACTTGGGATCCCTTTACTTGTAACCGCTTGTTGTGATAATAGTGGAATTTTGAGAGTGGTGACCTGAAAATCACCTGGTGGGGTTTTTGCCATCAGGTTTTTCCCATTCGTAAACAAATCACCGTGTTATTTATTTTCCGCTGCATTAGTAGTTTATTGGTGATTTGTTTGTGCTACCACATGTTTACATGTTAATTAACTTAATTAATTCACTTGGCTAAATTAATTGGTTAATTTATCACAAGGGGTCGATTTGTTTTTGGCCTATCATAAGTGAAACTTGAGGTGAAAGCCTAATTCAAAATGAATCTTTGACTTCGTGGATTAGAGTTCAAGGTTGCCTCACTTAAGAGGACTCTTTGTCGAAATGCAAGCAATAATGAAAGATAAGAAATTAAATTGACTACAATTCGTAAAACAATAAATTCCAATTACTAAGTCTAAGTCTAAGTTATTCCAATGCCAATTTGAAGTAAATTGATTAAAGTGAACTGTTTTGAAGTAATCTAGATTGAAGTGAATTGATTCAAAGTAAATTAATTCAAAGTAATCCTAAGCCATTATTGTAGCATCAAATGATTGAAAGCAAAAGTAAGCCCAGATCAAACACATACTAACAACTAAATATTGCATTAACCTAAATTTGATTAAACATGATCACTAGTTACATAGTAATCACTTCCAAGCATAAATTCTTCATATATCCTAAGAAACTAAGTACAAATGCCCTTAAAATTGTTCTCGATAATTTATCTCGTGTGTTCGGGGTGTCGTTTCTTGTAGAATGAGTCATCATTTATACTTGAGGTTGAAGTGGGTACCGGCTACTTCCTATTTTGCTTTGCACATGTCGCTCCCTTATTGAATCTCAATGCCATTTGTTGAGCAACCAGTTGGTCTTGGTAACCTTTTATATCTCCCTCAAGCATATTGATTGTGTTGCACATGTCATTGCCTTGTTTGTGTTCCTGTATCCAAGGTTTTCAGACTCGGACTGTTTATTGAACCATAAAATGAGAGGTTTAAGGTTTTTGAGGTCGAACCGGGGTTGAACCGTGATGATGTCATAATTAATTTAATAATTATTTTAAATATATATATATATATATATATATATTAAATTAGTAAAAAAATAGAAAAATTAACTAAAATAGTCCAATTAAAACTATAAATCCATATTTTAACTATGTCTAATATATCCATCTATAGACCAAATATGAAATATCTATCCAATAACAATAATAACCATTTTTTTTATAAAATGAAAATTAAAAGCATCAGATTGTCTTTCCATGTTTCACTTTCCAATGCTCACGTGACCAGCTGTCTGGCTCACATTCACAAACCTAAAAAAACACTAGAAACAAAAGTGAATGAAATTAAAGGAAGAGATAAAAAAGCAATACAAACAAAAGCACATGAAGAAAGAATTGTGATGTTATATCCACAATATTTTTCACAATATTTTTACAAGAATCACATCAAAATCTTATGTGAAAAGTTGTTATTAGTTTTAATGTGAACCCACCACTGAAATTATTTTTTTGCTCACCAATATTAGCTAATAACAATCTATTACTTAAAATTTATTGTGAAAATTTTGTGGTAGTATTTCTTAATTGCCATTTCTTAATAATAAATACCACACATTTGAATAAATAAAAAAAACCACACGATTACATAAAAATAAAAAATAAAAAAACTAAGGGATGAAGACCATCACACATTTTCATACGAACCCAATTTATTACTCAACTCTCAACCTCACATATACTTCACAGCTATCACATTCACATATGCAGTTCACATCAGAGAAAAGAGATGAGAGAGAGAGAGGAGAATCTGAAGCATCGGAGGAGATCGTAGTGCACAGATCGAAGGCTAGCGGAGATTGAGGTCGCCGAAAGGACAAAGCCGGTGGAGATCAACGTTCACCAGCACTACCTCATCCACCTCCCCACCATCGTTCGTCCTCCTCCCCACCACCAAACTGGGTCAGATCGGCTTGTTCTTGTTCTTCTTTTTTTCTTTTTTCTTTTTCTTTTCATATTTGCTTGTTTTGATTCAACTTTATTGTAAGAATTGGATTTTGTTTTGTGTTTGGATTATTTGAGACATTTTTTGAGAGTGAAGCTAAGTTAGATCGGCTTGTTCTTCCCAGCAGTTGTGTTTCTTTTTCTTTTGTTTTTCTGTGTTTTTTTTTTTTTTTTTTTTTTTTTTTTTTTAAGGTTCAGATTCAAAGGGAACTGTGAGAAGCAGTCTGATCACGGTTCTCAGAATCGTACGATTGAACTGCGATTCGAACAGTTCCCTACTTTTTTGGCATAGACTGGTTCTTAAGCTTAAAGAACCGTGATTATGAGAGGTTCACGGTTTTCCCAGTTGGACCATACGGTCCGGTCCAGGTTTCAAAACCTTGCCTGTATCTACTCAAACTGATTTGAAGTAGGTCAAAACAATGCTACTTCTCATCATTCCAAGCAATTTTCTATCTTGCTTCGATTTCCAAAAAATGCAATTTGCCACATAATTCTTTCTTTTTCTACCTTGTCTATCTCTCAGTATGCCATGTGTTCATGCTTTAAATCATTAATTTTCACCCTAACAATTTTAGATTACTAGTAGCTAGTACTATATCACAGTCAATATAGTATGGTATTTGTAATAATGCTCCCCTCTCATATGTGAGAGGATTTTAACCCATAGGATTCAATCCATCCTATGACTCTTGTCTCCGTATGCTAATATGTAACTTATGCAACACAAGAAAGTTTAATATAACTCCCTCAAAAAAAATAAAAAATAAAGAAATTTTAATATAAGATAAATTTTCAACTTTTTTTTTTACATAAATATGAAATTTCATAATTATAGTAGTTATTAATGCACATTTATTATAATTTTGTGTGTTTATAGAATTATATAGTCTACTATTTAAAGAAAGTATGATATACCAAGATTTTAATGGGGGGTTTAAATAAAGAATAAAATTTAAATTCAATTTTAAAATATATATTAGAATAATAACATGTAAAATTGTGAGTTCCAGTTAGCTCAACTGGTAAAATCTCTGATGGTTGAATAAGAGATCTGGGGTTCAATCCCCGCCTACACCAAAAACCAATTGGTGTTTTGGTCTGATGATAAAGAGCATCATCAGGAGCGGATGTCATAGGTTGAAACTCATATATGGCATAATATTATACATCTAACTCATTTATGACAAACAAAATCCGCCAAACCAAACCCAATTACCACACCTAATACAAAAAACTTTTATTAAAATTTTAGCTTGGTTTCAAACCAAAGACAAAGAACAACGCACTTTCACGGTTTCACAAAGAACAACATACAAGGCGAAGCGCTTATCATCATGGCATAATGGATGCACGAAAGAAGAGCTAGCAAATATAAGATAATACAACGAAAGTAAAGCAAGAAAGTGCTTGAAAATGAATAGAGAAATTGATAAACCCATAATGTTGTACTGAATTTTGTTTTGCATTCTTAGAATTTAAGCACACATGGAGGCTAGAAAGTCGAGATGGAACATTATTTGAACTAGAAATATGCTTTATCGTGAGAGACCTGCAATTGCAATGTTTCTTACTATCATCATTGTAGTTGGAAAAATGAATATGTTCCATAATTTCATGTCAGGCTCACAATAGTTTAGACCGCGACTATATGGAATTTAATCAGAGATGCATATTGTATGGGATCAACTTATTTAGCTTTTTGATGAAAACTTTTTACTGAAAATGTGCTAAAATATACTCATAATTTTGTACTAAATTTTGTTAAGCACTCTTAGAATTTAAGCACACCTGGAGGCAAGGAGTCGAGATGGAACATTATTTTAATAAGAAATATGCTTTATCATGAGAGACCTACAATTGCAATGTTTCTTACTATCATCATCGTAGTTGGAAAAATGAATATGTTCCATAATTTCATGTCAAGCTCACAATAATTTAGACTGACTATATGGAAATAGGCAAAGATGCATATCCGTTTAGGAGTAGTTTATTTATTAGCTTTAATGAAAACTTTTTGATGAAAGTGTGCTAAAATATACTTGTACTTAAAAAAAAGTGAAAAAATAAGAAAAATAAATAAATTTTTAAAAAATTGTACTCTATTGAAGTTTTAAAAAACTGTACTTAAAAGCTAAAAATACTAAAGAGTAGTTTATAAGCTAATACCAAACACAAATTTAATGCCATGTCAATAATGACTCTAACAAATACTATATTAGATTAGAATAATGCGGAAAAGAAAACTCACTTTGCTCTTTGTTGCTAGTGGATTTGGAGTCAACTTAGTCAAGCTAATCCTAAACCTAAAAATTGCCAAAATACCTCATAAACTTAGAAAATGACCGACATACCCCCTAAACCTTAAAAATGACCGAAATACCCTTGAAACCTAAAAATGACCAAAATACCTCCTAAAACTGAAAAAATGACATAAATACCCTATAAACCTAAAAGATGATTGAAATACCCTTGAAACCAAAAGCAATATTACCAAAATATCCCCCAAAACTAAAAAATTATCAAAATACCCCAAAATCTAAAATGACCAAAATATCCCTGAAATCTACAAAATGACTAAAAGACATGGTTTTAAAAACCATACAGGAGGCAAAATTGGATTTGCCTCTAGTTACCAGTTTTTATCGGTTTTTGGCCAGTTTTGGGCATTTTTACCAGACCAGACTAGTACTCGGTTCCCGATCAAATTAGCTAGTCTAGTCTAGTTTTAAAACTCCCTCAAGCAACTACTCTCAATGCCATTTGTTGTGCAACCAATTCGACTTGGTAACCTTTTATAACTCCCTCAAGCAACTACTCCATTATTGATTGTGTTGCACTTGTCATTGCCTTTTCTATGTGTTCCTGCAACTACTTAAACTGCTCTGAAGTTAGTCAAAACAATGCCATTTATCATCATTCAAAGCATTTTTCTATCTTGCCTTGATTTCCAAAAAATGCAATTTGCCACGTAATTTTTCTTTTTCTACCTTGTCTATTTCTCAGTAGGCCATGTGTTCATGCTTCAAATCATTATTTTTCACGCTAACAATATCAGATTACTAGTAGTTGGTACTATATCACAGTCAATATAGTATGGTATTTGTAATAATGCTCTCTCATATATGTAAGAGGATTTTAATCCATAGGATTCAATCCATGATAAACTTGATTTGCCATCAACTAAGACTCGTCTCCATATATAAATTGGTAACTTGTGCAATGCACAAGAAAGTTTAGTATAAGATAAATTTTTCTACTCTTTTTTTTTCTTTTACATAAATATGAAATTTCATAATTATAGTAGTTATTTATAAAAATTTATTATAATTATGTACGTTTATGGAATTATATAGTCTACTATTTAAAGAAAATATGACGTACCCAGATTCTAATAGGTGGTTTAAATATAAAATAAAATTTAAATTCAATTCTAAAATATATATTAGAATAATAACATGTAAAATTGTGAGAAATAGCTAGCTAAGTAGGTAAAATCTTTGATAGTCTGAAGGTTGAATAAGAGATCTAAGGTTTAATCTTCACCTATACCAAAAACTAATTGGTGTAAAAAAAAACAAAAAATAACATATAAAATTTTTATGTGGCACAATATTCTACATCTAACTCATTTATGACAAAATTCAAAACCCGCCTAGCCAAACCCAATTACCACACCTAATACACAATGACTTAACTTCACTAATAGTTTTACCACAAGACCATCTCAAGCCAAAGCTAAGAAAACATCACAAAAACACAAGGGCAAGGAAGGAAAAAGCACAACGTTGACATATTACATAGATTTTGGTGTAGACAACGGTTGCATCCAGTACAATGATGTTGCCAAGCTAAATCTCTAAAAGAAAGGAAAGTAAAAAGCAAATACAGTAATGCTAACAACACAAACCAAGATTTATTTTTTGATGCACAGAGTAGTTCCATCCAATACAATGATTCTGCGGTGCTGCCCACCTAAATCTCTAAAAGAAAGGAAAGGAAAAAGAAAATATAATAATGCTAACAACACATACCATGATTTATTTGTTTGGGTAACATCTAGCTTGTTGAATTTAATATCAAGATCCCCTCCCAGTTAATTATCTTCCTATTTGGTGTTGAACTGCATAGTGAAGATAAATAAACCATTTATACTTCCTTGTGATCACAATTTGCCCAATAATAACTCCAATTATGAATCCACAACCATATCCGATCACAACTACTTTCCAGCCAAGTTCAGATGGCAACTTTGAGTCTTGATTTAAAGGAGGGTGCAATGAGTCCTCGAAATTTCCACATTTCTTTGGCAAAGGACTTCCACACAATCTAGGATTACCATTGAAAGACTTGTCTTGAAAGGTATCAAATTGGTTCCCATGCGGTATAGGCCCTATTAGATAATTGTTAGAGACATTGAAAAATGCAAGAAATGTAAGCTGTGTTAGTTGGGGAGGGATCTCTCCAGACAACTTGTTTTGAGAAAGGTCCAAAGCTTCTAACGCTGTCAACTTCTCCAAGGATGAGGGTATAGAACCAGTGAGTAAGTTGTTGGAAAGGTTGAGCACTTGGATTCCTTTCAAATTCCCCATAAGTTCTGGAATTTCTCCTTCAAATTTATTGCTTGAAAGATCCATTGCTATGAAAATATATGGGATTCTCTCGTATGCAATCTCTATGCCTCTGTTTGTGAATGTCATTGAGTAAGCATATTGAGATTTCCATATATGTCCTGGTTGATCGAAATCCATGTTTGCTTGCATATACATAGGACCATTCTTACCAATGATTTGCATGGCTTTCCAAATTCGGAAGTACTCAAATGGTAACTCACCAGTGATGCTATTGTAAGAAATGTCAACAATATGCAAGTTTGGAAATACAAAATTACTTTTGGGTTTCCCTATTGCACCTTGGAGTTGATTATATCGTAATATAAGAACCCCCAATTCTGGAAGAACCCCTAACCAAGAGGGGAAAGAATCATTTATTTGATTGTTTCCAAGAACAAGAGTTTCTAACATAGTACAGTTCACCAATGATCTTGGTATCATCCCCTGTAATTGATTTTGACTAAAATCAATCATTTTCAATTTGCTCCCCTTCTTGCATATTTGAGGAATGTTGCCGTAAAAGTTGTTCCTTCTTAGATTGAGAATTGATAAGGAAAAACTAAGGTTTCCCAAACAGTCTGGAAGCATGCCACTCAAGTTGTTATATGACAAGTCAAGGGCAACAAGAGAACCTAGATTGCAAATCATTTGTGGGATTTCTCCAGTTAGTGTGTTATTTGAGACTAAGTAAGACAAGATGGAAGGTGGTGGGATAGGAAGTGGTCCCTGTAGCTTGTTATTACTAAGATCCAAATATCGTAGATTGGTCCATGGCAGCATAACAAGAAGTTGGTGGAAACCTGTTAGGCTACTAATTTTGTTTTTTGAAAGTGACAAAAACTCCAATTCATCTTGGCTTTTTAGAAAATCTGGGAGTTCATCTAAGTCACAAGAATCCAGTCCTAGGATCCGAAATTTTGGAAAAGTTATGTTTTTACTAGGCTTTGTCAGCAATGAAATTTGGTTGGAAGATAGTTGGAGAACAGAGAGGTTTTGGAGTTCCAAAAAAAAGTCAAATTCAACTATACCACCAAATTGATTATGATCCAGATAGAGAGTATGAAGATTCATAAGCCTAGATATCCATGATGGTATGGAACCATGCAAACCATTTCTTCCAAGTCGCAAGTGAGCTAGTTGGGTAAGGTTTGCTAGCCAAGATGGAATATGGCCCGTTAAATTACAAGAACCAAGGTCTAAATAAAAAAGTTGGGTAAGGTTTCGAATAAAAAATGGGATGCTACTATTCAACTTCTGGTTCCCAAGGCCCAACAGCTGGAGTTTAGTTTGGTTACCGATCCAATCCAAAATACAACGATTGAAATTGTTATATGAAAGGTCCAAGTAGATGAGCTCGGTAAGATTACCAAGTGAGGATGGTACTGGTCCAGAGAAATTGCAATCGCTAACAACAATAGTATTTAACAACTTGAGGTCACCAATTGAATTTGGTAGCTCACCATAAAAACTCGTACCTGCAAGCATCAAGACTTTAAGGGGGCTGCTTCTGTTAAATTCTGGAAGATATCCAGTCAAATCTGCATTGAACCGCACACTGAGGAACTCTAGATTTGGTAGTTGAAAAATTCCTGCCGGGAACTCACCATACAAACCACACTCTCTAAGTTGAAGAGAAGTTAAAGCAGTAAGGTTTGCCATGTTATTGGGCACTGTCGAAGATATATCAACCTGAGTAAGATATAACTCCTCCATGTTTGGAAACTTCTCAACCAGGCTTTGTAAGCCAGGGTTTTGGAGCTTCAATGAATTGAGTTCGAGATTAAGATAAACCAACTTAGAAAGCTGTAAAATTTCGGCTGGGATTTGGCCTGCAAATCCAGAATCGTAGAGTTCCAAATCAGTTAGATTCGAAAGCTGCCTAATACCCACAGGAATTCGAGAGAGATTAAAGTCATTGTCGGAGAGATACAGCCTCTGGAGATTAACAAGACGGAAAAGGCTACTACTGGAGTTGATAGAACCATAGAGACAACTACTGTTGAGATTAAGGCTGATCACATGACCGGTGTCCTTATCGCAACCAACACCATCCCATGAGCAGCAATCATCACTTTCAAGCTTCCACGAAGAAACCTTCGGGTAAGCAGAAGTTTCATAAGATGCAGACTGATTGATGATAAAGCTTTCCTTGAATTGCAGCAAGGCGAAGCTCTCATCATCATGGCATAATGGTTGCACGAAAGAAGAGCTAGCAAACATAAGATTATACAACGAAAGTAGAGCAAGCAAGTGCATGAGCATGAACAGAGAAATTGATAAACCCATAATGTTGTGCTGAATTTTGTTTTGCACTCTTAGAATTCAAGAATAAGAAGAAAAACTAGAATAAAATGGTACAAACTTCTTAGATTTGCACTGAAATGAGATTGGGGAAATTCTCAGAATTGTGGTTGAAAATAAAATAAAAGAGATACTTCTATTGGATGATATGTAGGAGATGAAGAAAGGCTAAGCTTTTACAAGAGAATTACAAGAAGAGTTATTGAAGATTGCAGAACAAACACACAGAGAGCAAAAGGAAAGAGTTAAAAGAGAGAGAGAGAGATTTGTGAGGAAGAGAAGTTTGTTATTTCACTATATGAAAGATTTACACAATGTACAGGTATATATAGCCAACCTAAGAATCCATAAATCTCGGATCACTCATAAATATCTTTTAGAAATATCTTCTAACAACCAAAACAGATTATCCCACTTAAACACCTGCCATAACAGAATTCTAGAATCAGTAACTAACTGTTGCTTTGCTGGCATGAGATGAAACGCACCGTGTGACTGAATTAGAGTTGCTCTGAAAAACGCACCATTTGAATAAGTGAATACACGTGTCAATCACACATGTTACCTGTTTCACTCTGCTGTGCATCTTCTGTAGCATCCTCTTCAACATGAGAAAATTAAAAATAAAAAAGGAAATTATGACACTAGATCAAAAAAAAAAAAAAAAAAAAAAAAAAAAAAAAAAAACTTCATTGCACTCACAAAGTGCATGTTACGAGGCTGATTTGTATTCCCTACTCTCTTTTTTTGGAACAAATTAATTCCCTAATCTAATAACACTAATTTGTTTTGTTTTTTTTTTTTTTTTAAATTATCATGTAGTTCAATTTAAACTTGGATTATTGATGTATCTGATTTTTTTTTTTTCTCATTATCATTTTGTGTGTTGTGATAATTATGCTCACCACATAGTAAATTGTGTAAAAAATTGTGGATTATTTCATGTCCTTATGCATTTTCCATTTTAAAAATCTAATCAATAATGCAGGTACGTTCATTCTGCATGTAGAAGCTTGAGTTGTTGGATTAGAGTATCCAACACTTAACTAGGCATTGTCCAACAATCATTCCATCAATTTTGGTTAAAAAGTAAAAAATGATGCACACCCTTTAAAAATCTGATTAATAATGCAATTACATTCATTCTACATGTAGGACCTTGAGTTGTTGGATTAAAGTATGGCAAAAAGCCACTTTTAGTCCCTACATTTTTAGGCGATTCTCATTTTAGTCCCTACATTTTATTTTTACTATTTTTATTCCCTATCCTTAAAAACGCTTCCCGTTTTGGTCATTGTCGTTACATCAGAAACGGAGAAAGCTGACGTAGCAATGGCAGGAATAAATAATAATAAAAAATTAATGTATAATAAAAAATGTTTTTTAGCATTAAAAAATGCCACATTAGCATTTAAATTAAAAAAATTTAATTTATTAATTTAAACTAAATAAAAAAATTAAAAACATAATTAAAAACTAAAAATCATATGAATTGAGATCTAAGTGTGTTTTGAACAAGAACAATAAGAACACAAACCCAGATCCAAGAACACAAACCCAGAAATTTAAATAAATAAAAAAAAATAAAAACCAAGATCTCAGCCATGCACAAGAAAGTTTCTGCTTCGCTTGTAGATGTCATTTCACTCATTTCGAAAACCAAGATCTACTTCGTGTTGGAGTTCATCAAAGGCGGCGAGTTATTCGCAAAGGTTGCTAAAGGCCAATTCACTGAAGATCTCAGCCGGAAGTACTTCCCACAGCTCATCTCCGCCGTCGGATTTTGCCATTCACACGGCATCTTCCACCGCGATCTCTAGCTGGAGAATCTCCTCCTCGACGAGAATGGAAATTTGAAAGTCTTCGATTTCGGACTCTTCGCCGTTAAGGAGGAGATCCGACCCAACGAGCTCTTGCACACACTGTGCAGCACGCTTGCTTACGTGGCACCGGAGATTTTGACAAAGAGAGGCTACGAAGGTGCGATGATCGACATTTGGTCATGTAGCGTCATTTTGTACGTTTTGAACGCCGGTTATTTGTTGTTTAACGATCCCAACCTAATGGCGATGTACAAGAAGATTTACAAAGGAGAGCACCGGTGTCCAAAGTGGTTTTCCTCGGATCTGAAACGGTTCCTGTCTCGGCTTTTGGACATGAATCCTGAGAAGAGGATCACCATTGATGAGATGATGAGGGACCTGTGGTTTAAAAAAAACTAGTAGATTGGTTTTTTTTTGGGTTTGTATTCTTGGACCTGGGTTTGTGTTCTTGTTGTTTTTGTTCAAAACACACTTACATCTCAGTTCATATGATTTTTAGTTTTTAATTCTGTTTTTAATGTTTTTTATTTAGTTAAAATGAATAAATTAATTTTTTTAATTTAAATGCTGACATGACATTTTTTAATGCTAAAAAACATTTTTTATTATTAATTTAGGCCACGTGTACATTAATTTATTATTATTTATTCTTGTCGTTTGTCATGTTAGCTTTTTCCGTTTCTGATGTAACGACAGTGACCAAAATGGGAAGCTTTTTTTAGGATATGGACTAGAAGCAGTAAAAATAAAATGTAGGGACTAAAATGGGAATCGCCTGAAAATGTAGGGACTAAAAGTGACTTTTCGTCTTAAAGTATCCAACACGTATATGATAGACTTGGCATTGTCCAACAATCATTTAGTCAATTTTGGTCAAAAAGTAAAAAATGTTGCACACCCACCACTTGGATAGGAGCGTCAAAGAACTGCCAAATTGATAGAAATTACTTGAATTTATTTATTTGAGAAAGAGAAGTAACATGTCTATAATATTTTGATAATATTTTTGCAAAATATTCTAGGTGATTAGTTGTTATTAGTTCTAATATAAACCAATTACTTAGACTATTTTTTTATCCACTCACAACAACTACTAATAACCTATAACTTAGAAATACTCATAAACCTTACGTTAACAGGAAAAAAACTTGAGGACAACCCAGTTAAAATATATCTCTAACTCTACTTAAAATGTCTACGAAAGAGGGCACTCTCTTACTAATCTATGTCTTCAAAACAAACTTATCTAATTTAGAAGAAAAAAAAAAAGGCTTCATCGCACGTGGAAAGTGCATGTGATAAGGCTAATGTGTGTATATATATTGTTGACCATAAAACTTGAACTTCGCTACCTTAAACCTCCGAGCACCTTTTAAATTGCAATGCACTATCCTCCTACAATAGCTAATGTATGGTATGTCTCAAAAAAAAAAAAAAAAAAAAAAAAAGCATACTGTAGTAATAATGTGTTCAAGAGTCATCAACTTAAATGATGAAAAACTTTTTCCTTCTCTCTTGTGTGTGCGTTTGTTTCTCTCAAAAAAAAAAATAAATTAAATGATGAAATCTTATTGGATAGAAAATTCAAAAGGAATTAATCTTAGAAAAGTGACAGGATCACAGAGAATAAAATGCCACGAGTTGATTTTGTGTTGGGCTCACACGTGTGAAGATGTTTACATCTCTTTAGGGTAAAATTTCCTCTCTCTTGTTTTTTTTGTTTTTTGTTTTTGTTTTGTTTTTTGTTTTTTGTTTTTTTTTTTTTTTGTTTTTTTTTTTTTTTTTTTTTTTTTCACTTTCCTAAATGATAAGACAACTAGGAGAGGGTATATCTTGTACCCGGCATACATGCCGGGTACAAGATATCCTAAATCGACAACTAGAGGCAAGCAACACGTGGATAGACGGGGTCTCCTTTTGCTAAACCTAAAACTCGATAATAATTTTTGTGCCTTTGGCATCTTGAATTATTTTGAAGAGAGAATTAGAATGTGTTCATAATACAACTTCCATGCAACTTTTCTAGTTTGGAACGTCAAACAAGGGACAACAACAAGTACTTAGGATGATAAAAAATAAAAAATAAAAAGTTTTTAGTTTTTTTTTTTTAATTAAAAAAAAAAATCTGAGAGGGTGGTCACCAGTAGAAACCATTTTAGTGATCGATTTTCAAAATTTTGATACATTTTCAGTTTTCATTTTTTATTTTTTTTTTGCACATTCTTTTTGATATATTTCAGGTATTTCAATATTTTTTTTCATAATTTACTTTAAATACAATATATTCCCAATATTTTTTTATGAGAAAATTTTAACTTATGACGTTATTATCAGACCAAGAGATCCAAGACATCAATCAGTTTTTGGTGCAGATAAGGATTGAACCCTAAATCTCTTATTCAACTATCAGAGACTTTATCAGTTGAGCTAACAAAACCATCTCTTATTTCTAATATGTGTCTGAATTCTGAATCATATTTTAAGATATTGGATTCGTTTTTAATTAACAAAACCAAGATCGAATATCTTGATTATTGCTACTGCTGTTTCAACGATTATTATTATTATTATTTAAATTGATAGTTATAACATGAAATAAGGATATATTAAAGTTTTAAATGTCTCCGTTTGAAACACAGTAAGTGATAAACTGATAGTTGATTTACAAGACTTTAACGTTTTAATAATATTTTAATCTATAATTACATCTCTCTCTCAAATTCAATACATAAAATTTAAAATAATTTGGTTCAATTATTTACCCGATATATACTTTATAAAAGGAATAAGATATTCATTTAAAAAAGAAAATAAAGCAAAGAAACAAGATAGGTACTTTATAAAATGCACACTATAGTTTATAATTAAGAATTCGGATTCAATTATTTACCCAATATGTACATTATGAAAAGAACTGATTTAGATGGTTCACTAACTATGGTTCTTGCATAAGTAAGATTCTAGACGTTTTATGGCTTTGTGAAAATCATTAGTAACAATAAATTTTTTTTTTTAGATTGTTAGTTTAATAATTGCTGAAACACATGTTGATGTTTTGCATTATGCACTCACGCATTGCCTACATACATACTATTTTTTTATTTTTTTTATTTTATAAATTCCTACATACATACTAGCCAAAAATTAAATGCATTCCATGCCACATGTCACGACCAAGCTCTATCACATAGAAATGGATCTCACCCAAAGGTTATTATTGAGTACTTGAATAGTATATTCTCTTATTCTCATATAAAAATGGATTACACCCACTATGAGGCCTACTCTGACGTGAGAGAAGGAGAATATACTCCCATAGCATCTAATAAATTTCCGTCATGCATATAACACTATGCCACATCAATAGTGACTTGTCATCATCGTAGGCCATGTCAACAACACAAGTCAATATGCATTGTCAACAACCGTGATTATTGCATTGATTGGCACCATTGATTGTTGCGTTGATTGACAACATTGATTGTTGAATTTTTGTAAGGACAATTATTAATATGTACATTATGAAAAGAACTGATTTAGATGGTTCACTAAATATGGTTGTTGCATAAGTAAGATTCTAGATGTTTTATCTTTTATGGCTTTGTGAAAATCATTAGTAACAATAATTTTTTTTTTTAGATTGTTAGCTTAATAATTGCTGAAACACATGTTGATGTTTTGCATTATGCGCTCATGCGTTGCCTACATACATACTATTTTTTTTTTTTTTTTTTGGATAAATTCCTACATACATACTAGCCAAAAATTAAATGCATTCCATGCCACATGTCACGACCAAGCTCTATCACATAGAAATGGATCTCACCCAAAGGTTATTATTGAGTACTTGAATAGTATATTCTCTTATTCTCATATAGAAATGGATTACACCTACTATGGGACCTACTATTATGTGAGAGAGGGAGAGTATACTCCCATAGCATCTAATAAATTTCCGTCATGCATATAACACTATGCCACATCAATAGTGACTTGTCATCATCTTAGGCCGTGTCAACAACACAAGTCAATATGCATTGTCAACAACCGTGATTATTGCATTGATTGGCACCATTGATTGTTGCGTTGATTGACAACATTGATTGTTGAATTTTTGTAAGGACAATTATTTATTCACGTTATCCTGTCAAAGATTTACATTGTAGACATTAAAATAAGATTTACTTTGCAAACAAAACAAATGTGTACAATATTACAAAAAGTGTACAAATTGTACACACTTGCATAAAAGTGTACAACTTTGTACACATTTATTTAGTCTATAATGTAAATTTTACATTGATAATGCAATGTAAATTCATTATTTTCCTTTTTCTAGTGAGGAATTGTTTCCATTTGGGGCACTTTTCCACTTGATTTTCAAGAGAATTCTAGATTTGAGGTCGGTTTCACATTTGAAAGTCCCAAATGGACAAAATGCTCTCTACTGAAAGCTCTCGCTCTCTCATGCTCTCAACGGAAGAGCAAGAGGAACTAGCACGTAGCAACAAGAAGGTGAAAAATGTTGGCCATGCAGGTTTTCAAGAAGGAATGGACACATCTTCCTTGTCACCAAGATGTAGCAATAGCCATTGGAACCAATCCATGACTTTTAAGGATAGACTGATGGGTGAAGTCCCGGGTGCCTATACCCAAGCGTTCAGCTTTGAAGACCTTATGGAGGACGATATTGAATCGGATGATGAGGTAGAAGCTCTTCGAGAAGGTTTGGTGGCAGTGAAATTTTCTAAGGATCTCAAGCATGAGATGCGTAGCCCTTGGACTCGTGCGCTCATTGTGAAGGTCTACGGTAGACCTGTGGGGTTTAACTTCATACACAATAAGCTCCTAGCTATGTGGAAGCCTGCCGGGAGACTTGACTGCGTAGGTTTAGGACATGGATTTTTTCTCACTAGACTATCGCTCAAGGAGGACTACGAGAATATCCTTAGAAAGGGCCCATGGTTCATTGGAGGGCACTTTTTATCCATTAGACCGTGGGAGCCGAACTTCCATCCGGCGACGGCTAATGTATCCTCGGTGGCAGTATGGATTAGATTGAATGAGCTACCTATTGAGTACTACAATGCGAAAGCTCTGCATCATATTGGTAAGTCGATTGGCAATGTTCTAAGAGTAGACACGCATACTGCCACTGAAACCAAAGGGAAGTTTGCTCGACTTTGTGTACAGGTAGACGTCAATAAACCTTTGGTCACGGCAATACTGATAGGGAAATTTGAGCAACTCGTGTGCTATGAAGGTATTCAAAAACTGTGCTTTGGGTGCGGTAGAATGGGGCATCAGAAGAACACCTGCCCATACACTATCCGGCATGACTCATCAGAGACGGTGCCTGAAGGGAGCGTGCCTTCCTCTCCATGCGAGAAGCATGCACCTGACAAAGCCAAGATAGGACAAGGTAGCAATGAGAGTGTGAATGGGAGTGCGAATGGGAGTGCGAATGAGGAGGCACCAGAGAGTACGTACGGCCCGTGGATTGTGGTGGCTCGTAAGCGTAATGGGACAAGGAAACAGGCAGCTGGTGGGTCCCCCATGGTTCAGGTGCATAATCAGCCATGGAGTGGTCCTATGTTGAATGGGAGTGGGAGTACATATGACGTGGGTAATGTACAACCCAGTCATAATGCTGGGCTTGGGAAGGAAGTGAAGCGCAGACTTTCGGCCACTAGAGATATAAATGGGCCACTGTTGGCTAACTCTTTGCAGCGGCTGGGGAAGATGTCCAATTCGTTGGATAAGAAGGAGGTTGTGGGAAGCCCAGGTAATGTGGGTGTGGAGAAGATTTTGGGCCGGACTGGGTTTGGAAAGCAAATGCCCAAGCCCAACCGGAGTACACTTAACCAAAGTGATTCAGTTAAGGGGAAAAAAAAGCTTGCGCGTGCTAGGGCTCTCATTGTTAACTCGCCTGGCGCTGTTAGAGCAGCTGAAGATAAAATACTCTCACTGAATCACCTCTCTCAAGACCGAATTGCTCAGATCGGTGATGGCAACCAGCAGGCTCGGACAGCATCGGACTTCCAATTCTCAGCCGCGACATGCTTGGAAACGGGTTCTAAGGTTGAAGGGAGACATCGCCGTTCTATTTCCGATTTGAAGCAGGAGCGGACTGGTTTGGGCCTCTCTAAAACAAAGCTCGGCGATTCTGACACCATGCAGAGCGAATCCATTGGAGTGCCTAGCCGAGTTGAAGATGCTAGTGCTAATTCCGAGCACCATGAACCGATTGAGGTCCAGACCCATGGCAGCAGCGATACAAATCTGTTAATTAGCTATACTGGGAGTGGCTGCTTAAGAGATGGAATGAGGGATGATGCTGGCGTTGTGGGAGCAGATAGAATGGACTTTGAAGGAGAAGGTGAGGTTGTTGCTGACCTGTGAGTGTGGTTTTCTCTTCCTAGTCGGTTTTTATTAATCATGAATATTATAGTCTGGAATTGTCGAGGGGCTTTAAAGCCTTCCTTTCAAAAACATGTTGGCGAGCTGGTCCGGAATCATAAACCAGCGATATTGGTAATTATGGAGACCCGGGTTGGGGGTGACAGAGCAAAAGGGATCATCGACAGATTGCCTTTTGATGGTTCAGTGCATACGGACACCATTGGGTATGCGGGTGGACTTTGGATGCTATGGGATTCAGATAGGGTGGAAGTTACTCCGCTGGCTAACACTGAACAGGAAATTCATGCTACAGTTAAGGTACGAAATGCTAACTCTAGCTAGCTTTTTACTGCTGTGTATGCTAGCCCTAGAACTGCCGAAAGGCATATTTTATGGAATAACCTTATTAAAACTGCTGAGTTACATAATTTGCCGTGGGTAGTGGCGGGTGATTTTAATGAGCCTTTGTCGGAGGAAGATAAATTCGGGGGAAGAGTAGTGAGTGTAAGTAGATCACTATTATTTAAGGAGTGTCTGGATAAATGTAATATGATTGATATCGGGTTTTCGGGTCCCCGATTTACTTGGACTAATAGAAGAGAAATTCAAGCACTAATTCAAGAAAGAATAGACAGGGTTTTTGTTAACCCTAGTTGGTGTTTATTGTACCCGGAAGCTCGGGTGGTCCATCTTACTAGATGCCACTCCGACCACTGCCCCATTCTTTTGGAGATGCAACCGACTATTAATAGGGGAAAAAAAAGGCCTTTTAGATTCCAGACATGCTGGCTGTCTGAACCTTCCTTTCCCCCTATTGTGTCAAGAGCGTGGAGTGATTCACCCGCCCTAGGAGAGGCAGTCAGCAGATTTACCCAGGCGGCAATTAGGTGGAATGTCTCTCATTTTGGCAATATTTTTACTAGGAAAAAGAATATTATGGCTAGGATCAATGGGATTCAACGGGCATTATCTGTGAGACCGTCTGCTTTCCTTGTAAATTTGGAGAATGAGCTCCTTAAGGAGCTAGATAGAGTCTTGAGCCAAGAAGAAGAGTTGTGGGCTTTAAAGTCTCGTGTTAATTGGATGATCCAAGGTGACCGTAACACAAATTTTTACCATGTGTCCACACTTGTTCGAAGGAAAAGGAACCAGATCTTAGCTATCAAGGATTCTATGGGGGAGTGGGTCCATGAGGAGAGTACTATAAAGGAGGTTGTTAGAAGTGGTTTCAATGATATTTATACCTCTTCTTTTGCTTCGAGCTATAGGGCTGCTCCCGATGTATCTCAATGGCAGGCTAGCTTAACGAATGAGGAGAGGGAGAGTATTGGTGGGGTTGCATCAGAGGAAGAGATAAAATCTGCCCTATGGTCTCTCAAAGCTTTCAAAGCACCGGGACCGGATGGGCTACATGCTGGTTTTTTCCAGAGATTTTGGTTGATTGTGGGTAACTCAGTGGTTGATGTAGTAAAGAAGGTGTTTGTGAATAAGGCTGTACCAGAATACTTGAATAGTACTCTAATTGCTCTAATTCCTAAGATTCAAAGCCCTGAGAGTTTGAATAACTATAGGCCTATTAGTTTGTGCAACACCGTATATAAGATCATTACAAAGATTATTGTTGCTAGACTTAGACCTTTCTTGGACAAGCTTGTTTCTCCCCTCCAAACAGCTTTTGTTCCGGGAAGGAAAGGCATTGATAATGTGATTATAGTGCAGGAAATCATTCACACGCTTAGTAGAAAGAGAGGGAAGGTGGGGTACATGGCCATTAAGATTGATCTTGAGAAGGCATATGACAAACTGGAATGGAGTTTCTTAAGAGATATGCTCATCAGGGTAAATTTACAGGCTGATTTGATTGACATTATTATGAGTTGCATATCCACGGTTTCGACTTCTATTTTATTTAATGGAGAAGCCCTTGACCCGATCTATCCTTCGAGAGGCATAAGGCAGGGAGATCCATTATCTCCATATTTATTCATTCTTTGCATGGAATTTTTTGGTCAACTCATTGAAGAGAAATGTAATGCTAATCTTTGGCAGCCTGTGAAGGCTTCGTGTGGCAGACCGACTTTTTCACATTTATTTTTTGTAGATGATTTGGTCTTATTCGCCAAAGCTGACCACATCAATTGCTTGGCTGTGAGGGATGTCCTTGATGTCTTTTGCAATGCCTCTGGCCAGTCAGTGAGTGCTGCCAAGTCTAGAGTTTACTTCTCGCCAAATGTGGAGAGGAACTCGAGGGAGTCGTTCTGTGATATCCTTGGTTTTGCCTCAACTCCGTCTCTTGGCAAGTACCTTGGCTTTCCTATTAAGCACCCTGGTTCTTCTACACAAGATTTTAATTATATTCTTGATAGGGTGAAGAACAAGTTAGCGGGTTGGAAAGCTAACTTGCTCTCCTTGGCTGGTCGGTCAGTTCTTATTCAAGCTTCTTCAGCGGCTATTCCAGCATATGTCATGCAATGCACATACATCCCGAATAGAATTCTTGAGGGGGTTGATCGGGTGAATAGAAATTTTCTTTGGGGGTCGACGGAGTCATCCAAGAAAATTCATTGGGTTGGGTGGCAAAAGGTTACAAAACCAAAGGAGGAAGGTGGCCTTGGTTTGCAATCTGCTAAGGGCAGAAACACCGCCTTACTGGCCAAGCTTAATTGGAGGATGAATGTTGAAAAAGAAGCATTATGGGCCCGAGTTTTAAGACATAAATACTGCAGCCAGAGAAGGATCAATTCAGCCAATGAGGATAAGTTGCCTTGTTCGCAGATTTGGAAAGCAATTAAGAAAGGGAAGGGTACTTTCAATGAGGGCAGCATGTGGACAATTGGAAGGGATAGTAATCTCCGCTTTTGGTGGGATAATTGGACAGGTAAAGGGCCTCTTCGCTGTATGATACAAGGCCCATTAACCCAAGGAGCCGATCAATGGAAGGTATGTGAGATACTTTCAGATTTTAGTTGGGATTGGGGGCGGATTCCGTTCAATCTCCCTTTCAAAGTTAAGTCCATAATCCAAGCCATTCCCATTCCTATGGCGAGCAGGGGGCAGGATAAGCTAGCATGGTCAGGTAAACCGAGGGGTACTTTTGACCTTAAGAGTGCCTACTCTATTGCCACGGCGGAGGAAACCGTTCCTCCTATCAGTTCTGGGTGGATTTGGAAGCTTGAAACGCTGCCTAAGATCAAGACTTTCCTATGGAGATGCCAGCATAACAGCATAGGTGTAATGAGTTGCCTAGCTAGGAGAGGGGTGGAAGTTGATGAATTATGCCCAATTTGCCATAGGGAACCTGAATCAATCATTCATGCCATTAGAGATTGTGATTGGGTCAAAGGAGTTTGGATGCAGCTAGGTGTGAAAATATATAATCAGAATTTTTGGATGAGTAATTTCCAAGAATGGATCATCCTTAATGGGAAGGTTAGTTGTAGCCGTGACCAAGGTAAACCTCCTTGGAGAATTATCTTTTCTTTTGCTGTGTGGTGCATATGGTTAAATCGGAATATGGCTGTTTTTAAGGGGAAAAGGGTGAACCAAAACTTGGCAAAGGATATTATGAATCAAGTCTTGGAATTTATATACTGTGTTCAGTCTCCAAGGAGCCCAAATCGGAAAATCAATAGGAGTCTTAGATGGGAAAGGCCTTCGCTGGGTTGGAAAAAACTTAATACTGATGGTTCATGGTTGGGAGGGGCGGATAGAGCTGGTTGTGGTGGCATAGTAAGGGATGATCAAGGGGAGTGGATTGCGGGTTTTACTAGACATATTGGCTCAACAAATAGCTTCACAGCTGAATTATGGGGGCTGCGAGAGGGTCTTCTTCTTTGCTGCAATTTAAACATTGAAGCACTTGTTGTTGAATTGGATGCTCAAGCCGTGGTGGAAGTCATGAACAACAATGCTTATGTAAATAACATTGTCTCTCCCTTATTGGATGACTGCAGACACCTGGCAGCGAGCTTCCACCAAATCCAGTTTAAATATTGCTACCGTCAAGCCAACAGGTGTGCCGATTTACTTGCTAGAATGGGTGCTGCTCAGGAAAGCGATTTTATTTCTTTTCTTAGTCCTCCTGTGGACATTTGCAATGCCTTTGAGGATGATTTAAATGGTGTATATTTTAATAGGATGTGCACTGAACCTTTTGTAATTGTCTAGTTGGTTAATGAAATCGTCTGCTTACCAAAAAAAAAAAAAAAGTCCCAAATGGACTACATTACATATCCTTCAACTTCAGGGACCTGCACTAGCATCTCTGGCATGTTCTCCATAACAACATTTAAAGCCACAATAGTTGATCTAGCACCCTTGATCAAACAAGCCCTGTCCTTTCTTCAAATTCCAGCGACCAAGCTCACTACACACTAGTACACTTGTTGTGATTTGTACTTGTGTACTAATAGTTTTAGACTACTTCTATACATACAGGCCTCCTCTGTCTCTCACTCCAAGTATATATACTATATATATAGGCCTCCTCCATACATTAGATTGTGATCGAATAATATATTATCAGTTTCAACAAGGTTAAAAAGAAAAATGAAGAGAGATGAAAAATTGGAATTATTATTTTTCGATACAATTGTTCTACCTAACTATTGATACACAAGTACAAATCATAAGAAGTTAGGTAGAACAACATGCATGTTCTACCCAACTTTAATGCTTCGTGAATCGCATGGAACTAGCTTTATTGAACCGAAACTTTGCATGTAGAAGAAGTCAAGGCGAGGAAAAGCATGCAACTTTTCCTCTTGAATTGGAAAATCACGTCCGTTTACCATCTAGGGGGCTACGGCCCTACAGTACTTTATTTTAGATTGTTCAATTGATAGGAGACTACGATAAAGTTCTATAATATAAACCCAAGTTAGCTTTATCATATTCCTTCTTTTGACGGAGTAAACCCATACACATGGACGTTTGATTAAAAGAAAAAGAAAAGCATGACTTGTCGAGACTCGATCGGAGGCGACTATCAGAACTGGAAAGTAATATATGGTTATTTTCCACCAAGGAAAAAAAATCAAAAAAAAAAAGAAAAAGTTTAGTTATAGCCAACATATATCGCTCTATGAATCTACACAAGTCGTCTTAGAATTTCACAAAAACATATAATATACAATAAAAGTTGGGTTTAAAAATTAAAAGTTATGGCTGTATCAAGTGGTTATTTTCTCTTTGTGACAATTGGTTAATTTATTATTAATTAGGATAGTTTACTTTAGATAAAAATTTATTAGTTAAGTTTAAAGAAATTTGAAATTCTTCTTCAACTATAGTTTAGGTTGGGCAAAATTCTATTAGCAAAGTTTTGTGAAATTTAAATTTTTTTGAAAATTAATATAATTTGCATTTTGGTAATGAAATTTACAAACAACAAACTGTATTATAGTGTTTTTGAAATATATTTTTCTTTTATATAGAATTTTTAATTAGTCTGTGCATTGACGGGATTACTAATCTCTAACCACATCCAGCATGCACAAGGTGTGTCATGGATTATGCGTAAAGGTTGAAAAAGGAAAAAAAAATCATTATGTTTGTATGCTAGTCACGACTTGGTAGGTTGTGAGGAGGTCGCGACAACCTTTCTTAGGTAGCCCTCATCCTAATCTGTCCCGTGTCACCAGTGGGCATGAAGGTCGCAAGAAGGTCACAGAACAGCTTTAGCCACGGTTTGATCAAGCTCAAATACTTTCTACTCAAATACATTTTTGCCAAAAAAATACACATTTAAACATATAGAAGAAAAACTTTGTCACAGAACTAATCTAATAAAAATAGGGACTTAACAGTTATTAATAGTATACAATGATTTAAATATAGAATAAAATTTAAATGTAATTAAAGTACATATATGTAAAATAATTATGTTTAAAATTTTGAGTTTTTAATACACACATTGATATCATAAAAGTTTGAAGAAAGCACACATGATACTTTCTTCGATGAAATAGAAACTAAACTATTAGTTTATGGTAGTAAACCTTGAATCCACAATGAGCCCTTGAATCTATAACATGATAATTTTATGGAATTCACCCGAGAAAGAAATAAACAAAGTCTAAGTTTTATTAATCGGAAAATGAATTGCCTTTGAAGGCAACAATGCGTTTAAATAGTAAAAAAGAAAACTTATGGCGTCTAGGAAAGCACACAAAACTTTAATTTGACTAAACAACACTAGAAGCCCCCCCCCCCCCCCCCCCCAAAAAAAAAACAACAAAATTAATAAATGTCCTAAACCTAAAATAATAAAAATTACGTAAAAATACCAAAATTACAAAAATTACAAAAATTAAATAGTAGAATATGTCCACACACACACACACACACACTCTCTCTCTCTCTCTCTCTCTCTCTCTCTCTCTCTCTCTCTCTGAGAACTTGTGGGACAATTGTTTATAAACAAAATGAATAAAGTTTTGCTACAAACTTGGTTGTAACTTTAGGATACAAACAATAGGAAAATGACATATATCCTTATTATATGTAATGCACATGACTCACTTAAAATGATTGTAAACAATCACTTAATTGTAGTTGTATGAGTCATATATGTTGCACATGACAAGAATACATGCCAATGATCTTCTTATTATTGGTAGTAGCCTAAGACTACAACCAAGTTTATAGGCCAAATTGAAAAACATATATTTTCCTTGTAATTTATGAAATTGATTTGGTAGGTTTTCTATGATGTAGGTTCAACTGGTCTCTCTCTCTCTCTCTCTCTCTCTCTCTCTCTCTCTCTCTCTCTTTTTGGGAAAAAAAAAAAGATTAAAAAGTTAAAGGGAAAAGTTAATGAATGCCCCCCCTAAGGGTATTGGTTTAGGATTTTTTTAAGAAACTTTTTATGAGAAAAGAAAAATGTAATTGATTATTTTTTACAGCTATTTAAATTTCTTATAAAAGTTGTATGAAAAATTTCCTCAAATGATTAATTAACCAATTCTCTAATGGGAGTTTGCTGGCAGAACCCAAAGTTAACATAATAACAATTTGAAATTAGTTTTTGTGGGTTTCAATTAGCTTAATTGGTAAAATTTTTGTGGTCAAATGAAAAATCTAGGTTTAAACCTTGCCTACAATAAAAACCAATTAGTGTCTTAGCATGATGATAAATATTGACATCATATGTTTAAATTCTATAATATCTGCAAAAACCGAGAAGAAATTGAGCACTTAATGCAATATAAAAAAAAATAAAATTAAAATACTTTATTCATACTGATTAATAAAATAACAATCGCCATCCAGTAGTAATGGACAATAAGCACAACATTTAAGAGTATAAATAACTTTTTTGTAATCAATGGAGGAGAATGGACAAACAATCATTGGCAAGGTCATGTCTGACCGTTAATTACCAAGAGCATTACAACTATTACAACGACACAGCAATTAAGGCTTTGTGAGAGACTGCGCTCCTCACAAAAAAAATAAGAAAAAAAAATAATTCACATGTCCAAAGATGCCTCAAATGTCATTAATGGGTTATACAAATACAACTTGGTAGAATAACTTTACAAGGCTTTTGTCCTAAATACAATCTATGTAAAAATTATATACCTTTGATCTTAGTTACAATCTACCAAAACAAAAAATAAAACACTAGTCTACTATCCAAAAACCTAAGTTCGGAGGCTAGGTTATGGAATGGGAAGGTGTTAGGCACCTAAATGACCATTAAATACCCATATTCAAAGTATGAAATATTATACAACAGATGCTATGTCAAATCCTAGGTCTAAGGTTAAACTTTTATTCCAAACCGTTAGATCTACCATTTTATTTTGTTACTAGGCTTTGTCAGCAATGAAATTTGGTTGGAAGATAGTTGGAGCCAATTGAGGTTTTGGAGTTCCAAAAAATTGTCAAATACAACTATACCATCGAAGTAATTAAAATACAGATGGAGAGTTTCAAGATTCATAAGCCTATATATCCATGATAGTATTGAACCAGACAAACCATTGCTGTCAAGTGCCAAATGAGCTAGTTGGGTAAGGTTTGCCAGCCAAGATGGAATATGGCCCGTTAAATTACAAGAACCAAGGTTTAAATATGTAAGTTGGGTAAGGTTTCGAATAAAAAATGGGATGCTACTATTCAAATTGAGGTTCGCTAGGCCCAACTGATTGAGTTTAGTTTGCTTACCGATCCAATCCAAAGTAACACGGTTGAAATTGTTTAATGAAAGGTCCAGAGTGATAAGGTTGGCAAGATTACCAAATGAGGATGGTACTGGTCCAGAAAAATTGCATTCCCTAACGTCAAAATCATATAACAACTTGAGGTCACCAATTGAATCTGGTAGCTCACAATAAAAACTCGTGCCTATAAGCTTCAAGACTTTAAGGGGGCTGCTTCTGTTAAATTCTGGAACATATCCAGTGAGATCTGCATTGAACCGCACACTAAGGATCTCTAGATTTGGTAGTTGAAAATTCCTGCCGGGAACTCACCTTGCAAACCACACTCTCTAAGTGCAAGAGAAGTTAATGAAGTAAGGTTTGCCATGTTATTGGGCGCTGTCGAAGATATATCAACCTAACTAAGATATAACTCCATGTTTGGAAACTTCTCAACTAGGCTTTGTAAGCCAAGGTTTTGGAGCTTCAATAAATTGAGAGAGAGTTGAAGATAAACCAACTTAGAAAGCTGTAAAATTTCGGCTAGGATTTGGCCTGCGAATCCTGATCCATAGAGGTCCAAATAAGTTAGATTTGAAAGCTGCCTAATACCAACAGGGATTCGAGAGTGGTTAAAGTCATTGAAGGAGATATTCAGCCTCTGGAGATTAACAAGACGGAAAAGGCTACTATTGGAGTTGATAGAACCATAGAGACAACTATTGCTGAGAGACTCGCAATTGCAATGTTTTCTTGAAAAGTGAATATGTTTTATAATTTCAAGTCAATAGTTCAGACCATCTTAGACCATTTGGAATTAGGTAGAGATGGACGGATATAACTTATTTAACGGATATAATAACGACTCTAGTGTCAATAATGACTCTAACGGATATAATAATGACTCTCTAGCAAATTAGACTAGTCGCTATAACCTGGACGATGCACGAGTTTATCTCTTCTTTGAGTAGTTTTTGTTATATACATGTGAGTTTAAGCTAATAGAGCATGTTCTCAGTGTCCATAAATCTTCCAATAAAAAACATTACATACAAATCTCTGCGCTGAAATAGACATTAAAAATGTAATATGATTTTAGCTAATACGAAATTGGCTGATGAAAGTCATGTAAGACGTTTATAGATTAAAAGAAAAGAAGAAGAAAGTTGATAGTAAATTTTGAATAAGATAGAACTTCTCTGTTTGTGGTCTACTCTCATAAAAAATAAAAAATAAAAATAATGAGAAAGTTGATATACACTTTAAGCTTCTCTAACAAACTTATCATTAGCCCACACAGTAGAAAGCACATACATAATAATATTCTTGATCAAATACTTGCACAAACTCCAACAATAAATCTTACAAACCTCAAAGTTCATGAATATATTCTAACATAAAAAATTGATAAGTAAAAATTTTAGTTTAAAAGATTTTTTGTTTTAAATTCAATACTTACAACGGAGGAAGGAGGATGTTTTGACATAAAAAGCAAACAAAAACCTACCCTTTAAACTATAGAAACTTATTACAACAAAAAGGAATCATAAACATGCACATGTTTTTGAAATCAAACTAAAGAATTAGAAAAAAATAGAATTAGACAAACTCATATGAAAAAAAAAAAAAAAAAAAAAAAAAAACCACATGCCAAGATCTTTGTAGCTGTAGATTTAGATTCTAATAGTTGTAAAACACCACCTTTGGAAGGTTTAGATTTTGATGGTTGTAGAATACCTTCAATTATCTACTCTCTTTATACCAGATTATATGTGAGATTAAGTGAGGAATACTGTAAAACATCATTGTACCTAAAAGAAAAATTAGATAAAAACAATTACTAATTCTCTTACCTGCTAGGTTGTGTTCCTAAGAAACCCGCAAAATCAAAAGGAAAACAAAAAAAGAAAAACATGAAAAACCATCAAACAAATGAAAAGAGGAGTTATTAATAACATATTTCATAATTTAAATCAAAATTCAAATCTACAGATATGCATAATAAAAAAATCATAACCAAATACTTTCACCAACTTCAACAATAAATCTTACAAACCTCAAAGTTCATGAATACATTCTAACATAAATTGATAAGTAAAAATTTTAGTTTAAAATTTTTTTTTTTAAAATTTTAAATTCAATACTTACATAAAACAATTAGATAAAAACAATTACTACAAAGAATTAGAAAAACTCATATGAAAAAAAAAAATCGGGTTCCAAGATCAAGGTTTGTAGTTGTATGTTATAAAAAAAAAAAAAGGTTTGTAGTTGTAAAACAACTACTAATTCTCTTACTTGCTAGGCCGTGTTCTTAGGAAACCTGCAAAATCAAAAGGAAAACCAAAAAAAGAAAAACATGAAGAACCATCAAACAATCGATTTTTTATTCTTTCGATTAGATCATACAAGGTTTAATGGCTAGAATGGTTGGTGAGTTCTTCAAACATACGTGAAAGTCCATTAAGGCATTAATAGCATTAGTGTACATACAAGTATCATGCAAGAGTCAGTTTAAGCAATTGTTTTCTTCTTACTGGATATAGTACAAACGTTGGACAAATTTGCACATGGGCATACGAAATCAAAGAAGCCCTGCATAGGTTCTTAAGGGAAGGGAAGAGTTCTAGGGTTTTTATGTTTTAGTAGTAGTATAACAGAGTGTAGTTTTAGTACCGCATCTTTTTTTAATTGAAAAAATAAATTAGATTTAAAAATTATAAATAAAAAATACTGATGTGCAAAATTGTGGAGAGGTCAACCAAAAGTCAAAGGCTTGAGAGAGTTTGAGTTTAAGTTGGACTTGTTACAGAGATAAAATTTCATTCCTTGTTAAATTTGGACTAAACAAAAATAATCTTATTTAAAAAAATGATAATGATTTATTTTTTTATTTTTTAAATATTGTGCTGATGTGAAAAATTGTGAGAGTTTCAAAGATTTCGGTTATATATATATATATATATATATATTAGAATAATGCCCATAAGAAAGCTCACTTTGGCTAGTAGATTTGGAGTCAACTCCGTCAAGTTAATGATGTATTATCACGTAGACTAATGTTTTTTTTTTTTTTTTTTTTTAAATTTTATATAAATGTATTTTTGGTAATGAAATTGGTTTCGTTGCTTATACTAGGGATTTTTTAGAAAATAACTACAAAACCCAAACAATATTATTAATTAGGAAACGTTTCAAATCATTTCTAACAATTCGACTTTAGAGGAGTCGATTTTACTATTCATATTGCCTATTTTTTGCGCCACGTAGATAAATAAATCAAGTCCTTTGGACTCGTTTTTTATACATAGAAATCGACTTCGCTGGAGTCGTCTTCTATACAAAGAAATCGACTTCACCGAAGTTGATTTCTTTGTATAGAAAACGACTTCAGCGAAGTCGATTTCTTTGTATAGATATTCAAACGCTGAATCAAGCTTTTTTTTTTTTCAGATGAGCCTCTTCATTACTTACAGCTACTGGGAGCTGGGCATAGGTGGGGTGGACATGGCAGTCAGAGTCGGATGGTGGTGGCACCTGCATCATCAGCGTTCTGAATGAGCTCCTTTAGCACCGTCGTACCTCACGGATCCACCGAGTCTGACCGAAGTCCATCGACGACGACTCCATTTCGAGATCAAATCAGATCAGATTTGTCATTCGTGGAGTTGGACGATGACTAAAGTCGGACGCTGTTTGGGTTTCGTACCTCACAGATCTGTTTGGGTTTCGTTTTTTTTGGAATTGAAATTGGTCTCCTGGGTCGCAAGATCTGTGTGGTTTTGCAGTTTGTAGTTGTACTGGGATGCCTGGGATCTCGGTTTCTATATAAATTGACTTCGTCGGAGTCGATTTCTATACAAAGAAATCAACTTCGGTGAAGTCGATTTCTTTGTATAGAAGACGACTCCAGCGAAGTCGATTTTTATGTATAAAAAACAAGTCCAAAGGACTTGATTTATTTATCTACGTGGCCCAAAAAATAGGTAATATGAACAGTAAAATCGACTCCTCTGAAGTCGAATTATTAGAAATGCAATATCTTTGAAACGTTGCCTAACTAATAATATTGTTTGGGTTTTGTAGTTATTTTCTAAAAAATCGCCTTATATTGCGTCGCCAAAAGGTCCGAACCCTAGTGCTTAACTCTTGTGGAGACTTGAACCCCGGTCTTTGCCCCTTACCTCATAAGAATTTAGTACTTATGGAATGACCATCACGCCAAGAATGTGTGGTGATCATGTAGACTAATGTTTTTTTTTTTTTTTTTTTTTTTTTTAAATGTAGACTAATGTTAATTCCCTTTTTGCTACATGTATTATTGCCTTCCCATATTAATGCCACCTAATATAATGTAGAGGATAAAAACTTTAAGAACCGTTTTTTTTTAATCATATTGGATTTATTTTAATTTTAAAAAAAGTATATCATAACAAATAACTATATTGAATTTAACTATACCAAAGAAAAATAATTTACAATTTATACTTTATTAGTCAATGCAATCATGTATTTGAATTTAATTGAAAAACTTAATGTATTACTTCTAAGAAACTGTACAAAGTACTTTTTCTTAATGCAAGCATGAATGCCACTTTTTTTTTTTTTTTTCCTTAACTTTAGTGGATTAAAAATTCTTTAATATCCCTCTTTCCATACAGAATATGTCATTTAGCTCCTCCCAAAAAGAACGTGGATTGTGGGGCACAAAGATTCTCCCTAATTTTGGATAATAAAATAAGGGCAAGACTTAGGTATAGTATTTAGGTGTTGTTCCTTAGGTTTCTCTCTTAAAATTCTGCCATTTGGCTTTTCTCTCAAGTGATGAAAATATTTTTTTTTTAGTTAAGTAGCCATATGACAAAATCTTAAAATAGGAATTTAAGGAACATCACCTAAGATACTATACGTAAGTTTTATCCATAAAATAAAATATAAAGCTTGATATATAATCAATTTCGAATTTTTTCTCTAATTAATAAAGTGACAATTTTTTTGTTTGGATCAAGTGACACATTGTGATAAGTGTATAATAAAAACAACAATGATGATGTTGAATTAATCATAATCCATCATCTCAAATTCTCAATATTTTAAAAAAACAAGTCTTGTAATAGACCCCATAATGGAATAACTATAACTTAAGAATAATCATTCCATTGTTTGGTTATGTTTTTATTACAAGAGATAGTTATTCTTTATAAATTATTATTCTTTAAAATAAGAATAACTAGTCCTTAAAAAAATAAGTGTAATTGTTATTCCTTAACTTATACAAATTTAGCTCTAGAAAAGCCCTTACTCTTCGCTACCAAGTACTCTCTTTCTCTCTCTCTCTCTCTCTCCCCCTATTCGAATTAGAATATTTTTTTCGTAACTCATTTAAAAAGTGTTGTTCTAGTAACATTATTTAAGTGTTATGAAAATACGTGTAGGTCAAAAAGTGTTGTTGAAATACGTATTGTGTTGTTTAAACAACAAAAAATGTTGTTCAAATAACATTACCAAACACCTCCTTATTCTCTTTATAGTCTTTTTTGGCTTTTTTCTTAATTGATGAGATTTCTTGTCTTAACTTTTTTGTTGTTCCTTCCACTTCCAGTACCACAACAAAGAGACCCTAAATTTTATTTTATTTTTGGCTGTCAAGAGAAACCCAATTCTAGATCAATAGTTTCATTTTACATTTTTTTTATTTCTATTAATTATCATTTAAAACTAATACAAAAAGGATAAAATACCCAACTATTACCAGCATTGCATTCTTTCTCTATTGCGAACATGAGATTAGAGACAATTTTTTTTTTTTTTTAATTTTTAAAGTTTGATATTCTCAAATAGAGAAACTCAAGTTTGTTTTATTGTTTATATCTATTTTGCTGTCATTATAAATTGAAAATTAATTCAAAACATAATCCAATCTGTGTAAACATATAATTTTGTAAAAATGGTGTTTTGGAAATTTTGACTAAATATGATATCATACACCACCTTATTCATGTTTTATCACCAAATAGATGAATATATAAAATTATTATTCCATTTCAGCTTCTTTTATAACTTGTAATATTTATTCTTATTATACTGTAATCATCTTAACAGCTTGTATATCCAAGCTTGGTGTTTGCTTTCCATAACAAAGGCTACAAATCTAAGAGCTACTATTAAGAACAAGTGCAACAACTTCGCCTTTCATAATACAAAATACAAGGTTTCACAAATTGATGGATAAAGGACTACGGATTTCAAATAAGCCATCCAAACATAACAGCCTATTGCATTTTGGTTCCCCATTCAATCATTTCATAGAAAGCGCGTAATACAATTACATATAATCATATATATATATATATATATATATATATATATATATTTATCAAACTACAAATCAACAAATCACAATTTCAATGCCTACCCACAAACTATAAAAATCCACATTCTACTCAAGCATGAGTTTGAACTTTGAAACCATTCCCCTAAGTCTGCTTTGAATTATGCAATAATTGGGGGTATTGGTGTATCGTTTCTGCTTTAACACAAGACTGTAATGGCTTTTTCATTTTCTTGTCAATTATTTTATTTTATTTTTATTTTCATTATGCTTATTGTAATCCTTCCCAAAGCCCCACCCAACCAGCAAGGAACTCCCTTGTACAACGGTTGGTTGACAACCCAAACTCCACTATCAAATCCTCCTCCAAGAATCCTGCCACCCTCCTTCACAACTTCTAGTATCCCTACCAAACTACCACCAGTAATCAAAGTTTAGCTACGACAAAAACTACTACCATCGGTAATCACTACCAGGGCCGGCTTAAGGTATTTTGGGGCCTAAAACAACAATTTTGAGTGGGGCTTTTTTTTTTTTTTTTTTATAATTTAAATACTAAAATTTTTATCGGTTGATTTTTTTTTTCTCACAAAAATAGTTTTATTTGTTAACAAAATAACAACTAGCAGTATCAATGTGAACCCATACAAGAGTTTACAAGTAAATTTTTTTTATAACGAATCAATGAAATTCTCAACAAAAAATTGAAGGTGAAATTTATTAAAAAAATTAAAACCCTAAGAGATAAGTATAGACGTAGTTCCATGATTACTAAAATAATAAAATAAAATAAATTTATGGTCCAATGCTACTCCACGTCCCAACCAATATGTTAAATGAATGATGAAGTGAAAATGAGTTTACCTATGTGCTATGTTAGAATTTAAAGTAATTACCAAGAATAAAATAAAGAGAAAGTAAAACAAGATAGCTTGAATTATGAGAAAGTTCAGGAAAGAAGCAAAGGTTCTAGAGAAGTAACAAACTTGAGGATCAGACTTAAATGAGGAGAAGAAGGTTTGAAGCACAACAACTACAGCTTCAAAACAATTTCTTTTTTATGCTTTAAATAGAGAGTGGGGCAAAATTTCCAGCAATTCATATAAGAAAAATTGAGGTCTGAGATTGAATATGTATATAATTTTTGTCTTAAAATTTTAGTTGTTTGATTGAGAGAGATTAGTTGTTTGGTTGAGAGAGAGAGTGTGTTTTTTAAGCTTCTCTATGTGGGAGTTAATGAATTCTACATTGAAAAACACCCATGGAGAAGGTGAAAGGTTACACATCAAACAAAAAATTTATTTGTTCTAGTTTTTTCTTTGATAAAAAAAAATTATTTTTTATTTATTGGTTAGAATTTTGGGCTTAATTAATACTTTCAAGAAATAGATCCTATTGGGTAGAAGTAATGTTACAATATATATTGCATTTTCACCACAGTTGAGATAGCAAATTTTAGTTTTTATTGGTTTTTATTTGGGTCACCATTAACATTATTTTATCATCTAACATTTTGGGACTCAAAATTTTTTTATTAGTTAAAATTTGAGGCCTTTTTTTGCTTGGGGGCCTTAGGCGGTCGCCTCACTTGCTTAGTATGTTGAGCCGGCATTGATCACTACCAACAATAATTGAGGAAAATCAAATAAATAGTACAACATCATTTTTAGACACAATTCCACCAGTACTCAAGGCTACAAAACTCAACTAAAATCAAGCAAGCTCCAATATTCAAACTTTGAAAATGAATCACAAACAATGAACAACAATGAAAATAACAAAACCACGCATAAAAATCTCAAATTTGTTAATGGAAAACAAACCTCAAAAAAGATTGAGCAGTTGTCTCTGTCTTCGTCATAGCTGTAAACGAAATCATATATCTTCGTCATGGAGATAATTGCGAAAAGAATCGTCTTTGTCTTTGTAATAGATATAAACTGCAAAAATAATTATCTTCATCACATAGGGATTGCCACAAAAAGAAGGGCTTGGAGGGGTGGTTCTTGGCGGCGACAGTGTGGGTAGAGAGGGAAGGGATTTGATGGGTGGAATGGTGAAGAGTGGTTGATGGGTGGGATTGTCGGAAACAAGAGATAGATCTGGGGGACCGGTGGAGGGAGCATTAGTTAGGGCTGAAAATGATTGAAAAAAGAGAGAAAGGGTCTAGAACAAGGAAGAGAGATGGAGAAAGGATTTGCATTGAAGGACAGAGAGAGAGAGAGTAAGGACTAAGCATTTAGGTTTAGGTGATGATGGTGAGAATTTTTTTTTTAATAAAAAAAGACACGGAAAAGTGGTCTAACGTTTGAGTTAACGAGAGTTAGTTCTTGAATTTCAGCTTTAGTTGGGCTGGACAGTTGTTAGTTTTTGGTGTTGACACGTCATAGTTTGGAGAGAGTTCCTCCAATTTAGATTGCAGAGAAACTTTATTTATCCTTGAAGTATCAAGTGTGTGTGTGTGTGTTTTGTTTTAATTATGTTTCTTTTACAATGAATTGTTGCCAAGCAAAATAGTTTGCTCTTTGTTTTGATGCTAAAGATAATTCCAATATTTGCATTTCTACATATGTTTCCACGCGTTTGATAAAGTGACTATACGAAGGATTTAAAAAAAAAACACAGATGGTCATGTTCATGTAGAAGAACAAATAGGAAGAACGAATGTTGAAGAATATTGTTATTTTAATAAACTTCATTCATAAATGTGTTTTCAACACTTATAAAAATTTCTAAGGTGTGTTTGTGAGAGACCAGGCCCCTAGCCCATTTTGAATTGATTGGCATGGACCAAATCCATGTGAATGGATGGATTTACGTTGAAGCTTCTCAAAATGGTGGTTTTACAATAGAGTCCCCATTTCTACATCTGATTCTGACCCTAGTAAGTTTTCCCTAATTTCTTTGTTAAATATATTTATTTTACTTCATTTTTTTTTTTTTTGATACCAGATAAACATTAGATAAACAGGGAGGGACCAGATTGTATCTACAGTGGCTAACAAGAAAGCAAGTAGTTATAGCAGCTAAGTCTATTACATGTGAGATAATATCCTTGGGAACAAACAAGTAGTGAGTGGTCAACCCCAGTTGTTGAAGATGAGTCAAGTCTGCCACCAAATTCCGCTCTGTCCAAGTTAGAAAAATTCCTAAGGTGTGTTTGTGAGAGACCAGGCCCCTAGCCCATTTTGAATTGATTGGTATGTACCAAATCCATGTGAATGGATGGGTTTCCGTTAGAGCCTCTTAAAATGGTGGTTTTACAATAGAGTCCCCATTTCTACATCTGACCCTAGTAAGTTTCCCTTAATTTCTTTGTTAAATATTATTTATTTTACTTCATATATATATATATATATATATATATATATATTTTGGATACCAGATAAACATTAGATAAACAAGGAGATAGTACAAAAGAGTGCCACCTGACTTATACATAGACCGGATTGTATCTACAGTGGCTAACAGGAAAGCAAGTAGTTATAGCGACTAAGTCTATTAACATGTGAGATAATATCCTTGGGAACAAACAAGTAGTGAGTGGTCAACCCTAGTTGTTGAAGATGAGTCAAGTCTGCCACCAAATTCTGCTCTGTCCAAGTTAGATCCTTCCCTTGGTTGCAAATCTGCACAAGCCTGGTATTTTTGCTTAGAACCAAAATCCTGTTGTATCCCATTTGCATAGCCTTGAAAATTGCTTCTCCCACTGCATCTTGGATTGCAAGTTGTTGAGTTTTCATCCACAGCTAGCTCCACCAGAGAAAAGCTCATCCCATCCAAGGTTTTTTTACCCACTTCTCTTTGACCTTCTATTTTTGTAAGAGCTTCACATAATGCTACTCTATCCCATTTTATCATCCCAAAAAGCCACTTCATCAATTATACAGTACAATTTTACAATTCTCCCAGTCCCAGAGAGAGGGAATTAAATAATAATATTTATGTTTAGAATTGTGCTATAGTGCAATTCTAAAGGTAGAATTGCATTCTAGCACAATTCCAAAAATTTTTACAATACTTGGTATATAGCATTCCGGATTTTGGAGGTTTTTGAGGGAAAAATGCTAAATACCCTTTACATATGGCATTTACAATGCTAGGTGCGGATGCTCTAAGCTGCTACCTTCAAAATAAGCTGCCATTCCTGATTGGAGGGGAAAACAGGTTGTTGTGTGGTTTCAATCTTTTGTACCTGCTGAGTTTGGAATGCCTCTTGGTACCTGCAAGTAAGTGATTGAGATGTTAGTATAACTTCAATGGGGTTAGGCGGAAATTTTTTTGAAAATTAGAGAACTCATATGCATAATTGTTCTTATTTTCTATCCGTTTTTGATGATTTGCAGGCAGTAGTAGTTGTCCATACCTTTCTAGTTTTCTTTACTTATTTTCCATGAACACAAATCATAATTATAAGAGTAATGCTACAGGATATGCATAACTCTTCTTATTTTCTATATGTTTTTGATGATTTGCAGGCAGTACTAGTTGTCCATACCTTTCCAATTTTCTTTGCTTATTTGCCATGAACACAAATCATAATCATAGGAGTAATGCTACATGCATAAACTATTTTATAACATTTTTACAAACTGTTGATGTTGCCAACTTATTATTGGTTTTCAACTAGACCCACCATTAACATCACTTTTTCATTTACTAATAATTACTCACTACATCAGCAGTTTGTAAAATTTTTTGTAAAAAAGTTTGTATCTCTGACATTACTCTAATAATAATAAGTACTTAATGATAGTTGTAGGCATAAAGGCCCAAAATTATATATTGGGCCTTGGGCCTCATCAGAGAACGAGAGAATGTTCGAGGAGGGTAAATAACCGTAAGAAGTTCCAAGTTTAAAGTCTTATAAGGAAGGAATGGATGGAGAGAGGTCTGAGGAGTAACTCCTCCTCGGATGTGATGAATACAATTCAAATTTGTATTTCAACCATCTAGGTGACCCTCTAGAAGGCTCCCATCATAAGGACGTGCATCATACACATATAAGAGCGATAAGAACTCAGAAATATCTAAGGAAAAGCTGCTACCACCGCATTAAATGTACTGCATCTACTTTCTGGCCGCATTTATGTGGAGAAAACCCCTAAAGAGTTTATTCTTGACTGCCATGATTCACATAGAGCCAAAGCAGATGTCTGCTGGGACAGGTACTCAAGTAAAAGTTCAGATGATCAACAAGTGTAAGATCAAGATGGTTTAAAGAGAACTATATAATATGAAAGATCCTCCATGAGAGGGGGATCTAAAAACTAGAAAAAAGACTATTGTAGCAATCAAAAAAAGGGATTTTGTAATCACTTCTATCAATTTCTATCATGAATTGCCTCCTCGGACACTAAATTCATTCAGTCCTATATGCTTTGATTCTTGCTTGATCATCTTTTAAACTCATATTAGCCGTTGCTAAATTCATTAGGGCCTAGTTATTTAATCAACTCTCTACAAATTTATGGTATTGAACTCACTGGGCCAACATCTCACACGTCTTGGGCTAGGGCCGCAAACCGTGTCTCTACAACAATCACTATAATAATAGTAGTGATTAATTGATTATAGTATTTTTAGGGAAAAAAAAAAAAAAGAAAAGCTGTTTTTTTTTTTTAGAAAGAGAAAAAAAAAAAAAAAACTACAGGCATAAACTATTTTATAACATTTTACAAACTGTTGATGTTGTCAACTTATTATTGGTTTTCATCTAAGCCCACCATTAACATTTTTTTTTTCATTTACTAATAATTACTCACCACATCAGCAGTTTATAAAATTTTTTGTAAAAAAGTTTGTATTTCTAGTATTACTCTAATAATAAGTACTTAATGATAATTACTATAATAATAGTAGTGATTAACTGATTATAGTATTTTTAGACAAAAAAAAAAAAAAAACTGATTTTTTGTTTTAGAGAGAGAAAAGAAAAAGTTGATTATAGTACTGACATTTTTAAAATTTTCTTGTTTGGATGTGGTGGTGGCCCTGATGGGTCCTTTGATTATTTTGAAAATGAGGGCCCACTATCTGTATGACAATAAAAACCGAATTAAGGGCTTCATCCCTGGATAGAAATAGTGAATGCTTAGCCATTATCAGTGGATAATTAATGGTGTGGTGCAATACAAATCCCATAATATATATATATATATATATATGAATGTGGGTTTTATGTGGTTGTAGAATTTTTGATAAAATGAGTAGTTAGAAAAGATGAATGTGAAGTGTAAAGTTAATAAAAGTGGTTTTCTTTAATCACTCTATTCTTTATGCAGTATCTTTTTGCCCTGCAGGTGCAAACTTCGGTAGGCATTTTGAGGGAAGTATGGTTAAGCTCTAGGAGAGGGCAAAGAGTTTTTGGACTATAGATGAACAAGTTCCAGGGGTGGAATTTGCTAAGAATTTTTCGTAGGTAGTCTTTGGGCACCAGATTGTGGGCACTAGTCATCAGAGCAATGCCTCCGGCCATTGAACTAGTGACCTTATGACTAGATGGGGGATGGGGGAAAGGAAATCACTTTGTATTTAAGAAAAATGTTTTACCAAATTTTTATAGGTAAAATATTTTACAATTTTTTTTATAAATGATTTATGGTTAACGGAAAATATTTTACAAGTTTGATTATATTTTACTTGCAAACAAACACAAGAAAATAGGAAAAAAATTTCTAAAAAATATTTTATTTCAAAACAAACGGTGTGTGTAATAGTGTTACATGCATAACATTTTAACAATAAAACCTAAGACACAAGTTACTACTTATTTTGATTTGAATTTACCAAAAACATCACTTTTTTTTCCTACATAGCTTTAGTACCTATGTATAAAGAGAGAATTATTATTATTTTTAATGAAGGTACTAGAATGGATACAGAGATAATTAAATGGTTTCCATTTTGGTATATTCTAGCCTTGTGGATTAAGGTACATTCTAGCCCTGTACATTTAAGAATTTTGGTCCCCAGAGCAGAGTCTCTGGCCACTGAACCGTGGGCACTAGTCGCCGGAGCAATGTCTCTGGCCATCGGACTAGAATGTACCTTAATCCACTCCAAAGCCAATTTGTTTGCCAAAGATAACAATTAATTCATCTTCTGACATTGAGTAAGTAGGGACTTGACAAGCTTAAACTTTGTTCTGTTCAAAATCTTATTGTCATGGTGATGCCATAAGCTCAAGGGTTGTATTTGGTCTACTGTCATTGAAATATATTCAATTGCTACTTTTGATTCTCATTCTTACACATTATTCTTGCTTTTTGAAAATAAAGATGCGGACATTAATCAACACATTTTCCATTTTTTATTGAAGAAAGATTTAAATTTGCAGTGCATGATTGTGCAAAAATGTAAAATCAAATTGTTTAAAGTGTTTGTTATCAGTCATTTTCTCAGTCTGCAGTTAGAAAAATATTTTTTGGTTCTTATATTTCAAGATCATTGTTAATTTGTTCACTACATCTTGGTAACAATCAATTTAGTACTTCATATTTTCTACTTGTAACTAATTTAGTCTTTAACATGTCTAATATTAAAATATAAAATGATATAATGATGTGTCTAAACTTTTTTTTGGCCACTATCAGTTCTTACATAGCAAAAAAGAAAAAAAGAAAAAAGCCACTTCAGCTTTTATTTACAAATATATGTATATTTTTAATTTTCTTGTAATCTTTTTAACCAAACGGAATTTCATTTTATTTTCTCAACTCTCTCTCAATCTCTGCAACTTTATTCTTTAGTTTATCTCTTTCCCTCTCTTCTGCCTTCATTCCTCTCAGTACTCATTTCTCAACGATCGGCAAAGTTAGTCCATACACCATTGAGTCGCTCATCGCCGTCCATCTGCTGCCTCCGTCGCAACAACTCCTACATCATGGGCTTCCTTAAGAACGAAATCCAGAATAGACGATTTTGGATAAGAATGAGAAGAGATTAGGAATCTCTGAGTTGGCAGTGAAATCGGTGAGTCTGGGTTTGGTGGATTTGGTCGGAGAAGAGGATTTAAGATCGGAGATGATTCGTGAGCTTGGGCTAACTCTAGGAACTGAGTCGTGGCTTCGGCTTGGAATGAGCTGGATCTGGGATTGTGGTGGTGGTGCTGCTGCTGCTGCACCGTTAGGGTTGTGGTGAATCTGAGTTTATTGGATCGTTGTATGGAGGCGCTGAGTTTGGGGATTTGTTTGAATTTGGATTATAGTTTAAACTTGATGGCATAAGATTTGCTGTGATTGAAAGCCAAATTGAAAATTAGAATCAATGTAATCTTTGTTGATACTTGATATGCCATTGTTGGACTTATCACAGTTACGATACAAAGAAATTGCAAGAAAGAAAAGACTGTTTGTTTGCCAAGAAATTATAAGAACAGAAAAAATAAAATTGGTAAGATAAAAAAGAAACTCTGTTTGGTTAAAAAATTTTAACAAAAATAAAAACGAAAAAAAAAAAAAGAGTAAATAAAAGACTAGTATTTTTAAGAGCTGCTGTGGCATTTTTTACACTGGTGTGACCAATAAAATTTAGACATATTATTATATATTTTAATATTAAATAAGTTAATTGTGCAAATTGTTTGTCATATAAACAATTTTAATTTTTGTTAGTAAATTAATTGTAAGAATCAAATTAATTGTAAGTTGAAAATGTGAGGGACTAAATTGACTGATACTAAAATATAGGGATCAAATTAACTGTGATCCCAAAATATATGAATATGTTTTTTTTTTTGTCACTTACTGTTCATCACATGCAGCCCAAAAGTTAAAACAGAATGCAAAAACTTCAAAATTTCAAACTTGTCATGCTTTTGTTTTTGTTTTTGTTTAGTATATATTGACTAATGAACATTTAATATGTATAAAAGCTCATGAATTCCAAATAAAACTAAGACTTGTTTCGTCATATATCTGTCTATGGTTTCAATTTGATTTGCTATGAAAAAGTGAGGTTAGAGTAATACTATACATATTTTATTTAAATGGCTAAAATTATTCTGTCAAAATACTTGAAAGTTGAAACACAATTACTTGCCCTTTAATATTTTGCAGCAATATATTCTTGAGTTTGCAAAAAATTAAAGGACTTGTTACTGTGTTTCCTGTGTCTTGTTGGAATGATCTAGAGAAAAAAGTTAATGATAATACCGTTTTCCATCTCAAAATTGTGGACCAAGCTATGGGGCTTAATGACAAGTGAAACAATTGAGCTTAGTAAGTTTATTTAACAAACAAGGGGCATTCTCCTTTTATAAACTTAGCTGTTGTAAAATACAGATGCTAGCAACTATGCCATCTTGGTTTCTGACTCTCTGTGGAGCAATGGATATTAAATCTCGTAGACGTACTGTAAAATTCTTGTAAATGTAAAACTAGCGGCACTGAAGTCTTTACATTTTAACTAGCTTAAACTCCTGTCTTTATTCTTCAAATTTTTTATGATTCAACCTATGTTTTCAAAGATGTGCTTGATTCTGGATTTCTGGTTTTTGAGGTTGGTTTGGTGACTCTTGGCTCGTTTTCCTAACACAGCACTAAAGGCACCAGTACAACTCCTGTGACAACAACACCATCCACCACCACACCCTCAACCACAACTCCATCTACCACCACACCCACAAACACCACGCCAACAACCACCACGCCAACAACCGCATCTACTTACACAACAACAACGCCTTCCAATGGAGTGCTACGAGGCATTGGTAACGACATAGGTCCATCAGGAGTTGGCATCAATACAGATGACAGTCATGGTGGGCTTAGACTTGCAGACACCACATTCTTCTCTTTCTTCATGACCATCTTGTTTACAGGCTTGATGTTTTGCTGGAGTAGAAGAGAAAAAGGAGTGGCTACCTGTGATGGTGGAGGGGTAAGGTGGTCAGAGGTGATGCTGCATTTCAATGTGCATGTGATTGGTTGTTGTTCTGAAGGTGTTCATGTTATCTTGCTAGGTTTTGTATTTTTCTTCTCCCTCCTACTTAAGTAAAATTTGGGCTTATGATTCCTTTTGGTAGTTTTGTTGTGTTGCTGGTGGGACTATGAGAGTTCTCTTTCACTCTCCTCCTTTTTTCCTCTTTTTGTACATCTAGATCTAGAAGATTTATTAGTAATTATTAATTTTATGAGAGTTGGGCAGCCCATTTTCCTAGTTTATACTGGACGGTCAGCGCATTTTAATATCACTCCTTCGTACATAGTATGTATGTGCGTGTTAAATCATTGTGATTGTCTGTTACCTTTGGGAAAAGGATCATCTTCATTTGAAATTGATCCTTTGAGTGCCTCCATGTAGAGTAAAGACTGAATAGGTTTTATTTCACAATAGGATTCAATTCTATAGGATGCTTAAAACCAACTTAGGTTCAGGGAATGGTTTGAGGGGGTTAGTTACATTTGATTGTTAATTGAAGTTGTTCAAAAGTTCTCAGAATTGTTATAATATAAATTATCAGACAGCCTAACAATATTTACTCAGACCCAACCTAACGGGTAATTAGGTATATTTCTGATTGGACAGAGTTGGATATCAATTTGAGTCGGCTCTGTTTGGTTTTCAATGAAAATTTTAGGTATCATTGGAGGTAGAAAGCTACTTGGGTTGAGTTTGTACTGTATTTTACAACCCAGAACCATCTCATTTCCTTTCTCTAAACCTGTACAATGGCCAAGACTAATAAAATCAACTGTATCCCAGAAATTTATGCAGAATTTCCTTAACCATGATGTACATTTGGGGAGCCATAGTTGTTAGAAGAAATCAATAATAGCCATGTTCAAGTGCCTTATTGCACTGATCACGAATCTTGCTCAGCATTGAATGTTTATCTGGCTGTATTGGTCAGTTGGTTTTGTGAAATGAGATGGTGCTTTACAACATGATCTCTAATGTAGCATGTAATGAAAGTTCAACTTGAACATGCACAAAACTTAAGTACACTTTCTTAGGTGCAGATGTGCAGTACATTAGATTACACCAAATTAAATTCAAATACATGGCTGTATTGTGGTTACAAGCTATTCAGATCTTATTTATTTATGGGGATAAATGGAAGGCAGCTGTATGGAATTCCCCATCCATTCTTGCAGTGTTTTTGTGTAATATAAACCAGTTGTTGGAGTATCTACCATCTTGATGTTGTTATTGTTTTCAAGTTTCAACTTTAAATCATGAGTCTCTATTATTGCACTGTCCCATTCAATCCTTGTGGGGTTAAAGCAACGTGAAAAGTTTATGCCGGTGATCATAAAATCATTATTTCTATGAAATGTTGAGAATGTGATATGCATGTGAATCTTTTCTGATTTTGTCAGTTCTTTGTTTTTACTCTTGACATAGGTGGAAATAAATTGTCAGATCTGCAAAGGATGTATGCATTCCATTATTTTCTGTCTATGCAGGACATCCTGTCACTTCTAGTCCTTCATGAATTTTCTTTCACTTATAGAATCATCGGGGGAGAATAGTTTATTTAATTGTGATTTGTTTAAATGATTTAATAATAGGCTTGTAAATTCTCACGTTTGAGTAGTTTGGATTTTTTTTTACCCAATTTGTGGAAAAACTTATGGAAGGTAAAAAAGTGACTCAATTTACATGAATTTGGAATTTGAATTATAAATTTCAATTGGAAACATCGAAAAATCAAATCTTATATAAAAAAATAGGAACAGATACTTTAATAACTTGCAAGCCTAAGATGGTATCAATTGTCTCAATAAACTGCAAATTTGGGGCCACATAGGTAGCAAGGCAAGGGTCCTAAAAAAATCACTAGTTTTTAATTTTTATGTTGGCATTTACCACTAACACTTTTTTAGTTTTGAGTGCTAGACGTGTGTCTATGTCACAATCACAAACACCAAACATTTTTTTTTTTTTTGAGAAACCACAAACACCAAACTATGCTATCACATAACGTGAGATTTTTAATGATTTTTGCTTGGTCCGAGAGTTAAAATCTTCCTTAAAATAGTGGGAGGCCACAATTGGTGGGTCTGTCATATGTGTGTGAATGAAAAATGTGTCTTCTTGAAAATGCCATTCTCATGGTCCCTTTTTCAAGCCATTCGAAAGCTCTATTAAAATTTAGAAATTGGAAGATTTTAATGGAGATCCACATGGTATAAGTTTTTTTTTTAAACCCTATCCTCGTAGGCTCAGCCTCTGCTTTTAGTTGCACAATGTGGGCTGCACTTCACAGCTCCTGCTTATAATTTACTGAATTGTGTACGTGCTTTGTCTGCACTACACAAATATTAATTATACTTATTATGCAAAAGTATAATTGGGTTTTGTTTGCTCCATGTTACAAAAGTATTATTATTATCATTGAAAGAAGAAAAGAAAGAAAAAAAAAAACCAATTTAGGTTGAAATGGTTTTTTCTTTTTCCTTTTTATTTGGGGTGGGGAATGGGGTTTATGAAAGCTAGCCTGGATTGTGCGAATTTGGAATTTTAGATTATGAAGGATTTGTGTGGGTGTGTGTGTGTTAATCCCACTTTGGATGTGTGCTAGATAGCTATGGATTATATAAAGTGATTATGAGAAGTCTTAATTGCAATTTAATTAGTTGTTTTTGATTATCTTTTGCTTTGTTGGGCTTTTATTTTTTGGGCATGATATGTAGATCCTAAATAGCATATATAAAATGTACATTTTTTTTGAGAGGGTTTCAATCTATGGCATCCGTTTCTAATAATAACTCTTTACCATTAGACCAAGACACCAATTGGTTTTTGGTGTAGACTGGCATTGAACCCCAAATCTCTTATTCAACCATCAAAGACTTTACTATTGAGCCAACTGGAACCCACAAAGATGTACTAAAATTAGGGCTGTCTAGAGACCTAGTCAACCCGACCCACCTGCCGTCGCCGACCGACCCGACTTCTCTAGCGGTCGGCGACGGGTTTATTTCTCTAAACCCGAGTTTTCTGGGTCGGGTGTCGGTTTTTCTTCCTTCAAAATCCGTTCAACTCGATCCGACCAACCTAGAAAATTTTCGGCGATATTTCGTAGATCCGGCGAGATCTATACCATTTTCATCAAGATCTTGGCGAGATTTCACCAGATCTAGCCCAGATCTTGCCGAAAATGGCCTAAATTGGCCGGATCTAGTGAGACATCAAGGATTTTGGCCATTTTTCTTCGTTTTCATGCCGGATTCTAACCGGATCTACGCCTGATTCTCGCAATTTTCCAAATTTTCGACCCCAACCGACCCGCTCGGATCCTGTTGAAGTTTCAACCCACCCGATCCGATCATCCTCTCGGTCGGCGGCAGGTTGAGATTCCGTCCACCTGATCTGATCGGGTCGGTTGCGAGTTGGGCACAAACCTTACCTGGACCGACCTATGGACAGCCCTAACTAAAATTATCCTCTAAAAAAGAAAAGATATACGTAAATTTTACTAGAAACAAATGGACTAAATTACAATTTTGACCCTTAAAACTTGTGATTATTTTCATTTTGGCCCCTTAAGTTTGAGATTTTTTATATTGGTTCTTTAAGTTTGATTTTTTTTTTTTTTTCAAAATGGTCTTTTTGCCCATATCTATAACTGATCTAGCTGTTTAGTGCTGGTAAAATTATGTCGTTTCTTTTCTTGTTTTAGAATCTCTCTTAACTACCAAATTAGTCACAGACATGAACAAAAAGCTCCAAAACTAAGAATCAAAATCAAAAGTGTAATTCCTTCTCAAAAAAGGAAAAAAAAAAAAAAAAAAACAAATCAGAAGTGTAATTTAATTTAACAAGTATAATATATATGATTATGTAGCTTGAAGTTTGAACATGACAACTTATTCTATCCAAAAAAAGAAAAAAAAAATCTCAAATGAAAAAAAGGCCTACGTCAGTCAACTATTTATTAACAATTGGTCTGTGAGGAAAAAGAGACAAATTCTCTATGGAGCAAGCATATACTGCTAACATTCATTAGTGTCATCATACTAAAAAGTTGTAAGGTTGAGTTTTATCAACCATATTGTTGGCTTTATTTCGTGCCAATTTGCTTGTAATTTAGCACTTAGTAACCCTGTATTTAGGTGGGATTCATGTAAGGGTAGTATGTGAAGAGAGTGTGAAGAATTTCTCAACTTTGTGCAAAGAAGCAAGGACTCGTGGCTAGGACTCGCGACTTGCAAGCCGCCAACTACTGCACACGTGAGAAGCATGCGGGGAGGTGAAGGGTCATGCCAGCTGTTACACTACAGGACAATAGTCCTAGGTTGGCCAGACCGTTATCTCGTGGGTTGAACTCACAACTTAGACCAGTCACGAGGCCAAGCCTTCAATTAGCCCTGTTTGGGAAAAACTGACTCTTCGTATTCCAAACACACACCACTATATATAGACCCTTATACTCATGAAATGTAGAGAGCTTCTAGAGAGAATTTTGAGAGAGAAACTTTAGAGAAAAACAAGATTGCTTCATCCCCAATCTTCATCTAAGAGACTTTTCAAATTTCTCTACTCTCTTCCTTTCCATTGATACATCCTTGAGAGGTTTTTTAATCAAATCCTTTTCTCATCATACCCACGTCTGTGAGAAGGCATTTTGGTGCTAAGGGAAGCAGTTTGGAAAGAACCAATGGTTATTGGTTGATGCTATGGGTTATAGCGGAATCCGGTAAGCTAGAAAAGAAAAAAGTTTGGTGCAACCTCGTTGGAGCAGGAAGCTTGGAGGGCTTAGGTACCTGGGTAGATTAGGCTTGGAGGGTCTATTGTTATTCATGTATCCCAACTACATTTTTCAGTGGATTATTGACCGCTTGGAGGGCGGTGGAGAGGTTTTACGTTGAGGGTTTCGGTTTCCTATTCAATAACACATCGCGTGTTGTCCTTGTGTTTGCATCTCTCTTCCTTTATCTTTGCCTTTTATTTTCTGCTGTGGATGTGATTATAATTGGCTTAGATTGTTTATCAATTCTGTGTTTGGCTTATGTTCATGTTCCGCACATTAATTGTTTGATTATAAGCTTGAATTGATAATTTATAATTTGGGGTCTAAACGTTCAAGGGTGTTTTACACACATATTGAACATTCAAAAGTTAAAAACGATTATGTATATGTACCTCAGGGTTAGGGATGGGATATTTAAAACCAACTTAGGTTCAGGGAATGGTTTGATTGTTAATTAATGTTGGAGGGCGGTGGAGAGGTTTTACGTCGAGGGCTTCGGTTTCCTGTTCAATAACACATTGCGTGTTGTCCTTGTGTTTGCATCTCTCTTCCTTTATCTTTGCTTTTTATTTTCTGCTGTGGATGTGATTATAATTGGCTTAGATTGTTTATCAATTCTATGTTTGGCTTATGTTCATGTTTCGCACATTAATTTTTTGATTATAAGCTTGAATTGATAATTTATAATTTGGGGTCTAAACGTTCAAGGGTGTTTTACACACATATTGAACATTCAAAAGTTAAAAATGATTATGTATATGTACCTCAGGGTTAGGGATGGGATGTTTAAAACCAATTTAGGTTCAGGGAATGGTTTAATTGTTAATTAACGTTGTTTAAAAGTTCTCAAAACTATTACAATATAAATTATCTGACAATCTAACAATAATTACTAATTTAATATTGGGTGAATCTATTCTGATATTTAAATATACTTATAATAGTCAAATCAGGATAAAACTAGACCTTTAAGTTAGGGGGCGACTTTATTGTTGGTTGTGTGCAATGATTTCAACCTCTGACTATACTACTACTTAGTTGTTGAGATTTTTTTTTTTTTTTTTTTTTTTTAGGCTTGTATATTTTGTTTTAAATTCTAGATCTATAAATTTTTTTTATGGTCACTAAAGTGAGGAAAATGCTAAAACTACAAGTTTTTATTTTTTTAATTTTTTTTTATATTATAAATTACTGAAGTGATAAGTGGTTACTTGTAAGTAAAAAAATGATGTGAGTAGTAAGCCCATATGTGAACTAATAAAAATTTACTACCAAAACAGTTTGTAAAAATGTTGTAAAAAAGTTTGTGAGTATAACATTACTCTTAAAAGAATTAATGATATTGTTTAAGGAAAACAAAATGTAATTTCATAGAACAAAATTGTTAAAATTAGTACACATATATATAATAATATTTTTTAACAAACTATGGAGAATTGGGGGGGGGGGGGGGGGGGGGAGGGGCATTGCTCTCATAGTCCTAATGGTGGCTCCATCCTTGAGTCAAATAACTAATCATTAAAAGTGAATATTGTGAGAACAGAGAACATGCATATAATTTTGTGAGCACTCTCTTAAATAGACTATTTTCTCTAGGGACACCATCTACAGTGCTCCATAATTTGGAGCATGGAATATATGGGAGACTCTAGTAGCCTCTCCAGTGATTTGAAGGTATTCCATAAGGTGAATAGATAGTGATGATGAGTTTGTAAAGCAAGTAAAGAGCAAGATCCTGTAAGCAGGTATTCCATTCTAGTTTCTACAAAGGTATGTATCTTCATCCTAATCAACACTACATTAAGAATAGACCTTTGTCTTTGCATTCAAATAATAAATTATTCTCTCTTGAATAAATTGATTTATTTATTTATTTATTTTGTAATTATTAAAATAGGAGATACAAATTGAAATAACTGGGTATTTAAATCCACATGTTTCACCACCGCACACCTTTGGTGCGACGGTCACTCTACAAGTATAAGTACTTATGGGGTGTGGGAGGGGGGGGGCAAGGGCTGAGATTCAAGTCTCTAGGAGGGAGCTTCACACACATATACACTTAGATTAGGCTAGAATAGAATGTCTATCTTTGTATAAAAAAATAAAAAATAAATAAAAAATCCACATGTTTCAAGGAGTTAGCTATATCTATTTGATCATAAACCTTAATTAATTTGAGTCCCTTATTAGTGTTTGCAAGTTACTCTAAGTGAAACTTGAGGTGAAAGCCTAATTTCAAGTGAATTTTTGACTTCGTGGATTAGAGTTCAAGGTTGTCTCACTTAATAGGACTTTTTGTCGAAATGCAAGTGATAATGAAAGATAAGAAATTAAACTGACTACAATTCATAAGACACTAAATTCCAGTTACTAAGTCAATGCCATTAATTTGAAGTAAATTCATTCAAAATGATCTGTTTTGAAGTAATCTAGATTGAAGTGAATTGATTTGAAGTAAATTAATTCAAAGTAAAGATCAGATCCTAAGCCATTATTGTAGCATCAAATGATTGAAAGCAAAAATAAGCCTAGATCAAACACATACTAACAACAGAATATTACATTAACCTAAATTTGATTAAACATGATCACTAGTTACAAAGGAATCACTCCCAAGCATAAATTCTTTATAAATCCTAGGAATTAGAAGATCTCCTAAGAAAATGAGTACATATGCTCTAAGAACTGATCTCAATAATTTATCTGGTGTGTCTGCATTGTCTTTTCTTGTAAAGTGAACCTTCATTTAAATTTGAGGTTGTAGTGGCTGCTTCCTATTTTGCTTTGCATATGTTGCTCCCTAGTTGAATCTCAATGCCATTTGTTTCGCAACCAATTGTTCGTGGTAACCTTTAATAACTCCTTCAAGCAACTGCTTCCATATTGATTGTATTGCATGTGTCATTACCTTCTCTGTTTGTTTCTGTAACTACTCAAACCACTTTGAAGTAGGTCAAAACAATGCCATTTGTCATCATTTCAAGCAATTTTCTATCTTGCATCAATTTCCAAAAAATGAAATTTGCTACATCAGATTATTTTCTACCTTGTCTATCTCTCAGTATGCCATGTGTTCATGCTTTAAATCATTATTTTTCACACTAACAATATCAGATTACTAGTTCTTGCCATCCTGGTACTATATCAGAGTCAATATAGTATGGTATTTGTAATAATGCTCTCTCTCTCTCTCTCTCTCTCTCTCTCTCTCATATAGTCATATGTGTTTGTGTGGGAGTGAGGGGATTTTAATCACTCTTGACAGGGGTGGCAAAATCTGACACGACTCGCAAACTCGATATGACTAACCTGTTTATAAATAGGTCATGGGTTAAAGCTAAATAGGTTCGGGTCATATTCGGGTTGACACGGCTAACCCGTTTAATAAACGAGTTGGGTTTGTGTTCAACATGCGAACCCGTTTGACTTGTTTAACTCGTTTAGCTTATAAAGTTATTAGTTATTTTGATATTTTTACTTGATTTATGGTTATTTTTATATGTTTACTACTATATTTATAGTTGTAATTGTATTTTAATTTTATATACATGGGAATTGATAAAGATTATATTAGTTAAGTATGACCTATTAATTAAATAGATTATAAAATGGGTCATTTGTATTGAATTTTACATAACTTGTTAATTAAACGAGTTAAACGTGTCGGATAGGGTTGACTTGTTTAATAAACAGGTTGTGTTCGGGTTGAAGATTCCTGACACGTTTAGTAAACAGGTTGGGTTCGGGTTAACCCATATAGTTGAATACTCATGACTTGACACGACACAAACTCGACCCGTGAACACAAATTGCCACCCCTAACTCTTGTCTCTGTATACTGATCGGTAACTTATGCAATGCAGAAGAAAGTTTAACATAAGATAATTTTTCAACTTTTTTTTTTTAACATAAATATGAAATTTCATAATTATAATAGTTATTAATGGACATTTATTATAATTGTGTGTTTATAGAATTATATAGTCTACTGTTTAAAGAAAATATGATATACTAAGATTCTAATTGGGGGGTTTAAATATAGAATCAAACTTAAATTCAATTTAAAAAAAAAATATGAATATATATATATATATATATATATATATATTAGAATAATAACATGTAAAATTGTGAGTTCTAATTAGCTCAATAAAAACTGATTGGTATAAAAAAAAAATATGTAAAATTCTTAATTCTTATGTGACACAATATTATACTTCTAACTCATTTATGACAAAATTTAAAATCTACCCAACCAAACCCAATTACCACACCTAAAACAAAAACTTTGGTTGCAATAAATATTTTTTATTATTTTAATTTTAGCTTGTTCTCAAACCAAAGACAAAGGACAACACACTTTCACGGTTTCACATATAATATATATGTGAGATAACATTTTATTCTTCATTCCCTTTTTTGCTTTTTTTAGGTAAAACCTAGAATTCCTGACAATTACGCTATAAAAGGGATTGTAATCCAATTTATTACCCCATATATAAGAAGGACAACGCCTTAATTTTATGTAAGGACTTGGAGTCCAATTTTAGTACACAATAACTTAATTTCATTAATAGTTTTACCACAAGATCATCTCTGGCCGAAGCCAATAAAAGATCACAAAAAGAAAAGGGCAGGGAAGGGAAAAGTACAACACTGACATATTACATAGATTTTGGTACAATGATGCTACCCACCTAAATCTCTAAAAAGAAAGGAAAAGGAAAAAGCATATATAGTAATGATAACAACACATACCAAGATTTATTTCTGTTTGGGTAACATCTAGCCTGTTTGAATTTAACATCAAAATCCCCTCCCAGTCAATTATCTTCCTATTTGGTGTTGAACTGCAAAGTGAAGATAAATAAACCAATTATACTTCCTTGTGATTACAATTTGCCCAATAACAACTCCAATTATAAATCCACAACCATACCCAATCACGACTACTTTCCAACCAAATTCATATAGCAACTTTGAGTCTTGATTAACCTCTTCAAAGGTTAAAGGAGGGAGTAGTGAGCCGTCAAAATTTCCACATTTTGTTGACAAAGGACTTCCACACAATTCAGGATTACCACCAAAAGACTTGTCCTGAAAGGTATCAAATTGGTTCCCATGCAGAATAGGCCCTATTAGATGATTGTTAGAGACATTGAAAAATGCAAGGAAGGTGAGCTGTGTTAGTTGTGGAGGGATCTCTCCAGACAACTTGTTTTGAGAAATGTCCAATGATTCTAGCGTTGTCAACTTCTCCAAGGAGGAGGGGATAGAACCAGTGAGTAAGTTGTTGGAAAGGTTGAGCAATTGGATTCCTTTCAAATTCCCCATGAGTTCTGGAATTTCTCCTTCAAATTTATTGCTTGAAAGATCCATTGCTATGAAAATATATGGGATTCTCTCGTATGCAATCTCTATGCCTCTGTTTGTGAATGTCATTGAGTAAGTGTAATGAGATTTCCATGAATATCCAGGTAGAATGAAATTCATGTTCTCTTGCATATACATTTGACCGTGCTTATCAATGATTTGCATGGCTTTCCAAATTCGGAAGTACTCAAATGGTAACTTACCAGTGATATTGTTGTAAGAAAAGTCAACGATATGCAAGTTTGGAAATACAAAATTACTTTTGGGTTTCCCTATTGTACCTTGGAGTTGATTATATCGTAATATAAGAACCCCCAATTTTGGAAGAACCCCTAACCAAGAGGGGAAAGAATCATTTATTTGATTGTTTCCAAGATCAAGAATTTCTAACATAGTACAGTTCACCAACGATCTTGGTATCCACCCCTGTAATTGATTTTGACTAAAATCAATCATTTTCAATTTGCTCCCCTTCTTGCATATTTGAGGAATGTTGCCGTGAAAGTTGTTCCTTCCTAGATTGAGAACTGATAAGGAAAAACTGAGGTTTCTCAAACAGTCTGGAAGCATGCCACTCACGTTGTTATATGACAAGTCAAGGGCAACAAGAGAACTTAGATTGCAAATCATTTGTGGGATTTCTCCAGTTAGTGTGTTACTTGAGACTAAGTAAGAAGAGATGGAAGGTGGTGGGATAGGAAGTGATCCCTGCAACTTGTTATTACTAAGATCCAAATATCGTAGATTGGTCCATGGTAGAATAACAGGAAGTTGGGGGAAACCTGTTAGAAAATTGTAAGACAGATCTAGATTCCAGAGAGTTTTTTTACTTGAGTTCCACATCCATTTTGGTATTAGGCCACTAATTTTGTTATCAGAAAGTATCAAATACTCCAATTCATCTTGGCTTTTTAGAAAATCTGGGAACTCATCTAAGTCACAAGAATCCAGTCCTAGGATCCGAAATTTTGGAAAAGTAATGTTGTTACTAGGTTTTGTCAGCAATGAAATTTGGTTGAAAGATAGTGCGAGACCAGAGAGGTTTTGGAGTTTCAAAAAAATGTCAAATTCAACAATACCACCAAAGTGATTAGAATCCAGATAGAGAGTTTCAAGATTCATAAGCCTAGATATCCATGATGGTATTGAACCATGCAAACCATTTTCTCCAAGTAGCAAATCAGCTAGTTGGGTAAGGTTTGCTAGCCAAGATGGAATATGGCCCGTTAAATTACAAGAACCAAGGTTTAAATATGTAAGTTGGGTAAGGTTTCGAATGAAAAATGGGATGCTACTATTCAAATTGAGGTTCTCTAGGCCCAACTCATTGAGTTTAGATTGCTTACTGATCCAATCCAAAGTACCACGGTTGAACTTGTTAAATGAAAGGTCCAGAATGATGAGCTCGGTAAGATTACCAAGTGAGGATGGTACTGGTCCAGAGAAATTGCAATCACGAACATCAATAGTATTTACCAACTTGAGGTCACCAATTGAATTTGGTAGCTCACCATAAAAACTCGTACCTGCAAGCCACAATTCTTTAAGAGGGCTGCTTCTGTTAAATTCTGGAACATATCCAGTGAGATCTGCATTGAACCGCACACTGAGGACCTCTAGATTTGGAAGTTGAAAAATTCCTGCCGGGAACTCACCCTGCAAACCACACTCTCTAAGTACAAGAGAAGTTAAAGAAGTAAGGTTTGCCATGTTATTGGGCACTGTCGAAGATATATCAACCTGAGTAAGACACAACTCCTCCAAGTTTGGAAACTTCTCAACCAGGCTTTGTAAGCCAGGGTTTTGGAGCTTCAATAAATTTTGTTCGAGATCAAGATAAACCAGCTTAGAAAGGTGTAAAATTTCGGCTGGGATCTGGCCTGCAAATCCAGAATGGCAGAGGTCCAAATAAGTTAGATTCGAAAGCTTCCTAATACCAACAGGGATTCGAGAGAGATTAAAGTCATTGTCGGAGAGATCCAGCCTCTGGAGATTAACAAGACGGAAAAGGCTACTACTGGAGTTGATAGAACCATAGAGACAACTACTGCTGAGATCAAGGCTGATCACATGACCGGTGTCCTTATCGCAACCAACACCATCCCATGAGCAGCAATCATCACTTTCAAGCTTCCACGAAGAAACCTTCGGGTAAGCAGAAGTTTCAGAAGATGCAAACTGATTGATGATAAAGCTTTCCTTGAATTGCAGCAAGGCGAAGCTCTCATCATCATGGCATAATGGTTGCACGAAAGAAGAGCTAGCAAACATAAGATTATACAACGAAAGTAGAGCAAGCAAGTGCATGAGCATGGACAGAGAAATTGATAAACCCATAATGTTGTACTGAATTTTGTTTAGCACTCCTTTTTTTTTTTTTTTTTTTTGCTAACCTTTTGTTTAGCACTCTTAGAATTTAAGAATAAGAAGAAAAACTAGAATAAAGTGGTACAAACTTCTTAGATTTGCACTGAAATGAGATTGGGGAAATTCTCAGATTTGTGGATGAAAATAAAATAAGAGATACTTCTATTGGATGATACGTATGAGATGAAGAAAAGCTAAGCTTTTACAAGAGAATTACAAGAAGACTTATTGAAGATTGCAGAACAAACACACAGAGAGCAAAAGGAAAGAGTGAAAAGAGAGAGAGAAAGAGAGATTTGTGAGGAAGAGAAGTTTGTTATTTCACCATATGAAAGGTTTACACAGTGTACAGATATATATAGCCAACCTAAGAATCAGGAAAGCTCGGATCACTCATAAATATCTTCTAGAAATATCTTCTAACAACCAAAACAGATTATCCCACTTAAACACCTGCCATAACAGAATTCTGGAATCGGTAACTAACTGTTATGAGATGAAACGCACCGTGTGACTGAATTAGAGTTGCTTCTGAAAAACGCACCGTTTGAATAAGTGAATACACGTGTCAATCACACGTGTTACCTGTTTCACTCTACTGTGCATCTTCTGTAGCATTCCTTTGTGCATCCTCTTCAACATGAGAAATATGTGCTTTGAGCTTTGATTGGAACAAAATGTTGACGAAGACTGAAAACGATCAAGAACTTATCTTGAGAAAGAGTGGCTGAGAAGCGAGAGTATGTCTACTTCATTATAAAAAGTGGGTGGAAAAAAACTGAGGAGTAAAATTTAAGGCGTTTGAATCTAATTTTGAGGACTTGAGGGTAGCCAGTAACATGTGGTTATAGATTTAGGGGAGAAAAAAGAAAAGAAAACAAGAGTAAACGTGTGTGACTAGACGAGATAATGAAAGTAGGAAAGGGAATGAATGACTTGTCTATTCTTTTTTTTTTTTTTTTTCAATAAATAGTTAAAAGTTGAAGTTAAAAGATTAAATTATTATATATATATATATATATATATGAAACTTAAATAGAAAATTATAATTTGTCAACAATTATTAATTAGGGAAAAAAAGAGAGGAAAGAATAAAGAAATTCTTTCAATTTTTAAAATAATTTCTTAATATAATTTATGAAAAATAAAAATTTACATAAAATTTATTTAAATATTTTAAATTAAATTTTTTACGATATCATTAGTTCGACTATTGGTTTGACTATGGTTGGACCATAAAACCGGTAATCAATCAATCCCTTTCTTGATTCTTTGACTGTATAAATTTTTAAAACCATGTGTAACATCACAAACCTTTATTTTTTTTTAGAAACAAACAAACAAACACACACACACACAAGGGAGAGAAAATGAGTTTTAATAGAAAGACACACTACAACTCCACTCAAAAGCCATGATAATTTTTAAGGAATGGTGTGACAAGTTATACTACACACAATATACTCTCTTAAGCCACATGGACTAATGTTAACTCCCTTTTATAATACTTTTTAGTTTTTTTGCTACATGTATTATTGCCTTCCCATATTAATGCCACCTAATATAATGCAGAGGGCAAAAACTTTAAAAACCGTTCTTTCTAATCCTATGTAGGGGTGGCAAAATTTGACACGACCCGCGAACCCGACACGACACGACACGAAATTAGCAGGTTATGGGTTGAGGCTTAACAGGTTCGTGTCATATTCGGGTCGACACGGCTGACCCGTTTAATAAACGGGTTGGGTTAGTGTTGAACACATAGAACCCGTTTGACCCGTCTGACCCGTTTAATTAATTGATATTTTACCAATATACCCTTTAAACTCTAGGTATATAAACATATTAGTTATTGTGATTTATTTTCTTTGACATATTGTGATTAATTATTTGTGATATTGGGATATGCTTTAGTTTTGAATGATTATTTGTGATACAATTACTCGTTAGTTTTGAATTTTATATTAAAAATATTTGTTTTTTTTTTTGTTTTTTCATAAATTTTTTTTTTCATTTTGATAAAATCTGATAAACAGGTCGACACGACTGACCCGTTTAATAAATGGGTCGTGTTAGGGTTGAGGAATCTTGACCCGTTTAATAAACAGGTCGGGTTAGTGTTGACCTATATAGTCGAATACTCATGACTTGACACGACACGAACCCGACACGCGAACACGAATTGCCACCCCTAATCCTATGGAGTTTATTTTATTTTTTTTTTAAAAAAGTATATTATAACAAATAGTGCTATATTGAATTTAACTATACCAAAAAAAAAAAAAAAAGAAAAAAAAACTATTTAAACTTTATTAGTCAATGTAGTCATGTATTTGAATTTAATTAAAAAACTTAATGTCAGTACTTTTTTTTTTTTTTTTTTTGGCTGAGAACATAAGTACTTTTTTTTTAATAGTTTTTATGAGAAGTACTTTTTTCTTAGTGCCACCTAATGTAATGTAGAGGGTAAAAACTTTAAGAATCATTTTTTTAAAATCATATGGAGTTTATTTTAGCTTAAAAAAAAGTATATTATAACAAATAACGCTGTATTGAATTTAACTATACCCAAAAAAAAAAAAATTACAATTTATACTTTATTAGTCAATGCAGTCATGTATTTGAATTTAATTGAAAAACTTAACGTAAGTACCTTTTTCTTTTTCTTTTTTTGCTGAGAACATAAGTACTTTTTTTTTTTTTTTTTTAATGAGAAGTTCTTTTATCTTAATGCAAGTGTGAATGCCACTTTTTATTTTATTTTAAAAAAACTTTAGTGGGTTAAAAATTCTTTGAGCACCTGATATTATCCCTCTTTCCATACAGAATATGTCATTTAGCCCCTCGCAAAAAGAATGTGGATTGTGGGATACAAAGATTCTCCTTAATTTTGGATAATAAAATAAAATATAAAGTTTGATATATAATCAATTTTTTTTTTCTAATTAATAAAGTGACATTTTTTTTTTGGTTTGGTTCAAGTGACACATTGTGATAAGTGTGTAATAAAAATGACGGTGGTGATTTTTTTTTGAAAACGGGATGAACTTTCATTTATTTAACTGTGAAAAGTCATAATACAGTGCTTCTAACACAAGTGGAGGATTGTCCTTCATCCAATACATGTCTTCATGTATATCTTATACATGTCTTCATGTATATCTTTTGCATATCTCGCTAGCCCTATGTTTCACCATAATTCATTTCAGTACTCTAATTCTGCTTTTGTTCAATTCAGTTCTTTAAGTTTTAAAAGTATTCAATTAAGACCCTAGTTAGTATTCCATTAAACTGTCTGTTAACTCTCATTAAAATTGCATTTGTTTTGGTCTTTCACAATATTTAATTAATAACATTATTATTTTATTATTTCTTTTGAACAAAGAGGCCTGGACCCAGCAACTACGAATTGATAAATGATACCATAGGGTCACACTATGAATTCTCAATCCATTCCCCTAGTGCCAATAAGAGTTTGGGGCTATTATTAGAAGATACCAGTCAATAATCCAAGAACTTGAAAGTGATCTTGTTTGAAAATTGAATTGTAAAGAAATATACTTTCGAATTAGTGAATATAATTTGTGCAATGATAGAGACTAAGTAGGCCTACATCCTTGTTATTTCCTTTAACTTGCTAATTACTACCTAAACAATTTGAGTCTGAGTCGGTCAGTGATTTTTTTTTTTTTGAAAACGGGATGAACTTTCATTTATTTAACTGTGAAAAGTCATAATACAGTGCTTCTAACACAAGTGGAGGATTGTCCTCCATCCAATACATGTCTTCATGTATATCTTTTTCATATCTCGCTAGCCCTATGTTTCACCATAATTCATTTCATTACTCTAACTCTGCTTTTGTTCAGTTCAGTTCTCTAAGTTTTAAAAGTATTCAATTAAGACCTTAGTTAGTATTCCATTAAACTGTCTGTTAACTCTCATTAAAATTGCATTTGTTTTGGTCTTTCACAATATTTAATTAATAACATTATTATTTTATTATTTCTTTTGAACAAAGAGGCCTGGACCCCGCAACTACGAATTGATAAATGATACCACAGGGTCACACTATGAATTCTCAATCCATTCCCCTAGTGCCAATAAGAGTTTGGAGCTATTATTAGAAGATACCAGTCAATAATCCAAGAACTTGAAAGTGATCTTGTTTGAAAATTGAATTGTAAAGAAATATACTTTCGAATTAGTGAATATAATTTGTGCAATGATAGAGACTAAGTAGGCCTACATCCTTGTTATTTCCTTTAACTTGCTATTAACTACCTAAACAATTTGAGTCTGAGTCAGTCAGTGCTTTAATTTTCTACATTGAGGTGATTGTTGAAGAACACCGATTCATGCACATTCATATTTTGATTAGATCTTTATTTTTTTTTGCAATAGATGCTAAAAACATTAATTCTATGAAGTAAAGATAGTTGCATACTAGAGAACGAATGCGCGTGTAAGACTTAAAAGGAAAACGCAACACTAGACTTAGCATTTGACGCATGAATTTTATGTTAGGACCCTATTTCCACACTAACATGATATAGATTGATTGGAGCTATATCGTTTGCATTGCCTTGCTGAAAGCAACCAATGCATTATTGAAGGTATCTACTAAAATATTTAAATTTCCACATTCACATGAATTGGTGTACTTTTTAAAACTTTGATGGAGACATGCCGTTTAGCATACTCAAATTGCATTTTCAAGTCTCGAGTAATAATTCATGAAGAAGGATGATTGAATCTCAACAAAAATGTTTAAAAATTAGAAAACCCCTCTAAAAAGTTTGTTTCATGCCATTGATTTCGGTGTTAAAATTGAACTAACCCAATCTAGCAAGTGTATCAAAAAATAAATAAATTTTAACTTGTAACTTTAGCGAGATTAAAATGTGGGTAGACGTATAGGTGTAAGCAATTTTTTTTTTTTTTTTTTTAAAGGAAATATTGGTAGTTGTGTTTGTGAACAGTTAAAAGTCTTAAGTTTTAAAATTTTAGATAAGTTAAAACTTAAGGCTATTAAAGTTTAGTTAAGGAGTAACGGAGTGAGAGAGATTTTTGAACAATTTTAAAAGTTTTCTTTTTTCAAAAAATAAAAAGAAAATATAAGGATTAGAACGTGTATGTGGTGGTGGACGTTTGCACTTTGTATTTGTGTAGGAGTTGAGCATTTTAAATTTTAAATTGGTATGCTACATTTTAGGAAATTGAGGTGAATTCTGTACTTTTAATTTTACAAAGAATTTTTTAAATGACTTTTATACCCTTATTTATTTATTAATTTAAAATAATGTTAGGTAAAGATTAAGCATGATTTTGAGAATTCAGAGAACAGGTAACTAACTTTGTGAATCCACACCATCCTTGTTTAAGGTTAATTTGCCAATCATGCATAAGTCCTACAGAAGATATATATTCTATTACCGGCAATTATCTAGAAGTCTGCAGAAGACCCAAATCAACGATAATGACTATTTTCGGTGGAAGTCCAGGCGTAGAAGTTGGGAAGTAGCAAATCACACCATAATTGATTGATTTCTTTTTTAGTTATTTCCTTATTTGTACCTTAGCAAATCACGTCCTTAATTCATTTAGTTGCGCCACGGGGCCCCAACCTTCCTATGCATCATATGTAGTCCCAATGTCCCATCCCACTCTATTAACATTTATAATTTAAAGGGAAAAAACATTGTTTTATTTAGTGATAGGCAATTTTGAAGTGATCGACAATTTTTTCTTAATGAAAGGACTTTCTTCAATAGATGACGCATGAAAGTGACCCTGTTTGCAAATTGAAACTTGGAGAAATATATATCTTTTTTTTTTTTTTTTTTTTTCCTTCAACTTGCAAAAAACATTCGTAAATAATATGGGCCGGTCATTGCATGCCTTATATTTCCACATTGAGGTGATCGTTGAAGAACACCAATCCACATTCATATTTTGATCCAACATAGTTTGCACATCACAATAGAATACTTCTAGACAGGAGAAAGGATGCGCGTGAAAGACTTGAAGGAAAACGCAAAACTTGAATTAGCATTTAGCGCAGGAATTTAAAACTTGGACTCTATTTCAACAATGACATGATATGGATTTAGTAGGCCTTTATTTATTGTATGCATTTCCTTGTTGAAATCAACCAATGCGTTATTAGAGGTAACTAAGAAAATTTCTAAATTTCCACATTCACATGAATTGGTGTAATTTTAAACTTTGATGGAGACATGCCGTTTGGGGATAGCAATTTTGCCCTGCCTCGCTAATTAACCTGCCCCTTTCCGCTTCGTCCCATGCGGGTTTTTCCCGCCTTGCAAAGGTGGTGGGGCGGGGATGGGGCAAGATTTTAGCTCCGCACCACGGGGTGGGGTAGGGATGAGTTTAGACTTTTTAGACCTGCCCCTCCCAGTCCCTTCCCATCCTCGCCCCACCTCGTGTTGCTAAGGGTTATAATTGTAAATTTTTCATACCCTAAAACCATACTATTTAAACAAACATATCAATATTAGCTTATTTTATTCTACCTAATGTTGTTCTTTGCCTTTATTTTGTTATGTGTTATACTATAAGATTTTTTTTTTTTTTTTTTTTGTTTTGTTTTGTTTTGTTTTTTTGTTTTTTTTTTTTGTTTTTTTTTTTTTTGTTTTTGTGATTGTCTTGTTAAACACGGATATATTATTCAATTTTTTTCTAAAAATTAATTTGATTTGATAGGATAAATTTAGTTGTAATTTTAAGTATATTTTTATTAATGAAATATGTTTTATTAAAAAAAATTGTACTAATTGTAGGGCAAATTAACAAAAAAGTAGCATTTTACGGGGTGGGGTGGGGCTTCGTGGGGCCCCAAGAGGCGGGGATGGGGTGAGAAAGTTTCCAATGTCATGCAGGGCGGGGCGGGAATAGGGCAAGACAATACCATGCGAGGCGGGGACGAAGACCCCATCCTTCGACCCCACCCTGCCCCACTGCCATCCCTATTTGTCAACAATTATTAATTAAAAAAAAGGAAAGAATAAATAAAATCTTTCAATTTTTTATATTTTCTTAATATAATTTATGAAAAATAAAATTTCACATAAAATTTATTTAAATATTTTAAATTAAATTATTTATGACATCATCTGTTTGACTAATGGTTTGACTTTGGTTGGACCAGAAAAACAGTAATCAATCCCTTTATTGGTTCTTTGATTGTACAGATTTTAAAAACCATGTGTAACATTACTAACATCACATAGACTAATGTTAATTCCCTTTTATAATACTTTTTGGTTTTTTGCTACATGTATTATTGTCTTCCCATATTAATGCCACCTAAAGAGCCATTCTTTTTAATCATATGGCGTTCATTTTAGTTATAAATATATATATATATATATATATATATTATAACAAATAGCGTTGTATTGTATTTAACTATGCCAAAAAAAAAAAAAATTACAATTTTTACTTTATTAATCAATGCAATCATGTATTTGAATTTAATTGAAAATTTTAACGTAAATACTTTTTTCTTTTACTTTAAAAAAAAAAAAATCTTTTGCTGAGAACATAAGTACTTTTTTTTTTTTATGAGAAGTACTTTTTTCTTAAGGCAAGCATGAATGCCACTTTTTAGTTTATTTTTTTAAAACTTTAGTGGGTTAAAAATTCTTTGAGTGCCTGATATTATCCCTCTTTCCATACAAAGTATGTCATTTAGCTCCTCACAAAAAGAACGTGGATTGTGAGACACAAAGGTTCTCCTTAATTTTGGATAATAAAATAAAATATAAAGTTTGATATATAATTAATTTTATATTTTTTTCTAATTAATAATGTGACATTTTTATTTTTTTGGATCATCAAATGACACTTTGTGATAAAGTGTATAATAAAAATGACAGTGGTGATGTTGAATTAATCATAATCTATCGTCTCAATATTTTAAAAAACAAGTATTGTAATAAACCCCATAATGGAATAACTATAACTTAAGAATAATCATTCATTCATCAAAAAAAAAAGAAAAAGAAAAAGAAAAAGAATAATCATTCAATTGTTTGGTTATGTTTTTATTAGAAGAGATAGTTATTCTTTATGAATGATTATTCTTCAAAATAAAGAATAACTAATCCTTAAAAAAAGAGTGTTATTGTTATTCCTTAACTTATACAAATTTAAGTTTTAGAAAAGCTCTCTCTCTCTCTCTCTCTCTCATCGAATTAGAATAATTTTTTTATAACTCATTTATTCTCTCTATAGTCTTTCTTGGCTTTGTTCTTAATTGATGAGATTTCTTGTCTTAATTTTTCTGTTGTTCCTTCCACTTCCAGTACCACAACAAAGATACCCTAAATTTTATTTTATTTTTAGCTGTCAAGAGAAACCCAATTCTAGATCAATAGTTTCATTTTACATTTTTTATTTCTATAATTATAATTTATCACTAATACAAAAAGAATAAAATACCCAACTATTGCCAGCACCGCATTCATTCTCTGTTGCGAACATGAGAGTAGAGCCAATTTTTTTTTTTTTTTTTTTTTTTTTTTTTTTTTTTTTTTAATTTTGATATTCTCAAATAGAGAAAATCAAGTTTGTTTTATTGTTTATATCTATTTTTATGTCCTTACAAATTGAAAATTAACTCAAAACATAATCCAATCTGTGTAAATATATAATTTTGTAAAACTGGTGTTTTGGGAATTTTGACTAAATATGATATATTGTTCCACCCCTTATTCATGTGTTATCACCAAATGATAAATAAGAATTATTATTCTATTTTAGCCTCTTTTATTACTTATAATAATTATTCTTATTATACTATAATCACCAAATGGATAAATAAGAATTATTATTCTATTTCAGCTTCTTTTATTACTTATAATATTTATTCTTATTATACTGCAATCATCGTTACAGTGTACCAAACGTTATTGAATATTTTATTGTAATCAACAGACTATTTTTTTAAGGAAGTTGAGCAAATTTTAGTTAAATGAATATTTGTTTATTAATTTTTTTTAATTTTTCAATTTAGTGGCTGTGGGACGAGGACCAATTAGATTCCTCTTGAATGGTTGCACTTCACACTCATTAACAAAAGATTATATATATAAAAAAAAAAGTTTAAACAGATTCATGCCACGCCATAGGAAGAGACCACATGTAGCACTTTTTTAGTTTAGTGTTAGACGTTTGTCTATGTCACAAACACCAAACTAGGCTTTCACATAACGTGAGATTTTTAATGATTTCTACTTGGTCCGAGAGTTAAATCTTTCCTTAAAATAGTGGGAGGCCACAATTGGTGGGTCTGTGATCAAAATCGATTTGGAGCCAAATGTTATTTCCATTAAATTGATAAATTTCATTTAAAAAATAAATTACTATTTTTTTTTTTTGAGAGCTTTCGTAGTAGTTTGCCTGTGCTTTTCTTGGTTTAGGTTTGGGCGTATGAGGAGGCCCAACAGAGTTGCCTGTTGAACGAAGCTCAATGAATTGTTGAGCAAGTGTAGCTAGATATACACGTCAAATAAAACGAAAGCCTAGTTTATACAAATAAACCAACTCTGGGCCTTTAGTTTGGCCCAAAATTTGAGAATGAGCCGGTAGAACTATTGTTCTTTCCCCTAAATATTCAAAGCTTCAATTCAAATGCAATTCAATATTAACTCATTGAAAGCTTGCTTGAAAGATAAGTGAGTCAAATTGAACTTAACAACCACAAACCATCTTATCAAATTGTAATCATTATGTTTATTTTTTAAAAAATAAAATATATAAAGAATTAGTCAAATCATAAATTAATATAAATATTATTTACTTTCATAAAAAAAAAAAATTATTATTTATACTTGTTTTGCAAAAGTATTATTGGGTTTTGTTTGCTCCATGTTACAAAAGTATTATTATTATCATTGAAAGAAGAAAATAAAATGTTGGAGCATTTTAATATTAAATAATTAAAATGAATAAATGTTACAATATAAACGTAAAAATGTGGGAGTGAATATGGAAGACGAGGAATTAGTGAGAATGTTTAATCCCACATTGAAAATGAGAGAGATTATTTTATTCTTTTTAATTGTGGTGATTAATAGGCTAACATGAATTGTCTTAGATATTGGGTTAGGTACGTACACAAGGGGGAGGTGAAGGGTGGAGGTAATCTTGTAACACCCACTATATTAGAATTAGAATAATGGTCCTAATTAATCAAATTAATTTGGATAGTAATTTTTTGAGGCCCATTGAGCCTATAAATAGACTCATTCAGACTCAATCCAAGTTACTGGTGGATTCCTTTCTTTAAAGAGAGCGAGTGTCGTGCCTCAGTCCATTATTCAGTTTCTTGTTGTGTTATTTCCATTATTATTGTGTATTGCACCAACATAAACCAATTTAGGTTGAATTGGCTTTTTTTTTTTTTTCCTTTTTATTTGGGGTAGGGCAAGGGGAATGGGGTTTATGAAAACTAGCCCTGGATTGTATGAATTTGGCACTTTAGATTATGAAAGAGTTGTCTTTGTGTGTTAATCCCACATTGGATGTGTGCTAGATAGTTATGGAATATATAAAGCGATTATGAGAAGTCTCAATTGCAATTTAATTAGATATTGGGCTAGATACGTGCGCAAGGAGGAGGTGAAGGGTGGAGGTAATCTTGTAACACCCACTATATCAAAATAATGGACCTAATTAAATGGATTAATTTGGGCAGTAATTTTGTGAGGCCTATTGAGCCTATAAATAGACTCATTTAATAATTTCGTGAGGCCAATTGAGCCTATAAATAGACTTATTCAGACTCAATCCAAGTTACTGATGGATTCCTTTCTTTAAATAGAGCGAGTGTTGTGCCTCAGTCCATTATTCAGTTTCTCGTTGTGTTATTTTCATTATTATTGTGTATTGCACCAACATAAACCAATTTATGTTGAAATTGTTTTTTTTTTTTTTTCCCCCCTTTTTATTTGGGGTAGGGCAAGAGGAATGGGGTTTATGAAAACTGGCCTTGGATTGTATGAATTTGGCACTTCAGATTATGAAAGAGTTGTGTCTTTGTGTGTTAATCCCACATTGGATGTGTGCTAGATAGATATGGAATATATAAAGCGATTATGAGAAGTCTCAATTGCAATTTAATTAGTTATTTTTAATTATCTATTGCTTTGTTGGGTTTTTATTTTTTATATTTATTTTTTGGGCACTATATGTAGATCCTAATTCCTAAGTAGCATATAAAAGATGTACTAAAAGTATCTACCAACAAGAAAAAAAAAATGTACCTAAATTCTACTAGAAACAAGTGGACTAAATCACAATTTTGACCCTCAAAACTAGTGGTTGTTTTCATTTTGGTCCCTTAAGTTTGAGACTTTTTATATTGGCACTTCAAGTTTGATTTTATTTTCAAAATGGTCTTTTTCCCCCCTCTATAACTGATCTGGCTATTAAGTGATAGTAAAATTAAGTCTCTTTTTTTTTTTTTTTTTTTTTTTTTTCAGACTCCCTCTTAAAGACCAAATTAGTCACAGACATGAACAAAATACTCATGTTGAAAACAAAATCAAACTTAGTAGATAAAAATGAAAATATTGATTTTAAAGAACTTTAATGAAAATAATTCCAAACTATAAAAATCAAAAGTAGAATTTAATTTAACAAATATAATATATATGATTATGTAGTTTGAAGTTTGAACATAACACCTCTATGGAAAGCTCAGGAAATGGAACCAGCTCAATAGGGCATTGGCTAATTCCCCCACTATAAAGCATGATTTTTTGAAGAACATGGTTATTTAAGCTAATGGGTATACTAGTTCAGCGGTGCTTGAGATTTTATAGAATTAAGTATAATCCCAAGCACACCTAATAATTTATCATCCCTATATCTTCCTTCTTAACAATTTGAATTTGTGAAGACCCTTACAACTTAACTAATATTTTTTGATGTTTCTAACAGAGACATCTATAGTTCAAATCTCCTCCCTTCACCTATTGATTTCTATCTCTAAATCCGTCCGTCCCCAATTTATGACAGACGAGGCTTGATGAGTACAGACGAGGTAATTTTGTTGCGCCCTTCCTTCGTTATTTTTCCTAGGACGAACCATATGGATGATTTTGGAGGTCACATTTTATAGCATCATCAATCCTCATCCTCATCTTCTTCATCTTCAACTTGAATAGGATGATTTCTATCTCTAAATCCGGGAGGAGCATCAAGTTCATTAGCAAATGATTCCAAATTGATGTCATCATCATCCTCAATCACTTCATTGTCCATATCTACGCAAATTCCAAAAACATTCTTTTGTGCATCCTCTTCAACATGAGAAATACCAAGGTTTTAAAAATCGGTACGGTGAAAGAACCAGTCGAGGAGCTAATTACTGGTTTTCTAGTTGGACCGGGATCCGATCGATAGTTGAATCGGTGACGTCATAAATAATTTAATTATTATTTATTTAAATTATATAAATAATTAATAATTTTTAATATACTAAAACTAACAAACCAATAGTAATAAATATGTTTCCTTAAAAAAAAATTACAAGTATATAGCATCTTTTTAAAGAATTTAACATAATAACATTACAAAACAATCATCCTTAACATAATAAACTTTCAACAAAACCAAATAAATAAGTTCATTAGTCATTACATTTACATCCAAATGGAAAATAGAAAATAAGTTCATTACATCCAATAACAAAATAAGTTTTAAAGTTTCAAACAAGCAACTAAGTTTTAAGACACAAGCCTCATTTTTTATGAAGAAAATTGAAATCAATATCATCATGTGAACCAAATGCTCCACCACTAGCATCATTATCATCATCATCATCCTCATCCTCATCTTCTTCATCTTCAACTTGAATAGGATGATTTCTATCTCTAAATTCGGGAGGAGCATCAACGTCATCACCAAATGATTCCAAATTGATGTCGTCATCATCCTCAATCACTTCATTGTCCATGTCTATACAAATTCCAAAACAATTCCTTTGTGCATCCTCTTCAAAATGAGAAATAATAATATGTGCTTTGAGCTTTGATTGGAACAAAATGTTGAGGAAGACTGAAGACAATCAAGAACTTATCTTGAGGAAGAGAGAGACTTGAGATTTGAGAAAGAGTGGCAAAGAAGCTAGAGGATGTCTACTTCATTATAGAAAGAGTGTGGAAAGAAAATTGAGGAGTAAAATACAAAAAAGGAGTTTGAATCTGATTTGAGGACTTGAGGGTAGCTAGTAACATGCGTTTATAGATTTAGGGGAAAAAAAAGAAAAGAAAACAAGAGTAAATGTGTGTGTGACTAGACAAGATTATGAAAGTAGGAATGGGAATGAATGACTTGTCTATCATCCTTTTTTTTTTTTTTTTTTTTTTTTTTTTTTTTTTTTTTTGAGGAATGGCTTGTTTAGTCATTTTGACATCCTGGACTTTGGTTATAGTTTTTTTTTTTTTTTTTTAAATAAATTGTTAAAAGTTGAAGTTAAAAGATTAAACTATTATATATATATATATATATATATATATATATGAAAATGAAACTTATGGCATGTTTGGATGTTTAAAAAAGGAGGGGGAGTAGAGTAGAGGGAGGGAGAGTAATGCAATTATCTTGTTTGGAAGTTTTTTAAAGAATGAGGGGGAGGGGTTTGGAGGAGTTTGGAGGGGTTTGGACTCCCTCTAGCCCCCCAATTTTAATTCCCCTAAATTGAAGAGATTTGGAGGGGGAGTAGAGTACATAAACTATTGACCAAGTAAATTACCTAATTTACCCTTATTATATTAACAAAATTATACAAGGGGAAAGACTAATTACTCCCTTCCCCCTTACTAATTTTAAAAACATCCAAATAAGGTGGAGGTGAATCATTCTCCTCTACTCTCCTCCCCACTACTTCCCTTCCCTCTACTCCCCTCTACTCTCCTCCCTCTCTAAACTTCCAAACAAGCCATTAAATAGAAAATTATAATTTGTCAACAATTATTAATTAGAAAAAAAAAAGGAAAGAATAAAGAAAATCTTTCAATTTTTTATATTTGGGTTTCTCTTGACAACTAAAAAAAAGGAAAGAATAAAGAATAAAGAAATAAAAAATGTAAAATGAAACTGTTGATCTAGAATTGGGTTTCTCTTGACAACTAAAAATAAAATAAAATTTAGGGTATCTTTGTTGTGGTACTAGAAGTGGAAGGAACAACAGAAAAATTAAGACAAGAAATCTCATCAATTAAGAACAAAGCCAAGAAAGACTATAGAGAGAATAAATGATTATAAAAAAAATTATTCTAATTCGAAGAGAGAGAGAGAGAGAGAGAGAGAGAGAGAGAGAGCTTTTCTGAAACTTAAATTTGTATAAGTTAAGGAATAACAATAACACTCCCTTTTTTTAAAGATTATTTATTCTTTATTTTGAAGAATAATCATTCATAAAGAATAACTATCTTTTCTAATAAAAACATAACCAAACAATTAAATGATTATTATTATTATTTTTTTTTTTTGATGAATGAGTGATTATTCTTAAGTTATAGTTATTCCATTATGGGGTTTATTACAATACTTGTTTTTTTTTTTTTAAATATTGAGATGATAGATTATGATTAATTCAACATCATCACTGTCATTTTTATTATACACTTTATCACAAAGTGTCATTTGATGATCCAAACCAAAAAAAAAAAAAATGTCACATTATTAATTAGAAAAAAATATAAAATTAATTATATATCAAACTTTAAATTTTATTTTATTATCCAAAATTAAGGAGAACCTTTGTGGCTCACAATTCACGTTCTTTTTGTGAGGAGCTAAATTACATACTCTGTATGGAAAGAGGGATAATATCAGGCGTCAAAGAATTTTTAACCCACTAAAGTTTAAAAAATAAAAAATAAAAAGTGGCATTCATGCTTTAAGCAAAAAGTACTTCTCATAAAAAAAAAAATACTTCTGTTCTCAGCAAAAGATTTTTTTTTTTTAAAAAAAAAAAGTAAAAGAAAAAAGTATTTATGTTAAATTTTTTAATTAAATTCAAATACATGACTGCATTGATTAATAAAGTAAAAATTGTAATTTTTTTTTGGTATAGTTAAATTCAATACAACGCTATTTGTTATAATATACTTTTTTTCATTTTTTTTTAATAACTAAAATGAACTCCATATGATTAAAAAGAATGGCTCCTAAAGTTTTTACCATCTGCATTATATTAGGCGGCATTAATATGGGAAGGCAATAATACATGTAGCAAAAAACCAAAAAGTATTATAAAAGGGAATTAACATTAGTCTATGTGATGTTAGTAATGTTACACACGGTTTTTAAAATCTGTGCAGTCAAAGAACCAATAAAGGGATTGATTACTGGTTTTATGGTCCAATTGAAGTCAAACCATTAGTTAAACAGATAATGTCATAAATAATTTAATTTAAAATATTTAAATAAATTTTATGTGAAATTTTATTTTTTATAAATTATATTAAGAAAATATAAAAAATTGAAAGATTTTATTTATTCTTTCCTTTTTTTCTAATTAATAATTATTGACAAATAGGGATGGCAATGGGGTGGGGCAGGGTCGAAGGATGGGTCTTCGTCCCTACCCCTTGGGGCCCCGCGAAGCCCTACCCCACCCTATAAAACCCTTCTTTTTTGTTAATTTTCCCTACAATTAGTACAATTTTTTTTAATGAAACCTATTTCATTAATAAAAATATATTTAAAATTACAACTAAATTTATCCCATCAAATCAAATCAATTTTTAGAAAAAATTGAATAATATATCCATGTTTAACAAGACAATCACAAAAAAATAAATAAATAAATAAAAAATAAAAAAATAAAATAAAATCTCATAGTATAACACATAACAAAATAATGGCAAAGAACCACATTGGGTAGAATAAAATAAGCTAATATTGATATGTTTGTTTAAATAGTAGAGTTTTAGGGTATGAAAAATTTACAATTATAATCCTTAGTAATGTGGGGTGGGTCTAAAAAGTATAAACCCATCCCCGCCCCACCTTGTGGTGCGGGGCTAAAATCTTGCCCCATCCCCGCCCCACCACCTTTGTGGGGCGGGGAAAACTCCCGTGGGGCGAAGCGGAGAGGGGAGGGTTAATTAGCAGGGCAGGGCAAAATTGCCATCCCCAAATGGCATGTCTCCATCAAAGTTTAAAATTACACCAATTCATGTGAATGTGGAAATTTAGAAATTTTCTTAGTTACCTCTAATAATGCATTGGTTGCTTTCAGCAAGGAAATGCATACAATAAATAAAGGCCTACTAAATCCTTATCATGTCATTGTTGAAACAGAGTCCAAGCTTTAAATTCATGCGCTAAATGCTAATTCAAGTTTCGCGTTTTCCTTCAAGTCTTTCATGCACATTCTTTCTCTTGTCTGCAAGTATTCTATTGTGATGTGCAAACTATGTTGAATCAAAATATGAATGTGGATTGGTGTTCTTCAATGATCACCTCAATGTGGAAATATAAGGCATGCAATGACCGACCCATATTATTTACGAACGTTTTTTGCAAGTTGAAGGGGAAAAAAAAAAGATGTATATTTCTCCAAGTTTCAATTTGCAAACAAAGTCACTTTCACGCGTCATTTATTGAAGAAAGTCCTTTCATTAAGAGAAAATTTTCGATCACTTCAAAATTGCCTATCACTGAATAAAACAATGTTTTTTTTTTCCTTTTTTTTTTTTAAATATAAATTTTAATAGAGTGGGATGGGACATTGGGATTACATATGATGCATAGGAAGGTTGGGGCCCCGTGGCACAGCTAAATGAATTAAGGATGAGATTTGCTAAGATACAAAAAAAGGAAATAACTAAAAAAGAAATCCATCAATTATGGCATGATTTGCTACTTCCCAGCTTCTACGCCTGGACTTCCACCAAAAATAGTCATTATCATTGATTTGGGTCTTTTGCAGACTTCTAGATAATTGCTGGTAATAGAATATATATCTTTTATAGGACTTATGCATGATTGGAAAATTAACCTTAAATAAGGAAGCCGTGGATTCACAAAGTTAGTTACCTATTCTCTGAATTCTCAAAATCACGTTTAATCTTTACCTAACATTATTTTAAACTAATAAATAAATAAGGGTATAAAAGTCATTTAAAAAATTCTTTGTAAAATTAAAAATATAGAATTCACCTCATTTTCCTAAAATTTAGCATACCTATTTCAAATTTAAAATACTCAACTTCTACACAAATACAAAGTACAAATGTCCACCACCACATACACGTTCTAATCCTTATATTTTCTTTTATTTTTTGAAAAAAGAAAACTTTTAAAATTGTTCAGAAATCTCTCTTACTCAGTTACTCCTTAACTAAACTTTAAAAGTCTTAAGTTTTAACTTATCTAAAATTTTAAAACTTAAGACTTTTAACTGTTCACAAACACAATTGCCAATATTTCCTTAAAAAAAAAAATTGTTTACACCTATACGTCTACCCACATTTTAATCTCACTTAAATTTACAAGTTAAAGTTTATTTATTTTTTGATACACTTGCTAGATTTGGGTTAGTTCAATTTTAACACCGAAATCAATGGCATGAAACAAACTTTTTAGAGGGGTTTTCTAATTTTAAAACATTTTTGTTGAGATTCAATCATCCTTGTTCATGAATTATTACTTGAGACTTGAAAATGCAATTTGAGGACGCTAAACGGCATGTCTCCATCAAAGTTTTAAAAAGTACAACTCATGTGAAATTTTAGATATTTTAGTAGATACCTTCAATAATGCATTGGTTGCTTTCAGCAAGGCAATGCAAAGGATATAGCTCCAATCAATCCATATCATTTCAATGTGGAAATAGGGTCCTAACATAAAATTCATGCGTCGAATGCTAAGTCTAGTCTTGCGTTTTTCTTTTAAGTCTTTCACGTGCATTCGTTCTCTAGTATGCAACTATCTTTACTTCGTAGAATTAATGTTTCAGCATTTATTGCAAAAAAAAATAAAGGTCTAATCAAAATATGAATGTGCATGAATCGGTGTTCTTCAACAATCACCTCAATGTAGAAAATTAAAGCACTAACTAACTCAGACTCAAATTGTTTAGGTAGTTGTTAGCAAGTTGAAGGAAATAACAAGGATGTAGGCCTACTCAGTCTCTGTCATTGCAGAAATTAGATTCACTAATTCGAAAGTATATTTCTTTACAATTCAATTTTCAAACAAGATCACTTTCAAGTTCTTGGATTATTGATTGGTATCTTCTAATAATAGCTCCAAACTCTTATTGGCACTAGGGGAATGTATTGAGAATTCATAGTGTGACCCTATGGTATCATCTATCAATTCGTAGTTGCTGGGTCCAGGCCTCTTTGTTCAATCTTTTCTTACTTTTATATATAAAATTCTATCTTCTTTTTCAAAAGAAATAATAAAATAATAATGTTATTAATTAAATATTGTGAAAGACCAAAACAGTGCAATTTTAATGAGAGTTAATAGACAGTTTAATGGAATACTAACTAAGGTCTTAATTGAATACTTTTAAAACTTAAAGAACTGAATTGAACATTAGTCTATGTGGCTTAAGAGAGTGTGCTGTATGTAGTATAACTTGCCACACCCTCTCTTAAAAGTTACCATGGCTTTTGAGTGAAGTTGTACTATGCCTTTGTGTTAGAATCCCTTTCCTCTCCCTTGTGTGTGTGTGTGTGTGTTTCTCAAAAAAAAAAAGGGTCTATGTGATGTTATACATGGTTTTAAAAATTTGTACGGTCAAAGAACTGATAAAGGGATTGATTACCAATTTTATGGTCCAATCGGAGTCAAACCAATAGTTGAACCAATGATGTTGTAAATAATTTAATATAAAATATTTAAATAAATTTTATGTGAATTTTTATTTTTCATAAATTATATTAGGAAAATATAAAAATTTGAAAGATTTTCTTTATTCTTTCCTTTTTTTTTTCTAATTAATAATTGTTGACAAATTATAATTTTCTATTTAAGTTTCATATATATATATATATATATTTATATAATAGTTTAATCTTTTACCTTCAACTGTTAACTATTTATTGAAAAAGAAAAAGAAAAAAGAAAGTCCAGAATGTCAGAATGACTAGACAAGTCATTCCTCAAAAAAAAAAAAAAAAAAAAGAAAAAAAAAAGAAAAAAGAAAAAAAAAGAATAGACAAGTCATTCATTCCCATTCCTATTTTCATAATCTTGTCTAGTCACACACACATTTACTCTTGTTTTCTTTTCCTTATTTTCCTCTAAATCTATAACTGCATGTTACCAGCTACCCTCAAGTCCTCAGATCAGATTCAAACTCCTTTTTTGTATTTTACTCAGTTTTCTTTCCATGCTCTTTCTATAATGAAGTAGACATCATCTCGCTTCTTTGCCACTCTTTCTCAAATCTCAAGTCTCTCTCTTTCTCAAGATAAGTTCTTGATTGTCTTCGGGTGCTAGGCATGATGTTCCATGCACCTTCATATCCAATTGAAACCATGACTCATGAGTCACAGATAACTTCCATCCCTATATTTGTTGCTTTCTCACTAGAACATCAATGAAAAATACCGTTTTTATTTTTTATTTTTTATTTTTTATTTTTTTTAAGAATACTAAGTATTTTAACACATAGGAACACGCGCATACACATGGGGAGAGTAGAGAAGGTCTTAAAGAAACTGACAGCGGTGTATATCCAAAATGACCTAACACTTATATACACAATTGTGTTAAATTAAATAACTAAGTGGAAAGTTCAACAAGGTAAATGAAATTAAATATCCCACTGGTACTTCAATGAAAAATGCAACCTATCGTCCTAACACATTAAATTAAATAGCTAAGTGGAAAGTTCAACACATGAAATTAAATTAAATATCTCTCTCACTGAAGCATTAATAAAAGAGAAATGCTAACGAGTACCCTTAGGGCACTGATTAATAATCCATTTAAAGAAAATTTTTATGGGAAATGAAAAAAAAGTAATTAATATTTTGATAGTTTTTTTTTTATTTCCCATAAAAGTGGTATTAAAACTTTCTTAAAATGGATTATTAACGAGTGCCTTAAGGGCACTCGTTAGCATGACCCTTAATAAAAAATATAATCTATCATCCCAACACATGATATTAAATAGCATAGTAGAAATTTCAACACATTAAATGAAATTAAACACCTCACTGAAATATTAATGAAATACACAACTTGTCATCCCAACATGTTAACTGAAATAGTTCAGTGGAAAGTTCAACACGTTAATTGAAATTAAATATCTCACTGGAACATCAATATTAATGGAAAATACAATTTGTTGTTCCAACACATTAAATTAAATAGCTCAATGGAAATTTCAACACATTCAATGAAATTAAATGTCTCACTGGAAAATCAATGAAACATACAAGTTGTCATCCTAACACGTTAAATTAAATAGCTCAATGAAAAGTTCAACATGTTAAATAAAATTAAATATCTCACTGGAGAACAAAGATCAATTGAATGAGTAATCCAAAGATCAATTGAATGAGTGCAACTGGAGTAACAAATATAAAATCCTATTTTCATCGAAATTTTACATGCATGCAACCTCTCAAAGGTTCTCTAAGATTGATTTTATGAAGCTACATTAGTTCATATGACCTTCTGAAAGCATTCCTATTTTCATGTTACCTGCCGTTGTCTCAATGGCAGTAAATATTCATAATTTCAAGAGTAATTCTTATTATATTATAGGAGGTGGGGTTCGAATCACCAATATGAAACACCACAAAATATTAATGGACTATCACTTCAACCCATACTTCTTATGGATCTAGATTTGATGCTTGTAAATCAATGGATGGAATTGAAAATTAAAAATCACTTTTAATTTTAGTCTCTAGATTAAAATATTTTTCTTAAACTTTCAACTTTTTACCTCTCCACTTTTCAAACTTCTACATCAGATCTCACAATTTCATTATAATTGCATCATGAAATTAATTATTGATCGAGATATAAATCCAATTCCTACTAATATAATTATACCATACCACAACCTAAAAAAAAAAATTATACCATGTGCGAAATTAAATAGAGAATTGACTTGCTAGCTATTGGGCGGTGTTGATTTTTCTAGTCAACAAATAATTTTTCTCTTCAATTTTGGAGGGTGGTTCCTTCTAAATTCTAATCAATCAGTCTCTTGTATGTTTGCCTATCACAATTATTATAAGATATATATATATATATATATATTTGTTTTGATTTACATTATCTCAAACTTCAAAGGTCATTGTGGTCACTGAGGACCATATCTCCTTTAATCAATTAGCAACTAGTTAGCAAGTGAAACATCTCACCATCTTCACAGTTCGGGTAGAACTATGGCTAGTTTACATGGATCATGGGTTCTACGTACTCTAAGTTATGCCTTCGTTTAAAATTTTGTTTTGATTATTACTTATTAGAATAAAAGAAATGCCAACTTGTAAATCTTGTTTTAATAAATTTACTAGTCTTGGTAAGGTAGAGCATAAATCTTTTGTCCCATATACCTTATATATCTTCTCTATACACTGAATATTACAATTTGACACCCGTCAGCATTGTCAAATTGATTGTTTTTACGCCCAACTAAATTATAAATGCTCTGTATATGCCCTAGTTATCTAGGGCAAAGTCAGCAACTAAATAAAAGAGGATATATAGGAACCATGAAAAGAAAGAAGGGGTGTGAATTTTTATTTTTTAAATAGGTAATCATTGTTAAAATATTTTGTGTAGATTGTTTACGTGAGAAGGTGTGTGAATTTTTGTTTAAAGATTGGTTTCATCTTAAAAGTTTACAAAGTGTTTTGAAAAAATAAAGTAACACAAACACTGACAAATAAAATAATTTTGAAAATTTATGGACATACGTTTTCTAGAACACTTTTTATCTTAGAAAATTTATGTACATTCCAGAACATGTTAGTGTGTGTGATGTGTATATATATATATATATATATTTGGATACCAAACTCCTTTGACTAGCTATGACAATTATCAATTTAAAGAAATGGTTTTTAAAATGCCTCAAAGTTACTTTCTTTTTCAGATAATTATCAATTTCCTTAACAATATGTGGTACCCTAAAATCTCACTAAATCCCATGATGTGCATGGCATTGACTAGACTTTACAGAGTCCATGATAATTTAAGGTATGATGAAGGAGCGAGGAATATTTTGGCGATTGTCATGTTCAATACTAGCTCTCTTTCTTTTCTTTTTTTCCTCCAGGTTGAATTTCATATATACTAGCACTTGGTTTCCCTTGAAATAGCATTATCATAATTGAATAAATGAAACTTCCTTATCTTTTTCCAAGTCCTAAACTTGATATGAACTGAAGTTGAAGATGAATTTATTAATTATATTTTTTTTTTCA